>CM061551.1:83263484-85663484 GCA_030864225.1 Capsicum baccatum var. pendulum
AAGTGATTAATGATTCAGGGAAGGACAAGAGAGAGCAACCTATGCAAGTAGATGACAATGGTTGCTCAGAGCTCATGAACAAAGTCCTGGAGCTTGCCTCTTGTTGAATGCCCTAAGTGGAGACATGTCTCTACAACAAAAGAATCAAGATAAGTACACGATGACTCAGTGATTTAATAAAAAACAAGAGGGTGCTTGAAGTGTTGAGGGATTTATTCTTAGTCCATCCCAGGTAATGAATATCAGGAACTGTTCGAATGACTCAAGAAAGGGTAGAGTTGGTAAAGTCGTGTGATTATAGGAGACTCTCTTGATCTTTATTCTATGGCTATGAATGGTAAGTAGGTATTCGGGTTGAATAATGTTGTATGTGTCTAATTCAATCTCATATCTTTGCAGATATACACCCATGGCAAGGAAGGAAAGATATGAAAAATGTGGCGAGACAACACAAGATCGTTGAACACTATCATCACTTAAGGACCTGGTTCCTAATTAGGTCAGTTTCACTTGTTGTTCATAAAGAATGATTATTCTAAATATTTAATAACTGTGCCACATCACTATCCCGCCTTTTCTAAAAGCTATCACTTGTACTTTAAACTCAACAGACTTGTCCATCTAACCGGATATGTCTCTTTAAAGGCATCGTTTTGTTTAATCTCAACTGTACTTTCATAACCCATATAAAGCTCAAAAATCTGATTGGTTACTTTTTCCTATTCAAAATCCGCTCACATTGAAATTTTATCAGCTCCTAAATCACTCTAAAAAATTCAAAAGTTTGAATCTCCTTTGTACTAAAACTCTCCCAATCTCGACAAATATTCTACTCACTTTTCTCTTCCCAAGAAGACGAGTCTGTTCCTAAAAGTAATGGAACTCTCTCAATACCTATAGATTTCGAATAACATTTTTCCCTCTCCTTACATCAAATTGCCAAAACTAACTATTGTCATAAAAAGATGGGGTGACCCAGTGACTCTTCCTCAAAAGGAAATACTACCATCAATCTCTCTAAGAAAGAAGTTCATGGCCAACTTTTTCACCAATCCTGGTTACTAAATGAAAAAATGATCTCCCCGAGAATTATGATGATGAAAAAGTAATGCTTCCATCTAGGCTTATTTCATCTGCTGACAATGAAGGTAAACTAGGTAGTACTAGTGTTAAGGTTAACAAACTATTGTCTTGAAGAACATCAAAGAAAAGGTTCGCCTCCTCTACTCCTTGGACAAGGTCAAGTACCAAGAACTTAATACAGGATGTACTAAAGAAAAGCAAGGAGAGTGTTAACAAAAGAAAAATGCCCAATAAATGTGGAACTGATATAGTTGAACTAGATTATGATGATACTGATAGTGAGATTGAGAGAATGTTTGAAGGATCGAGCAACTCTAAGAATAAGTCCTATGACTCTGATCATACTGCTCCTGTTTAGGAAAATGTAAAAAAAGTAAAAATTTTCTCACAAAGAAAAGAAAAAGGTCTATTAATACGAAGGCCAACGCCCAGTATTCACGATAAGAGGTAGAGTTCAACAAATATTGATGACAAGGGATCAAATCCCAATATAAAATTTGCAAAAACCTCAAACAATTCTGAGCCCACTATGAGTAAAACTAATCTATCATAGAGGGATATGCCATCCTTAGAGAAAGGTTTGTCTAGAAAAGTTAGATGAAAGACCTCTAAGACCCAAGAGGTCTTGATAGAAAGAGTATTTGATTCGATAATTGCTAACATGCCTGGAATATGAGAAGTGATTAATTAAGTAGTGTATCAGCATTAGGAACACCTTTTTGAGTTACCTGTGCCCCAACTGCATGAGAAAGAGGTAAGAGTATTTTATCATAACTTTGGCAATTTCTGATGATGGTTTGTATGTAACGTCTCAACTCAATGGGGTAGATATAGGATTTAATGAAGATACTTTCTCTGATATCCTTGAGGTTCCTACAGTAGGAGTTAAGACTATTAGATTAGGAGATAGGTCTGCATGATTCTTGGGAATGTATAGTAATCATAATGATTTGAACATTAAGCCTATCAAGAAAAGGGTATTAAAGAGGGAATATTAGTTGTTGTTTGAATTAATACACAGGGACCTTATCCCCAGATCTAAAAAAAGGGGTACGATGACTGGTTCTGACCTTTACCTCATGGAAATATTGTCCATATATCAGAAGGTGAACCTTCTTGCAATTATTATCGAGCATTTTGGTACAGTCATGTTTGAAAATAATGGTAATCATGCTTTACCTTATGTTTTTTGTCTAAATGGAGTGTTTGCCTACTTTTCTGTTAAGTATGGCAAGGGAAAGGAAGGGTCAGTGAAGAAAATATTTAACTTCACCACCCTAGAAGAAAATAATTATATTCCTAAGAAAGGGAGTGGGAAACCTAAGTCCTTTGTGCCTGAATTGATTGAGGTATAAAAGGGGTTGAGAGAAGAGGTAAATGTCCTTACATCCACAGTAACTCAAAAAAATACTGAGATTGTTGCTTTTAGGACAGGATCTGGATCATACACAGATAAGGGAGCAAGTTCTAGTGGAAAGCAAAAAGCAAAAAATTCAGCCCTATATGAGAAGGTGAAGAGGTTGGAAGCTCAAGTTGAAGCCTTGACCAAAACAAATGAATCCTTAAAACAACAACTTCTCGAGGCTCACACTGCTAAACAAAAAAGAATGAACTTACTCTTCAGGCAGATGGATCGAGCTACAAGAACTTCTTCCTAATTCCTTTCCATTATGGCTCCTACTTTCCCCATCTCTCCCCTTAATCCCTATGGTACCTTATTCTCCCCTACTGTTGTTTTGTCTTTGATAAGTGAAAGGCACAATTATTTTTATTTTATTTGGTTCTTGTTTTCAAATAACATTTGGTACTGATTATTTTGTGGTTGACATGTTATTCTCTAAATGAAGTTTTACTTGTGCTATCACCTTTCTCTCTCTTATATCTACTCCTCTCTTGCTCGTGTAAGTGTTGCCTCAATGGACATGGATTAACATAAATGGCTTATCTATGTCTGGTTTACTGCCTAACCTTTTTGATGATGTCAAAAGGGGGGAAAATTTTGATGTAAAGTCTGCCTGACAAACTTGATGTATAGTATGCCTGTGTAGATATGTGTATGCTGTATTTTCTTCTTGACAAACTTGATGTACAGTCTGCCTGTGTAGATATGTGTATGCTTTGTAGGTTTGTCATCAGCTGGGGTGTTATGCAGATATGTTTAGATGTGTAGTCTATGGCTATGGTGGTTGTGCTGATAAAGAAGGAGTTCTCTCATTCAGGGGGAACTTGAAATGCTTATTGATAAGGGAAATAAGGTGGAGAATGCCTGTATTCTTATAGGCATCAGTGATAGGGGGAATTAGCTAGGTAAACTGGTCTGGTATGTGATCTTGCGGCTTATGTTGTGTTAATGAGGTGTAGGTTGTGATGTGTAAAAATTGATTGAAGATGCTGAGTATGCTGATATATTTGTATGGGTTTGTCATCATAAAAATGAGGAAATTATTAAATCCTTAGTTTTGATGATTGACAAATTTATCGTTTGGGACTTGTTCCCTGGAGCTCTTGTTGTGATGACAAAGGCCTCTACGCATTAGGGAACAACTTGGGCTCATTGGACACTGTCACAGTCAATAGTCCATCTGATACATAGTACAAAAGTTGGTGAAAAGTTACTACCACCTTTTTGCCTTAAACCAATAAGATTGCTTTTAGGTTTTCTTGTGTCTTAATATATAATGCTCATCTTCCTCAACAAGAAAACCAACACTTGAGCGTTGTAGTTCATTGAGTTGCATCTTTATTTCCTTGTTATAGATGAGTCTTTGTATACTGTACTTAAATTGTTGCCTATATTTTCTTATGATTGTAGTAGGTGTTGTGGTGTAACTGTCTCATTGCAATCATCTAGATTTAGGTGATTGTCCAAGCTAGAGTTAGCATGAGGAGTCTAGTTAGAGATAGCTAGAGGGTGGAAACAGTAGATTTACTGCGTGGTTTACTTGTAATAGAGTTATTTCTAGGAAACAAAGGATTATGAATCTAATCCTTGGAGTCTGTATTCAAGAGGTTACTTGAATATAGTGGATCTTGAAATCCTGGAGGCAGGTCATGGGTTTTCTCCCTTGAACAAGGAGTTTTCACGTAAAAATGTGTCTTTACTTTTCTGTATTCCTGCACTTCTTGCTTCATTTATCTCTTAATTCTTGTGGCATGTGTGATTTTAGGAATAGTTTCCTAAGTCGAGGAGCAACCCACCCCCAACCCTTCACAACTTAACACTGTCCAAATTCTTTTGACATAACCTCAACTGGTATAACTTAGGATTGACACTATCTTTTTCTTTATGTAACTATTGTAAACTTGAAAGAATTACAAATTTTTGTGAAAATTTAAAAAATGAGACATAATTGTAGTTCCAGTGAAGTTGTGTATCGGTTCTTCTTTCTTTTATGACTTTATATAGTATTCATCTTCCGCTGCTTCTTTGGTATAAAAGAAAAATCCAAGAGAATTTCTTTCAATTAAGAATTTGTATTAATTATTTGATTAATGGTTCACATCATTAGCATGTCCATATCAAATATGTCGGTGCGTGTGATATGATCTTTCTTTTCTAGATTGATAGTTCATATCCATACACGTCCATATCAGGTATGTTCATGAAGAGAATATGATCTTTTTTCTTGCATAGCCTTCATGAAATCTTTCCTTCATGATCAGTGCTCAATTAGTGATAATATGTTGGTTGCCGGAATCTTGGATTCCTCCTTATAGGGATCTTTTAAATTATTCCAATGAGTTTCTTCAAATTTAGTCTGAGGTCTCCATTGAATTGCTCCTTTTGTGAATATCTTTTGATTCTCTGCTTTGAGATCCTTCGAGGTGGGTCCTGCATGTCTATTCCTTTAGTGTGTCATGATTAAACTATTAGAAAATTATAGGAGGCTAACAATCTCCCTTTTTTATATTGACAAACAGTGAACATCAGTTGACTTTCTAGTATGTATAGCTCTATTTGCTCGTAGTTGGCTCCTTATAGCTAGATCCCCATTTCTTATAGCTCCTTATTATAGACGTGTGGCCTTTGTCCCCCTTTGGCATAATCAAAAAGTGTAAGAAAAGGCAAGCAAAACAAACAAATACAACATACAGAAAAGGTAAGCAAAACAAACAGACACAATAAACAGACAAAGAGGCATATCATGCAGAGAAATTTAAACAAACAAGTGTTACGCAGTAATGAAGGGGAAAAGATAGTACCCTTGTTACAGTCCCAAAAAACAGAGAAAGATAGGCCCCCTTTGAATGAGAAGAGTTTTGTGATGACTCCCAAAAAATAAGGTTCATGATGGCACTTATCACAGCGTACCTTGAAAAGTAAGTCTATCACTCAAACTAACACAAAAAGGAAAAAAAAAATTACCCAAGGTAAGGCTTCTAGAACGAAGAAAAACCATACAAGTAATCATGACCATACGGAAGGAACTTATCCAAAATACCAATCATACCCAAACCAGGTGTCAATAATGTAAGAACTACTAATACAAATCATTAGTCAAATACATCAGAAATATCCACACAAGGTCAACATCTGTCTTCAAATACTAATAAAGACATAACTACTATAGAAAGATAGAGGTGAACTCCAAATGCATGAATGTCCAACCGCTACCTTGGAAGCTCCAACAATTGCTCGAGTCAAGCAAGCTGAGGTGCACTCGAGGTAGGACCTACACTGAAAGGGCGTCGTAGGCATTAGTATGGTCCACTTATACTCAGTAGGTATCATAGGCCGACCTAGCAAAGTAGTAAATAAAGCATAAAAACTATACACTAAAGGAATGTCACGTGTAATTAGAAAATATCCCACAACGATATCCCACACCACTTACACTAACGTTATACAATATCCACACATAATACAACAACACAATAGATAGAGATACAAATATATACAATATCACATACAAGTAGAACAAAAGAAGAATATGTATAATCAAGATCATCAAGTACAAATAAAGGAAAATAGAACAATTTAACATTAACAAGTCAAGATATAGAACAAATAGGTAAATGACAAGTCAATATGGCAATACAAGCACAACATAAACACCATAAAGCAAGTACAGTGTACACCCACAGGGGCATGCCTCCCGAGGTGGGACCCATGAGGGGTTTGTCAACCCATATACAATCCATATATATATATATATATATCCATATTCATATCCATATATCTACCCCGACACATCCCTCGGGGAGGGTTTTATAAGATGTTACATTTTCTGTCATAAAAAGGTGTTGCTAGTGTTTCTCAAGTGTTGCCACGATGGTACTATTTGTTTCATGAATAAGTATGATATGAAGATGTAATGCTCACAACCAATCACAATGAGAATTTCCCCAACCAACCACATGATATATTTCCACAACCAACCACAATGATACATTTTCATAACTACGTGAGCCAATATCCATTTATTATTTTCATTCATTCATGAATTTTCACATATTTTTATATGCCAAAAGTATGAATATATACATCACAATACATCAAAGATACCACAATAGGCATCTGCAACAATACAATACAATTATTCACATGTATTCAAGACTATCAGCAGCATATAGGACCCCACATGGTCATACATATCACTTAATATTGCAATTTCAATAATTATATCACATATAGGCCCCCACACGGTCACAACACATAGTTAGCCATCATTTACAAACCAACTCAGTCTGAAAGAGTCAATCCATAACCTACCTCAAACGCCGAAACCGGTCCGCTACACTTCGAACTCACGACCTTACTTTTCACAAACAATCTCAAAATTTACTAAAAATATAAAATATAGAATCTATGTGTCAAAACAAAACAAACGACACCCATATTGACTACTTTTTGTTCGGAGTCAAAACGGACCACTGGAATGGATTTTAAAAAAAAGAAGGGCAAAATCATAACTTTACTTAAAAAAATATATTCCCCACATTTTTAGAAACCTACATATAAAAATACAAGTCAAATCAAGTAAAAAAATGAGGTTCAAATCAAAGAAAAATTATTTTTAAAATTTACATGATAAAATCTTTGAAATCCAGGTTAAAATCAAGAATTAGTGTTGTTTTGAAGGTTATATTGATGAAAAACTAGTAATTATAAGATTAAAATATTATTCAAGTAAAAAAGAGTGAAATTGAGGTTAAAAATCAAGCCCTAAGATTTTTGGACTTTTGAGAAATTAATAAATAAATTACAAAGAAAATGGTGAATTCTTACCTTAAATCCGTAAGAGAATCAAGAAATACACATTAATCCTTTTCAAGATTTAGTTTTAAGCTCTCACACTATTTGAGGGTTTAACTCACACGAGGCAAGGTGAAAGAATGGACAAAATGGGCCCAAAAAGGGTAAAACGTTATATATTGCAAATTTTTTCAAGTCCAAACGGACTTTGACGGGGTATTCGAAATTCGTTCGGAGTCAGATATACATGAACGAACTATGTAACCATACTAAATTTGATGCTTCGGACTCAATGGAGATCAAATTTTCAAAAAAAATATCTTTCTCACAAAGTTGACCCCTAAAATCCGAAATTATAATTTTCCAAACTGAGGGTCGAAATGAGCTTTAAAAATCGCAAATCACACCAAATATGCGACCACCCTAAAATTGACGTTCCAAATCTGCTGGCAAAGTCAAATTTTTCATCCAAGGACATTTTGACCAAATATGGGTAGCACACCTATATTTTCAATTTTCCAACTTTTCGATCAATAGGTCAAAATGAGTTCGGGTGTACGAGGACACGAACCAAAGGTCTACCAAGCCTAAAATTGATATTCCAAAGATACTGGCATAGTTCGTTCAGCCATCTATCACACAGATCAAAAGATATCCACATAAGTCTAAAATAAGGCTCTCAAAACCATCAAAAACCACAATATCGCATAAATGGTACCAAAATACATCGAGAACCTTTTCAATCACCTCACACCTCAGAAATACCATAATACAATAATGGGAAGGGGTAAAATAATCAAATCACACAAACTCACAAATTTTACATATTTTATCAAAAAGCAGGTCGTTACATCATCCACTACTAAAAAAATCTAGTTCGTTGTCTAACTGAAGTAAAGAAATACCTGAATCAATGAAGAGCAGAGGATAAAAACTATGCATATCAGACTCGACCTCCCAAGTTGCCTCTTCTACAAGTCGATGTCGCTACTAGACCTTAACCACAGAGATCACTCTAGAGCGCAACCGCCTAACATCCCTAGCCAAAATGGACACCGACTCCTCAACAAAAGACAACCACTCATCTAATTGAACTAAATCCCAATGAATAACATGAGACTCATACGAAATGTAATGGTGAAGCATAGAAATATGAAAAACTGGATGAGCAATTGATAGATCAGGGGGCAAAGCCAACTCATAAACCACATCACCAACAGTCCAAAAAATCTCAAATTGACCAATACATATGGGGCTAAGCTTGCCCCTCTTCCCAAACCTCATCACACCCTTCATGGGTGAAACACGAAGGAATATAACAACACCAAATCTCAAGGCATAAAGTCTACAATCAGTATAACATTTTTTCCTACTCTAAGCCACTCTAAGTCTATCCTGAATGAGCCGAACTCTATCCAAAGACTCACGAAGCAAGTTTGTACCTCGAAGTCTCACCTCTGAAACATCAAACCAATCCACTGGGGAGCGACAACTCTTACAATACAATGCCTCGAAAGGATCCATGCTGATACTGGAATGGTATTTGCTGTTATATGTAAACTTAGCTAAAGCCAAATGTTGTTCCCATTGGCCACCAAAATCCATCACGCATGCGCGAAGCATATCCTTCCAAACTTGGATAGTCTGATCTAACTGGCCATCAGTCTATGGGTGAAACATTATACTAAGATCAACCCGAGTACCAAACTCATCCAAAAAAGTCTTTCAAAAGTAAGAGATGAAAAGGGGACCTCGATCTAAAATAATGGACATCGACACAACATGCAGACGCACAATCTCAAAAATATAGAGAAGGGACAACCTCTCAGCATTGAATAAGACCTGAACAAGAATAAAATGAGCTGACTTGGTCAATCAATCTATGATGACCCAAACACTATCAGAACCATGAGATGTACGAGGCAAACTAATAACAAATTCCATAGTGATTCGTTCCCACTTCCACTCAGGAATGGGTAACCTCTGAAGCAACTCATCAGGCTTTATATGCTCGTTCTTCACCTATTGGCAACATAGGCAACGAGACACAAAATCTGCTACATCTAGCCTTATGCCACACCACCAGTAATGCTGCCTCAAATTAGGATACATCTTAGTTATACTTAGATGGATGGAATATCTGGAGCAATAGGCCTCCTCCAAGATCAACCTAATTAAGTCACCTACTCTCGGCACACAAACTCGGCCTCAAATCCACAAAATTCCATCTGAAACAAGTGAGTCTTCCTTAGCCTGCCCACTCAACACCTTATCTCAAATTAACCTCAATCCAACATCATCAAACTGATGAGCTCGAATCTGCTCAATCAAAAAAAATCTAGACTCCACAAATGTCAAAATATGCCCAGGTGTTGAAATATCCTGACTAATCATCTGGTTAGCTAAAGACTAAACCTCTAAGGCTAAAAGCCTCTCCTAGCTCAAAAGATGCGCCAAGCTACCCATTCTAGATGACTTTCGGCTCTAGGCATCCACAATCACATTAGCATTGCCCGGATGATAGAGAATGGTCAGATCATAATCCTTAAGTAACTTAAGCCAATGGCGCTGCCTCATATTAAAATCTCGCTGGGTAAAGAAGTACTAAAAGCTATAATGATTCAAGAATATCTCACAACGGACTCCATACAAGTAGTGCCTCCACAACTTCAAGACAAACATAACTGCGTACAACTCCAAATCATGGGTAGAATAATTCCTTTCATGAGGCTTTAACTAACGAGATGCATAAGCAATTACCTTTCCCTCCTACATAAACACAACACCCAATCCAAAACTCGAAGGATCACAAAACACGGTAAAGCTCATGCTCTCCTTAAGCAAAGCCAATATAGGAGCTGAAGTCAACAAATCCTTAAGCTTTTGAAAGCTCGCCTCTCAAGTATCGGACCACTGAAAAGAAATCTTTGTCTAGGTCAACTTAGTCAATAGAGCCTAAATGGATGAAAAACCCTCAACAAAATGCCGATAATAACCTGCTAAGCTAACAAAACTTTGAATCTTGGTGGGCGAAGTAGGTCTAGCCCAATCACAAAGGGCTGCAACCTTGGACGGATCAACCATAATACCTTCCTTAGTCACCACATGACCCAAGAAAGAAATAGACTCCAACCAAAACTCATACTTAGAAAACCTTGTATACAACTTATCATCCTTCAATCTTTGAAGCACAGTCCGTAAATGCTCCTCACGCTTAGCCTCACTTTGGGAATACACTAAGATATCATCTATAAATACAATAACAAAGGAGTTGAGATACGATCAAAACACTTAGTTCGTCAACTCCATAAATGTGGTAGGGGTACTGGTCAACCAAAGGATATGACCAAGTACTCATAATGACCATACCAAGTCTGAAAAACTGTCTTTGGAATATCCAAAAATCTAATCCTCTACTGGTGATAACCGAACCCTTAATCAATCTTCAAAAACACCATAATACCCTGAAGTTGATCAAATAAATCATCAATACAAGAAAGAGAATACTTATTCTTGACCGTCACCTTATTCAACTGTCGATAATCAATACACATCCGTATGGATCCATCTTTTTTCTTCACAAATAAGAAAGATGCACCCCAAGGTGAAACACTAGGTTGGATTAATTATACTCGACAACTCCTGCAACTGATCATTTAGTTTTTTTAACTCTGCTAAGGCCATTTTATAAGGAGGAATAGAAATGAGCTTGGTGCCTGGCTCAACATCAATAGCGAAATCAATATCTAAATTTAGAGGTAGACAAGTCCATAGGGAACATATTCATAAAATCACCGACAACACGAACAAAATCCAAGAAAGGAGGTAAAATAACACTCGTGTCACGAATATGAGCCAAGTAAGATAACATCTTCTCTAAACCAATTTCTGATCCTAAACATATAGATAAATATTTTTAGATTCGAATGAAGCGCACCCTTCTAAGATATCCTTGGTTCACCTGGTAGAGCTAAATTCACAGTCTTAGCAAAACAATCTAAGATAACATGATAAAAAGCCCGCAAATCCATACCCAAAATAACATCAAAGTCAACCATATCTAACACAATCAAATCTACCCAAGTCTCATGGCCACAAAAAGTCACAACATAAGATTACTACACCTGATTCACCACAAAAAATCTCCTATAGGGGTAGATACATTAATAGGCATGGCAAGAGGCTCACTAACAGAATCAAGACCTGAAGTAAAATATGCAGACACATAGGAGAAACTTGATTTAGGATCAAATAATAGAGATGCAAGTCTAAAATAAACGAGGACGATACCTGTGATCATAACATCAGACTACCCTCCTTTGTCCTAGCGGGTATAGCATAAGACTGACCATAACCACCAATTGGCTGAATAGCCTACAACTACCACGCGGGTTCCACTACCTCTACCCCTTGAACCTCTGGTAAAACCTCTACCTCTCACAGCTGTAATAGAAGTAGCTTTGATCACACAGCGAGGATAGTACATAGCCCATTGGCTAACCGCATCACACATAAAGCAACCTCTATGGCCCCACTCCTCCAGAAAAGGTATATCTGGGCTTGGACGACCACCCTAAACTACTAAACCCAAAAGTCCACCACTTAAACTCTATAAGTCCATCTGCACTGGCCTACCCTGATATTTACGAGAACCTCTAAAATCTCTACCATGGGGAGAATGACCTTTAAACTTCCCAAAATGGCATACCTTCTTGGTGCCACCCTAAGATACTCGAAGAATACCCTTTATCATTTGGTGTGATCCACAATGCTCTAAAAAGACTCTCTAAACATAACCATATGAGAAGTAGCCAACACGAAGCTTAGAGGAAAGTCCCCTAGCACTTCTCCTAGATGGGGATGATCTATATGGCCCTCCACCTCTTCGAGTTCATCAATGACTCTAGACTCTCCCTCTAGGAGAAGGCTCTACATCTCTAACCTCGTGGGACATATTTAACACCATCTTTGTATAAAGAGTGAAACATAACTCAGAACACAAGGTATGAAAGAACTTCTCATGACAAAGAACAAACTGAGGGAATTTTCCTAAAGATATCCTATAGCCTCACAAAGGTAGATACATATATCTACATATCGATCCATGATACTCTGTTAGACATCCCATTCTTACACCATTAAGACCAATGAACCTGGTTGCTCTAATACCAGTTTGTTACTACTAAAAAAAAGGATTATAATGGCACTTGTCGTGGCATACCTTGACAAGTAAGCCTACCACCCAAAATGATATAAAAAGGAAAAAAAGGACAGAAATACCCAAGGTAAGGCTTCTAGAATAAAGCCAAATCATATAAGTAATCATAATAATGTGGAAAGAACTTATCCAAAATACCAATCATGCCCAAAATAAGTTGTTAATAGTGTATAAACTACTAATACAAATCATGAGTCAAATACATCAAAATATCTATACAAGGTCAACATTTGTCTTCAAATACTAATAAAAACATAACTACTATAGAAAGATAGAGGTGAACTCCAGACACATAAATGTCCAACCTCTACCTTAAAAGTTCCAATAATTGCCCGAGTCAAGCAAGTTGAGGCACACTAGAGCTAAGACCTACACCAGAAGGGTGCAGTAGGCATGGGTACGGTCCACTTGTACTCAGTAGGTGTCATAGGCCGACTAAGCATAGTAGTAAATAAAGTATACAAAATATACTCTAAAGGCATGTCACCTATCATCAGAAAATGTCTTACAATAGTAGCCCACACCGCTTGCACTAACAGTTCTACAATAGCCATGTATAATACAACAATACACTAGATAGGGATACAAATATACTCAATATCACATACAAGTAGAACAAAAGAAGAAACATGTATAATCAAGATCATCATGTACAAATAAAGAAAGATAGAATAATTAGATACTAATAAGTCAAGATATAGAACAAATAGGCATATAACAAGTCAATACGACAATACTAGCACAACATAAACACAATAAAGCAAGTTTATTGTATATGATGATGATGATTATGTTGTATGAGGTCTTTGCACAAACTCTAGGATCATCGCATAATTCTCGTATACACCCACAGAGGCAAGCTTATCGATGTGAAACCCATGGGAGGTTCGTCAATCCATATACGATCCATATATATATATATGTATGTCCTCCTCGACACATCACTCAGGGAGGGTTTTATAAGATGTCACATTTTCTGTCATAAAAAGGTGTTGCTAGTATTTCTCAAGTGTTACCATGGTGGTACAATTTGTTTCATGAATAAGTATGATATGAAGATGTAATTTTCACAATCAATCACATTGAGTATTTTCACAATCAACCACATGATATATTTCCATAACCAACCACAATGATACATTTCCATAACCACGTGAGCCAATATCCACTTATTATTTTCATTCATCCATGAGTTTCCACATATTTTATATGCCAAAAGTATGAATATATATATATATATATATATATATATATATATATATATATATATATATATATATATATATATATATATATATATATATATATCACAATACATCAAAGGTACCATAATAGTCTTTTGAAATAACACAATTCAATTATTCACATGTATTCAAGGCTATCAATATCATATAAGACTCCACATAGTCATACATATCACGCTATATTGCAATTTCAATAATTATATCACATATAGGCCCCCACACGTTCACAACACATAGATAGACATTTTTAATGATTAGTTCTCACCCTTAACATGTATTTTGTACCATTATTTACTACCAAACCCAGTCTAAAAGAGTTAATCTATACCCTACCTCGAACGTCTAAACCGGTCAGCTACACTTCGAACTCACAACTTTACTTTTCAAATTAATCTCGAACTTTACTAAAAATATAAAATATATAATCTATGTGTCAAAACAAAACCAACAGAACCCATATTGACTCCTTTTGGTTCGGGGTCAAAACAGACCACCAGAATAGATTTTCGAAAAAGAAGGGCAAAATCATAACTTTACTTCAAAAATGTGTTACCCATATTTTTAGAAACCTACATCTAAAAATACAAGTCAAATCAAGTAAAAAATGAGGTTCACATCAAAGAAAGATTGTTTTTAAGCTTTTCATGGTAAAATCTTTGAAATCTGGGTTAAAATCAAGAATTAGAGTTGTTTTGAAGGTTAAATTGATGAAAAACTAGTAATTATAAGATTAAAATATTATTCATGTAAAAAAGAGTGAAATTGAGGTTTAAAATCAAGCCCTAAGATTTTTGGAGTTTTTAGAAATTAATCAAGAAATTACTAAGAAAATGGTGAATTCTTACCTTAAATTCGTAAGAGAATCAAGAAATAGATGTTAATCTAGTTTCCCAAGATTTACTCCTAAGCTCTCACACTATTTGAGGGTTTAACTCTCATGAGACAAGGTGAAAGAATGAACAAAATGGACCAAAAAAGGTAAAAAAAAAAAGTTGTTATATATTGCAGATTTTTCTAAGTCCAAACGGACTTCGACGGGGTGCCCGAGATTCATTCGGAGTTGATATACATAACCAAACTATGTAACCATATTAAATTTGACGCTTCAGACTCAATGGAGGTATCAAATTTTCAAAAAAAATGTCTTTCTCACAAAGTTGAGCCCCGAAATTCGAAATTACTATTTTCTAAACTGAGGGTCGAAATGAGCTTTAACAGCTGTAAAATCACACCAACTATGTTACCACCCTAAAATCAACGTTCCAAATCTGCTAGCAAAGTTAGATTTTTTATCCAAGGTCATTTCGACCAAATATGGGTCCCACACCCATATTTTTAATTTTTTAATTTTTTGACCAATAGGTTGAAATGAGCTCGGGTGCACCAGGACACGAACCAAAGGTCTACCCAGCTTAAAATCGATATTCCAAAGATGTTGGCATAGTTCGTTTAGCTATCTATCAGACAGATCAAAAGATATCCACATAAGTCTAAAATAAGGCTTTCAAAACCATCAAAAATCACAATATCACATAAATGGTACCAAAATTTATCGAGAACCGTTCAAATCACCCCCACACCTTAGAAATACCATAATTCAATAATGGGGAGGGGTAAAATAGTCTAATCATACAAACTCACAAATTTCACATATTTCATCAAAAAGCAGGTCGTTACATCATCCACTACAAAAAAATCTAGTTCAGCGTCGAATTGAACCAAAGAAATACCTGAATTAATGAAAAGCTAGGGATAAAAATTATGCACATCAGACTCTACCTCCCAAGTAGCCTCTTTTACAAGTTGATGTTGCCAGTGGACCTTAACCACAGATATCACTCTAGTGCTCAACCGCCTAACTTTCCTAGACAAAATGGAGACCAGATCCTCAACAAAAGATAACTCATCTAACTGAATTGACTCCCAACGAATAACATGAGACTCATTCAAAATGTAACGGCGAATCATAGAAACATAAAAAATTAGATGAAAAACTGATAGATCTTGGGGAAAGCCAACTCGTAAGCCACATCACCAACAGTCTGAAAAATCTCAAATTAACTAATATACCTGGGGATAAACTTTCCCCTCTTCCCAAACCTCATCACACCCTTCACGGGTAAAATTCGAAGGAATATCATATCACCAAATCTCAAGGCATGAAGTATACAATTAGCATAACACTTCTGCCTACTCTGAGCCGCTCTAAGTCTATCCTAAATGAGCCAAACTTTATCTAAAGACTCACGAAGCAAGTCCGTACCTCAAGGTCTCACCTCTAAAACATCAAACCAATCTACTAGAGAGCGACAACGCCTACCAAACAATGCCTCGAGAGGATCCATGCCGATACTGGAATGGTATATGTTGTTATATGCAAACTTAGCTAAAGCCAAATGTTGCTCCCACTAGCCACCAAAATCCATCACGCATGCACGAAGAATATCCTACAAAACCTGGATTGTCCGCTCTAACTGGCCATCAGTCTGTGGGTGAAACGATATACTAAGATCAACCGGAGTACCCAACTCATCCAAAAAAGCCTATCAAAAGTAAGATGTAAAAAGATAACCTCGATCTAAAATAATGGACACTGAAACACTATGCAGACACACAATCTCAAGAATATAAGACGAGCCAACCTCTCAGCATTGAATTAGACCTGAACCAGAATAAAATGAGCTGACTTGGTCAATTAATCAATGATGATCCAAACACTATCAGAACCATGAGATGTACGAGGCAAACTAATCACAAAGTACATGGTGATTCGTTCCCACTTCTACTCAGGAATGGATAACCTCTAAAGCAACTCATTAGGCCTCATATGCTCCACCTTCACATGTTGACAACATAGGCAACGAGCATAAAAATCCGCTACATCTAGCCTCATACCACCCCACCAGTAATGTTGCCTCAAATTAGGATACATTATAGTCACACCTAGATGAATGGAATATCTGGAATAATAGGACTCTTCCAAGATCAACCTAATTCAGTCACCCACTCTCGGCATAAACTCGGCCTCCAATCCGCAAAACTCCATCTAAAATAAGTGGGGCTTCCTTAGCCTCCCCACTCAGTACCTTATCTCGAATTAATCTCAATCTAACATCATCAAACTGATGAGCTCGAATCTGTTAAATCAAAGAAGAACTAGACTCCACAAATGTCAAAGCATGCCTAGGTGTTGAAATATAAAGCCTAACTATCTGGTTAGCTAAAGACTGAACCTATAAAGCTAAAGAATTCTCATGGCTCAAAAGATGCGCCAAGCTACCCATTCTAGTAGACTTCCAGCTCAAGGCATGCACAATCATATTAGCTTTGCCCAGATAATAGAGACTGGTCAAGTCATAATCCTTATGCAACTCAAGCCAATGTCGCTACCTCATATAAAGATCTCGCTGGGTAAAAAAATACTAAAGGCTACAATGATCTGAACGCACTCCATACAAGTAGTGCTTCCACAACTTCAAGGCAAACATAACTGCACACAACTCCAAATCATGGGTAGAATAATTCCTTTTATGATGCTTCAACTGACGAGATTCATAAGCAATTAACTTGCCCTCCTGCATCAACACAACACCCAATCCAACACTCGAAGCATAAAAAACATGATAAAGTCCATGCTCTCCTTGTACAAAGCCAATAGGGGAGTTGAAGCTAACAAATCCTTGAGCTTTCGAAAACTCACCTCACAAGCATCAGACCATTGAAAAGAAATCTTCGTCTAGGTAAACTTAGTCAATGGAGCTGTAATGGATGAAAAACACTCAACAAAACACCGATAATAACCAACTAAGCAAACAAAACATTGAATCTTGGTGGGCAAAGTAGGTCTAGCCCAATCATAAAGTGCTACAACCGTGGATGGATCAACCATAATACCTTTCTTAGTCATCACATGACCCAATAAAGAAATAGACTCCAACCAAAACTCACACTTAGAGAACTTCCCATACAACTTCTCATCCCTCAATCTTTGAACCAAAATCCGTAAATGCTCCTCACGCTCAGCCTCACTCTGGGAATACACTAAGATATTATCTATAAATACACTAACAAAGGAGTCGAGATACTATCAAAACACCTACTTCGTCAACTCCATAAATGCAGCAGGGGCATTGGTCAACCAAAGGTATGACCAAGGACTCGTAATGACCATAATGAGTTTGAAAGGCTATCTTTGGAATATCCAAAGTTCTAATCCTCAACTGGTGATAATCGGACCCCAAATCAATCTTCAAAAACACTGCAACACCCTGAAGTTGATCAAATAAATCATCAATGCAAGGAAGAGAATACTTATTCTAAATCACCACCTCATTCAACTGTCGATAATCAATACACATCCACATAGATCGATTTTTTTCTTCAAAAACAAGACAGGCGCACCCCAAGGTGATACACTAGGTTGGATAAATCCCTTACCAATAACTTATGCAACTGACCTTTTAGTTTCTTTATATCTTCTAAGGCCATCCTATAAGGAGGAATAAAAATGGGCTTGGTTCCCGGCTCAACATCAATAGCAAAATCAATAGCTCAATTCGAAGGTAGATAAGTCCGTAGGAAACATATTTGTAAACTCACGGACAACACGAACAAAATCTAAGAAATGAGGCAAAATAACACTCGTGTCACAAATATGAGCCAAATAAGATAAACATCCCCTCTAAACCAATTTACGAGACTGAACATAGGAGATAACCCTCTTAGTTCCCAAATAAAGCATACCCTTTCAAGCTATCCTTGGTTCACCTAGCGGAGCTAAAGTCATAGTCTTAGCAAAACAATCTAAGATAACATGATAAGGAGCCAGCCAATCTATACCTAAAATAAAATAAAATTAAACCATATCTAACACAATCAAATCTACCCAAGTCTCACGGCCATAAAAAGTCACAACATAAGATTAGTGCACCTCATCCACCACTAAGAATCTTCTATAGGGATAGATACATGAATAGTCATGGCAAGAGGCTCGCTAACAGAATCAAAACCCAAAATAAAATATGCACACACATAGAAGAAAGTCTATTTAGGATTAAATAACAGAGATGCAAGTCTGAAGCAACCTCTACGGCCCCACTCCACCAACAAAGGTATAGCTGGGCTTGGACGACCACCCTAAACTGCTAAATCCAAAGGTTCACCACTTGAACTCTGTAAGTCCATCTGCACTAGCCCACCTTGATATCTATGAGAACCTCTAAAATCTTTACCATGAGGAGACTGACCTCTAAACTCACCAAAATGGTGCACCTTTGTGGCGCCACCCTGAAATACTTAAAGAATACCCTCTGTTATCTTGGTGTGATCCACAATGCTCTGAAAAGACTCTCTAAACTGTGAAGTAGCCAATACGAGGCTTAGAGAAAAGTCCCCTAGTACTTCTCCTAGATGGGGGCCCTCCATGCCTTCGAGTTTATCCATGACTCAAGGCTCGCCCTCTGGGAGAAGTCTTCATATCTCTAACCTCGCGGATTCAACACCATCTTCACAGAAAGAGTGAAACACAACTCAAAATATAAGGTATGAAAGAACTTCTCATGATAAAGAACAAAAATGAGGGAAGTTTCCTAAAGACATCCTATACCCTCTCGAAGATAGATACGTACATCTACGTACCGATTCGGGAGACTCTATAGACATCTCATTCTTACACCGTTGAGACCAATGAACCTGGATACTCTGATACCAATTTTTGACGACCCAAAAAAATAAGGATCATGATGACACTTATCGTCACGTACCTTGATAAGTAATCTTACTACCCAAACTGATATAACAAGGAAAAAAATAGAAATACCCAAGATAAGGCTTCTAGAACTAAGCCAAACCATACAAGTAATCATAACAATACGAAAAGAACTTATCCAAAATACCAATCATGCCCAAAATCAGGTGTCAATAATGTATGAACTATTAATACAAATCATGAGTCAAATACATCAGAAATATCCACACAAGGTCAATATCTATCTCAAAATACTAATAAAGGTATTAATACTATAGAATGATAAAGGTGATCCGGACGCATAAATGTCTAACTACTACTTTAGAAGCTCCAACAATTACCCGAGTTAAGCAAGCTGAGGCATACTCGACCTAAGACCTGTACCAAAAGGGTGCAGTAGGCATCGGTACGGTCCACTTGTACTCAGTAGGTGTCATAGGCTAACCAAGAAAAGTAGTAAATAAAACATACAAAATATATTCTAAGAGCACGTCACCTGTAATCAGAAAATGTCCTATAACGGTAGCCCACACCACTTGCACTAACAGTGCTATAATATCCACATATAATACAACAATACACTAGATAGGGATATAAATATACAAAACATAAAATACAAGTAGAGCAAAAAAACATGTATAATCAAGATCATCATGTACAAATAAAGAAAGATTGAATAATTAGATACTAACAAGTCGAGATATAGAACAAATAGGTAGATGACAAGCCAATACAACAATACAATCATAACATAAAAACAATAAAGCAAGTGCAATATATATGATGATGATTCATGAGGTCGTCGCACAAACTCAGGGATCGTCGCACAATCCCCTTATACACCCATGGAGGCAAGTTTCCCGATGAGAGACCCATGGGAGTTCGTCAATCCATATATATATATATATATATATATATATATATATATATATATATCCATATCCATATGTCCTCCTTGGCCGTCCCTAAGGGAGGGTTTTATAAGATGTCACATATTCTGTCATAAAAAGGTGTTGCCAGTGTTACTATAGTAGTACCATTTGTTTCATGAATAAGTATGATATAAAGATGTAATGCTCATAACCAATTACAATGAGTATTTACAAAACCAACCACATGATATATTTCCATAACCAACCACAACGATACATTTCCATAGCCACATGAGCCAATATGCACTTATTATTTCCCTTTATCCATGAATTTCCATATGTTTTCATACGTCAAAAGTATGAACATTTATCACAATACACCAAAGGTACAATGATAGGCATTTGTAGTAACATAATATAATTATTTACATGTATTCAAGGCTATCAAAACGTCATATTGGACCCCACGCAGTCATACATATCACATAATATAATAATTTCAATAATTATATCACATATAGGCCCCTACATGAGCACAACACATAGATAGCCATTTTTTATGATTAGTTTTCATCCTTAACATGTATTTTGTATCATCATTTACTACCCAACCCAGTCTACAAGAGTTAAGTCATAACCAATCTCGAATGCCGAAATTGATCCGCTACACTTTGAACCCACGATATTACTTTCCACGAATAATCTCTAACTTTACTATAAACATCAAATATGAAACTGTGTGTCCCAATAAAACCAATGACAATCATATTGACTACTTTTGGTTTGATGTCAAAATGGACCCCCAGAATGGATTTTCAAAAAAACAAGGGCAAAATCATAACTTTACTTCAAAATGTGTTTTCCACATTTTTATGAACTTACAGCTGAAAACCCAAGTCAAATCAAGTCAAAAACAAGGTTCGAATTGAAGAAAAATATTTTTAAGCTTTACCGGATAAAATCTTTAAAATTCAAGTTAAAATCAAGCATCAGAGTTGTTTTGAAGGTTAAATTGATTAAAAACTACTACGTAATTTCAAGATTTTTTATTCAAGTGATATTGGGTTTAAATCAAGCCCTAAGAATTTTGAGTTTTGAGAAATTACTCAAGAAATTACTACGAAAATAGTGAATTCTTACCTTAAATCTGTAAGAGAATCAAGAAATAAATGTTAATCTAGCTTCCCAAGTTCCCACAAACTTCACTTTTAAACTCTAAAACTATTTTAGAATTTTTCTAAGTCCAAATGAACTTCGACGGGATGTCCAAAATTTATTCGGAGTCCGATATATGCAAACAAACTATCTAACCATACTAAATTCAATTCTCTGGACTCGATGGATATATCATATTTAGAAAAAAATATCATTTTCTCAAAGTTGACCCCCGAAATCTAAAATTATAATTTTCCAAACTGAGGGTCAAAATGAGAATTAAAACCTATAAAATCAAAACAAACATGTTAACACCCTAAAATTGATGTTTTGGATCTGCTGACGAAGTTAAATTTTTCATCCAAAGTAGTTTCAATCAGATGTGGGTCCCACATCCATATTTTTAATTTTCCAATTTTCCAACCAATAGGTCGAAATGAGCTCGGGTGCAACGGGACCCGAACCAAAGATTTACCTAGACTAAAATTAATATTCTAAAGTTTTTGGCGCAGTTCATTCAACCATACATTTTAAGGATCAAAAAATATTTATATAAGTTCAAAATAAGGCTCTCGAAGCCATCAAAAACCACAATATCGCATAAATGATACCAAAATGCATTGAGAATCGTGTCAATCACCCCCACACCTCAAAAATACCATAATGCAACTATGGATAAGGGTAAAATAGTTAAATCACACAAACTCACAAATTTCACATATTTCATCGAAAAGAAGGTCGTTACAAGTTTTTGAAAATAGAGTCAATATTTTTTTAAAAAGTAGGTGAGAGTGTTGTGTAAATTATGATAGAATAGTTCATATGATAGTTCCATGTTCTTATAGAAGTTTGAGTAGGATTTTTGGACTGATATGGCAAACTCATAGTTGGAAGAGTTGGCTTTAGACTTGATGGAGTCGACTTGCTTGAGCAACCTATTGAAGATTTTGACTCCTTCCTATTTGAGGCCATCGACTAAAAGATGCATTTGGTCCATATCAGTACTGGTGTATTTACCTAGCTGTAGAAACTTGTTGGTCGACTCCTGAAGAACCAACATCCCTTCCTCTATAGATTTTAGTCGTTCCTTAATCTCTTCCACTTCCTTCAACATTGAAAAAGTGGGTTAGCAAAATCTTACTTACCTTAAGGAGATCAACTTTTGATTTTGCTAAGTTCTTTTTGCATCACTCATTATCAACTAGAACATATCCCATGCTGGCAAAAGTCTTGAATTTATAGGTGGTAGAAACTTCAACTGTAGAAAAACCTGAGAGATCAACAGAGTAATGGAGTAGGATTCATGTAATCAACAGTCCATACGGCAGACTTGTTATGTGTGTGAGTTGTGCTTTCCACATATACTTACGAAATCACATAGCCCAATTAATTTTGTATTTCATAATCATATAATAAAAAATGAATACATCTCTACAAATGACATTGCTTAGAAATCCTTCCTGGGAATCAAAGTAGTGGCAATGATATGAGTCATAGTCATTACAGTGAGATTCCTTCACAGATTTACAACCCTTTCAAACATCACTAAGTGATATTTAAAAGCCATAAACTTCTCTAGTTGCAATACATTTCAGAACTTATACATGTCCTCTGGAAGAAGATTTTCAAGAATTTACATGTTAAATTAGGGCTAAATCGGTGCATGTTTTAGGGTTAGAAGAATACAGAGAGTGAGAAGAGTCTTCTTCAGAAGAACTAGGGATAATGATTAATTCTTGATTATCATTGAGACAATTAACGAGATTTTTTTGTAAGTTTGCCATGGATCTTGTTATGGTCATTTGGAAAAGAATGGGGAAAACAATTAATAAAGGAGATATAAAATGGGTTTAAAGGAATGTGAAAAGATGGAAAGATTAAAGAGTGTGATTGAAAAGAAAGGATGGAGTCCTTAAGAAGAGAAAAAGGCAAGAAAATATTTGAAAAGAGGAAAGGAACTGGGAGTAAAGAGGCGGTAATTAATGATAAGGGGATGATGATTAAAAAATGTGTATGAAAAGAAGGAAAATATATTATGCACACAATTTAAAATATTTTGTAAAAAAAAAAAATTAGTCAAATATCATTAATGCAAATAATACCAAGACTTTTTATAAGGAAATAAAATCATTCTTCCAGCACAGGTTTTGTAAAATGTTAGCAAGCTGATTTTTGAAGTCAGTAAATTTTAATACAAAATTACTATTTTCAACATAATGATGAATAAAATGATGCTTAATATCTATATGCTTAGCTCTAGAATGATGCACAGCGTACTTAAAGAGACTGATAGCACTAGTGTTATCACACATAATTAACACAAATTCAAAAGATAAATCAAAATCAAGTAATTGATGCATTATCCATAATACTTGAGTGCCACAACTACTAATGGCTAGATATTCAGCTTCGATAGTTGGCAATGCAACTAATGTCTGCTTCTTACTGTGCCACGAGATCAATGCATCTCTAAGAATTTGATAGGTACCGCTAGTGCTTTTTTGATCGTTCTTATTACCTGCAAGTCAACATCTGAATAAAAATTAAATCAAATTTTGAGGAATGAGGGTACCATAATCCGATGTCCTAATTATCAATGAGGTATCGAGTCATTCACTTTACTACAGTCAGATGTGATTCTTTCGGAGCTAACTAAAATCTTGATTATTTGCAAATACTGAACATAATGTTGAGTCAACTTGCTTTCAGTAGAGAGTACATCATTCCTCGATAGATATTTTCATCTACGACTTTTCTTGATGTGTCTGAGTTCAAATTTGTTGAGGGACTCATAGGGATTCCAAATGTTTTTCTTTTTTCAATGCCAAATTTTCTTATAAGATCCTTTGTGTATTTTCGTTGACTGATAAAGGTTCCCTTGGGTCTTTGCTTAATCTGGAGTCCCAAGAAGAATGTGAATTCAACCATGAGACTCATTTTAAATTCTCTTTTTATAAAATTTGCAAAATTCACACAAAATAATGTTAGGACTATCAAAAATAATATTATCCACATAAAATTTTATAATAAGAATATTGGAATCTGATTTTTAAATGAAAAGCATAGTATTTATTTTTTCTTTCTGAAAATTATTGTTTAAAAGAAGATTGCTTAATCTCTCATATGAAGCCTTTGGAGCTTGTTTGAGACCATAAAGTACTTTTAAGAGTTTAAAAACATAATCGGTACAAGACAAAATTTTAAAACCTGAAGGTTGTTTGACAAAGACTTTTGTATTGACAAAATCATTTAGAAAAGCACTTTTACATCCATTTGAAGTAACTTGAATTAAAAGAATCAAATGCTAAGAGAATTCGAATAGATTCCAACCTTACTACAGGAGTAAAGGTTTTATCATAATTAATACCTTCCTGCTGGAAATAGTCCTCAGCTATGACCTTGTTTCTGACAACCTTACCTTCTTCATTCATCTTGTTTTATAGACCCATTTGATTCCAATGACCGAGTAGTTTTTCAATCTTTTGACTAGATTCCAGACTTGATTTTGTTCAAATTAATCAATCTCCTCTTTCATAGATTTAGCTCATGATTCATCCTTGAGTGCCTCATTAATTCTTTTTGGCTTAATTTGTAATACAAAAGCTACCGACACCTATTTTCTTAAGAAAGGCCTTGTTTGCATTTAATCATTTGGATTTCTAATGATGAATTCATTTGGAAAGCTTGCACTATGTCTCCATTTTCTTGGAATATTTATTTTCAAGGGTTCAGTGGAGAGAACCTAACTAGGTTAGGATCGATCCCACGAGGAATATGGTTAGGATCTAGATCAATGCGGTTAAGATTAACAGGTATAACACAAGGAAATTTTTCTTTTACTTACTTGGAATGTCCTGTTTTTATAGAAGAAAGAATAAGGCCCATTTTAAAGACCTTTCAGGAAAGGTAACAAAAATAATACTGATGTGGCAGAATAAATTACTATTATTAAGGGGTAGATACATTCTCGTTAACCATGTTCTACATTCAATGTCTGTATACACTCTCTCAACTATGAATCCTTCTAAAAAGAGCGATTAATCAACTGAATCAAATTTTTACAAAGTTTTTTGGGGCAGTTAAGAGAATGTGAAAAGAAGGCATTGGGTTGCTTGGGAAGACATGTGCTATCCCAGAGAGAAAGAGGTTTAGGTTTCAGATCACTGCATGATGTGTCCAAACCCAAATTATGGTGGAAATTTAGGGTATCATCTGCATCATTATGGGTAATAGAATATGTAAAAATCTTCATCCAGTAATCACAAGAAGCGTAAGAGTTTCACATGTCTGGAAAAAATGATTGAGATAATAGAATATGTGAAACACGAAATATGGTGGCAACTCAAGGCAGGAAACTCTAGCTTTTGGTTTGATAATTGGACAAAGTTAGGGGCTCTATATTATGTGGAGGAATAGGATGTAGGGGAAGAAGAAATAGAAGTACAAAAATTCATCAGTAATGGGGTGTCGAATATGGAAAAACTTAGAAGATACTTATCAGAGGATTTGATTAATCACATAGTAGAGAACATCAAACCTCAGATATGAGGTGCTGAAAATGACAGAGCTTGGTGGATGGGGGGAGTACTAAGGGGGTTTTCACAGTTAGCTCAGCATATCATACCATGAGGCACAGAAGAGAGGAAATTGATTAGATGCGAAATATTTGGATTAAAGGTGTTCCTTTTAAGTTTGCTTTCTTCTTGTGGAGAGTATGGAGGATAAGGATAGCTACAGATGACAATCTTAAGATGATGCACATTCAAATTGCATCAAAATATCAGTATTGTGAAGTAGGACAGCAAGAAACAATGACACATTTATTACTAACTGTCCCCATAGCTCAACAGTTATGGAGGCGGTTTGCTTTGTGTGCAGGTAATAGCATGGATGGGCTCAATCTTTATCAGACAATCCACATATATGGTGGAATTATGAAGGAAATTAAAAAATAAGGCATATTAGAAAAGTTGTGCCAACAATGTTGATGTAGAAACTGTGGATGAGGAGAAATGCTAGAAGACATGGAAAAGAGGTTACTTTGGAAAAGATGAACCATCAACTTCAAAAAAATATGTTTTATCTAATTAAAGTAAAGTTTTCATGGATCAAGGATATACCTTATCACTGGAATGGCATATGTTGAACATATTGCAGACTTATAAACGAAAACTTCACTACCTTGTAGTGAAATAGTGCAAGCCAGAAAAAGGATAGATTGAATGCAACACAGATGGTGCTAACAAAGAAAACTCAGGTTTGAGCTTTTCTGGATTTTGTATTAGAAATAGTGAAGGTGATTTGATCTATGCAGAGGCTCAAAATTTGGGAACCAGTTCAAACATGGAAGCTGAAACTATAGCAATCCTAAAGGCTATCATATATTGTCTCAGCAAGAACCTTTTACAGATTCAACTAGAGACAAATTCACTTAGCATTGAAAGGATGATTAAGGGAGAGTGGAAGGTTCCTTGGATTCAGAAAAGAGAGAATTTAGGAAATCTAAGAACTTATGCTAAAGCTAAACATCCACATATGTCATATATTCAGAAAGGCTAATCAGCTAGCAGATTTCATGGCAAACATAGCAATTGAATATGGACATAGGATATAATATAACAATTTTAATCAGTTACCAAGCAAAGGGAGGAAGATACTTAATATAGACAAGATGCAAATACCATCCATTAAATTTAGAACAAGGAATATAAGTAAAACACACAATCAAGCATAAGGAGAGGAGTAGGAAAGACTATATTGTCTCACAGTTATTACATTTACAAGATAGTTTGTGGCAAACACAAGGGTAAAATAACTGTGAGATTGCTAAATAACCTAAGCTACATTAGCCAACAAAAAGGTTCACCAAAATATACCGAGAGTCAGGGAACGGAATCGGCAATACAGACACTTGCATCTAGCTAGGAGTTCTGATAGATGGAGGTTGGGAGCAACTTATTTTTATCCTCTTCTACTTCAGCTGCACAGGCAACACCAATCAACAAAGAGAAAGAAAGAAAAGAGACACATGAGGAATAAGAAAATGCTCATACAGAACTACGGAGCTAAGATGCAATGTTCAACCCTCTTTTGAGCTGATCAGAACTCATGGACATCCACCGGAGTACACACCTGGAGAAGAAAAAATCAGTGACAAAGAGAGAATCTCAACAGAAAAGAACGGAAATGAAGAGTTCATACTTCTGCAAGCCGAGCAAGAAGCAAACACACACAAAGCGGTGAAGATAATTCTTCACCCACAACAGAAGGAGTTGGAGTTGATCGTTGAAAAGGGGAAAGCTCAATATTTTTCGAGGCAGAGAAGACAGAGAGACAAGGAACAAGAAGTTGATTTAGGAAACCCTAGGCCTAGACATTTTTATATAGACCCGATATGGCCTTTTGGGTAGGATTTGGGACTCAAATTTTATTTTATTTTTAGGGATAATACTTACAAAAATTTTTGAACTTTGATCAAATTTTTAGTTGAGTATATTGAATTTTGTAGGGGTCTTATTTTGAACTTTTTTTTCTTTATTAAAAGTCTTTCCTTTAGACAAAATTATTTATTTACTATTTTTTCTAATATTTAAGATTTGAAAATTAATTAAATATATTTATGGTAAAATATTTTCTTATTAAAAGTCAATAGAATTTCACTATTTTTCCTAATTTAAGAGTTGAAAATTAATTAAATATATTTATGGTAAAACCTTTTGTTATGAGAAGATACTAAAATTAGTGGCAATTAATATTTTCTCCATTAGGTTAAGGATTCTAAATCTACTAAATTTGATTTTAAGAAGATTTGAAAAATCTAGAAATGAATATAAAATCGTTAAAATAAGAAAAATTTAAGAGATACTAGATTTTTAAAAGTTTTAAGTACGTAACAAAAATGTAAGCAATAATTTTGTAAAATTTGACATTAAAAATAAGAAAAGATTTTAAATGTATAAAAAATTAAAAATAATCGTAACACAAATATGATTCAAATTGACGAGTCTCTCGTAGCCTGTGGCAACAAATGAAAGAGTTACTATATGGCAAACGCAAAAGTGATGATTCATCAACCACTTGAAACTTCTGATGGTAAAATATATATGTATATATGTTTATGTTTACATTATCTATAATATATTAAAAGTGTGAAGGACCTTAGAAATATCGTTTGAACTTTTTGCCCTTTATTAAAAGTTTTTGCTTTAGACAAAATCGTCTTTTCACTAATTTTTTTCTAATATTTAAGAGTTGAAAATTAAATAAATATATTTATGATAAAATCTTTTCTGATAAGAAGTCATCAGAATTAATGAAAATTAATAATTTTTTTATTTATTTAAGAGGTCTAAATCAATTAAATTTAATTTTAAAAAGATTGGAAAAAATCTAGAACGCCAACTATTAATATTGTAAACTATTAATATTGTGTCCGCTATAACTTTTCCTAAAACAAAATGTCGTTTAAATTTATGTTTTAATTTTTGTTTGACATCTCCAAAAAAAATTGGCAGGAACTATTTTTTCCTCCTATTATATTACCTATTAAATAAAATATAATAATTTTAGAAAAAAACACGAAAAATTTTAAAATTCTATATGTGAGGAAAGCATTGGTATTTAAGTCCTATTTCTAAAAGGAAGTAAATAAAAAAAAATAGCCTTTTTTCTTTGTTTAAACCTAGCCTAGAATATTGTTATTTACTGAAATCTTGATAGTACCTCTGATTATAAAGCTAAATTTGCCTGTGTTTTGAGATAAATTTTATTTATAAAATTTTAGTATTTTCGTAAAGTTTAGAATAATAAATTATTTCGGTTTATAATTTTCAATCAAACAAGAATTGTTTTCATCGAAGATCAGAGCTTTGTGATGATTACCGTATTGTTTTGTTGTAGTTTACAAGTTGTAGATGAATATCGGTTACTTTGAGAATTTTTCATGTAATGATTAGGTTTAATTGTATTATTTTGTTATCTCGATTATCGTATTATTTTGTTATAATTTATAAGTGGTAGATGAATGTTGATTGATTTTGAGGAATCTTTTTTAGGTAAAGGCTAGATGAATTATATTAGGTTTAATTGTATTAATTTGATATCTCTGCTTTGAGGAATTTCGTAATGTAAAGATTGAATTTATTTGTATTGTTTTGATATCTATTATCGAATTATTTTTTTGTAGTTTACAGGTTGTCTTTGAGAAATTATTTGTGTAAAAATTAGGTTTAATTGTACTGTTTTGATATTTTTATTATTCTATTGTTTTGTTGTATTTATAGGTGGTTAATGAACGTCAGTTAGCCTTTACAATATTTTTAGTTAAAGATTAGGTTTAATTAAATAAATTTTACATCTTTACATATTTAAAAGACGTTGAATTTACTTATTGTATTCATCTTTATTATTTAAACAAATATCTTATTTAGTATAGTGTTTGAATTCATTAAAGTGGGTACACGCGCAAAGGACTTTCAACTAAACTAGTTATATTAAAGTGTGAAAATTTTTTAAAAAGTGATTTAAACTCTTACACTTTATAAATAATCTTCAAAATAAATAAATTTATTTAATTTAAATAACCAAATATTATACGTACAAATTACTTACTGTTAAACCAGTATAAATAAAAATGGATCCATGCGAGTGCTGTGGCATATCTTAAATAGAACAGCTTCCAAGAAAATTCATACCTCTGAACATGAACCTCGCTTCGGAATACAAAAATATATTTGTATCATGACTCGCAATTTCAAAGACTATTATTACAATAAAATATTTCAATATCCAGATGTGTTGCGATTTCGAAGACTATTATAACAATATTCAAACCAAAGGAAGGGGGAAAGAAAAACTTCCATGTGAAGTTTGACTAGATCTCTTAAATTTAAAGTATTAATCCTTTGTCAATGTTTATTTACACATTATACTAAAAATAAATATTTAATATTTATTTAATTTAAAAAATAATAAATAATTTTATATTTATTTTATTGTTACTATTAAATATTATTTATTATATAATGTATTTTTAAATTATTAAACTTATTATATTTAAAAAGTGATTTGTAATATTATTTTTATTATTTATTGTTATCTGTGTATTAAATATACAGTGTACAAATAAAATTAAATGAAGGGAGTATACATATTATTTTTGTGAACCAGATGATAAGAAAGAAGAAATAAACTAGTCGAAATAGGCATGAAAGTAGACCTTGTTCTCTTTCTCTTAAAAGTATGATTGATTTGTGTGCAGGAAATTCCATGCCATAAACCCAAATATGAGTAGCTTTAGATATTTGATCCCAATAAAAAATATCTTTAAAGAATAACTTTTTTTACTTTTTAAGTATAGTACAAGTACCATTATACCCCTCCACACCTCAAATATATTTTAAAACTTTCCATACATATTTGTTTCTCAATTTTTATTTTTTATTATTTTAACTTTTTATTTTTTCCTTTAATTTATTATTCTATTTTTTATTATTTCACTTTTTTATTTTTTCTTTAATTTTATTATTTGCACTTTTTATTTTTTTCCTTTAATATTATTTTCATGTTTTAATGCATTTGTCTCAAATTTTATTTTTTTTCTTTTTTCTTTTTCTCAAGCATTATCTGTTTCTTTTTTTTATTATTATTATTTTAATTCATTTGTCTTAGCCTTTATTTTTCTTTTATTTTTGGTTTTATCAGTTTTCTTTTTTTCCCCTCATTTTTCTCAAACTTTATTTTTATTTTTTTCTCTCATTTTTTATTTTCTCTATTTTTTTAATTCCTTACTTTTTCCTTAATCTTTATTTTTTTTCTTGCCTTTTTTTTCTCGCTCTTTGTTTTTTATTTCTCTATTTTGTTTGATCGCTTTTTACTTTTTACAGTTCTCTTTTTTCCCTCATTTTTATCAAACTTTATTTTTATTTTTTCTCTCGTTTTTATTTTTCTCAATATTTTTAATTCTTTGCTTTTTCTTGATCTTTATGTTTTTTCTTTCCTTTTTTTCTCAATCTTTTTTTTGTTTCTCTATTTTGTTTGATCTTTTTTTTTTGTTTTCTCAACTTCTATTATATTTTACTAATAAATAAAAAATTGGATAATCCATAAAGAAACTTTCTGTTTTTGACATCAAAGCAAAATTAATGGCATGGATTGTTGTTACGAAATTCTTTGAAAATTCTTGAGATAACTCGTGTCTCTAAGGCGAGAGTTGTAGAATATCTCATAAATAAAGACATAATATGGTAGTGTCGACTTTTGTCTATGGGGCATAATTTATTATTTGAAAGTCCTTGAGCAAAGTCTTGTCTCTAAGGCAAGAGTTGTAGAACATCCCATAAATGAAGATATAACGTGGTAGTGACAACTCTTGCCTGTGGGGCATAATTTATTATTTGAAAGTCCTTGAACTAAGCCTTGCCTCTAAGGCAAGAGTTGTAGAACATCCCATAAATAAAGACATAACGTGATAGTATCAACTCTTGCTCGTGGGACATAATTTGTAGTTTGAAAGTCCTTGAGCTAAGTCTTGCCTCTAAGGCAATAGTTGTAGAACATCTCATAAATGAAAACATAACGTGGTAGAGTCAACTCTTGCCCGTGGGGCATAATTTGTAGTTTGAAAGTCCTTGAGCTAATTAAGTCTTGCCTCTAAGAAAATAGTTGTAGAACATCTCATAAATAAAAACATAACGTGGCAAAGTCAACTCTGGCCCGTGAGACATAATAGTTTGAAAGTTCTTGAGCCAAATCTTACCTCTAAGGCAATAGTTGTAGAACATCTCATAAATGAAAATATAATGTGGTAGAGTTAACTCTTGCCCGTGGAGCATAATTTGTAGTTTGAAAGTCCTTGAGCTAATTAAGTCTTGCCTCTAAGGTAATAGTTGTAGAACATCTCATAAATGAAATCATAACGTGGTAAAGTCAACTCTTGCCAGTGGGGCATAATTTGTAGTTTGAAAGTCCTTGAGCCAAGTCTTGCCTCTAAGACAATAGTTGTAGAAGATATCATAAATAAAAATATAACGTGGTAGAGTCAACTCTTGCCCATGGGGCATAATTTGTTGTTTGAAATTCCTTGAGCTAAGTCTTGCCTCTAAGGCAATAGTTGTAGAACATCTCATAAATGAAAATATAACGTGGTAGAGTCAACTCTTGTCTGTGGGGCATAATTTATTGTTTGAAAGTCCTTGAGCTAAGTCTTGCCTCTAAGGAAATAGTTGTAGAACATCTCATAAATGAAAACATAACGTGGTAGAGTCAACTCTTGCCCGTGGGGCATAATTTATTGTTTGAATTAAAGTCCTTGAGCTAAATCTTGCCTCTAAGACAATAGTTGTAGAATATCTCATAAATGAAAATATAACGTGGTAGAGTCAACTCTTGACCGTGAGGCATAATTTATTATTTGAAAGTCGTTGAGCCAAGTCTTGCCTCTAAGACAATAATTATAGAATATCTCATAAATGAAAACATAATATGGTAGAGTCAACTTTTGTCCGTGGGGCTTAATTTGTAGTTTGAAAATCCTTGAGCTAAGTCTTGCCTCTAAGGCAATAGTTACAGAACATCTCATAAATGAAAAATAACGTAGTAGAGTCAACTCTTGCCCGTGAGGCATAATTTGTTGCTTGAAAGTCCTTAAGCTAAGTCTTGCCTCTAAGGCAATAGTTGTAGATCATCTCATAAATCAAAATACAATGTGGTATTGTCAACTCTTTCCCATGAAACATAACTTGTTGTTTGAAAGTCATAAGTCTTGCCTCTACAATGTAATAATATCAACTCTTACCCATGAAACGTAGATTATTATTCGAAAGTCGCAAATCTTACCTTTATAATGTGATAGTGTCAACTCTTATTCAGGAGATGTAACTTGAATGGAAGAAATTGAAGAAAAGAACAAGAATAATAAAATTTGCGAAAAAAGAAGAAAAATATTAAAAAAATAAAAATCAAAGAAAATGTAGAAGTTGAGAGAGAATTGAAAAAAAATAAAGGTTGATGAAAAAAAAGAAAGATTAAATAGAAATAAACGTCGAGAAAAAATTAAAAAGAAAAAATAAAAATCAAAGAAAAATAAAAAAAAAGTTTTTTTTATAAAAGTAGACGTTGAAAGGTGTAAAGGAAAAAAGTAAGGCTTGAGAAAAAATTAAAAGAACGAAAAAAAAGAAGAAAAAAATAAAAAAATAAAATAATATAACATAAAAATAAAAAAAAGAAGTTGAGAGGAAAAAAGTAAGGGTTGAGAAAATTAAAAATAAAAAAAGAAAAGAAAAAATAAAAATCAAAGTAAAATGAGAAAATAGTCTATTACCCCCAACCTTTACCCCAAATCCCAACTACACACTCAATCTTTAAAGATGACCTATTACCCCCTTGAACTATTTTAAAGTGAAATTATTATCCCCAAAAACTGACAACCAGTCATTTGAAAATGCGGTGTGATGCATGCGCTACCACGTCATTGCCACGTCATTGCCACGCCATGCCACATCATTGCCACATCATGCAAAATAATACGTGGCAATCAGCTGAAGAGCTCATGGGAGATGTAGTCACGCCCGTTGACACATCAGCAACTAGGGATAATAAATTCAGTAAAAATAAGTTTAGGGGGGTAATAGGTCCCCTTTAAATGTTGAGTGTGTAGTTGGGATTTGGGATAAATGTTGGGGAGATAATAGACTATTTTCTCAAGTAAAATTAAAAAGAGAAAAAAATAAAAGCTGAAAGATATAAATATGAAGTTGTTATCCATTATGAGGATCATTTATGTAATTTACTCCATTGATCAGGGGCAATTTTGTTCAAAAAAATACTAGTTAATAGGTAAAGACTATTTTAAGAAAGATTTTTTATTTGGAGCTAAAATTTAAAAGTCACCCTAATTTGGGTCTATTTTTTAAATTCACCCGATTTGTGTCCCATAAATTGAGATAAAAAGTAACATATACTGATCCCATGTATCTAAAAAATAATAATATAGGCCCATCGAATTTTATTTTTCACACTCTTTATTAATTTATACATTTGTAGAGTTTAATTTTCATCGTGAATTAAATTTTTGAAATAAAATTATATATTTGAATAATAAATCATAATTATTGATAATTTAAAATATTTTAAGAATATATGCAAAAATTACTTTAAAAAATAAATTTATTTAAATTTAAAATTCAAAAGATGTCACATTAATTGATATGATTAGTATTATAATATTAATTTAGAATAGATATTGGGCCCATGCAAAGCAGGACTTCTTCTCACTAGTCTAGTAATACATGTGAGAATTAATTATTTTCAAGCTAGCGTAAATTGTTTTCTGAAATATTATATTGTGAGACTCTCTTGGAGATTCAATTATATACTATGCCTAGGAGGGTAAAAATAATCCTCCACTTTTCTTTAAAAATCAAACCTCACCCTCAATATTGAACAATATTCATACTCCCTCCTTTATTTTATGCATTATATATTTTGCTCTTATAATTTTAATTCTATATTTATTTAATATCTCCTTATATTATATTATATATATATATTATTTACTTATTAACATAGGTATTTATAGCATTTTATTTAACTTTATTAATAGTATAAGTAAAATAATACTTTTTATAAATTTGTCATAAAATTAATGTTATTTTTTAAGATCGTTATTTCAATATTATATGTATTAAAGAGTCGTTGGGTATGAGATACAATTCTAATAAGTTGGCGATAAAATTCATGATTATTTTATCCTGCGTTTAGTTAGAGGCATATTAGTTAGTCTCAAAATTATTTATTCCACCATTTATACCACAGTGATGGGATAAATTATCACATATACATGTTGTTTTGCCCCTTTCTCGATTCTAAAGGATTTGGTAAATATTATTTTCGACCTTTTAAACTATTCCAAAACTTTAAAGAAAATTTAGAATAATTTAAGAAATTACAGAGTCGCCACTTGATTTTTGAGAAAATATTAAGAAAAAATAAAAATATTACTTAAAAGATTCAAAATAGAAAAAATCTTGTAAGTTTAGAAATTCTGAGTAAGCGGTTCGTATTAATACTCTTGGAAGTTTGTTAAGGCACCAAGAGTATCCGCTAACTTGCGGTTATCCGACTATTTGAAAAAAACTTTTTTGACGAACTTTAAAAAGAATTTTTTTTAAAAATAAAATGATTAAGGAAAATTGTCTTCAAGATTTGTGCAAAACAAATTCTAATGACTTAGCAGAGATTTTAACTAAGTCTAAGAAAACTAAGAACAATTAGCATATAAAGCGGAAAGGGAAAGATTAAAGGACTTAGGCCATTAGGCCCAAATCATAAACCATGTCCTATGCTAATTTGGGCTTTTGACCCATCTCCACTTGTTCTAATATAAATACTTGAGCTTTTGGCCCATAACTTGTCCTAAGCTAGTTTTTGGATCTTTAAGACCCCAAATCCGCTTCACCTGTGTTAAATTACAACGTTGACTTCGAGGCCCAAATGAATGAATAAATAAATGACTAAATGAATAAATAAAAATAAGTCAATAATAAAAGTCGAGATTTTTTAAATCTCTTAGTAACCTCATCAATGGGGTTTCACCCATTTTCTTTCTTCTTTCATCTTCTTGCATCTGCACACTATATAATCGACTTTGGATTTAAAACTTCGAACTTGATTCAGAGAGATGGGCCTCATTGGCCCATTACGAATGCAAGAGGAAAGGGGTCCATTTGGACTCCAAAATAGATTCATGCAAAGGAAAAGATAAAAGAAAAATAAGTAATATGTGTTCGAAAATTCTACACTTAATAGATAAATGATGAGATGAAAAAAAGCTTCTCAAGCATAAAGAAATAGCAGGCTATGATATCAAAGCAAACCAAATTATCCAACGAAAAGGAAATTAACCCATCTCCTAAACAATCTTACAAAAAATTGAATCTAGAACAATATAATTAACTAGCCCTTGAAAAGAAGACATGAATCCACAAGCATAGTTGATTAAAATTTGGATAAATAGATTAACACATATTTATTCCAAATACTATGATGGAGTCTAAGGCGTGTTTTCATTAAACAAAGAAAAAAGGAGAATGATCAAGAGATGAGGAAACAACACTTTAAATATGAAATACAAGACATACTAATGCAACAACATTTTTTAATACAAAGTGGATCAATCAACATATCTATAACTTAGAAAAAAAACACTATAGCATGTGAATAACAATGGGACGTCTAATGAATAAAAACACTTTAAGAAGTAAACCAATAAGCAAAGTGAAGTAAATAACATATATTAAACATATTTGAGAGATAATATTCGAAGACAAGATAGAAAAAATAGTAAAAGATTAATTCTAAGAAAAAGTGTCCAACTATGGCAACTCCTATGTTAATTCTACACCATTTCAACAACCCTAACAACTTTTCAATCTAAACAAGAGAAAATCAAAGACAATTTTGACCATAAAAATGAGTAACTCACTACTTCAAATTGAAAAATAACTTCACAGACCCTTAACAATAGTAATCATTCCTTTTCGACATAAAGGAAACAACTTTACATAGAACAAGCAAACATATCCACCAATAACGAATTTAAACAAAGCATGAGCATGCATTTTAAGCAAAGATCAAACTTTATCTATAATAATCAAATAATAAAGACAAAAGACGAAACAATCAATATTACCTATTCTTTTCAACATAAAGAAAACAACTTTACATGCTAAAAATAAAAATATACGGCAACGATAAATTTAAACAAAGCATGAGTACATATTTTAAGCAAAGATCAAAACTTTACCCATAATAATCAAAGAATAAAGTCAAAAGGTGAAACAATCAATATTAACTATTTTTTTCAACATAAAGGAAACAACTTTACATGCTAAAAACAAACATATACGCCAACAATGACTTTAAACAAAGCATGAGTACATATTTTAAGCAAAGATCAAAACTTTACCCATAAAATAATCAAAGAATAAAGCAAAAAATACGTTCAACTATTGCTAGCTCATTTTTTATACCATGAATATGAAAATAGCTATAATATTGATACCATAACATCTTATGGCTTTCAAGGCTGTACTAAAAAAAATTTACAACTACGAATTATGAAGAAGAAAAAGATGAAGAAAAAAATGCTAATAAAACAAAAAAATTACAACTATGAACTACAAAAAAGAAAAAAATGAAAAAGAAAATGATAAAAAAAGAGAAAGGTGTGTTTACCCTTTTTGGGGCAGCAAAATGGAACTACAAGCTTTCTTCAGAGTCTTTATCACCACCAAAAAGTATTCAACTCGAGAACTTCAATTAGCCCGTAAATTTCACACACAGGAAAAAAATTACTAGAAAAAAAACTTTTTTGCTCAAAGCTTTTTCTTTTTCAATCTTGAGACTTGTCTTTCTACCAAAATAGTGGTAGTATTTATAAGAAAGAATGGAGATTCACTTCTTTTTATCCACCAATGTGGGAGAAAAGTATTTATAGAAAAGGATGAGGATTCAATTCTTTTCATCCACCAATGTGGGAGAAGAAATTTAGGGTTGCTTTTGAAATTTTAAAATTGAAGATAAGCTGAGGGGAAATTGTACAATGTAGTACAATTTTTGAATTTTAAAAATTGAAAAAAGGACTTTGAGCGGAAATTGTACAATCTAGTATAAATTTTGAATTTCAAATTTGAATTTTGGGATTTGAAGTTATTTTTTGTGGGAATTGAGTAGAATTTATGAGATTTTTTGGGAATTTGGGGGTTATTTAAAATATAATCCCAATTGGGATTTAAAATTTAGCCATATTTATTTAATTTTGACCAAATTAAAAATTAATTGATGGATTGCATTGTAATTATGGCCAGTTTAATTTTAATTATGGCCAAATCTAATAGATTGAGTAAATTAAATTGAAATTCGATACGAATTAATACTTTCTTTAATCCCGAGCTTCTTGATTTATTAAAATCAAACATATATTCATCCAAATAAATTATTTTTGAGAGTAAATTATATTTAAATCAAGAATTTATCCGCTCGAATTATTTTTCAAGCTTATCTCCGTAAAAGCTTAAACTTTGATAAAAATATTCATTCAAGTAACAAAATTTATACAATCTCGTATATGTGAATACGAAAAATGTCTAATCGTCACTTGAATGAAAAATTAACCTAAATAAATATTTTAGAGCGCATTTATTTGGATGAAATAAATATTTCACTTTTAATTAAAGTTGAAGAAACCCAGGATTATATTTAGTCGTGGAGTGCACAAATTAGGTGTCAATAACTGTCCCCTCCCTTTGGGTAGGGTAAATGCAAGTAACCCTGGGTAAAGGGAGTTTGACATTCCTAATTTTTGTCCGACCATAAATTTGTTTCTATAAAAATTTATTCGTCCATAATTTCCACAGCTCTAGGTATCCTATCACTCAATTTAAGGAAAGCGAAGGTTACCCTCGATATGAGTGTAGAGATATCCCGAAGGTGGAGCTGAAACCAGAACATCCCAAGGTACCCACATGCCTTGTAACATGGGTGTGGTTTAAGGGTGGTGACAATCATCCTTTAGCTTGCGTCTAAAAAATTTGACGTCCCTCTCTAGACTACATCCCATTTTGCTGCTAAGAAAAAGTTTCACATTGTGCTGTGTTCTTTTTGGAGTCGTTCATACCTGTGATTTTGATTTGAGAATTTCATCATTTTGGATGCTCTCGACAACAACTCAAACAAATAATTAGTTATAAATATAGCATTACACAAATGTAAATTAGTGAAAACCTATTTGAACATGCTATGCTGAGATAGTTGATGAACCAAGTTGCACAAACTGTTCTAAAAATATTGTGCCACTTTGAATGGAGTGACAGTCCAATATGTCTCATTGAAGGGAGGACGACCCAATTTAAATGTAACATGTCACTTTGAACGGACTGACAGTCCAATGTGTCTCATTGAAGGGAGGACGACCCAATTTAAATGTAACGTACCACTTTGAATGGAGTGATGATCCAACGTATCTCATTGAAGGGCGAACGACCCAATTTAAATGTAACGTACCACTTTGAATGGAGTGATGATCCAACGTATCTCATTGAAGGGTGGACGACCCAATTTAAATATAACGTGTCACTTTGAACGGAATGACGGTCCAACATGTCTCATTAAAGGGAGGACGACCCAATTTAAATATAACATGCCACTTTAATTGGAGTAATGGTCCAACGTGTCTCATTGAAGGGCGGACAACCCAATTTAAATATAACATGTCCCTTTGAATGGAGTGACGGTCCAACGTGTCTCATTGAAGGACGGACAATCCAATTTAAATATAACATGCCAGTTTGAACGGAGTGACGGTCCAATGTGTCTCATTGAAGGGCGGACGACCCAATTTAAATATAATGTGCCACTTTGATCAAAGTGATGGTCCAACGTGTCTCATTGAAGGGCGGATGAACCAATTTAAATGTAACGTGCCACTTTAAACAGAGTGATGGTATAATATGTCTCATTGAAGGGCGGACAACCCAATTTAAATATAAATTCCACTTTGAATGGAGTAACGGTCCAACGTGTATCATTAAGGGTGGACGAGCCAATTTAAATATAACGTGCCACTTTGAATGGATTGACGGTCCAACGTGTGTCATTGAAGAGAAGATGACCCAATTTAAATGTAACGTGCCTCTTTGAATGGAGTGATGGTCCAACGTGTCTCATTGAAGGGAGGACAACCCAATTTAAATATAACATGCCACTTTGAATAGAGTGACAGTCCAACATGTCTATTAATCACCTGCACTAAATTTATTAGTATCAAATGTAACATGAGGGCAATCATGCATACCTTGCTTTAGCCTAACACACTGAAGGAGGTGAAAATTCATTATGTAGTAACATATTATATTGAAGGAGATGCCAATCCATATAATAATGTGTCACCCTAAATAAAGTGACAAGCTAAAATCATAATAACATATCACTCTAAAAGAGGTGGCGATCAATAACACAATAATATGTCACTTTGAGGGATGTGATAGTTCATGACATAATAATATGTCACTTTGAAGGAGGTAACATTCCATAACATGATAACATGTCACGCTCAGTCCATAATAATATGTTACTTTGAAGGAGGTAACGTACCATAACATAATAACATATCACGCTGAGGGAGGTGACAATCCATAACATAATAACATGTCACGCTGAAGAGATGATGGTCTATAACTTAATAAGATATCATGCTGAAAGAGGTGACGACCCATAACATAATGATATGTCATGGTGAAGAAGGTGACAATTCATAACATAATAATATTTCACTTCGAGAAAGGTGATGATTAATAACATAATTACATGTCACTCTGAAGGAGGGGATAATCCATAACATAAGAAAATGTCGCATTGAAAGAGGTGAGGGTCCATAACATAATAACATGTCACTCTGGAGGAAGTGACGATCCAAACATAATAACATGTCATGTCGAAGGAGGTGACCATCCATAACATAATAACATGTCACTCTAAAGGAAATGATGATTCAAACGTAATAACATACTTTATCAAATAAAAAAGATGATCTAATGCACCCTCTTAAAGGGTGGAAGATCCAAATATAATAAGATATATCCTTTTAAAAGAGGGATGTCCCAAATATAATAAGATGTGTCACCTCAAATAAAGTGATGAATGGGAATGTCCTCTTGAAATGGTGGATGACCCAAAATATGATAAGTTAAGGTGATAATCTGTTATGTCCTATTGAAAGGGTGGATGACCCAGATATAATGAGATACATCACCTCGAGTGGGGTAACAATCCAAGGCAGTGTTGCATAACGTCACTCATGATGATTTGGAGATAGTGTTTTGAGTGATATCCCCATATCTTAGTTGTTTTGCTCGGTTATTTCCTCTTTATCAAGCTTAACATTGTCAATGCTGTGAATTCATTGTTCCTACATCCAAAGAAAAATTCTTAGTTTTGAGAGGCTGACTGTATTGGTATTTCCTTGCTCTCCTGATGCTCCTTGTTGAGCATCGATTTTCAAGCTTGAAGTGCAGTCTTTGTAGAATTTTTTAGGATATTCCTAAAAAATTTTGCCCTAATTTAGAAACTCTCAAACTTCTTTGTAACTTATGACATCATTTAGTATGGAATTTTTGAGATCTTCTCAAAAATTCTGCTCTAGTCTAGAATGCAAAATACTCGAGTCCTTTATGGTGTAACATAACTTAAAATTTTACAACTTCTTAAAATTATGCACCGATTCATATTTAGCAACGTCTAATGTTTAACTTTGTAACAAATGTCAAGTTCTTGTGTAATTTTTGTGATCTTCTCAAAAATTTCTGCCCCAGTTACATGCTTCAATATCATCTCTATGTAACTTAAAAAAAATCCTCTTAAACAAAATTTTGTGGAGAATATGATCGAGCTAGTGTGGTTCTCGCTCTCTGGAAAAATAATTTTTCTAAGGGATTGACCGAAGCCAACATAGGTCACCTACGTATTCCATTCTTGGAAAATTAGATCAAACGTAGTTTGTATAAAATAAAAAGAGAGATTAATATTTTTGATAATGTGACCGAAGCCAAGAAAGGCCTCTTAGTATTCCACTAGGGAAATCAGGTCGACTGTAGTTCATTACAACTAGAAAATACGATTACAAGAAAATCACAAACTGCAACTACAAGGAAATCAAATCATAAAGTATGATTACAAGGAAATAAACACGAGAAAATACGATTACTAGAAAATAATACAATAACTATAACATAAAAGGATGCCAAAAGTGGGTCTTGGAGGGAACTTCATTCTTCGTTGCGACTGATGATTCAATGACTAAAAATAGAATCTTTTTTTTTTGAAAAAATTTGTTATTGTTGCTTGTTGTTATATATGTGTGTGTTGTATTGTTACTTTTTTTCCTTTTCTAATGATTGTTGGGTGTTGTTTTGGTGAAAAAATAGAGAAGTGAAGATGTGTTTAATGGTGGAAGACTAGAGGAAGAAGAAAATAAAAAATATAATTATTTTATTTTTTTTTTAAAAAAATATTTTTTTCTTTGTTGACATATAATTTAATCATTGGTTATAATTTTCATGTCATGAAAAATGATTTCACGCGCCTGAACTTAATTTAGAATCGTATAATTTATGCTTAATTAGCATAATTTGTGAATGACTAAAGGGTTCAATAGGTACATGAAACATCTTAGCTTTTGAACCTTAGAAAATTTCTTGAGTTTGAGCTTCTGGACATCATACGACTTGAGGGTACTTATTGTATGATGTGGGTAGGGTTGAGGGTTCTCAACTCGTATGATAATCAATGTAGTTTGGTTGTTTACTGTCCAAGGTACGGATGGACATCATAAGGGTCGTATGGAGATGGTACGAGTGGTATAGTCCAATTCTTATGTTGTCCAGTGTCCAACCCCTTTAATTCTGTCTTGGATATGATTTCAGGGTACTAGTCATATGGTATGGGTACGACTTAGGCAATGGGAGTCGTATGGTAGATAGGATGTGATGTCAAATATTCTGTCTAGGGTATGAGTGGTGGGTACCACTTGTATGTTATGTGTACGAGCTAAGAAGGGGAGTCGTACCCTCTTGCAGTGATTTTTACAGTTTAAGTTGGGGATATTCTGGATATTTTCCTCTTAACCTCTCTTGACCCCACGAATTAAAATACTATTGGGACTTCATTTACCCTATTACTCTTAATCAAAAATACTTTAAACACTATAAAATCTCTCTCAAGTTTTTGGTTCAAGAAAGAGGCTAGGGTTTCCTCAACGTAATTCAATTAGGGTCTTTCAAGAGAAAATCTCTCCATCTTCTTTAGTATCTAAGGTATGTTACTCCTCATTCATTATTAGTTCAACAAAATTCATGTTTTAATAAATGGTTTTCATGATTTAATTATGGGTATTGTTTGGATTTAAATTATACGTATTGATTGTTGATGGATAAATATTGCTTTCCCATGTTTCTCTTATGGTTTTCATTTTAAAATTGTGGAATTGAACATGTGGTTTCATGGTAGTGGTCAATTGGTTCTTGGTTTTGTTTTTGGAAACTATATGCCTTCAACATGTTTGTTAAAATGCCACTAAGAATGATTTTGTCACATAGTTTGACTTTTATTGAACTATTGCATTGCATAATATGGTTATGGAACCTAAATTGGTTTAAATGGTTTTAAATGATTTGGAAAGGCCTTGGTGGCCATGGTTTTGGTTTAATTAGTAATTATGTGGGGTACATGGGAATCCCTAAGTGTTGGCTAATGACATTGCTTGCAAGTTATAGTTAGAGTGACGATACCACTTCATAATGCCTTGGTAATTAACTTTGGAATTGGTGGTTTGGTTATATGCTAAGGGTTTTTAATTGGGCAATAATGGCGGGTTGTGGTAGATAACTATGAAGGTGTGAGTCTAATAAAAGGACACTTGAAACTCATATTTGCCGACATGAGGGTTGGTCATGGCGACCATATACTTGTGGGGTACACGGGAATCTCCTAGGTTTACACTTATATATATGTATCATGGAGGGCGAAGGGTACACAGGAATCCACTACCCCTATGACATCTCTGGTTTGTATGGCTACATGCTCTGGAGCCCATTAAAGGGGTAATATTAGACTCATATAGCTCGTGGATAGTTTTAGGATGGTCAAGCTACACAGTGAAGGTTAAAGATTTAAATGCATGCTAAACCTGATTCCCTTTCCCGACATGGTATATATGTATGTGGTTGTGTATCATTATTTACTTTGATTTTGGATGATGAAATTATTTTATCCTTATTTTTGAGTATATGCTAGCATTCACCCGCTAACCCATCTTTGGGCGTTGTATCCCCACGTGATACAGGAGACGGCCATACTACTCCTCTTCTTATTTAGTGATCTTGGATTCAGAAACAACTTGTGTTGAACTGAAGTAGTGAGCTTCCATACTCCGGAAGACTCCATTCATGTTATGGAATTCTCTACATACTTAGTTATTTTGTAGACTCTGGTTTTTGGCTATGGTTGGGGGCATTCCTGATCGAATATTATTTTGATTTTAGTTAGAGGCTTTATGAGACTACTTTGGGTTGGTATGGGCGGTGTCGGTATTGGTGTCAGCCTTGGCCCTGGTATTGGTATTGGGACTGACACTATTTAAATGTATTTGATTTATGATTGTTCCTTCTTGTTATATATTCAAAATTTATTCAATATATGGTGTAGGGCGTTATGGTTGGGTAATAGGGGTGGTCTCCGTTCTCGGTTGGGCTTGAGGCTCCCAACACGACTAGGCCCTAGTTTGGGTCGTGTCAGATTGGTATCATAGCCTTAGGTTCATGGTCAGTTGGGAGTCCATAATATCATGTTGAGTAGAGTCTCTTTTAAGGGTGTGCAGCGTGCCACACTCATAAGGAAAAAGCTATGAGATATTTAGGAATTTTTCTCTTTCTTGTGTTCTGTTTTCAAGCTATAGAGTCTAAGGACTTGAATTCTTCTCCAATTCCTGTTTGTTCATTTTTCAGATCATGCCTCCTTGATGATTTGATGCTCATGGAAACTCCTCTATCCCAAACGGGAATAATGTTGATGGGAAACACTACACTTATAAGATCCATACCCGGTCTAGGGGTCCAGTTCCTGATTGTCCTGAAGTTCTACCAGTTCCCTCTAGTCCTTCTTAGATTCCTCAGGCTGAAGTGACAAAGGTTGAGTTTCTTCAGTCCATCCATACATTGGAACGGTTGGTAGCTACTCAGTCTGAGTGTAGTATTCTTATTACTCTATCTTCTGAGGCTATAAGGGTTGGCTAATTTATGAGGTTGAGCCCTCTGACCTTTACGAGTTTTAAGGTTGAGAAAGATCCTTAAGTTTTTCTAGATGAGATGGAAAAAATCTTTCGTGTTATGCATACCACGAATGTGGAGAGTGTGGAGTTTTATGCCTACCATCTTAAAGATGTGGCGTACCAATTGTACGAGGAATAGGATTAGGCAAGGTGTGACGATATTGAGTCATCTCTATGGGAAGATTTTTCTAATTCTTTCCTGAACCATTTCTTTCCTTAGGAGTTGAGGAAAGCAAAGGCGGAGGAGTTTATAACTCTAAAGCAAGGTAAGATATTTGTCAAGGAGTATGTCTTGAAGTTTCACCAGTTGTCTTGGTATGCTTCGTAGATGTTTTCTAGAATGAGGTCTAGAATGAGAAAGTTTGCTTCCAAGTTTTCTAGAGAGTTGATATTAGAGAGTAAGGTTGCCTTGTTGATCAAGAACATAGATATCTTCAGGTTGGTTGTGTACATACAACAGGTAGAGGAAGAGAAGAAGAAGTAGGCTAAAATAGGAGAGAGATAGGGCAAGAGTTTTTAGTTCTCTAAGCAGGGTGGTGGCCAATAATAAAGTGATAGGGATGGTGGGAAGTAGCCCAGGAAGAAGTGGGGCAATTTTGGGTCTTACTCAACGGCTAGTGCTCCTCACCTAAATCCATCGGGCGACAGACGTTTCCAAGGTGGCGACAACTTCAGGGCATAGGGTGAGCAATCTCTGGCTAGTGGGGCCCAGTCAGTTCCATCATATCTTTTTTTCATGTTTAGTATAGTAGGGCCCAGTCAGCTCCATCATATCCTCTCTGCATGTTTTGTGGTAGATTATATTGGGGTTTCTGTGATGAGGAAAGGGATAGGTGTTTCAACCATGGTCAGCCAGGGAATATGCTTAGAAACTGTCCCATTGGTAAGGTTGCTTCGGGGACGAAAAAGGTTCCAGTTTCTTCATCATCTGCTCTGGTACCAAAGGGTGCACTATCTAGTTCTAGCACTGGTTGTAACCGTCTCTATGCTCTCACTACCCGACAGGAGTATGAGGCATCGCCTGATGTCATGACTGATATATTAAAACTCTTTTCTCACGATTTGTACTGTTTACTTAATTAAGGGTCCTCTCTCTTATGTGACTCCATTTGTGGCTGTGCTTTTTGGTTTTGGTTCGGAGTGTGTTTCATACCCTTTTTCTATTTCTACCCCGGTAAGTAACTCTGTGATTGCTAGAAGAGTCTATAGGGGGTGTATGGCATCTGTTGGTAGTAAAGAAAATTTGGTGGATCTGTTTGAATTAGATATGAGGTATTTTGATGCTATATTAGGGATGGATTGGTTTCACTCGTGCTATACTTCTCTAGAATATCGAACTCGTAAGGTTGTCTTTAAATTCCCTAATGGGCCGATTATAGAATGGGAGGGCCCTAGATCCTAATGAGAAGTTCATATCATATCTTAGATCTCAAAGATTAATCTCCAAGGGGTGTTTCTATCATCTATTTTGAGTTAAAGATTCTAACTCAGATGGTCCTTCTTTACATTTCATCTCGGTATAAGCAAATTTCCTGAGGTTTTCCATGATGACCATCTTGTTGTTCCTCTTGATAGGTATATTGAGTTTAGGATTGATCTTATTCCATACACTCTTCTAATTTCTATTCCCCCATATAGGATGGCTCCGGATGAGTTGAAAGAGCTTAAAGAGCAACTCAAGGATCTGTTAGATAAGGGTTTCATCCCCCTAGTGTATCTCCGTGGGGTGCACCAGTGTTATTCGTGTGTAATAAGGATGGTTCCCTTTGAATGTGTATTGATTACCAGAAGTTGAATAAAGTAAATGTAAAGAATAAGTATCCCCTTCCAAGGATAAATGATTTGTTTGATCAGTTGTAGGGTGCTAAATTTTTCTCCAAAATTAATCTTTGATCCGGGTATCATCATTTAAAGATTAGGGAGAAGGATATCCCTAAGATTACCTTTCGTACCTGGTATGGACATTTTGAGTTTCTGATTATGTCTTTTGGGTTGACTAATGCCCCTGCGACATTCATGGATTTAATGAATAGGGTCTTCCATTAGTTTTTGGATCTGTTTGTCATTATTTTTATAGATGACATTTTGGTGTACTCTAAGAGCGAGGTGGATCATGCGAATCATCTCCGCATTGTATAATAGACCTTGAAGGAGTAACAGTTATATGACAAGTTTTTGAAATATGAATTTTGGTTGAACGTTGTCACTTGTCTGGGTCATATCATTTCTAGTCAAAGATCATGGTGGATTCGTAGAAGGTTGCAGTGTTTAAGAAGTGGCCTAGACCCATGAATCCAACCTACATTCATAGTTTCTTAGGTTTAGCTAGCAACTATAGGAGATTTGTGGAGAGTTTTTCTTCTATAGCTTCCTCGAGGACTAAGTTGACTCAGAAAAAGGTAAAGTTCTCTTGATCTGATGCGTGTGAGGGTAGTTTTGAGATGTTGAAGTATAAGTTAACTTCGTCTCCAATTTTGACTTTGCCTGAAGGAACTGATGGGTTTGGGGTCTACTGCAATGTGTCCCTTGTAGGGTTTGGGTGTGTTCTGATGCAACATGGTAAGGTGATAGCTTTTACCTCTAGGCGGTTGAAGGTGTATGAGAGGAATTATCTGACTTATGATTTGAAATTTTTAGTTGTGGTATTTGCGTTAAAAATTTAGTGTCACTATTTGTATGGTGTGCATTTGGATATATTTTATGATCATAAAAGCCTAAAATATGTATTTACTCAGAAAGAGCTAAATATCAGTCAAAGGAGGTAGCTCGAGCTACTCAAGAATTATGATATAAGTCTTCACTACCATCCAGGTAAAGCTAAGTGGTTGTTGATGCTCTTAGTAGGTTATCCATGGGAAATCTAGCTCATGTGGATAAAGGGAAGCTGGAGTTGGTGAAGGACATTCACTGTTTGGCTAACCTTGGAGTTCGTCTCTTGGACTCCGAGGATGGTGGTTTTTTGGTGCAGGATGTGGAACGGTCATCTCTTGGTGCTAAGATCATGGAGAAATAGATGTTAGATCCTATCTTAATGAGGATCAATGGTCATGTAGGTGGGTTGAAGGTGATGGCTTTTGAGATTAGTGGTGATAGTACTTTGTGGTACCAATGGAGGTTATGTGTTCCTGATGTAGATGATTTGCGTGAGAGGATCTTGGCTGAGGTGCACGATTCGTGCTATGTTTTTCATCCTGGTTTGACGAAAGTATATCATGACTTTAAGGAGATATATTGGTGTAACAATATGAAGAGGGATGTGGTAAATTTTTTAGCCAAGTGTATGGTGTGTCAAAAAGTGAAAGTTGAGCACATAAGGCCCGAGGGAATGTATCAACAAATTGAGTTGCCAAAGTAGAAGCGGAAAGTGATCAACATAGATTTTGTTACCGGCCTTCCTCGGTCTCAGAATTAATTTGATTCGGTTTGGGTCATCATGGATAGGATGACAAAGTTGGCTCACTTTTTGCCAGTAAGGACTAATTTTTCGGCTGAGGATTATGCAAGGTTGTTGTAACGGACTGATTTTCTGGAACCAGAATGCCACACGATGCTCATGACCCCGAGGGACCACAAGCTAACCCTTTTTGATATCTGTATCTGAGCAATGCATAATATACTGAAATAAATGCTGAAAACTGGAGGAAACTTGCCATAAGGTTTAAATTCTGAAAATACAACTGAGTAAAGTCTATCAATATCAAAACTAAACATCTGTCTGAATAACTAGTCTGAAAACTCTGTAGTCTAAAAGCCTCTAAACTATCTGAAGAAGAAGAAGTTGATGGGACATGTCCCCAACTAACTCCAACTACTAGTATACTAAAACTAGTAATAAAATAAAATAAGAACTATCCTCGAATGATGAGGACTCACTGTTAGGCCTACTCCTGCTAACTGGAACTGAGCTGCTAAGGGTTCTATGAATCTCGTGCTTCTAAACCTATGGTGTAAAGTAAAACACCATATCACAAATGCATCAGTACGTGGGAATGTACTGAGTATACAAGATGAGGTAAGGCTAAATGCAAGGGCTTATGCATGAACAATTACTTAACTGAATAACATGAGAGTACCGAATGATGAAATATGCATGATGCACAAACCATAACTGAAATCATCGTGACATTGAATACTGAGACTCGGATACTGCTTTACTGACGTCTAAACTCACTACTAATACTGAGATACTAAATAACTGAATCTTCTGATATTGATAACTGAGTACTGTAGTTGAGATCAGTCCTCTCTAGTGGGTGACCTCTTAAACTTAATGATAATGGGAATGCTCAACTGAAATCTGAGATCAGTCCTATCTAGCGGGTAATCTCTATATATACTAATAATGAATATGATTTGACTTAATCTGAGATCAGTCCTATCTAGCAGGTGATCTCTGAATCTGGATGATACTGAAGCTGATTATCTGAATCAGAGGCCAGTCCTATTTAGCGGGTAATCTCTGAGTCTGTTGATAATCATAATGATTGACTGTATCTGACACTCCTTACTCTGTACTACTGAGCTGAGTTCCTTTACTGAGACTGATTCTAGAACTGAGACTGTAGGAAATAGTTATCTAACCGACATGCCCCGAATATTAACTTATGGGGTTCAACCTGTAACCTCAGCTGGAAGGGTGTTAGTACCGTGCCACGGGTAAAGAGTCTTTTACTATGGAGTCATTCTTGTCTAATGGGTGACCCCTAGGATCAGTCCTATATATATAATATACTAATAGGTAATCCCTAAGTATTTCATTCCTATCTAACGGGGGACATCTCGTACCTACATTGGCTACGTAGTTCTGGAACTTAGGGATTGCTCCTAGGGATCCCAGTCCTCTCTAAGGGGTGAGTTCCCATTCCTAGGTTCGCTCGGTGCTAAGTCTTACTCCCAACTAAAAGACTCTGAACTTATTTTTTTTCTTAAACTATACTAGACTGAGTTGAATCTATTACTGATCATACTGAGTAACTGAGTTAAGCTAAGTTCACTTGATTCTGAAGACAGACGAAATACTACAGAATCTCATTATCTGACTTAATGATACTGAGTTCTAAATTGTTTACTGGAATGTTACTGAGATTTGAACTGAATTCTTAAATACTATAAGATCTGAGCTGAGTACTGAACTAAATCTGGAATGCTAATAATACTAGATTACTGAGATTTCTTAAATTTTGTAACTATCTGAGAGTACTAAATTCTATAACTGACTGAGTTCTACTAATTGTAGCTTGATTTAGAGTATCTTGAAACCGATGAGGTATGAGCTAATACTAACACATTTGAGGCTTTTAACTAAGAATAATTACAAGGTCTTCAACAACTTTTGTCGTTTTTGACTGTTTTATGTTTGATTTTGTAGTAGAGGCTATGATGCAAGAGAACCAATAAGGATGGAAGCAAAGGAGTTGAAATCTAAAGTAATTCGAAGAGAAGTGTGGCTGATGACATTTATGATAAGTCGTCAGCCCTGTGATAAGTTATTAGATTCATCGTCAGCCTCAGACAGAGAATGCACCTGAGTTGAGAGTTGTGACGATATTTTGTGATAAGCCGTCAAGGAGCTGATAGGTCGTCAAAGATGCCGTCAGCCTAAGGCAGAACATGAGGGCTGAGGTATAGAATTGACGATATGTGTGATAAGTCATCAAGGAGTTGATAGGACGTCACCGATTGTCATCAGCTTTAGGAAGCGAGTATAAAAAGCAAAGAGGAGCTGGCGATATTTGTGATAAGTCATCAGCCTCCTGATAGGTTATCACGAATGGCGTCACCTAATCCGAGGAATTTCTGAACTTTATTATTTTGTTTCCATAATTAGGGTGAACTATTTAAAGCATTGTTGAGGGTTTTCTTGAAAAAAAAGAAGAGAAAACTTGAGTATTGAGAGATGTATTTTGATATTTTCTCTCTCCAGTTTCTTGACTTGAACAAGCAATTATTTTAAAGAGATTATCATCATTATTTTGGGATTACTATTGTGATCTAATCTGTGAATCTCTAGTTTCTATTCATCTTGTGGTAAGTTTATCTTTCAAATCATGAATATAACTAGTTGTTTCGATTGTTACATTATGAGCGGCTAAATTCCTTTAACCTGAATTATGAGAGCTAGGGTTAAGTCTTGATAAGGTGTTGAGTGTTCAAGATTCAAAAGATGGTAGGACTCCTTGATAATTTTGAGGTTTTAATTATCGTCTATTGGTTTCAAACGATAGATAACACCTGGTTTCATTTGCTTGAGAAATAAATCAAATATAGTGGGAAGTGAATTATTAACAGGGACTTGGAAGCACTAAAAACTTCCATTTAATAATTGACGCTGTAAAAAGGTTGATTAACCTGAGGTAAAATCTGGTCATGAATATAAATTCCCTAGGTCCGAGAGCATTAGGTAATTAAATGCTTAAGTAGGTCGAGAGACATTTAGTCATAACTTCGATAAAGATAACTTGTTGTCCTACCTACTGTGAGAATCTTGAACTACCATTAGCATTTGTCAAGTACCAAAACCCCTAGTGAACATAATTCTGGTTTTTCCATAAACTCTTGATTACGAACACTGTAACTAAAGTGACCAACAATTACTTGCTAAACTAAAAAAAACCCCATTTCAGGAAACATCCAGCTGTCTGTTGATTAAATTGCAAACGACTTAAGTTCACACCATATTCCCTGTAGGATTTGACCCCAACCTAGTTGGGTTTTATATTGACAATGATTGCTTACATTCTCATTAGAGAGGTGTAGTTTGAGCGTTATCAAAAATGGCGTCGTTGCCGGGGATTACGATTGTAAATTGAAGTTGGGTGCGCTAATTGACTGTCAGTCAAGTTTCCTAGTTTTATGTTTGTTTGTTGTTGTTTTTTATTGTAGGCTATTTGTAGTGTATGCCAAGCACCAGAAGTTTCGGAGAACAATTATTACCACTTAATCCGGAACCACAATAAATTGGAAGAATGGCAGAACAGTAAGAGGCTGACAGATTAGCAGCCTTAGCTAGAGCTCAGGTGAATGTGAAAAATGGCGGTCAACAAGCACGACATTAAAATCCTGAGGATGAATATTTGGGAGATGAGGATTTGCTAAATCCTGGTTACCCATGGTGTGAAGAGTAAGTAGCTGCACCAGTATGGCATAATATTAACAGGAACCATCCATTCTGAGAAAGACAAGAGTACCAGCCGGTCTAGTGTGACTTAATGATGATGATGATGGAATGGATGAAGCAGATGAAACGGGTGCAATCATTCCTCCACCGTTGGCACCTGGGCTAAATTCAACATTATAGTACTATAATTCAACTCTTCAATCTGAAGGGGTTGTTTCTTGGCCTTCCTGGGGATGACCCGAACTTGCATCTGGTGAATTTTGTCACCATCTATATATCTTTTGATAACCCAAGAGTGGGCCAGAATGCTATCCAGTTGAGATTGTTTCCATTGTCTCTGTCTGGGGAGGCAACTTTGTGGCTAAATAAGCTGACACCCGATTCTATAACCAACCGGAGGCAGTTGAAAGGAGCTTTCCTAGAAAGGTTCTTTTCGCCTTCCAGGAGGGTACAGTTGAGGGATGAGATCAACAACTTTAGGCAGCTCCCAACTGAAGCCTTGCATAAAACCTGGGAAAGATTCAAGAAGAAGCTGACACAATGTCCGAACCACAATATGACGGACATACACTTGATGGAGTCTTTGTATAGGTCTCTTAACTCTGTGACAAATCCAATTGTAGATAATTCTTCTGGTGGTTCATTTGTTGATCTAACATTGCCAGAGGCTTCAAAGATACTAGAAAGAATGACCAAACAGAGTCGGGCATGGAATACCAGAGACTCTGTGGTAGCTAGCCCCACTGTGTTTGGGGGTATTACTGTAGAACAAAGCAGAAGAGATGAGGAGAGTGACCAAGACATGGCTTACCTTAAAACATAGATAGACTTGCTAACCAAGCACTTACTATCAGGTAAGACTGAGAAAGTAAAAGTTGTGGGATCTCAGGATAGAGTTAATGCTGATGCAGAAGAGGAGAACTATGTTAATAATCAGGGAGTTTTTGAGGCAATGTCCAAGGGAATCAAGGTCGGAATTATTATAATAAGCCCAGTTATAAAGATAGGGAGCAGGGAAATTAAAGGAGCAACAATGATAGGAGCGGTATCCATATCTCTCCTGGAAATCGTGAGGTTGCTACGACAAGTTCTGAAAAGATGTCTATGGAGGACATGATGGCTAAGTTATTGAAGGAAGTGGAAGCTACCAACTCTGATGTGACTACCATGAGGACTGATCTAGAATCTATTAGTCAGTTGGTAAACTCGCACTCCACCGCAATCAAACAGTTGGAGCAGCGGATGAGTCAACTCTCTGCAGCATTCAACCAGAGAAAGAGCAGAATATTACCAAGTGATACGGTCCAAAATCTATGGAATAATGGCTAATGTATGGCTATTACCATTAGAAGTGGTAATAAATTACCTGGCCTTTCTGTGAGCAAAGATGTAGTTGATGAGGTAGTTGATGATAAACTAGAAGAAGGAGGTCCAGTAGAGTCTAGGAAGATGGATAATTCTGATGCTGCTCCAGAAAAAAAGAAAGAAAGGAAAAAGGAGGTAATGTGGAAAACTATCCCAAGACCACTATCTTCCTTCCCTCAACGATTGAAGAAGAAAACTAATGATGGAAAATTCAACAAATTCATGGCAATGCTCAAGCAGTTGACAATAAATATGCCATTGGTGAAGGTACTCGAACAAATGTCAGGATATGCTAAATTCATGAAGGACCTTGTAACTAAGAAAAGAGCAGTGAGCTACGAATTGGAGGATAATCTCCATCATTGTAGCGCTATTTCTACAAGGAACTTGGTACAGAAGAAGCCAGACCCAGGTGCATTCACTATTCCCTGTAAAATTGGGACTATGGAATTTGCCAAGGCATTATGTGATCTGGGAGCAAGCATTAATTTGATGCCGCTAGTTGTATATAGAAAGTTGGATCTGAGAAATCCCACACCCACTAACATGCGACTCATGATGGCGGATAGGTCAGTAAAATGACCTGTTGGCATTTTGTATGATGTGTTGATAAAGGTATCCAGCTTCATATTCCCAGCAGATTTTGTCATTCTGGATTGTGAGTTGGACTTTGAGGTTCCCATAATATTGGGTCAACTTTTCCTTACAACCGGAAGTGTGTTGATTGATTTAAGAGCAAATGAGCTCTTATTCAGGATGAATGTGAAGTGGTACGATTTGATGTGTGTAAATTAATTAAGCAGCAGGAAGAAATGAGTGTGTTCTCAGTAGTTGATGTGTATTATGAGGACGAATAGGAGGTGTCAAGAGAGGAGCAACTTGTTGTCAAGCCTTTAGCCGCAGTTCTAATGAACTTTGATCGTGAAGGCATTGAGGAATATGAAGAAACTATTTGTGCCTTGTCAGGAATGTGTTCATGTCCTTATGCTCCTAAAAATCTATACCTTGAACTTGCTAATCGACCAACACCACCATCCAAGCCATCCTTTGAGGAGCCACTGGTGTTGGAATTGAATGAACTGCCTGGGCACTTATAATATATGTTTTTGGGCAACGAAAACACGCTACCTATTATTATTGAATCTGTTTTGAGTGAGCAACAGGTAAACGCACTTATTTCAGTACTTCAGAGGCACAAGAGAGCTATAGGATGGACCATCATAAATATTATTGGCATTCCCCCTGGCATCTGCACGTATAAAATACAACTTAAGGAAGATTGTATTCTAACCATAGAGCATCAGTGCCGTCTTAACTCACCAATGCAAGAGGTGGTTAAGAAGGAGATTATTAAGTGGTTGAATGCAGGAGTGGTTTAACCTATTTCTGACAGCAAATGGGTGAGCCCAGTTTAATGGGTGCCCAAAAAAGAGGGCATGACTGTGTTACAAATAAAAGGAATGAGTTGATTCCACTCAGGCCTATGAATGGGTGGAGAGTTTTCATGGATTACCACAAGCTAAATTTATGGACTCTGAAAAACCATTTTCATATGCCCTTTATGGACTAAATGCTTGATCGATTGGCCAGAAGGGGATGGTATTGCTTTTTGAATGGTTATTATGGATACAACCAAATATGTATTGCTCTTGAAGAATATGAGAAGACGATATTCACATGTCCGTATGGCACCTTTGCATTTAAAAGGATGTCGTTTGGGCTATGCAATGCACCCGCCATTATTTAGCGGTGCATATTATCTATCTTCTCATATATGGTGGAGGACACCATAGAGGTATTCATGGATGATTTCTCTGTTGTGGGAGATTCATTTGAGGTGGTTTTGGCAAACCTGAGTATAGCCTTGCAATGATGTATTGAATTCTATTTGGTGCTTAACTGGGAAAAATGCCATTTATGGTAAAGGGGGGCATCATTCTCGATCACAAAATTTCAGTAAAAGGGATAGAAGTTGATCGAGCCAAGGTGGAAGTTATTGAGAAACTACTACCTCCTATTTCCGTGAAGGAAGTGTGTAGTTTTCTTGGACATGCTGGCTTCTATTGGAGGTTTATAAAAGACTTCTCGAAGGTTGTAAATTTACTTTGCAAACTTTTGGTAAAAGAAGTAAAGTTTTTCTTCGATAATGATTGCTTGAAGGCATTTGAATGCCTTAAAAATAAGCTAGTTGAGGCCCCTATTATTGTTGTACTAGACTGGTCAAAACCGTTTGAGATCATGTGTGATGCAAACGGTGTTGCCTTTGGAGCTGTATTGGGACAAAAGAAGGACAAACTATTTCATCCAATATATTATGCCAGCAAGGCACTGAATTGAGCATAAAAGAACTACACCGCTACTGAGCAGGAACTTCTGGTTGTAGTATATGCTTTTGATAAATTCAGGGCTTATCTTCTTAGGACCAAGGTAGTGGTTCACACTGACCATGCAGATTTGAGGTATTTGATGGATAAGAAGGATGCAAAACCAAGGCTGATTAGATGGGTGTTGTTGCTACAAGAATTTAACTTTGAAGTCAAAGATATGAAAAGGTGTGAAAATCAAGTTACAGCTCATCTGTCTAAAATGGAAGGTGAGAAGGTAATTAGTGATGAAATAGAGATAAATGATGCCTTCCCTGTAGAGGAGATCTTGGCTGCTGCTATGGAAAAATTACCTTGATATGTTGATTTTGCAAATTATGTTGTGAGTGAGGCCATCCCAGAAAATCTTTCTTTCCATCAAAGAAATAAATTCTTGTATGATGTGACACATTACTTCTGAGATGAGCCGTATCTTTTTCGGTGATGTGCGAACAACATTATAAGGAGATGCGTGCCGGAAGTAGATGTATTGTGCATATTGGAAGCATGCCATGCTTTCCCAGTTAGAGGTCACCATGCAGGTGACCGAACGGCTAGGAAGGTGTTGCAGAACAGTTACTATTGGCCAACATTATTCAAGGATGTCAACGAGTTTGTGCTGAAATATGACCAATATCAGAGGCAGGGGTCAATCTCCAAAAGACATGAGATGCCTTTGACTAAGATGCTTGAAGTGGAATTGTTTGATGTCTGAGGCATCGATTTCACGGGTCCTTTTGTAAGCTCGTATGAGATGAAGTATATTTTAGTTGTTGTTGACTATGTCTCGAAATAGTTTAAAGTTGTTGCCTTGTCTGATAATGAAGAAAAGAGAGTTGTTACTTTTCTAAAAAAGAACATCTTCTCTCGCTTTGGAGTACCATACACTATTATAAGCGATGAAGGATCTCATTTTTGCAACAAAGTGTTTTGAGCAGCTTTAGCAAAATATGGGGTAAAACAGCATAAAGTAGCCACTCTATATCACCCACAAACTAGTAGGCAAATGGAGGTGTCAAATAGAGAGATTAAAGACATCCTAGCCAAAACGGTAAATGTTAGTCAGAAAGATTGGTCTCAAAAGCTCGATGATGCCTTGTGGGTATATCGGACTACTTTCAAGACACCCATTGGCATGTCACCATTTTAGCTTGTCTATGGAAAAGCTTGCCACTTACCAATAGAGCTGGAGCACAAGGCCTTATGGGCACTCAAAAGGCTGAATTTGAGTTGGAAGGAGGCAACAGAGCTAAGACTGGGACAACTGAATGAGATGGATGAATTTCGTCTCAAGGAATATGAACGAGTAGACCTATATAAAGAAAAGATAAAAAAATACCATGATTGGAGGATAGAGAAACGAGACTTTCAAAAGGGTAACTTGGTGCTTCTTCTCTATTCCAGATTCATACTGTTCCTAGGTAAGCTTAAATCTAAGTGGTCAGGCCCTTTTAGAGTTAGTAAAGTCTACTCATCTGGAGTAGTGGAACTTGAAAATAAAGATGGCAGTACCTTCAAAGTAAATGGGCAACGAGTCAAACTTTATATTGGTCCAAAAGAATCAATGAAAAGTGTCACTACTATCTGTCTCGATGAAGTTTGAAGTAATCGAGATACCTGAGTCGTACCGCGATGTTAAATCAGGTGCTGCATAGGAGGAAACCCATGACCCCCAGGATTGATCTATTCCAGGTATACTCTAATCCTAAGTTTAGATTTTCTTTGATTTTAAGTTGAGGGTGTAGGGTAAATTGTTGTTGTAAAATTTTGTAGCCGACTAGGAGAAATACTTGTACTTGAGGCAGTTGAATTGTTTTGTGACTTTTGTACACCTCTTCAAGTGGTCTACTTCTTTAACTGTGTGATTTGCATTTAAGTTGACCACTGTACATCTTTGTATGACATTAGTTATAGTAACACAACGATCATTGATAAACAGTTTCATGATCTAAATGAGTAGTAGATTACGATATACCTGTGTGCCAAGTGTGTGTGAGATGTTACTTAGTTCCCTCTGTATGCTGAAGCCAGAACTTGCCCAGTTATTCTTACCTAGGTTGAAGGATAGGGGTTAGGAAAGGATCATAGGCCGTTTTGATATGAGCTCACTTTAGCCTAAATGACCTTTCCTGTGTGCATAATATCCCTTGATCCCTGTTTTGAGCCTGATTAGCCTATTTCTTTTTATGACACCTGTCACCTTCCCATTTAGATCACAATGAACCTGTTTTGGCCCTGGTCCTCCTGGACACTGTGCACTTTGACTTAGGCAAATGGCCTAAGTTGAGGGTGGCTATCATAGGGGTGCATGATACAGATTGAGTATGAAGAAAGGTAGGATAAAAGAAAATAATAAAAAAAGATGGGTGTGGAGAAAAAGAGCAAGAAAAAGAAAAATTGTGAAAAAGAATAAGTGATTGTGGAAAATACCACACCCAGCCTAAATAAGTGTGATCAATAAAAAAAAAGAGTGGAAAAGGCTAATGAGTGAAACCCCAAAAACCTAGTGTAGTATCAAGGAGGCTTAGTCACTTTAAATACCATCTAGTATCATACCAGCCCCTAACCTACATCACAAGCCTAAGAGAAGACCTATAGTGATCCTAGCTGACCTATCTGAAGATCTGGATAATGAAAATAAGGGCAAGCCTATGGTACTTGGCATACATTGGTTGGAACTTTGTTCTGAGGGTGAGTGTTTTGATTGTCCCCATGGTTGTGTATAGGATTACTGATATGAGATAAGGGGGATTTCTTAGCCGTGAGGGCATACCAGATATGTTGCTAGTTGCTAACTTATTTAGAGAGTGTAATACTGGTATATGCTTGGTTAATGTAGCTAAATTAATGCCGTATATTGATTTCTGTGTGTTGCATTGGTGTTCTTCATTGTTCTTGAATTGCCTGACCTTGGAGAGGGTTAAAGTATTTTGAGATGATATGGATGATTGACTGCCAAATATACTTTGTATTATCTTAGTTGTGTTGAGTTTCTTGAGGACAAGCAATTGTTTTAAGTTGAGGGTGTTGATGTGTGAGCTAATGCTAACACATATGAGGCTTTTAACTAAGAATAATTGCAAAGTCTTAAGGAACTTTTGTTGTTTTTGATTGTTTTATGTTTGATTTTGCAGTAGAGGCTATGATACAAGCGAACCAACAAGGATGGAAGCAAAGGAGTTGAAATCTAAAGTAATTCGAAGAGAAGTGTGGCTGACGACATTTCTGATAAGTCGTCAACCCTGTGATAAGTTATCAGCTTCCTCGTCAACCTCAGACAGAGAATGCACCTGAGTTGAGAGTTGTGACGACATTTTGTGATAAGTCATCAAAGAGCTGATAGGTTGTCAAAGTTGTCATTAGCCTAAGGCAGAACATGAGGGCTGAGGTAAAGACTTGACGACATGTGTGATAAGTCGTCAAAGAGTTGATAGGACGTCATCGGTTGTCATCATCTTTAGGCAGAAAGTATCAAAAGTAAGGAGAAGTTGACGCCATTTGTGATAAGTCGTCAGCATCCTGATAGGTTATCACGAATGGCGTCACCTAAGCCGAGGAATTTCTGAACTTTATTATTTTGTTTCCATAATTAGGGTGAACTATTTAAAGCATTGTTGAGGATTTTCTTGAAAGAAAAAAGAAGAAAAAACTTAAGTATTGAGAGACGTATTTTGATATTTTCTCTCTCTAGTTTCTTGACTTGAACAAACAATTATTTTAAAGAGATTATCATCATTATTTTGGGATTAGTATTGTGATCTAATCAGAGAATCTCTAGTTTCTATTCATCTTGTGGTAAGTTTATCTTTTAAATCATGAATATAACTAGTTGTTTCGATTATTACATCATGAGCAGCTAAATTTCTTTAACTTGAATTATGGGACTATTTTTCACCCACAGTTGGATGGTCAAGCAGAAAGGACTATTCAGACATTGGAGGACATGCTTCGTGCTTGTGTGATTTATTATAGTGGTAGTTGGGTTAGGCATTTGCCTCTTGTGGATTTTTCTTATAATAATAGCTACCATTATAGCATTGGGATGGCTCCGTTTGAGACATGGTATGGTAGGAGGTGTAGGTCTTCTATTAGATGGTTCGAGGTTAGTGAGGCAGAGATGTTTGGCCCAGATTTGGTTCACCAAGCCATGGAGAAGGTGAAGGTGATTCAGGATTGACACGACCCGAACTAGTGCCATCTCGTAATGGGCATCCCAAGTCTAACAAGAACTGGGGACACCCCCGATACCCAACCTAACCTCTAAACACATACACTTAGTCGAATAAATTCCGAACATATAACGAGATAGAGCTATGTACCACTTAAGACTCTGGGATAGGTACATGACCATGACCAACCCAAACAAGTTAAACCATCCAATACTGAACCAACATCCATAACCTAAACTAATCCATAACCATTCCATAACATAATAAGATAGAACAATCACAAATCAAATACAGTCAACCGATATCAGCCATAATATCAATACCAATGCCAAGCCTGAAACCAATACCGATACCGCCTATACCAACCCATAGTAAACCCACAAAGCCTCTATCCGAAAGTAAAATAATATCTGATCCAGACATGCCCCCGATCATAGCTAAACCAAAGTCTATGAGATGGCTAAGGTATATAAATAAAACCATGACATGAAATAGATCCTTCCAGAGTATGGAAGCTCACCACTTCAATCCAACACAAGCTGATCCCGAATCCAATCACTAAGCAGGAGGAGTAGAATGACTGGTTCCTACATCACGTGGGGGTACAGCGCCCAAAGATGGGTTAGCGGATGAACGCTAGCATGTACTTAGGATAAGGATAAAATAATGCTATCCTTCAAAATCAAGGTAAACAACCATATACATTCACATCCATACATATATATATAAAATCCATGACTGGAAAGGAAATCGGGCTTAGCATGCCTTTAAAACCATTAACTTGGGTATATATAGATTAACCATAATAGAACCACCCACGGGCTATATGGGTCCAACGTTACCCCCTGAATGAGCCTCGATGCATGTAGCTACATGAATCAGAGATTTCTTTGAAGACAGAGAATCTAAAATATCGAGGCCACATCCTTGATCTGCAATCGACGAACCTAACAATCCAATATCTCAACTGAGATTTCTTTGAAGACAGAGAATCTAAAATACCCAACCCTTCCAATGGAACAACCGATGAAGGATCACCTACATATTTCCTTAACATAGATATATGGAACACCGGCTGAATAAAGCTCAAACTAGAAGGAAACTCTAATTTGTAAGCAACATTACCAACCCTTCTTCAAATCACATAAGGACCAACATACCGGGGACTGAGCTTCCCCTTCTTCCCAAACTGCATTACTCCCTTAATGGGAGACACCTTTAGGAACACCCTATCCCAACCTCAAACTCTAAGTCTCTTCACCTTATATCTGCATAGGACTTTTGGAGATATTGGTTGCCCTTAAGCATATCCCGAATCACCTTCACCTTCTCCATAGCCTGATAAACCAAGTTCTGACCAAACATATCCGTCTACCAAGCTTGAACTACCCAATAGGAGAACTATACCTCCTACTATACAGTGTCTCAAAAGGGGCCATACCAATACTAGAATAGTAATTATTGTTATAAGCAAACTCTACAAGAGGTATATGCTCAACCCAACTACCAACATAGTCAACCACACACGCATGAAGAATATCCTCCAACGTCTGAATAGACCTCTCTAATTGCCTATCCATCTGCAGGTGGAAAGTAATACTCAGACTAACCTTAGTCCCCAACCCCTTCTAAAACAATCGTCAAAAGTGCAATGAAAACTGTGTACCATGGTCAGAGATAATAGAAATAAGCACCCCATACAACTTCACAATCTCTTGGAGGTACAATCTCGCATAATCCTTAGCTGAGAAGCAAGTCCTCACTGGCAAAAAGTGAGCTGACTTTGTCATCCCATCCACGATGACCGAAACCGAATCAAACTAATTTCGAGATCGAGGAATATCGGTAACAAAATCCATATTGATCACCTACCATTTCTATTCAGGCAATTCAGTCTCTTGATACAACCCTCTGGGCCTCTTGTTCTCAACTTTTACTTGTTGACACACCGATACACCTAGCTACAAAATCATCCATATCCCTCTTCATACCATTCCACCAATATATCTTCTTGAGGTCATGATACATTTTTATCAAACCAGGATGGACAACATAGCGTGACTTATGTGCTTCAGATAATGTCCTTTCTCGTAAACCATCGATGTCAGGAACACACAATCTTCCTTGGTACCGCAAGGTACCATCACCACTAATCACAAATACCATCACCTTCTTCCCTCCAACATTACCCTTGATCCTTAATAGGATATGATCTAACATTTTCTTCTTGATCTCTGCACCAAGTGACGACTGCGCCACCTTATAAACAAACACACCACCCCCCTTCGAGTCCAATAGGAGAACTCCAAGGTTAGAAAAATAGTGAATATCCTTCACCAACTCCCGTTTCTCCTTATCTACATGAGCTAGACTCCTTATGGATAACCTTCTAAGAGCATCAACAACTACATTAGCTTAACCTGGATTGTACTGAAGACTCGTGTCATAGTCCTTGAAAAAATCAAGCCATCTCTTCTACTTGAGATTAAGCTCCATAGGAGTGAACACATACTCTTATGATCCGAAAAGATATCCATATGCACTCCATACAAATAGTGCCGCCAGATTTTTAAAATGCAAACACCAAGCTAAAAGTTCCAAGTCATGATTAGAAAAGTACCTTTCATGGACCTACAACTGCGTAGAAGCATAGGCTATCACCTTTCTATGCTGCATCAGAATACAACCAAGTCCCACCCGGGACGCATCATAGTAAACCACAAACCCATTCGTGCCTTCCAGCAAAGTCAACATCAGAGCCAAAGATAGCTTATCCTTTATCTTCTTAAAACTTCCCTCACAGGCATCTGACCAAGAGAACTTTACCTTCTTATGAGTCAACTTAGTCAACGGGGCAGCTATAGAAGATAAACTCTCTGCGAACCTCCTATAGTAGCCAGCCAAACCTAAGAAACTTTGAATGTCGGTTGGAGTCTTGGGTCTAGGCCATTTCTTAACCACTACAACCTTTTGGGGATCTGCCATGATCCCCTAACTAGAAATAACATGACCCAAAAAAGTAACAACGTTTAACCAGAATTCACATTTCAAAAATATGGCATACAACCTTTTCTCCTTCAAGGTCAGCAACACAACACAAAGGTGGTCTGCATGATCCAACTAACTCTTAGAGTACACCAAGATGTCATCTATGAACACAATGCCAAACAGATCCAGAAAATGACAGAAGACCCTATTCATCAAATCCGTGAATGTCGTAGGGGCATTGATCAACCCGTAAGACATAACCAGAAACTCAAAGTGACCATACCGGGTATGAAAAGTAGTCTCGGGGATATCCACCTCCCTAAATTTAAGTTGATGATATCTGATCAAAGATCAATCTTAGAAAAGAATTTGGCACCTTGCAACTGATTAAACAAGTCATCCATCCTTGGAAGAGGATACTTGTTCTTAACCGATACCTTTTTCAACTGTCAATAGTCAATACACAAACGATGGGAACCATCCTTTTTATGCAAAAATAACACCGGTGTTCCCCATGGGGACACACTAAGATGGATGAAACCCTTATCCATAAGATCCTTAAGTTGATCTTTAAGCCCCTTCAACTCAATTGGAGCCCATTCTATAAGGGGGAATAGAAATATAATGAGTGTACAGAACAAGATCAATCCTAAACTCAATCTTCCTATCGGGATGAATAGTTGGAAGGTCATTTGGAAAGACCTCAGGAAATTCATTCACCACCGAAACCAAATGCAAACAAGGACCATCATAATTAGAATCTTTAACCCGTACCAAGTGATAGAGACACCCCTTGGAGATTAATCTCCGAGCTCTAACATATGATATAAACTTCCCCTTAGAAGCTAGAAACCACTCTCCCACTCAATAACTGACTCACCAGGGAACTTAAAGATAACCTTATGAGTCTGATAGTCTAAGGACATGTAGCATGAGTTCAACCAATTCATACCCAGAATAATATCAAAATCTACCATGTCCAGTTCAAGCGAATTCACCAAGGCTTTCTTACTACCAACAGATACCATACACACCCTATAGACTCTTTTAGCAATCACAGAGTCACCTACCAGGTTAAAAACAAAAAAAGGGTCTAAAATAACCTCGGGACCAAAACCAAAATACACAACCATAAATAGGATCACATAAGAGAGAGTGAAGCCTAGATCGAGTAAATAATACACATTACGAGAGAAAAGTTTTAACATACTAGTAACGACATCAGGTGATGCCTCAAACTCCTACTGTGTAGTGAGTGCATATAGATTATTTTGACCAGTGTCGAAACTAGATAGTGCACACTTTGGTGCCAGAGATGATGACAAAGCAACTTGAACCTTATTCATCCCTAACACAGCCTTACCAACAGGAAAATTTCTAAACATATGTCCAACCTGACTATATTTGAAGCATATGTCCCTTTCTTAATCACAAAAACCCTGATGCAACCAACCACAGAACCTACAAAGAGGACATAATAAAGTCAACTATGACCCACTAGACTGGGATTGGGCACCCTGTGCCCTAAAGTTATCGCTGCCCTGCTGACGTCCGTCTCTCAACGGCTTAGGGTAGGGAGCACTAATTATGGAGAAGGAACCAGAACTCTCCCACTTCTTCTTTGGCCACTTACCACCATCCCTACCACTTTGTTATTGGCCACTACCCTACTCAGAGAACCTAAACTTCTTACCATAACTTTCCTCTATCTCAGCCTACTTTTTTTCCTTCTCCACCTAATGCAAATGAATAATCAACCTAGAGATGTACATGTCCTTGATCAATAAGGCAGTCTTACTTTTAAGGATCAACTTACGAGACAGTCCTTAGGCAAACTTTCTCATCCTGGCCCTCATATCTGACACCATCTCTGGAGCATATCCAGACAACTGGTGAAACTTCAAGGCATACTCCTTGACCAATATTTCCCCTTGTTTTAGATTAACAAATTTCTCTGCTTTCGCTTTCCTCAACTCCTGGAGAAAAAAGCAGTCTAAAAATATATAGGAGAAAGTTTCCCATAAAAATGACTCATCAACATCACCTCTTGCCCCATCCCATTCCTCGTACCATTGGTACGCTACATCCTTTAGCTAATAGGCAGAAAACTCCACCCCTTCTATATTCATGGCATACATAACCTTAAAAATCTTTTCCATCTCATCTAGAAAACCCTGAGGATCTTTTTCCACCTTAACATAAGTGAAAGTTAGAGGACTCAACCTCATGAACAGGACAACAATCGTGGCCTCAGAAGGTGGAGTAGTAGATACACCACACTTATCTTGAGAAGCTACCAACAGAGTAATCATATGAACCGACTAACAAAACTTTGTATTTATTATGTCGGCCTAAGGAGGACTAGAGAAAATCAGTGAAACTCAAGAAAATAAGGGACTGGACCCTTAGACTAAGTATGGATCCTATGAGTAGAGCGTGTCCCATCAAAGAAATTTTTGTGTGTATCAGATCATCGAGGCATGATCTGAAAAGCAAACAAATCGAAATTAGAGAGGATTTCAAGAACTTAGACTTTACAGCTCAAAATCAAAACATAAGAAAGAGAAATATTCCTAAATGATCTATAGCCTCTCTCTTTTGAATGTGGCATGCTACGCACCCTTAAAAGAGACTCTGCTCAACACGGCTTTATGAACTCCCAATTGACCATGAAACTGGGGCTCTGATACCAAACTGACATGACCCAAACTAGGGTCCTTGTCGTAATGGGCATCCCAAGTCTAACAAGGAATGGGGACCACCCCTGATACCCAAAAGGACCTCCAAACACATACCCTAAGTCAGATGCATTCTGAATATATAACGAGATAGATTTATATACCACTCAAGACTCTGGGATAGTTACATAACCATGACAACCCAAATAAGTCAAACCATCCAATACCGAACCCATATCCATAACCATTACATAACATAATAATATGGAACAATCACAAATCAAATACAGTCAACCGATATCAGCCATAGTACCAATACTAATGCCAAGGATGACACCAATACTGACACCGCCTATACCAACCCATAGTAAGCCTATAAAGCCTTTATTCGAAAGTAAAATAATATTTAATTTGAACATGACCCCGACCATAGCCAAAACTAAAGTCTATGAGATGACCAAAGTACATAAATAAAACCACAACATAAAATGGATGCTTCTACAGTATGAAAGCTCACCACTTTAATCCAACACAAGCTGATCTAGAATCCAATCACTGAGCAGGAGGAGTAGAATGGTTGGTTCCTGTATCACGTGGGGGTACAACGCCCAAAGATGAGTTAGTGGATGAATGCTAGTATGTACTCAGTATAAGTATAAAATAATGCCATCCTTTAAAATCAAGGTAAACAACCATATGCATTCACATCCATACATATATTTATAAAATCCATGATGGGAAAAGAAACCGGGTTTAGCATGCCTTTAAAATCATTACCTTGGGTATGTGTAGCTTAACCATAATAGAACCACCCACGGGCTATGTGAGTCCAATGTTACCTCCTGAATAGGCCTCGATGTATGCAGCCATACAAATTGGAGATACCATAGGAGTATGGGATTCCCGTGCACCCTTAGCTTACCATGATACATATATACAAGTGTAACTTATGGGATTTTCGTCTACCCCATAAGTATATGGTCATTATGACCATCCCTTATATCGACAAACATTAGTTTTTAGTGTCCATCCATTAGACTCACACCTTCACAATTAGCTATCACAACCCGCCATTATTTTCCAATTAAAACCATTAAAACACAACAAAACCACCATTCCATTTATTATTAACCAAGGCTATAAAAAGTGGTATCATTACACCGACTATAAATTGCAAGCAATGCCCTTAGCCGACCTTCTTAAGGAAAAGAGATTCCCATGTACCCCAAAGATTCTATTATTATTAAGTTTACTTGGAGGATTCCCATGTACCCCACAAGTAGTTCATTATTATGTTTGCTTGGGGGATTTCCTTGTACCTCACAGTGCTTTTAATTAAACCATAACCATAACCACCAAGACCTTCTCATTTAACCATTTAAAACCATCAAACTAATTTAGGGTTCTATTACCACTTTATACCATGCAAAGTTTTTAATAAAAGTTCAACAATGTAACAAAAGCATTCTCATGGGCATTTTATCAAACATATTGAGAGCATATAGTTTCCGAAACAAAAACCAAGTATGAATTTACTATTCCCATGCAACCAAAGGTTCAAACCACCATTATAATCATGAAAACCATAAATAAAAGACATGGGAAAACCATAACCGATTATTATAACCAAAACCCATAACATATATTTGAAAATCAAAAAGCATACCACAATTATGCCATGAATACCATACATTAAATCATACCTTTAGTTGAACTATCAATTCTTGAGGAATAACATGCCTTAGATTATGAATAATATGGAGAGAAATCACTCTTTAGAGCTTAATTGACCACATTGGAGGAAACCCTATCCTTTGCTTAACCAAGATCTTGAGATAGTTTAGAGAGAGTTTTGAGTGTTTAAGATTAGAATAATATGGTAAATGAAGTTTCCATAGAGTTTTAAGTCATGGGGTCATAAGAGGTTAAGAGGAGAAAAGTCCAGAACACCCCCAACTTAAACTGTATAAAATTCTCGCAGGAAGGTACAACCCCCTCCCCCCAAATTGTACCATACCATATGACCACTAATACCAACTCATATCCAACTATATGACAAGTACCCTAGAATCGTACCTTAGGCAGAATAGAATCACCTAGGTTAGACATATGGCATCATACGATTGACATCACACCAGTAGTACCCCAACATACTACTAGTATAATCCATTCATATCTTAGATAGAACCAACCAAACCATATTGATAAACATATGACCAAGACCCATAAATCATACCCTATTATACGATAAGTACCCACCAGTCGTATGATGTCCAGAAGAATTAAAACCAGGAAATTTCCAAGGACTAGAGCCTAGGGTGTTTCAGGAATGGACTTAAGGCTGCCCAAAGTCACCAAAAGTCCTATACGAATGCGAGGCAAAGGGATTTTGAATTTGAGCTTGGGGATAGGGCATTTTTGAAAGTGTCTCCCATGAAGGGAGTAATGCAGTTTGGTAAGAAGGAGGAGCTCAGTCCCCGGTATATTGGTCCTTAATTGGTTTTAAAGAGGGTTGGTACTATTGCATTTGATTTGGATTTGCTTTTTAGTTTGAGCTTCATTCATCCAGTTGTCCATGTCTTTATGTTGAGAAAGTGCATAGGTGATCCTTCATCGATTGTTTTTTTGGAAGGATTGGGTATTTTGGATTTTTTGTCTTATGAGGAGATCCTAATTAAGATTTTAGATCATCAAGTTCATCAGCTACATACCAAGGATTTAGCTACAGTGAAAGTTCTATGGAGGAACCATAAGGTTGAAGAAGCTACTTGGGAAGAGGAATAAAACATGAAGTCCAAGTATCCACATTTGTTCCTTATTTTGGAAATTGAGCTTGAGGTATGTGTTGTTCTTAATATCTTTATTTTATGTGTATGTTTTCTAGCATTGGTTTAAAGGAAGTTTGATGGGAATTATTATGTTAAATTGTGTTTGTGCTTGCCTTTACCCGTCATTCGGGGACGAATGATTCAAGTGGGGGAGAATTGAAACACCAAGGCTTTTGACACTTCAAAAATTTCTTGAGTTTCATAGTTTGGACATCATAAGACTTGAGGGTACTTGTCGTATAATGTGGGTACAGTTTAGGGTCCTCAACTCATATGATAATCAGTGTGGTTTGGTTATTTACTATCCAAGGTATGAATGGACATCATAAAGGTCATATGGAGATGGTACGAGTGGTATAGTCCAATTCATATGTTGTCTAATGTCCAACCCCTTTGATTCTATCTTGGATACGGTTTAAGAGTACTAGTCATATGGTATGGGTAAGACTTAGTCAAGGGGATTCGTATGGTGGACAGGGTGTGATGTCCAATATTTTGTCTAGGGTATGAGTGGAGGGTACCACTCGTATATTATCTATACGAGCTAAAAGGGGGAGTTGTACCCCCCTGCAGTGATTTTTACAGTTTAAGTTAGGGGTATTTTGGTCATTTCCCCTCTTAACCTCTCTTGACCATGATGGGTGGTGAATTTACCACTCATTTACACTTGATATTCATGCACATAACCATGTTTTGAATGAATAAAAGAGACCTATGTATGATTATATGCACTAATATCCACATTTTGCAAGCATAAAGGTTATGAGATGGAAAGATGTGGACTTGAGATAAAAAATGATCAAAGGAAGAGCAAGTACAGCTCAAAGACCTGGAGCAGAAACAAGCCTCAGTTATCGTGATCACAACTTGAGGGCTACGATCGCAACCATTCAAGACGGTCAACAACAGCAATTGCATTGATCTACACGCAGTCGCGATAGCTATGATCACGATGAATCTGGTGCGATTGCGGTAATACGATATTTAGCTCAAGGGCATTTTTGTTATTTTTCAGCAGCCGACCCCAAATCCTTTAAAATCTTAAAACCCTTTCCCATTTTGGGTATTCTAGAGACTAGCAATACTTTGAATTTGAAATTAAAACCCTAAATTGGGCAAGAATTATAAATTTGATTTGGAGATTATGATTTTTGTATTTGTGAAGAATAGATGCCTTGAATAACCCATTTGGTAGATGTTTCTATATTTTCTTCATGAGTAGATAAATCTTTTAGTCTTGGGATTATGTTGAACTAAGGTGTAAATTAGTTGTGGGTTGTGATGTATTTGTGTACATGCTAGTTAGATGATAATGGGTTATACTATTGCTTGATTAAATTGGTTGGGATTTTTGGGTGAAAACCCCAAATACCCACATAGGTTTGTGGGTGAAAACCCCTTGCTCTTGAAAGCCTAAACCATCCTTGAAAAAGGATTTTGGGTGAACTTTAGGAATCCTCGTCATCCTTGAAAGAGGGATGCGGAAACCAAGGCAATAATATACAATTATTAGGTTTAGTTTACTCATTTTCACTATCTTAGACATAAAGGTGACATTGTAGTTAACTTTACCTTGGGTATCATCCTACAATTAGGGATGCCCAAATTGAGGTAGTGGGTGAATATGATTGTCACACTTATTAGGTACCCGAAAGGGTCAACAAATGAAATCTTAGAGGTTTTATTGAGAAATTAGCCTCAAGGGTCCTAGACCTAGCCTACCACATTAGTAACTTACTATCATGTGCATCAAATCTCACATACCCACACCTAAGTTGCCCTTAGGTAGACATAATCCCAAGATTCTTTAAATATTGAAGTTGAATTAAAGTTTATTGCTTAGTTTGTGAACTCAAGTTACTAGTGATATACATTCTCCCTTAACCAAGAACCCCCTCCCCCATTTTTAATTATGTCGCTTACTTTACCAACACTTTGGGTATTATCTTAGTAGGACTTAATTACCTATAAGATTAGAACTTTATCTTTCACTCCTTGTGGATTCAACCTCAACGCAATTAGAATATTGATAACGACTGTCCTATACCACTTTAAATAGTATAGGTGAGCGTTATCAAAATGGCTCCATTGCCAGGGAGTGAAATTTAGTTTTCATGTGTGCGGTGTTAGTTCTTACTTAGGGTATACCCATAGTAGTGTGTATTTATTTTGGTTGTTGTTTTTGCTTCTTTATAGGTGATCTACATAGCATACACGGAACTATAAGTGACAATGCTAGTCAGGCTGGGTCTTTTGATTTCCCTCTTAATGATGAGGGGCAACTCAATAACGTAGGTCGTTCAAGTGCTATCCGGATCCTACAACTTATGGGAATGGTGTCTTTTATGTCACAAGCGTCATGTTGCATATGTTGAAAATGAAGGGACTTTTTGGGGGTCAAGCTTATGAGGACCCCAACCTTCATTTGAAGAATTTTGTAGAGGTGTGTGCACCCTTTCGTATAACACACATAACCCAAGATTCCATCCGGATTCGTCTTTTTCCCTTTTCTCTAATGGGAGAGGCGATATTATGGCTTTGATCTCTTCCGACCGAGTCTATTACTTTATGGGATGAACTCACCATGTCCTTTCTTGACTGGTATTTCCCACTATCCAAAATACTTCAATTGAGGGATGAAATCATCAACTTTAGGCAATTGAATAGAGAGCATTTGTATGAAAATGAGAAATTCAACAGAAAACTAATGCAATGTCCAAACTATAAGGTGGAAAAAAAGATGTTTCTCTAAATTTTCTACCGTGCTCTTGACCCACTCAATAAAATCGTGGTGGGTAATATGACAGGGGGCTATCTTGTGAAGTGTATTATCATGACGCAATGAATTTTATTAAGGAGGTTACCAAGAAAAACTAAGGATGGCATACCTAAGATACTGAGGTTCCCAAGAGTTATCCCACAACTTCCTTGGTTGACAAGGAACAAAGAAAATGAGATAAAGAAAGAGAGGAGAACGTGGCTAAGATGATGACACAATAAGAGCTTTTGACAAAGCATGTAATGGGTGCACCCGTAAAAGAGATAAATGTCGTGGCATCAAAAGCCTATGAATATGATGAATGGGCTAAAAAGCTTGATTAAGAGATTCAGTAGTTAGCAAACTATCTAGGGGGTTCTCACCCCGCCTATCAAAGGTAAGGTGGGAACCAAGGTTGGACAGACCGTGAACATGATTGTGATTGGAGGGTTAGAGATCATGACTATGAGCACTATGTTCCTTCCCATGATCGATAAAAGAACAAAGAGCCGAGTTCCATTGACCTCGACAAGTACAAGTCCAAAGATGTTTTGGCAAAGATCTTGATGAGAGTGGAAGAAACAATCAAAATGGTTCTTGAAATGAAATGTGATTTTTTGCAACTTAATTAAACCGTGGTGTCCCACTCTATCTCTATTAAGAAATTGGAGACTCAATTCGGGCAAATTTCCACTTAATTGAATGCTAAGACATAAGGTGGTATTCCTAGTGACACGATTGTGAACCCAAAGAATGAGGCTCAAGTTTTAGAAATAGTCACTAGGAGTGGGAAGACCCTTGATAATCACTTAAAATAAGAGTTGGGTGACAAGATGCCTAAGGTTAAGTCGAAAGAAGCGCCACCAAAATCTTAAGATGAATATAATGTAAAAGAACTAGTATAAGTTGATGAAGAGGTGGTGGAAAATAAAAAAAATACAAAGTGATGTGATGCCTACAGTACAATTCCCTCTTTCATTCCCTCAAAAACTTCAAAGAAGAGAAGAGGGTGATAAACTTAAGAAATTCATAGCCAAGCTTAGCAACCTATCTATCAATATCACATTGCTTGCAGCAATCTAAGAAATCTCAGGATACGCTAAGCTTATGAAGAAGTTGATATCAAAGAAAAAGCTCATCGAAGGTGACACAATTGAAGTCACCCATGGTTGTAGTGCTATCATGAGTAGTAAAATTGCAAAAAATAAGGAAGACCCCGAGGCTTTTACCATCCCTTGCACTATCAAAACACATATATTTATGAAAGCTCTATGCAATCTAGGTGCAAGTATAAGCCTCATCCCTTTTGCCATCTACAAAAAGCTTGAATTGGATACTCCAACTCCAACAACTATGAGATTGTTAATGGCGGATCGTTCTATCAAGAGACAGATTGGAATTTTGTTTGATGTTCTTGTCAAGGTGGACAAATTTGTACTTCTAACAGACTTTGCGATTTTGGATTGCGAAATGGACCAAGAAGTTCCCATCATTCTTGATTGACCTTTCATGGCCACCAGAAGGGCCATTGTTAACTTATAGTAGGGTGAAACAAGGTTTAGAGTTCATGATGATGAGGTATCTTTTTGAGTATGCAAAACAAAGAAGCAACCTGTAGAACATTAAGTGATATTGGTGATTGACATTGAAATCAAAGAAGAGAAGGAAGGGGTCCTTGAGTACCCAACTTGATAAAGAAGGAAGATGTCGTGCCACTATGTAAACTAAGGCATTATATGGGAGGAAAACCACAAATGCCACGGGTGGCTCGTATCCTTTTCTTTTGCTTTCATAGTGAAGTTTTTAGTTTTGAAAATCGAATAACCCATGCATTTTTGGCACTATTGAGGGTGCTGAAGGAGCTTGAAAAGGGGGAAGTGTGAAATTTTTGCAGTATGAACTAAACAGGAGAAAGTCTGTCAAATTATGAAATAAGCTGAACAGAGGAAAATAGAGGTGTAGAAATGCCCTCAGTTAGTGCGATTTCAGGCTGCAGGATGCAATCGCGGTTACCCATATGTCCACGATTATAACAACTTGACTGTGATTGTGGTCACCTCAGCTATATAACTATTTGATTCCCTCATTTCCCTCACACTCTCTTTTTAACTTTACTCTTTGATTTGAGCCATTTCTAGCCAAGACCATGGGCTCTCAAACAACATCCTTGCATCCCTCTTACATTACATACCTAGTAGGTGTCATGAATCTATGCTTTAATTACTGAAAATAGGCCATAGAATGCATGTTGTAGCAAGGGCCTAAATTTTTAATTTTCATGCTTAATTGTTTCATAAATTGTGTTTGTGTGGTGTTTAGCTTCTAGATTATGGTGTGCACATAAGTGGGGAAGTCGTGAGTACCCAAAATATATTTGGAATAAAGGCAAATAAAGAGTGCATACCAAGTGCTCGATATAAATCCCAAATAAATGCTCACTAATGGTTTTATATTTTATGGGCGTAATTGAGGACCTAGTAGGCTTGTTCCACGCTGTTAGTGTGGATTCTTCTTATAGAACATATTTGAGGTCTTAAATTTGAAAAATTTGAACATGGAAAATAGGTTCAAAATTGGTCTCAGTTACCACAATCGCGGTCATTAGGACCGCGATTATGGCCCCATAGACTGCGATCGCTGTAATCGAGTGTGATTTTCTGCTCTGTACAAAAATCTTGCACTTAATTTTTGCATAAACGCTACCAAGCAACTATCTAATGGGCTTTTTTGAGCAAGATAGCATACTTTGTTCATAGAAATGTCAATGATTGTTGTGTGTGTTGTATGTTGCTTTTCAGGATAATCTCATGGACTAATACAACAACATCCGATTCGTGGCATCCGAGTACCACAGTCACTATTATGGTAATCTTCCAAGGACAAAGCTTCTCCAAAAAAATGCATATGTTTAATGGGTCAAAAAAACTCCTGACATTTCATGATAGGCTTGAGGCTATAGGGTGGCGGTGTTTTGCCCTAGATCCGTGCAAGGCAAATGAGCAATAGGTTCATGAATTCTATTCCAACCTTAGCATATTGTCTTTCTCGGACCCATCCAACATGACTAACAATATCTAGGGGAAAATGATAAATTTTGGCGCGGAGCAAATTAATGATATCCATGGGATACTAAATGAAAACATGGGTGAGTTTGAAGAAAAAAGTTGTGAGCCGGTAAACTGGTAGGCAGAAAGATTGTGTCCCGAAAAGAAAGTCTCGTGGGCAGAAACCAAGAGTAACATCCACATGAATAACTTCCCTTCTAAGGACCATATTCGGCTGAACATAATATGTTGCTGAGTCTCCCCTTGAACCCACATGACATCAGTCCCAAATATGTAGTCCTACATGGTTGCTTGCATTCTAGATGACATTTCTTTGAATGTTGGTCAGCTTGTGGTTTTCGATATGAAATTATTTAAGAATCAAGGTGGTACGCATCTCTTCTTCCCCTCTTAGGTTACTAAGCTTTGTAGGAGAACTGAGGTTGAAGAATTCTTTAGAGATAATTGGGTGCGACCCGGTACCCCCATCTATCCTTTAAGAATTCAAGAAAAGGGTGTACTAGGTAAGAGAAAGAAGAGAAAGATTGACATGGGGAAGTCAACATGTGAGGATCCTGAGTCTTGTAAACCATCCACCGCTAGGCATCTTGAAGTTATTAGAGTTAATATTGCGGCTATCAAGGAGCTTATGTAAAGTCTACCCAAGGGACTGGGAAATCCCTTCACCACTCGACATTCATATGTGTCACAGGTCGATTATGCAAAGTATCAAGAGGAACAGAAAAATAGAGAGCTAGCATTACTAGGCTTGAGAAACCTACTCATCCTTAGCGGCGGTCATATAATGGTCTCTGGGTTGCACATGAAAATATGGTCATGAGGTACAAGAAAAAAGATACGTTCTTTAATAAGATGTGGAAGGGGGTGAAGGGCCTTTGGAATGTCATAAAACCCTATGATCGACTTCCTTCATCCCGAGTGGAGAGTGATGATGAGGTCCCAGCTGAGTGGTTTGGTCCTGCGGAGGAGGAGGATGATACAGAGCTTGAGAGTGACAATAGCCCTTGTTGCGGTTTCAGAGAGCACCCTTATCTCTTTTTATGCTTATTATTTATGCAGTGGGAACACTGCCACCTCTTTAGTTAGGGGTGCCTGTCTCTTTATTCATTTGATCTGGGCCTATATTATTGATATTTATGGATATTTTGTTGTTTCTTTTTTATGAATTTTATATTTTTATTTATTTATTTATTTGGGTTATAATATTTGGGTACTCTGATGGTGCCCACATTTGCATGAATTAGTTATTTGTTCTTAGATTCTTACTTTTTTCTTAGCTTACTTATGGAAATTTGGATGAGCTTTTTCCTATGATAGATTGAGTGACGACATTCTTAAGGGAAAAGTGTTGTGTTTGGGTTTGGAACCATGGATACAAGGGAAGTCGGAGTACCAGTAGAATAAAAGTTACAAATACAAGGGAAGTCTGAGTACCTATAGCATTTTGTTTTTTGGGATTGCATTTATAACTATGGCGAATATCGAGTAGCCATATGGTTGGTTGGCCTGTAGGAAAACCACAGTGTGATATTAAGGCTTGGGTTGGTACCATAATTAGCAAATCATGCATGGTGCCCATGCAAAGTGAACACCCCCCTCCATCCAAAATTTTTCAAAAATCGAGGGCATGGACATGAGCAACCTTGTAACAAATTTTTTTCTCTTTTTGTGACTTTGAAATTTTGACATGTGAAAATTGGGAGATACTCCATTTTTTGTCTCTAACGGAAGGGGAAATTGAACCTCCTTGGTGAATTTTATATGTCTTGTATGGTGAGCTTATTTGTCCAAATCTCATATGTACTTGTACAATCTAGAACTTGCCCCACTAATTTTTCAAGGCTAATTTTGATCCTACTTGGTTGGGTAGAGGATATTAGGACATCTTTGCGACATTGAAAGTCCACTTTAGCCTAAAAATGCCTACCCTTGCATAGATATTACCCCTAGTCACCCACTTTGAGCCTGTAGACCTTTTTTTGGCAAACACACAAGTTGTGAACCTTTCAATCTTTATCCTTCTTTTGAACCCTACCCTCTTTGAACTTAAAATTACAACTTGAGGCTAAAAGCCTAAGTTGTGGGTGGTGATGATTGAAAGAGGTAACTTTGGGTCATGAAGTTGTAAGTGAGTGCCTTTAAGATTAGGTATTGAGAACAAATGAATAAGAAAAAGAAAGGATCCAACAAAGGAAAGAGAAGCACAAAGGGTACAAGAAAAAAAATGAAAAGAAAAATGGGTGAACCAATAAAATAAAAAGTAGGCACGTGTGTAAAGAGTGAAAATAAAAGAAGTGGTCCATAATCAAAAGTTGGATGGAATAGTGTGATGTAGATATTCAAGAAAGTTTTAGCCATGTTGTTCCTAAAAGATATCCTACCCTACCCCAAACCTACATTACAAGCACAAAAAACCCTTCGTGATTCCCAACCTAAAATTTTCATTATAGTGGCGATTGAAAATAGGGGCAAGCCTAAGAGTTCTTATGAGGGAGAGAGTTTTGCACTTCAATTCCTTTTTGCATACTTGGTAGCTTGGTGTATGAAATTTTCCTTCTTCTAAGGAGGCATGTGAACAAGTTGAGGTGGGTAATTTTGTCATATTTCGAGGAAAGAGGCAAAAAAGAGTATAGTGTAGTTAAGGTTAAAAAGTGAGTCATTCTTAGAGTATCGGTGATTGTTATATTGTTTTCTTTGAAGTCTTTTGCATCCTTGAAAAATCATAGTTTATGCTTATGGGTATTGTGAAAATAGTTTTGCCCATGTTTGAAGAGCTAAATTGTGGTATTAATTAAGCTTGAAGTCATTATGATTATTTGGGTCATTTATCGTGCGGTTAGACGTGCATAATGTCATGGTAAGGGGTAGTGTTGCTTGAGAACAAGTAAGGCTTTAAGTTGGGGGTATTGATGAGTGGTGAATTTACCACTCATTACACTCGACATTCGTGCTCATTACTATGTTTCAAATGAATAAAAGAGACCTATGTATGATTATATGCACTAATATCCACATTTTGCAGGCATACAGGTTATGAGATAGAAAGACATGGACTTGATCTAAAAAGGATCAATGGAAGAGCAAGGAAGTGTAGTAAGAAGACCTGAAGTGGAAACAGGCCTCACTTACCGTGATTGCGGCTTGAGGGCTACGATCGCGGCCAGTCAAGACGGTCAGCAACTGTGATTGCATTGATCTACTTGTGGTTGTGGTAGCCGCAATCACGATGAATCTGGTGTGATCACAGTCATGCAGGATTTAGCTCAGGGGAAGTTTCATAATTTTTAAAAGCCGACCCCAAATACTTTAAAAGATTCAAACCCTTTCCCATTTTGGTCATTCTTGTCACGACCCAAAAACAAAGGTAATGATGGCACTTGTCGCGGCATACCTTAACAAGTAAGTCTGTCACCCAAACTGATACGAAAGAGGAAAAGATAGAAATATCCCAAGGTAAAGCTTCTAGAACAAAGCCGAACCATATAAGTAATCATAACAATGCGAAATGAACTTATCCAAAATACCAATCATGCCCAAAACCAGGTGTCAATAGTGTAAGAACTACTAATATAATCCAAGAGTCAAATACATCAAAAAAATAACCACAAAGAAGTAATAACTGTCTCCGAATACTAATAAGGACATAACTACTATAGAAAGATAGAGGAGAAATTCAGACGCATGAATGTCCAACCGCTACCTTGGAATCTCAAACAATCGCCCGAGTCAATCAAACTTAGGAATATTCGAGCTACGACCTGCACTGAAAGAGCGTAATAGGCATGAGTACGGTCCACTTGTATTCAGTAGGTATCATAGGCCGACCAAGTAAAGTAGTAAATAAAGCATACAAAATATACACTAAGGGCACGTCACCTGCAATCAGAAAATATCCCACAACGATAGCCCACACTGCTTTCACTAACAGTTCTAATATATCTCACATATATTACAATATTACATCAAGATAGAACAAAATTACATATTATATCACATATAAGGAGAACAAGGGAGAACATGAATATACAAGATTATCAAATTCAAGTAAAAGAAGATACGATAAATACATAGATGACAAGTCAATATGCCAATACAACACAACATAACACAATAAAGTAAGTTCAATGTATATGATGATGATGATGCACGAGGTCGTCGCACAACCTCCGGGATCATCGCACAATCCCCGTGTACACCTATGGAGCTAAAGATTCCCGACGTATGACCCATGGGGGGTCCTCAAACCGTATACAATCAACATATCTCATATCTCCTTTCTGACACATCCCTCGAAAAGGGTTTTATAAGGTGTTACAATATCTCTTCCCCGGTACATCCCTCGGGGAGAGTTTTAAAAAGGTGTTGCCAGTGTTTCTCAGATGTTGCCATGGTGGTACCAATATTTCATGAATGAGTATGATATGAGTATGTAATGCTCACAACCAATCACAATGAGTATTTTCACAACCAACCATAATGATATATTTCCACAACCATGAGAGTCATATCCACTCATTATTTCAGTTTCATCTATGAATTTCAACATGTCTCATATGCCAAATAAAGTATGAATATAATCATAATACACCAATGACACCATATTAAGCATATTAACAATACAATACAATTATTCATATATATTCAAGGCTATTAATATCACATAGGACCCCACACGGTCACACATATCACATAATAACTCAATTTCGACAATTACATCACATATAGGCCCCCACACAGGCACAACACATAAATAGCCATTTTTCATGATTAATTTCCACTATTAACATACATTTTATATCATCATTTACTACCCAACCCAGTCAGAAAAAGTTAAGTTATAACCTACCTCGAAAGTCAAAATCAGTCCGCTACACTTGAATCCGCGACCTTACTTTTAACGATCAATCCCTAACATCACTAAAACATAAAATATGAAATCTACACATCAAAATAAAATCAACGACAGCCATATTGACTACTTTTGGTTCAGGGTCAAAACGAACCCCAAAAATGGATTTTCAAAAAAGAAGGGCAAAATCGAAACTTTACTTCAAAAATATATTTCCCGTAATTTTAGGAACTTACATATGAAAATTCAAGTTAAATCCAGTCAAAAAAGAAATTCAAATTGAAGAAAAACTATTTTTGAGTTTTACCGAATAATATCTTTGAAATCCGAGTTAAAATCAAGAATCGGAGTTGTTTTGAAGGTTAAATTGATGAAAAACTAGTAATTATAAGATAAAAATATTATTTAAGTGAAAATGAGTAAAAATGGGGTTTAAAATCAAGCCCTAAGATTTTTGGGGTTTTGAGAAATTAATTAAGAAATTACTAAGAAAAGGATGAATTCTTACCTTAAATTCATAATAAATCCAAGAAATGAGTGTTAATCTAGCTTCCCAAGCTCTCACAAACTTTAATTTTAAACTCCCACATTATTTTAGGGTTTAACTCCCAAGAGAAAAGATGAAAATAAGCAAAATGGGTCAAAAAGAGGTGAAAATCTGCCATTTATAGCAGATTTTTTGCAATAACAGCTTTTTGTTTGGTCTATCGGACTTCGACGAGGTGCCCAGGATTCATTTGAAGTCCGATACATGCAAAGAAATTATGCAATCATACTAAATTCAACGTTTTGAACGCGATAGAGATACCCGATTTTCAAAAAAACATCATTTTCACAAAGTTGATCCCCGAAACCTGAAATCATAATTTTCCAAATCGAGAGTCAAAATGAGATTTAAAAGCCATAAAATCATACCAAATATGCTAACACCATAAATCTAATATTTTGGATCAATTGACGAAGTCAAATTTTCCATCCGAGGTCGTTTCGACCAAATGTTGGTCCCACACCTATATTTCTAATTTTTTAACTTTCCGACCAGTAGGTCGAAATGAGCTCGAGTGTACCAGGACCCAAATCAAAGGTCTAACTAGACTAAAATCGATATTCTAGAGCTTCTAGCATAGTCCGTTTGATCATCCATCGCACGGATAAAAAAATATCCACATAAGTCCAAAGTAAAGCTCTCAAAGTCATCAAAAATCACAATACCACATAAATGAAATCAAAATGCATCAAAAATCATGCCAATCACTCCCACACCCCAAAAATATCATAATTCAACTACGGGGAGGGGTAAAATAGTAAATCACAAATTTCACATATTTTATCAATTGTTTAGGTCGTTACAATTCTATAGACTAGCAACACTTTGAATTTAAAATTGAAACCCTAAATTGAGCAAGAATTATAAATTTGATTTGGAGATTTTGATTTTGGTATTTGTAAAGAATGGATGCGTTGAACAACCTATTTGGTGTATGTTTCTCTCTTTTCTTCATGAGTAGCTAAATCTTTTAGTCTTAGGATTATGTTGAACTAAGGTGTAAATTAGTTGTGGGTTGTGATGTATTTGTGTACATGCTAGTTAGATGATAATGGGTTATACTATTTCTTGATTAAATTGGTTAGGATTTGTGGGTGAAAACCCCAAATACCCACATGGGTTTGTGGGTGAAAACCCCATGCGCTTGAAAGACTAAACCATCCTTGAAAGAGGGTTTTGGGTGAACTTTAAAAATCCTCATCATTCATGAAAAAGGGATGCGGAAACCAAGGAAATAGTATATAATTATTAGGTTTAGTTTACTCATTTTCACTATCTTAGACATAAGGGTGACTTTGTAGTTTACTTTACCTTGGGTATCATCCTAGAAATATGGATGCTCAAATTGAGGTAGTGGGTGAATATGATTGTCACACTTATTAGGTATCCGAAAGGGTTAATAAGTGAAATCTTTGAGGTTTTATTGAGAAATTAGACTCAGGGGTCCTATACCTAGCCTACCAAATTAGTAACTTACTAGCATATGCATCAAATCTCACACACCCACCTAAGTTGCCCTTAGGTAGACATAATCCCAATATTCTTCAAATATCGAAGTTACATTAAAGTTCATTGCTTATTTTATGAACTCAAGTTACTAGTGATATACATTCTCCCTTAACTAAGAACTCCCCCCCCCCCCCCCCATTTTAATTATGTTGTTTACTTTACCAGTACTTCGGGTATTATTTTAGTAGGACTTAACCCACAAGATTAGAACTCTATCTTTCACTCCTTGTGAATTCGATCTCAACATGAGTTGGGATATTAACAACGATCGTCTTCTACCACTTTAAATAGTATATGTGAGTATTATCAGACCCAACGACTTAAAAAACCATTGAGACTTCACTTGCCCTATTATTCTCAATCAAAAGAACTTTAAACACTCTCAAATCTCTCTCATGTTTTTGGTTCAAGAAAAAGGCTAGGGTTTCCTCAAGGTGATTCAATTGGGGGCTTTCAAGATCAAATCTCTCCGTCCTTTTTAGTATCTAAGGCATGTTACTCCTCTTTTATTATTAGTTAAACTAAATTCATGTTTTAATGAATGATTTTCATGATTTAATTATAGGTATTGTTTGGTTTTGAATTATATGATGGGGGTATTGGTTTTAATGGATAAATATTATTTGCCCATGTTTTTCTTATGGTTTTCATGCTAAAATTATGAAATTGAACATGTGGTTTCATGGGAATAGTTAATTAGCTCTTGATTTTGGTTTTGGAAACTATATGTCCTCAACATGTTTGTTAAAATGCCTATAAGAATGGTTCTGTCACATAGTTTGACTTTTATTGAAATTGTTGCATTGGATAATATGATTATGGAACCTAAATTGATTTAAATGATTTTAAATAATTTGAAAAGGCCTTGGTGACCATGGTTTTGGTTTAATTGGTAATCATGTGGGGTACATGGGAATCCCCTAAGTATTGGCTAATGACATTGCTTGCAAGATATAGTTGGTATGACGATACCACTTCATAATGCCTTGATAATTAACTCCGAAATTGTTGTTTTGGTTATGTTCTAAAGGTTTTTAATTGGGCAACAATGGCGGATTGTGATAGCTATCCGTAAAGGTGTGAGTCCGATCGACGGACACTGAAAACTCATGTTTGACAACATGAGGGTTGGTCATGATGACCATATGCATGTGGGGTACACGGGAATCCCCTAAGTTTATACTTGGATATATGTATCATGGAGGGCGAAGGGTACATAGAAATCCCCTACCCATATGATATCTCTAATTCGTGAGGCTACACGTACTGGGGCCCATTCAACGGGTAACACTAGATCCATATAGCCTGTGGGTGATTTTAGGATGGTCAAGCTACACGACCCAGGTTAAAGATTTAAATGCATGCTAAACTTGATTCTCTTTCCCGGCATAGTATATATGTATATATGTATGTAGTTGCATGTGGTTATTTACTTTGATTTCGGATGATGGCATTATTTTATCCTTATTCCTAAGTACATACTAGCGTTCACCCGTTAACCCGTCTTTGGATGTTGTATCCCCACGCGATGCAGAAATCGGCCATACTCCTCGTCCTGCTCAGTGATCTTGGAGGAACAGCTTGTGTTGGACTGAAGTGGTAAGCTTTCATACTCCGGAAGACTCCATTTTATATTATGGACTTTTCTACATACTTTTGTTATTTCGTAGACTTTGGTTTTTGGCTATGGTCAGAGGCATGTCCCGATCGGATGTTATTTTAATTTCAGTTAAAGGCTTTGTGAGACTACTTTGGGTTGGCATGGGCAGTGCCGATATTAGTGTCAGCCTTGGCATTGGTATTGGTATTGGTATTGGGGCTAATACTGTTTGAATGTATTTGATTTATGATTGTTTCATTTTGTTATGTATTCAGAATTTATTCGACATATGTTGTAGGACGGTTATGATTGGGTAATGGAGGTGGTTTCCAATCCCGGTTGGGCTTGAGGCACCCGACACGACTAGGCCCTGGTTTGGGTCGTGTCAGTACATCACCTAATTGATGTGCCAATACGAAAAAAGCCAAAAAAATTTAGGGGTCTGTCTATGTATTTTAACTATTAAAAATAAGTAATATGTGAATTCATACATGGTACATGTATACATACATACAATACACTCATATTGCTATTTTTTTGATCTTCAGTTGTTGGCTCCTACTAATGCTTTGCTTGAAGGTGCATTGTTTTGCATGAGCCTTCAGAGTATGCAAAAGTTGTTCTTTATTGTCCCATCAATGCAGAAAATAACAACCTTTTTCAGGTTTTTAAACAATAAAATTAATACTGAAGGCTCATGACTATTAATGAGCTTTTCTTTAAAATGCAAAACTTAAGGCTCATGAGAGAACACCTTTAGTGTAAATATATTAAACGGTCCATCTATTTTTTAATGTGAAAATTACACACTGAAGTTGCTCAATTCTCCATGTGTTTTCACCATTTGATCATGAAAAATCTGAAAAATCCATTTATTGAAATCCAAAATTCCTATAATAAAATGCATGCCTATCAAATCAAGGATTTCATATAAAAAGCATTTATACTTTTCTTACTATGGTTTTGTCCTCAGTTTCCCACTGTCTTTCCATTTTATTGCTTTCTTCTCATAACAGTATCCACTAGTTCCCTAGCTAAAACCACTTTGCAACCTAAAACATTTTTTCTTGCAGTGGAAAAAGATCCAACCAGCCTACAACACAGAGCTGAAATTCAACAAAGAACGCACTTGGTACCCATTAAACTCTCTATCTATCTTGTTGGCGATAGCCTATGGGTGGATTGTGAGAAAGGCTACAATAGCTCAACTTACAAGCCAGCTCAAAGCAAATCAAAACAATGCAAACTTGAAAGCACCACTCAATGTGCAGATTGCCTTATTGGATTTGTAGAACGCAGTCCAGGATGTAACAGAGATGCATGCTATAACATAATTGAAAACCCACTAGCTGAAATCTTATCACGTGGTGAAATCTTAACAGATCTTTTCCAGGTACTATATATAAATAGATATATGATGAAGGGGTTCATACAGTAGAAGTTTTTGCTTCAAAAATTTATATTTTGCAATCAGGATAAGCACACATTATTATTAACATATGGGTTTTGCTAACATACATGAAGGTGGTAGCTTAATTAATTAACACTATATCCACGTTTTGATTACCCAAAATATCCTTGTCGTTTGGTATAGTGGGAGATATAGAATTTCTGGAAGATGGATACACAACTAAAAAAGAAAAAAAAGGTGTATTTAGTGGAAATTGATGTCATAGTCGCTTAAACAAATAACTCAAGTTTCAACCAAGTGCATCATTTAGTCTTATTATAGTATGAGTGCTAGTAAAATATTATATTACTTTCATAAAATATTTATTTTTACAGAAAAACCACTAATTCACGAGGCTCAATTGTTTGTCAATAACTTCGCCTCTGCCATGGATATCTGTGATTATTCGATCCTTGTTTATCAAATGACTCACTAGTTTGTATAATTATCACTAGTGCAAGAGGCTATTTGGTCTTCTTTTTTTTTTTCAAAAAGAAAAAGCTACATCTCGTTTCACACAACACTCTCTACGGGATTTGGGTTGCCTTCTAGTTAGTTTGGTCGACCTCTATCTTCTCTTTGTCTTTTGTATTACATTTACGGATTCACAAAGCCATTTTTCCCATATGATTATAAAAGTCAAATTATTTATAAATTTAAATATATCTTATTCTTTTTTAATTGAACTAGGAAATAATGTACTTTATTATGAAAGGATCCTTCCTGGCATACGAAAAGCTTCCGTGTGGTGGTAAAAATAGTCCAAATATTATTGCTTTAGATTGCAAGTTTGTACCTCAGGTGTAGTGTTATTGTACTAAATATAGCATAATGTAATATTTATTTAATTATATTTCATCAATATTTTATTTTTATTTGAATTATCCATTAATATGTACCATGTATGATATTTGCTTGCAATTTATATTATTTGAAAATTTATGGTGTAAAATAATTTTATATTATATTATTATATAAGAAAATAATATGGATTATATAGGATGAATATGTTAAAAAAGGATCTGTTTATAAATAAAATAAAAAATAATAATATAATATTGAAGAAAGAGAAGAATATAAAAAGCATATATTGTTATGAAATATAAAATAAGAACAACAAAAATATAGAGAGAAGAGAGAAGACTTCTTTATTTATCATGAGGAATTCTTTTGATGGGTGAATTATAATGAAGGAAAACCCCTTTTATTTATAGGGAAAAACTAACCTTGGGGTCTACTTTACCATATATACATTCACTATATAAGGTAAAGTAGACATCCACTATATATGATAAAGTAGACATTCACTACATATGATAATATATTTATAACACTCCCCTTCAAATGTCTAATTAATAGATAATGTGTCTCGTTAAAATCTTACTAAAAAAATTAGTGGGAAAAAAATATAATGAAGGAAAAAGAGTTCACATCTCTAACAATACTCATATAGGTTGCCTCATTAAAAATCTTTACAAGAAAAATTCAATGGGACAAAAACTCGTAAGGGAAAAAGAGTACAATGTGTATTAACTCCTCCTAATGAGAACATCCTTGATCCTTTGCATCTCAATCTTGTGCACCATCTTCTTTAAAGTTGCAATTGAAGGAGACTTGGTGAATAAATAAGCCACATTGTCACTTGAACGAATCTATTGCACGTTAATTTCACTACTATTTTGGAGCTCATGTATCTAGAAAAGCTTTGATGAAGTATGCTTCGTTCTATCTCCTTTTATGAATCATCCCTTAAGTTGTGTTATGCATGCTGCATTATCTCCTTATAAAATTGTGGGTACATTGTCACATTTCACACCATATTTTTCTTGAATGAGATGTATCATGGATCTCAACTATACTCATTCTCGGCTTGCTTCATGAATAGTTATTATCTCAGCATTGTTCGATGAAGTGGCTAGATAGACTGCTTTATATATCTCCAAGATATGGCAGTATCCCCACATGTGAACATATAGCTTATTTGAGATCGAGTTTTATATGGGTCAGATAAGTACTCAACATCAGCATAACCAATAAGATCGGGACTACAATCTTTAAAATAAAATAAGCTCATATATTTGATCACATTTCGATGTCTCATAGTAGGATCAGAACTATATATCCCTTGCTAACAAATTGATCGAAAAAGGCTATGTCATGCCTTGTAGTATTTGCAAGATACATTAGTGCACCAATTGTACTAAGATATGGTACTTCATAACCAAGGAGTTTCCTCATTCTTTTCTTGAGCTCAAAATAAATTCTTATTCAATTATGCATGTTTCTCATTTAAGCAAATATTCTATTACTTTTGAAAACTCTCCAAGAGTTTTAATAATTTTCAAGCTATAAGCTTATACAATATAAGGATTATAAATAAGTTTTCCAGAAATTTTTATATGCTTCAAATATTTTGAATCCTTAAAACGTTCTCATATAAATTTTGTCAAGTGACAATATTCAGCATTTCATGCCTGACATCTTCAAGTGTCTGGAATGCAAATCAAATAAGTTTTATGCTTACCAAGATGCATCTTTTTATATCACTTGATAAATCTTTCTATGTCAGCATGCTTAAATAAATATAGAATTCAGATGCTCGTAATCTTTCACAATATTGTGTCAATATTGTATCAAAGATATTAATGATATTTCATTTCGTATCGGTTCACAGTGTGACATAACATTAAGAGATCTCATTGCTTCTTTATTTTCAGATACTTGAACCTCTCATAAGGTTTTATGAAGTATTATGTAATAGGCTCTTCAAGAGCACATTGCCTTCTTATTATGATTATTTACTTCTTATCCTTTTCAAGAATTATTTCATCTGGAACCGATTGATCTACCACGCTTCACGCATGCATAGATTTTGTCCTTTATGAACACAAAATAGGAACACTTGCAGCTTAAATATGAGATGCGTTCGGCATTTGACTTGAATTATCTTTTGAATGAGGATCTGATGATAATTCTTAACATATTTCATAGCTATTTATAATCTCCCCCTTATATTAGGAAAACTAACATACATCCTCCATCTTCTTTGAGGAATCCATCTTTGTGTCTTATGGTAAATTCATTAATCGTACACCGCACATAAAAATTATTAGATAGAATAGTTGGTTCCTGACTTGAACCAATTGAGAGGAAAGAAATAATCATAATTTATTGGTCTAATGGTTATTGTATGCAACATATCATATTTCATACAAACACATGAAGCTTTATTTTCATTAGTAATGGTTTAGCTATTTATCAAAGGCATTCCATGCCAAACCATCATTATTAAGATGAATTGTCTTGATTACACAATCTGAAAGTTATGCTCTTAACTCAATTTTATTAAGTAAACAACTTTATGAATGTTAAACTGCAGGTTGACAAGAAACGTACAAGTGATCATCTTATATTGATGCATCTTAATAGATCACATTACTGGTGAACAGACCCATATTCACCCTTTTATACCTTTCAGATTTTGAAGGATCAAATTCCAACATTAGTTGGTCCAACTAACCTATCATGAGAACACACAATATTAAAATTAATCAAGAATTTTTTAATTCTTCAATATATGTTCAATACACAGTATGCACATCTTTGGGATATCGCAGTCGTTCATGTCAATTTATGAACTTTTATTCTAGCAAACTCCAAGTTTACCATGACATGTACCTTTTACTTTAGTAAATTTCAGATTTACTATTACATGAATAAATTTCAGATTTACTACTTTAGAAGTAGATTTCAAAATAACTCTTCTCAGTTACTCAACCTCTTTTTGAGGTGAATTATGATACCATCACAATCAAGTGCACGTTTGCATTAATAAGCTTCTCATTCCCCAGGAATGAAATATAATCGTGCCTTAAGCCTATCAAATTTTGATAGTTTATAACCTCTTTCATGATATTTCTATTTTGGGAGCACATCGAGGCATACATATCTTTCAAAGTATATCATATATTGCTACCATATTCACTTCAAGAATGGAGTAAATCGTCATCTTTCAGACTCATCATATATTGTTGGCACGTTCACTTCATGGAATGGAGAATATTCAATGGACAAGTTTCATGACTTTTTATCAAATACATATTTTTTTTTGCCTTAGCCATCATAATATCATTAATATGGTGAATTGAGATTCAAACACAACGTCTTATCTGTATAAAGACATCTTAGGCTATATCTCAATAGGACTTTGAACCCAACATCGTATCATCATGGCGCATTGAAACTTATAACCCAATGTTTTACCCTCTTAATAAGATGAGACTTAATTCGTCATCATATCTTTTAATAATATTGTTCTTCATGAACAAATTAAGAGTATAAGTGATTTCAAATCAATTATATTTCCTCAAATCCAATTATAATTATATCATTAGTAGCAAAAGACAAATAACATACAGAATTACTAGCCTTGAAATTACCTTTAGATTTATAATCTCACCTTGTTTGGCAGAGTCTCATGCTGATAACGTGTTATGAAATATAAAATAAATACAAGAAGAATATAGAGAGAATACTTCTTTATTTCTCATGAGGAATTCTTTTGATGAGTGAATTACAATGAAGGAAAACTCTTTTATTTATAGGGAAAAACTAACCTTGAGGTTTCTAACTTTTCCATAATAGACCATCACTATATATGGTAAAGCAGACATCCACTATATATGGTAAAGTAGACATTCAGTATATGTGGTAATATATTTATAACATATACATTTTCCTAGAAAATATTTTTCTGGAAAATAAGTTGATTTCGCACTTGTTTTCTTATGTTTGGTTGGTGCGTGAAAAATGTGTTCTGAAAAATATTTTCTAGTGTTTGGTTGGGAAATGGAAAAAAAAATTTTGGAAGATACATTTTAGTGTTTAGCTAAATAGTAAAGATACATTTTAAGAAAAAATAATTTTTGACCCCTCAAATTTTTTTTCAGAGTTTGTTCGATATGAAGAAGGAAAAACATTTTCTAGAAAAATAATTTGTTTCTTACTTTTAATCTTGTGTTCGTTATCCAAATTGGATAAGTATATGTTTTTAAAAGCATTTGCATATATTTACCAAAAATAATGAGAACGAATAGAATAATAAGGGTGGGATAGTAAAAAAATTTGATTTTTTTTTAAAATTAATTCTTTTAGGGGAAGGGGGGTTAGTAGGTGAGGGTTGGAGTTGTCAAAATAGGTAGTAGGGGTGGGGTAAGAAAAAAAATTTGATTTTTTTAAAACAAATTTTAAAAAAAAAATTGAGGAGGGGGGAGGCCCGCTAGTAGGAACGATTGGTTTTGGACATCAAAGTTCAGTATCACTTCCTGTTCAACTTGCATCAACTTATAAATTCAGCAGAAAATTTGGCATTTGCTTGAGCTCATCAATAGAACGAAATGGTATTATCTTCATTGGAAACAGCCCTTATATGCTTAATGGCGGCTTTGATGCTTTACGAGATCTTATTTGTACACCCATACTTAACAGTCCATATGACATTGTGCGAGACAAGAAGATATCAGAATACTATATAAAAGTTTCATCTATTAGCATCAACGGGAAAAATGTGCCACTAAATAAAACGTTACTTTCATTGGAAAAAAAAGGTGGCACGAATATTAGCACTGATCTGCCTTATACTATGTTGGCAACTTCTATTTACAATGCTGTAACAAAAGCTTTTGTTGCTGCGATACCAAAAGAGGTTAGGTCTGTACCTCCAGTTGAACCATTTACAACTTGCTTTAACTCGAGAGATATTCGTATATCGCGACTTGGCTTCAATGCTCCTGAAATTAATATCGGACTACACAAGAAAAAAGTGCATTGGACAATTACTGGAGCGAATTCATTGGTAAAAGTTAACGAGGATGTTGTATGTCTAGCCTTTGTCGAAAGACGCACAATAGATTAGGGACAAGCAATTATTATAGGTTCGTATCAGATGCAGGACAACTTAGTGGAGTTTGATATTTCCAGAAGAAGAATTGGTTTCAGTAACTCGCTCTTTTTCCATCGGACCATGAGCACAAACCAGAACTATACTTAGCGTGGCTCAATAGAGTAACTGCTTCGTCTTGATGAAATAGTGCAACAATATGAAATAGATTGTTGCTTTTTTTTTACCAGAAAATGTTGTTTTTTAAAATCTCTTTCCAACTTATCAGTAAGTCTGAAACTTGTAATAATAAAATCAGATGTTGGTTCAGATTTTTTTAGCTTTTTCACTCTGCTTGTAGCCCTCTGTTTAACTACTTTCAATTCTGGATTAATAAGATGGGCAGCTGATAGCTAAGCTTGAACTTTAGTGCATTTTAATATACTGTGTTGGAAAACATGATTTTCCCTCCCATTTGTTACCGAAACAGCTCACTAGAAAAATAGATGATCTGAAACAGGTTCTCACTGGACACTAGCAAGCTTCCTTATTTTTCTGTGTAAACACTACTAACATTGCTTTTCTCACTGATTTTTAAATACTGATTCAATTTAAATATCTGTGGAAATAGCCACTGAACATCTTTCAGTGAAAAACTTTAATGGGAAAATAGTGATATTTTAGTAGTTATATCTATACATGTCAATAAGTCTACCCCAAAACGTTGCTTCAAAGGGATGTAATACTTTGAAAGCCTTGACATCCACTAGGGCCATTGTTATTGTTTTACATAACCAGATACTACATTTATTTTCTGCACTAAGGCAACAAAGTGTAGAAAGTGGAACATGATATCCTTTTATACAACAAAGGAACTACTCTTATTTTTCTGGAACTATGGAATTGAGATATATGGCCACGAAAAGTAAAAAACATCTTTTGGAGGTCATTTAGTTGCCTGCTCATTTGTTTACAAAGGTGACACCCTTGTGAATACTTGTAGCCAGCTCTTTCTTTGCCTTCTCAAGTCCAGATCTGCAAAATTTAGTAAATTGAGAAAAATCGGACCAGTATTTTTCAATATATAACGTCACAATGAACATGACAGTGATTTCAAGGGGTGATTAATCAGAACACTAACCTCTCGTATTCATTTAGCGGACCAAGAGGGTATATCTCTTCAACTCCATTACGCCCAAGCCGTACTCTTGATGCGAAAAATGGAAGCTCAGTCACCTACAAAGAGGATTAACCACCACTACCAACTGTCATGAAGATCTAAGTTTACTATATTCCAGAAAAAGTCGTACAATGTAACAAATACAAGCTGCAGAAACTTTAGTATGAGAAGGTTTAGAACACATGCCTGGGAAGACACAAAGGCACATTCAACAATGGAAGCATCTCCTCTCAATCCATGCAAACATGCATCTGCAAATTTAACAGCGGCATATGCCTGAAAAATTAGGACAGATTTGTCATTCAAGATCGTTCTGGATGAGATGAACTCTCACAACTACAGTACAAGAGAAAACTGAAATACAGAGTACAAAATGCTCTAACCATAGAGAGAGTTGCCGAACCAGCACCAGCTTTTGCCTGCAATAAAGAACACTATGTCCATTCAACAACAGATGAATTTCACCTATGGAGTTAGATTCATCAGTAATTTCCAGTGCTGTGATGGACAAATAAACCATGATCTACACAATTCAGAAAATTCCCTGTCTACAAGAGAAAAGTTGCAAGAAAAGGTAGGATGTCGGAGAAAGATGATAAATCAATCCAGGAGAGTGACAGCAGCTTATGGAAATAGAGGTGAAGCACAATGCTTTGACAGGCTAGTACTGTATATTAGAGGTAGTAGATAAGGTCTGTCCCGTGCCAATAAATTACTGTTGGGGGGAAGAAGGGAGAGTAACACAATCATTAAGAGTAAGGACTGAAACCCTTCTAGGTTGAAAGGGTGAAGTTTCTCAGAAACTGATTTCGTCAATTATGGAATAGACAATATGGGCAAAATTATGCTTTAGGAGACGACAGGTTAACATCCAAAATGATATAAATCAGGAAATAGTACTCTCTGGCTGCTGGAAAGGACCAGGGCAACCTTGTAATGAAGATCTGAAGTCAACGAGCCTCGGTCTGAGCCTAGTTTACGGTAAGTCAAATATAAAAAACAAAAACATTATGCAACAAGGTGTTTGAAAGAAAAAACCGTAAAGGAAAAGCAACACCACCGCCCAGACACAAACAACTATTTCAATAGAACAACCAAAAGACTCACTAAATAATTATTCAATTTCATCTTACCTCAACAACCTCAGTTCCACCATTTTGTATACGAGATGTTAAATATTCAGTTTCCGCAGGGGTAAAAGAACAAGGAGGCTTAATCTGCATTCCATTAGACAAGTGAAAAAGAAATCCTACGTCAATAAGATTCCGCAAACAAGCTATACTCAGTTTGAACTAAGTTTACCATACCTGGGAAAGAAGAGGTAGAATTGTAACGCCAGCATGGCCCCCAACAACTGGAACATCCACTTCCCTGGGATCAAGCCCCAAAACTTCAGCCTTCATGACATGAAGGAGATTAGATCAGGCAGAAGCTCAAGATTAGCCAAGGCACAACTCAGAGAGAGTTTCAGTTGGTAAATCACCCATGTCATTTTTAATGTTCTTGATTATATGCATATGCCAATATAATGCTCAGCAAAGCGCAGGTGCATATCTTTCAAATTAAACCAGGATTAGATGACTGATAGCTGGTTCAGTTCAACAAACTAGTCAGGAGCATACGACATTCACCTCAGGTCATTGTAATCTGTTTATACTTGTACACAAGGTCTCTGAAGCATAAAAAGTAACAGTCCAGCAATTGTACATGCTATTTAAAATGAATTAGGTTCAAAAACTAAAGACAGTTACGAAATAGTACACCAAATTCTATAGGTTTGGCCTAACATGGATATAGAGAGTACAGAAGAAACTAAAATATGTTTTCGAAAAAAATCAGTCTAAAGTAGACTTTTCGCCAAGTCTCACTTAAAAGGATAAAAGAATGACCATTAACAGCTGAGCTAGTATAATATTCAAGAAAAATTGAAAAGTGGATGACTTTTTCATTCATAAGTTTGGACCTAATTTTGGGACAGACCAAAAAGGATTTTCTGATGTAGCTAGTATATGGTCCAATCAATCTTTGCTCCAGATAGGCAATCAAGAAAAGCACTTCTTTGTCGGCTTCCAAACATTGAGTAGCCGTTCTGTTCAAAGGGAAGTGGAAGGAGGGAAAATCAGAAAAGAACCAGTTCAGAAAGTTACACATACCACAAAGGTATTAGCTCTAACAACATCAAGCATAGTGACACCCAAAAGTCTCCTGGGATCGAAAGTGCCAGCCATCTTGAAAACCTCTGCAGCAATTGGTACTGTAGAGTTTACAGGATTACTAATTATGTTGACAATGGCCTTAGGACAGCACTTGGCAATTCCTTCACATAAAGTCTTTACAATCCCTGCATTTATGTTGAAAAGATCATCTCTTGTCATGCCTGGTTTTCTAGGAACACCAGCAGGGATGATTACAAGGTCCATGCCAGTGAGAGCATCTTCCAATTGTTGAGGCCCTAGAAAACCACGAACCTGGAAATCGAGAAACTCAAGTTAATTATTAAAAGACACATAAGAATGACACTGATCAATGTTGTAGCTAGAAAGAACACAATATTATAGTATGAGCTATATCTCAATACTAAGCAAGCATCAACCAATGTAGAGCAGCGTTGTAAATGGCAGAGTTGGGTCTCGCCTTAGCCTGAGGTAGGGTTTAAATGCCCCCAATAGAACCATGGGGGGCAAAAATTTCGACAAGTGAACAGCCCTCTTATTAGAATATTAACATCAATTTAACCATTCCGATGTGAAAAGTAATCAGTTTCCTCTTTGTTGTGCTATTTTCCTTTTACTTCTGACATCTCAACAGATTATATTCAACTTTTCAGCATATAGTCGGCAATAATTTATGAGTCCTATATATGGGACCTTTTAGTAAATTTCATATTAATCCTCTTTACATGACTTTGAAATGATAACTATGGTAGATGCACCAGGCTGATAGTTTAGCTTAAAACCCAGTCAATCAACTATGCCTCTACCCGGATTAGTGGGGATGAGCTTTATGTATCTCCTGCTCTTTCCTTAATCAGGTACATTACGTTTTAATATTATATAGTTTTCTTTTTAAGGCAAAGCAGGGGCTCTCTAAAACTAAAAGTTCAAAACTATTTTCCTACATGGACATAAAAATCTTTAAAGAAACAACTAGTACACCTCAATCCCTAACAAGTTGGGATAGGCTATATAAATCGTCATTGACCATGTTCCCCATCTAAACCATGTTCCCCATCAAAACCATGTTCCCCATCTAAATTCATCTCAAATCAGATGAAAAAGTTTATCACAAACAAGTCTTTAGCCAGAAAAAGAACCTGACAGACAAAGGGTCTAATATATGTGTAAGCATTACCATTAACCTATATCCCAACGAGTCCTTATAGCTTTTATACATCCTTTACCTTGATGTGTTCTATTAAAGAAGTGCAATTCATTTTGAAACTTTGATTGCCTTCTGAGATATTTCTTTTCATATGATTTGACTACCTCGTATCTTTTTACGATCTTACATAATCATATTGTCAACACCTACAAAAGATACATCCAGAAATCTATAAATAACATGCTAAACATCATAAGAGACCACCTATCATTTTGTCATCTACGTGTGCTAAATTCCACTTTATGTTGGATGTGATCATCTCAAATCCCGTCTAACCTTGTACAGTCATACATCCATCTTAATAGTTTCACTTCTGCAAATTCATACCGTGATATGTTGGGCCTAAGATGCCACAGATTCACACTCTTTACATTATTGGTCTCACAACTCTATAAAACTTACCTTTTACTTTATTTTTATAGGTGTCCTATCACATTTCAGCCATATATATCCTATTTAATATAGGTATGTTATATTTTCATCTATCATGTCATTCTTTGTAATATCAACAACAACATACCCAGTAAAATCCAACAAGTGAGGTCTGAAATTTAGGCACCACAATCTCATCCAGTCTCACTTCATTCGTTTTGTTTCTCCAATTTCATTTAACTTGAATTATATTCAAACTGCTTCAGTTGTATCTCATAATGGATAGAATCTTTTTGCCTAAGCAAACATGTATTAATGCCAGTACAGCATTTATTGTATCTTTGTCATCAATCTTGCTGTCCTCTCGCTTGACAGCTCTATTTTTCTTTACTGCTCCAAATTTTCAGTTCCATGATCTCACTCAAAGTAACATGCTCACATTTATTGAAAATACAATAACCTAATGTATTGTACTATATGTGTAATTCCTTAAGAAAACAATGCAAATAGGAGGAGAAATTACCACAGCACCAGTGTCCATGTGACTAATATCAGCAGTTACACCAGGAGTATTGGCAACATCATAAAGATGCAAAACCGAAACCAACGGATTCATCTTCATAAGCATTGCAAGTGGCTGACCAATACCTCCTGCAGCACCTAAAATCGCGACTTTGAATCCTGGAGAACCCCCTTTTGCCCTGCAATTAGCTTGGCTCAACCCCACACCGTCCTCCATCTGGAACCCCAAATGCAAGTATGATTTCAAGCACAACACAAAATCAGTATATGTGATCAATCATAGTTTAAATATCCAGAGCTTAATTCAGAGTGTTTAAAAGATAAAACGGAGTATTAAATAAAATGAAGAGAGCAGGCAGTTAAGTAGAAGGGGAAGAATAAAGTAGCAGCATGTTACTTAATAATCAATGTAACGATGCAATCACATCAAATCGGTGTTACAAAAATATGAGACTTTTCGTCTAACTAACCATGAATTTAACGATAAGATACTATAAAGTTTTGAGTATTAAATAAATCAAGAAAACAGCCACCTAAGTAGAAGAATGGGCTTATATAATCTTATAAGGGGAAGAACAAAGTAATACTCCATCCATTAAAGAATGATCTACTTTTTTTTTAGTTTGTTTTAAAAAAAAAAAAAAACTTTCCTTTTTGGCAACACTTTACTCCTCATTTTTCATGTGACGTATTTAAGAACTAAGATTAAAGGATCTTTTAATATATATAGCATAACTTTAAATTAAAATTACAAGATTTAAATTTCGTATCAAATTAAATCAAGTCATTCTTTTTAAAACGAAGAGAGTACAATGATACGAACACAGTCGGTGTTACACAAAAATGAGCCTTTTCATCGTTAACTAACTATAAATTTAAGAATATGATACAATAAAATTTGAGTAACGATAAAACAAACATTGTACTTTGAACTAATAAATTTATTTCTTAAAGAGGCAAGAGATTGAATAGAAACCTGATAAGCAGAAGGGTTAAGGTGGGCTGAGATGGTGGCGATTCGTTCTGCACTGCGCTGCATATTCTCCGACTTTGATTTTGGCTTGAGAATTTGTGTGTAAAGAAAATAGTAGAAATAAAGAATTGAATTTAGTTTTTCCCAAAAGAAGAGATGAAATGATTTGTAAGTAAAGCGATGAAGCAGAAAAAAATACGTAAGAGATCCAATGATGACGACACGGTTCTTGAGATGCGTGAAATTGGATTTAATATTTTAGCTCATGGACCAGTGAATTATCCGAGAAAAATTAGCCACAAGGGTCTTCCAAGTTTCCAATTAAAAAAAAACAAGTGGGTCCCACAAATTTGTTCCTTAAAAAAATTAAGTTTTTTGAACAACTGAGATAGTCGTTCGACAATTACATTAGTTGTCCGAACAACTTCGCATAGTTGTTGAATGATTTCCCTCAATTGTCCAACAATTACGTGTAATTAGTTATTCGATAATTGCGCCTAGTTATTGAACAACTTGCGCAGTTGTTGAACAACTTCACAAAGTTGTCGAACAATTACGCCTAGTTGTTCAACAACGGGGACAAATTGTTCAAACGGAAAAAACTTTAAAAAAAACTTTAAAAAAAATTGTCCCTCCCACCTAATTTAAAAAACTTGGAGGACTCTCACTTAATTGGACAACTTATTTGTCCTTTTTAATCCAAAGTCCCGAATTATCCTTCTAGTAAGCCAGTTAACGGGCCGAGTCAATTCGAAATCGGTCCATGATTTTTAATCGGTTTGTGGGCTGGTTCGGTTTCGGACCTAGTTTAATGGATTAATCTGGTTATGGGCCTCAATAGTAAATTTTAAGAAACAAATCGGGACCGGCCCATTACACGTAACCCGGTCCAATCCAAGTCAACCCGACCAAAACATTAGAAAGAAAATTAAAAGTTTTTTCTTCAATATACACTATATATACCCACCTATATATATTTTAAATACATTAAACAATATACACAATATATATACACTATATATATAGTATATACTACATCAGAATTTAAAAAACATATACACATATACATAATTACACATGTAATCATGTACAACTATATGTTAGTCGTTAGTTAAATATATATACTACCTACTTTAGAGTCTATAGAAAATATATACACATATATACGTATCATTCAATATATGCACTACTTAAAATAAAACATATACTATAATATATATACTACAATATACACACACTATATATATATAGTTATATACTACTTTATAAAACATATACACATGTATACGTTAAATATATACTATTTTAGAATCTATAGAAAATATCTACACATATATATGTACAATTCAATATATGTACTACTTTAAATAATACACATACAACATATAAACACAATCAATATACTACTTTATCAAATATATACACATGTATACCTTAAATATATCATATTTTAGAGTTTATAGAAAATATATACGCATATATACGTACCATTCAATATATGTTCTACTTTAAAGTTTAAATAAAACATATACTGCAATATATATACTACAATATATACACTCACTATATATATCGTTATATACTACTTTATAAAATATATACACATGTATACGTTAAATATATACTACTTTAGAGTCTATAGAATATATATACACATATAGACGTACCATTCAATATATGTACTACTTTAAATAAAACATATACTACAATATATATATATATATATACATATATATATATATATATAATATACTACAAATATATGCTACAATATATGCACACACACTATATATAGTTATATACTACTTTATAAAACATATACACATGTATACATTAAATCTATACTACTTTAGAGTCTATAGAAAATATATACACATATATACGTACCATTCAATATATGTACTACTTTAAATAATATACATACAACATATAAACACTAAATACATACTACTTTATAAAACATATACACATGTATACCTTAAATATATTCTACACTAGAGTCTAGAAAATATATACACATATATACATACAATTAAATATATGTACTACTTTAAATAATATACATACAACAAATAAACACTATATATATACTACTTTATAAAACATATACACAAGAAATAAAAACGTTAGAATTAGATATTAAAAAATATAGAAGAACAGAAAATTACGAAATAGTTGCTATAGGAATAAACCGATACAAAAACCTTTTAATTGAAGAACGATCTAATTTAAGAGAAACCATAGAAGAACTAGACGTAGATTTAACCTGGTCAAAAAGTAGGTTACGATATCAAACCAAACTAAGCAAACAATATCTTAGCTTAAACCACTTGGGATAAAAACATAGCTTCAATAAAGAAATTAGATTATTTAGATCTTAGTTTTCAACCGGCAAAGAAATATAGAATATTAAAAGATCATTCTACAATAAGGTGTAATTTTAATCAAGGAGAACACATCTTACATTCCGAAGATAAACAATATAATACAATAATAGACTTTTTAATAAACTCTAGTGAGAAGACGCAAGAAAAAGATAACCATATAGTAAAGACTCTAGAACAGATAGAGGTTACTCAAAATAAACATAAGAAAACCTTAGAAAAAATAGAACAGAATTTAGATTATTTAAAATCACAAGAACTAGAAATAGATAGAAAAATCCAGTATCTAAACCATAAATTTAACCTAGAACAAATACCTACAAAAATAGAAATAGAAAAACTAATAAAAACATTAATAGAGAAACCAAAAGAATTAGAACTAAGAACAACACAATTAATATCTAGGCTTATAGAACAAGTAGAAAACATAAATAAAGAAATTAGAGATTTACAAGAAGTAACAAAAAGACTAGAAGAAATATCGCTTTCATGAGTGAAGAAGATATAAACTATTTAAAGGCATTAGAAAAATCAAGAATCTAGATACATACCTACAAGTGTAACAGATAAAACTCTGCTAAAACAAAATAACACCATAATAGAACTATTAATAGACTTACATAAAAAAATAGATTGTTTGATTAAAAATAAAGAAATCGCTACGGCACCAAAGGAACCAGAATTACCTGAATTACATAAAAAGATAGATATCTTAATTAAAGAAAAAGAAACCAAAGAAAAACAAAATCCTATTTCAGAGATAGACAAACTTGTAAATCAATTAAAACAAATCGAAATAACTCCGCAAAACGAACGTAAGAAAGTAATAAGAAAGCCGCAAAAATGGACTTTTTACCAAATCGACGCAGAACCATCGAAGGACAAGGAGAAGAAAGACCAAGAGTCAGCTTCTCAGAAAATAGGATAGGAAATAATAACATACTATCTAGAATATGTAGAAGACAATCTAACAGAGAACAAAATCAGGAGCTTAATGAAATAATAGATGTAGACAAAGACTTACAGATTTTTCAACAACATCAGTTAAAATTATTAAATCCTAAGACGTTATATAATGCAGGATATTTTTCTTCAGACAATCAACTATATAGACATTATAGAGAGGAACAAATATCAGCCTTAGGAGAGGATTTTAAAATATTAGAATTAGTAAATACTAATTCATTAAAACACATAAAGAATGCTAAAATGATTTTAATGCATATGGGATTAATTGTCATAGGAATAAAAGGATTAACAAGAAAAAACTTAGGAGCAAAAGTATTAATAACAATTTATGATGATAGATGGTCAGATATTAAAAAATCCATAATAGGATTAACAGAAGTAGACATGACTAATAATGGTGGCATTTTTTACATTAGTCCTGATTTCCTAATGAATTTAAAAGAATTTGGAAAAAATATTAAAATAGGAATCCAAACTAAAGGATACGAGGAGATGAATAATGGAAATAATTTATTGATGTGCATAGGTTTCATAGGAAAGTTAACTCTAAGTAGTAACACAAAATTTAAACTAAAAGTAGACGATGTGGTTGAGATAATGGGAAATAAAGGAATTAGCCTTATTAAACCAATAAAAATAAACCCAGAAATATATGCGGGTTTAGAATGGAATTTAAATAAATTTACAAAACCAAAAACATTTACACCAGACTCTCATTTACTATACACTACAAGTAAGGGAGAAACCTCAGTAAGATTTACAGACTATAATTATACAATAAAAAGAACTCTAGACGATGATGAAACAGAAAGTAATATAGAAACAGAAAGTGAATTTATGAATATAGAAGTCTTACAAGAAGGATATGAAGTGGATATAGCTATAGAAAAAGCAGAAAAGTTGGCAGACGAATATGAGAATATAACTTTTAAATGCAAAGGATGCCAAAAAGACGACATGAAAATAAACGAATGTATAGAACATTTCAAAAATTGTCTAAAACGAAAAGATAATTTAGGATATAGAAGTAATGAATTCTTCTACAATAAGATTGAAGAAGATACAATCTCAATACTAAGTTCTACTGTCAGTTACAAAGAATTAGCTGAACTTGAACCAGCTAGCTCTTCTAGTGCTAGCCCCTTCCAACAAACGAATCAGAATGTACAACCAATAGATTATAGTACCGGCAATGTACCTAGAAGACCAGCAATAAGAGTAAACCAAGATACAGAAATCAAAGGAGAATATATAAAACCAGCAGGAAAACGAATGCCTATAGAAGAACCAATTAAATTACAAGAAGGAGGTAGCAAAGGTAAAATTCTAAATATAGCTGCACATGACCCTCAAATGTGGGATACCGTAATAGATTTATGGAAAGGAATTGTTGCAGCTGACTACTTAAGGCATTACACAGAAACGGACGTAGAAACAATGTATAAATATTTAGAAACTTTTTTAGGAGAATCTGCTAAAGCTACATGGGAGAGTTTCAAGACAAACTGTCCACATGACTTCCAAATATTATTAAGTATGGGTCCAAATCCCTATAATTTTACAAATAAAATGCATATGTTACTAACCGGAAAAGATCCAAATAGTGGATTAATAGCTCTACAAAAAGAAGCCTTAATTAAGTTAGAACAACTCAGTATATCACACTGGGTATACATAAAAAAGTTTTTACAAGATTATTTCTACTATTGTACTGTTAGTGGAAATACTTTCAATGAGGATTTAGGTAAAAAACTATTCAATAAATTACCCGGAGCCTTAGGAAGAGAAATAGAAGATAGATGGTATAAAAGAGATGGAGTGGCAGCAAACCCGAATTTTAAATGGACAATAGGACATAGAACCCAGCATATAATGGATATTTTAACCGAAAAATGCACAAATATACAAATACAAAAACAATTAAAGAAGAATGAAATGAATTTCTGTAAATCAGTTATATACACAACCCAGAATTACGATCAGAAACAGCATAAGAAATATAAGAAAAGAAATAATCAGAGACCTTACAGCAGAAAAAGATACTTTCTTAGAAAATCAAAGGCTAAAAAACCTTGGCTAAACAGAGATAGACATGTAAGAAAATATAGAAATGATAGAAATTATAAAAATAAATTAGAATGTTATACGTGTGGTAGCATAGATCATTTAGCTAATGTATGCCCAAAAAGAAATAATAATAGAACAAGAAATTCACAATTAATCGAAGATTTCCAAGAAACTTTATTAAATGTGGATGAATATATGTCAGATACGGAGAGTATCTATTCTATAATAAGTATTGATATAACAGATAAAGACAACTCAAAATCAGATTCTTCTGAATCAGAGGAAGACAATTTAGTCAATGAATTAGGCCAAGAAATAGACGATTTAGATTTACAAAACCTGACAATAAATAATCTAATGAATATTGATCAAAACTGTGAACATGATTTCCAAAGAAATAAAGGTTTGGATAGTAATAGATGCAGTATATGTAGTTGGTACCCAAGTAAAGAAAATAGAGCAAAATGTAAAAAATGTTACCTAGAAGCATGTATAAATTGTATAGAAAGTATTTTAAAAATAAAAGTTGAGTCACAAACGAGTAATGGACAAAAATATACTCATAATCAAATTCTAAACTTAAGAGTATCTACTCTCGAGACCCGTTTAAATGATTTAGAACAGAGGTTAACTACTCTAGAAAAAGGAAAGACTAAGGAAGAAGCAGATACACAAGAAACAGTAGAAACAGTACATTTAGAAAAATTAGAAGCAGAACTTATGTATAGTGATACAAATCTAATATGTAATGAAGATAAAGAATTTTCTACTATCAAAGTCTTAGTGAAAATAAAAGTACAAAATATTGAAATAGAAACATTAGCTTTAATAGACCCAGGATGTACAAGCTGTTTAATTAATAAAGCAATAGTACCAGAACACCTAATAAAAACACTAGAGAGACCAATATTCGCCACTCAAATGGATGGCTCTCAAAATATTAGCCGTTATTATATAGAGAATGCTCAGATAAGTTTTTTAAATACTTGTAACCAATTTTATAACCCGGTCTATAAAGTAAACCGAATATTAGCTAGGGACTTAACTATAGGATCAGACTTTGTGATAGGATTAAAATTTTGTATACAAGATAAAGGAGGATGCTTATTAACAAGAGACGGAATAATGTTGTTCAAGGATCTAACTTACACACCAGTACAAACCAGAATTCTACCAACCATACATAGAACCCTAAATACCACTAAAAGAAAATTAAGAGATTTACTTCCAGAGCCTTGCTGTGACGACTGTAAAAATAACACATGCAGCAATCTGACAAGAGAAAACATGGAAGAAATTAGAAACTATATGTTACTAAATGCAGAGGGACAAGAATGCCTCGAAAATATAGAAAAAGAATATACACTAATAAGCATAGAAACCCAATTCTACAACTTCAGGAAAGGAATAGACAAAATAGGAATAATAAATAGTCCAAAAGACTTGGATAATATAATATCCATATTAGATGAAATGGAAATAATAGGGGAAAAACCATTAGCTCATTGGGATGCCAATGAATTAATGTGTAAATTAGACATAATTAATCCTGAATATACTATCAAGACAGCTCCTATAGAAGCAAACAATGAAGACACCAATGAATTTGATATACAGATCAAGGAACTTTTAAAATTAGGAGTCATAAGAAGATCGACATCTAGACACAGATCAGCAGCCTTCATGGTAAGGAATCATAGTGAACAAGTAAGAGGAAAAGCTAGAATGGTAATTAATTACAAGAGACTAAATGATAATACAAAGACAGATGCGTATAAACTACCAGACAAAAATGAACTGATAAATAGAATTCAAAATAAAAGAATTTATAGTAAATTCGATTGTAAATCCGGTTATTGGCAAGTTAAGATGCATCCAGAAAGCATCGAATGGCTGCATTCACATGTCCCGGAGGACATTTTGAATGGTTGGTCATGCCTTTCGGACTAAAAACTGCTCCGCCCATTTTTCAACGAAAAATGGATAATATTTTCGGAGAATATAAACATTTTATACTTGTATATGTAGATGATATTTTAGTATTTAGCCAAACTATGCACGAACATTTAGGACATTTACAAATGGTTTTTAGATTATTTATTAAGCATGGCATAATAGTAAGCAAGAAGAAAATGGAGTTATGCAAAACCTATATTAATTTCTTAGGAATAACCCTTGGGGATGGTAAAATAAAATTACAACCCCATATAGCAAAAAAGGTTCTAGATATGCCAGACAAATTAGAGACAACAAAAGATTTACAAAAATTTTTAGGATTAGTAAATTATGCAAGAAATTTTATTAAGGATTTAGGAAAAATAGCTGGACCATTATATGCTAAAACTGGTAGTAAAGGACAAAAGAATTTCAATATAGAAGATATTAAATTAGTTAAAAATATTAAAGAAAAAATCAAAAATATACCGGACTTAAAAATTCCCTTAGAATCCGATTATTTAATCGTCCAGACCGATGGTAGTGACCTCGGATGGGGAGCTATCTTAAAAGCAAGACCCAATAAATATAGCGGTAAAAATGAAGAACAAATTTGTGGTTATCAAAGTGGCGCTTACAAGGAAAAAGGAAATATGAGTGCCATCGATTTAGAAGTACTAGCAATAATATATGGTTTAAACAGTTTTAAATTATACATACTAAACAAAGAAGAAATTTTAGTTAGGACGGACTGTGAAGCAATAGTCAAATTTCATCAAAAAATAAATGATAAAAATAGTAGTAGAAGAAGATGGTTAAATTTTACAGATACTATATCAATATACAAAAACATAGTATTTGAACATATTAAAGGTAAAGAAAATGCATTGGCAGATCAACTAAGTGGACTACAGCTAGGAATAAACAAATAAGCTTAATGTTACTTATTTATTTTCAGAATGAGACCAACAAGACAACCTCCCGCTGACAAAGGAAAGGGAGTATCCTCTTCTTCAGACGCCTATCAACAGACAATGCTAGGTAATTTACATTTTAGACCCTTAGAAGCCTTAGAAACATTGGAACGAATTCAATTCGGACCATTTAACTTAGTAGCATTTCCAGAAAGTAATATGTCATTTAGAGTAAGACCAGATTACGTTTTAGATAGAACTCAGAAATGTTTAGTAGACAATTTATGGATTTCATACAATAAACAAAGTCGCAATCATTTTATGGCTTCTATGAACGCCTTATGTCAATACATGTCAGAGAAAAATAAACCTCGTTTTAAATATTACGTGGTAATACATGGTAAGACCAACGGTATTTTTCAAACATGGTTAGAAGTTTTAGACTCCATACAAGGCATTAAAACTCCTCTGTTTAAAGGTTTTAACGATTTTACTGAAGCCACAAACCATGCCAGAGGGTACCTAGGACCAAATTACTATATTTCTCCTTCTCTCAGACAAAATCCAGACCAGATTCCACAATATAATATACAGAAAGATACCGGAAAAATAATTTTTTGTGACCATTGTGCTTCCATGACGGAGAACTTCAAATCATTGAATACTCAAAAGGAGTCCCTTATCATGGAAAACAATAGATTAATTAAACAAATCCAGACGCTAGAGACCAGACTCAGACAGCAGCACTCTACAAATAAGGTGGATGCTCAGACACAGACAATGCCAGAACAGAGTTCTCCATCTCCTCAAAAAATGGATGAGAAGGGTGTGCATTTCCCTCTAAATGCTAAGAAATCCACTGTACCGGATGTGGGTACAGCTAGTCCGGCTCAAACGGTAGCCGGTAAAGACAAACCAAATCCGTTAATGGCTGTCACTTTGCCAAAAAGTGAAGATGAAGGATGTTCTTCATCAAAAACTAAAAAATCAGAAAATAAGCTTAGAAAGACTTTAATAACCAAGAGAAAAAACCAGACAATAGAAACCATAATTAAACAAACATTAGATAAATTTTTCAGTAGCCAGACTCAAGACAAATATGTAAATGAACAAGCACAGCCCAGTAGTTCAGAAAGAATTGTTCCAGAACAGCCCTCTAATTCGAATGAAGAGCAAGACAATAGTTCAGACGAAAATAATGAAGACAATAATTTCCAAGATGCACAGGATCCATATGAGGATGATGACTCAGGGATGAGTTTTGATTCAATCGCCCTGCACAACTTGGATACTTAAAGACAAGTACAGTACTAATAGGAATATGTCAAGTGGGGATGCCCACTTTACGTCTTGTAAATATATATGTCAGGTGGGGATGCCCACTTTGTGTCCTGTAAGTGCTTCCTTTATCACTACTTTCTGAAAAGAAAGAAAAACTGATGAAGCACGTGTCTAGATAAGTTTGAAAGAAGTCTAAAAATGCATGTGATGATGGGGCCCAATGAGCACCCGACCTGCATTATTAAAACCTTCTTTCTTATCCTTATCAACTAGTGTTGGCCCACTCTCTGATGGCCACGTAGTATGTTTTTAACCACTCCTTTCTGAAATATTTGCCTATATAAGGCAAGCATTTTTCAGAAACCAAGTAGAATAGAAATCACCCAACTCCAACCCAACTCAAATGTATAAATTCCTTCTCCCAAAAACTTAGTTCAAGCTGGCTTTCCGTGTATAAACTATATAAAGGTTAACTTGTTTTAATAAACGCAAGGTTTCCATCAGCTCTTTAGGGGGTTCCCGAAAGGGAAACCTCTCCTCTAGTAAGCCAGTTAACGGGCCGGGTCAATTCGAAATCGGTCCATGATTTTTAATCGGTTTGTGGGCTGGTTCGGTTTCGGACCTAGTTTAATGGATTAATCTGGTTATGGGCCTCAATAGTAAATTTTAAGAAACAAATCGGGACCGGCCCATTACACGTAACCCGGTCCAATCCAAGTCAACCCGACCAAAACATTAAAAAGAAAATTAAAAGTTTTTTCTTCAATATACACTATATATACCCACCTATATATATTTTAAATACATTAAACAATATACACAATATATATACACTATATATATAGTATATACTACATCAGAATTTAAAAAACATATACACATATACATAATTACACATGTAATCATGTACAACTATATGTTAGTCGTTAGTTAAATATATATACTACCTACTTTAGAGTCTATAGAAAATATATACACATATATACGTATCATTCAATATATGCACTACTTAAAATAAAACATATACTATAATATATATACTACAATATACACACACTATATATATATAGTTATATACTACTTTATAAAACATATACACATGTATACGTTAAATATATACTATTTTAGAATCTATAGAAAATATCTACACATATATATGTACAATTCAATATATGTACTACTTTAAATAATACACATACAACATATAAACACAATCAATATACTACTTTATCAAATATATACACATGTATACCTTAAATATATCATATTTTAGAGTTTATAGAAAATATATACGCATATATACGTACCATTCAATATATGTTCTACTTTAAAGTTTAAATAAAACATATACTGCAATATATATACTACAATATATACACTCACTATATATATCGTTATATACTACTTTATAAAATATATACACATGTATATGTTAAATATATACTACTTTAGAGTCTATAGAATATATATACACATATAGACGTACCATTCAATATATGTACTACTTTAAATAAAACATATACTACAATATATATATATATATATATATATATATATATATATATATATATATATATATATATATATATATAATATACTACAAATATATGCTACAATATATGCACACACACTATATATAGTTATATACTACTTTATAAAACATATACACATGTATACATTAAATCTATACTACTTTAGAGTCTATAGAAAATATATACACATATATACGTACCATTCAATATATGTACTACTTTAAATAATATACATACAACATATAAACACTAAATACATACTACTTTATAAAACATATACACATGTATACCTTAAATATATTCTACACTAGAGTCTAGAAAATATATACACATATATACATACAATTAAATATATGTACTACTTTAAATAATATACATACAACAAATAAACACTATATATATACTACTTTATAAAACATATACACAAGTATACCTTAAATATATACTACTTTAGAGTCTGTAGAAAATATATACACATATATACTTACCATTCAATATGTGTACTACTTTAAATAAAACATATACTACAATATATATATATATATATATATATATATATATATATATATACTACAATGTATACACACACTATATATATAGTTATATACTACTTTATAAAACATATACACATGTATACGTTAAATATATACTACTTTAGAGTCTATAGAAAATATATACACATATATACGTACCATACAATATATGTACTACTTTAAAAAATATGCTACTTAATATAATAAATTAATAATACTTGAGGTTTTGAACTTAAAAGAAATTTATTTTTTCATTATATGTATATATTATTATATGTTTGTTATGTTTAATTCTCTATTACTTAGAGTAAAGCTTGATAGTAAATTAGTAATATAGTAAAACTAAGTATTTAATTTAAACTAGAAATTCAATTTAAATTGAAAACATTATAAAGTAAGGAGTAAATGAAATATGAATGTTATATTATATTAATTGTAAAATGATTCAAAATTTATAATGAAAAATCTACAAAGTTTTCATCATTTTTTTCAACTCATCCATGTTAACATTAACGGGAATTGGCATAGGATAGTCAAAATCAATGGGGACAAAATTATGCATTGGACTTGATTGTGCTGAGTTCTCCCTTAAAGTCATAATTTTTTCAAGATTCTATTCGTCTTTCGGTTCCACCTCCATTCCTTGATTTCTTCGTCCCGCTCTAATCCAACCTGTAAGACAAACTAGAACATTCATAGCATTACTTCCCAACGAGTATCGGTTGTCTCCAAGCTGTTGTCGTCCCTGACTAAAAGCGCTCTTCGATACAACGATTGACATTGGAACACTCAATATATCTCTAGCTAATCTTGAAAGCACAGGATATTGTCTTTCATTATTCTTCCACCAATCCAACGCGTTGATCCATCGTCTACGATTCTTTATCGGCGTTCGAAGATAATACTTAGGCTTTTTCCGAGAAGTTGTTGTGTAAGTTCTCGCCTCAACACTGTTCCAAATATTTAAGTCAAAAAATGATCAGGAAAACCATTATTTGTCGGCCTTTTTGAAGATAATGGCTCTTCGGAAGGACGACGGGTGAAGTGATATTTGTCGGTACAGCTAAATCAAGTAAATCTATATAATGGTTATATAATTTATCTATGTGAATATTCGCATCACTCATAGACGTATACAAATCTGGTTGTTCTTGTTCTTCAGATTCAGATTTAGGTTCAGCTTCAACATTTATCTCTAAGTTAGAATAAATAAGAGAACTAAAGTGACACATAGTAATATATTTCATACATGGATTTAGTATAGCACCAACCAAGTAAATAGGGGGAAACGAAAAAAAATATTTTTTAAATTTAGCAAACATAGCACCAACAGCTTCTTTGTAACCTTCTTTATTCTTATATTCTTTGAGCAAAGAAGAAATATCGGCTATATATGCTAAAATATTACAAACAGTAGGATAATAAGCATCAGAAAATTCAACTATAGCTATATAAAATTTCCAAAAAACTTATTACAGCCCAATCAGAATCATGTAGCATACATTCAACCGAATCGGCAAATGAACCACAATATTAGTTAAAAGTTAGTGTAATAGGAACTCTATAAATATGACAAGTTTTTGAATAATCATACGTAGCATTTCATCTAGGATCACATTCTTCAGGCATCAATATCGGTCTAAGTACATTTTGTTCACATTTAACTTTAAATTCTCTAATTCCTTTTCTTCGATTATTTCCTTGAATAAAGCCAACAGCAAGCCAAATTTTTTTAATATAAAGCTAAAAAAAAATTAATACCATCTCTTACAATTAAATTATATATATGACAAGTACACTTAACATGAAATATTTCAAGTAATGGCGGAGAGAGACTAGTTTTTAACTTTGTAATAGCAGTCTTGTTGTTAGAAGCATTATCAAAAGCAATAAATAAGACTTTTTTTTCAATACCATAAAATTCTGCAACCTTACTAATCGAATCAGCAATAAATTCTTCAGTATGTCTACAATCTTCATCATACAAAAAATCTAGAATACGTTTTTGCGTAATAAAATTACTATCTATTCAGTGACAAGTAATGATTAAATAATCATTTTTATTAATAGCACGACCAAGATCAGAAGTTAGAGTCATTCTACATTGAATATTTTTTAACAATGTCGATAAATAAAAAACATATTGTGAATGAAGTCTAAAATATCGACCCGACAAGTACTTCTAGGAATACCATTAAACATAAGATTATAAATTACTTGAATATAATGAATAAAAGCATCCGAAGAAGGAAAACTGAAAGGCAAACAACCCACAGTTACCATTTTTGCTATTTCTTTCCGGTCCCTCAATTATTATAATTTTTAAGTACCTAACCGTTTGCTGGGTCCATTCTAGTTTGTGTTGGCCCACCAACAACCTCATCACCTTGTGCAATAAATAACTCGATTTGGTGATTATCTTTTATATGTCTCAGTAACATACTCGTACCCCCTTGATTGCCTCCTCTTTTATGCTCATATACTTGTTGACAAATATTGCATTGCACCTTAGTTTCTCTTTCTATGCGTGTAAAAGATTTTCATGCAATACTAGTTGGTCTATGAACTCTTAGGGCACGGGAAAGACGGGGTGGGGGAGGACGATTAACCGATTAAGATCTAACATTAACATTTTCTACTGCGGGTGTCTCACCAATATTTTCATCATTTTCTTCTAAATTAACCACATCTACTTCATGTTCTTCTTCTATACTGTAATTTTTTTGAGCTTCTGCATAATCCATATAGTGAGCACCTACACCTACTTCTTTCTCAAAAGGTTGCCTAAGCGGTACCAGAGGCACTCGGGTATATCGACCACTTGAACTACCTCTACCGCTAGTAATTCACTTTTTACTACCACTATCAATTTTTGGATAAAAAAATTTGACACTTTTACCGACATTTCTTAATTTATCCATAATATAAATTAAACTAAAAAAAATTCAAAATACACAAAAATAATAAAATTAAATATTCAATAATTAATACACTAATTAAAAATTAAAAGTAAGAGATGAAATGACAATACCAAATTTTAGAAGTATCCAAAAGTTGCGACTTTCGAAACTTCCACTCGTACTTTGTAATTGCAAAATAAAAAATAAAATTGAGCACTTTAGGAGATATATAGAATATTTGAGAGAGAATGAGATTTGAGAGAATGAAAATTGTGTGGAAAATAATTTTAAAGTCTAGGGTATTTATAGTAATTTTTTTGGATTTTAAAAAAAATTTAAATCAATTGTTTTTTACAAAATTGGGCCTACTAGCCGTTTGAGGCTCCAAACGGCTAGTTGGACCAATTTTTTATTTTTCTGTATTTAAAAAAAAATTAAACCGGGTTGGGCCGGTTAACCGGCGGGCCAGGACCAATTTGGGTTCAAGCCGGGTTAACCGAGCCCAAAAAAAAGCCCAGCCCGGGACTGCCAACCCTACAGCCCGGGGGCTGACCGGGCCGAGTCAAACCGGGCCGGGTTCTTTAATGGGTCGGGTCGGGCCGGGTCAAACTGACCCGTTTGACAGTTTTACTTCTAGGTCTTCTTTTAAGAAGCCACATTTAAAAATACTAGATGCCGAGGCTGCGCTATGCTATTTTTTTTTTAATTTATGTGATACAAATAGAATTTAGTTGTTATTAACTGTTGTAACTTATAATATTTTTTCTATAATTTTTAATTAATACATTTTACTTTTCTTGTTCAAACTTTTGTGGCATTGATAGTCAATTATATTTTTAAAATAATTTAAAATTTTAATTATTGATATTTATAATATTCCTTCCGTTTCAAAAAGAATGATCTATTTTTCTTTTTTAGTCTATTTTAAAAAATGACCTCTTTCTCTTTTTAACAACCTTTTACTTTTAACTTTTCACGTGACATGCTTAAGACCACAAGATTGAAGGACATTTTGGTATATTTGTCATATCTTTAATTTAAGACCACAAGATTTAAAAGTCTTCTTTATTTTCTTAAACTCTGTGTCAATCAAACTAGCCATTTTTTTTAAATGGAGGGAGTATCTTTTTTCTCTTTCAATGTAAGTGGCACTGATATGATTTCGAGAATCAACCAAATATTTTATATATTTAAAATTTCTTAGGTTGTTAATTATTATGATTTATAGTATTTTTATACATATTTTTTATGAAATATATAACAGATTAGACTTTTTTTCTTGATATTTTAATCTGTTAACTATTGTAATTTATAGTATTATTTTTTATGTAATTTTCAAATAATACATATTACTCTTCTTGTCCAAACTTCTGCGTCATTGATAGTCAATTATATTTTTAATTATTCAAATTTGAGCGGCACTGATAATCCGAGAGTTGTTTTGTATTTTAATTTATTTTTTAAAGTTGTTACTTATTGTGATCTATAGTATTATTTATGTATTTTTATGGAATATATAACAGATTATTATTTTTAGATATTTTAAGCTGTAAAATATTGTAATTCAATTTAAGCGCATTGATATAATTTTGTCAGTCAGACAAATATTTTATATATTTAAAATTTTTTAAGTTATTAATTATTATTATATACAAGTTTTTTTTTGAAATATATGACAAATTAAAAAAATAAGACAAACAAATTAAAATGGATGAAAAAAATGAAGGTAAGGGAAAAGACCAATCAAGTTGTGCCAAAGCAGACATATTGACCTTTAAATTTTTAAAGTTGTTAATTATTGTGATTTATAATTTTTTTATGTATTTTTTTAAAAAATATATAACAAATTAAATTACTTTTTAAATATTTTAAGCTTTTAACTATTATAATTTATAATACTTTTTATGTAATTTTCAAATAATATTATACGTTACTCTCCTTATTCAAAATTTTGTGGCATTGATAGTGAATTATACTTATTAGATAATTTAATTTTTTAATTATTGTGATTTATAATACTTTTTCTTCTACTCCGATTAAGTAGCACAATTGTTAGATGACATACTAATTAATTAGGGGTGATATAATAAAATCATAATTGAAGCAACGAAATAGACATGTCTTAAATGATTCATTATAACTAATTAGAAGTAATCTAGCAAAGTTATTATAAGAAAATATCTGTGGAAAAAAATTAATTAGGCCACATATAAGACGTCAAGTTAATTTAACAAATAATTTTATTAATTTTTTAATTCTTAGATGACTTTATAATAATTTATTTTTAAAAAGTATTTGTGAAAAAAAATTAAGTGGACTCATATAACACATCAAGTTATTTTAACAATAAATATTATAAATATTTTTAATACTTAGATGAATTTTAAATATTTTTTAATATTATTTTTTTAATATTTAAATGACTTATAATAATTGATTAGGGGTGATATAATAAATTACCATTGAAACAGCTGAAGTAGACATGTCATAACTGTCTATTTTATTTTTATTAAATATTATTAATTTCTTAATATTTAAATAGACATATAATAATTATTTAGGGGTGATATAGTAAAATCACGGAGCAAGCAACTAAACTACCGGCAAGCAGCACGATCCTAAGCTGCTCTCCCATTCACTCGTCTATTATATTTAAACATAAATTTACATTTATCATAATTAATACTATTAGTCAATGGTAAAAACTACAATAACAATAACATATTCAGTATAATCTCATAAAATAAACTTTGAAGAGAGTAGAGTGTATGCAACCTTACCTTTCCCTCAGAGGTAGAAAGATTATTTTCGATGAAACTTTCGACTCAAAGAAAAATAATCCAAATCAGTCTAGTAAATGAAGTAATAGAAGTAGCGAAATAGCGTATGGGAAAAAATATATAGTAGCAAGGTAGAACAAAATAATATAATAGTGGAGTATAAGACAATAAACAATTAAAGAAATTACAGGACCCAAATCTACAAGAGAAATACTACAACTACTAGTATGGATGATGACAAGACAACACACTACTACCTACTACCTTTACATAAATTTGTGTCCTCCAAAATCCCCAAAAGAACGATCATGTCCTTGGTAAATTGGAAATGCGTCATATCATGTCTAACCACATCTTCTCAATTCTTCTACGGTCTACCTCTTCCTCTCCTAAAACCATCCATATGCAACCTCTCACACCTCTGCACTGGAGCATCCCGATATCTCCTCTTTAAAATTGGGAAGTACTTTGAGTCTCCTCCTGTTATCTTTGTCTTGACTCTATCGTACATGTCCTTCATCATTTTAATATCTTCACATGTACACCTCTAGTCTCTAAGTATATCCATAGAACCTTCCTTGAAAATTTTTTCTAAACTTTTTCGAGGTCAATCTCCTTACCCAATGAATGACTTTTGTAGTTGATAATCTCGACATGAATCTAAATCGATTCACAAATATTACCACATCCTTCCTACCGTCATCTCCACCGCCCTATTTCAAACTTTTATTGTATGGCTTAACATAATAATTTATAAGACATATAACTTTTAATAAATCTCTTTAAAGTATAAATTTATCATTTGTTTTACACAACCTTAGTAGTTGTTGTCTCTGAATGTTAGTTGTGGTTGCTTTGTAAAAAAAAAAAGGTTTTCTTTTTGCTGAAATTCTCTTTCATGGCTTCCACAAGTTCTTCTCTACATATATTGTATAATGTTATATCACATGCATGTCAATTATACATTTGACAAACATACAAATTATGGTAATATAGATAGTTGTGGGTCACTATATTTCCTTGTATATCACTGTGGTATAGTGTGATATGGTAATATTCATTCGATATACACTAGATTTATATCAGATTTACAAAATATATACACTAGACATACATTAATTTTTTTATTTTCGTTTAAACAAAATTTGTATTCAAGAACAAGAACTTCAACAATAAATTCAAAACAACTTAAGAACAAAATAAAGTTCAAACTATTTCTGAAATTAGATTTGACATACATACAAAATATGGTAATATAGATAGTTATGGGTAATTATATTTCCTTGTATATCAATCATTGTAGTATAGTGTGATATAGTAATATTCATCCGACATACACTAGACTTATATCAGATACACAAAATGTATACACTAGACATACATTAATTTTGATATTTTCGTTTAAACAAAATTTATATTCAAGAACAAGAACTTCAACAATAAGTTCAAAACAACTTAATAATAAAATGAAGTTCAAACTATTTTTGGAATTAGTAAATCAATACTTAGAAAGAGATGAATATTAGAAGAATCAACTCAACTAAATTCATATTGTTTGCTTAATACTTTACTGCTTGATCTCCTTTTCCAAGGAATACTCCTTCTCCGGTGAATACTCTTTCTTCGACAAATACTCTTTAAGCAGGCTCTCAGCCGCCGGTTAGCACCTCGCTGGCCATCGACAAATCTTGAATACCAGATTCACAGTTAAAAGGTCGATCTGCCGACGACTTTCTCTTGGCGCAATTTCGGTAACTCTTTCTTACATGACAATTAACGCCGGTGCAGTTTTAATGATCTCACTACGGCGACCTATGACTTTTCACCTCTTTCTCGTTCTTTCTCTCCTACTTTTCTTTCTTTATAACCCTTTTACAGGTACTACAAGTGCAAATTTTGATGACGACAACACTATTCCAGCGATGACAACACTATTTCGGGGATGGCAAAACTATTCTGGCACAACAACACTATTTCAGTGATCAATTTCTACCATAAATTATCAGAATCTGGCGATTCAATCAAGTAAACAGACCCAACCCAGCTTCGATCAGGTACACTCGCTTCATCTTTTCTAGTTGTGTGTATAGCTTTCTTGATTTTAGGGGCTGTTACGGGTTGTTCTGCTTACTATTCCTATTTTGATTCCTATTTCTGAGCGTCTTGGCTGACTATCTGGATTGTGGGTGATGACTTACTTATTGATATTTGTACTTCGTAATAGTGTTTTACTTGTTAATCCTATTTGCGTTTTTGGCTTTTTATTGTTCTTAGTAATTTTAAAGTATGTTACCTTGTCTAATTACTGTTACTTGTTCTTAGTAATTTTAAAGTATGTTACCTTGTCTAATTACTGTTACTTGATTTACTAGCATATCTATTAATTGTGGTAGTATAGAACCTGTTATTGACTATTGTTTATCAATACTTACGTTATATTATTGGTTTTGTTGTTTTATATTTATTATAGATTGTTGTTGGTTATCCCCCTATGTTTTCTTTCTTTTTTTTTTCTTTTTATTCTTTTCCCATATTTGCTTAGTGGTTGTGATTGGCGATAGTATACTAGGGTCATGTCATAGGTTAGGGTCGGGGTCGGGGTCAGGGTTCGGAGATGTTGGGTCTGGGTCGGGGTTGGAAGTTGGGTCAGGGTCGGGACTAGGATCGATTTTGGGGTTAGGGGCAAGGGGTAGTAAGGTTAGGTGGGATAATGAAGCTTCTAAGTTGCGAGTTGGGTCTTGGAACATAGGAACTTTGTAGAGTAAGTCTATAGAGCTAGTGAAGATTCTTAGAAAGATAAGGGTTAGTATAGCGTGTGTCCAGGAAACTAAATGGGTAGGCACTAAGGAAAAAGATGTGGATGGTTATAAGTTGTGGTACTCGGGTAGCGTGAGACATAGGAATGAGGTAGGTATCTTAGTAGATGAAGAACTTAGGGAGAAGGTGGTAGAGGTAAAGAGAGTTAGTGATAGGTTAATGTCTATTAAGTTGGTCATTGAAGGGTCTACAGTGAATATTATTAGTGCCTACGCCCCGTAAGTAGGTTTGGACGAGGAGAAAAAGAAGGAATTTTGGGAGGTTTTAGATGAGGTGGTGAAGAGCATCCCAAGCACTGAGAAGCTTTTTGTGGGAGGGGATTTCAATGGACATATTTGGTCTTTGTCGAGAGGTTATGATGATGTGCATTGCGGTTTTGATTTTGGGGAGCAAAATGAAGGAGGAGCTTATCTTTTGGATTTTTCTAGGGTTTTTGGGTTGTGGATAAAGAATTTGAGCTTTTCGAACAAGGAGGAACACCTTGTTATGTTTTGTAGTTTAGTGGCCAAGACTCAAATAGACTTTTTGCTTCTTAAGAAAGTGAATAGAGTTCTTTGTAAAGACTGTAAAGTCATACCTAGCAATAATCTTTTGACTCAACATAGGTTTTTGATGATATCCTTGGTTATCAATAAGGGCAAAAAGAATAGATGTGTGGAGGCTCGGCCCAGGATTAAGTGGGGTAACTTGACTTTGGCTAGTGCTTTAGAAATGAAGGAGAAGTTAAAGAGTAGGGGGATTGGGAGAGTAGAGAGTGTGCGGATAATATGTGGGAGACGACTGCCAGTTGCATTAGGAAAATCGTTAGAGAGATGTTGGGTATCTCGAGAGGTCGATCTGGCAAACATCGAGAATAATGGTGGTGGAACGAAGAGGTTAAGAGAAAGGTGAAGTCTAAGAAGGTGGCTTATGCTAAGTTGGTTGAGAGCAAGGATGACGCAAAAAGGCAGACGAATAAGGAGGAGTATAAGGTAGCTGCACGAGAGGCTAAGTTAGCGGTTATGGCGACTAAGACAACAACTTTTGAGAGCCTGCATGTGACTTTAGAGAAGAAAAACGGAGATAAGAATTTGTATAGGCTGTCCAAAGACAGGGAGTGGAGGGATCGTGACCTTGACCAAGTAAAGTACATCAAAAGAGAGGATGGTACAGTGTTGGTTGAGGATGCCCTCATTAGGGAGATGTGGCAGTCCTATTTCCATAAACCTTTGAACGACGAGGGGGACAAAGGTTTCGTGTTGGGTGACTTGGAGAAATCTGAGGAGGGTTGCAATTATGGCTATTGTAGGAATATTAAGGTTGAGTAGTTCAAAGGAGCTATTCATAGGATGCGGCAGGGTAAGGCGACGAGGCCAAACAAGATTCCAGTGGATTTTTGGAAGAGCACTAGCGGTGCAGGTTTGGAGTGTTTGACAAGGTTGTTTAACATTATTTTTAGAGTTGAAAAGATACTTGAAGAGTGGAGGTGGAGTACGATGATTCCAGTGTATAAGAACAAGGGAGACATCTAGAGTTGCAATAACTATTGAGGTATTAAGTTGCTGAGTCATACTATGAAGGTTTGGAAAAGGCTAGTAGAGTTGAGGATGAGAAAGATCATGATGATTTATGAGAATTAGTTTGGTTTTATGCCAGGTCGCTCCACCACTGAGGCCATTCACCTTGTGAGGAGATTAGTGGAGAAGTTTCGGGAGAGGAAGAAGGACTTGCACATGGTGTTTATTGATCTTGAGAAGATATATGACAGAGTTTCTAGGGAGATTTTGTGGAGGTGATTAGAGTCTAGAGGGGTTTCCATGCCATACACTAGGTCGATTCAGGATATGTATGATGGTGCAAAGACTCGTGTGAGAATGGTAGGTGGAGATTCAAAGCACTTTCCAGTTTTGATAGGGTTGCACCAAGGATTGATTCTTAGCCCATTTTTATTTTCCTTGGTGATGGATGTTTTGATGCAAAATATTCAAGGGGAGGTTCCTTGGTATATGTTATTTGCAGATGATATGGTATTGATTGACGAGGCTTGGGGTGGAGTTAATGATAAGTTGAAGACTAAAGAATTTCGATTAAGTAGAACCAAGATGGAGTACATGGAGTGTAAGTTCAGTTATGTATCACAAAAGGCTGGAGTGGTTGTGAAGCTGGACTCTCAGGCCATTCAGAAGAGAAAGATTTTCAAGTATCTGGGATCTCTGATTCAGGGTAATGTGAGATTGACGAGGATGTCACGCATCGTATTGGGGCAGGGTGGTTGAAATGGAGGCTCGCTTCGGTAGTTCTATGTGATAAGAAGGTGCCCCAAAGCTTAAAGGTAAGTTCTACAGAGTAGTAGTCCGGCTGGTTATGTTGTATGGAGTGGAGTGTTGGCCAGTTAAGAACTCCCACATCTAAATTTGAAGGTGGTGGAGATGAAAATGTTACGATGGATATATGGACATACTAGGAAAGATAGTATGAGGAATGAGATTATTTGGGAGAAAGTGGGAGTTGGCTCGGTGGAGGACAAGATGCGAGAAGTGAGGTTATGTTGGTTCAAGCATGTGATGAGGAGGGGCTATGATGCTCCAGTGCGGAGGTGTGAGACACTGCCTATGGATGGTTTTAGGCGGGGTATAGATAGACCAAAGAAATATTAAAGGGAGGTATTTAGGTATGATATGGAGCAATTACGGAGGACATAACCCTTGATAGGATGGTGTGGAAGACATAGATTACGGTAGAGTTTTAGCGAGTGGAAGTGCATCGGTAATAGTAGGGGAGCGCTCCTCTGCATCTGGAGTTTCTTGTTCGTGGCTAGCGGTGTTAGTTTATTTTGCATACCGTACTAGTTTATATGTACTTATCTTTTGTGTTTGTTATACTGTTAGTTTGTCTTGCGTACCATACTAGTTTATATGCACTTATCTTTTGTGTTTGTTATACTGTTATCAGTCCTAAGTCGGGGGTCTATCGGAAATAACCTCTCTACTTTTTCTGAGGTAGTGGTATGGTCTGCGTATACTCTACCCTCCCCAGACCCCACTAGGTGGGAATACATTGGGTATGTTGTGTTGTAAGAAAATTATTCCTCTCAAGTACCAAGGTTATGGAATATATCCTCTCAGGATAAAATAATTCGCTTTAGCAGAATAACGACACCTCTGTCAAACAATGAACGAACTTAATGATAGCAAATCACACTTGAGATTTTTGTAAGAAAGATAAGTTTTCACTTGAAAAATTTGTGTCAATATCTGAGGAAAAATTAGATATTTATAGCCAAAAAGTGTTGCTTTAGACTAGAATCAATAGTTTATGAAGAAGTGCGCTGTTTTAGATGTTGGGCCCATCTGTGAAGCCATATGCGGATCAAATATTTCCGCATACCACCTTTCACTCAAACCAAAAAATTGAGTGATGATATTAAAAGTGATTGTGCTGGCATCGACACCCATAGATAACCATGTGCACTAGCAAATTCCATTATCGTTATTCAAACAATAAACTGACAGATGGCATCCCTTCAATATTCGTTTGATATGCATTCGCATATCATTTTTTCATCCACAAATAGAGAAAATAATTTATATCTAATTTTTGGATTAAATAATCAATTAAGTTTTAAATGAATTTTGTTTAAAAAGATCATCTCTTAATTATTTGACAAATCCAAATCTGAAGCTGAAGCCGAGTCGAACGAGTGACAACAATGATGATGACAACGTGTGGCTTGTCTTCTTCCTATCTCACTAACAATATAGAGTAATGCTTCCATACTTAAGCATAAGGAAGTTCTCTTCTCCGATTAATGTGGGAGAAATGCTTCTTTTATAAAGTGAAAACATATTTCACTTTTTCCTTCATTTTCTCTTCATATTTCATCACTAAAATCCAAAAATCCCCCATATGAATGGAAAATAGATATAAAATAAAAAAATGTACAGACAAGTGTGTGATTTATAAGTAAAGATTAATTGCATTTGACTAAGTAGGTTTTGCTTTGAACTTTCCATAATGAACTTATATCAAATGCACCCGGTCAATCGGTAGATGTGATATCTTTGAACCATCAAATATTATTATACACCTATACAATATAAGTCATACAACTAACCTTTTACCGTTTATGATTCTCATGTTTTTATTTGTTTCAGCCATGAACACTACCTGATTTTATGACAACTTAGAGAATAGGTCTTTATCATTATTCTCCTTAAAGCGACTTCCACTTCACACTCACATAGGTGATTTCTAAACGTCTAATCCTATAAATAAACTATTTGGTCATACCTGCCAAATTTAGAAATTATTGAAAAGCTTCAATTCTTAAACCTTATCCTTATTTTCTGAACATTGTCTTCATCATGAGAATGAATTGAGTTATTTAACAATATTGAACCGTCAGCCGCAACTTTATTTAATATCTTTGAACCTAAATCTCGGGGATATTCAGTCTTCAAGGTAGAGTTTCCATCATGATGACTTGTCTTAGGCATTAAACTCATTTTCTTTGATGATCTATCAACTCTCTCTCTAGTTAGGCCTTTTACAAGTGGATCTGATATATTATCCTTTAACTTCATATAATCAATTATGATAATTCTATTAGATAGTAGTTTTCTAACAGTATTATATCTCCATCTTGTGTGATGAGATTTTCTATTAAATATCATGCTCCTCACCTGCCTATTACAACTTGACTACTACAGTGTATACATATATGTGCCAAAAGATTGGGTCAAAAATAATATCTTTCAAAAAATTCTGGAGTCATTCAACTTCTTTACTGTTCTTATCTAAAATAATAAATTCAGATTTCATCGTAGAGCGAGAGACAAATATCTATTTGAATAATTTTCAAAAGACTACTCCTCTACAAAGAGTAAACACATACCTATTTATGAATTTTACTTCATTTGATCCGATGATCCAATTTACATCATTATATCCTTCAATTACTGCTGAATATTTATTATAATGCCAAACATAGTTTTAAGTGTGTTTTAGATATCGTAAAACTTTTTTCATTGTCGTCCAATGAGTTTGATTGGAATTACTTATGAACCGACCCAATTTACTAATAGCACATACTATATCTGATTATTTACAATTTATTATATATATCAAACTTCCTAATATTCTTGCATAGTCCAAGTGTGAGTCACTTTCACCTTCATTCTTTTGAAGTGTAAGGCTCACATCTATTGGTGTCTTAGAAATATTGAAATCCAAATACTTGAACTTGTCAAATACGTTTTTAATGTAATGAGATCATGACAATGTTGAACCTTGTGGAGTTCTATGAATTCTTATCTCTAAGATTACATCTCCCTAAGATTACATCATCAACTCCAAGGTCTTTTATATTAATTTTCTATATAGCATTCGCTTAGTAGCATTTATGTCAGAAATATCTCTACTAATGATCAACATGTAATCAATATACAAATAAATAATGACTTTGTGATTTAGAGTGTCCTTAATGTAAATACATTTATCACACTCATTACTTAAATTCATTTACCAACATGGTTTGGTCATACTTTGCATTCTACTATTTGGGTGCTTGTTTTTGTCCATAAAGTGACTTAACAAGTTTACACGCTTTCCTTTCTTTATCAAGAACTATAAAATCCTCGAATTGTTCCATGTAAATATAATCATTGTTACTATCAAGTATGTGTCAAAATAATCAAGGTCTTTTTTTTTTCTATAAAGTCTTTAACAAAAAGGTCTTGTCTTATATTTTTCAATAGGTCTATTAGCTTTCATTTTCATTTTGAAGATCTATTTCGAACCTAAAGATTTATTTCCTGAAGGAAGATCAACCAACTCTTAGGAATGATTGTTCAAGATTGAATCAGGTATGCTTGTTCAAGATTGAATCAGTCTCACTATTGATAGTCTCTTTTCAAAAGGATGAATCCAAAAAAGACATGATTTATTTGAATGTTTGAGGCTCATTTTCAAGAAAAAATATTACAAAATTTGATCCAAAAAAGTAGATGTCCTTTGACGTTTACTACGCCTTAGATTATTTTCATTAATCAAATTCTCCTTTGGTTATTTCTGAGGCTATTTAAACTCTTTACTAGATACTAATATCTAATTTTATACAGATAAATATATTCAAAAAAACTCAAATTATTTGATTCACTTGGTTTTTCTGTTGATCAATCTTCTCCATAGAAGACAAGATATCAACAGAACTGCTTGACATAGTGAAAGGTGATATCAATAGATTACTGATTATGTCTTCTCAAGACTTGCTTATACCAGAAAACTGTTCTGCATTGAGTGCTGCACTATCCATATATGCTGCAGCATATGATTTATCAGCCGAGAGAATGCTTGCCTTGGAAAAACTCAAAGAGAACCTTCCATACTTCTCCTTGTCCTTGTGTAGAGCTAAGAAGGACCAAGAGGAGTATTATATAAAAGCCGCCAAGAAAAAAAGTGGTCCTCGTTGACAAACTCACAAAATATCAAGAGCTCTATACTGAGCTTAATGATCACAATGACAAAAATGATTGAATTGGAAGTGGTGACTTGACTTAGTCAAACAAAAAACCACGACTGTTCATATCCCTTAATTAAATAAAACTGCTGACTTTTCGAATATGTAAATTAAAAAAAATAGATCTAAATACAATATTTTATCTTTTTATTGTATTTCCAAAAGAGACAAATTGGTAATCTGTTGTAAAATATATTTCACCTGTCAGATAACTTACAACATATGGACAATCTATTACAACAGATGGATATATCAGTTTGCTTTTCCATCAGCTGTGGTGTCTGTTGCAACTTGCTAGTCATCTGTTTATTCAATTTCATCAAGATCAATAGATTTATCTAAATACTTCTTTGCAAAACTCAATTTTTGCTTTGGATTGCTTCTCTTTTTTTCTTTGCATCCTTTAAGCTGGCCTCCAAATTCAATTTTTGCCATCAATCCAAGAGCAAAAATTTAATTTGGAGGCCATCTTAAAGGATGCAAAGAAAAAAAAAATTAATCCAAGAGCAAAAATTGAGTTTGGCCAAGAAGTGTTTAGAAAAATCGATTGCTCTTGATGAAATTGAATAAACAGATGACTAGCAAGTGCAACAGACACCACAACTGATGAAAAACAAACTGAATATCCATTTGTTGCAATAGATTGTTAATATATTGTAAGTTATCTGACAGGTGAAAGATATTTTATAACAGATTACCAATCTGTCTATTTCCAAAATACAATAAAAAGATAAAATGTTGTATTTAGATCCATTTTTTGAATTTACATATTTGAAAAGTCACCAATTTTATTTAATTTAGGGATATGAATAGTCGTGGCTTTTTGTTTGAGTAAGTTCAATCCCTTCCAATTCAATCATTTTATAAATAGGTCCCTCTGGCCTCCTCTCACTCACTCGTTCATTCTACTATACTTACAATACTAATATGGCTGATCCAGATTCGTACAAGAAGATTTATATTGAGTCCTTGGAGGAACTTCAAAGGAAGTTTGATGAACTCCAGAGGGATTTGGCCGAACTTCGAAGCAAGGCTGAGGAGGGCCCAGCTGCTGCTGGATGAAAATTGTTAGGTTGACAATAATAATAATAGTAATAATAATAATAGTTAGGTTATATTTTTTCTTTCTTTTAGCGTATGTATTTTCCTTTTTTATATCCGATCTACCTATAAGGGATTCAAAAAAATCCATGTATATGTTTGGTTTGGTTTAGTTGACTTTGAATTTTTAATTCTTATTCAATATTTAATTATCATTCTATTTATTTTCTATTCTCAACATGGTGACGGTTGGAGGTAGGGATTGAGCACTTGTGGCAACAGATGGTGGTGAAAAGTCATGATGAGAAATTCTCCTAAAAATAGTTCGTTAATAAATAATAATGAACTAAATGATATTATAATGGTAAAACAAAGATTATTTAATTTAAAAAAGTTACAACATTGGATTAATTTAATTAAGATATATGATGATATGATTGTTAAGAAACAAAGTGAATGAATAGTCGTGACTGTGACTTTTGTCTAAACACATTCAACAAACAAAAACAAAAAATGCTGCTGATGCATCAAATTCCTCATCTGCTGCGACTGATGAATCAGTTAGAAGAAATTAAAAAAGCTCCTTAAACAGATAGTCGATTTATAGCAACAGATGGTATATGTGTTGAAACATATGGGTTATCTAATACAACAGATATACAATCTGTTGTCATAACTCAATTAATAAAAATAGTTATTAAAGCAACGATTATTGAAAACCAGGTGTATTCGATTTTTAACAACAACAATAAACACAGTGTATGTGTATTCTATTTTTAAATTGAGAAAAAGATTATTTAAATTTAATAAGCTGAAAAGTCATGACTTGTCACAATAATAAAAAACTCACCAGCTTGATTTAATTAAGTCATTTCTTTTCACAGAAAAGAATAATGAAATTAACGATAAACACAATTTAAACCATAAAAAACTCACCAGAAATATTTTTGTTTTTAAATTTTATTTATTAATTTATATAATTAAAAAGTCAAAAAAATTGGGTGTCATGAAGATAATTTTTTTTTAAAAAATATATATATATATTATATGTTGCAACAGATATATTATCTGATGCAACAAGTTATCTATTTGTTACAACGAATGATATATCTGTTGTAACAGATGATTTATCTGATGAAACAGATATACAATCTGTTGTCCAACTCAGTGTAAAAAAAATGATTCCTGGAAAGAACTAATTATTTTAATAATAATAAAACTGAAATGTCATGACTTATCACAATATTGCTTAATTTAATTAAGTCATAACTTTTTACAGTAATCAAGAATATCATTAATAAATGGAGGTGAACATTTGTGCGTTTAAATCTACTTTATTAATTTATATAATTAAAAAGTCAGAAAATTTGGATGTCATGAAGATAATTTTTTTTTAAAAAAATATATATTATATGTTGCATCAGATATATTATCTGATGCAACAGATTATCTATTTATTACAACAGATGATATATCTGTTATAACAGATGATTTATATGATGCAACAGATATATAATCTATTGTCCAACTCAGTGTAAAAAAATGGTTCCTAGAAAGAACTAATTATTTTAATAATAATAAAGCTGAAAAGTCATGACTTATCACAATATTGCTTAATTTAATTAAGTCATAACTTTTTACAGTAATCACAAATATCATTAATAAATTGAGGTGAACAGTTGTGCCTTTAAATCTGCTTTATTAATTTATATAATTAAAAATTTAAAAAATTTGGATGTCATAAAGATAATTTATTTTTTAACAAAATACTCCATCCATTTCATATTAGTTAGCCTCTATTAACTTGGTACACCCATTAAGAAAATCTTAATTAGGGATTTATTTTACCAAATTAGCCTTATTAATTATGCTTTGAAAATATATGTTTGAGTAAATACACTTGCTTAGTCATTTAATATTAAGGATAGTATTGAAAGAACATAATAAAATTCTCTTGATCTCAGCAAATGGATAACCAAATTGAAAAAAATATTTTTAGAAAGATGGCCAACTAAAATGAAATGAAGGGAGTATATATATTATAAATTGAACAGATATATTATCTAATGCAACAGATTATCTATTTGTTGCAATGGATGATATATCTATTGTAACAGATGATTTATCTAATGCAACAGATATACAATCTGTTGTCCAACTCAGTTTTAAAAAAAATAGTTCCTGGAAAGAACTAATTGTTTTAATAATAATAAAGCTAAAAAGTCATGACTTATCACAATATTGCTTAATTTAATTAAGTCATAGCTTTACAGTAATCAAGAATGTCATTAATAAATTGAGGTGAACAGTTGCGCCTTTAAATCTGCTTTATAAATTTATAAATTTATATAATTAAAAAGTCAGAAAATTTGGATGTCATGAAGATAATTTTTTTTAAAAAAAATATATAGATTATATGTTGCAACAGATATATTATCTGATGCAACAGGTTATCTATTTGTTGCAACATATTATATATTTGTTGTCATAGATGAGTTATCTGATGCAACAGATATATAATCTGTTGTCCAACTCAGTGTAAAAACGGTTCCTGGAAAGAACTAATTATTAATAATAATAAAGCTGAAAAGTCATGACTTATCACAATATTTCTTAATTTAATTAAGTCATAACTTTTTACAGTAATCAAGAATGTCATTAATAAATGGAGGTGAACAGTTGCGATTTTTTGCCTAACTCATTCAAGTTCAATCCTTTATAAATAGGTCCCTCCTTACTCAGTCGTTCGTTCTACTACACACTATTTATTTCTTGCTCTTGTTACACCTTCAACTACTTTCTCTTCAAGGACTTGATAGCTTTTTCCTGTCTCTGGTAATTTTTTTTCTAGATTTTTGTGTAAATATTCGTTGTATATTTCACTAGATTCGAATTCTTTCTTTTCTTTACCTTTGTTTACGTGTGTTTTGTCAACTTATGTGTTTTCTAGATATGACTGATCCTATGTGGGATGTCGCTATTTTACGAGACGCCATGCGGGAACTGTAGAAGGAGGTTCATGACCTGCATTGGGAGTTGGCCACCGTCAGAGTAAGGATGTTGCGGGAGATCCATAGGCTGAGGAGGGCGCTGCTGCTGCTGGTTGAAGATTGGCCGGGTGGCCATACAAAGAATAATGATGATAATAATAATTAAGCTTTTTTTTCTTTTATCTATGTATTTTTTTTATTTTATAAAAATTTATGTTTGATGTACTTGACTTTTTATTTCTTATTTAATTTTCGTGTTGTCTATTTCTATTTCTTAACGAATGGCATGTCTACGATTAAGGAATAATTTGATTCCAGTATTAATAGCAAGAACATATGAGTTATTTGTTAGGTTTGTGACAGGAGTTGTATTTTATTGTTCGAAATAGATTAGTCATCTGGTGAAATAGATTATTTATCTGTTGAAATAGATTACTAATCTGGTGTAACAGAATACCCATATATTCGATTCATATTATGGGCACCTAGAACCATAAACATGAATCCAACATGATTCTACTGTTATAACAGAATATTTATTTGGTTCCACAGATAATGGATCTATTTAAACAGATTGCTCTTATATTGTATTCATGTTTGCATGCTAGCTATTGTTGAAAAAACAACACACTAGCCTACCCGGATGACAAATTCAGCTAAAAAGCATAATCTGACTTACCAAAGTCTCCTCTCAAGTAAATTCCAAAGTTGAAAGTGATTTATGGAATTAAATTTGACATAAGAATTTGGTCAAAGAGCAGCAGTTACGGTAACAACAACAACAACAACAATGATCAACAAGAAGAATATGAAGATGATAATAAAGTATAAGTTGATGATAGTGAATCAGAAGATGATGAATAAAGCAGCAACAACAATGAATAACAAATATTGCAAAGAGAGAGAAAATAACAACGGATGGGGAGAGAGAAAAAGATGCCTTTTTTCCCTTCGTTCCCCATTATATTAACTGACATTTGGATCAAAGTTTAAATTTAAAAATTTGTGGGTTATTTTGAAATTTCTCAAACTTTCTTAATCCATAATTAAGTAATTGTAACCTCTACTCAATTATTAAGACTTATGTCGCCTATACCTCATTTTAAATCTCTTTTGTCACCTGTGGCCCAAACCCCAAGTATCTATGAAGCGATATATGATTGTATTCATATATATTAAATTCCTAGAATTTATATGTCATATCTATCTCATGCTAATTATTTAGAATAATTGATCATAATATAGTCGCACTTGTATATTGGATCACATAGCAATATAGTCATAGAATAATATAAAGAACTGTTGTTTGAATAAACATGCTCGATACTAGAAAAAATATTAGTTGTATGTTGAAAGCATTACTTTAATAGATGAACAATATTTATCGTGATACAATTGCATAGGCCTATAAGTCACTTACTTGATAAAGTTAACCATGGGAGGGTATGCATAGGTTTAGCTTGATACACATGCGCGATGCAATTCTGTGCGAGATCAGATCATTATTGTGAGTCCAAACATTGTGGTGTATCCACCGTTGTAGAATCATTTACATTTGGAGTCAGCTATAATTCCATATACTGTTTCCCCGATTCAAGTCAATATATAAAACATATGTCTTGTAGACAGACCCTCATAATGAGCCCCTAAAAAGGGGCGTACACTACAATAAACTGCAATTCAACGATAAAAGAATACATAGATATGAGGAAACACTATCATATATTTGACACAGAACGCCTTTGGTAGTCCATCTTATGATTATTTGTGATATAGGCATAGGACCTCACCTAGGTCAATTTCTAGGTGTCTTATAATGAAGAATAACTTTGTGCACACATGTATAAACTAATAAGTTTGATTACATAAGTCATACTATAGTTTCTGATAATATTGATCCATAATTGCTCATCCTTAAAACTTGAATTAAGACATGCTAGTTCGACTAGTGTATTGGGTCCTTCATCTTGATATTTGATTCATATGAGAATCCATACTTGTTACTTGTTGTTTTGCCTGCTTTACATGCCAACACATCTTTTATATGCACTTACATTTCTTTGTTCAGGGCACTATATTTTTGTAAGTACAGGATCAGGTTGTCGATAAGCAGACTACCATACTAGGCTCTCATCCCATGTTCTTCAAAGAAGTTGGTGAGCTTCTTCTCATTTGAAGCTAATAGATGTCTAATACTCTTTAGTCGTATTTATAGTTATAGTTTAAGTATGTTAGGGGCCCTGTCCCAACCATATTTCATTGTATGGATACAAATTCTATTAAAGAATTCGTAGATAATATTAAGTTGTCTCATGTAGTTATACACTGGTCTATATTAATTGGATTCAGTGGGCTAGAGTGCACCTACATAGGCCCTCATAATTGTGTAAGAATAGTAACTCTTCTACGTAGAATATATGTTAGTGATATAGCACATACTTATACGGTTCTTGTCCTTTCTGTCTAGGCTTAGGGGTGTGACGACCACTTAATTAGAGAAGTTGTTAGATGTCGGCAAACTAGCTGTGAGAGGCCTCAATATAGTTATCACTCCTTTTTAAAAAAATTGAGACTTTTTATGTTCTATGAACATTAAAAATAAGTATAAACATTTTATTCACAAATGTATTTTAAATGGGCTTCTAGTTAACAATATTATCTCAAAAAGATTCAAACATATTTGTGATGTATGTAAAAATTTTGGGATACAAAGTGAAACAGTTGATCACATGTTATTAGATGACCTAATGCTCAACAATTTGAAGATTATGTCCTAATAATTGGCCTTCTATAAAAAAACACTATGAATTTTGCTAGTTGAGAAAATGATATTTTTGGTAAACATAACTAATATCCCTATTCTTTAGAGCTAATTAAGTTAAGTATTTTCATTATGTGACAAATTTGGAAGCCTAGGAATGCTATAAGCTTCAATGGAGAGATTTATAAATCTAGCGAAATAGTAAACAAGGCTTTCTTTGGCTTTTGTGAATATGAAAATAATTTGCTCACTATTCCTCCTACTTATTTTATGGTACTACTGATAAAAATATTATTGTGACACAAGATGGTGTTATTATGTTTGCAAATATTAGCTTACACAAGGAGAAAAAGATGATAATCATTGGAGTGACAACTATCGATAGCTGTGGAAACTTACTTCAAGACTTTGGCACTCCAACTTAATTTGTTGGGAAGATCATCACAGCTGGAGCACTAGCAATTCGTCAAGCATTGAAAAATGATATGAAAAATGAATTTTCAAAGGTACAAGTATTATCAGATGTAACGACCATGGTGGATATAATATTGAAAAGAAGTGTAACCTCATAGGAGATAAAAACAACGTGTGAGGACATTTGGAAGTTGATGAGTTTCTTTGAACATGTTTGCATATTCTTAGATCTTGAAATATAATACCACATAATTTAGCTAAACTTTCTACTTTGTTATTTCAAGACATTGTTTGATTTTCTAATTTTCCTAGTTAGATTGTAATTGATTCCTTAGAATCATTTAAATCTTTGAAATCAGTGTTAATTTAATCAAGTGTTGGTTGTCAGAAAAAAAAACTCTTTCGCTCGAGCGAAGTACATAAATATTTGGTTTTGGAATTACTATTTGAGCTATAATTAAAATAGATTATTTCATTTTCAAATATACCCACTTTGGAATCACTTCAGATCCAAATTTAAAGTCGTCAATTTTTTTTGATTTGAAGTGGCTTTGTCATGGCCAAATTTCAAATGTTTTTGCTTGAAGTTTGACCTAACTTGCGTACATGAAATTTGACAATTTTTTATGAAAATTATGATCTTGCTTAGGCAACATTTAATTTTTTTAATTTTTTTAAAACTAAAATTGGGGTCTTGGCAAGGTCAGACCTTAGACATATAATTACTACATTTAAGATATTTTGGCATGAAATATATAGGGTTGTATTTCATATACTTTGGCATGAAGTTAATGAAAATAAAATTTTTCTCCGAATTTTTTTTTTTGAATTTCAACAATTGAACACATGATTCAACACCGAAATAAACTCAAATTCGAAACATAATATGTTTCAAATACTAAACAGAACAAACCTCAAATCATTAATTTGTCAAAATAATAATGCATCTCACAACCTCATTTTGCTACAACAATAATTTGCCAATGTTTTCAAACTTTAGGCTACATTTATTTTTATTAAGATTCAGACGTCTGAATTTGAACGCACATCTAAATGATTAAAATGTTTTCTTTAGATCTGAAAATTAAATTATTAAGACTGTTTGTTTTTCAACATCTGAATGTGCAAAGTTTATTTATTGTATAAATTGTAAAAAGTACAATCAAATAAAAAATTAATTATATACTAAAAAATATTTAATTAAATACAACAAAATTATTATTTGATAGGAAAAACGATATTTATGTTTGTTAGTAATGGTGGAGATGGTTTGTACTGACGATGGTGGTAATGATTGATGTTAGTGACTAATAATGTTGGTGGTGATAGTTGTGATGGTAGAGATGATTGGTATTATAATGACTATTATGACGGTGGCGATTAGCAGCGGTGGTTGTGATGTAAAGTTGGTTGATATTAGTTTCTGGAGGTATTGATTGTGATAGCAAAAAATGAATGCATGATGTTTGATGATGTGTTGGTGGTAGTTGGAGACGCTATAAGCTGTGATAGTGTAGATGGTTGTTAGTAGAGATAGATTATAGTGATGGTATACTGGTTGAAGTGGTGATAAAGGTAGCGATACCAGTGACAATGATGGTGGTGATGACTGAAGAATGTGTGGAGGTTGATAATGTACTAGTGGTAGTTAGTGGTGGTACTAGTTGTGATAGATGAGTTGGTTGGGTAGTAGGGATTGATCGGTAGTGGTTGATGATGATGGTGACACTGAAATTGGTGTTAGCATTGGCGGTGGTGATAGTGGTAGCAGTGGATATAATTAGAATAATGGAGGTGGTATGTTTTGTAGCGACTGACAATAGTGTTAGTAACGATATTGAGTGTCAATATAACTGTGATGGTGGAAGTGGTTATTGGTGGCGGTTGATGGAGGTGGGCGGTGGTTGACAATGGTGGTGGTGGCAGAGGTGATGACTGGTTATTGTGGATAGAGTGGTGGTGAATATTATCCAACACAATAATACTTTTTAATGATATTAAGACTTGGTTTCAAATTTGAATAATTAAGAACTATTCAGAGCTAAATTCTTAATAAAACATAAACGCACTTAATTATCTGAAGTCTGAACAATTCAGATTCAGACCTCCATTAAGTGCAAACAAATGAAACCTTAGTCTCGTATATCTGAAGTGGTTTCTCTCTCTCTCTCTCTCTCTCTCTATATATATATATATATATATATATATATATACATTCACAAGAAAAACTACCTCGACTACAACTTTTGATTTTAAAATATATATTTTGTTATAAATGATAATGAATGTCTATTAAGATATAGTAAATGTCTATCAAGATATGAAATGTCTATCTTTTGGAGAAAATGTAGGAGGATAGAGGAATTCTTTTCATTTCACTCATCTAGAGAAATAAAAAAATCTTCTCTCTTCTCTCCCTTATTATTCTTTTATATTCTATATTAGTTTATAACACGTTATCATTACGAGACTCTATCACATGGAGTATGTAAGTGGAAAAAATAAGTATGCCGTGCCATCTAAATTTCTTATCCCTACTTATGATTGTATTTGTTGCAGATAATTATGAGTTTCATAATAAAGTGAAATGAAATGATTTAAATTTGAAAAGTGTATAATTATCACTGTAGACATCGAAATTTTGTGGACTCTACGAGAAGAATCCAAATTCTATTAGAGTTTTTGGAGGCTACTTTACCCTAAGCCTAGTTTGGAGGCTACTCTACCCCAAATCCTAAATTATGCCTATATAAAGGGGCAAAATTCCCTTACAGAGGCATCTCCAATATCTCAAAAATTCATGGGATATTCAAAGATCAAAACTATCTCTTCTTGATAATCAAATACATCAAGAAGATCAAATCCATACACCCTCCTTTTATGGAGATTAAATCCTATTCCTACTTTCAAAAAATACACCAATGATCCTCGAATTATGAAAAAATTCATTTCAAATTCAAAGATGCCTATGTTCGAGAAATACGCTACTGACGACTCTCGAATTATGGAGAAAATCAAGAGAAAAGAATCAAGGAAGGAACAGATTTGTACCCACATCATTTATCAATAAAATTCGTGTTTCCTCATATTTTATTTATAATTAAAATTTATTTCTGTCAATGTAAAATTTTGTTGCAAAAAAACTCGAACATCCGTTGGGACCAAATCTGCCCTTTGTATCTTCTATCCTAAATCATATATGCAAATCTGTAGCCACAAGATCGTAAATGGATTCTTCAAGACTCGTCTTTGAGTTTATCAAGTCTACACTCTGACAAGCCTTGAAGTAGGGGGCATTTATAGAAATTGAAATTTTGTGGCTTTTACGAAAAGAATCCAAATTCTGTTAGAGTTCTTGGAGGCTGCTTTACCCTAAGAATTGCTTGGAGGCTACTCCACCCTAAACCCTGAATTATGCCTATATAAAGAGGCAAATGTTCCCTTATAGAGGCATCTCCAATATCTCAAAAATTCATGAGATATTCATAGATCAAGACTATCTCTTCTTGATAATCTACATCAAGAAGATCAAATCCACACCCTCCTTGATGGAGATTAAATCCTATTCCTTCTTTTTATAAATACTCCACTAACGATCCTCAAATCATAGAAAAATTTATATCAAATTCAAATATACCTACGTTCAAGAAATACGCTACTAACGACCCTCGAATTATAGAGAAAATCAAGAGGGAAGAATCAAGGGAGGAACAGATTTATACCCACATAGTTTAGTAATAAAATATCATGTTTCTTTGTATTTTTATTTGTGATTGTAATTTATTTCTGTCACTGAAAAAATTTATTGCAAACAAACTAAATTTGTTTCCAACAATTTTTACACTGACAGAAATAAATTGCAATCACAAATAAAATATGAAGAAATACAAGTTTTTATTAATAAACAATATGGGTACAAATTTGTTCCTCCCTTGATTCTTCTCTCTTGATTTTCTCCATAATTCGAGGGCTGTTAGTGGCGTATTTCTCGAATGTAGGATGATATCTTTAAGAATATCCCATGATTTTGTGGGATATTTGAGATGGTAGATCTTTTTACGAATACCCATGAATTTATGGGATATTCAAGATGGTTGATCCTTTTACAAATACCCATGAGTTTATGGGATATTCAAGATGATTGATCCTTTTAAAAATACCCATGAGTTTATGTGATATTCAAGATAGTTCTTAAGAGAGTAAGCCATACTTTCTTAGGCATAATTTAGGGTTGATGCAGAGTAACGTGCAAGGACTCTAACAGAATTTGGATTCTACTTATAGGATTCTACAAGATTTCGATGTCTACAAATGCCCCCTACTTCAAGGGTTGTAGGCATGTAGACTTGATGAAACTCAAAGATGAGTCTTGAAGTACTCTTCGATCCTCATAATTTTTTGGCTTCAGATTTGCAGATCTGATTTATGAGAGAAGAGATGAAGGGCAGATTTGGTCCCACTAGGCGTGCCAATTTATTTCCAACAAATTTTACAATTACAGAATGTAATACCCCGAACTTTCTTTAAGTCAAATCTAGTCTCCAGAAGAGTTAGTGATGACTTCCTAAGTGATTACTATTTAAATCCGATAGAATTTCTCCAATTTCAACGATACCAATTTTGTCCAAATTCAGTATCGGAGTAAAAAGTTATCGACGTTTTACAGAAAACTATCAGAACTGCCCAGAAGCAACGGTCAGGCCAACGGACGGTCGAGCTACCAATGGACCGTCACCCAATCCATCGCTACTAAGGCAGTAAATTTGACTTCTGGTCAAGTGCGATGGTCAAAACTGATCGACCATCGAGCTAGTGATAGACCATTGCCCAAACCATCGGAGACGAGACAACACGTTTAGGTTCTAGCCAAGTATGATGGGATGGACCGAAGGACCATCGAGCCAGCGATGGACCATCGCCCAAACTGTCGCCACTTTCGATTAGTGATTTTAAGTCATTTTTAAAAGGGTATTTGGGTCTTTTTTAACCCATTTTAACCCCTAATTATACCAAACCAGAGCTCATAACTTCTTTATTCATCCATAACACCAAATTAGGGTTTCTCTCAAAGATCAATCTCCAAGAACAAGAAACCCTAGGTGTTTAATTCCAAGTTAAGAATTCAAGTTTTCCACTACCAATCTTCAAGAAATCATCCACCCAGGTATGTAAAGTATTGATTCATGGGTTTCTTTTACCCATGAAGCTAAAAAATCCCATTTTAAACTCATGAATTATGATTTTCCATGTGGTGGGTTGATTTTAATTATGTTAATGTGGTTGTATGAATCCCAAGTTGGAGTCTTTATGTACTTTTCATGAAATTATACTAGTATGTGGGTTAGAAACTTTTAAATTGAGTTGATTAAAGTAGCCATGATGTATAAACTAGTGTATATGCCTAAGCCTAAGGTTATGCATGCAATGTGTTTGATAAAATGCCCAAGAGATCAAGAATCATGCTTTAGGACTCAATTATGACCAAATTGATGAACTCATGCTTTACTCTTATGTTCAAAATGACTTCCATGTTATTGTTATGCATTAAAATTATTTGATGGATTGTTCATGAGATTAGCCCTATGAAATTATGACATGTTTATATGCATTCCTATTCATGTACCAAACCATGATAATCAAGTGCCTCATAAAATTCCCCAGTGATTGTATTATGGATTGTTGATTATGGTCGTGAGTCTGGGAAGTGTCATGTCTTGTCAGTTTCATGCTGTCGAGTCTTGGGGGTACTTGTACACAAAAAATTAGTTTTGTGCCTAAAGCAAATTTCAATTTTCAAGATACTCTCAGTCAAGCCATGCTCAGTAGAATTTAGTCAGACCCATGACTCAGGAAAACTTAGAAATCCTAGTAATTTCAGAAATCTCAGTAACTCAGTAATCTCAGTAGTATTCCATCAGTCAATGGAACTCACTAAGCCCAGTCCAGTTTAGTTCAGTTAATTATGTTTCAGTGTCTATTCAGATGGGAGTAAGAATTAGCACCGAGTAAATCTAAGGATGAGGGCACACACTGGCAGTTGAGGGTGTGATCCTTAGAAGCAATCCTTGTGTTCAAGAACTATGTAGCCAGCATAGGTTGAGACATCAATACTGATAGATGAGGGTTGATGAGGTGGATTAACACTGTCAGATGAGGTCCCACTGTTCTCTTTTGGGGACACTATCAGATGAGGGTTACCCACAGCTTATCCTTACCAGTGGCACGATATTGACACCCTTGTAATTGGGGTTACAGATTGGACCCCAACTCAGCTATAATAGTTTATTAGGGGTATGTCGGTTAGATGAATACTTTCCACAGTTACAATCTTAGTCTTAGTCTCAGTAATAGAACTTAAATAGTTCTACAAAATTCAGGACTGTCAGATACAATCACCCAGTTCAGTACAAAACTCAGCTAGTTCCATTAGAAAATAGAACTGTCAGACACAGTCATTCAGATAATAGTATATTAGTTATACGAAACCTATGTTATCAGAATTTAGATTCAGTGATGTCATGATCTCAGTCACAGTTCACATATTCATGCATGTATTCTCACGTTCTTGTTATTCAGTCAGTTAGTTTTATTCATGCATATAAACCCTTGCATTCAACCTACCTCACTTGCATACCAGTACATTCAATCGTACTGACACATTTGTGCTATGGTGTTTTATACCATAGTTTCAGAAGTATGAGCTCTGAAATATCCATAGTAGATCAAACGTTCAGTAGCCAGACTAGCAGTGAGTCCTCATCATTCGAGGATAGCATGATTATTTTCTTACTTTATTATTTTAGTAGTCCAGAGTTAGTTGGGGATATGTCCCATCAACTCCACAGTTTTTAGGTAGTTTAGAGGCTTTCAGACTAGCATGTTCAGACAGTTAGTTCCATTTTGGTATGGTAATACTGTATTATTCAGATGTTATGTTTTATCAGATATTTGAACCTTATGGCCTTTCAGTCTTTTATTCTATACCTATACAGTATGTTATGCAGTGCTCAATACAGATATCAGTCATGGGTTAGATTGTGGTCCTTCGGGGTCATTAGCACCGTGTGGCATTTCGGGTACCAGATTTGGGGCATTACACAGAAATAAATTTCAATCACAAATAACTTATGAAGAAATAAGAATTTTTATTAATAAACGATATGGGTACAAATCTGCTCCTCCTTTGATTCTCCTCTCTTGATTTTCTCCATAATTTGAGGGTCGTTAGTACCGTATTTCTCGAAAGTAGGATGATCTCTTTAAGAATATCCCATGATTCTATGGAATATTTGAGTGGCATATCTTTTTATGAATACCCATGAATTTATGGGATATTCAAGATAGTTGATCTTTTTACGAATAACTATGAGCTTATGAGATAGTCAAGATGGTTGATTTTTTTACGAATACCTATGAGCTTATGAGATATTCAGGATGGTTGATCTTTTTACGAATAGCCATAAGTTTATGGGATATTTAAGATGGTTGATATTTTTACGAATACCCATGAGTTTATGGGATATTTAAGATGGTTCTTTAGAGAGTAAGACATCCTTTTTATAGTCATAATTTATCGTTGATGCAAAGTAACGTCCAAGGACTCTAACAAAATTTGGATTCTTCTTGTAGAGTTCTACAAGATTTTGATGTCTACAAATGCCCCCTACTTCAAGACTTTTCGGCATGTAGACTTGATAAAACTCAAAGATGAGTCTTGAAGTACTCTTCCATCTTCGTAACTTTTTGTCTCAAGATTTGCAGATCTGATTCATGAGCGAAGAGATAAAGGGCAGATTTCGTCCCACTGGCGCGTGCAAATTTTTTTTCAATTAATTTTACAGTGATAGAAATATATTTCAATCACAAATAAAATATAAATAAACAAGAATTTTTATTAATAAACGATATGGGTACCGATCTGTTCCTCGCTTGTTTCTTCTCTCTTGATTTTCTTCTTAATTTGATGGCCGTTAGTAGTGTATTTATTGAACGTAGGATGATGTCTTTATGAATATCCCATGATTTTTTGGGATATTCGAGATGGTAGATCTTTTTAAAAATACCCATGAATTTATGGGATTTTCAAGATGTTGATCTTTTTACGAATACCCATGAGTTTATGAGATATTCAAGATGATTGATTTTTTTTTTGAATTTCCATGAGTTTATGGGATATTCAAGATGGTTGATTTTTTCATGAATACCCATGAGTTTATGGGATATTCAAGATGGTTCTTGAGAGAGTAAGCCATCCTTTTTATAGGCATAATTTGGGGTTGATGCAGAGTAACATCCAAGGACTCTAATAGAATTTGGATTCTTCTTGTAGAGTTCTACAAGATTTCAATGTCTACAATCACCATTATGTGATACTGCATAATGGATTAATAAGATCCTTTAAATTTATTCTATAAAGAGTCACCCTAAGAGAAGACTTCTAGTAGTGTTGCTTTATAAAGATTTAAATATGATAATGTATAATATAAAGGTAATTTACTGGAAACTTAAAGTTTGCACGGTGTCACAGTTTGTGTACCTTTAGATGGATAAATTGCTAAATTATATTTTCACTCACTATCATAAGTTTCATGCTTAAAATATAACTAGTGGCTCGTCATGAGTAAATATGGTGAATGTTGGTAGCCATTAAGGGTGGAGTTATTTAAGTCTTAAGGGTAAGATGATGAATTCAAATATCATCGCACTATAAAGGTAAAATATCGAGTTAGAGTTCTGATGCATCATGATGATATGATGTTGGGTTTAAGTCCCATCAATTTATGGCCTAAAACGTTTATATATGGATAAGATGTTGAATTCAAGTTCCAATATATTATATTGATAATATACTAATGACTAAAGCAAAGTAGTGTACTTTTGACGAAAAGTCATGAAAGTTGCCCCGTTGAATATACTCCATTTCCCTGAAGTGATGATAGCAACATATAATATATCTAAGACAAGTAGTTAAATTCGTAGTACTTCATAAGCTGATGAAGTAGTAACTGATTTCAAGTTTGATAACTCTAAAAAATATGTTAGAGAAAAACTCTATTCAACATATGTGTGTCACGATCCAAAAATGAGGTTATGATGACATTTATCGCGACCCATCCTTGATAAGTGAGAAGATCACCCAAAATTAAAGAAATAACACAAACAATAATAAAATGAAACAAAGAGACTTCTAAAACAAAGTTAGACCATAATTTAGATAAATATGGAATCTGAACAAAATACATAACCATCCCAAAACCTAATGTCATAAGAGCATCTAATATATAATTAAATCTTAAAATACATAGTCTATCTCTTAAACCAAAATAAAGACATCAAATAGGATGAGGCCTGGAGTCAACTCTAATAAACCTAGAGCATGCCAGTGCCTTAAAGAAATTACTAACTCAAATGCACAAATCAGCCTCCACATGTCATACTCATGCTAGGATTTGCATCGAAAGAGCACAGTAGGAATGAATACAATCTAATTATACTTAGTTGGCATCGTAGACTGACTGAGTAAAGTAGAAACTAATATAAGTAAAAAAAATACTATGAGCACGCAACTTGCAAGCAAAAAAGCTCCCAAATGACAGGTCACACAGTCTCAACTAACAGTTTTAATAATACATACATACACACACACATATATATATATATATGAAACACATCGGGTTTTTGACCTTTGTAAAATTTCTTGGGTTTTGGACTTTCTGGGTAAGGTACGACTCAAGGGTACCAATAGTACCCTTGCATATGATTTGGGGATGGCTCACTCGTATGTGAGGTAGTAGGTTTGGCTTGTTTACTTTCCAAGATATAACTCAACATCACATGGGTCGTATGGTTGGATAGGAGGTGTATGATGTCAAGTCGTATTATGCTTAATGGTTGTCTTGATGAAACTATCCCAGATAAAGATTGGGTACATTTTTGTACCCTAAGGTATGAGTTGGGGCCTGTGTTCTAGTATGTTGTTAAGTATAGGGGATCATAGTGAAGGGTAGGTTACGAGTTAGGGTACCACTCGTACCCTAGGGTACCACTCGTACCCTAGGGTACGGTTTGAATTGGTGGGTCATACCTTCCTAGAAGTTGATTTTTCAACTTTTAAGTGGAGGTAGTCCGAACATTTCCCAACCCGAAACCCTTATATGCCCACATTATATAATCCTTTGTGGCATTTTATAACACTTGTTAAAGGATCAAAATACTTCAAAATACTCTCTCAAACTCACTCTTGAAGATTGGAGGCTAGGGTTCCTACTAGTGTTCTTCAAAGGGCTCAAGAGTCAAGTTTCTCTTCGCAATCTTCTTGTATAAGGCATGCACTCCTTCCCTCATTGTTAGTTCCAACTAAAGGCATGTTTTATTATGTTTTAAACTTGGATTGTGAATCATAAATGGTGGTTTTGAAATCAATGTTGAGGGTCTTGATGCATATTGTTGGGTATTGATTTAAACTATGTTTTTACATATTTTTGGTGATGGTTTCCACATGAGGGTGCTTGTTGGTTATGGTTTCACAAATGGGTCATGAGTAACCCTAAACTTGATAGTTTATGCTTGGGTTTTGGTCTTGTTAAAGGTATGCTCTCAAAATGTTTGATAAAATGCCTAAGAGAATGTTTTTACTCTATTATTGAACTTCCATTGAAACTATTTCATGGTATGGTTTGGTAATGGAACCCTAAATTTATTTGCATGATTTTGCATTAGTTTAAATGGTTTTGAAAATGGTTTAAAGTGGTATAAATGGTGTGAATGGTTGGAATGGTGAAATGGTGAAATGGTAAAGCCTTGATGGCTATGAAAATTGATTTGAATGAAAACCTTGTGGGGTACATGGGAATCCCCCAAGTGAATGAAATAATGAAAAATTGGTTGAATGTTGAATGTCTTATGGGGTACAAGGGAATTCCCCAAGCAAATCTTAAAAATGAAATACTTGTGGGGTATACGGGAATCCCCCAAGTAAACTTAATAATGATGTACTTGAGGGGTACATTGGAATCTCCTAAGTAAACTAAATAACGTAACCTATAGGGTACATGGGATTCTCCTAAGGTTGGCTAAGGACACTTTTTGCAAGTTATAATCGGTATGACGATACCACTACTTATAACCTTTATTAATAATAGTGGAATAAAGGTTTGGTTGAATGGTAATGGTTTTAATTGGGCAATAATGGCGGGGTGTGATAACTAACCGTGAAGGTGGGAGTCCAAGGGACGAACATTGGAAACTCATGTTTTCTGACATGAAGGTTGGTTATAGGACCATATTTGATACTATGAGGTTCATGGGAATCCTCTAAGTGCACCTTACATATGTATCATAGAAAGCGAAGGGTACTTGGGAATCCCCTACTCTTATGGTATCTCCAGTTTGTACGGCTATACGCATCGGGCCTATTCAAGGGGTTATACTGGACCTATATATCCTGTGGGTGGTTCTAAGACGGTTAATCTACACATACCTAGGTTAATAATTTTAAAGGCATGCTAAACCCAATTTTCTTTCTCGAAATAGTTATATATATATATCTACATATATGTATGGTTGTGTGCATATGGTTTGTTTACTTAGTTTTACTGGATGGCATTATTTTATATTTATCCTGAGTGCATGCTAGCTTTCACCCGCTAACCCATCTTCAGGCGGTTGTATCCCCATGCGATACAGAAACCAACCATACTACTCTTCCTGCTCATTGATCGAATTCGAGAACATTCAATGTTGGATTGAAGCGGTGAGCTTCCATAGTTCGAAAGGCGTCCATTTCATGTCATGGATTACTTATATAATTTTGTCTTCATAGACTTTGGTTTTTGGCTATGGTCAGGGGCATGTCCCTACTAGGTACTCTTTGGTTTGGTCTAAAGGTTTTGTATGGACAGTTGTGGACTCGGGTGTTGTTTGATTATGTTATCTCTCTATATATACATTGGATTATTGTCATAGTTTTGGCTTATGGTTTGGGCTTAGTTATATGGTTGGTTAATGGGTGATTTTACTTGCTTGGGTGGTCATGGTTACTGACCTATGCCAAAGTCTTGGATCATGCATTTACATTATCTTGTCATATGTATGGAGTTCATCCGACTAAGGGTACATGTTGGTTGGTTGGGTTGGGTGTCGGGGGTGGTCTCCGATCTTGGTTGGACTTGAGATTACCCACTACGACAAGGCCCCGGTTTGGGTCATATCAACATATATATATATATATATATATATATATATATATATATAAATATAACAACAAAAAAGACAAACATACATGCAAGTATAGATAGAAGCTAAATACACGATAAGTAATACATAAAAGTAACACATGATAGTGTAAATACAATGGATAAAGAAGTGAATAGTTGAAAGTCATCGTATGACGTTCAGTATATACCTATCGAGCCTTAATACTCCCAAAATAGGACTTATGGAGGGTTCAAAACCCGTATAGTATCTCAAATTTCTTCTAATCTCAATCTCAATCTACTCGATCGGCACATCTCACAGTTTAAGCATTTTAAAAGTGCCTCATTTTCTTTAAAAAAATTAATGTTTTTCAGTGGTACCGATATTTCATGAATGTGTATGTATGAAATAAGGATATAATGTTCACTATCAAATAAGTATGAAGATTTTTAATCCATTTAATACGTATACAAGAGAGATTAGAAATCAACTCATTATGTCAATAGTTCATGATATCGGTTCTAGTTGTCCACCATTAGAATAAACATGCATGTAAGACATCACTAATATCATATCAACCCATAAATCGGGCATATATACCATGATAAAGACAAACAGTTCTCAATAAAGCCTATAATATCTATTCAAGCCCCCCATGGGCATTAAATTAAGAATAAAGCAGTCAAATTTACAAATAAAGTCAATGATGTCAAATATAGCTCCCATACGGGCAACACGCAGTATATAATATCATAAGTAAAAAACAATAGAAAATAAGTCCCCGCACGAGCATCACACACTCTATAATAGCTCAAAAATAATATCCCATAGTTATTTCTTAACCCATAACATGCTTTATTTTTTCATTAACTACCAAGCCCAGTCTGAAGAAGTTAAGCCATAACCTACCTCAAAGCGTTGAAATCCAAGCTTAAAGTGCTTAAACATAGAGCCTTCCCCTTTCGAACTACCTCAGATCAACTATAATATTCAAATATAATTTCTACGCATTAAGAAAAGCTAATGATACTCATTTGCCCATATTTAAGTCGAGTCCAAAATGATTTTGAAAACGAAAGGTGTAAAACAAAAATTTTATTTTAGAAATAATTTACCCAAGGTTAAAGGAATCAATAGTTTTAAATTCACTCAAAAATGAGGTTCAAATAAAAGAAAAACTATTTTAAAGCTTTTTTCGGAAAGATCCTCAAAACCCATGTTAAAACCAAGATTAAAGAGTGATTTGATGAATATAATTCAATGTAAAGTAATGAAATTAAGGTCTTGGAGCTTACCCAAGCTCAAGTGGTGTTGAAAACCCTAAAAATCACCAAAACTCAAAGCCCCAAGTTCAAAATGGGTGAAAATCACAAAATGGGATACATGTACTGTAGTGGTTACTTAAGCAGCTAAATGGCCGCTGAGGTGTCAATCACTAAAGATATAGATTGCCGCTAAATAAGCTACAAATTAGGTGATCTTCGGCCGCTAAAGTATCTAGAGCTTAAGCAGTCCTTGGTCTCTTAAGTGGATGGACCAAATATCAGCAAGTGTTGATTTTGGTGCAAGACAACAACATTCTGAATGGGTCCTCAGTATTTAATTGGAATTGTCATGACCCGACACTACCTCTAGTTGTAACATGGTGCTTAGAATAAAAAGTGATCCCAAGCTAACCTATGAACTGACATGATACTTGAGAAACTGATTTAGAATGTATATAATAGCTAAATTTTCTATGCGAAAACATAATTATGAGAAAATACGAATAAGTGTAATACTAATAAATTTTACAACATGATAAGACTGGAGAAATAACTTGGATTACATATCATGACTCTGACTAACTATCTATGAAGCCTCTACTATACTGACTATAGATAGCTGGGATATGGCTCCAATTACCACTAGTCAATACATATGGATAACCAAAATACAACACATGAACTGCAATGGACTGGAGTCCTCGAAATAAGGGAGCTCATCACCTGTTGGATGAATGCTAAAAACTGTCTGACCTTGATGTGTGGACTATATCTGGTACCTATATTATGAAGGAATATATCCAAAAATGCATATATGTGGTCAGTACGTTGGAATGTACTGAGTATATAGAAACATGCACTATATCATGAAAATATTTAAAACATGATTTAAAACTGATGACCATAAGTTATTTGTTGAGATATACATTTAAAACATAGCTATACGTGAAAATTGTAAGTCATAGTGAGATTTATAAATCATGAGCCGAAAATAATTTTCTAAACTGGGAAGTGGTAGAAACATAAATATTATATGTAAATCTCATGTAAAGCTGAACATGCTATAAAACTAAATTGAGGATCATATATGAATACTGAGCATGAAAACATGAACATGTAAAACTAAGAATGCAAGGCCAAGTAAAGCATATACTAAAATGATCTGAATATCTGAATAACTGAAATAATATGTAAAACTAACTGAATAAATACCGAAATCTATCTACTTGGTCAAGCAAACCTGAACTGAGATAAACTAAATACTAACTGAAACTATGGGAGTTATCTTATAACCGACATAAACCATGTGAGCTATCAAGCAGTCCAATGTCTGACCAACGTTGAGGTGGGCTGTTCTATCCTTGTCATCGGAGTAGAACCTGAACTGGAGTGATCACTAAACTGAGCCCATATTGGGCAAGGGGAAACACTCTCTGGCGAGTACCCTAAATCTATGGTGGCACTAGTTCTTGGGGAAGTAGGATGTGCTGAACCCATACTTCCCACTTGGTGCTAAATCGTACTTTCGACCGAAAGACACTAAAATACTAACTAGTGCATACACTAAAGCTGATAAGATAAGCTCAGGTCATGGTGTTTTAATAAGAACATTAGTGCATACATAGTCCGAAGTAATCATAAACATATAAATTGATAGTGCTTAACATGATCATAACAAGATGAGTTTTACAATAAATTCATGAGTTGACTGACTCATTACTTGAAAAGTCTGAAACGTAAGTAAACATGTTGGTATCGAGTGTTCATAACCTGCCAGTACTGAATGATTACAAAACGTCTATAACAACACTTAGAACAGTGACGTAAAAACTTAATTTAAAGACCCAAAACATGAGATATTTCAATAGTCTGATAAATTTCATGACTGCAAACATGACAATGAGTTAACCGAGAGAAAATATCATGTTTAAATAGTTTAAAGCATAATTTGAGAATTTTGACATGATGTTAACTGAATATGACCTAGGCTTTGGAACTTTAAGCATGTAGGAACATGATTCACACGTGATACAACTATTAGCGACTTGAATACAAAGTAAGACATAGATGAATTTCATAATGTACATGGAAGATGTTCATTAATTAGAGTAAAATCCATACTTGAACCAAAAAGAGAGTTTTTGGGCTCAAAGGGTGAAATGAACCCTTTGATGAATACCCCACATACCTCAGTTGTTAGATTCTTGAAGAATGCTTGAACTTGAAATCTTGAACTCTTGGATTCTTGGGAAGGGAGGCTTAAATTCTTCATTCTTTGGAAGGGGGAGGATTTCTACGTGAGTTATTTTGATGAGAATAGGCAAACAATGCCCTTTTGGGGCTTTAACCGCTACTTGGGTGCTTGAGGGAAAGGGGAAAAGACTAGAAATCCCATTGGGATGCTACTTATGGATACAGAAAACATTTCCTCCACGTCGCAAAGGCTAACACGGGGCCTAAGGTCAGCGTCGTGGAGCTATTGCGGACCTTTACTGTTTCTCACAAAAATGAACATAACTTTTTGCTCGGGTATTAAATTATGGAAAAATTTGTATTATTGGAAATATAATTCAATTATCTATAATTGGGAGGGTATTTAGATGCAAAATTACACATATGCCAAAATTTATACACGTTCAATGTTGAACCTTGTAGAATCGAATACCAAAATTTGACAGAATCAAAGGCTGTTAGTTCAACTTTGATCTAAGTGATTACTATGAACATTTTTCTTCAACATTCTTTCTAGGATAATGATCATGACAAATATATTCAAATATAAATCATGGTATTAGAGTTTGCACATGTAGAAACGATGGTTCGATTTCTAGCTCAAAAATCCGGGGTGTTACATTATCTCCCCCTTGAAATCATTCATCCTCGAATGATGGATAGGAATTGTTAAAGTCTTATAAGTATGGAATGATGTACACATGACATGTCTGGTAATGAAGGATATAACTGAGATGAAACATTATAACTTTATCATGAAACTGATTTCTGAGCTGACTTGACTCTATTGTTGTAAGAAGTTGATTCATGCTGAGAGTTTAGAACTCACTTGAAATGTTCATGATACAATCATACATATAGAACTGCGAAGTAATAACTGATGCAATAAAATTTGAAGAGTTACTAAGGATGGAATAAAGTACTTAACTTCTCATTAGGGATTGTCCCTCAACAAAACACGTATATAAATCAAAGGAAAAGGGCTTCATAGCATCACCAAATACATTATGTAAGCACGAATCATGAGATAACGAGACCAAGGTCATATAAGGGGTATCATAATGTCTGAGCTGGAATACTTAGAAAACTGAGATCATGCATTAAACACTTATGAACTGAGTCATGACTAAATAGCTGAATCTTAATCATGATGCATGAACTAAATTGGATTCACAACTTATATGTATACGAGCAAATTACCTCATGGAATAGCCATATTCATGAAACTTTGGATAGTAAGACTATATGGAAAGATGGAAAACCATAGAAACTTATTTGTCTGACTGCTACACTAAGTTGTTGGCTATATGGAATGAATTATACTGAAAGGTTATACTCAACTGAAGTATTTCTTCAACACTCTTTCTAAGAAGTTATAACATTAGAGAACAAAGAATCTTAGGTGTGATCTGAATAAGATATCTGAGTAAGGAATCTTAATATAGCTATAACTCTGTAACATGGAACATAGGCCTATGAAAAATAAGCTCGGATAGAATTACTAGGCCTTAGGAAATGCAACTGTCTAATTCAAGCTTATACCCACTCCTTAAATACTCGCATGGGTACATATAACTAATCCAGCCAAAGCCTAAGTTGAGCTAAATACTCTGACTATGTTCAACCCTACATACTTTGAGGGATAAAGTATCAAAAGCATGAATTCGTTAAAGAGATCAAAACTAAGGGTATACATGTCATAATTTAAATTTCACTGGTCATTAAGAGTGTACCATGAGTACCTGGAACTGAACATTCTATAAAGTATGAGTACATGAGTCATGAGCTGCATGACCTGAGTTTGGATTTCATAAATTCATAGAGTATGATTCGTACTGCTAAGTGAACTGAAACTCCTTATACTAGAAACTGGAAGCATATATGATTCTCTATGATGTGCATGCACATGAACTATGATCATAGAGATAACGTGTAAGGAGTGAGTAGATGTCATGATGACTAAAGTATAAAAATTTGGACTAAAATAAGAATGGGTCGGGTATCTTCCTCCCCTACTGGTGTTCTGCAATACACTGGCATCACTACTAGAATCTGAGAGCCTGACTTGGTTCCTTGTTCTATCATCCCCCCTTAGATTTAACGCATCATTCTAAGTATGCGGATCCCTTAATATACTCCAAACTGAACTGCAACCACTTTACTCTAGAGTCTGAGATACAAAAATACACATAAATAATAAACTCACCTTGAAAGTCTACACCTGAAAATGTGAAACCCACTGCTAATACTTCCTTTTGTGATACAACTCTTATCTATCTATAGACCATAACTTAGATGGTAAAAACATCATATACTACATTACTGGCCTTATTTGCACTTAGCAACTTGGGTACTATCTAAGAACACACATTAAATCTTAGAAGTAATACAATCCCATATAGCCTTGTGTATACCTCTAGATCATACACACATCATCATACTTAATTTTGAATCAATAAACATAAATTCTTGCATTCATTGCTTTAAGCCTACTGGTCCACCTTTCATACAACTAGCCCCATGGATACATAATCTGCTAAATCCAGATAAACACTATGCCCACTTTACTATTGTTAAAACTTCTATATTTATGCTTCCAACTCTAGGTCATACGCTGTTATAGTATTTTGAGAAGAATATGACTTTGGCTCAGTACATGATTTTCATGAACATGAATAAAATCCTTCAAACTTTGGAACTTAAAGGCACTGATGGGATACTTTTGAGCCTGGATGCAATCCCATAACTGTCTGTGGAGACTATCTGAGAAAACTCAATCTGTAAGGATTTAAACTTGGTTAATTCTGTTGCCTCAAGAATAAGGCAGAGTTGGCATGAATGGAGTAACGTAAGAATCTGCATAAGTTCCTTAGAGAACACTTCTACTGCATGATCAGAGACATGAAAAAAAGGAAACATTTCTTAAATGCCCTGTAGCCTCTCAAAGAAAATTATAGACGTCTCTGTACTATTCCATAAGACTTTACTAGACACGGATTTATAGACACCCTAGGACACTTCAACTCTGTGCTCTGATACTAAGTTTTTCATGACCCGAGGCTACCCCTTAATCGTAACACGATGCTTAGAACCACAAGTGATCCCAAGCTAATCCATAAACTGACATGATACTTGAGCAACTGATTTAAAATATATATAATACCTGAATTTGTTTTGCGAAAACATAATCATGAGAAAATCCAAATAATTATAATACTGATAAAGTTGACAACATGATAAGACTGAAGAAAGAACTTGGATTACATATCATATAACTCTTACTGACTATATATCAAGCCTCTACTATATTGGCTATATATAGTTAGGACATGCCTCAAACTACCACTAATGAATACATATGGATAGTCAAAATACAACACATAAACTGAAATAGACTGGAGTCCCTGAAATAAAGGAACTCATCACCTTCTGACTGAATGTTGAGAGCTGTTTGACCTTAATGTGTGGACTATATTTGGTACCTACATTATGAAGGAATGTAGCCACAAACATATATATGTGGTCAGTACGTTGGAATGTTCTGAGTAAAGGCATGCTTAACTCATGGAAATATTTATAATATGCTTTAAAACTGAGGACCATAAGTTATTTGTTGAAACATACATTTAACACATGGCTATACGTGACTATTGTAAGTGATAGTGAGATTTCTAAATCAAGAGCCAAAAATAATTTTGTAAACAGGGAAGCGGTAGAAACATAAATATTATATGTAAATCTCATGTAAAGCTGAACATGCTATAAAACTGAACTGAGGATCATGTATGAATGTTGAGTATGTAAACATGAACATGAAAAACTGACAATGCAATAACAAGTAAAGCATATACTAAAATGATCTAAATATCTGAATAATTGAAATAATCTGTAAAACTAACTGAATAAATACTAAAATATATCTACTTGGTCAAGAAAACCTGAACTGAGATCAACTGAATACTAACTGAAACTATGGGAGCTATTATGTAACCGATATAAATCATGTGAGCTTTCATGGAGTCCAACGTCTGATCCACATTAAGGAGGGTTGTTCTATCCTTTCAATCGAAATAGAACCTAAACTAGAGTGATCACTAAACTGAGCCCATATTGGTCAAGGGGAAACACTCTCTGGAGAGGCCCCTAAACCTACGGTGGCACGTAGCTTTTAGGGAAGTAGGATGTGCTAAACCCACACTTGTTACTCGGTGCTAAATTGTACTCCCAATAGAAAGACACTAAAATACTAACTGGTGCATGCACTAAAGTTGAGAAGATAAACTCAGGTCATAATCTTTTAATAAAAACATCAGTGCATACATAGTCCGAAGTAATCATAAACATGTAAACTGATAGTGCTTAACATGATCATAACAAGCTGAGTTTAATAATAAATTCATGAGTTGACTGACTCATTACTTGAAAAGTCTGAAACGTAAGTAAACATGAAGGTATCGAGTGTTCATAACCCGCCAGTATTGAATGATTAGAAAACGTCGATTACAACACTTAAAACAGTGACATAAAATTATAGTTCAAGGACCCAAAACATGAGATACTTCAATAGTATGATAAATTTCATGAATGTAAACATGGGAATGAGTTAACCTTGTAAAAATATCATGTTTATATATTTTAAAGCACAATTTGATAATTTTGGACATGATGTTAACTAAACATGACCTAGGGTTTTGGAACTTTAAGCATGTAGGAACATGATTTACATGGGATAAAACTATTAGCTTAATAACTTGAATGCAAAGCAAGATATGGATGAATTTTATAATTTACATAGAAGATGTTCATGAATTAGAGTAAAATCCGTACTTGAACCAAACAGAGAGTTCCTAGGCTCAATGGGTGAAAGGAACCTCTTGATGAATACCCCACATACCTCAATGGTTTGATTCTTGAAGAATGCTTGAACTTGAAATATTGAACTCTTCGATTCTTGGGAAGGGTGTCTTGAATTCTTTGTTCTTGGGAAGGGAGAGGGTTTCTACGTGAGTTATTTTGATGATAATAGGCAAATAATGCCCTTTTGGGGATTTAATTCATCACTTGGATGCTTGGAGGCAAGGGGAAAAGACTAAAACGCCCCTTGCGATGTTAATTATGGATGCAAGAAATATATCCTCCATGTCGCAGAGGCTAATGCGGGGCCTGAGGTCCGCATCGCTGAGCTATCACAGATCCTTACCGTTTCTCATGAAAATGATCATAACTTTTCTCTCGGGTATCGGATTAAGGCAAAATTGGTAGCATTGGAAAGATAATTCAATTATATATAATTTGGTGGGTCTTGGGATGCAAAATTCCACCTATGCCAAAATTTATACACGGTCAAAGTTGACCCTTATAGAATCAAATACCAAAATTTGACCGAATCAAAGGCTCTTAGCTCAACTTTGATATAAGTAATTCCTATGAACATTTTTCACCTCAAAAGCATTCTTAACACTAGGATAACAATTATGACGCATATATTCAAATATAAATCATGGAATTAGAGTTTACACATGTAGAAACGATAGTTTAATGTCTAGCTCAAAAATGTGGGGTGTTATAGGAACCCACAGATCATTTTCAATAAATTAACCTGTAGGCCCCTTAAAGGCATAATTCACTAGTTTTTCAAACAAGAGTTGAAATGCAAAATAAAGGCTCCAAACCCATACCAACCTCGCTACTAACCTAGGTTTGACATTCCAAACCTAATGGAACTGTCTAAATTGCTAGCCAACACTCAGAACAATTAATGTTGATCAAAGACAACTATATGACTTTTAAAGCCTCTAAAAATTACAAACTCTCCCAAATCATTCTCGATCATATTGGAAATCCTGCCAACTATCCCCATACTCCAAAATCAACATAAAACATCTAAGGGAAAGGAGAAAATGATCAAATCATATCAAAAGAAAAAAATTCACGAATTAGGTCATTATAATATCCACCACTAAGACTCTAGTTTGTCGTCAATCTAAAAGTCAAGGAAATACCTTAATTGATAAGTACCGAGAGTAACTATTGTACTTTTCAGACTCGATATTCTATATAGCCTTCTCAATAGGACAATGCTTTCTCTGAGCCTTAATCACAGAAATATCTTTCGAACGTAATTGTCTAACATCTCAGGCTAAGATGGACACTATCTCCTCTACAAAAGTTAACCTCTCACCTAACTAAACTGAATCTTAACAGAGCATGTGAGACTCATTAGGAATATAGAGCCAAAGCATAGACATATGAAAAACATCTTGAACGGCTAAAAAGTCTAGAGATAAGGCCAATTCATAAGCAACCTCCACAACTGTTCAAAGAATCTCAAATGGCTCGATATACCTCAGGCTAAGCTTGTGTCACGCCCCAAAATACCATCGGGCCGGACTGGCACCCGAAGCCGAGAAGGCCCGGGAGAACCCGTTCAAATACCTGTACCTTCACTTACATTCACCAAAAAATTTGGGCAGCACTTCGTTACATATAGAAGGGTCTAATTTCCTGTATCAGCACAACATGCACAAATATATATATATATATATATAATACTTGGCCGTCGGGGCCACCACATATACAGATATAACATCACTATATAAACTTCCATGACTTTACCCTTCCTTATGTCTACAAAGCCTCTAGGATATACATGACATAACTAGGGTCGGGACAAACCCCCGCCCACACATGACTCCTGTACAATAACAAAACATAAGGAACCAACTCGGAAAGCTCCGAAGCAAACTGTAGCTCACCAACAATAGTTGTACGACCCGGCTCCTATCTATGCTGTGAATAAGCTGAAGTACTTGTGCCTGCAGCATGAAATACAGGTCCCCCGTGAGGGACGTCAGTACGAAATATGTACTGAGTATGTAAAGCTGTAGATAATCATATGTGATATGGGGGATCAAGAAAATCATACACAAGTGAATAAATCATAATAGAAATGAACCACACTTCATAAACACTTTTAGGATCATGTACATTATCATTAATCTGAACTGGGTTCTTGGATTCAAATACATTTGTGGAACGGTATATATTCGTTCATTTCATTCTTTACAATTATCATTCGCCATTACCTCCTCCTCCCGAACCTCCAACCACCTAACAATAATTAATACTATACCGTACTGTGACCATTAGGCTGCCTCCAGTACATATCAATTGGGATCGACCCACGCTAGGCTTATGCCCCTGGGATACCACCCATAAACACATATATAGGGATCGACCCATGCTAGGCTTATGCCCCTGGGATACCACCCACAGGTATATCAAGTAACACACATAAGAAATCTTTCCAATAACTTAGTTCAAAAGCTTTTGAGATTATTACATTAGTGTTCATGCCAATATAGTACCTTTGGAACAATGATACATCAATAGGAATCAAGTAATAGACCTTCTATACAATAACGATGTAATAAAGACTCATTAGTACATCAACAATGTGTTTCAGAATCATCAATATCACAACAATGAAATAGGAGCCTTTTGGTATATCAATGAAATATTTTGACACTTTATAGAATGGAAACAACTTCGTTGGTAATGTAGAACAATACATGTGTTTGGACAACCTTGGAATCTTACTTGATGGAACATTGGTGTTTTCATGCCAAAGAACATCGTTAGAGTATGCTTTACATACCTCGTTGTAGATTCGGACACCGATTCGACACAACTTCCCACCTTTACAAATCACTTATCTACAATGAAATATTTGGCATCTAGTATTAGCAACCCAACACCACAATTCTTTTCCATAATTCCATACAACCAATATTTGTAAAACATTCCAAAAACCAACTTGATCAATAGGTTTATGTGTATATATATATATATAATCATCATTTCAATACCACATCATCACACCAAATCCCTTCACAATTCAACATAATCCAACCATGCACAAGAATAATCCAACATCATTTCCAATCATCTTTCAACAACAATCAAATAACATACTTCTTATGCTCACATGCATATATATATATATATATACATATCCATATAAATAACACCAACATAATTTACATCCTTACCATAAAATGTCCCTTTTGATTTCGAAGTCCTGTTGGCACAAATAAGGGGTGCTTCTCGAAGCCCTCGAGACGGTGAACAAAACTACGGAATCAATTTGGATTTTCTACGGTTGAATCACAAGATAATTGGTGTTGAAATTAGGTTAGAGTTTCTTATTTCCAATAATATGATGATAATTGATGGATATAAGACCAATTATATCTATATAATGACCAATTTTCGTCCAAGAGGTGATGGAAAATGACCATATTGCCCTTAAAAATTTAAGTAAATCCGAATCTGTCCATGGTGGACTGTTTTGACAGGCTAAAGTAAATCAGCCATAACTCTTTGCTCCGATATCGGATTTGGGTGAAATTGGTATCGTTGGATAGATAATTCAAAGGGATTTCATTTCATATAAAGTAGGCCACCCAGTTCGTCTTGTACAAGGAGTTATTATCGTTTGAAGTTGACCCTAAAAATCTGTTTTGAGAGGCTGAAGTAAAACGAGTATAACTCCTTACTCAGATGTTGGATTTGGATGAAACCAATTGCATTGGAAAGAAGACTCAAAGATATTTCTTTTGATAGGTAGTAGCTCTCTCAGTTCATTATATTGAGGGAGTTATGATCATTCAAAGTCGACCCAAAAAACTGGCAGGCCTCAGTAGTTTGAATTTCCTGCACATTTACTGTTCACAATTATCCCGGCCGTCGTTTTATAGTTTTGAATGTGCTCGATTATATCCGAAACTTATCCGTTTTTGGAAATATTTATATCGTTGGAAAGCTTATTCAATAAACATCGTATGGAACCATCGACGGGCAAATTCCGATATAAATAAAGTCGATTCCCATACACATATAATCAAACTATACACTTGAAACCATCTCAAAATAATCAATACTCATACTTAAACTCATATATACCTAACTTAGAATCAATACATATACTCCAACACATATAACCATGGCTAATGCACATAATTAAGTATGGGGTGTTACAGCTTGCCCCCTTTTTTTGAACCTTATCACGTCCTTCATAAGTGATACATAAAGGAAGACTCGATCACTAATCCTAAACTTCAAGGCATGAAGCCTGCAGTCCGCATAGCTCTTTTTTCTTTTCTAGGTTATTCAAACCCAATCCAAAGACTCGCAAAGCAAGTTGGTACCACTGTGTCTAAACTCTGAAGTCTCAAACCAACCAATAGGAGATCAACAACTATATACAATGCCTGGAAAGGTACCATCTCAATACTCAAATTGTAGTTATTACTTTAGAAAACATAGCTAAGGACAAAGGTTGCTCCTACTAACCTCCAAAGTCCATAAAACATGCGTGGACTATATCCTCAAGAACTTGAATAGTCTGATTTGACTAACCATCGGTATGGGGGTGAAAAGTGATACTAAGGTCAACCTGAGTACCCAACTCCTCCTAAAACATCCGCCAAAATCTAGAGTGAACACCGACCCTTTATTTGAAATAAAAGACAAGGGTACTCCATGAAGACAAACTATCTCGCAAACATATATATGAGCCAACCTCTTGGTACTAAAATCTGAATAGGTATGAAAAAGGCCAGTTTGTTCCATTGACCCATAATGACCCAAATATTATCAGAACCACAAGAAGTACAAAGAGACTCGCTCCTGAAATCCATAGTGATTCACTCCCACTTTCACTCAGTAATGGGTAATCTCTAAAATAAACCACCTACTCTCAGATGCTTGACCTTCTTCTACTGACAACACAAGTAATGAGCTACAAAGTCTTCTATATCTTTCTTCATACCACCCTACTAGTAATGTTGCTTTAAATCATTATACATCTTGGTCCGCCTGCATGGATTAAACATTTGAAATAATGCACCTCATCCAAAATCAATCTCACCCATCAACGAACTCTCAACATATAAACTCAACCTTCAATTGTCAAAACATCATCGAAATCAAGAGATGTTGCATTAGATTTGCTACTCAACACCTTATCTCGAATAACCCTCAGACTATCATCATTAAACTGGTGAGCTCAAATCTGCTCTATCAAAGAAGATTTAGAATTAACTAAGGCTAAGACACGCTCGAGTGTCAAAATATCAGGACTAGCTATCTAGCTAGCTAAACACTAAACCTCTAAGGCTAAAGGCCACTCCTGGGTCAATAGATAAGATAAACTCCCCATTGTAGATGACATTTATCTCAAGGATTCCATAAGCATATTAGCCTTGCCCGAATGATAAAAAGTAGTAAGACTATATTCCTTAAGTAATTTAAGCCAATAACGCTAAATCATATTAAGTTCTCACTGATTGAAGAAGTCTTGAAGGCTAAATCTCGCAAGGAAATCCATACAAGTAATCACACCACCACTTTAACACAAACAACATGTCTACCAACTCCTAATCATAGGTAGGGTAAATCATCATTGGGCTTCAACTGATGAGAGGTGTAAACATTCACCTTACCCTCATACATCAACATCAAACCCAAACCAATACCAAAAGTATCATAAAACCCGATAAAACCCACACCCTCTTTAAGAAAAGTAAAAAATAAGGTCTAAAGTCAACATCTCTTTGAGCTTTTAGAAGTTCTTCTCAAAAGCATCCGACCAGTCTCTAAAATACCATATTTTTCTAAGTCAACTTGGTCAAAAAAGCTACAATCGACTAGAAATCCTCTATAAAATATTGATAATAACCTGCCAAACCAATGAAACTCTGAATCTCAATAGGAGAAGTAAGTCTAGCCCAAACACAAATTTCCACTATCTTGGCCAGATCAACCATAAATTAATCCTTGGTCACCTTGTGGCGCAAAAAGGTGATAGAATCTAACCAAAAATCATACTTTAAAAACTTGGCATGCTACTTATCATTACACAACCTCTGAAGTACAATCCTTAAATGCTTTACATGATCGGCCTCATTCTTGGAACAAACCAAGATATCATCTATAAAAACAATAATAAAGGAGTTGAGATATGGTCAAGATACTCCATTCGTCAACTCCACAAAAGTTGTAGGGGTATTTTAAACCCCAAGGACATGACCAAGAACTCATAATGACCATATCAAGTCCAAAAATCTATCTTCAGAACATTTGAAGCTCTAATCTTTAACTGGTGATACCGGGATCTCAAATTAATCTCAAAAAATACTGAAGCACCTTGAAGCTAACTGAAGCACCTTGAAGCTAGTCTAAAAGATCATCAATAAGAGAAAGATGATACTTGTTCTCAACTATCAATGTATTCAACTTTATCTACTCAATAAACATACACAAAAAACCATCATTTTTCTTTATGAATAATACTAAAGCGTTGCAAAAAGATACACTAGGTCTAATAAACCTCTTACTCAACAAATCCTACAACTGCTTCTTTAATTCCTTCAACACAACTAAAGTCATCCTATAGGAAGATGTTGAAATGGGATTGGTGCCCCACACCAATTAATAGTAAAATTAATATCACAATTCGGAGGCATACCAGGAAAATCTGTAGAAAAAACATCCATGAACTTGTGAACAAACCAAATAGAATTCATAGAAGGTAATGAGACAACTCTAATATCATAGACATAATCTAAATAAGACAAGTACCATGCGATGAGCATGTAGAAAGGATACAATTCTCTTTGGACTTGAGTTAAGCGTACCCTTCCAAGCTAGCCTTGGCACACCTAGCATAGCTAAGGTCACGATCCTGGAATAACAATCCAAAATAGCATGATAGAGAGTTAACCAATCCATATCCAAAATAACATCAAAATTAACAATATCTAGGATAATCAAGTCTACTCAAGTCTCACGTCCTGCAAAGGTAACCATACAATATTTCTACACTCGATCCACCACTAAAGAATCTCCTACAGGGGTTGAAACATAAAGAAGCAGAGCAAGGGCCTCACATACAATATCACAACCAAAAGAAAAATATGTAGACACATAGAAAAATATATACTCAGAGTCAAATAACACAAAAGTATACCTGCAACAAACTAGGATGATACCTATAATAATGATATTAGAAGCCTCTACCTCGGATCTCCCAAGTATAGTATAACACTGACCACATCCAATCTCAGATTGAGTAAGCCCGTGACCACTATCACGATTTTCCCTACCTCTACCTCTAGCACCTCTAGCACTACTAGCATCATCCCTACCACTTTGCTGAACCACCTCTTAATGTAGAAATTAAAGTAAGGGAAAGCTAAAGCTAAGAATTCTATTGAGTGGGTCCATACATATGTCGAGGATAATCCTTATCCAAATAGCCAACCTTATCATATAAAAAACACCATCTATGGCCTAATATGAGGAGGTACAGTCGAATTAGGATGGTCGTCCTAGCCTGAAAAGCTAAAATTGAAACCTCCACTAGCATAATAAATAGAGTAAATCATCTAGTACCCTCCTGAACTATGACTAAATTTGTTATGACACACTCCAACTTCACAGGGATCTTATTACCCCCTTGGACTCAATTTTAGTGTATTTTTATGACTCTTTTAGCTGATGTGACACGTTTATTTTGGACTTCATTTTTATGTAATAAAGGTGCCATGACAACACAAAAAGGGTGACAAAAATATGCTAAAATTGAGTTCAGGGGGGTAATAGATCCCATATGAAGTTGGAGTGTATCATAAAAACTTTGTTCATAGTTTGAGGGGGTACTGGATGCTTATCTCTAAGAAATATAATGAATGTGATAAGATCTCAATAAGTTATGTCCTATTGAGAACCTATACAAATGATATCTTGTCGACGATATCTTTGATATAATATGATGCAATATTATAAAAAATTATGAGAAACTGAATTCTACATTTATTTAGGCATGCTAATATAGAAAAATTTATCAAGTGACATGAAAGGATGCATTATGATAAGAATAAAGCTTATTTGATTTGTAGTATAGACGCTAAAAGATGTCACACATTTAATCCTGAATATTGTCACTTGACAAAATCTATATGAAAATTCCTAAAGGGTCCAAAACGTTCGAAACATATATAAGTTTCTGAAAAACTTATTTATAATTTGTATATGGCGTAAATTGATGATTTGAATATCATAGAAATTCTTAAAAATATTTCAAAAGACATTTGAAATGAGAAACTTGTAGAGTTGGATAGGTTCTGAATTATCATATCTTTTGCAATTGACGTATTTATACATCTTGCTCTAACTAAGAGTATGAAATAGTTTATTCCTATATGGAGATACTGAAATAAGATCACTTCTATATGTCAAATGAAAGGCCTCATATGAATGTGTTTATGCTAATGAATGTTGTCTAAGTTTTTGAATTTACAAGATATTTATATGATCGACATAAAGAATCTATGCAGTTATATCATCTATTGTCAAGAAGGGTTACTGTCATATCATGTTATTTTACATGGCATTCAAATTTTACTAAGATAAAAATTTATTCATGAAACAAGTCAAGAATGTTTGTGACCGAGGTCAATGATACATCTCATTTAAGAAAAATATGATTTGAAATACCCGTTTATATGAAGATGCAACATTCATAGCAAAACTAAAAGGGTGTTTGAATTAATTTATTTTTAAGTATTTTTATATTTGGAGGTGTTGGACAAAGATAAAAAGTGATTATAACTACTTTACTTTAGGCTTAAAAAGTTTTAAAAAAAATCAAAAATCAAAAGTAGGTACTACTTTTGACTTTTGACTTTTGGTTTTTAAGTCACTTAAAAACGTCCATTTCAAACACTTCCTGAAGGGATAAAAGGTGATAGAATGAAACATATTTCACCAAAGTTTTCAATACACATGAACTTCAAAAGATTTGTGACATCAACGCGCAACAGATTCGTTCTAGTGATAATATGAATGATTTATTCACCAAGTCTCTACCAACTACAAACTTTGAGAAAATGAAGCATAATATTGGAATTTGAAGATTCAAGTCTTTAAATTGATGTTCTATTCTGAGGGAGTTAATGCGCGTTGTACTCTTTTTTCCCTCAGATTTTGTCCCACTAAATTTTTCTATGTAAGGTTTTTAAAGACGCAACCAAATGCGTATTTAGAGATGTGTACTCTTTTTTCTTCACTAGATTTTTTTTCTACTGAATTTTTTTAGTAAGATTTTAATGAGACACATTATCTTTCAATTAATCATTCTAGGGGCAATATTATAAATGATAATAAATACCTATCAAGATATAGTGCATATCTATTAAAATATAGTAAATATCTATCAAGGTATGAAATATCTATCTTTCGGGAAAAAAAAAAGAAATTTTCTTCTATAAATAAAGGGGTTCTCTTCATTATAAGTCATCCCTCATTCCTCAAGAAAAATAAAAAGTCTCCTCTCTACTCTCCCTTGTTCCTCTTTTTCTTTTGCTTTATTAATTTATAACATACTTAGATAATTAGCTATTTTCTATATTATTTCGCTCAAATATATTTACTTCAACTCAAAAATATTAGTTAAACTTAAATTAAACTCACAAACCTATGATAATTAAATTAGCACGTGCGACCCCCTCCCCTTTCACCAAACCTTGAACACTATCCTCTCATTGTAAAATAAGGTTAGCTGTCTCGTCTACCTATACCGTCGTGCCTGCATTGGAAATGAATTTTCTTCAATGTTACCCCAAAGAACATTTTGACTAAGATGATACAATGCAACGTGCGAAATATAATATTTTGTCCACTTTTATTTATCTTATATTTCAATATTGATTTTCACTTTTATTTGTTTAAGTGAAGAAAATGTCAACATTAATTACTTATTCCCAAAACATATTTCAAAATCTAAGATTATATATACATAAATTTACTAAGAATATTATGATAAAAATACTTATATTAATCATTGTTTTTAACGACATGCAAATTTTAAAATGGAACGAAGGAATATTATTGATAACTGCCTAATGCACATTAGTCATTAAACGTGATTTTTTATTTACCGCGTAGGTTTTTCAGGAGCCTTGTCGCATGAATATTATTGCATGGTATGCCAAAGAATCTTGTGTTGTGTCCAACTCCAACTTACTAGAATTATATTATAGTAATGATTTGGGTATACTCCTTCATTTTCAAAATAATTGTTTTTTTTTTGTCTAAGAATATTTAGTTCAGTTTATTTCTTTATGAAATTAAGAAAATATTATTATGTTCTTTCATTATCATTCTTATAATTAATGAATAAACAAAGTGTATATATATTCAAATTTATATTTTTAAAACATAATTAATAAGATTAATTTGATAAAATAAATCTTTAATAAAAAATTTCTCAAGAAAAATATCAAATCAATAAAGATCCACTATTTTGAAATGGAGGGAATAACACTATGTAAATCCGCTTGTTACAATTTGCACAAAAAGATATGCTGTGCCCTTTTTCACCCCTTGAAATCTTGAATCATTCGATGCGTATCTATATGTGGCATTTATGAGTTTAACATAAAATTTAGCAGGGATAAATTCATTTTTGTATCTTCTTTTTTAATCTATACTACAAAATTTATTGGATTGTTTAAGCGAATCCCATTATAGAGGGGGGAAATGGGTCTTAAATTAGGTGCTCCACTAATTAATTTAACGTTATGATGGGATAGAAAAACAAATAAACGTGTCCTAAATTAGGTAGTCGATGCTAAGTTAAAAGTTGATGTTGTGTAGAATAACTTTTTAAGAATAAACCACGGCGATCATTTATCTACGAGAGACAGGATCTCAATAAAATACAAAAGATTAAACCATGTTGGCAGAGCTGTTAATATGGCTTGGTCCATGAGGTCGGTCTAACTCAATCCTTTAATTAAGTGGGGTTGGGCTAAATTTTTTCAGCCCATTGACTGGGACATTAAAACTAATTATTAAATATTTTTAAGTTGGTCATTTATTTATTAGGAATTAGAATTGTATCAATTTTTTCTAACCAGCTACATATTGTTTTTATCTATTATTTGGTTAATACTAATATTTTGAAAGTTCTTAGTGTGTGTTTGAAATGATTGATAAGCTTCTTTTAGTTGTGAACTTCAAAAAGTTATTTTTACTCGTGATGGTTTAGGAGTTGTTGTCTTTGCTTAATGCAATATTCCATTTTTTAAATTTAGGCTCTCTTCTGTTATAATCTTGTTTCTTTTTTATAGATACTTTGTGTATATCTATATTTATTATCTTAAACATATTAGAATTTTTCTACGGAATTTGTAGCTCATCATCATTTTTTTGCTTATTACAGTAAATGTCATGAGCTAATTACAACTAAGGGATCTTTTGGTGTGAGGTATAAGGGATAAATTGTTGGAGATAAAATGAAGGACTCTTTTATCTCATGTTTGGTGGGAGGTATTAGTTAGTACCAACATTATTTATCGCACCATTTACACCATAGTGATGAGATAAATTATCCTTATACATAATGGAATAACTAATTTCGAGATTAATTATCCCAGAATAACTTTTTCCCAACCTAGAAACCCTTAAGGGGCTGTTTGGTTTGCAAATAATCCCGGTATAAAATTTTTTATCCATCGTTTGGTTGTAAATATTTGGGATAACTTATCCCGGGACTAATAATTAGTCCCGGGATAAGTTATCCACCCAAATGGTGGGATAACAATTCCGGGATTATTTTTCTTTGATATAAAATTATAGAAGGACAAAAATACCCTCTCGGGATTGTTATATATAATTAAACATAATTAACATAATTCAACATAATATATTATAATTAAATATATTAACATAATCTATATATATAATTAAACATAATTAACGTATATATATTCATAATATATTCATAATATTATACGTTTGGTTGTAATATATATTATATATATATTCATAAATAATAAATTATGTTTAATTAACGTATAATATATTTATTAATTATGAATATAATATACTACGTAATATATAACATAATTACGTAATATATAACGTATAATATTATGAATATATTATGAATATATACGTTAATTATGTTTAATTATATATATTATGTTAATCTATTTAATTGCAATATATTATGTTAAATTATGTTAATTATGTTTAATTAATATATAACGTAATATATTCTCATACACACATAAATTATGTTTAATTAACGTATAATATATTCATAAATTAATAAATTTTGAACAGTTTACCGTTCAAAATGCTTGTAAAATATATAAGTTATGTTTATTTATATATTTTAATTTCTCTAAAAAATAATAAAAAATTTTAAGAATGAATATTTAATGTTTAAAAAGAAATATATATATATATATAAAAAGTTAAATAAGATGGAGGGTATTTTGGTAATCAATCAATTTATTCCTAGAAATTATACCATGCATATTACTTTGAATACAACAAATCAAACACTCAATAAAAAATAATCCCAGCATAACTAATCTCAGTATAACTTATCCCATCACAACTTATCCCAGCATAACTAATCCCGGTATAACTTGTTTTCAAACCAAACGACGTGTAAAAGTATTAGTAAGATGCCTATAACATTCTAAAAACTAGCAGATGACATATTAAAGTGAAACCATAAAAGTTGATGATAGGCTAGTACTTACAATATTTTCGTTTATCATGTTTCGAGTTGCTTTTATTTTTTTTGAAGGGTCAACCCGTCCCAACCCTCGGCCCGCTTTAGGCTGGGTTGGTCCACTATTTTAAAGGTCCTTTAGTTAAAAGTGTTAGCCCGTCCTAACCTATTTAATTCTCTAACCCGCAAGGATTAGATTGGGTTGGATTGGGCCAGCCCATTTAGATACTCTATATATTGGATACTCTTTCCGTCTCAAATTGAGATGACATATTGCTTAAGAAAATTAATTAATAACATGTGTAGTTTACCATAGTACTCTTATTAAATGATGTTTATAATTTAATTTGAAGAAAAAGTAATTAATTCAAAAGATAAAATATAAAAAAAAATTTATCTTATCTTGATTAATAAAAAAAATTAAATAAAATAAAAAATTAAATTAAAAAATTTAGAACAAATAATTTGGGACGAATAGAGTATAACATTAGCTAAGACTCTCTCTTTCACACGCAGACACACATTGAGGAAGGAATATTATCTTCCCAATATAATTGCATAGTAAGAATCCAACAAGATGTTTTTTTAGAGAGAGAAAGTTGCATAGTAAGAATCCAACAAGATGTTTTTTTTGTTTAGAGAGAAAAGAAATGATAATACTTTCTCCATACTTTCTCTGTCCTATTTTAATTGATCATCTTATTAAAAATAAATATCTTATATTAGTTGATCATTTATTAAATGAGAATAAAATTAATTAAAAAGAATTCATTTTACCCCTACAATTGATACTCCTCCCATTTCAAAATAGTTGACCTTCTTTCTAAGAACATTATTTTATTTTCGTGATCCCTTTTATTAAATTAAAAAAATATTCTTATATTTTTTCAATACTATCCTTATCGTTAAATGGATAAACAAAGTGTATATACTTAAATTTATATTCTCAAAGTATAATTAGTAAGACTAATTTGGTAAAATAAATTCCTAATAAACTTTTTTTAAGGAAAGTGTCAAATCGACAAGGGTCAACTATTTTAAAACAGAGGAAGTAATATTTATTAAATGTGAATAATTACAATTTCAATCTCTATTATTATGCCCAATGATATTTCTTAATATGAGTAAATAATAAAATAATAAAATTTATCATTTATTTATAAGTTTTTAATCACTATATAAAATGAAAATGTTCCCTACTAAAATTGAACGAAAAAAATAATAGTACACAAAAAGTACCCAGGAAGGAAGTAGGGACGAAGGATAGGATTGGTCACCAGTTGAATCGACTTCAGTTGCTTTGATTCAAATAAAAAAGGTAGTCTAGTGCATAAAAGATTTCATTGTGTGTTGGATTTATTAAAAAATTCAAATCATAAAAATTTATTGTACGTAATTTTATCTTATATTTTTATAATAGGATATTTTCACAACTTGAATATGTGATTATGTGATCAGGAGGTCACAGATTCAAACTGTGAAAACAACCTCTTGTAGAAAATATGAGGTAAAAAATTATTTAAAAATTTATTGAATCCTTACATATTATTAATTTAAAATTTAATAACAGAAACATATGGAAATTCACAAATTTTAAATTCGAACTTCATGAGGAAAGGAAAAAGAAGAGATACTCCCTCCGTCCATCTTCGCTTGATGTCCAGTTTACTACTGCTTCCGTCTATCGTCACTTGCCCAGTTTACAAAAATAGATGTTCAACAATACTTATCGAGTTTGAAAACTCGTTGAATAATTTATCATTTTATATTTATTTTATCCTCGCTATTAAATACTATTCATTATCCAATGCATGTCCTAAAATATTAAATTTATTATTTTCAAAGGGCGATATAGTAAAATTATTCATATTATTTATTATTTCTTAAAATGTGTATCAAATCAATAGTGGACATGTAAAATAAATATCTACTACTTTCATTTCATTTTAATTGACTCTCTTTCTAAAAATATTTGTTTCAATTTAGTTGTTCGATCTATGAAATCAAGAGAATTTTATTATTCTTTTTCAATACTACCTCTATCATTAAATGATTATACAATGGGTATATACTGAAGTTTATATTTTAAAACATACTAATTAATAAGACTAATTTGATAAAATGAACTCTTAATAAATATTTTCTTGAGGAAGTAACTCCCGATCTCATATTATTTGACATGTTTGTCTTTTGTACAACTCTTAAGGAAAAATTTATAAGAATTATAAATTGATTAATATTGTCCTATTAAATTCACATTAAATATTGCCATTATTTATTTGAGTTAATTATTTTCATTAAATTATTAAGGATAAAATTGAAAAAAAAAATCCAATTATCTTTTGATTCTTTAAACATATCAATTATTTTGAGATAATTTATTTTTTAGATAAATATGTCAAATATCAAGTAATATGACATGAAAAAAGTATCACGCTAATAAAAGCTAACTATTTTAAAACAGATGAAATTGTTAGAAATCAAGATGGCTCATCTTCATCATTCATATCATCAAATAAAAACTAGCTCCAATATGGGTCAACATTTGGGCTTTATAAACAAGCAACGCATAGCCAGCCCAACAATAATTCATTAGCTTAAAATAGAAGACACTTGTTTAGCTTAGAGTAGAAGGCTCTTGATTAGCTTAGAATAGAAGGTTTTTTTCATTAGCTTGTATAAATAAATGTAATTGACAAAGAATATACAGAGAAAAAAAAAATCCCAACGATTTTTTTTTTTTTATATGGTATCAGAGCGGTAGCTTGTTGCATGTAAATCATCTTCTCGATTATCAATTTCCTTCATCAATGGCAGATGGAGTCACTACTTCTTTAGCATCTTCTGGTTCTACCACCAGAACTCCACCAGTTATGGATCTCACTCGTGTTTATTATCTTCACTCTTCAGATTCACTTGAAATGGCCTTAGTTAACACTCCATTTAATGGAAAAGGTTATCAAGGATGGAAAAGATCAGTGCTTATAGCACTGTCAATCAAGAACAAACTTGATTTTATCACTGGTACTGATGCTTCACAAGATGCTCAATCTCCAGATCTATAATCTTGGAGCAGATGCAATGACATGGTAACATCTTGGATCCTTAACTCTCTTTCCAAGGATATTGCTGATAGTGTTATATACTCTAGGACTACTAAATATTTATGGGTAAGTCTAGAGCATAGATTTGGACAATCTAATAGAGACAAATTGTTCCACTCGCAAAAGAAACTAAATAGGTTAGTTTAAGGAAATAATGACATTGCAGGATATTTCACTAAACTTAAGAGACTTTGGGATGAGCTAGACTCTCTCAAGTCTGATAAGTGTACCAGTGTGTGTAACTATGACGGTAAAGTGAAGCTAGAAAAATCTCTTGAAGATGAGAAGCTTATATAATTTTTTATGGGTTTGAATGATGTGTATGCTCAGGCAAGAGAAAACATCTTAATGATGAATCCGCTGCCCAACATAAATATTGCTTACTCTCTGATTCTGCAAAATGAAAATCAGAGAAAAACCTATATGAGTGGGTTGATCCCAAATGATTTTTCTTCTTTTGGTAAGCAATGTGAATAAAAACAAACTTGGCAAGAAGGTACAGAAACCCCCTGATGTTATGCCTAACTTTGGAACTAGATCATTCAATTATCCAAGAATGAACAATCATTAGCAATTATCCAAATACACAAAGACAAACCAGCCACACAGAAATTTAGGGTTAAGAAGAAGTATAATCCTAATGTATCCTATGATTTTTGTGGTAAGACTGGATATGTTGATGATGATTGCTTCAGATTACATGATTTTCCTGATGATTTTTAGTTCACAAACAACAGAGATGGGCAGGTTCAGATCAGAGAAAATGCTATTATGTTTGGAGAAGAAGGTGATAGTAAGCATAAGATTGACATAGATTTAATCAATCAACATTTCACCAAAGATCAATTCAAGTATTTCATTCAAATGGCAAAACAGAAATCAACAGAGGGATCATCCATGAACAAAGGATCTGAGATAAATGCTAATACAGTTGCTGGTACTGTACTTAAATATATTAAAACTTGTCTTTCAGTTTTTAATTCTGGGACATGGATAATGGACTCAGGTGCTTCTGAGCACATGTGTTACAACTCTAATTCTTTTCTTTTCATGAAAGCTCTTAAAGTTACCGTTAACATAATTTGCCCAACTCTCAGTCCATCCTTGTGACTCACATAAGAAGTGTTCTAATTCCTAATAACCTCACACTGTATAATGCTTTTTATGTTCCAAGTTTCAGATGCACTCTGCTATCAGTTCATAAATTTAATGTCCAATATAATTATACTCTATCTCTCAATTCTAATAGTTGTGTCTTGCAGGGCTCTTTAATGAAGAGGCCTCAAGCTTTTGGTGAAGTGAAGAAAGTCTATACTTACTTCAAATTATTCCTAAGGAGTCTAGTGGGAACCACGAGATTTACAAGGATTCTAAAGTCCTTTCTAACTTTAACAGTACTGTTTCCAGTCCCAGTCCATTTTCACATAGTTTTCCAGTCTGTTCCAATGCTAGTTTTGATGTAAGTTTATGACATGTAAGACTTGGGCATTTGCTCCATTTCCTTACAATTCCCTCTAATTATGATTGTCATTGTGAAATCTGTCCTTTAGCTAGGCAAACTAGATTACCTTTTCCTATTAGTCAAGTTACTTCTCAATCTATTTTTTATCTTGTTCATATAGATACTTGGGGTCCCTACAAGTCACCTACTCATAAAAATTATAAATATTTCTTGACTATAGTAGATGGCTACAGTAGAGGAACCTGGACATACCTGCTAGCAACTAAGAGCAATGCATTTTTTGTTATTCAATATTTCTTAAAAATAACTGAAAGACAATTTCACAAAAAGGTAAAAATTATCAGATCTGATAATACAATGGAGTTGGGTAGGAGTGCAGAGGCATCAAATTTTTTAACATCTCAAGGAATCATACATTAGACATCTTGTGTTGCTACTCCACAATAAAATGGGGTAGCTGAGAGGAAGCACAAACACTTGCTTGAAATTGCGAGGGCTTTGATATTTCAATGTAGAGTTCCTATGATCTATTGGGGAGAATGTATACTCACTGCCATTTTTCTAATCAATATACTGCCTTCCAAGGTTCTTAAAGGTAAAACACCTTATGAAATTCTATTTGGCAAAGCACCTTTTTATCAATTATTAAGATGTTTTGGTTGCCTATGCTTTAATAACACTTTATCTTATGGAAGGAGTAAATTTGATCCTAGAGCCAATAGATATGTCTTCCTAGGATACCCAAGTGATCAAAACGGGTGGAAACTTCTTGACCTGACTTCTAAGAAATTTTTTGTGTCAAGAGATGTTCAGTTTGTAGAACATGTGTTTCCTTTTGCTTCTTCTGACCATTCACATATCCCTACTCCTACTTTTTCTATCCATACAGAAGAAGACTATTATTTCACTCCAGCATCTCTCATTTCTTCTAACCCATTGAACCAAATTCCAACTTACTACCTTCTAACCTTTCTGAACCAAGACTTGATCATTCTAATTCTTATACTCCAACCGTCACACCATTTTTTTCTTTACACCAAGATGTTTCATAACCCTTACCTCCTCCTAGAAGATCACATAGGAGAAACATTGGTGAACTACTTTCACATCTCAAAGACTATATCGGTAACACTATTTATCTTAGTGATGTTACTGAATCTTGTTTTGCTACTCCTACTAAACCCACATGTTTATCAGTTTCTATTTTTTCCACAGCCAGCAGAGCTATAGTACATTCTGTTCCTTCCATCATTGAACCCAATATTACTCTCAGGCATGTACACATCCAGGTTGGGTGAAGGCAATGTAGGATGATATTAATGCTTTAATACTCAACCAGACTTGGGACGTTATGCATTTGCCACAAAGTAGAAAGGCCTTGCCTTGTAAGTGGGTCTATAAAGTGAAACAACATGCAGATGGGTCTATTGAAAGGCTAAAGACACGCTTAGTAATCAGAGGTGATATTCAGCAAGAGGGGATTGATTTCAATGAGACTTTTTCTCCAATGATCAAAATAACCACTATCAGATATTTACTGGCAATTGCAACTAAAAAAAAATGGAAAATCTCACAACTTGATATGAATAATGCCTTCTTACAAGGGACTTTGCAAGAAGAGGTCTATATGAAATTTCCTGCAGGATTGGAACCTCCTCAACCTAATATGGTTTGTCGACTTAAAAAGTCACTCTATGGATTAAAAAAAGTTTTAAGGCAATAGTATGCCAGGCTTGCCGGAGCTCTAAATTTTAAAGGTTATACAACCTCCCTCAATGATTATTCTTTATTCTTTAAGAAATTAGGAGGACTAATCTCTATCGTAGCTGTCTATGTCGATGATATTTTGATTACAGGGGATGCTACTGATAAGATACATAATCTTACGGAGTTTCTTCATTTTGAGTTTAAAATTAAGGATCTCGACTCACTGCATTATTTTTTGGAAATGAAAATTCTGTGGGAAGAACAAGGAATCATAGTAAGTCAACGAAAGTATACCTTAGATTTGATCAATGAATTTGATGTTTCACACCTTCCTCCAGCTTCCTCTCTATTAGATCCTTCAGTCAAGTTCTCTGCAGATTCATAAAATCACATGTCAAATCCTACATTTTACAGACATCTCATTGGCAAGCTTAATTATTTGACTTACACTAGACCGAATCTGTGTGTTGCTATTTTGACTCTCAGTCAATTTATGAAATATCCTAGTCTCGAACATTTCAAAGTAGGATTACGAGTCGTAAGTTACCTAAAATCATAATCGAATCAGGGCATCTTTCTCAATGCTTCACCATCCTTTTCTTTCGCTGCTTATTGCAATGCTGATTGGGCCTCTTGCCGTACTACACGAAGTTCTATCAGTGGATGTTTTATAAGTTTTGGAGGTTCTCTAGGATCTTGAAAATCTAAGAAACAATCTTTCATTTTCTTTTCATCTGCAGAGGCTGAATATCGATCAATGAGGAGATTAGTCGAGGAATTGACCTAGATGACAAAATTGCTTGCTGATTTATCCATTCCTCCCCTCTTCCTGTTCCAATTCACTCCGACAGTCAAGCAACCCTCCATATAGCTCGAAATTCGATTTTCCATGAGCGCACGAAGCACGTCGAGCTTGACTGCCATTTCATTCGTCAATAATATCTCTCTGACTTAATATCTCTTTCTTTTGTTCCATCTAAGGTTCAACTCACCGACATTTTCACCAAGTCCCTTGCCGGACCTCCTCACCATCAGAATTTGTGTAAGTTGGGTGTCGCTTTTTTCCCCTCCAACTTGAGGGGGATGTTAGCAATCAAGATGGCTCATCTTCATCATCCATATCATCAAATAAAAACCAGCTCTAACATGGGTCAACATTTGGGCTTTATAAACAAACAACACATAGCCAACCCAACAACAATTCATTAACTTAAAATAGAAGACACTTGTTTAGTTTAGAGTAGAAGGCTCTTGTTTAGATTAGAATAAAAGATTCTTTTCATTAGCTTGTATAAATAAATGTAATTGATATAGAATATACAAGAAGAAAAATTCACAAAGATTGTCTCTTATTTTTGACAGAAATGTCCGAAAAACATGATTTTATTCCCTTAGGATTTTTTGAGTGGACAAAAGAGAGGAATTGCATAGACACAGCTCACGCGTTAATGGATTTGGTCAATAGTGCAGTAAAATTATGATAATTGATGGGTTGAATGAGTCCACGATCCTAAGCCACCCTTATCAATTCCCAAAACATTGTGTTTTGCACGGACAGTACTAAAAGGGCAAAGTATGTGAAACTTGCAATATTATTGTTAGCACTCCGTCCATCCTTAATTATCCGTTTCAAATTAAAACAATATATTAATTAAAAAAATAATTAATAACATATCTAGTTTACTATAATACTTTTATTAAATGATGTTTACAATTTAATTTGAAGAAAAAACAATTAATGTAAAGGATAAAACATGAAATTTTTTTTAATCTTGTCTTGATTAATAAAAAAAGACAAGTAAAATGAAAAATCAAACTAGGAAATTTGGAACGAGTAATTTGGAGGTATTTGTATTGCATTCGCTTTTTTGGGGGTTGCAAAAATGATGTGAAATTGAATTGTGTTCACTTGATTTAGTTAGTATACCCTTCGTTTGAACGTGCGTGACTAATTGTGACTTTACATTTCAGTTAAGAAGATATTTATTTAAGATTTATTTTGCTATATTAATTTTTTTATTCTTTTAAAAATTTAAACTTGACTACTAATATCTTATGTAAGTAGTTTAATGACAAGAGTAATATAATAGTAGATTTCTCTTGATTTTATAAATTGAGATAACTATTTTCTGAGTAAGGGATCAAATAAAATGAAATAAAAGGGATTACTACAATGCAAAACAGAAGTAACTAATGCAAAAAAAAAAAAAGGAAAAATAATTATCTTTTTTTAATACTAAAAATGAAAGTCTATTGTAATTTTTACTCCGAACAATGAATAAGTAAAAGTGAACAAACAAGAGTAGAGAAACAAAACGCATGGACAAGATGCCCATTCGTCTTCCTCTTCATGTATATATATAGTCTATTACTTTCTCCAAAACGTCTTAAACTCAGTTGCTACCCAAGAAGAGGAATTAAGTGATTTTACATATTTTATATAGATTGCTTTCTATGAATATTGATAGTCTTAAAATTTTTAATTTGAATCCATGTTTACAGAAGGAGATGGCCAGCCAGAAGAGAAATGGAAAAGAGTTGGCAGAAACAAAGCAAATGGAGAACCTTCAGTACATCTCCTAAAATGAAGCTTGCGAAGAGGCATACAGAAGGGAGCCAGGCATACATATACACACTAGAGTTTTTTTCATTTTCCATTTATTTACTCAGCTTATTGTTCCTTATATTTTTGCTTGTAATTAGACACTGATCAAAGTCACTAATCTGGGCTATGAGTCGTCTAATTGTTCTTAAATATGGATTATCAAATGTACGAAATTCTTGTTGCACTTGTATTAATTTACTTACTGAATGTTCATTATTGTTCTGCCACTGATATACACTTTATCCTTGTTGACCTAATACACCTCTTTAACTGGAGGTCTTTTTTAGTTAGACACTAATCAAATTCCACTAATTTGGGCGGTGTTGTTGTATTAATGATGCTTTATAATTTTAGATTTGACTGCTTTTTATTTTATGTTCTTATTGAATATTAAGGATGAAAAAAAGAAAAATATAAAAAATCATCTTAATTTTATAATTAGACAAACAAATTAAAATAATTATTTTAATATATATACGGTGGTCAAATAATATGAAACAAAATAGAGTACTCACTTGCAGTTTTTACTTGACAAATGCCGGCTAATATTTTGAAACACGTGTGTCTTATCACGGATGTTGTGCCTCATAGTTTTACGGGGCAGTAATTCGTTAATATAGTACTCACTAATTGAGCACAAAGTGCTGTGGCTCAATTACTTGTTAGCTTTTGTCAAAGTGCAGGCAATTTTAACATGACATTGTTATAAAATATTTTATATTATCAGGTAAACTTGATTTGTTAATGCAAGTTATTAATTTTTAATATAAAAATTAAAAAAGAAAAAAATGAATAAACTAGCAAATAACAGATCAAATTTAGCTGACAGTGTAAATTATTTTGTACTCCAATAGTGTACAAAAAATAAATTTTTTTAAAATATTAAGTATTCCTTGGTCTCAAATTATTTGTTGGAGTAATTCTGTTTCTTTTTTAAACACATTTCTTAGAAAAACAGAATTAAGAAGTATTTTAACTAAGCTATATCTCAGATGATATAATCTCTCTCCAATGAATATTGACTTTATTTGCATGCCATCACCCCATAATTAAAGTACTAGAACTTATAATCTCCAAGAACAATTTTATTACGAGTGAAATGGATAACATAGATAATTATTTTTAGAAATGATAATTTGAGACGGAGGAGGTATTTTGTTTTGTGCGGTTATAGGAAACTAAAAGTAGGGGATTTGTTTCTCAAGTTGGCCAACCCTTATGGACTTTGAGTTATATATATTTGTAAAAATAATTTTAAATATATGTTACACATGTAAAAGGATACTGAATTTAATTTTGTGAATAACTCAACTATTGCATGTTTAATTTTTATATCGTGATTTCTTTTCCAGTTTGGTTTCATAGGTTATATGGAATATAACCCAAACCATATATATACCAGAAAAATATAGAAATCCTGATATACAGAACTAAACATGCAGATGTTGGTTTACTTAGGTGTGGTTGTCGGATAATAATTGGCACTGAACATAGTAGACATCCAAATATAAATTTTTAATCAAGAAGAGAACTGAGTTGGGTGAAAAGTAGTATGTAGTAGAGAGACATTGATTCAAAACCCAGACCAGAAGACATTCTATAAAAAACCTAATATAAGTAAAAACTTATCCTTATTCATGTATAGATTTCTTCGGGACTAAATGGACCATTTCACATAGATTTATCCCTTCAATCCAGAATATAATTGATCTAGGATGAGCTACATAAATCCCTAGTAGTTTATGAGTTAAATTGATAAGTCGGCCACTTATGATCCACCAACTAAAATTAGTAAGATTAGTGATTTTTTAGCTGTAAGACTAAAATGTATTAAAGTGTCTCCATATGATAGAACCTTGTCAAATATAAGATTTTCGTGAGTCAGATCTTGAGCTGTCAGCCAAACGTTCATGCCTTTCTATTAAGAGAATAGTTTTGATAAATTGTTGAAAAATACACTTACTCTTTTGAGACTGTGTGTGGTCCATAGTAATTAAATATTATCTTGTCTCCTAAGTAAAGTAATAAATCAGTCAATTTTTTTTTTTTTTTAAGTTACGCATATATGATATTTATTTGATGATAAGAAATTAACTACGTGAAGTCCCTATAGTTAAAGTTATTTGCTTAAGAATCTCTACCCTACCTACAAAATATGTCTATGACTCCATCAATCTAGCATATAATTTGATAAACATATGCTAGAAGATTCTTAGAATTTCTTTTTGGAAAAAAGACATGGATTGATCATTTTAAAAAAAAATAATCCACACTATAAAAATATGGACAATTGAAGCCAGTTGACCCAATTTATTTTCTTCTTTTGGTCATTTGGCCCAAAACCATTCTCCTTACACAATTAAGGAGATAAAGTTGGAAACCATTCGAAATACTCAACCACGAGAAATTCTGAAGTTACGTTCTTGGCTGATTGCTTTCCTCATTTTATCGCAAGCTTTGTTATGGTTTGGCATATCAGATATTAATGTTGAATTTTTGTGATCAAATTGATGTTGCTTAAATATTTCTTTGTGGGGTTACTTTTTTTTACCTCATTTTTCACAAGCTTAGTTATAGTTTGGGACTCTTTGTGAAATAGATCTTTTAAGTCTTTTTTAATTAAATAAATCATAAGTTTTTTATGGAAAAAATACACAAAGTAGCATACTTAAGTATTAAATTACAAAAATAACAATACTTTTATCAAATTACATTTTGTAGCATATGTATTTGTATTTTTGTAGCAACAGTTTGCAAAAATACAAAATACATATTGATCATAAGTGCAGTAAAAATCATATGTATTAGTATTTTTGTAGCAACAGTTTGCAAAAATATAAAATACAACTTGCTATATTATGTAATTATGAAACTGTTGCAATGAAATTCTTAATAAAGGGGATAAGTATGCTATTTTTGAATTTTGCCCTTTTTTTATTTAGGGGATGACCCATTTTTGAGACAAATCTATTATCTGTCCGATAGATACATAGATAAATCGATTATGAATCCGACAGATCTATTATCTGTCCGACAGAGATATAGACAAATGGATTATCAATCCGACAAATCGATTATCAATTCGATAAATGAGAAAATAGAAGTAGGCCATTTTACTAATTGAAAATTTGAAGAGGCTTGATAGCCAAATTTTCTCTTATAGTTTGGTATATCAAATATTACTATTATGGATTGGTTGGTAGGTGGGAGAAAGGATAATAACTTGGGAAGAAAATGCATGATTATTTTATCGCGAATTTCGTCAAGACATTAGTTAGTCCTGAGATTATTTATCTTATCATTTACACTATAATGATGAGATAAGTTATTGTTGTTTTCAATGTTTTCGGGTACAAAAATCTGTATTAGGCACAAGAACTTCAACACAAGTTCAAGTCTAAAAACAAGAACACCTATAAAGTTATATAACACCCTCAACACAAGATCAAAAAGACCTTTCAAAGAAGTGTATTTTTTTTCCAGAAATTTAGATGAAACAAAAAAGACCAAGTCCTTCGACTTCACGAAGTATCCTTAAGGAAATAATTCTCCTCAAGTACTCGAGATTGCGGAATTTTTCTCCCAGGATAAAATGGCCTAACAATCCGACTGTAGTGGTACCTCAAACTATCAGATTCTCTTCGAACTCACTCAACGATTAGATGATCACACAGAGTATATTTTTAGAAAACAAGAAGAGTTTTATTGCAGAAAAATTTTCGTGCCTAAACCTGTGGATAAATGCAGGATTATATAGCCATTAAGTGCCCCTTCCGAAAGGTGGCAATGGTTTATCCGAAAAGGTGTATCCTTTGGAAGAGTCATGTCTGTTCATTCGAAACATTACATTTTTTTTCTGAACAGATACAACTATCTAAACAATCACTCATTTTTCAAAACAATATGTCTTTTCCTCTAAGGTTGTGTCCCTTCATTTTTCATTCACACCAATTGAACCCAACTTTATGAACAAGTATGTGATCATCAAGCAAAGACTAATTGCATCTGGATAAGTAGGTTTGCCTTTGAACTGTCCGTAGTGAACATACATCGGATGCACTCGATCAATCAGTAGATTTGATATCTTTGAACCGCCGAGCTTTAATGTACACCTAGATAACACATGCCACACAACCAGCCCTTTACCATTTATGATTCTCACGGTTTTGTTCGTTTCAGCCATGAACACATTTTGGTCTCATGAGAGCTTAGAGAATAGGCCTTTACTAACATTCTCCTTGAAGCGACTTTGACTTCTTTCTCACATAGGTAATTTCTAAACGTTCAATCTTGTAGATTAAACTATTTGGTCAAATCTACCAAATTTAGATAATCATTAAAAGACTTTACACCATAAGTCTTATCCTCATTTACTAAACATTATCTACATCATGAGAATGGGTTGGGTGAATTAACAATGTTGAACCTGTCAGACACAGCTTTGTTTGATCTCCTTGAACCTAGCTCTTGGGATCTCCAGTCTTCTAGGTAGAGTTACCGTCATGCTGACTTGTCCTAGGCCTTAAACCCATTCCCTTGGATGTCCTCTTAACTCCTTCTCTAGACTGGCCTTTTGTAAATGGATACGACATATTATCCTTTGACTTTACATAGTCAACAGTGATAATTCCACTAGAGAGAAGTTCTCTAACAATATTATATCTCTGTCTTATGTGATGAGGTTTACCGTTGTACATCATATTCCCTGCCCTACCTATTGCCGTTTGGCTATCACAGTATATACATACTGGTGCCACTGGTTTGGGGCAATAAGGAATATCTTCCAATAAATTCCAGAGTTATTTTTCTTCTTCACCGACTTTATCCAATGCGATAAATTTAGATTCCATTGTAGAGCGAACAATACATGTTTGTTTGGATGATTTTCAAGATACCTCTCCTCCATTGATAGTAAATATATATCCACTTGTGGATTTTACTTTATTCGATCCGGTGATCCAATTTGCATCACTATATCCTTCAAGTATCACGGGATATTTATTATAATGCAAAACATAGTCTTGAGTGTATTTAAGATACCCCAAAACTTTTTCCATTGCCATCCAATGAGTTTTGTTGGGATTACTCGTGTACCTACTCAACTTACTAATAACGTATGCTATGTCTGGTCGTGTACAATTTATTATATACATTAAATATCCCAATACTCTTGTGTACTCTAACTGTGAGTCACTTTCACCCTCATTCTTTTGAAGTGTGAAGCTCACGTCCAATGGAGTCTTGGCAATACCAAATTTCAAATACTTGAATTTGTCAAGTACCCTTTTTTATGAATGAGACTGTGACAAGCCAACCCTTGTGGAGTTCTATGGATTCTTATTCCCAAGATCATATCCGCAACTCCAAGGTCTTTCATATCAAACTTGCTCTCTAGCATTCGTTTCGTAGAATTTATGTCCAAAATATCTCTACTGATGATCAACATATGATCCACCTACAAACAAACAATGACTTAGTGATTTCAAGTGTCTTTAATGTAAACACATTTATCACATTCATTAATCTTGAACCAGTTTGCTAACATGGTTTGGTCAAATTTTGCATGCCATTATTTAGGTGCTTGTTTTAGTACATAAAGTGACTTAACAAGTTTACACACCTTATTTTCTTTTCTTGGAACCACATTCTCCATTTAGGAATGCTGTTTTCACATCCATTTGATGAATTTTAAGACCATATACTGCCGCCAAGGCTATTAACATCTGAATTGATGTTATTCTTATTACTGGAGAGTATGTATCAAAGTAATCAAGGTCTTCCATTTGTTTAAACCCTTTTACAATAAGTCTTGCCTTGTATTTTTCAATAGTACCATCAACTTTTATTTTTCTTTTGAAAATCCATTTAGATCAACCAAATCTCACTTATGGTTGCTTAAGATTGAATCAATCTCTCTATTGACTGCCTCCTTCTAAAAGGATGAGTCTGAAGACGCCATTGCTTCCTTAAATGTTTGAGGCTCATTTTCTAGGAGAAATATTACAAAATTGGATCCAAACAAAGTTGACGTTCTTTAACGTATACTACGTCTTGGATTCTCATCATTATGTACAACCTCACTTGGTTTATCTCGAGGTCTTTTAGACCCCCCACTAGACTGTTCATATCTAGTTTTATACGGATAAATGTGTAAAGAATTCAACATTATCTGATTCAATTATCATATTTTCATTAATATCCGATTGTTCAGATTTGTGAATAAAAAACTGACATGCTTTACTACTTTTAGCATATCCTATGAACACGCAGTCCATCGTCTTAGGTCCTATCTTTACCCTTTTTTGGCATAGGAACTTGGACCTTGGCCAGATACCCCACACTTTGAAATATTTCAAGTTGGGTTTCCTTCCTTTCTATTTTTCATAAGAAATTGATTGTGTCTTACTATGGAGAACTCTACTGAGTATTCAGTTGGCCGTAAGGATAGTTTCCCTACATAAGTTTTGCGGTAAATTTGAACTTATAAGTAAGACATTCATCATTTTCTTCAAAGTTTGGTTTTTCCTTTCCACAATTCCATTAGATTGAGGTGAATACGGGGTTATATTTTGATGGACAATTCCATTCTCTACACATATTTTGGAGAAGGGAGATTCATATTCTCTTCTCCTCACTTCTTATCATTTTTTATCTTTTTCTCTAACTAATTTTCAACTTTAGTTTTATATTATCTAAACGCATCTATTGCTTCATCCTTACTATTTAGCAAATAGACATAACAATATCTAGTGCAATCATCAATAAAAGTTATAAAATACTTTTTTTCACCATGAGATGGTGTTGACTTCATATCATAAATGTCAATATGGATTAAGTCTAAGAGATTGAATTTTCTTTCAACAGACTTATACAGATGCTTAGCATACTTTCATTCCACACACGTTTGATATTTTGATTTATTGCACTCAAAGTTTGGTAAAACTTCTAAGTTAACCAGTGTTTGCAATATTTTGTAATTAACATGGCCTAATCGTTCATGCCACAAATCATATGACTCAAGCAAGTAAGAAGAAGCAGAACTTTTATTGATTTCAATAGTTATTTCATTCATCTTATATAGGCCCTCGGTGAGATACCCTTTTCCTACATACACTTCTCCTTTACTAATTACAACTTTTCTAGAAACAGTTACACATTTGAATCCATTTTTATCTAGAAGTGATATAGAAATTAAGTTCTTTCTTAACTCTGGTACGTACAGGACATTGTTGAGTGTCAACACTTTGCCTGAAGTCATTTTCAAGCATACTTTTCCTGTTTCTTCTACTTTTTCAGTAGTGGAGTTAGCCATGAAGATATTTTCGGAAAGCATGACATACAGATCATTAGTTTCTTTCTTGGACTCAGCCACATTTGCTTGGTCCTTTTTCTTGCCTTTCTTAGGGGCACGACAATCTGTTGATTTATGGCCAATCTTGCCACAGTTGAAGCACTTTCCAATGAATTTTTTCTTGGGTTGATTTCTTTCATTTCTAGTTTTATTTTGCTTTTTGGAGTTGTGTTCATCTTCTACAATATTTGCTCAATTCATTGTAGAATTTCCTCTTGACCTTCTTTCTGTAGCCTTATTATCTTCTTCAATGTGCAATCTTATGATTAGATCTTCGACAGACATCTCCTTACGTTTGTGTTTCAAATAGTTCTTAAAGTCCTTCCACATAGGTGGTAGCTTCTCTATTACTGCTATTACTTGAAACGCTCCATTCATGATCAATCCTACAATAAAGTTTATGTGAATACTAAGAACATTTTCAAACTATTCAACGAAGGTATTTGTCAAAGTCATAACTTTATAAAGAGATCATTAATAAGCACTTGAAGTTCCTACACTTGGGAGACAACAGACTTATTGTTTATCATTTTAAATTCCAGGAATCTTACAACGAAGAAGTTTTTAGTTTCGGCATCCTCTGTCTTGTACTTCCATTCTAGCGGCCCCACAACTCTTTTGCAGTCTTTGTTCCACTATACATTTTATAGAGGTCATCTTGGAGACCACTCAAGATGTAGTTCCTTCAAAGGAAATTGAAGTATTTCCAAGCCTCCATAATCACAAATCGCTCTTGTTCAGAGGTTTCCTCGGGTACCTCCGAAGCTTCCTCAAATGTGAACCTTTGAAGACATAGAGTTGTGAGGTAGAAAAACATTTTCTGCTGCCACCTATTGAAGTCAATACCCGTGATTTTTTTGGGTTCTCCGCTGGTTTCATAGCTTGCAGAGCATTATTACGACTCGTTGTGGCAATACTAGTCACTGCCACAGTCGTTGCAGTATCATGCACTTGACTATCGTTAGTCATTTTACTGTCACAACAAGACAGTAAATTTAGTATATCAAAATACTACTAATAAAGTTGCAACAACTTTAAACACCCCTTGTTTCTAGTTTAACGATGAAGTTTTTATGACTTTCAATCGTCAACCGAGTGATTTTTAACTTGTGATAAATATTTTATTTCTTCAAATCACTATTTAAGTTCAAACGGAGCAGAAATCTAAAAGCTTTAATCTCCAGAAATCAAGCAATACAAATTCCGAAAAAAAACTTTAGTGAAAAGAAAATTTCACCAAACAAGCAAACATTTTTTTTCCAAAGTTATTTCCTTAAGATTGTTGTTTACAATGTTTTCGGGTACAAAAATCTGTATTTAGGCACAAGAACTTCAACACAAGTTCAAGTCTAAAAACAAGAACACCTATGAAGTTATATAACACCTTCAACACAAGATCAAATAGATTTTTCAAAGAAGTGTTTTTTTTCCAGAAATTTAGATGAAATAGAAAAGTCCAAGTCCTTCGACTTCACGAAGTATACTTAAGGAAATAATTCCCCTCAAGTACCCGAGGTTGCAAAATTTTTCTTCCAGGATAAAATGGCCTAACAATCCGACTGTAGTGGTACCTCAAACTATCGAATTCTCTTCGAACTCACTCAATGATTAGATGATCACACGGAGTATATTTTCTGAAAATAAGAAGAGTTTTATTGCAGAAAAATTTTCGTACCTAAACCTGTGGATAAATGCAGGATTATATAGCCATCAAGTGCCCTTCCAAAAGGTGGCAATAGTTCATCCGAAAAGGTGTATCCTTTGGAAGAGTCATGTCTGTTCATTCAAAACATTATTTTTTTTTCTGAATAGACATAACTATCTGAACAGACACTTCTTTTCCAAACCAATATCTTTTTCTCTAAGGTTGTATCCCTTCATTTTTCATTCACATCAATTGAACCCAACAGTTATATCATATATATAATAGGATAAGTAATCCCATGGTATATTCCAATCCATGAGATAACTTTGTCTATCCCATTCCCATACCAAACTAACCCTTAATTGTTTGATAAATTTGTAGTAAAAGGTGAACATATTGATGTTAATTAAGTGTTTCTTTGTGGGGTTAGTTCTTTTCTCATTTTTTTGCAAGCTCAGTTATGGGTCAGCATATCAATATTAGTGCTGAAATTTTGAGCTAAAATCTGCAGTGAAGGTTGACTAAGTTGATGTTACTTAAAGTATTTCTTTGTGGGGTTATTTTTCCCCTCATTCTTTCACACGCTTAGTTATGGTTTGGCTTTATGGCATATCAGATGTTACTGTTGAATTTTTACCTAAAATTTATAGTAAAGGGTGAACAAACTGATGTTACTTAAGTGTTTCTTCATTAACTGTTTAGTACATCATGGTCTTGGGTTGTTGGAGCTAATGGATGAGATTGTCTGTTTCATTTTGTCATATCATTATTAATATTTGTGGAAATTTAACAATTTTCAATTAGTATTTTTGCGAATATCTTTTGCAACAGAAGTTTGTTATTTAAAGTTTCTAAAATTATAAATTTCATAGCAAGTGTTGAAGAATCAGTGTTATTTTTGTACCAAAAATTAGATGGTCATTCTTTTTCTGAGAGGAGTGTGTATAATGTTTGAGCAAAACTAATTTCTTAACAATGAGGATGCTAAAGTAAGTAAATTGAACAATATGTGAAGGAAGCAAAACATGCATAGGTTTGTCGATAGGTTGCTGGGATAACATATACTCCCTTGATTTCAATCTATCTGAAATAGTTTGATTGGGTGTGAAGTTTAAAAGAAAGAAAGGATTTTGAAGCTTGTCGTGTTAAACATGAAATGAGATTTTTATGACTATTATAGTATGCTGTTAAGGATAAAATGAGAAGGTTAAAGTCTTTTGAGATGGGTGTTGTTTCTGTTGTCTCTATCTTTTATGTCATCTATTGCTTATATCATGAATGCCATTTTTGTTATCAAATTGATGGAGTTGAAATTGGTTACTTAATGTAGCTCCTTTATTTGATTTGCTTGCTGATATGGACTGAAGGGGAGCCTTGGTAAATGGCAAAGTTGCCTCCATGCCACTAGGAGGTCACGGGTTCTAGCCATGGAAATAGTTTCTTGTAGAAATACAAGGTAAGGCTGCGTACAATAGACCCTTCTAATTCGTCCCTTTCGAGACCCCGAGCATAACGAGAATTTAATGCACCGAGTTGCCCTTTGTTTCTTGTTGATATCGAGTATGAACTCTTGGTTTTTTGATCTATTTTTCTTGTCCCACATACCTTTCTCGTGTTTTTTTATTTTCTATTTCATTGTGAAGTGAAATCTTTTAGATGGTCTTAAAATTAGGTAGTAATAAGAAGCTGAAGAAGGTGAAAAGATTGCTCTATTCTTTATGTGTTATTATCAAGGGAAATGAGTGAGATATTTTGTGAGGATGTGCGTTAAAATAGAAAATAATAATACTTGTCTTTGCTTTTCATTCCCCGGCTCTCTCCCTTTGATGGTTTTACAGATGAAATTTAAGGGTGTCAAATGTTGTTGTGTCCTCACTCCTCCATCTCATAAATTACAAAACAATTAGGGTTCCATTACCACCCTTCTTGAAACAGAAAAAGGTACCTAATTTTTTTTTGAAATGTCGTCGTCGATGTTTTAATGTTCTATTGTACTTTATGGTATTAATTTGTTTGAGTGTTTGTTTGACCTCAGCAGGATTCAATTAGACATAACATAGATGGAACTTGGCTATTGTTTTATGTTTTTAACAAAAAACAACATTCCCAGTGTATTCCCATCAAGTGGGGTCTGGGGAGGGTAAAGTGTACGTAGTCCATCACACCACCTTAGGTGAAGTAGAGAGGTTATTTCAGATAGACCCGTGGCTCAAGACAAATAACAATATAACAAACAAAACACATAATAACATGCAACAACAAGGTATTACTATAATAACAGATAGTAAAGGGTAATAACAGAAACAAGACACGCATAAGGTAATACTAAAAAACCATCTATTCGAAAGACATAGGTATTACCAATACACTACAGACATACTCCTACACACTAACTCTCTACCTTAATTCGTGTCCTCTACACTTTCCTATCAAGGGCTATGTCCTCCATAAGCTGTAACTGCTCTATGTCATGTCTAATCACCTCCCTCCAATACTTCTTAGGCTTACCCCTAACCCACCTAAAACCATCCATATACAGCCTCTCACACCTCGGTTCTAGAGCATCCGCATGTCTGAACCATCGCATCTACACTTCCCATATCTTGTTCTCTACCGAAGCCACTCCCATATTCTCTCGAATAATCTCATTTCTAACCTTATCCCTCCTGGTAAGTCCACACATCCATCACAATATTCTCATCTCCGCCCCTTTAAGTTCTGTATGTGGGAGTTCTTAACTATCCAACACTCCTCTCTATACAACATAGCCGGTCGAACTACCACTCTGTAGAACATACCTTTGAGTTTAAGAGGCACCTTTTTATCACACAAGATTCCTGAAGTAAGCCTCCATTTGAACCATCCTACACTAATATGGTATGTGATATCCTCATCAATCTCCCGATTCCCTTGAATCATAGACCCAAGGTACTTGAAACACTCCTTCTTCTGAACGATCTGGGAATCAAGCTTTACTACCACGTCTGCCTCATGCGACAAAACACTAAATTTACATTTTAAGTACTCTGTCTTAGTCCTACTCAACCTAAATCCTTTAGAATCAAGGGTCTATCTTCAAAGCTTCAACTTATCATTAACTCCTCACCGAGTTTCATCAATCAGTACAACATTATCGACAAATAACATACACCAAGGCACTCCTCTTGGATATATCGCATCAAAACATTTATCACCAAGGAAAATAAAAATGGGCTAAGAGTCAATCTCTGGAACAACCTTATCAAAATCAGAAAGTGCTCCGAATCCCCTCCTTTTATCCTCACATGAGTCTTCTCACTATCGTATATGTCCTAGATCGACCTAACGTATGCCACGGGAACCCCTCTAGCCTCCAAGTACCTCCACAAAATCTCCTTTGAAACTTTGTCATACGCCCCCTTAAGATCGATAAACACTATGTATAAGTCCTTTTTTATCCCCTAAACTGCTTTACTAATCTCCTTAGGAGGTAAATGGCCGCCAGTAGTCGAGCGACCTAGCATGAAATCAAATTGATTCTCGAAAATAGTCATGATCCTTCTCAGTCTCAACTCTACCACCCTTTCCCAAACCTTCATAGTATGACTCAATAACTTGATACCCTTATAGTTATTACAACTCTGAATGTCCCCCCTATTATTATATAAAGTAACCATCGTAATCCATATCCAGGCTTCAGGCATATTTTCTGTTCTAAAAATGATGTTAAACAATATCGTCAGCCACTCCAAGCCTGACCCGCCCATGCTCTTCAAAAAGTCCATCGGAATCTTATTTGGCCCAGTCGCCCTGCCCCTACGCATTCTATGAATATCCCCCTTGACATTTCCACCTTAATACGCCTACAATAACTATAATCTCAACACCTCTGAGTTCTACAAGTTCCCCCAACATGAAACCTTTATCTCCCTTGTCGTTCAAGAGTCTATACAAATAAGATTGCCACTTCTTCCTAATGAGGGAATCCTCCACCAATACTATGTCATCCCCTCTCTTGATGTACTTCACTTGGTCAAGGTCATGAGTCTTCTGCTCCCTATCTTTGGAAAGACTATACAACTTTCCATTCCCATCTATCTTCTCTAAATCTACATGCAAGCTCTCAAAAGTCGTTGTTTTTGCCATTGTAACTGCTACCTTAGCCTCTTTCCTAGCTAACTTATACTTCTCTTTATTCATCTATTTCTCCTTGTCATCCTTAATCTTTACCAACTTAGCATATGTCACCTTGTTAGTCTCCACCTTTCCTTTGACTTCTTAAATTCACCACTAGTCCCCCTGGTGCTTGCCCGATTGACCTCTCAAAAAGCACAACACCTCTTTAGTGATCTCCCTAATGCAACTGGCAGTCATTTTCCACATACTGTCCATATCCTTTTTACTCTCCCATGCCCTCGAGTTATCAACTTCTCCTCTATCTCCAACGCACTGGCCAAAGTTAAGCTACCCCACTTAATCCTGGGTCGATTCTCTACTCCCCTCTTTTTACTGTCTGTTTTGATTACCAAGTCCATCACTACAAGCTTATGTTGGGTCGAAAGAATATCTCTAGGTATGACTTTATAGTCTTTACTTAGCTCTCAATCAACCTTCCTAAGGAGTAAAAAGTATATCCGAGTCTTGGCCACTGAACTATAAATGAATTCGCTATCCACAACCCAAAAACCATAGCAAAATCCAAAAGAGAATCTACTCCTTTATTTTTTCCCCCAAAACAAAAACCACCATGCATATCATTATAACCTCTCGCTGTAGGCCCAATATTCCCATTGAAATCCCCTCAAATAAAAAGCTTCTTCGAGCTCAGAACGCCTCTCACCATCTCATCTAATACCTCCCAAAAGACCTTCTTCTCCTCATTTTCCAAGCCTACTTACAGAGCGTATACACTAATAACAATCACTGTAGATCCTCTAGTGACCAACTTAATCAACATCAACCTATTGTTGACCCGTCTAACCTCTACCGCCTACCTCCTAAGCTCTTTATCTACTAAGATACCTACCCCATTCCTATGTCTCATGCTGTTAGATTGGGTAAAATGTCCCACATTAGTTGGGGAGTGGATTGGTAGTTTGCTTAGATAGACTTGGGTAATCCTCACCTCTTGAGCTAGCTTTTGAGGTTGAGTTAGGCCCAAGATCTATTCTAACAAGGTATCAGATCCAGGATCATCCCCATTTTAGGCTACCGGTCCACGCATGTAACACCCCACAAAAATCGTCCATGCGTTAGCGCGTGGAAATATGCTCTTAGAGTTAAATGACTAGAATTGTGTCAAAGAAACTTAGTCTTATTTTTGATTTCCAAAGTGATTAAAGTTTAAACCATATATAATTTCCCTAATTTCAACTTTTTATCATGTGAAAAATTGAATGAGCTTTTCGTCGATATAATATTCGCCCAAATCCGATGCCTGGGCAAGAAGTTATGGCTAATTTAAGTTCTAGTCATAAAACACCATTATTTTGGTGCTTGGCACGTCGCGGAGGGGGCCTATTTAGAAATTGTCAAATGCCAATATCATAGCGCAATTGTGGCGCATCGCGCTGAAGTTTTAGGTACCAACCAGTAAGACAACGTGATGGCTCTGCGTCGCGGTGACCTTAAGAATCCCACTCATCAATTTCCAGTGAGTCACCACGATTGTGGCGCATTGTGGTGGCCCATGAAATTGGACTCCCAGTTATATATTTTTTATTCTGTCTCATTAAGGGTATATTAGGTATTTTCCACCCCCTTATTAGCCTAAACATGAGATTTAGTCCCAAAGACACCAGAATACATTCACAATCATCCAAATTACTCAAGAACACTCTCTAGGGTTTCAAACTAAAAAACTCAAATAACTCAAGATTTAACCATGGGTTTTCAAGATTTATTGAAGATTTGAAAATTCCCAAATCGTAGGCTTCAAGAATCATTCATCAAATTCCTAAATTAAGGTACGTGGGGTTTATCCTAAAAATGCATGGGCTTGTGGAAACACTCAATTATGATTTAAAGATTATAAAGCATGAATTCGTAAAAAGGGGTTTGAAATCCATGATTTTCTTTATTCTTTGTGCATGTTATTGATTATTTTGGACTTTAGGCCTCAACCCCTTAAATTAATTTACAAGTATATGTATATGTATGAAATTAAAATTTAAGATTTGTTTGAGAGCAAAGACTATGAAGTCCCTCTCTTGTGATAAATTCACCTTTATGATCTTAGTATGAATGATTTGAAATGCATGATTTATGGGTTTAAAACTAGTTTTCTCAATACCCTAGTATCAGAGCATGATTTAGAGATGATGAGAGAGAGCTTCTTGATATAATGACCCTTGTTTTAAATGAGAAAGAGTTGTATGTGATTGAGAAATTTGACATGACCACCTTGTATTATTGAAATGCTTGACAAAGAGAGTGCCTTGCATGTGTTTACATGAGGTTTGAGAAAGAGTTTCTTTGAATTGATATTTTTTGAAAATAGAGATTATTATATGCTATTAATGGCTCAGAGACGTGACTTGCAAGTCAATGGTATGACGATACCATAAACATGTATGTCATAATAGAGTATGTTTTTAGAATATGTTTTCAGAGAATGTATGCTTTAAAGAGTTAAAAATGGGATTAAAGAGGGTTAGGTGGTTATCCAAAGATGTCTTTAGTTCAAGTAACTCTTATCCTAAAATCGTAATTTACCAATCCGGGTATATTATTTTATGCTGGCGATGACCGTGTGGCATAGCAGAGTCAGAGACTCCAACCCTTTAGGTATACTTGGGTTGGAGGCTTCCCCACCGAGTCAATGGAGGATTCTATATAGACCATGGAATTTCAGAGTTGTAGGGTACACCAGCTAGTGCAGAAGTAAAACAAAGAGTGTCACAGAGTTCAGATGATTTTACAGAGTCTTTAAAAAATACCTATGAGATTTCTTACTATCTGATATGTTTATGAACTATTTTAAATTGCTCTCATATAAGTTTAATATAAACTAGTATTTTGGATCTGCTATGCATACCAGTACATCTGTATTGACCCCTACCTCCCAAGTTTGGAGGCTCAGTCCAAGGGTCCGGCTAATCAGTAGAGTATTCCAGAGAAAAGTGATCCATTTAGTGGTTAGCCTTTTTTGTTCAAGAAGACCTGTTATTTCAGATTATGTTATTCTTTTGTATTAGTCTACTGGTGGCCTTGTCCTAATTTTCAAATAGTTGTTAGATTTTTATGTAGTAGAGATTTCGCAGATTGTTCTAGATGTTGTTTAGTTGATTTCAGATTCCATTCCTTATTGTTAGACTAAATCTAGAGTATGACCATGTTTTTGTATCAGATTATATTTCTGCATTTTGTTTTATTATGTGAAGGTTGTACATGATTACTTGTTAGAGTAGGACGCCCGAGCATTCATGTTTTGGGATGTCTGTCATGGCCAGGACCTAGTTTAGGTCGTGACAAACTTGGTATTAGAGCACGCCTCATGGTCCAAGGTTGTTTGCGAAATCGCATCGGGTGGAATCTTATTTATGGGTGTGTTGCTTGCCACACTTATAAGCAGGAGGCCACTAGCCATTTAGGAATATTTCTATTCTTTTTGGTTTAGTTCATGCTTCAGAGTCTGAGTTGTCCCCTTATCAATGATTTCTTATGTTTCAGAAAAATAATCAAGCCTCCCTGTCGTACTATAGATCAGGATGCACAGACAGATGAGGTCTGTCCCACTCATGAGGTGAGGACCCAAAATAGAGCTCAGACTTCTAAGATTGATGCTACTCTGAGAGTCCCACCTACTTTGAGCAACCCACTTAGGGAACCCAGAGCTCCCAAAATGGGGACTAACCGCTCTCATCCTTACGAGAGGGAGGTATCTAATGTAGAATTCAGATAGTCCATTCACATACTTGTCCAATTGGTAGCCACACCGACTCAATGGTCGAAACATATTGGTTCTGCATCTGTTACGTTTGAAGCTACAATAGTGGGCCAATTCATGAGGATGAACCCACCCAAGTTTATTGGTACCAAGGTTGAAGAGGATCCACAGGAGTTTATGGATGAGATGGAGAAGATTTTTAAGGTGATGCAAGTAGATGAGGAAGAGGGGGTTGAGTTAGAGGCTTACCAGCTCAATGATATAGAGAACCAATGGTATAATGAGTGGGAAAATTCAAAGAGTGAGCATGTTAAGCGCACAGTCTAGGCCGAGTTTGTGGAAGCCTTCCTTGATCGATTCTTTTCTCTCGAGCTGAGGGAGGCCAAAGCCAAAGAGTTTATGCATCTAAAGTAGGGTAAGATGAGTGTCCAGGAGTACACTCTGAGGTTCAACCAACTAGCCCGTTATGCTCCAGATATGACTAGTAACATGAGAGCCCGAATGAGGAAATTTGCATCCGGCCTTTCAGATGACTTAGTGATTGAATGTCAGGGAGCAATGTTAAACCAGGACATGGATTTTTCCAGGCTATCAGTCCACATACAACAAGTTGAGGAGAAGAAAAAGAAAATTACTAAATCTAGAAAGAAGGACAGACAGGCAAAGAGATCCAAAATATTAGACCAGATCTACAGTCAGCAGCAGAGTAGGAATTGGGGTAACAAATGGCAAAAGAAGAAGAATTGGGGTAATGCACAGTCTGCAGCCAGTGCACCAGTGACCAGACCCCCAGCCGAATAATGCACTCAGGATTTTTAGTATAGGTAGGGGCCGTGGATGCAGGGTTCATAGTAACAAAGAAGTGTAGCTTAGACCTCTCGAACATACCCGCATTGTGAGAAATATGGGAGGAATCTGTAATACCCCATAATTTTTCCTAGCTAATTTCATCTCAAGAATGTATAGTATTAGCTTTGTAATTGAATTATGGTTATTCCATGAGGAATTTTCAAGATTTTTACTTTTTTTTTTCAGAATTTATGACTATTTCAAGTTCACGTCATAAAACAGCTCCATATTAGTTAGTGGCACGCCGCGACACAAGGGGAAATGGAATTTGGAAAATTTTTGTAGGTGTCCGCTATTATGGCATATCGCGCCAGGGCCCAAATTCAGAATTGTCATTTTTCTAGTGTCTCAGCGCGATTTTCCCCGCGTCGCGCCAAAGTTCTAGGTCACAAAGGAAGTGGAAACACAATGTGCCATCCCTCAATTTCTCAATTGTCAAAATCCAGTAACACGGCGCGATAGCATCGGGTCGCGCCAAGGGTCCAATTCGGGAAAATTTATTGAAATTAAATAACGCATCCAGGGTTAAAAGGGTCAACTTTCCACCCATATTTAAGTCCTTTAACATGTGATTCAACCACTTTTCACCCAAAATATACTAGTTTCTCTCAAGTTTCTCTCAAGAACAAGCTAGGGTTTTCATAGAAGATCCAATTTCAAGAAAGTTTCACTGCCAATATTCACGAAATCATGAACTAAGATATGCATAGTGTTCATTCACGGACTCCTTTCATCCATGAAGTCCAAGAGTCCCTTTTCCAACTTCAAGTTATGGATTTTCTTTATGATTTCATGATTGGGCTATTCTTATTCATATTGATAAATGAGAAATTAAATTCTACTCTAGGTTGGGTGATAATTTCTATGTGGGTTTAATTATTATAGATATAAATTCATGCAAACCAATGACTAAACCCTTGAATGATGAAATTAGAATGTGACCATGATGTTTAATTGTTGTACAATGATGTTTACATGTACCATGCCTACAATATATTTGATTTAATTCTTAAATGAAGGAAAAATGCCTAACTAACATGTTGTCATGAAATCCCCATGTATGTACAAGCTTATGCCTATCACATGTTTGATGAAATACTTTAGTAAATGTATTATGGTGATTATAATGTATTCAAGAAAGTCATGCTTTGTCAGTTTCCTTCTATCGATTTTTGGGTGTACTTGTACTCGAAACATTAGCGGTGTGCCTAAATCCATGTCATGTTTTCATAATACACTCAGTCAAGCTATGATCCTTAGACTTAAGACAGTCTTATGATTCAGGAAAACTCTATGATCTTATAAACTCAGTCAACTGTCAAATATCAGTAGTATTTCGTCAGTCAACGGAATTCATTAACTCAGCCCATGTTTAGTTCAGTAAATCATGTTTAGAGTCTATTCATATGGGAGTAGAAATTAGCACTGAATGAACCCAAGGATGGGAACACACACTATCAGGTGAGGGTATGATTCTTAGAAGTCATCCTTGCATTCTAGAACTATGTAGCCAACATAGGTTGAGACATCAACACTATTCGATGAGGGTTGATGAGGTGGATAAGCACTGTTAGATAAGGGCCCCACCATTCTTATAAAGGGGACCCTATCAGATGAGGGTTGCCCATATCTTGTCCTTATCGGTGGTGCGGTATTGACACCTTTCTAATTGGGGTTACAGATTGGACCCCAACTCAGCCATAATGGTGTATCAGGGGCATTTCGATTAAATAACTACTTCCCATAATTTCATATTACAAATTTAGGACTGTCAGATATAGTCAATCAGTCTCAGTAATAGAATTAGATAGTTTTTCAGATTTCAGGACTATCAGATATAGTCAACTCAGATACAGTACAAAACTCAGATAGTTCTATCAGATTTAGGACTGTTAGATATAGTCACTCATGTTATCAGTTATGTTCAGATTCAATAATCACCTTATTACAATATTAGTGTCAGTTGTTATGTCTCATGCATGTATTCTCATGCTCATGATAGTTAGTCAGTTATTATTATTGTTCATACATATGAACCCCATGCATTCAGCCTACCTCACATGCATACCAGTACATTCAAAGTATTGATGCATTTATGCTATGGTGTCTTAGACCATAGGTTCAGAGACACAAGCTTCAGAGCAATAATAGATTCCAGATATCTGTAGATAGAGTTAGAAGTGAGTTCTCATCTTTCGAGGACATGATTATTTCCCTATTATCTCATTATTCATTTGTTAGTTGGAGTTAGTTGGGGACATATCCTATCAACTCCTTACTCAGATAGTTTAGTCAGTTGGAGGCTTTCTAGACTATCATGTTTCAGACTTCAGTATGTTCAGTTTTGTTTTGGGTATTCTATTACCCCACACAGATGTTATATCATTCAGATCATGTTTAGTATTAAACCTTATGGCCTTTCAGTTCATGTTTCCAAATTATAAAGTATTTTGTGCAGTATACAGGTACAAATATCAGTCATGGGTTAGTTTATGGTCCTTTGGGGTCATGAGCACCGTGTAGCATTTTGGGTACCAGATTTGGGGCATTACAAACTTTGTATCAGAGCCTAAGGTTCAATAGAGTCCTAGCAAGTTTAAAAGCCGCTTCTAGTAGATTCTTGTACATGGGTTTGTTGCGCGCCATATTTATGTGCAAGAGGATGTAAGATGTTTTAGGAATAGTTTCCCTTCTTTCGGTATTCATGTCATGCCGGTGAGCATAATCTCAAGTCAATCTCTCAGTCTAATTTATTTCCTTCTATCTTTTACAGAACATGCCTCATAAAAGAAGAACCAAAAATTAGTCAGCCCCTCAGCCCGAAGATCCTTTGGGCGATCATGTTTCTCATGCGGAGTTCAGGGCCGCATTCACTACTCTTGCTTAGTCAGTTTCCGCTCAAAATGAATGGCCATGAGTCATTTTGGCCAACCCATTGGCCAACTCAGCCACAGCTAGGATTCAGGATTTCACCCGAATGAATCCTCTATCCATCCTTGGGTCTAAGGTAGATGAGGACCCTCAAGAATTCATTGATCAGGTTCAGAAGGTGACAGACATCATGGGGGTGACTACTGTTGAGAGTGCTGAGATAACTGTATATCATTTGCAGGATGTGGCTCATACTTGGTTCAAAAAGTGGAAGTCAAAGAGGTCAGATGATGCAGGTCCTATAGAGTGGGAGGAGTTTGTCACTGCATTCTTAGATATAGTCTTCCCTAAGAGCTTAGAGAAGCTAAGGTGCTACAATTCATCAACCTCAGGTAGGGCAATATAACGGTGAAAGATTATTCTCTTAAGTTTACTTAATTAGCCTGATATGCCCCTCATGTGGTTGCAGAAAGTAGAGCTAAGATGAGTAAGTTCGCTTCAGGGGTAAATGATAGCGTGGTAAATGAGTGCAGATCTGCCATGCTAAACAGTGACATGACTTTATCTAGGCTTATGAATCATGCTCAGTAAATAGAGGAACAAAAGATTAAGAAGAGGTAGAAGCAGAATAAGAGAGCGAAGACAGGTAGTTTCAACTTCGCTCAGCCTAAATCAGAAGAAGGAAACCATACCCAGTTTCGTCCTAAGTCATCAGTTCCAACCTATTCTTTAGCCAGTGCTCTAGTTCCTAAGTTCAGGGAAGGTAACAGAGATATAGTGCCAGGCTCTAGGTCTCAGGGCAATGTTAGCAATGCTCGAACTAATCCTCTTTGTCAAACTTATGGTAAGAACCACAAGGGTGCTTGCAGAGCTGGTAGCGATGTCTGTTTCGTTTGTCGCAAGCTATACCATAAAGTTAGAGAATGCCTTCAGTCAGGTTATCAGAGTCATCTTCACTCCTCAGCTCAGTCTGGTTACCCAAATCAGCAGGGTGCCACCACCAGTGCTACTAGTGGTAAACACCCAAATCGTCTCTATGCTCTTCAGTCCCGAAAGGATTAGGAAAATTCTCCTGATGTAGTTACTAGTACATTACAGATATTTCATGTGCATGTTACTCTTTGCTAGATCTAGGAGATTCTTTGTCTTTTGTTACTCCCTATATAGCAGGTGATTTTGGAATCAGTCCCAAAATCCTAGCAGAGCCTTTTTAGTCTCTACCCCAGTGGGTAAAACCATCATAGCTCGGCGGGTATACAAGAGCTACCCAGTTATGATATTTCAGAAAGTCACTTCAGCAGACTTAGTTGAATTAGAGATGACTAATTTTGATGTCATTCTCAGCATGGATTGGCTTCATTCCTACTATGCCACAGTTGACTGTAAAAACAAAATAGTCCAGTTTTAGTTTTTGAATAAACCCGTCCTTGAGTGGAAGGGTAGTACTTCAGCATTTAGAGGTCAGCTTGTTTCCTACCTTTGGGCATAGAAAATGATATATAAATGATGTGTCTATCATTTTGTTCGAGTTAAAGACACTAGTTTTGAACTCTCAGCCTTGAATTAGTTCTAATTGTAGGTGAATATTTAGATGTCTTTCCCGAAGATCTTTTAGGAATTCCTCCCAAAAGGGAAATAAATTTTGGCATTGATATTCTTTCAGATACTCAGCTTATATCTATTCCACCATACAGAATGGCACCAGCAAAACTCAGAGAACTGAAAGAACAATGAAGGATCTCTTTGATAAGGGATTCATGAGGCCCAATATTTCACCGTGGGGAACTCCAGTATTAGCCGTGCACAAGAAAGACAGTTCTCTTAGGATGTGTGTAGACTACCGTGAAGTCAATAAGGTCACAATCAAGAACAAGTATCCTCTTCCCATAATCAATGACTTGTTTGACCAACTTTAGGGTGCCAGTTATTTCTTTAAGATAGACCTCAGATTTGGCTATCATCAGCTCAGAGTCAGAGAATGTGACATTTCAAAAATAGCTTTTCATACTTGGTATGGTTACTTCAAATTCCTAATCATGTTATTTGGTCTTACCAATGCCCTAGCCGATTTCATAGACTTGATAAACCTTGTGTTCAAGCAGTACTTGGACATGTTCATCACAGTCTTCATAGATGATGTCCTGGTCTATTCCCACAGTGAGTGCGATCATGCAGACCATCTCAAGACAATACTTTAGACACTCAAAGATCATCAGCTATTTTCCAAATTCAGTATGTGCGAATTTTGGCTAAGGTCATTAGAATTCCTTGGTCATATCATTTTGGTAATGGCATTAAAGTGGATCCATAAAAGACCAAAGCAGTAAAAAATTGGCCTCGCCCTTTCTCTCCATCAGATATCAGGAATTTCTTAGGTTTGGCCAGCTATTACAGATGGTTTGTTGAGGGATTTTCTTCTATTGTATCCCCTATGTCCAGATTGACTCAGAAGAAAGTCAAGTTTCAGTGGTCAGATCCTTTCGAGAAGAGTTTTCAGGAGTTGAAGACTCGACTCACGTCAGCTCTAGTATTAGCTCTTCCAGATGGTCTAGATGGTTTCGTTATATATTGTGATACATCTAGAGTAGGTTTGGGTTGTGTCCTCATGCTGCATGGTAAGGTCATAACCTATATCTCCAGATAGCTTAAACCCCATGAGATGAACTATCCTGCTCATGATCTTGAGTTAGCAGCCATAGTATTTTTCTTACAGATTTGGAGGCATTACCTATATGGAGTTTATATAGATGTCTTCACAGATTATAAGAGTCTTTAGTATGTCTTTTCATAGAAAGATCTCAATCTTCATTAGAGAAGGTGGTTAGAGCTCTTGAAAGATTATGAAATGAGTGTCCTTTATCATCTGGGCAAGGCTAATATAGTGGACGATGCTCTCAGTAGATTATCCATGGGTAGTGTTTCTCATGTTGAGGACAGTAAGAAGAAGTTAGATTAGGAAGTCCATCGGCTTGCCTGACTAGGCATTCGCTTAGTTGATACAAATGAGGGTGATATATGGGTTCAGAGTAGTTTAGAATCATCTCTAGTTTCCAAGGTGAAAGAAAAACAAGATAGATATCCCAGTCTTGTTAAGTTGAAAGAGTTAGTTTAGAATTAGAAAATAGAGGTTTTCTCCCAAGGGGGAGATAGTGTTCTTCGTTGTCAGGGTCGTCTCTGTGTTCCAGGTGTAGATAACTTAAGGCAACAAATTCTTGTAGAAGCACATGGTGCGCGCTACTCTATCCATCCAGGGGCCACAAATATGTACCGCGACTTATAGGAAATCTATTGGTGGAGTCAGATGAAGAGAGACATTGCATAGTTTGTGACTAAGTGCTCTATATGTCAGCAGGTTAAGATAGAGCATTAGAAGCCTAGTGGGTCCATGAAGGAGTTCAGTATTCCTACTTGGAAGTGGGAAGTTGTGAACATGGACTTCGTGATGAGTTTGCCTCGAACTCGTCATCAGCATGATTCAGTCTGGGTCATTGTTGATAGAATGACCAAATCATCTCATTTTTTCTAGTTTTTTATGTCTTTTTGCTCAAGAAGTGCTTAGGTGACCCATCAGTTGTAGTCCCTATTCAGAGTATTGATGTTCAGAACACTATCTCTTATGAAGATATTCAAGATAAAATCTTAGACTATCAGACTCGTAGATTGAGGAACAAAGAAGTCCCTCTAGTTAAGGTTCTTTGGCGAAATCTGTTCGTCGAGAGACCTACTTGGGAAGCAGAGGCAGACATGTGTACAAAGTATCCTCACCTCTTCTTCGCCAACTCAGATCAAGCTCAAGGTAACAGTTCTTCTTAATCTTACTCAGTTTCATGTTCAGTGTTCATCACAAACTTGGTATGCAATTTCATGCTTATGTTCCCATTATAAACTTGGTATCAAGTACCATTGCATATTTAGTCATGCACTCATGTATCATTTTAGTTATTTAATTATTTATTATACATGTATTCTCATTGTGAGAAACTTAGTTCTTCAGAACACTCAGTCATGCATTCATGAATCAGTTACACATGCATCAAATATGCCTATTCAATATTATATGCTTAGCTTATCAGCCATGTCAGTCATGAGATAATGTTCCAGTTATTCATGTTAAGTACATATGTCAGTTGTCTTTTCTCCCCTCTCAATCAGTATCATTCGAGGACGAATGTTCTCAAGGGGGAGATATTGTAATACCCTGTACTTTTTCCTAGCTAATTTTATCTCAAGAATGTCTAGTATTGGCTTCTAAATTTAATGATGGTTATTCCATTAGGAATTTTCAAGATTTTTACTTTTTGTCATGTGGTAAATTCAATAAGCTTTCCATCGATATAATATTCACCCAAATTCTATAACCCAGTTAGAAGTTATGACCATTTCAAGTTCGCATCGTAAAACAATGACAAATTAGTCAGTGGCACGCCGTGCCACAAGGGGAAATGGCATTTGAAAAATTCCAGTAGGGGTCCGCAGTTATGGCGCATCGCGCCAGTGCCCAAATTTAGAATTATCCATTTTCCAGTGTCTCAGCGTGATTTCCCCCGCATCGCGTCAAAGTTCAGGTCACAAAGAAAGTGGCTACGCAATGGCCCCGCGTCGCGCCATCCCTTAATTTCCCAATTATCAAAATACAGTAACATGGCACGGTAGCGCTGCGTCGCACCAATGGCTTAATTTAAAATTTTTTTGTTGAAATTAAATGACACATCCAGGGTTAAAAGGGTCAACTTTCCACTCCTATTTAAGCCTTTTAACACGTGATTCAGCCACTTGTCACCCAAAATATACTAGTTTCTCTCAAGTTTATCTCAAGAACAAGCTAGGGTTTTCATATAAGATCCAATTTCAAGAAAGTTTCACAGTCAATCTTCACGAAATCATGAACTAAGGTATGCATAGTGTTCATTCATGGACTCCTTTCGTCCATGAAGTCCAAGAATCCCTTTTCAAACTTTTGTCAAGCTATGATCCTTAGACTTAAGACAGTCTTATGATTCAGGAAATCTCCATGATCTCATGATCTTAGTCAGCTGTCAGATATCAATAGTATTCCATTAATCAACGGAATTCAGTAACTTAGCCCATGTTCTGTTCAGTAAATCATGTTCAGAGTCTTCAGATGGGAGTAGGAATTAGCACCGAGTAAACCCAAGGATGGGAACAACACTATCAGATGAGGGTGTGATTCTTAACAGTCATCCTTGCATTCCTAAACTATATAGCCAGCATAGGTTGAGACATCAACACTATCCGATAAGGGTTGATGAGGTGGATAAACACTGTCAGATAAGGGCCCCACTGTTCTCATATAGGGGACACTATTAGATGAGGGTCACCCACAGGTTGTTCTTACCGATGGTGTGGTATTGATAGCCTTCTAATTGGGGTTACAGATTAGACCTCAACTCAGCAGTAATGGCGTATCAGGGGCATGTCGGTTAGATAACTACTTCTCACAGTTTCATGCTACAAAATTAGGACTGTCTGATTAGTCAATCAGTCTCAGTAATAGAACTAAGATAGTTCTTCAGATTTTAGGACTATCAGATATAATCAACTCAGATACAGTACAAAACTCCGATAGTTCTATCAGATTCAGGACTGTCAGATACTGTCAACTCAGATACAGTACAGAACTCAGATAGTTCCATCAGATTCAGGACTGTCAGATACAGTCACTCATGTTATCAGTTATATTCAGATTCAATAATCATGTTATTACAGTATTAGTGTCAGTTGTTACATCTCATGCATGTATTCTCATGCTCATGATAGTTAGTTAGTTATTATTATTGTTCATGCATATGAACCCCATGTATTTAGTCTACCTTACATGCATACCAGTACATTCAAAGTACTGATGCATTTGTGCTATGGTGTCTTATACCATAGGTTTAGATACATGAGCTCTAGAGTAACAGTAGATTCCAAATATCCGCAGACAGAGTTAGAAGTGAGTCCTCATCTTTTGAGAATATGATTATTTCCCTATTATCTCATTAATCAGTTTATTAGTTAGAGTTAGTTGGGGATATGTCCCATCAACTCCTTACTCAGATAGTTCAGTCAGTTAGAGGCTTTCTAGACTATCATGTTTCACTTTTCAGTATGTTCAGTTTTATTTTGGATATTTTATTACACTACACAGATGTTATATCATTCAGATCATGTTTAGTATTGAACCTTATGGCTTTTCAGTTCATGTTTTCATATTATAAAATATTTTTTACAGTATACAGATATAAATATCAATCATGGGTTAGCTTATGGTTCTTCGGGGTCATGAGCACCATGTAGCATTTTGGGTACCAGATTTGAGGTGTTACAGAATTATCTAGGGAGATGTCAGTTTGATGCTATGATGTGTTATTCGTGCGGCCAGCCATGCCATATCCATAGAGAATGTTTGGCACCAAAGGGTAATGTTGGTGGATCCAAGTCACAGGCTAATTTCTCTGCACCACCACTGCCTAAGAAGGGTGCCACTTCAGCCGCCGGAAATAGCCATAATCGGTTATACGCCTTGACCAACCTCCAAGAGGTAGAGGCATTACCAAATATAGTTACTGGTGCATTGCAAATTATATCCCATGATGTTTATGTGTTACTTGATCCCGGGTCTACCCTCTCTTACGTGACCCTTTATGTGGCTATTGCTTTTGGGTTTGAGCTTGATATAATTGCTGAACCTTTTTCTATTTCCACTTTGGTAGGAGACTCTGTTATGGCTAGGAGGGTGTATTGAAATTGTGTGGTGACTATTTATGGGTGGCATACTGCGGCAGGCCTCATAGACTTAGACATGGTTGATTTTGATACTATTTTAGGGATGGATTAGCTTTATTCATTCTATGCCATGCTAAATTGTAAAACCCTAAAGGTTACTTTCTCTTTCTTGAATAAACCAGTAATAGAATAGGAGGAACATTCTTTAGCACCTAGAGAGAAGTTCATCTCTTATCTCAGAGCCCAAAAACTCATTTCTAAGGGCTGTTTGTATCATCTTATTCAGGTTAAAGATTCATATACCGAAAGCCCTTCTCTTCAGTCTGTCCCTGTGGTGAATTAGTTCCCAAAAGTTTTTCCAGTCGATCTTCTAGGAATACCACCTGATAGGGAGATAGATTTTTGAATTGATTTGTTTCCAGATACCCATCCTATCTCCATTCTACCATATAGAATGGCCTCTGAAGAGTTGAAAGAGTAGCTATAAGATCTTCTAGATAAAGGTTTTATCCATCCTAGTATTTCTCCCTGGGGTGCACCTGTACTCTTTGTGCAAAAGAAAGATAGTTCCTTGCATATGTGTATAGATTACCATCAGTTGAATAAGGTCACTGTTAAAAATAAATATCCTCTTCCTAGAATTAATGATCTTTTTTGACCATATTCAGGGTGCTAATTATTTTTCAAAAATAGACCTTCATTTTGGATATCATCAGTTGAAGGTTAGAGAGTTAGATATTCCCAAAATAGCTTTCTAAACCTGATACGGTCATTATGAATTATTAGTCATGTCCTTTAGGTTGACTAACACCCTTGTGGCTTTCATGGACCTTATAAATAGGGTGTTTCATTAGTTTCTAGATCTGTTTGTTATAGTTTTCATTGATGATATTCTAATTTATTCCAAGAGTGATGAGGACCATGCCAATCACCTCCGAATCATCCTTCAGACTCTCAAAGATCATGAGTTGTATGCAAAATTTTCCAAGTACAAATTCTGGCTTAATACTATTGCTTTCTTGGGGCATATCGTGTCTAGTGACAGGATTAAGGTTGATCCTCAGAAGATTGAGGCAGTGAGAAAATGGCCCTGACCCACGATTCCAACCTATATTTAGAGCTTCTTAGGTTTGGCAGGGTATTACAGAAGATTTGTAGAGAGTTTTTCTTCCATAGCTGCACCACTTACTAAGTTGACTCAGAAAAAGGTGAAGTTTTTGTGGTCTGACTCCTGTGAGAATAATTTTAAGAAGTTAATATATAAGTTGACAACTGCTCCTATTTTGACTCTTTTGGAAGGTACGAAAGGGTTTGTTGTGTACTGTAATGCATCCCGCATACGACTTGGGTATGTACTTATGCAACATGGTAAAGTGGTGGCTTTGGAATTTAGGCAGTTAAAAGTACATGAGCAAAATTACCCCATCCATGACTTGGAGTTAGCGGCTATGGTGTTTGCGCTAAAAATCTGGCGGGATTATCTCGATGAGGTACATGTTGATATATTTACTGACCACAAGAGTTTTTTTTAGTATATTTTCTCACAGAAAGAATTAAACCTCAGGCAATGATGTTTGTTGGAACTTTTAAAGGATTAAGATATGAGCCTGCACTACCATCCAGGTAAGGCAAATATGGTAGCCGACGCCCTCAGTAGGTTATATATAGGTAGTTTTTTGCATGTTAAAAAGGGAAAGAGGGAGATGGTGAAGGATATTCACTGACTTACAAATCTAGGAGTGCGAATCTTGGATTCCAAAGATGGGGGAGTGGTTGTTCATGAGGTAGCTAAATCTTCTAATTGTACCAAAGTTAAAGAGAAGCAGGTTGAAGATCCCATCTTGATGTAGATCAAGAAAGATGTGGGTTAATAGAAGGTGATGTCTTTTGAAATTGGTGGTGATAGAGTTTTGAGATATCTGGGCAAACTATGTGTGCCAGATATAGATGGGTTACGAAAGAGGATCCTTGATAAAGCTCATACTTTGAGGTACGTTGTTCACCTAGGCTCTACTAAGATGTATCATGATCTGAAAGCTATGTACTGGTGGAATAATATGAAGCCTGATGTCGCTAATTTTGCTGCCAAGTCTTTGAATTATCAACAAGTGAAAGTAGAGCATATGAGGCCAGGTGGTACTTCCCAAGAGATAGCCTTGCCTTTGTGGAAATGAGAGATGATCGTTATGAACTTCATCAAAGGACTTTCGAGGTCCCAAAGCCAGTATGATTCAATTTGGGTGATTGTTCATCGACTGACCAAGTCATCCCACTTTCTACCCATCAGAACTAACTATTCGGGAGATGACTGTGCCAAGCTGTACATTGAGGAGATAGACCATTTGCATGGAGCACCTGTATCCATCATATCTGACTGAGGTATATAGTTTTTTTTGCAATTTTGGAGGTCTTTAGGTACCCAAGTGAACCTAAGTACTGCCTTCCACCCTTAGACTGATGGACAAGCTGAGCGCACCATTTAAAATTGAATTCAAGGGAAGTTGGGTGGATCACTTTCCATTGATAGAGTTCGTATATATTAATAGTTACTATGCAGTATTAATATGGCTACTTTTAAGGCATTGTATGGAAGAAGATGTAGGTCACCGATAGGGTGGTATGAAGTGGGTGAGACTCAGTTGTTTGGGCCTAATCTTGTTCATCAGGCAATGGAGAGTGTGAAAATTATTAGAGAATGACTTACTACGCCCAGAGTCAACAGAAGTCCTACGCTGATGTTAGGAGAAGAGACTTAGAGTTTTAGGTTAGTTATTAGGTGTTTCTCAAAGTTTCTCCTATGAAGGGAGTCATGATTTTTTGGAAGAGAGGTAAGCTGAGTCCTCACTATATAGGGCCATACCAGATTTTGAGAAGGATAGGGGGAGTTTTTTATGAGTTAAAGTTGCTTGCAAGTTAGGGCTCTATTCATCTGGTATTCCACATATCTATGCAGAAGAAATATATTGGAGACCATTCCCTAGTGTTGCCTGTAGAGGAGATCAAGGTGACAAACTCATTAGTATATGAAGAGGAACCTATTGCAATCTTAGATCACCAAGTTTGGAAGTTGAGGAACAAAGAGACAGTGTCGGTTAAGGTGTTGTGGAAAAATCAAAAAGTTGAGGAAGAAACTTGGGAATCAGAAAATGACATGAGAGATAGATTCCCAAAATTGTTTGATCCGGTGGATGACGAAATGGAAGGTACAATCCTTGTCTTATTCTTTTATGGCCTTAGTATACTTTAAATTGTGCTTGTCTGTATTCAGCATCATCATTTAGGGACGAATGATCCCAATAGGGGGATAATGTAACACCCCGCAAAAATTGTCCATGCGTTACCTCGTGGTCATATGCTCTTAGAGTTAAACGACTAGAATTGTGTTAAAGAAACTTAGTCTTATTTTTGATTTCCAAAGTGATTAAAGTTTAAACCATATATAATTTCCCTAATTTCAACTTTTTATCATGTGGTAAATTGAATGAGCTTTCCGTCGATATAAGATTCACCCAAATCTTATGCCCGAGCAAGAAGTTATGGCTAATTTAAGTTCTAGTCATAAAAGACCGTCATTTTGGTGCTTGGCGCATCGCGGAGGGGGCCTATTTAGAAATTGTCAAATTCCATTAGCATAGAGCAATTGTGTCATGTCGTGCCGAAGTTTTAGGTCCCAACCAGTGGGACAACACAATGGCTCCGCATCGCGGTGACCTTAAGAATCCCCCTCGTCAATTTCCAGTAAGCCACCATGATTGTGGCGCGTCGCGGTGGCCCATGAAATCGGGCTCCCAGTTATATTTTTTTTATTTCATCTCAGTAAGTGTATATTGGGTATTTTCACCCCTTATCAGCCTAAACACAGGATTTGATCTCAAAGACACCAGAATACATTCACAACCATCCAAGTTACTCAAGAACAATATCTAGGGTTTTAAACTAAAAAACCCAAATAACTCAAGATTTAACCGTGGGTTTTCAAGATTGATTGAAGATTTGGAATCCCCAAATCATAGGCTTCAAGAATTATTCATCAAATTCCTAAATTGAGGTACGTGGGGTTTATTCTAAAAATGCATGGGCTTGTTGAAACACTCAATTATGATTTAAAGATTATAAATCATGAATTCATAAAAGGGGTTTGAAATCCATGATTTTCATTATGCTTTATGCATGTTATTGATATTGTTGTTTTGGCCTTTAGGCCTCATCCCCTTAAATTGATTTACAAGTATATGTATGAAATTAAAATTTAAGATTTTTTTGAGAGTACATATTATGAAGTCCCTCTCTTATGATAAATTCATGTTTATGATCTTAGTGTGAATAATTTGAAATGCACAATTTATGGTTTTGAAACTAGTTTTCTCAATACCTTAGTATTTGAGCATGATTTAGATATGATGAGAGGGATATTCTTGATATAATTACACCCTTGTTTTAAATGAGAAAGAGTTGCATGTGATTAAAAAGTTTGACATGACCACCTTGAATTATTGAAATGCTTGACAAAGAGAGTGCCTTGCATGTGTTTACCTGAGGTTTGAAAAAGAGTTTCTTTGAATTGATTTATTGATATGGTGATTCCAAACTTATATTTTGAAAATAGAGATTATTATATGCTATTAATGGCTCAGATACATGACTTGCAAGTCAATGGTATGACAATACCATAACATGTATGCAATATAGAGTATGTTTTCAGAATATGTTTTTAGAGAATGCATGCTTTAAAGAGTTAAAAATGGGCTTAAAGAGAGTTAGGTGGTTATCCGAAGAGGGCTTTAGTTCAAGTAATTCTTAGCCTAAAATCATGATTTACCAATCTGTGTATATTATTTTATGCTGGCGACGGCCGTGTGGCGTAGCAGAGTCAAAGACTCTAACCCTTGCGGCATACTTGGGTTGGAGGCTTCCCTACCGAGTCAATGACGAATTCCATATAGCCTATGGATTTTTAGAGTTGTAGGGTATACCACCAAGCGCAGAAGTAAAACAAAGAGTGTCATAGATTTCAAATGATTTTACAGAGTCTTTCGAAAATACCCATGAGATTTCTTACTATCTGATATGTTTATGAACTGTTTTTAATTTCTCTCATATATGTTAAATATAAACTAGTATTTTCGATCTGCTCTGCTTACCAGTACATCTGTATTGAACCCCCTACCTCCTAGGTTTGGAGGCTCAGTCCAAGGGTCTGGCTAATCAGTAGAGTATTCCAGAGAGAAGTGATTCATTCAGTGGTCAACCTTCTTTGTTCTAGAAGGCCTGTTATTTCAGATTATGTTATTTCGTTGTTTTGGTCTACTGGGGGCTTTGTCCCAGTTTTCAGCTAGTTGTCAAATTTTCATGTAGTGTAGATTTCATAGACTGTTCCAGATTTTGTTTAGTTGATTTCGGATTCCATTCCTTATTGTTAGACTAAATCCAGAGTATGACCATGTTTCTGTATCAGATTATATTTCTGCATATTCTTTTATTATGTGAATGTTGTGCTTGATTTCAAGTTAGATTAGGATGCTCAGTCCTTCACAATTCGGGATGTCCATCACGGCCAGGCCCTATTTTGGGTCGTAACAACGCGCTAGTGCCAGTTGGGCCTAGGCATGAGTAGGGATGTTAGAGTGGGTAAAATGTCTCATATTGGTTGGAGAATGGACTGGTGGTGACTTAGTCAATCCTCACCTCTTGAGATAGCTTTTGAGGTTGAGTTAAGCCCCAAGTCCATTCTTGACTTGGTATCAGAGAGACACGAGAGATTAAGTTAATGGCCTATTCCGCTCGTGTCACCACTGAACCTAAACTTACTTTACAAGTTCTTCATCAGTGTTCCAGCCTTATTTCTCTGAAACTTGACGACTTCAATTATATGCTATGGCGATCTCAGATGGAGCCATTGATTCAAAGTTTTGACATGGCATATCATTTGATCGAAGGCTGCGAGCCAGAAAAGGAGATTACCAAAGATGATGGGAATTTGATTCAAATCCAAATTATATTCGCTGGGCAAAGAATGATGGTCTGTTGAAGGCCTGACTGCTATGGAACATTGAAACAGAGGTACTGATTTCCCTTGAAAATATAACCTCGGCTTATAAGGTATGGAAATTTATTGAAGAACAAAATCTTCCTCATAATGTAGAAAAAGAAATGATGCTTGAAAATAACTTAATGACCTTAAAAAATGGAAGTTCCTCACTAGACGAATATCTTAAGAAATTCAATAGTGTTTGTGATAGTCTTGCAGAAATCAAGAAACCAGTAAATGAAACAAAAAAAGTGTTTCAGTTGGCTAGCGGTCTTGGACTCAGATACCAAGACCTCCGAACTACTATGCTAACCAAACCACCTTATCCCACTTATCATTAATTTGTTTTATCCTTGCAAGACTATGAACAGATGCTTAATAACAACGACAAAGAAAAAGAAAGCATGCCACTCTATGACCAAGCCTTTATCAGCCAAAGAAGACGAGGGCGGGGTTGAGGCGGATTCAATTCTAGATGCAGAGGATTCAATCCAGCAGTAAGGTACAATCCAAACTCTCACCAAAACTCTAACTTCAATGACAACAAGAATGAGCAGATTACAAAAAATGCCCACTGGAAACAAACCTAGCCTCACCAACATGGAGAAAACATTGTGAAATGTCAAATATGTGGAAATTTCAATCATACTGCCCTTGAGTGTTGGAATCAGTTTGATCAATAATTCCAATAGGAGGATAATTTTCTAAAAGCACTAGCTGCGATGAGTTTGAAAGCTGAAGAAGATCCAATTCTATATGCAGACTCAGGAGCAATAACATATATTTTAAATGACACAGGTAAACTCTTTAAAGTTATGCGTTATAGAGATAATGATACAATTGTTGTTGGTAATAGAGAAAGCTTAAATATTTCTCATATTGGTGAAGGTAAACTTAAGACTCAAAATGGTACTTTAAACCTTAAAAATGTTCTGGTTGTTCCAAATATTAAAAAGAATCTGATATCTGTGGGACAATTAGCTCAAGATAATTCATGTATTCGATGCTGATAATTTTTTTATTAAGACACCGAGAGAGCAATACAAATCTTGAATTACAATTCTAATAATGTTTTTTCTTGGTATCAGAGAAATAAGGCTGGAACACTGATGAAGAACTTGTAGAGTAAGTTCAGGTTCAGTGATGACATGAGTGGAAGAGGCCATTAACTTAATCTCTCCTGTTGCTCTGATACCAAGTCAAGAATGGACCTTGGGCCTAACTCAACCTCAAAAGCTAGATCTACAGGCGAGGATTACCCAAGTCACCACCAGTCCATTCCCCAACCACTGTGGGAATTTTTACCCATACTCAACCTCAAAAACTAGCTCAAGAGGTGAGGATTTCCCAAGTCACCACCAGTCTATTCCCCAGCCAATGTTGGACTTTTTACCCACTGTAACACATACTACCGGAGTACTATAAATTATATCCATCCACACCACTCGTCTTAGATCCTAGCCATTTAGTTTCCTGGACACAAGCTATGCTAATCCTCTTCTTCCTAAGAATCTTCATTAGCTCTATGAACTTATCCTACAGATTTCTTATGTTCCAAGATCCAACACACAACCTAGAAGCTCCCTTATCCCACCTAACCCTACTGCCCCTTGTTCCTAGCCCCAAACTCGATCCTAGACTCAAATTTGACCCCAAACTATGACATGAACCTAGTCTACCATTGCCAATAAGGGAAGAAAGAATAAAAGAAAAGGGAGAAAAGAACAAAAGGGAAAAAAGGTAAGGCTAAAAGGATACACTGGTTATAATGAAAGGACTTAGTAAAGAAGCTTGAATCTACGACCACTATATACTAAGGACACAAAAAACAATCTACAATATATCAAAAGCAATGAAACCAATACTATAACGCAATCTTTGATAAACAACAATCTATCGTAAAAACTATACTACCACATTAAATAGATACGCTAGTAAATCATGTAACAGTAATCAGACAAGGTAATCAGATTGAAAAACCAAGATAGTAAATCAAGTAACAGTAATCAGACAAGGTAATCTGATTGAAAAACTAAGATAGTTAGGACTGAACTACAAATATGCAACAAGACAGAACCAAAAATAAAATGAGTGCACCTGATTCGGTGAGAAGATGAAGTGAGGATGTTTTTTTGATCGGTTCATCGAATTTTAGCAAGTTGGTAGAGAAATTGTTCATGGGAATTTTGTTGCCGTCGCCTTTACCTACTGCTGGCACCATCCTTAAAATTGGCCGCTAAAAAGTATATTGGTCGTCGATAAATATGCCGGCCGCCAGAAAATTTGTAGTCACCGTAAAAAGATGCACCGGACTTAATAGTAACTGAAATGAGTTACTCCCTCCATTTAAAAAAGAATGACCTACTTTGACTTGGCATAAAGTTTAAGAAAATAAAGAAGACTTTTGAATCTTGTGGCCTTAAATTAAAGTTGTGTGAAATGTACCAAAATGCCCTTTAATCTTGTGGTCCTAAACATTTCATGTGGAAAGTTAAATTAAAATATTGCCAAAATAGTAAAGGGGTCATTCTTTTTGAAACGTACTAAAAAGGAAAGTAGGTCATTCTTTTTGAAACAGAGGGAATATAAAGAAAAGAAAATAAAAGATGGAGAATAAGGAGTGCAAAATAGCTCACCGAAGAAGTCGCTGGAGGACGCTACTGGTCGTATCTATTCCTTAACTTACCAATTCGTATAGAATCAGTCATTTCCAACCGCAGTTAATAGATACAAAGAGTTTGCAACTTTGGAGTGATAAGATTTTGAGAATCAAGAGTGCTAGAAAGAGGAAAAATCTTTGCCGGAGGTATTTTTTCAGTTTTCGGCCGGCGATATTTGGTGGTAGCCAGCTTTTAATAAAGAAGAAGAAACTTGCACCACCGGTCAGCGAGATTCTGGCCGGAGTTCAATCAGTTGGATTCGGACAACGTAGTTGGTTGGCGAGATGCTGGCCGGCATTGACTCAGTCTTATAGATCAAAATATATTATTTATCCATACCTAATTTTCTTGTCATAAATTTAGAGAATTCTTATCTTGCTCGTATAAAGTTCTATAGGAATGTTCAAAAACTGCTAACTAGAAATGATAGTAAAAAAGGAACTGTATCAATCTCAGTTTTAAATATATTTTTGTTTTTTATCTTGTTCATGGTGTTTACTTTGTGCCTCGAATATTTTTTGGATTTTCTCTTTTTGCTTATATGGAGGATAGCTCTATTTGACGAATGTCTTAATGCTTTAACTTTCACTTTAATGCTTTTCCTAATGTTTACTATTGTGTTTTTCCAATCTTCTGATAATAAGTAATAGATATTCTTTTATTGTGTATGGAAGATGCTAGCTTAACCTTAATAGCTAGATAATTTGGTTTTTTATTTTCGTTATTTTGCTTTTTGAACAGTAAAATGATCGTTGATTTCTTTATATTATTTTACTTTTTGAATAGTAAAATGATCGTTGAAGATATCATGAGTGACTATCTAAATAATCAAGTAGGCACATCCTCTCGACTCACTTCAATACTTTTTCAATCTAGTAGTGCATCACATGTCCATCTCTATCTAGTTTCTGCAACTCTTTATTGACACTTCTAACTTGTATAAAATGATGCTGATGGTGAATTTGACTCTTTGTAGTTTGAAAATGATTGAAGGTGGAGGGGAGGACTCGCCAAAGATGCAAAGATTGTCTAAACGTTGCCAAAGTCAATGGGTGTTGATGACTACGAGACTCGTATGGTGCCTTAGTTTTTGGAACTGTTGTATCACTATGTTGTTGATGTACTGACGGATGATCAAGTCTACTCAGAGCATGTAGGGAATGCTTCCCTTGACTCTGATGATATCAAGCTTGTCATTCAGTCGAGAGTTAATTTCAGCTTCTCACAACCCCAGCCGCGTGAGGTACTAAGTCTTATTAGATCCTTCATTGTTGTGCTGGTAATTCCGCCCTTCCAAGAATAAATTTATATCTTTATTAGAGACCTTTTAGGTTTGTGGTAAAGCTGAAAACCATTAGCCTTCCCTCATCTAGGAAGGATAAGTAAAATGGAGACTCACTGAATCAAAGACTTATATGACATAACTAAAAATTTTAGCTTGGAGTCAAATGTTGTTCCTTGTAACTTTTTCAGAACTTCGGTTGAGATTCAACATAATTATAGATTTTTAATTGTTACTGAAAACAAATGAGAAGGTATTAAACTAATAGGTCAAATTTTGTTTCTACCATATGTGGCTTATTACCGTGGCTTTGAGAAGAACATCAGGTATCAATGGCTTATTGTTAAACTGATGAATTACAATGTTCACACATACATATGGAAGCCATTAAAGCAGAGAGGAGAAGAAAGAAAAGAGCTAAGATATTGTTATTCAAGTGGTGAGAGTATACAATGAGAGAGGCATGATTGCTATTTATAGGCTCACATGTATGTCACATGAGCTTCTAGAACATTCCTAACTAACTCTAATAACTTGGATAACTAATCTAACCAGCAACCACTAACTTGGTGCCTCCACTAATTTCACTAACTAACTTGGCTAATCAACCTTTTATCAATGTAATAGTAAAAACCAAAAAACAGTAAAAATGAGCTAATGAGCTAACTTAGAAAAATGATTAATAACTAATACATTTTAACACTCCCCCTCAAGATGAAGGGTGCAAAATATTTAGCACACCAAGCTTGCTCATAAGGTGTATATGTTGATCTTGAGTCAAACTTTTAGTAAGGATGTCATCAACTTGTTGATTGGTTGGAACGTACACAGGCTGAACCAATACCTCCTTGATCTTGTCTCTAATGAAGTGATAGTCAACTTCAATGGGATTTGTTCTTTAATAAAAAATAAGGTTAACTACTAACTGATTGTAGACTTGCTGTCAATGAACACTGTGATAGGTTTACTGATAGATACACCTAGTTCTGAAAACAGGCCGTCCAACCAAGTAATTTCTCCTAAAGCTAAAGCCATGCTTCTATATTCAGCTTCTGTTGAACTCCTGGATACTGTGTGCTATTTTTTAGACTTCTAAGATATCAGAGAACCACTAAAATATACTACATAACCTGTAACAGATCTCTTTGTATTTGTGAGTGCAGCCTAATCTGAATCACACCAGCACACAAGATTAGTTGTAGGTTGAGCCTTAAGACAAACACCTTATCCCACAGTTCCTTTCAAGTATCTCACAACCCTGTTTGCAGCTTCCAAATAAGACTTCTTAGGTTGCTGCATAAATTGCTTAAAGTTTGTATTGCATAGCTGATATCTGGTCTTGTAATAGTTGCATACATTAGCTTCCCAACCAACCTTTGATAGGATGTAATATCTTGAAGAATAGCATCTTCTATAAATTCCACTGCATTGTCTACTTCTACTGATGTTAGCCTGGCATTGGTTTCCATTAGAGTAAGGGCTGGTTTTGCACCAGCAAGTCCTGTGTTAGCAATGAGCTCCAAAGTGTACTTCTTTTGGTTTAATGTAACTTCTTTTGTAGATCTCAACACTTCAATGCCTAGAAAATACTTTAGTTCTCCAAGATCTTTGAGTTTGAACTGTTGATGTAGTATTCCCTTTGCCTCATTTATCATGGCATCATTGTTTCTTGTAATAAGAAGATCATCTACGTATACCAATATCACCACCATTCCTCCTGATCTCTTCCAGGTGAAAAGAGAGTAATCATATGTGCTTTGAGAGAAACCAGACTTAAGTAGTGCAACAGTAAGCTTAATGTTCCACTGCCTAGAAGCTTGTTTAAGTCCATATAAGGACTCCACTAATCTGCCAACCTTGTGTGTCCCTTGTTTTTTGAATCCATCTGGTAATTCCATATACACTTCCTCATCTAAATCACCTTGCAAAAAAGCATTGTAGACATTCATCGGGTGCATGCACCAGCCTTTTAAAACTGCAAGAGCAATGACACTTCTTATAGTAACCATCTTTGCTGCTGGTGAGAAAGTATCATGATAGTCAAACACTTCTAGCTGACTGTATAATTTATCTACTGGTTTGGCTTTGAATTTTTCAACCTCTCTATTGGCCTTATACTTGATCTTGTATACCCATCTTGACTCTGTGATATTTTTGTCTTGTGGCAAGTCAACAACTTCCCAAGTATGATTTTCTTTAAATGCCTTTACCTCTTCTTTCATAGCTTTAAGCCACTTTTCATCCTTAGCTACTTGATTATATGATTGAGGTTCAACTAATACTTACAAATTGGACACAAAATACTGATAACTAAGAGTAGTCCCAGCATAAGACAAATAATTGGCTAAGGGATATCTTGATCCTTTTCACTTTCCTGGTGTTGAATAGTCCATCATCCAAGCAGGTTGCTTGTGTACTCTGATTGATTTTCTTAAAGCAGGTATAATAGGTACTTCAGGTTGTGAGGATTATGCAGTAGCATCTGATGAGTTAGAGGGAACATTATCTAGTATGCTAGCAGGAGCATTGGAAATATTCATATTCTCATACGAAGACATAGAAATCTGGTTACAAGACTCTGGTATAACAGGTGAATCTATATGATCATCCATGTCTGCATCTGCACATTCATTCTAACTTATTGTGAGAAAGTCAATAGACAACTCTGATGTAGTCTTGTCTGCAAAAGGGAACAAGTGTTCTTGAAAGATAACATCTCTTGTAACAAATAGTTTGTTAGTAAGTAATTCCATCAACAAATAGCCTTTTTGAGAAGTAGAATATCCCATTTGTACTGCAGGCTTGGCTCTTTCAGCAAACTTATCTCCTATGGGTAGTACTAATGCATAACACTTGCAGCCAATAACTCTGAGATGTGTCAGTGAGGGAATTTTATAAAATAGCACCTCATAAGGACTCTTACCTCCAATAGATGAAGAAGGTAACCTGTTCATAAGATAAACTGTAGCCTTGATATTTAATCCTCAAAAATTAATAGGAATTTGAGACTGAAACCTGATAGCTCTTGCCTGTGTTTTCTTTCAATAATCCCATTCTGCTGTGATGGGTAGGGGAAGCTACTTTGATGCAATTCACCCAAGGATTGAAATAACTCTCTACATTGTGAGTTTATAAATTCTATTCCATTATCTGATCTGAGAACTTTTATTTGAGCACCAAATTGTTTTCTTATCAAATTAAAGAAGTTTTAAATAGCCACAATATATTCAGATTTCAACTGTAACAAGTGAAGCCAAGTATACCTACTATGATCATCTACTACAGTCAGAAAATAGTGCTTCTTATCAAAAGTAGGGACTTTGTAAGGCCCTCAAAAATCCATATGTACTACATCAAAAGGCTTCACAACTCTAGAATCACTAACAGAAAATGGTAGTTTAGTTTGTTTAGCTAGCGGACAGACATGGTATTTATTTAGAACCTCTAAGTATATTTTGTGTCTTATTAGACTAAGTGATTGCAAAGTCTAAGAAGAAGGGTGCCCAAGTTTTCTATGCCATAAGTTGCAGTCTTGCATATCTACTTCCGCAACTAATAACCTTTGAGAACTTCTTTCGTGTGCTTTATTCAATCTATAGACCTTCTTAAGAATGTATAATCCCCCTTTCTCCTTACCAATCCCCTTTACCTTGCCAGTGTGAAGGTCCCGAAATACACAAAAATTAGGGTAGAATGACACAAAACATGAAAGTTGTTTGGTTATTTTTGATACTGATAACAGATTGAGTTTAAAGTCAGGAACAAACAACACATCACTAACAGTTTCCTTATTTAGGATTTGTGTTTCTCTAATATGTGAAATGTTTGCCTTGGCTCCAGTAGAAAGATTCACCATTTCTTTTTCTGTATTAACTACTTTATGGCACTGTGAGAATACACCTTTTTGTACTGCAACATGATGTGTTGCACCAAAATCTATTACCCATTAATGTGGAACAACATATGTTGATAGAAAAGTAACTATACCTGACATGTTGACCTACTTTGAATCATGTGCATCTTTGTTCAGCAATGTCATGATCTGTCTATAATTTTCCTCTGAGAAACCTTATGCTCTAGCTACCACTGCATTATTGATATCCTTGCTCTCTTGAACACCTTGACCATTAGATGAGCCTACTACATTTATGTAACTTGTGTTCTCTCCTGACTGGTTCCCAGTAACGTTATAAGCTGAGAACTGATTGTAAGATTGTCCTGTGGCCTGATATCCATATCCACTTGATCTTGACTGATATGATTCCCTTGGATTGCTATTATAGTTTCTTTTCTTCTTATATCCAATTTGCAGGATGTACTATCAACTTATAACAAATATCTCTAGTATGCCCATTTAGATGACAGTAATCACACCTCTTCCCTTTATAACCTTGACCACTATGACTTGTTTCTGCAAAATTTCTATTTACCTGCATAGCTATGGGATCAGTCTTATCAGCAGTTACTGCAGTACAAGCCAGCTGCTGAATATCGTCCTCAGCTATCATTGCATATACTTGATTAAGAGTAGGTGTCACTCCTTTCATGAGTATCTGCCTCTTAGCTTGATCATAAGATTCATTCAACCCACTCAAAAATTGTATTAACCTCTGTTGAATTAAGTGATTTGCATAGTCTTTGGACTTGGCACAATCACAAGATGGTGCTGGGATCACAGCATCATACTCACACCAGAGAGTTTTAAGCTCAGTAAAGTATGTAGAAACAAAATCAGTTCCTTAATGAAGATTGTTGATTTCTCTGTGCAGTTGAGACAATCGCATTTTGTTAACCTTGTTAAACCTTTCCTTGAGATCTTCCCATACTTCAAATGCACTTGTGGCACCACTCATCAAATCAACACTTACTGAACTCATCAACCAAGACAACACAACTGCGTTACAAGTCTCCCATTGTTCATGTAGATCTTCTCTATACATATCCTTTCTGCACATGCCAGTCACAAAACTATATTTTCGTTTGCCTAATAATGCAATTTTTATAGATCTACTCCAGATTCCATAATTTTCTGATCCAATCAACTGGATTGGAATCAATGCAGCACCAGCAACATCTGATGCTCCTAGAAACAAAGGATCTATAGGATCGATCTTAGGTGCCATTATTTTTTTACTCAGAATTCCAACTCCAGCTTACAAAAAAAACAGAGATCTACTTTCTCCTTACTGATAGTAGCACAGAATCCAAAATAGAATGGAGTATTGATACTTTCTCTAAACCTCCATGGATCATTGCTCTGATACCATGTTAAACTGATGAATTACAATACTCACACAAACACATATGGAAGCCATTGAAGCAGATAAGAAAAGAAAGGAAAGAGCTAAGATATTGTTATTCAAGTGGTGAGAGTATACAATGAGAGAGGCATAGCTGCTATTTATAGGCTCACATGTATGTCACATGAGCTTCTAGAACATTCGTAACTAACTCTAACAACTTGGATAACTAATCTAATCAACAACCACTAACTTGGCTAATCAACCTTTTATCAATGTAACAGTAAAAACCAAAAAACAGTAAAAATGAGCTAATGAGCTAACTCAGAAAAGTGATCAATAACTAATACATTTTAACACTTATTACCATGTTGGGGTAGTAGTGTAGAATTTTCAGCTTTATGAAGAACAAAAGATGCTGAAGGTTCTATAGGAAAAAACTTAAGGTGTGAATAGGTTAAGGAAATGGAGTTCTTAATAATTTGCTGTTCTGGATCAATTTTCTGATGCTAGCTGATTAACCCTTTTTACCATTCAAAGTACTATCAGGAGATTGGTTTAAAGGACAATAAAAAAAAATACACATTTAATCTGGTTAGAATTTTCTAGGATAATCACCAGTAGAAAGCTGTGCAGAGACACTCCCAAATAAGCAATGACTACTTAACCAAATCAAATTAAATTCTTGTGGGATAATCTAGTTAAATAAAGTTAGACTATTAGTTTTCATAGACGGAAAGATATCCAAAAATCACCTTACCATTAGTTTTCATAGACTGAAAGATATCCAGAAATCACCTTTCATATTTTAGGTTTTCTTTTATTTTCAAATTACCTTGTTTTAGGTTTCTTCTCAGTCGGGTAGGTTTTGTGACTTCTTTTATTGCATTTTATAGAAAAATTTGGTTACATTTTCTTACATAATACCTTCTAGCTGTGAATCACGTTTAAAATTTTCTTGTTCACTCTTATCGACTCTATGACATGAGCAACTAGCAGTACTGTGCACGGCTTCTCTTCTCATCTGACAGAGCTAGCTTCATCTACTACATATGCCACTTTCTTGCCTCATAGTTCTTATAGATACCTCTTTTATGATGAATAAAAAATTTAATCTTAATCATCAATCAACATGCAATTGGTAGTTTATGGAGTTCATCTGACCATCTAGCTCCAGTTAAATTCATTTTTTTCTGCCCGCTGCATGTATGTATATATTTCTCTTGAGGGTAGACCAAACCCACCCATCCACCTACCCCAAAAGGAAAAAGAATGAAAGCCATTGTATAGGAGTATTCCCTTTCCAACCGTGTGTGCTTCTTTCGTGACTTGAACTCTTAATCTTTTGATTGGAAAGGAAGGACTCTTTCTACTGGAGCAATCACACATGTCTTCGCTGCTCAATTATTTACCGTTCTAAATTTTGTAAGTATGATATTCTCTTGGTAATCAGGTCCATTGGAGTAGGCTAAGAACAAAAACAAGATCCCTCGGCAATGGAAGATAACTATTTGGAGTAAGAGTCAGTAGGCCGTTAATTACTCGGAGAACATGCAATCCAACTCGAGCTTGCTTGATTCGCAGTGGATCATATTTCAATTACGAGGTCATTATTATGATTAGGGGTGACAAACGGGCGGATTGGATTGGATTTGGACGGTTTAAATATGGATCGAGCAAAAATAGTTTGGATTGCAATCCGCCCATATAAATATGGGTAAATATGGATTTGGTCAAATATGGATTGGGTTAAAATGGTTTCAACCCATTTTAACTCCTAAGTTAAAAACTTCTATATCATATCAACTTGACTTTTTTTCTATTTTTTTGTCTTTTCTTTTTAGTTTTTTTGTGTTTCTTCTATATGTAGCCTTTAGTTTTTTTTTCTTTTTTCATTGTTTTGTCAGTTTTCTCTCTCTCTCTTCTATCTCTACCCTCTGCCCTTTGTTTCTCTTTTTTTTTTTCCTTTTCCTTTTTAGTCTTCTTTTTTTTATTTTTTTTATTTTTGTTTTTACTTCTTTCTCATTTTTTTCTTTTTTGGTTGTATTTTATGTTTTATATTTTTTTTTATTTTTGAAGAGCATGATTAAGTCGAGTACAAATTATGGATGATCACTAAAATATCGTAACCACTCAGTATATTTGTTTTCACCATCATCTTTTTTCTTTTTTCCTTTTCTCCTTTTTCATTATTTTTTCTTTTTGATTTTTTTTGTATTTTTTAATCAATTCTTTCTTTACGCTTTTTTCTCTCTTCTATCTCTAACTTCTACCTCTCTTTCTACTCTTTTTATGTGTTTTTGGTTTCCTTTTTTTTTTTTTTAATATGATAACAAAAATACTATAAGCGCATATTGATTTATATTCACCCAACATTTATAATTCGAGGGCTATGTGGATCCTCAGTCATATATATTTTAGTCTTAAGAAAATACAATTAATTCATATACTTTTTTTTATTTTTCCTTCGGTGTTCGATGCCTGCATTGGAGCCCCGACTAATCCGGATCGAGCGTTATAGGGTCCATTAAGGTGGCAGTGCTTCCAACAGAGTTTTCTCCATAACTAGGGTCGTACCCTCGACCTCTAGTTAAGGGTGGATCAGCCCCATCCACTGCACCACAATCCATGTTGATTTTAATTTATATACTTATTTGTATATAAATACAAATGATAAATTGCACATATTTACAAATAAACTATTCAAATATAAATAATAAATTTATTTGTAATATATAGTATGATACAAATAAATTTAAAGTAAAAAAATGTAAAATGCAATGACAAAAAAAATGAGGAAAATAATATAAAAAAATAAAAAAAAATGACAAAAACGGCGAACCAAGAATGAAAAAGGGGGAAACGGAAATACAAAAAAAATTTAAAGAAATAAAATTAAAACAGAAAAAAATGATGAAAAAGAAGAAAGGAAAAAAGTGTAAGAAACGAGTAAAAAATAAGTGGAAAAAATGAAAAAGAAAAAAAGTAAATTAAAGGAAAAAGAAAGAAAAAATAGTAAATTAAAGTAAAAAAGAAAGAAAAAACAAAAAAAAAAGAAAGAGAAATAAAAGATTGAAAAAAATAATATTAAAGGAGTGAGACTATGGATTATATTTACTTGATAAAAGATGTTATGAATTATATAGACTGAATGAGATAAATTAGAAGCTTATATTTATTAACTCATTTAGGTCTCAAGCGAATATGAATGATGAAATAAGAATGAGAAAGGGGAAGGCAAAAAAAAAAAGAATACAAAGAAAATAGAAATAAAAATAAAAAAATAAAAAAATAGATGAAAAAATGAGAAAGAAAAAAAGAAATTATAAGGAATGAATGAAAAAATAATATAAAAAAAAAATAAAAAAATTAAATTAAAGGAAAAAAGAAAGAAAAAAAGAAACTAGAAAAAAAAAATTGAAACTTTAAGCATAAGTGGGTGATCTCTGTGTTTAAATGGGTATCCATATTTTACCCATTTTCTCCATATTTGTATGAGCTTTTAAAATGATTTGAAGCCCATATTACCCATTTGAAATATGAGTGATCCAATTCACTAAATATGGATTAAATAGACTCTTTTTTGTAAATATGGGCTGAAATTGCCACCCCTAATTATGATCGACCGGTCTGAGCTTGTTGATGAGGTGAACTCTGGCAACCCGTTATATTAGAGAAAGAAATCACACAATACACTTATTTACCATTTATTTATATGGAAGTTTTTGTACTGATTTCCTCTTTGTAATAAACTCAGCACTTGTTAACTCTCAAACATGTTCTTAGCTTATTCATTTTTCTTATTTAAGCCGTTTCGGCAGGCGATGATAGCATTTTTTGTGGGTGCCTCTCGGGGAGTCACACCCTGATCGCAGCCCGTTTGCTCAATGTTGAGTCAGTAAGTGTTGAGTTGTTTGAATTGACGATCAAAGACTTTTGCTGACACCGATTTGTTTTATTTTGGGGGTCTCTTGAATCATTTAAGTCGGTTTCAATTTGACTTTAGGCATCTCTGGCCTTTTTGTACCTCGTTATATTGAGGAGGAATCCCTTTAATTTTTATTGTATTGTGAATCTAACTTTGGGCATCTTCTAGGTGTTTTAACGTGTAACATAAGAGAGATTGTCGCTTTTTGTTTAGTCGAGGTCGACAATAATGAAACAATCTTAGGGATTTTAAGATAATTTTGCATGGCTAAGCATTTTTTACACTCTATTTTTTTTACCAAAAGATTTAATTAAGCTCATTTTTTTTCTTTTCAAATCTAAAAGTGACTGCAGGAGTTTCCAAAAGGAATTTAGAATAAAAATCAGAGTTGCCACTTGATATTGAGTTTTGGTGTGCCATATCACCTAAAAATATTTCTTTCCAAAAATATTTGACTCTGGTGTGCCATATCACCTAAAAGTATTTCTTTTCGAAAATATTTGACTCTAAACTGATCATCAAACAGAGAGTTCGGTTAAGGAATTTTATTGACAGAGGAAAAGGTGAGAGGCACCACTTGATCTCGTGGTTTTAATACAGTTGCTTCATTGATTCATAACGACTAAATTGACACTATAAATGAATAGATCACACAAAAATAAACATATAAGAAACACAGAGAAATAAAGAATAATGTCCTGTCTAATTATACAGTCTAAAATAGAAGAAAGTACGCAAGTCAATCTATGTTATCCTAAATAGCCTAAACTTTGGTTTACCCAACATCCAGGGTCTTTGATTTCGCCTAAATTACACCTTACAATGAAGTATAAAATGGTCATTGTCAAGTATAGAACCCAAACTAAGGTTGAGTGGATCCCAGAGGAAATAGGTTGAAATATCAATCAATGTGTAATCAAGGTAATCAATAACAATCTCCAATGAAAGAAGAGTTTTTTTTAAGTAATTAATTCAATAGTAACAGTTTTTGATTTGTTGGATTTGTAATTAGTATGAGAGAGGTACTAGGATTATGTTTCCAATAACATCATAACTCCGTGGGTTCTTCATACTTTGTAATCTCCCTGGGTGTCCGTTATGGAAAATTGATAGGTTATGTATACTTAGAATAGCTTTACGCTCTTGTCTAAGCAATATCTCAAGTACGTTTTCTCTTCTCTTGAGCCTGCTTTACTAACTCCTATCTTACATCTCAGATAATTATCATGGATTATCGGCTCAAACTACTAAGTGGAGGTTGGTAGCTCCAAGTTTATGTTGTTCATCCCATTCTTCCCATCTATACTCTCCCTTTATTCTTGAGTAGAGATAAGGTGATTTGTAACATTGTACACTACCAGAAGACATTCAAACTCAAGGAAACAACATATTTCGTTAATCCATCATGGTTCCCACAAAACTCTACTTGTGGTGTTTAGCTACTCATAATTGCAAGAACACAAGATGAATTTTTATATGAAAACATAATTAAGAACTTGTAAGATTATAAAAACTCCAAGATCTCACTTTGTTATAAAATCTAAAAAATTGATGTATGTAATTACAAGTCCAAGAATGTGCCTTAGAATCCTTACAATAATGTGAAAATATAAACTAATACAAAAGAACAAAAAAGAGTATTTATTGACAAACAAAACTTATCCTAAACTTAACAGGATTTCTGTGTCGGTCAGCTCGAATGAATGGAAGGTACAGTTGTAGTTTGATTTCATGATCGTCTTTGGTGCTCGTGGTTTGCTCATGGACTTGGTCGTCTTCAGCTTTTCTCTGGTACAATACTCGGTATGACTCTGTATCGTCTACCTATGAGCATACAATGTGGTTATCTGATCCTCCTATACTTCAACTCCTGTAGACTAGTTTTCTAACCCTTTCACTTACGACACCTTGGTATGACTGTCATTTATAGGTATGATCAAGGGATCCAATTGTATAGTATTATTCTTAATGATGTACTGCAATCTTAGTTTTGGGTAGTACTTCTTATTAGATTGTATGATTATGACTTCAACCTACGATCATAAGGAGCTTCTGTCAGATTATATCTTGAGAGTGATCCTCGGCTTCTTCCTACGATGCCTGAGTACGACCATGGTCAGGTTCTACAGTCGTGAAATGAGGAAGTCTAATGTATTATTTTTCCAAAATCCAACACTCTATTCTTCTAAATCTATTTGACCTACAAAAATCCAAAAACTTATTATATCCATATGGGAATACCCTTGTACTTGTAAATACTCACCATTTTAAGCATAGATAGTGTCATAGTTCACGACACATCAGTACCCTTAAATTAGACTATTTGAATATCCTTGGGTTAACAAAACATAACTATACCATCATGACACTTAACCACGAGAAAACTAAGATCACTATGGCAAACAATGTTTCACAAAATCAGTTTCAGCACGCATGTAACCAAAAATTCGTTCAACACCCTCCACATCATCAAAATTCAACAAATGCACTGTCTGTACAAACCATTCACCATAACACAATAGGATCAATAAATGAAATCACATTACAACTCAGCACTTAAACTAATGACACTACCCGAACAAGTAACAATCATAATACAACCCCTATTCCCTCACAACATTGAAGTCCCTATCACTCAGAATATGCAATAATTGTCAACACATGGATGAAAACAAATCTCGGACTTTGATACTATAGACTTGATCTTGTTTTCAATGCGTTAGTTCTCATATAGTCAGATTAGGATCACTATAGGATTTTTATTAACTTGTAATATCGTCTCGGGGGACAGATGTGACACATATGGTTAAAATGGCTAACCCTCTTTGATAATACAATATTTTTGGCTCTATTTTGCTACCTTCTTTTATTCCTTACCCTTCTCTTTTCAACTCTTTCAAACATTAGGTGCGATTTTATTTTCACAACTTGCTTTTTTCTCTCATTTTTCTTCTTCTCCTCTTTTTGTTTCTCTAATATATATATATTTTTCTTCTTTTTCTCATTTCTTTCACACCATGCCACACCCAAATCCTTTTTTTGCTAACTTTTTCTTCATACCTAACATTTTAAGCACCCTTACGATAACTACTACCAATTTAAGCAATTTTTCTGAGTTGAGGTGCTCAGTATTCAAGGAGGGACAAAGTACAAAACAGGTTCATTGTAAAAACCAGAACGATAAATAAGCTAATTCAAAGAAAAGGTATACTTATATTAAAAATCCGGATCAAGGGATATTACACTCATTCAGTAGGATTTTAGTGGACTAATTGAAGAACGTCCTATTATCGTTTTCTAACCTTCTAGCCAATAATATTAGGGAGATTAATCAGGCAAGTTCTAGATCGCATTCACATACTGACTCAGTAAACCTTGTAGACACGTAAATTTGACCCTTCCATAAGTCAAATTTACCCATTTACCACACACCCTACCTTATTTAATAATTTTCCCACAAGAAAAAAAATACCACCATACTTTTTTCTACCTTTATCCCAAAATAACAAAATAACAACTTCACCCTATCAAATGCTAACAGCTCACCCCTCGTAATGACCCTTCGGGTCATTTTTTGTATTTTTATTTATTTTTGATTTTAGAGACTTTTCATAGTTTTCCTAAGTCGTTTATGACTTTATAGGACTGATAGTTTAGTTACAGGGCAATTCGTTGTATTTTTAGAGCAAATTCCCTGTTTAGAAGTCTCCGTTAGAATCAAATGGCCACCGGGCGAAAACTTTAATCAAATGATCTCGAATTCAAATTCTGGCTATGCCAACAGCTTTAAAATATTAATTTTAGACTAGATAGACCTTTGGTTTGGGTTCCAATGCACCAGAGCTCATTTCGACCTATTGATCAGAAAGTTGGAAAACTAGAAATTTTGGTGTAAGACCCACATTTGGTAGAAACAACTTTGGATGGAAAATACAAGTTTGCCATTGCATTTAAAACATCAAATTAGTGTGGTTTCATAGTTTATTTGCATATTTTGGATTCTGAATGAATCCCGAGGCCTTAGCGTAAACCTGGAAATTATCCAAGTTTCAGCTTCAGCTGGCATCTGGTGTGGGGCCGCAATTGTACCTCATGTGCATAGATAGTGTGATTGCACAGAGGAAGTATTGCAATTATAATATCTCCTCCTACATCCAGTTGTGTGATTACAATCTTCCTTTGCGATTGCAACACCTGAACACCTAGCATGGGTATAAAATGACCCCTTAGGCCGCGTTTTGGACATTTTCCACTCATCTTTGAGAGCCTAGAACCCCAAAAGAGTGTGATACCTTCAAATTAAATCTTTGGGATGACTTGGTAGCTTTATTAACATATATTTCCACGAATATCTTCGGATTTATGTTAAGAATCCTTCAAATTCATGCTTGAATTTCTTAAAAATTTGACCAAAGCCCTAAATCCTTTAGGACTTAAATTTAGCCCAAACTTATCTTGGTTTTTACCCATTTCTAAGGGTTTGATTCCATGATCTTGATATCATGTTGGGTTGGTCTAAAAATACGTATTTCCGTGAGTGGGACCCATATGAGTGTTTTAGCATGAATTTTGGACCCAAAGCATAATGGTGTAATATGGGTATTGATATTATCGTATTGATGTATAGAATGTGATTTTTATAGCTTAACATCTTAAAGAGGCTTCTCGAAAAGGGAAAGCAAAATATTAGCAAAATGTTGAGCATTCTTCGGTGTTGAGGTAGCTTAGATTTATTCCTTGTTAGATTAAGCTACGTCATATTATATTTATGATATTATGTTGTATTGGTAGGGGTTTTAGGTGTTGTTTTGATGAATTGCAAGATTTGGGATTAGTTGGGCCATTTAGGCTAATTTTGACACAGTAAGCTTGAAACTTTTAGATTATTTCCTTGTGCTTTAGATGAATTGGATCTCATCACTCATGATTAGCATGAGAATGTTTGAATTCACTCAAAATTAGACATAATTAATCTAGTTACTCATGTTTTAGGAAAATTTCCTATCTTAGGGCTAATTAAGACTTGTATAATATCTAAAAGCAAAATAGGTACCTTAAGCCTAGTTTGGTTAGAAATTTGCCAAAATTGGAATTTAAGGATTAAAGTGGACTCTTAACCTACCTTTGTCTATGACATGACAGTTTTTGTGAAGCTCTATGCTTATTAGACTCTTGAAAAGGCCTATTGAGGCAATAATGAGAAATGTTGATTCTTAATTATTATGTAGGTGCATTTGAGGAGTAACTTTTCTATTATTTATACTATTGATGATGTTATCTTGATGATGGTTATGATACCTATGGCTGATTCAATTTTGAGTATTGATGATACTTATGACTGGTTCAATTTTGAGTCTTGATGATACTTATGACCGATTCAATTCTGAGTCTTAATGATACTTATGACTGATTCAATTTTAAGTCTTGATGATATTTATGACCGATTCAATTTTGAATCTTAATGATATTTATGATCGGTTCAATTTTGAGTCTTGTTGATACTTATGACTGGTTCGATTCTGAGTCTTGATTATATTTACTCCCAGTTTCATTTTGGATTGATGATTATATATAGCCCATATTGTAATATTATATTAAAAATATTATTGGTTAATATTAGGATGGATAATGATAGAGGATGACTAGTTGGTAAAAATGGTGAATATTGTATGGATGGTGGCTAGTTTATAAATAATGTTGGTGATTAGAGGAATTAATGGCTAACTAATAAATTGTGGAATATTATTGGTAAATTTCTATGTGATGGTATAATGTTGAACGGTGATGAATTGTGAGGTAATGATTAGTGTAATGTTTTATGTGTAAATTATTCTATCATTATGTGTACTCTTTGATAGTATAGGATGTTGTGATGAGTTCTTTACTCTTCACACCAATTGGTGTATGGGAGCCAATTTTGTAATTATATTTGCTCGTGTTTGATCTCTTTACGTTATGTCATTGCTATTATTTCGATTTATTAGCTACTCATGTAAACTGATGATGGATACGACTCAGGTTCGATTCTGTACCTTGACTTAGTTATGATTATCTTGTATTATATCATCTTTATATCATGATTTGGCTTAGTAGGCCAATGATGCCTACTGAGCGTCTATTGTTTTGGTACTCATACTACACTTTTGTACCTTTTGGTGCATATCCGAGTATTAGAGCTTGCTGTTGACCATTGCTCATACAGAGTTGATCTTTCAGAGATAGAGTGAGCTCTTAGAGTTCTGAGTCACATATTTCTTTCTATCCTATCGTTATTCAGTCTTTTGTATTGAGATATATGTATTTACTATATTTTGAGTCTTTTAGGTTGTATTATTGACATTAGATATTGTACTGGCTCTATAGATCTTGGGATTGGTATTCTTGTATTGGCTTATTTATCTATTTATAAAACTTTGCTTATTTATAACTTGTGTTCATTGAATTTGGCCTATGTCGAGCATTATTTATCGAACTAACCCATTGCATTAGCTCTGGGTTATAGTATTGACTTACCTACTGGTGCGGTTTAGTAGTGCCATCATGACTCATAAATTGGGTCATGACAAATTAGTATCAGAGCCTAGATTTCACTAATATTATTGGTACAAAAATAAATGTCTAGTAGAGTCCTGTGGATTTGAATGTTAACTTCTATTTCGTATCTTTGGGAGGCTATGAGACATTATTAGAAGTTTTTCACCTCTTTCACTCATATTGTGCTAAGAGTCTAACTTGGTTTGTAGAAGTATTCCCTTGACTTTACTCTTTCGTTGATGGCCAGGACACGTGCTACCGCTAAACGAGATGAGGCTCCCTAGACCAAGCGTAAGGATCCTTCTCCTGTTAATAAACAACCTAGAGATCATTGAAAGCTTCGTGATGTGTCCCCAACTAGGGGCCATGATAGTACACCTTCCCCAGGCCCTATTCCAGCACCTAAGCTAGGGATTCTTCCTCCATAACTAGCAGTAGGTTAGGGACCAACCCAAGTTTCACTAGGGTTTGTTCTTTCTTCATTGCTCAAAGATGCATTGATTCAGATTTTGGGGATATTTGGTGGTGTGTTATCTGATGGTGCACAGTCTACAGATCAAAGTGGGCGCAACCTCTAGCTGCTGCTCCTAGGGTTAAAGTTCTTTCTGCACCAGCGGTTGCTCAGTCGATAGTTCTCAGCCAGTGGTTGCTCAACTTGTTATGTCTTTTGAGAAGCAGACGATATTGGGTAGATTCTTGAGATTGGCTTCACCTAGATTTTCTGGTTCTCTAAGAGAGGATGTATATGAGTTTTTGACTGCTTGTGATGATAGACTTTGTGATTTAGGCCTTTCTAAGGCTCATGGTTTAGATTACACCATTTTTGTTGGATTTATCACTTCATCATTGGTGGAGAGGTTATGTGGATTCTAGGTTAGTTAAATCATCTCCCTTGACTTGGACTCAGTTCTCTAAGATGTTCTTGGAGAAGTATATACCTTCCAGACTTACAGATCATCTGAGGGATCAGTTCTTTAGATTAGAGTAGGGCTCCATAATAGTTAAAGAGTATAAGGCTCGTTTTCATGAGTTGGCTATGCATATGACTTCTATTTTGGACACTGAGTATGAACGGGTTTATTGTTTTGTTAGGGGGTTGAGACTTCTTCTTCGTATGTCTATCTTAGATTTTTATCACTACAGGTAGGTCTAAGGGGACAACAATAAGAGGGCTAGATATCAGGGCAATTTTAGTTGGACCCATAGTAGTTACCGATTGAGAGGTAGTATAGTTCTTATAGTGGGTATTCTTTGCGTCTATCCTATCTGCCTTAAAGTTAGCCTAGTCGGCCAATTCAGGCAGCTTTTTGAATTATCGATGAAAGTGAGACTTGTGCTAGTGATTGCCCTGTTCAGGGAAATGGTCAGTCTTTTAGGGGTTCATCATATGGTTATTCTAGTTGTGATGGATACTCCAGGTTAGCCAGGTCTGTTGGTTCTAATTCAGCTTAGAGGGTGTGTTATAGTTGTAGGTCTTTTGATTATTTTATGCATGAGTGCCCTAGTCTTGGGGCAATTATTATTTTAGCACAGTGTACTTCCCCTATTAGAGTAGTTTATCCCTCAACTAGAGGTTGTTCTCATGGTCACATGAGTAGTTTCCAAGGTACTCGAGATGGTTCTCAGGTAGGCAGGATAGTGGGCTGATCAGATACCCAGCCAGGTGGCGGGCATGTTCAGTTGTATGCAGTACTGCCAGACCCAAGCCTGAGACTTTATATGTTGTTGTTATAGGTATTATTTTGGTATGCCACTAGTCAACCCTTGCTTTATTTGGTCTGGGATCTACTTATTCTTATATTTCTGGTTATTATGCACCATATTGAAGTTGACTAGTGATTTATTATCTGTGTCATTATGCGTATCTACTCCCGTGGGTGATTCTTTAGTAGTGGATCTAGTATTTAGTTCATGTGTTGTGATAGTTAGTGATGTTGATACTTATGTTGATCTTTTTATTCTGGATATGGTGGATTTTAATATGATTTAGAGCATGGACTGGTTATCCCACTATCATGTGGTAATGGATTGTTTGGCTTGGACCATTACCTTATCCATGCCTGGCATACCCCCAGTCATGTGGCAGGGAACGATTAGCCACGAGCTGATGGGGATTATTTCTTATATTTGTTCTAGGAGTCTTATATCGAGGAATTGTGAGTCTTATCTTGCTTACATTTGTGCTACTAGTGTAGAGAGTTTATCGTTTGACTCTATTCCTATTATTTATGAGTTTCTTGATGTGTTCCCTACTGACCTTCCTGGTATCCCCGCTGTTTGTAAGATTGAGTTTGTAAATGATTTCGAGCCTAGCACCCGGCCTATTTCTATGGAACCTTACCGTATGGATGCTGTTGAGCTTAAGGAATTGACTTCTTAGCTTTAGGATCTCTTTGGTAAGGGTTTTATTAGACTGAGCATTTCCTCGTAAGGAGATCCTATATTATTTGTGAAGAAGAAAGATGGTTCTATGCGCATGCACATGGTTCTAGGCCCTACATTGATGATTTATTTGACCAACTTCAGGGTGCAACCATGGTTTGTAAGATTGATTTGAGGTCTGGATACCATCTGTTGAGGATCCGGGTTGAGTATGTCCCGAAGACATATTTAAGAACCCGTTATGGTCATTATGAGTTCTTAGTGATGCCTTTTAGGTTGACTAATTCCCTAGTTGCATTCATTGATTTGATGAACCCCGTATTTAGGCCTTGTTTGGACTCTCTTGCAATTGTGTTAATTGTGATATCCTTGTGTATTTGAGAGGTAGTGAGGAGCATGCACAACATTTAAAGATTGTGCTCTAGACTTTGAGAGATCATTCATTTTTCGCCAAGTTCTCCAAGTATGAGTTTTGGCTTGAGTTGGTGACATTTCTTGGACATGTGGTATCTAAGAAAGGTATTATGGTAGATCCATCCAAAATTGAGGCTATTCATGATTGGGCTAGACCTACTTCTCCGACTGAGGTTCGTAGTTTCATTGGTTTGGCCGGTTATGATAGATGCTTCGTTGAGGGGTTTGCTACTATTTCAACCCTTGCGACCAGATTAACTCAGAAGGAGGTTCATTTCCGATGGTATGAGGAGTGTGAGTCAATCTTTGGAAAGCTAAAGGGCTTTCTTACTTCAACTCTTGTGTTAGCTCTTCCTATTGAGGGTGAGAGATTCATCGTGTTTTGTGAAACTTCTAGTGTAGGCTAGGTTATGTATTGATGCAATAGGGTCGTGTTATTGCTTATGCTTCTATAAAGCTTAAGGTCCATGGGCGCAACTACCTCACTCATGATTTGGAGTTGGTGGCAGTAGTTTTTGTGCTTACGATTTAGAGGCATTATTTGTATGGTGTGCATTGCAAGATTTTTACCGGTCGTCGTAGTCTTCAACATATTTTGACCCAGAAAGAGCGTAATGCTCAACAACGTAGATGGACAGAGTTATTTAAGGACTATGATATTTCTATCTTGTATCATCAAGGCAAGGCAAACGTGATAGATGCCTTGAGCCGCATGTTAGTGAGTATGGGTAGTTTGACTTGTATTTCTGTCTCTCAGAGGTCGTTAGCATGGACATTTAGGACTTATTTGGTAGCGTGTATAAGATAATACTGAATATGTTGTATTAGTAATATTAGGATTAGTAGTGCAGTGACTAGTAATACTGGGATTATTTTTTATGCAGTGTTTGGTTTAATGCATTGAAAACAATATGTATTGTTATATTTTAAAAAGAATATTGTTTATTTACAAAAATAACCTCGACATATAATAACTTTGTGTATTTTTTTTTTACAAAAGCTTATTATTCTTTTTTTAAAATAAAAAAAAGTTAATAATATAGCTAATTATTTACTTCAGAATTTTAAGATTTAATCTTTCACTTACAATTTTTTTTTTATCTTTTCTTTGTTTGTTCATCATTTGCTTGTTGGTCCCACTTTGTGTTGTTTTTAAGTTGGAGGGAGGTACGTATAACTTTTGGATGGGATAATAAAATTATTATTAAAATAAAATTGTATTCTATAGAGTGTTAAAACTAAGTAGAAAAATTATTTTTATTTATGAATATCCTATTTACAAAATTAAAGCTTGTATGCAATTTGTTTTCAGATTTTAACCAATAAATATTTTTTTTGAGTTAATTAAGTAGTTATTTTTATAACTAAAATTATTTTGAAGGATATCATTATTTTGATAAATTGAAAAGAAGTAATTCATATTGAATAAATTAAAAAAGATTTAGAAAAAAATGAAAGAAATTTGAGGACATTTTTGTAAATTATAATAAAATTTTTAAACTAATTTATTTGAACAAATTTATTAGTACAAATATTAAAAATAAAATTAAGAAAATAAAAAAATGTTTAAAAAATTTGAGGGATATTCTTGTCTTTACACATACTAATCCCATAGTATTAAAACCCATGTATTACTAATACCACCATATGTATGTATTAGTAATACACTCTATAATACTATGTAGGGTGTATAACTATTACATGGTATTAGTAATACATTGGTCCAAAATCCAACCAAATATAGTATTAATTAATACCAAAGTTAATACATGGACTATTTCTCCTAATACGGCCTACCAAACGACCCCTTAGTCCTTAGCTAACTTAATGGTTCGCCTTGATATTTCAGATCCTAGGAGGATTTTGGCTAGTGTGGAGGCGAGCTCCTCACTATATGAGAAGATTTATGATCGCCAATTTCATGACAGCAAGCTTTGCTTTGTAATCAGGTGTTGAGTGGTGAGCCCGAGGGTCACAACCCGAGACTATGCCCTAGTCGTAACACGGTGCTTAGAACCACAAGTGATCCCAAGCTAACCCATGTACTGACATACTGCTTGAGCAACTGATTTAATATATATTTAAATGCTAAATAACTAAGCAGAAACATAATCATCATGAGATCAACTATTTCAATACACAACTGATCAAAGTTTACAATACTAAAATTTGAGATAAAAAAAAACTTAAATTACAAATACTGAATCTGACTGGCCATCTATAAAGCCTCAACTATACAGACTACCCAACTAACTCTAATCAATACATAAGAATAATGGAAATAAAATATAGGAACTGCAACTAACTTGAGTCTCGAAATAAGAGAACTCATCACCTGCTGGCTGAATGTTGATAATTGTCTGACCCTAGTGTGTGGGCTATATCTGGTACCTATATTATGAAGAAATGTAGCCACAAATGCATATGTATAGTCAGTACGTTGGAATGTACTGAGAATATGAGATATGCAGTAAATTATGAAAATACTTAATATATTCTTTAAAACTGAGGACGTAAGTTATTTGCTGAAATATAAATTTAAATCATGGTTGTACGTAAAAGTTGTAAGACATAGTAAAATTTCTAAATCATGATCTGAAAATATTTTTGTAAGCTGAGAAGCAGTAGAAACATGAATACTATATGTAAATCTCAGGTTAAAGCTGAATAGGTTGCAAAACCGTACTCAAGATCATATATAAATACTGAACATGAAAGCATGAACATGTAAAATGAATGCAAGACCAAGTTAAGCATGTACTGAGATAATCTGTAAAAATAACTGACTGAATAGGTGGTAAGCTGAATACTTGGTCATACAAACCTGAACTGATATAATCGGAGTACTAAACTAAAACTGTAGGAGATATCATATAACAAACACGCCCCAATCTGAGCTATTTGGGGTCCAACTTGTAACCCCAATTGGTAGGGTGTCAGTACCTTGCCATAATTACTAACACTGGATGACGATGTGGATATAACAAAGTTGATGTACTGAAGGTCTAGGATATTAGCGGGTGACCCCAAAGAGAGTGTCAATCATTTACTGGTGGGTAACATCTCATAGCCTACGCTGGCTATAAGTTTTGGAACTTAGGGATTGCTACTAAAGGTATCAGTCCTCTACTGGCGGGTGAGTCTTCATCCCTAGGTTTGCTTTGTGCTAAATCCTACTCCCAACTGAATAGACACTGGCACTAATTAAAGTTAGCTGGACTCACAACTGATAATTGCTCAACATAAATATGATTATAAAATTATGATCTGACTAACTTGTAACTTGAAAATCAGAATCATATGAAAACATATAGGTATCGGGTATTCATAACCCTCCAGCACTGGATCATACTTTAAACACCATTACATCATTTAAAACACTGTAAAGAAATTGATGATTCAAAGACTCAAAACATGGTACATTCCACTAAACTAATGAAATCTATGAAAGTTAAATATGTGGATGTGTTAAACATAGGAGGACAACATGATCATGTGGTTTAATTCATAACTTGATAAATTAACATGATATCAACTGAACATAATATGGTTGACTGAAATTATAAAGCATGTAAGAGTATAATTCACATGGGGAAATACAATATCAAGGTTTATATTCAAGACTAATTAGAGAAAATTAAGAAAATTCATGCTTACTATTAAAATTCCATAACAAGAGAAAAAAAGGTTTACACTTGAATAAAAAGGAATTTTTTTGGGACTTAATGGGTGAAAGGAATTTATTGATGAATACACCACATACCTGGACTTGCTTGAATCCTTGAAAAAACTTAGAATTGGGACCTTGAGAGTGTGAATTCCTTGAAGAAAACCCTTGCTATTGTTCTTGAGAACTTGTAAGGGAAAAGGGACCATTTATTTATATAGTTGGGGTTATGTAATGATCAAATCATACTTACATCATTCATAGGATAGTTTAGGATGATTTAGGGTGTAAATGACTTCTTTACCTTGGAAAACTGAAGAGAAACACGTATTTTAACATTCCAAAATAAGGTCCATTCCACGGGTCTTATCGCAAAGTGTAAGATCTATTTCACGGGGCTTATCACAGATCCTAAGTTCCATGAAATGCTTCTTATTATGGAGCGTAAGGTTTGTGCCACCCTGAAATCGTGAACCCTCACTATTTCCTCACGAAAATGCTCATAACTCTTTGCTCAGGTGGGTCTTGATATCCAAAATTTATCATAACTTGGTGGGTCTTGATATCCAAAATTTATCATATTCTATAAGTTATACACATTCAAAGGTTACCCTTTTGGATCGAATACCAAAATTTAGTCTAATCTAAAGATCTTAGCTCAACCTTGCCCTAAGTGTTTCCTATGATCATTTTTCACCTAATATGCATTCTTCACACTAGGCTAATGACCATAAAACTTATATTCACACAAGATTCATTGGTTTTGAGTTAATACACATAGGAACAAGGGTTTAAATTCTAGCCCTAAAACACAGGGTGATACATTATCACCTCCTAAGAATCATTCATCCTCGAATGATGGGTAGGGATTTTTAAAGATTTAGAAGTATGGAGTAAAGTATGTAACTTCACATTGGAAATTCTCCGTCAACAAAGCACATATAGGAATCAAAAGAAAAAGGGCTTTATGGCATTACTAAGTACATTATGTAAACAGGAATCATGAGACAATGAGACTAAGGTTGTACAAAGGGTATTACAATGTCTGAGGTGGAATCTGTGGAAAACTGAGATTGTTCACTGAACACTTATAAACTGAATCATGACTAAATATCTGAATCGAGGACATGATGCATAGCCTAAACTAAATTCATAACTTTGATGGACGTGAATGAATATCTCATGGAATAGCCATATTCATGAAACTTATGATAGTAAGATGAAACACCCTAAACTTTGGCACTTGCAAAATTTCTTGAGTTTTGGACATTCTGCACAAGGTATGATTTATGAGTACTAGTAGCATGCTAAGGTACGGCTTGGTGAACTCCTCTCATATGTTAGTTAGTGAGTCTTGTTTATATTCTATCTAAGATACGAGTTAGAATATTACTTCTTGTATGATAGCGTAAGAGTGGTATCTTACCAAGTCGTATGATGCTTATTAACTAGTCTAGTGGATTTTGACCAAGGTATGATTCCTAGGGTACTATTCATATGCTAGGGTACACGTTGGGCATGCGTGGTTGTATGTTGGGCAGTATATAGGTCCAAGGTGGTTCTAGTGTATGAGGCAAGGGTACCACTCATACCCAAGGTACGGTTTATGGGTATGGGTTGTACCCTCCCATGGGTTAAGTTTTCAGCTTTAAAGTTGAGGGTAATTCAGACATTTCCTACCTTAAAACCCTTATATACCTACATTATATAACCTTTGGTGACCTCTCATAACCTACTTTGGAAAGATAAAACACTCTCAAATCCTCTGTAAATTCTCTCTTGAAGATTGGAGGTTAGGGTTTCTACAAGTGTCCATCTAGAGGCTCAAGAGTCAAGTTTCTCTCTGTAAATCTTCATAAATAAGGCATGTATTCCTCCATCATTGTTAGTTCCAACAAAAATCATATTTTATGAATTGTTTTCATGGCATAAATGTTGTATAGTTTTGAGTTTTCAAATATATGTTGGGGCTTTTGGTTACAATGGTTGGGTTGGGTTTTTCGATGTCTTTTACGTATGGTTTTCATATTATTATAGTTATTTGAACATTTGGTTGCATGGTAATGGTTAATTAATACTTGGTTTTGGCTTTGGAAATACTATGCCCTCAACTTATTTGATAAAATGCCTGTAAGAATGTTTTTGGTTAAATTGTTGGACTTTCATTGAATTATGCATGATATAACTTGGTAATGGAACCCTAAATGGTATAAATTGTTTAAATGTTTTGGAATGGTTAAATAGTAAGGTCTTGGTGGTTATGGTTGGTCTAGTTGAAAGCCTTGTACGGTACAAGGGAATCCTCCAAGCAAACTTAATAACATACATCTTGTGGGGTACATGGATTCCCCCAAGTCAACTTAATAATGTAATCTATAGGTACATGTTAATACCTTCTTCTTAAGAAAGATAGATAAGAATACTGCTTGCAAGCTATAGTTGGTATGATGATACCACTTGGTTAATAATAAATGGAATTGGTGATTTAGTTGTGTGGTAATGGTTTTAATTGGGCAATAATTGCGGATTGTAATAGCTAACCATGAAGGTGGGAGTCCAATGGACGACCACTGGAAACTCATTTTTGCTGACATGAGGATGGGTCATGGGGACCATATACTTGAGAGGTACACGAGAATCCCCTAACACTTATATATATAAGTATCATGGAGAGTGAAGGGTACACAGGAATCCCCCAATCCTATTATATCTATGCTTCATACGGCTACACGCATCGGGGCCCTTCCAGGAGGTAACACTGGACCCATATAACCCATAGGTGGATTGTGATGATAATGCTACACATACCTAGGTTAATGGTTTTAAAGGAATGCAAAACCCAGTTCCCTTTCCCAACATAGTTTATGTATATATATGTATGGTTGTGTATGCATATGGTTATTCACTTGGTTTTAAAAGTTGGCATTATTTTATCCTTATCCTGAGTGCATGCTTGTTTTCACCCACTAACCCTTCTTCGGGCATTGTATCCCTACGCGATGCAGGAACCGACCATACTCCTCCTCCTGTTCATTGATCAGATTCGAGGACTGCCAGTATTTCATTAAAGTAGTGAGCTTCTATAGTTTTATAGGCATCTATTTCATGTCACGGATTACTTTACATACTTCTTGTCTTTTCATAGACTTTGGTTTTTGGCTATGGTTGGGGGCACGTCCCGACTAGATACTCTTTGGTTTGGATTAGAGGCTTTTTATGGACAACTGAGGACTTGGGTATGGAATGATTATGATATATATATATATATATATAGATATTGGGTTATCATTTTTGGTTTATTTGGTTGGTTACCGGATGGATTGACTATGTTGGGTTGGTCTAGAAAGTAGACCTATCCCAAAGTCATTATACCTTCTAATACACTATCTTGTTATATAGTTAGAATTCACCCGACTCAGGGTATATGTTGGTTGGTTAGATTGGGTATCGGGGGTAGTCTCCTATCCTAGTTGGACTTGAGATTCCTAAGACAACAAGGCCCCGATTCGGATTGTGTCAAGTTGGTATTAGAGCCTAGGTTTTGGTGTCATGGGGTGTCTACAAATATGTATTGAGTAGATCTTTCTTATGGGTGTATTGTGACCCATACTTATAATCTAGAGGCTATAAGGAATTTAGGAATGTTCCACTTTCTTGTTGTTCTATTTTTGGGCTATAGAGTCTATGATCTTGAACTCTTCCCTAAATCTTCTTTTGGTTCACATTTCAGATCGTGTCTTCTCAATGTTCTAAAGTTTGTGAAAACTAACCTGTACTACTCTGGGATGACATGGATGGATCTCATCCAACTCATGGGGAACAAACCTAGTCAAGTGTTGTAGTATCAAATTTTTAACATGGAGTTCCACTGGTCTCTGCTAACCCTACTTTGGGAGATGACACTCATGCTCAGTTACCTCAAGAAAAGGTTACCAATGTCGAGTTTTGACATTCTATTCATCTGTTGACCCAGATAGTGACATCACTGTCATGCCAGTTTGATCCAAGTGGTTTGAGAAAGAATCAAACAATGTGGAGAAAGAGGCAGAGCAAGAAGTCTTAATGTTCAGATTGTAGGAGGGGTTAGAAAATTTTTAGTAGAGATGATAGACAGTGGTTTGGGCAAGGGAATCCGGGGAGTTCCTATGGAGTTGTCAGTGTCCCTTATCCTCAGTCTTCTAGTGAGTATTATTTTTGGGCTAATGGAGCTAAGTTAGCCCCACCCTATCCTTCCTGTATGCTTTATGATCGATTCCACTATGATTATTGCTATGAAGAGAGGAATAGGTATCTTTGTTATGGTCAGTTGTGTCACAGGTAGCGAGAGTGTCCCACCAGGATTGCCACTGGGTAAAATAAGATACCAGTTGCTGCTTCTCTAGCTTTTGAACCAAGGGGTGCTGCTTCTGGTTTCATCACTGATCGAGATTATCTCAATATTCTTACTATCCCTCAAGAGTCTAAGGCATCTTCTTATACTGACACTCATATGTTGATAACTCTTTTCTCGTTATGTGTATTGGTTACTTGGTATGGGGTCCCCTCTCTCTTATATGACCCTATTAGTGGTTGCATATTTTTGGTTGGTTCAGAGTGTGTTTTATACCCATTTTTTATTTCTACCTGGTAGGTGACTCTGTGATTTCCAAAGAGTCTATAGGGTGTGTGTGGTATCGGTTAGTGGTGAGGAAAATCTGGTGGATTTGTTTGAACCGTATGTGTTGGATTTCAATGTCCTTTGAGGGATGGATTGGTTAGACTTGTGCTATGCTTCATTACCCTGTCAGAATCATAAGGTTTTCTATAAGCTCCCTTGCAAGCCTATTGTTGGATCGGAGGATGGTTCCCTAGCTCTTAAGGGAAAGGTTATATCATATCTTGGATCTCGAAGATTAATCTCCAAAGAGGGTGTCATTATCATTTGGTCTAGGTTAAATATTCTAACTTGGAAGTTCCTTCTTTGCATTCGGTTTTGGTGGTGAATGAGTTTTCTGAGGACTTTTTTGGTGACCCTAATAGTGTCCTTCTAATAGGGAGATAGATTTTGGGATTGATTTGGTTCCAAACACTTGTCCAATTTCTATTCTTTCTTTCTTTATAGATGTTACTCCTCGAGAGTATACCCTGGGCATCACACGGTGCTTACGGCCCCGTGGGACCATAAGTTAACCCATGAATGGTATCTGCTGTGAGCACTGAATAATAATCATTAAAAGTATGCGGAAGTAAATCTGAAAATTCCATAATGTTCATAATACTAAAAAACAATACTGAGTACGTCTGTGGAATAACTGCTAACTGAAACTATCTGAAAGCCTCTAACTGAATGATTGTGGAGTTGATGGGACATGCCCCCAACTAACTCCGTCTGACTACTGGACTGAAGTACTAAAATAAACATAATCGACCCTCGAAATATGAGGACTCACCACTGTTGTTGTTGCTGAAGCACTGTAATGTCTAAGTGTAGTTGGGAACTTGTGCGTCTGAACCTATGATATGATACATCATAGCACAAAAAATGAGTATGCAATCAGTACTTTGAATGTACTGGTATGCTAGATGAGGTTAGGCTAATATACATGGGCTCATGTGTATGAATAACAACTGACTGAATAAATAGCATGAGATAACTAGATATGCATCTGTGAATGCTATAAAATCTGAGAATGCATTACCAAGTATATGACATGATTCTGAAATAGTCTGTAAACTATAATACTAAAATTTAATAACTGAATAACTGATAAACCGTTTGCTATGGTCAAGCAAATCTGAACTGAATACTAAAATCGTGGGAGGTATCATCTAACCGACATGCCCCGTTCTGAACTGATTGGGTTCCAACCTATAACCCCAATTGGAAGAGTGTTAGTACTATTCCATGGGCACTAACAATGGCTGTGGAGTCAGTCTTAATCTGGCGGGTGACCCCTGAGATCAGTCTTAAATTGTTGAGTGATCCCTGAGAGAGTTAGTCCTAAACTGGCGGATGACATCTCATAACCTGTGCTGGCTATGTATTTATGGATCTTAGGGATTGCTTCTAAGGACCCAGTCCTGGCTAACGGGTGAGCCCCCATCCCTAGGCTTGCTTGGTGCTGAATCCTATTCCTAACTGAAAGACGCTGAATATCAGATTGATCTAGGTTTAACTGTTTATGATAATTGACTGAACTGATAACACTTATAACTATTATAAAACTATTTTGTAGATATGGAAAAACTAGGTAAGCAGTTAAATTTAGGGTATTCAAAACCCCCAGGACTCGATGGCAATAACAACATGATCATACTAAAGCTTGAGGACATGATCGATAGTCATTATTCAAAACTCATTCTTTGAGGCATTTCATCAAACACTTGTAAGGCATAGCTTAAGCATGGGAATAGCTTTAAACTTGTAGTAATAGCATGATTTTAATACTAAAATCACCAAAAGATCACACACAATTCATTTACTTAGACATTTTGTCAAACACTTAGGAGGCGTAACCTTGTACATGGGAAAGAACATCGTATTAATTGATCATGACTACAATAATCAATTCACAATTCAAGGGTTTGACATGAGATATACATCAACCATCATACCCATTGATTTATTTTACATGAAAATCATATTTTCTGAACTTGGAACTCAAATAACGACACATACATGTATATAATTCAATATAAATCATGTAAAACTCATAATTTGAATTTAAAAGAGGTTCTTGTACTCCAAGGGTGGAAGGGACACAAGGATGAACATATAACATACTAGAGTAGTTGAATTAGTGAGAATTGTTGGTGACTTCTTGGAACTTGATCTTAGACTTGATGAAGTAGGGTTTGCTCTTGAGAGAATTGTTTGAAAAGATGAGTGAATTTGCCTTGTGGAAGGCTTAATTTTGTGTTAAGATGGGTAGAAAATGACTCATTTGCCTCCATAATCCATAATTTAATAAACAAAAAATATTCCCACTAATGCGGCAGATGACGTGCCATGTTGATGGTATCGATGCAATTATCGATTCGCCGCATTGATGGCAACGACACTATAGCCAATGCGATGAATCCTGATCGCGTTGGCTTGTTGTTTTGGTCATCCAAACGTGTCTCAAATGATGTCCAAAAATTCCAAAACTCACCCGAGATAACCTATAGATAGCCCTGATCATGAATCAATTTAAAAAATCAACAATCTAAGGTTGGAAAGGTCAAAATAAAATTCATCGAAGTTGAGAGGCCAAAATAAGACTAAGTCTTAACACTTAGCTGAATTTTCTAATTCTTGAATCCCTTTAGTATGCAACATAAGTTTGAAATGAGCTAAGATTCTTGTGATATCTCCCCCTTAGGAACATTCATCCTAGAATGAGACTGACTAAACTGAGAGGTACAGAGGAACTGAGATTACATGCTTAATATGCATGGCTGAAGCGTGACTACATGACTGAACCTGAAACATGTTGACTGACCAAACTGACTCATGAATATATGAATGATATGACAATGATAGGCAGCTTAAACTGAGTATGAAAAAAAGAGATTCTAAGGAAAATTGTTACCTTAAGCTGAGAATGCCAAAGGATCTGAGATCATTTACTGGACATGTATGAATAGTAACATGAGATCCGAACTGAGTCTAAAACATGATACATAAATTGAATATCATAACTGGACAGATTTCTTGAACACATGTAGTGACATGAGAATGGTTATAAGGCTGAGATAGGAACGAGGGAGTAAACTTATCAGTAACCATTACCTTCTTCTGGATCTAGTTTCACAAAGAAAAGATGATAGATTTAGTTTATAAAAACTCGAGGCATTATGGCATCTCCCCCTTGGATAGTATGTCCCCTGAAAGATATTGACTTGTCTGAAATACTGAGAAAAGAATGAGATGATGCACAAGACACAAATGAACTGAATCATAACTGAATATCTAGAATCTGAAACATGATACATGAACTAAATTGTATTCATCAAAAAGGACTAATTCGGGATATGCATGACATAAATCTGAATTTTGCTGATCATTATGTGTGTAGCATGAGTAATAAAACTAAACATACTATAAAGCATGAATACATGAGTCATGAACTGCATGAATTAATTTTTGGAGTTTCATAATTTGAGGGACATGATTCATACTGCTAAGTGGATGGAACACCTCATACTACGAACTAGGAGAGTACATGGTTTTCTATAAGGTGCACGAATATGAGGTATGATCATAGATATGATATGTAAAGCATGAGTAGATATCATGATAACTAAAGTACAAAATTTTAAACTAAGATACGAATGGTTTGGGTATCTTCCCCCTTAACTGATATTTTACAATACACTGTATCACCACTAGAATCTGAGAGCCTGACTTGGTCACTTGTGCTACCATCTCCCCTTTATCTTAAAACCATCATTATAAATCTGGGAACTACTAAATCACTACTCTAAATTGAATTGCCGCCACTTTACTCTAGAATTCGGGGGATAGTAATATGCGTAAATTGATAAACTCACCTTGAAAGACTACACCCGATAATATAAAACTTGCTGCTAGTACCTTCTTCTAGATACCACTCTTATCCCTCTATAGCCCCAACAATCACCATGTAACAACCTAAGATTAACTAACTCTTAATTTTCAACTCCTTTTTCTATTATCTCAACCTTCAAAGATTCTAACTTAGATTCTAACACATAACATGGATATCTTCAAATCTGTAATAACTATATTACTTTCATCATAGCTTACAAATATCACATCCACAACACATGTTTTGAGTCAAGAAACATAAATTCTTGTATACACTGCTTCAAGCCTACTGATTCACTTTTTACATGGCTAGTCCCATGAAATATATATAATCTGCTCAAATTTAGATAGAAATAACCCAACTCTACTACTGTTGCTAAACTCCTAGTTTCATTTTTTAAATTCTAGATCGTATTCTATCATAGGATTCTGAGAAAGAATCTGAAAACATTTATGACTCCTAAGAACTAAAGTACTAACCCTTCATTCAATGCCTGGTTCATCGGGATACTAAAAAAAAGAACAACCCTATTTCAATAATCAACTAAAGAATAGCATGAATAGAGCCAATCCATGTCGAGAATGATTTCAAAATTCGTTAGCTCTAACTCTACAAGGTCTACTGAAGTAACCTTCTGAGACACCGTAATCGGGCAATTTTTGTATACGCATTGGGCTATAATAGATTTACACTAGGGTAGATACTGAGAAGAGATCTGTTAAGGTTTTAGGACTGACTCTGAAGTTGATAGCTATGTAAGGGGTTACAAGAGAAGGTGAAGCTCCGTGGTCTATTAAAATATACATAAGAATATGAAAGGCCTGTAACATACCCGTAACTACATCAGGAGGTCTTTCTAGATCATGTACGGGATGAAGTGCATATCTCCTGTTTTGACGCTGACCATTGGTTTCACTATAAGTGGAGCCCTACTGAGTTGGGTGATCAAATGGGACTGGAGGATGATTGGACTAACCCTTTTGGTGGAAATCCTTTCCCCTCTGAGCCATTACTCTACCCTCCCATATCCTATGGTGTAATGCCCCAAATATGGTACCCGAAATGCTACACGGTGCTCATAAATCCAAAGGAACACAAGCTAACCCATGACTAATATCCGTAACTGAGCCCTGAATAATAATGGTAATATCGTAAATGCAGAAACTTGAACTGAAAGGCCATAAGGTTCAATACTGATACATAATTGAAAAAGATGGTATAACAACACAAAAATAACTGAAATAACTGTTTGAACATTCTGCAGTCTGAAAGCCTCTAAAACTGAACTGTATGAATAAGGAGTTGATGGGATAATCCCACAACTAATCCCATCTGCTAAAATAAACTAAGTATTGAAAGAATGAAATAATAAAATAATAACATCCTTAAATGATGAGGACTCACTGCTGACTCTGACTGCCGAAACTAGAATGCTATAGATACTCTGGAGAACGTGCTTCTGAACCTATGGTATAAAACACCATAGCATAAATGCGTCAGTACGATTGAATGTACTGGTATGCAAGTGAGGTATGATGAATGCAATGGTTCATATGCATGAACAATACTAACTGACTGAATAACATGAATGTGAAAAAACATGCATGAATATGTAACTGTATCTAAGATCATGATAACACTGACTCATAAATTCTGATAACGTGGATTTATTGATATCTGGGTACTAACACTGGGATACTAAAATACTAAGTCTATTGAGTACTGAGGAACAAATATCAGATTACGGATAAAGGAATTGTTTCCAACAATTTTTATTATGAAGAACTGGTCTGATTGACTGCATCTAATAGTCCTGAAATCTGAATACTAGTAACATGAATTTCATATAATTAATACACTATTAACTAGGTGACTGTGTTTGACAGTCCTAATTTTGATGGAACTCGCTTCCATACTAAGCTGAGCGACTGTATCTTATAGTCCTGAAATTGTAGAACTGAATTGAGTTTTATTACTGAGACTAGATTTGAAACTGAGACTGTGGGAGGTAATCATCTAACCGATATGCCCCAAAATAGAACTGGTGGGGTCAAACCTATAACCCCAGTTGAAAGGGTGTCAGTACCGTGCCACGGGTAAAGACAAGCTGTAAGTAAACCCCTCTCTAACAGGGAGCTCTTTCGTCAACCCCTTCTAGTAGGAAAAATTCAAATTAGGTGTCTAATCCCTAAAATCATAGGGTACATATCAACCTACGATGGCTACGTAGTTCTGGAATGCAAGGATTTCTTCTAAGGATCATACCCTCTACTGACTAACAGGTGAGTCCCCATCCTTGGATTCACTCAGTTCTGAATTCTACTCCCAACTGAAGAGCCACTGAACTGAACTATTATTGATAGTATCTTTGAGCTGATTTGAATAGAGTTCACTAAATTCCGTTGACTGATTGAATACTACTGAGATCGGATAACTGACTGAGATTAGTGTATTTTCCTGAGTCATATAACTCACTGGATTCTAATGATCATGGATTGAATGGGAGTATCATGAAAACTGACACTAGCTCTAGGCACACAACTAAATTGTAGGGTACAAGTACCCCCAGGACTTGATAGCATGAAACTTACAAGACTTGACACTTCGTGAAAACTAACCAATATCAGCAATTCATAATATAATAAGTTAGGGATTTCATGAAATACATAGTTGTCATAATATTGTACATGGATGGAATTGCATATAGAAATGTCATACTTTCATCAACCTAATCTCATGAACATTCCATCAAATACTCATAATGCACACAATATCACGGAAGTTAGTCTTGGTCATAAGGGTAAAGCATGCATTTACTATTTGAGTCACAATTGAGCTATAATACCCAATTTCTATCCTCCTAGCCATTTTGTCAAACACCCTACATGCACAACTTAGGGCATAGGTGAAATAATCAAATTACACATCATAAACAACTCAATTCATGGATTTCATCTTGCATGCTAACGTAGTTTCATGAAAAGACATAAAGATTCCAACTTGGGAATTATACAATAAGATAAACATGGTTACAAACAACTGATGATAGGCGTATTTACACGCCTAAAGTACTATAATTTACCCATATTTTTCCTAAGTTTTGAGGACAAAATATATAATTCATGCACTTTTAGTCCTTTTTCCTGTAAGTGAGCTAACAAACGTGATTAGCAAGTTTTTAGGTATAAATGATGAAGATTTCAGCATTTTATGGATAACTTGACGCCAAAGGAAGCTTCACGAAAGAAGGAAAGCAGAGTTTGGACGCCTAGGGACTAAAAATGACGCATGGAAAATCTGTCACGGGCAAAAACAACATTTCTAAAGACTTTGGGGATCAGCAGCCACTTATTAGGATTAGGATAAGGATGCAGTAACCTAGTAGGATTAGGATAAGTAATGCAGTAGCTTAGTAGGAATAGGATATGGGTGTTATAAATACCCTATTTTGCTGGAGATTTTTATTATTCCCATCCACTATCCATCTATCCATCAAAACAATTCTCCACCACCCTCATCCCTATTCGATCCTTCCCCTTTTTCTTCATTAATTCATTGTTGACATTATTTTTCATCTATTCGACTTTTAAATTTTCATAACAAGAGAAACGCTACTAAGCAAGGAAATCACGCCATAAGTGACGCCATTACCTACATATCGTGAGATTGTTATGATGACAATGTCTATTGTGTTTTCCGTTGCACTCATGCGTAGCTAAACTTCTCTGTTGGGGTTATGGAAGCCTTATGAGATACTATCTATTGCTATGAGTTTGTGAATTCTTGACACGTATGCTTCTTATATCATTACTCTCTTAATCTTAATTTAAATTCTTGTGGTTGCAAACATATAGAATACGCCAGTATAGCATTAACTTGTTTGAAAGAAAAGTTACATGTCTGGAAAAGAGATAATGTCAAGGTAATAGGGCACCAACCCCTTTTAAAAATTTAGTGCCGTAACTGGATTAACCTCTTGGTGAATTTGTACCATTAGATACGCTTTAAGCTCGAAAGAGTTAAAGTGAAATAGTCCTTGATGGTCGAAAGACGCCTGGATTTACCATAGAATACAATTCTCTATAAGCGCATGCATGTCTGAATTCTGCATAAATCATAGTCAATAGATACGTACAATTCATAAGGTGGACATAACCCTAACTCTCGATTCTCATTGATTAAAACCTACCAAGTAATCCGTTTTACTCTTCTATTTTACGTTTTACTCTACTATTTTGTTTACATTATTTGCACGCACAAAATCCCCCCTTTATTCGCAGAACTTTTATCAAAAGTCTAATAATCGTTGCTTACTTAGTGACCGAGTATTCCCTGTGGGATTCGACACCCAACCCAGTTGGGTTCTATATTTGACAACGACCGCTTACACTCTTACGAGAGCTGTAGTTTGAGCGTTATCAACAACCCACAACATAAATATCATGTTTTATAATTTAAAAGAGGGTTCTTGGAATTCATGGATGAAAGAAATCTATAAATCAACACTTGACATACCTTAGTTCCTAATTTTACAAAGATTGACAGAGAGATTCTTGAATTTGAGTATTGAATTTGAATCCTTAATTGAAAACTCTAACTTGTTCTTGAGAGAAACTTTATATTTTGGGTGAACTATGGCTGAATCACATGTTATTGGGTTTATCTAAGGATGAGAAATTGACCCTCTTTCCCTTAAAAATGCAGACATTTAATAACTAAAAACTGAGTGTCGACGCTACAAGCGACGTGGCACATTAATGGCTGCGACGCGATACTCAATGCATCACGCCATGATCACATCGGGCCTCAGAATTTATGTCTCTGGCAGCCTGCACAAATATTGACCAATGCGATTGGCGATGCGGCGCGCCATGATCGCGCTGGTCCACTATTTTGGGACTCCAAACATGATCTAAACGTGTTCCAAAAAATACAAAACTTGTTCAGGAATTTCTATTGACCTTCCTGATCATGAACTAATAAAAATACGGACCATTAAAGGACGTTAAGGTTGCAAAATGAGATTGCCAACTTTTGAAGGCTAGTAATAGGCTAAGTCTGGGAACCTAGCTAGAATTTTCTAAGTTTGGGACCCCTTGACAAGCTTAAAGGACTGAATTAAGCTTTAGGATTTTACGGGGTCTTACATATGGCCTGGATTACCACACCTAAAACATACATCACTTCTAATTCTACACACACCTAGGTGATTTCTACCATATCCTCTGCATAGCGGATGGGTACGACCATTACTCACACTACCCTGAGTTTTGGAGTTTGGCGCTCCATCCCGACAGTCATTCCTGATCTTTGGTATTGGCGAACTAGCTGAAAATGGAGCTGGGGCTAAAAACTTCTGACTGAACTAAGAACGGTTACCACCCTCTGACCTTGGCTGAGAAAAACTAAAGCTAACCATTCTGGCTCTCTTATTCTCTCTCTCTTCCTCCTTAAGCTTCCTCTCCTTAATATGTTGAGCATGGACCATAAGCCTAGATATGTCCATCTACTTATTAACATTATCATCCTATACTCCTTGACCACACTATCAGATACCCAGGGCATAAACTTGCTCATCCTAGATCTGTTATCAGCCACCACATGAGGAGCATAACTAACAAACTGAGTAAACTTGAGGAAATACTCTTTCACACTCATATTTCCCTTATTCAAGTTGATAAACTCTAACTCCTTAGATTTTCTCATCTCTAATGGGAAGAATCTATCTAAGAAGGTTGTAGCAAAATCCTTCCATTCTTTAGGCTCTGTATTTACGCCCCTATCCTATTTCCACTACTTAAACCAGGTGTGAGCTATATCCTACAATTGGTAAGTAGCCAAATCTGCACTCTCACTAGGCTTCACACTCATAATGTCAGTCACTTTCTAAATTATATCAAGGAATTTCTATGGATCCTTGTCAGACTTGGATCTTAAAAGAAAAAAGGATTCATTTGGGTGAAGTCTCGAATCTGGGCTGCGTCAGTATTAGCTACTAGATTGGCTAGGACTGCAGCTAGTCGAACATTCTGAGATACTATAGAGTGATCTAGAGTAGTGAATGCAATTTTAAACTCTGCATAAGAAACATACTCTTTCAGGGGATCTTCCTGGATGGGCAAAGGTACTGGCTAGTTTTTTATTTTTCTTTCCATAGTCTTTATGGGAGGAATATTTTGTAGACGAACGGATGAATTGAATTATATAGAGAGTTTAACTTGAGCTTATGCTCATTCGCATGATATAAGCACTAAAAGAAGGGAAACTTTCACTAAGAATGTCTTGTAGCCTCTTGTCATAAGTGTGGTACGCTTCACACCCATGCACAAGACTTTACTTGACGTAACTTTCAGACTTTTTGGGACATTTTAAAATCTTAGGCTCTGATACTAAGTTTGTAATGCCCCTAGAGTACACCCTAGGCATCACATGGTGCTTATAGCCCCGTAAGACCACAAGCTAACCCATGGCTGTTATCTGTTGTTAGAACTAAATAATAATCATGAAATGTATACTGAAGTAAAGCTGAAAATGCCATAAGGTTCATAATTGAAAAATAGTACATAGTACATCTGTGGAATAACTGCTAACTGAAAGTGTCTAAAAGCCTCTAACTAAATAACTGTAGAGTTGATAGGACATACCCCTAACTAACTCTGACTAACTACTGGACTAAAGTACTAAAATAAACATAACCAACCCTCAAAATATAAGGACTCACCACTGCTACTATTGCTTATGCACTAGAATATCTAAGTGTGGTTGGGAACTTGAGCGTCCAAACCTATGCTATGATACATCATAGAGCAAGAAACGAGTATGTGGTTAGTACTTTGAATGTATTGGTAAGCTAGATAAGGTTAGTATAATATACATGGGTTCATGTGTATGAATAACAACTGACTGAATAAATAACATGAGATAACTGGATATGCATGCGTGAATATTGTAAAATCTGAGAATGCATGACCAAGCATATAACATAATTCTGAAATAGTCTGTAAACTAAAATACTAAAATATAATAACTTATTAACTGATAATCTATATTCTATGGTCAAGCAAAACTAAGCTGAGTTCTGAACTGAATACTAAAACTGTGGGAGGTATCATCTAATCGACATATCCCTTTTTGAACTAATTGGGGTCCAAATTATAACCCCAGTTAGAAGGGTGTTAGTACTATGTCACGGGTACTAATAATGATTGTAAAGTCAGTCCTAATGTGGCGAGTAACCCCTTAAATTAGTCCTAAACTAGTGGGTAATCCCTGAGAGTATCTGTCCTTAACTGGCAGGTCCCATCTCATAACCTATGCTAGCTATATAGTTCTGGAACTTAGGGATTTCTTATAAGTACCCAGTCCTAGATGACGGATGATCCCCCATCCCTAGGCTTGCTCGGTACTGAATCCTACTCTCAACTGAAAGACACTAAATACTGGACTGATATAGGTTTAACTATTTATGGTAATTGACTGAACTGATAACGCTCATAACTATTATAAAACCATTCTTTAAATACTGAAAAACTAGGTTAGCAACTAAATTTTGTATATTCAAAACCCACAAGACTCGATGGCAATAACAACAAGATCATACTAAAACTTGAGGACTTGATAGGTAGTCATTATTCAAAACTCATTCTTTGAGGCATTTCATCAAACATTTGTAAGGCATAGATTAAGCATGGGAATCGTTTTAAACATATAGTAATATTATGATTTCAATACTAAAATCACCAAAAGATCACAATGCATAATTCATTCACTTAGAAATTTTGTCAAACACTTAGGAGGTGTAACCTTGTACATGGGAATGAACATCATATTAATGCATCATGACTACAACAATAAATTCAAAATTCAAGGGTTTGACATGAGATCTACATCAACCAACATACCCACTAATTTATTTTACAAGAAACTCATGTTTTCTTAACTTGAAACTCAAATAACAGCACTTACATGGACATAATTCAATATAAATTATGTGAAACTCATAATTTGAATTTAAAGTGGTTCTTGGACTCCAAGGGTGGAAGGGACCCAGGGATGAATATCTAACATACCAGTGTAGTTGAATTTATTAGAATTATTGGTGATTTCTTAGAACTTAATCTTCGACTTGATGAACTAGGGTTTTTTCTTGAGAAAATTATATGAAAGGATGAGTAAATTTCCCTTGTGGAAGTCTTAATTTTGTGTTTGATGGGTTAATATGGATGGAAAAGGACTCTTTTGCCCCTATAAACCCGTAATTTAACAAACAAAAAATGTGCCCAGTGATGCGATAGGTGTCTTGCCGCATCGATGGTATCGATATGATTACCTATGCATTGTATCAATGGTAATAATATGATATCCACATGATGTATCCTATTCGCGTTGGCTTGCTAATTTGGTCATCCAAATGTGTCTCAAACGATGTCTGAAAAATTTTAAAACTCACCCGAGATTATCTATAGATAACCCTGATCATAAATCAATTTAAAAAATCAATAATCTAAGGCCGAGAAGGTCAAAATAAAATTCTTCTTAGTTGAGAGGACAAAATAATACTATGTCTTAACACTTAGCTAAAGTTTCTAAGTCTTGAACCCCTTTAGTATGCAACATAAGGCTGAAATGAGCTAAGATTCTTGTGAGGTTTTACAATAGAATGGTTTTGGTTAAGTTAGAGGAGCTTAAGGAGCAATTAAAAAACCCTTAGATAAATGTTTCATCCATCCTAGTGTTTCTCTGTGGGGCACTTCTGTTCTTTCATGTATAAGGTGGATGGTTTCCCCTAGGAAGGTATAGGTTGTTGGTGGGTGAATGAGGAATTTAGGGTGTCCTGCTTATGGGGTGGATCATATGTGTATATTTTATATGGGGTACTTTGTTAGTAGTGCATGGTGGTTGACGGATAATAAGTTTGAACCTAGATATTGTTTTTAATAAAGGGAGTATGTTAGCTCGGGGATAGAAATGTAGGAATTATGAAGGTAGATTGGTAAGTTGGATGAGGTGTGCAGACTGGGTGAGGTTAATGTCTTAGGGAAATACAATAGGGGGAAAGTTGTGACATATAGGTCGAGGATTCAGGCTGCACTGATGGGTTGAAGGCTAAGTCATTAGATAGTTAGAGCATAAGGTTTGTATTACTATGCAAAACTATAGGCAGCATTTAGATGGATGAGGTTTTAAGTATAGGGGAACCAAGCATCCCTAGTGTATGTCCTTGGTGATACCCTTTAGAGCAAAGCATTGTGCTGGAAAGTGTAATAAGATGAAGGTCGAGGATTAATGTTAAAACTTCTTCTAACGGTGGACTTCTAGGGAAGGTCAGGGTACATATTCTAGCAATTCTCTCTGATCTTAGTTACAAGGGCACTCTTTTAGTGTTGCACGTATTCTGCTAGTGCTCATGCCTAAGGTTTGTATTTTGCATTCGCCTTATTCCATGGATATTAATCTTTACATTACGTTGCATTACCTATGATATAAGTAGTTGTGTTTTTTTCGATGTCCAATCCTAAGTACTCCAACTATGGTGTGTTTGTCGGGATGGTTGTTCATTCATGACCTAGGTGTTGCTATGAAGTACCTCGTGCCTATGGTGTCGTGTCTCTTTTTGGGGGTCTCACTTGGATGGCATGAGTAATTCTTGTACATTAATTCCTTAATGACCATTCTTATGTTAGGGTAGTAGTAGCTTTAGAGGTGTAGTGATGCTTTGAAATATGGGAATTAAAAGTCCCTAGTAGGAGAGATTCTAGGCTGACTACTTGAACTAAAGCTTTAGAGAAGAAGGGGAGGGCGAGGTAAGGTTATTTTCATGAGAAATGGTTAGGAGAAGAGGTGGTGAAAATCTTTGTGAAAATGGTAGAGGTTGCTAAATCTTTGAAAGGGTAGGCCATACCACGAGAGTAGAACAGGTAGGCTTGAATGTTGTGATTGATGTATATACTAATCATTGTGTTGGGTACTCAGGAATCTTGATGGGGCATGATGCTTTGTGGTAGTGATGTAAGCAGAATGTTGTTTTGGGGTGGATATAAGGAATAGAGCTCTGTCGCCTAAATTAACTCCTTTTAGCTCTGGATAAGCCTGAACATGTAAGTGGTGTATATCTAGACTCAAGCTCTCATAGTGATGTGTCTTTGGGAAATTCTAAGATGAATGGACTTTTCCTCTAGCGTGAGTTCTATTTATTTGGTATACTATGTGTTTGTTTTAAGGTAAGTTGTGGAAGGTCCTTCATTGGTTGGTTCCTTTGGGTGGAATTGGTATCTCATACTCCTTATCCTACGGAGGTCCCGATGAGGATCTTGGGTTGGTAAGTTCACAAGTTATGAACAAAAAGGTGTGGCTTCGATTAAGGTTCTATAGTGAAACCAAAATTTCGAGGAATCCATTTGGGATGTAGAAGAGGAAATAGAGTCCAAGTATCTGTGTTGGTTCTTCATTTTGGAAATTTGTGTGCGAGGTATGTGTTCTTGTTCACATCTTTGTTTTCTAACTTTGTTAGAGATCGAGAAGGAGGTGTTGGGGTGTAAATCATGCTTGGGGTATGTAATGATCTTCTCATCTTGTGTTATGTCCTTATCTTCTAATTTAGTTGAAGGGAAGTTTGATGTGTATTAATGGTTAACTCATATTTGTGATCGATTTTACCCGTCATTTGAGGATGAATAATCCTAAGTGGGGCAGAATGAAACACCCTACACTTTGGACCTTGTAAAATTTCTTGAGTTCTTGATATTATGGACAAGGTACGAATAATGAGTACTGGTAGTATGCTAGGGTACAACTTGGTGTCCCTTCTCTCATATATTAGTCAGTGAGATTTAGTTGCATTCTGTCTAAGGTACGAGTTAGAATCTTACTTCTTGTATAATAAGGTATGAGTGGTATCTTGCCAAGTCGTATGATGCTTATTAACTAGTTTAGTGGATTCTGAGCAAGGTATAATTCCTAGGGTACTACTCATATGCTAGGGTATGAGTTGGGTATATGTGGTCATATGCTTGGCAGTATGGAGGTCTAAGGTGGTGCTAGGGTATGAGAGAAGGGTACCACTCATACCCTAGGGTATGGTTTAGGGGGATGGGTCGTACCATATTGCGGGTTAAGTTTTCAGCTTTTAAGCTGAGGGTATTACAGACAATTCCAACCCCCAAAACCCTTATGTCCCCACGTTATATAACCCTTGGTGGCCTTTCATAACTCACTTTGGAAAGATAAATCACTCTTAAATCCTCTCTAACTCTCTCTTAAAGATCGGAGGCTAAGGTTTCTATAAGTGTCCATCGGAGGCTAAGGTTTCTACAACTCCTCCCTTATTATTAGTTCTAACTAAAGACATGTTTTATGAATTATTTTCATGGAATAAATGTTGTATGGTATTGGATTTTCAAATATATATTGGGTTTTTGGTTAAAATGGTTGGTATGGTTATCCCATGTCTTTTACTTATGGTTTTTATATTATTATGGTGGTTTTAAATTTGGTTGCATGGGAATGGTTAATTGGTACTTGGTTTTGGCTTTGGAAACACTATCCCCCCAACTTGTTTGATAAAATGTCTATGAGAATCTTTTTTGTTAAATTGTTGGACTTTCATTGAACTATGCGTGGAATAACTTGGTAATGGAACCCTAAATAGTATAAATGGTTTGGAATGGTTAAATTTTAAAGTCTTGGCAGTTATGGTAGGTCTAGTTAAATTCCTTGGGGGGTACAAAGGGAATCCCCTAAGCAAACTTAATAACAAACATCTTGTGGGGTATATGGGATTCCCCTAAGTCAACTTAATAATGTAATCATGGGTACATGGCAATCCCTTCTTCTTAAAAAAGATGGCTAAGTATATTGCTTGCAAGCTATATGTAACGCCCCAATTTTCTGTACCGAAATGCTACACGGTGCCCATGACCTCGAAGGACCACAAGCTAACCCATGACTAATATCTGTACCTGAGCACTGAATAACCATACTGTAAAATATGCGGAAACATAATACTGTAAGGCCATAAGATTCAAATCTGAATAAACGTCTGATAAAATAATTTCTGAAAATAGTATAACAATACCAACATAAATCTGAAATAACTGTCTGACATGCTGTAGTCTAAAAGCCTCTAACTGTACTGAATAAGGAGTTGAAGTAACATCTCTCCAACTAACTTCATCAACTGAAAACTAAATGAAATGATAAATAAAGTAATAATCATATCATCCTTGAATGAAGAGGACTCACTGCTGACACTGACTGCTGAAATCTGCAATGCTACTGCTTCTCTGAAACTCGTGCCTCTGAACCTATGGTGTAACATTAAAAGAAAACACCATAGCGTAAATGCGTCAGTACGACTGAATAGACTGAGTATACGAGTGAGGTAGGCTATATGCAAAGGGTTTATATGCATGAACAATGCTGACTGATATGAACGTGAGAATACATACATGCACAGATAACTGTAACTGAACTCGTAGTAATACTAACTACTAAGTCTGAATGCTGACACATGAGTTTACTAATATTGAGATACTGAATGATTGAGTTTATTGATATTGATATCTGGGACACTAATAAGTGAGGAACTGATACTGTATTATGGAATACAGAGAGACTGATATTATATTACTGATAAGTGAATGATTGTTTCTGACAATTCTGATTATGAAGAACTGGTTTGATTGATTATATCTGACAGTCCTGAAAATGAATACTAATAACTTGGTTTACCGATATCTAACATGACTGATAAGTGAGTTCTGATAAGTAATATAACTGATAACATGAATGACTGTATTTAACAGTCCTGAATTTGATGGAACTATTTGAGTTCCGTACTGTATTTGAGTTGACTGTATCTAACAGTCCTAATTATGTAATGAAAATTATGGGAGAATTCATCTAACCGACATACCCTGAATGTCCTTCAATAGCTAAATCGGGGTCCAATCTGTACCCTAATTGGAAGGGTGCCAATACCTTACCATGGGTAAAGACAAGCTGTGAGTGACCCTCAAATCTGGCAGTGTCCCCATAAGAGAACGGAGGGTATCCGCCTCATCAACTCTAAAGTTAGTAGTGTTGATGTCTCAACCTATGCTGGATACATAGTTCTGGAACGCAAGTATTGCTTTTAGGAATCTTACCCTCAATCTGGCAGTGTGGATTCTCATCCTTGGGTTCGCTCGGTGCTGAATCCTACTCCTATCTGAATAGACACTGAATATGAATACTGATCTGAGTTGCTGAGTTTCGTTGACTGACGGAATACTACTTACGACTGACTGACTTCATGAGATTTCTGAGAATACTGAGTTATTTCATTTTTTCTGAGTCACATGACTGACTGAGTTCTATGAAATATGGCTTGAATGTGGATATCATGAAAACATGACATGGCTCTTGGCACATAGCTATATTTTTTGGGTACAAGTACCCCCAAGACTCGATAGAAGGAAGCTGACACTTCTTGACAATCTTGAATACATGATCAATATCAACCATTCATAATAAAATAAGTTGGGCGAAATTTCATGAAGTGCATGGATATCATAAACTTCCATATGGTAAGAATGCATATAATCAAGATCATGATTTCATGCTCTAATATCATGGCATTCCAATAATATATTCATTGTACAATAATAGCATGGAAACCATTCAAGCATAAGGTTAATGGCATGAATTCATCTTTTAGACCATAATAATACATAATACATGTTTCTTGTTTCTGTTAAACATTTAATAAAATACCTTATATGCACAATTTAGGCATAGGTGAAATCATATAATTTTACATCATGAACAACTAAGTTTACATGTTTCCAACTCATATAATATCATAGATTCATAGAAACACATAAAGATTTCAACTAGGGAATCATTCATCATCAACAACTTAATTATCAACATCCAACAATATAGACATCATAAACAACTAAGTTCATAGATTTCAACTTACATACTAACATAGCTTCATGAAAATACATAAAGATCCCAACTTGAAACCATACAACAACCATAGACATGAACATAATCATACCACAACAAAGTATTCACAATACATGATTTAAAACTTGATTCTTGAGCCTCATGGATGAAAAGGATCTATGGATGAATACTATGCATACCTTAGATTAAGACTCCGTGAAAATTTGCGGTAAAATTGGCTTGAATCTTAAAACCCCCAATTGAACCCTTACTTGTTCTTGATAATCTTGGAGAGAAATTGAGCAAAAGGAGTATATTATGGTCTCAAATGTCATTAATCCTGTGTTGTGGAGTATATATAGGGGTGGAAGAAGACCAAAATGACCGTAAAGAAAGAGAGAAAGACGCAGTTGTACCTCTGTTGACTGTCTGATAGGCTGAAGTAAATTGATTATAACTTTTTACTTCGATGTTCAAATTGGATGAAAGTAATTGTATTAGAAAGAAAAATGAAAGATCTTTCCATTGATCTATAGAAGCTCTCGCAGTTAATTATATACAGGAAGTTATCATTTGAATTTGACTGAAATTTTGACCTGAAATGCACCCAAAATGCATCCAATGTGTACTAAGGGCTTTCCCCATCGCAACGCGACTTGAAAATCCAAAAATAGAATTCATCAAATAAATTCCCAAAGTTAAGAGATCTAAAATGAGATTAAGTGTTGAACTTGAACACTTAGCAAAATTTTTATAAGTGTTGGAATCTCTCATGGAGCTTTAAAGATGAATTTGACATGCGACTTTTACGAGGTCTTACAATATCTTCCCCTTGGGAACATTCGTCCTCAAATGAGACTGATTGAGAGGGGAAATAATAAGCTGGACATGATCTGAACATGAATGACTAAAACATGATTTCATGACTGAGATGACTAATAAGCTGAATTTATATCATATTGGACATGCATATCTGATGCATGATTATACAACTGATCTGATACATGAATGCATAACTGAATAAGCAATGGTACTTAGTACCAAGATTGTAATGGGAACATGATCATGAATTTGTATATCATGTTTGGTACTAAAATTTGAACATGAAACTAAATGAGTTCAAGGAAGACTGTTACCATGAACTGAATATGCTGATGAGCCTGAGATTTATTACCAATTATGCCTAAGTGAAAATATGAGAACGTAACTGAGTCTGGAACGTGATGCATGAATTGAATATCTTGATATGAACTGATTTTGTAACGTGTGACATAGACTGAGTATCGTGAACTAAACTGAGCCATTGAGTACATGGCGTACGGCTGAGATTTTAGAGCTAGAGGGTCAACTTATGAGTAACCCTTCCTCCAAACTGGACTCACTAAGAGAAAGAGAGCTACAATTTTATGTCATGAAGGTTTAGGGAATTAGAACGTATCTCCCCATTGGGACACTATGTCCTTTGAAGAAGATGGACTGACTCTGCTGAAATATTAAGGAAAACTGAGGCGATGCACAAGGCACCTAGAAACTGAATCATGACTGACTATCTGGGTTCTGAAACTGAGGTATGTTACATGAATTATGTTGAGCTTGCATCTACCTGGATGGTTTATCTCAGAATGGTTACACTCTTTCATGAGATTTCAGCTAGTGCAAAAAGATAGAGAGATGGGAAAACTAAACTCTACGAACTTGCCTATATAATACAGCTGAGTACTAAAATCATATCCTAATTAGAATTCGGTAAGATTAGTTCAAGCCTATAAACATCTTCTAAGATGAAGTGACTAACCCTCATGCACTGTATCTGGGACTACTAAAAAGATTTATGTGGGTGCTGAGCACAAGGGCACAAATACACTAACTTATCTGATTAGCTGAATAACTGGTAGCTGAATACTGGGCCTGTAAGGTTGAACTAAACTTAGCCTGAATAGTTGGACTGAATTTATAGAGTATTAGTATTATGAATAGGAAGTAATGACAACTGAGTAACATGAGGTGACTGGGCATGGATTCCTAAAGTCTATATTATTTGTGAATGCGAGATTAAACATGTGACATGGTTCTGAAATAGTCTATAAACTGGAGTACTGAAACACTGATAACTGAGTAACTAATAATTATATGCTTTGGTCAAGCAAACCTGAAATTGAACTGAGTTTCTGATCTAGTTACTGAACCGAAGCTGACATTATAACTCAAACTATAGCTATTACAGAAGTACTGAATTCTGAGGCTAAGTAACTGGTAACTGAAGCCATAGTTCTGTAGGACTATTTGAGTCCTTTACTGAATATTAATTTCTGAACTATCGTTGTAACTGAGGTTTAGACTGATGCTGAAGTACTGAATTCAAGGACTGAACACTGATCATTGAGTACTGGATACTGAAACTATAATTGAGATGGCAACTGAGTTTTTAATAGTTGAACAATGAAGACTAGCACAAGTCAGGGATCTAAAAGTACATTTACACTATAAACTTTCCCCACTTCTAAATACAACCTCTTGCTAGATGATTACTTGTATACTAACATAACATTCAATACTATCTTCATAACTACACCCTCATGTAAAACAAGGAGAAGTTACTGAAGGATTAAATCAGGAGGACCTGAAGCATGAATGGATACTGGATAAATTTGACACATGACTAAAACTTTGAGGAATAAAATATCAATACTATGGATTTACCAATAAGGTCTGAACTGAGGATATACATTACATGACGTAGTCTAAATGTATCTGATCTGTTGGGGCATATCATGAGTCATGGAAGCTGAGTATACTATAAAGCTTGAAATGTGTACATTAGTCATGAGTTGCATGACCTGAGTTTGGAGTTTCAATGTTCATGAGGCATGATTCGTAACACTGAGTGAACTATAAGCGCACACGATTCTATGGAAAATGTATGAATATAAGTTGTGTTCATGAAACTAAGATGTGAAGCATACATAGGCATCATGATAACTGAGATACGGAGCTTTATGCTGAGATAAGGATGGGTCGGGAATTTTCTTCCCTAATTGCTTTTCTGTACATACTAACACTACTACTGGAATTTTAGGGACTGACTTAATCACTTGATCTACTAAGCGTCTGTGAACACTATACTAAACTCTAAACTAGACTGTAATCACAATCATATACCTACACCTTGAGCGTCATATTTTTGCCTTACCAAATACATCATCTTCTTCTATTTCCTCACATACTACTAATATCGCATGCACACATTCATGCCTAATTTCAAGTCAATAAACTTAAATTTTTATTTTGCACTGTTCAAGCCTGCTGATTTATTCTGGCACTACTATCCCCATGAATACATACTCTGATCAGTTCGAATAAAATTATCCCAATTTTATTACTGCTAAACCCTTGGGTTCAAGAGTAAGCTCTCATGATCATGAATGAGATACTATTCAAGTATGTGGAAAATCCCATAACTGACTGTAGGAACTGTTTGAGAAGGCCCTATCTTTAGGACTTAAGCTTCACCATTTCTGTTACCTTAAAAGTAAGGTCAAGTTGACATGAGGGAAGCATAATCTGAATCTACATGAGTTTCTTAGGAAACCTTTCTATAGCACGGTCTGAAACATGAAAGAAGAGAAACTATTCCTGAAACATCTCATAGCCTCCTGTACATAAGTGTGGTGCAAAACTCACCCATGTACAAGACTCTACTAGATATGACTTTCAGACTTTCTAGGACACTGTTGAATCTTAGGCTCATACCAAGTTTGTAACACCCCAATTTTCTAAACCGAAATGCTACATAGTGCTCAGAACCCAGAAGGACCACAAGCTAACCCATGACTGATATCTGTACCTGAGCACTGAATAACTATACTGTAAAATATGCAAAAACATAATACTTTAAGGCCATAAGGTTCAAATCTGAATAAGTATCTGATAAAATAATGTCTGAAAATAGTATAACAATTCCAACACAAATCTAAAATAACTATCTGACATGTTGTAGTCTGAAAGCCTCTAACTGCACTGAATAAGGAGTTGAAGTAACATGTCTCCAACTAACTCCATCAACTGAAAACTAAACTGAAATGATAAATAAAGTAATAATCATATCATTCTCGAATGAAGAAAAGTCACTGCTGACATTGACTGCTGAAATCTGCAATGCTACTGCTTCTCTAAAACTCGTGCATCTGAACCTATAGTGTAAAATTAAAAGAAAACACCATAGCGCAAATACGTTAATATGACTGAATGTACTGAGTATAAAAGTGAGGTAGGCTATATGCAAAGGGTTTATATGTATGAAAAATTCTGACTAATATGAATGTGAGAATACATACATGGACAGATAACTGTAACTGAACTCATACTGATACTGACTACTGAGTCTGAATGTTGACACATGAGTGTACTGATACTGAGATAATGTATGATTGAGTTTATTGATATTGATATCTGGGACACTAACAAGTGAGGAACTGATATTGTATTATGGAATACTGAGAGACTGATATTATATTACTGATAAGTGAATGATTGTTTCGAACAGTTCTGATTATGAAGAACTGGTCTGATTGACTGTATCTGACAGTCCTGAAATTGAATACTAATAACATGGTTTACCGATATCTAACATGATTGATAAGTGAGTTCTAATAACTGATATAACTGATAACATGAATGATTGTATCTGACAGTCCTGAATCTGATGGAACTATCTAAGTTTCGTACTTTATCTGACAGTCCGGATTCTGTAACTAAAATAGTGGGAGAATTCATCTAACTAACATGCCCCAAATGTTCTTTAATAGCTAAATCGGGATCCAATCTGTACCCTGATTGGAAGGGTGCCAATACCGTGCCACGGGTAAAGACAAGCTGTGAGTGACCCTCAAATCTGGCAGTGTTCCCATAATAGAACGGTGGGTATCCATCTCATCAACTCTAAAGTTAGTAGTGTTGATGTATCAACCTATGCTGGCTACATAGTTTTGGAACATAAGGATTGCTTCTAGGAATCTCACCCTCAATCTGGCAGTGTGGATTCCCATCCTTGGGTAAACTCGGTACTGAATCCTACTCCCGTCTGAATAGACATGGAATATGAATACTGAGCTGAGTTGCTGAGTTTCGTTGACGGGCGAAATACTACTTATGACTAACTGAGTTCATGAGATTTCTGAGAATATTGAGTTACTGCATTTTTCCTGAGTTACATGAATGACTGAGTTCTATGGAACATGGCTTGACTATGGATACTGTGAAAACATGACATGGCTCTAGACACACAGCTATATTTTTTGGGTACAAGTACCCCCAAGACTCGATAGAATAAAGCTGACACTTCTTGACAATCTTGAATACATGATCAATATCAACCATTCATAATAAAATAAGTTGGGGGAAATTTCATGAAGTGCATGGATATCATAAACTTCCATATGGTAGGAATGCATATAATCAAGATCATGATTTCATGCTCTAATATCATGGCATTCCAACAACATATTCATTGTACAACAATAGCATGGAAACCATTCAAGCATAAGGTTAATGGCATGAATTCATCTTTTAGACCATAATAATACATAATACATGTTTCTTGTTTCTCTTAAACATTTAATATAATACCTTATATGCACAATTTAGGCATAGGTGAAATCATAAAATTTTACATCATGAACAACCAAGTTTACATGTTTCCAACTCATATAATATCATAGATTCATAGAAACACATAAAGATTTCAACTAGAGAATCATTCATCATCAACAAATTGATTATCAACAAACAACAATAGAGACATCATAAACAACTAAGTTTATTTCAACTTATATACTAACATAGCTTCATGAAAATACATAGAGATCCTAACTTGAAACCATACAACAACCATCGACCTAAACATAATCATACCACAATAAAGTATTCACAATACATAATTTAAAACTTGATTCTTGAGCTCTATGGATGAAAGGGATCTATGGATAAATACTATGCATACCTTAGATTAAGACTCCATGAAAATTTGCGGTGAAATTGGCTTGAATCTTGAAACCCCCAATTGAACCCTTACTTGTTCTTGATAATCTTGGAGAGAAATTGAGCAAAAGGAGTATATTATGGTCTCAAATGTCATTAATCCTGTGTTGTGGAGTATATATAGGGGTAGAAGAAGACCAAAATGACCGTAAAGAAAGAGAGAAAGACGCAGTTGTCCCTCTGTTGACTGCCTGATAGGATGAAGTAAATTTGATCATAACTTTTTAATCCGATGTTCAAATTTGATGAAACTAATTGCATTGAAAATAAAACTCAAAGATATTTCCATTGATATATAGAATCTCTCGCATTTAATTATATACTGGAAGTTATGATCATTTGAATTTGACTGAACTTTTGACCTGAAATGCGCCCAGAATGCGTCCAATGTGTACTAGGGGCTTTCCCCATCACAACTCAACTTGAGAATCCAAAACAGGAGGTTGTAAAATAAATTCCTGAAGTTAAGAGGTCTAAAATGAGATTAAGTGTTGAACTTGAATACTTAGCGAAATTTTTATAAGCGTTGGAATCTCTACGAGCTGAATTTGACTTGCAACTTTTACGGCGTCTTACACTATAGTTGGTATGATGATAACATTACTTATATCCTTGGTTAATAATAAATTGAATTGGTTGTTTGTTTGTATGGTAATGGTTTTAATTGGGAAATAATGGTGGTTTGTGATAACTAATCGTGAAGGTGGGAGTCCAATGGATGAATACTGGAAATTCATATTTTGCAAATTAAGTATGGATCATAGATACCATATACTTGAGGGGTACACGGTAATCCTATAACACTTTTATATATGTATCATGGAGAAAGAAGGGTACATGGGAATCCCCTACTCCTATGGTATCTCCTGTTCATGTGTCTACACTCATTTGGCCCCATTTAGGAGGTAAATCTCGACCTATATAGCCCATGGGTGGATTATGACGGTAATTCTACACATACCTATGTTAATGGTTTTCAAAGCATGCCAATCTGGTTTCCTTTCCTAGCATGGTTTATGCATATATATATATATATATATATATATGGTTTTGTATGCATATGGTTATTCACTTGGTTTTAAAGATTATCATTATTTTATCCTTATCCCGAGTTCTTGCTAGTATTCACCCGCTAACCCATTTTTGGGAGCAGTATTCCCACGTGATGCAGGAACTGTACATACTAATCCTCTTGCTCATTGATTGGATTCGGAGACCGTTGGGGTTAGATTGAAGTGGTGAGCTTCCACAGTTAGGAGGGAATCTATTTCATGTCATGGATTACTTTACATACTTCTTGTCTTTTCATAGACTTTGGTTTTTTGGCTATAGTTGGGGGAATGTCTTGACTAGATACTAATTGATTTGGTTTAGAGGCTTTGTATAGACAACTGTGGACTTGGGTATGGAATGATTATGATATATATATATATATATATATATATATATATATATATCAAAGTAGACGTATCCCAAAGTCGTTATACCTTCTAATACACTATCTTGTTATATGTTCAGATTTTATCCGACTTAGGGTATATGTTGGTTGGTTGGATTGGGTATCAGGGGTGGTGTCTGGTCCTAGTTGGACTTGAGATACCCATTACGAAAAGGCCCCAGTTCAGGTCATGCCATAAGACTAGATAGAAAGATGTAAAACTATAAGAGCTTATCTGTCTGAATGCTAAACTGAATGGTTGGCTAGATGGACTAACTCACATTGAAAATTTATACTCAACTAGAGTATTTCTTCAACACTTTTTCTAAGAAGTTCTAATATCATTAGGGAACAAAGAATTTTGGGCATGATTTGAATGAGATCTCTGAATAAGGAATCACAACATGGCTACAACTCTATAACATGGAATACAGGCCTATACAACATAGGCTAGTATAGAATTACTGTGACTTAGGTAATGCAACTTCTAACTTTCAAGCTTCATCCCACTTCTCAAATACTCCCTCAGCTATGCTTTTCCTCTTAAATACTACCCTTCATTTGATGCCACTTCAAATGTTCACATGGGCATTGATAACTCCATCTACAAAAGTTTGAGCTGAAGTAAATTCTCTCACCATGTTCAAGCCTACTCAAGGTCACAAGGTACCACACAGAACACTATAATACTAGTCTAAACTACGGATTCAATATCCTATGTGTTTTCACAACTCTCATCTCAAGAATAATACTCCTTACCTCTTCAACAACTAACTTCAACCTCTTACTAGGAATGAATTAACGCACAATGCATTCATTCACTTCTATACCAACATGACATTCAAGCCTATCATTATAACCATATATAAACTTCTTTTCAACCAACCCACCAAGGAATTTTGTCATATTCTCGAATACCTCTATCAATAACAACTTTCTTACACTATTAGAAAGAAGACACACCTAGAATTCTCAACAAACTATAACATATATCAAAAGTTTTTCCTCAATATTCCTTCATAATTATAGCCTTAGATAAAACAAGCATACAACAATCTTTCCCTAATGAGGAACATTTACTCTCTCCCATCTAAACAATTGTTCATACATTTCCATCACCACTATCTTTACATAAGGAGAGGTCACTGAAAGAATACTATGCATAACTTTGACACTTAACTGAGGCCTGAGGAATAGAGTATCAATGACATAGATTCATTAAAGAGATCTAAACTGAGGGTATACATGCCATAATCTGAATTTCGCTAGTAATTAAGGGTGCACCATGATTTATGGGAATTTAGCATACCGTAAAGCATGAGTACACGAGTCATGAGCTGTATGACTTGAGTTTGGAGTTCATAAATACTTGGAATAATATTTGTTTTTCTGAGTGAACTGGCATTCCTTATACTAGGAACTGGGAGCGTATATGATTCTATAAAAAGTGCATAAATATGAGCTATGATCATAGAGCTGACTTGTAAGGCATGAGTAGATGTCGTGATGATTGAAGTACAAAAATTTACACTGAGATAAGAATGGGTCAGGCATCTTCCTCCCCTACTGATGTTCTACAATACACTGGAATCACTGCTAGAATTTGAGATCCTGTCATGATTCCTTGTTCTATCATTTCTCCCTTAGATTTAACCCATCATTAAAAGTCTACGGACCTATTTAATAAACTCTTAAATAGAACTGCAACTACTCTACTCTAGATTCTGAGATATAACAATACACAAAAATAATAAACTCATCCTAAAAGACTATATCTTAAAGTGTAAAACCCACTGCTAGTACTTCTTTCTGAGATAGAACTCTTAATTTTCAATATCCCCAATAGTCATCATATAATAAATTAAACACTTACTAACATAGAATCTTTAAGAGTATCACCATACCCTGCATTCAGACCATCTAAAATTTCAAACTCTTCTTTTTATTAACTCAATCATACAAGATTAAAACATAGATTGTAACACTTAACATGGATATCTCAAATTTTTTTATGAACTATACTAACTTAGTACTACTGGATAGGAATCATGAAACACTAATCCATACAAAATTTTATGAACAAACTTAACCTTATCAAGCTCCTCTATGATAACGCCCAAACTATAGCTCTCGTTAGAAAATGTAAGCGGTCGCTGTCAAATATAGAACCCAACTGGGTTGGGTGTCGAATCCCACAGGGAATACTTGGTCACTAAGTGTTGCAATTATTAGTAGATTGTTGGTCGAAAATTCTACGGTAAAGGGGGGTTTGATTTATGCGTGAACTAATAATATCAAAGTAACGTTGGAATGCTAAGTGTAGTAAGATTTAAACACAGAGAATAATAAGTTAGGGTTATGTCCACCTTATGAGTTCTACGTATCTATTAACTATGAGTAATGCGAAATTTAGACATGCATGCACTTATAGAGATTCGTATTCTAATGGTAAATCCTAGTGTTTCTCAACCATCAAGGATTATTTCACTTTAACTCTCTCGAGCCTAAAGTGTATAACTAACGGTACAAATTCTCTAAGAAGTTAATCCGGTTAAGGCATTAACGTGTAAATAGGGGTTGGTAGCCCTATTTCCTTGTCATACTCTCTTTTTCAGACATGTAAGTTTTCTATCGAACAAGTTAATGTTATACTGGCATATTCTCTATGTTTGCAACCATGAGAATTTAATTAAAACGAAGAGAGTAATGATATAAGTAGCATACACATCAAGAATTCACAAACTCATAGCAATAGATAGTATCTCACAAGGTTTCCATAACCCTAAAAGAGAAGTTTAGATACTCATGATTACAACGGAAATCACAATAGACATAATCATCATACCACAACCTAGAATAATCTTCGCGATAGGATGATTCTAACGTCAAAGAGGATATTGACGTTTTCTTCTCTTTCCGTTCCCAAGTGTAGCGTGTTTCTCTGTGTTAGACTTACAGAATCTATAACGTGAATTGTTCAAAGTGTCGAATGAATAATGATTGAATCAATGCTGAAAAATTCAGCAAATAAGGTTTTTATAACATCCTTGTCCTACTAAGTTACTGATGCACCCCTAAGTATTTAAAAATACTTCTTTTGCCCGGGACAAATTCTCCATGCGTCACATTCAGTCCACAAGCTTCCAAAAGCTGCCTTCCCTCTTATGTGAAGTTTTTCTTTGCTGCCCAAAGGTCCACAAAGTGCTGAAATCTTCATCATTAATAGCTGAAAACATGCTAATCACATAGGTTAGCTCACTTACAGGAAAATGGACTAAAAGTGCAGGAATTATATATTTTATCCTCCAAACTTAGCCTAAAATATGGGTAAATTATGGTTCTTAGGGGTATAAATACGCCCAACATCATCACTCCACACTTAAGGCTTTGTTCGTCCTCGAACAAAATATTACGTCCATGCAATCATCTAACTAGAATATCACAGCAGCAACACAAAATGTTCAACAAGACAGGCACGACAATTATTAACAAAGAGTAGTTTTCTTGATCGCTACTAGAAACAATTCAACCACCAACATATACTCGTGATGATGGTTAATTCGTATCCACAAGTTAAGCCACAAAGAATCATATAACACTACCCAAAAATCATCAACCATGTGTGTTTCACACCAGATATCACCCATAATCACTCATCGTTTTGCATTTTTCGAAACATGGGTATAAGACTCTCCTTGCTCTCACTCTCACAAAGAATTCATATGTTGCAACTGATGACCATAGGCTTGCCCTTAGAATAATGCTCCACTAATATCAGAATGCTAAGCTTAGGATCAAATAGGTCTTTACAGGGTTGTAATGTAGGCTAAGGGACAGGTAGGACTATTTTGGCCAGAAATAGTGACTATGTTCCCTAAGCGCTTTAATACACTACAATATGTCATTAACACTCTCTTTTAAACAACCCCTCTACTTTTCTTTCATCTACCAACCCCTTTTCACCTATTTTGTTATTCAATCATAAACACAAAGATGAGAATATACAACTCTCTTATTTATTTATTTATTTTTTATTATTTTATTTATTTATTTATTTATATTTTTTTTTCTTTTTTTTTAAAGCACATCTATGATAGCCACTCTTTACCTCTATGATAGCCACTTTTTTTCACAGCAATTTTAAGTACCAATATACTCTGAGCTATCACTCTCACCATTTTCCTCTTATTTTATCACATGACTCTACAATTTTAAGCGCTTAGGAATTTAGATCAAATTATGGTCTTAAAAAAATGGATTAGGCTACATATGAGGCTGTCAAAGAAAATAGCTAAAGGATCAAAGGGGGTTTACTAGGATAATGTACAAGGGTAGGTAAAAAAAAGGTAAACAATCACAGGCTGCCAAAGAAATGCCTAAATCATCTCCTAAATTCACACTCTTTATTTCGCTTTACACACACACCAAGCAAGTTCTAGCATCAGTCACAACACAGAATATATTATAACCTCACACACACAAGGCACATGGTCAACTTTATTGGGAGCAGTATAGACTCTTGACCCAACAGATGAATGAATTAAACCATACAAGTATCACACAGTGAGTCACACGTAGAGCCTAAATGTCTTAATAGCAATGATTTAGCACAAACTCTTGTCATAATACCATGCCGCCTATTAGAACAATTTCATGTAAAATCTAAAAAAACCTAAAATTTAACTAACTAATTATGACTAGGTAGAAAAAACAAAAGTTAATGTAGGCAAAGAAGTATAATACAGCATACAAATACCAGCACCCCACACTTAGACGGGATACACTACCCTCAGTGGAAAATAAATAAGGAAAACCTGTTTAGTCGGACTCCTCCTTTATGTCTGGGGTCATACCCCCTGTATTGGAATCATCATCAGAGTCGTCGTCATCAGAGTTGTCCTCCACGTCTGAGTCTGGCATTCGACGATCATCATCGGTTGGCACGTCATCATCAAGAGGTTCCTCAAAATGTACCCCCACTCCACACATAGCCCTCGCATGCTCATTCATCGAGTAGTCATAATCCAACTGCTGAAGCTCTGCGTCAGTTGGAACACGACCCCCACTAATCATGGTAAACCTCGTCATGCCATATAAATAGCGAAATAAGCTTTTGTCGTGAGCATGTCTTTCTGCAGTGGTCAGGTTGATGCCATGCCCGGTTTTAGGATCTTTAACCTTCGTAAGATCAGCCTTCTTCGGGTTGTGTGGAAGCTTATGATCTGCAGGTTCCTCTTCAATGTGCTCCTTCCTCAATATCGCAGTCAACAAATTGCCAAAGCTGAAATGGGACCTCTTGTGCAGCCTAGCCTTACGCATTGATGATCGTATCACCGCACCAATGTTGATGGGAATATTAGTCATCAGAGCGTACACCAAGCATACTCTATCACGTGTGATCTTTGTGTACTGTGTCCCAGGAATCCGGCAAGAGTTGACTATCCTCAACCATATCTGAGCTTCTCTATTCAAGGAAGCATACAGGAAGGTATTGTGCCGACCGGTATCCTTATGATGAATCCACCGTGCCATTGACCTTGTTCCACACAGTGTGTGTCTGATTGCCCTGTAGGGAGGTATTTGATAAAGCTCCTTAAGCGGTGATGGATCCACAGATGGAAGACCCATAAAAGAGTTGAAGAACTCCGCATTCAGTTGTAAGACTTGGCCCCGAATCTTCACTTCACTTCCGGTAGTCTTTGGGGAACAATTGGCATAGAACTCTCGCATTAGATCAAGATCACATTCCCCCATATCTCGAAAAATTAAATCAAGATCTAGCGCCATGATTTTAGCCAACATGCGGGGCTCTCTCTTTGCTAGACTCTCCTTCTGCATCAAATTCACGTGAACATATTTCTTCACTTTGTTGTTCTTGTACCACTCCTTTCCTTCCTCCTCTAGGATCCACTTTATCCCGAAAATGCGTCGAGGTATTTATAGTGAGGAGGACTCAGCTTGATCTTTTCTGCCCCTTTTTTGACCTTTCTACGAGGTGGACACTTTTTCTTTTCCTTGTCGTCCTTTTGGTGCCATTCTACCTGAGATTAAAATAGAGTCATGTTAGCTTCATCTCGGAAGATTCAATCAAAAAACAAACAGTAGTGGCGCCACACTTAATTTTTTGGCAAAGGCTACTTAAGTGAATGATGTCGATTACTCAGACTTCATCGACATACATTTAGGCGATATGTTCCAACAATATGTTCAGCACAATCATACGTTCATGTCATCTTAACTATCCTTTCCAGTTCTATTTCTTGTAATCTTGTCTATACTTTCATGTTTGGATGAATGCACTTTTTGAAAAAGACTACCACATAAGGATCGTACCACAAATAGAAACAAGTTATTGCATAGGCATAATCACACCATCTTATGCTTGTGGTCATCATAATCAGTATCTCGATGAACGAGTCATTCAAATATTCAAGCTTTCAACTTACAAGATTATGTATTAACTTCACAATTTCAACTTCATAAAACTATGACAATGTATAACAATCAAATACAAGTCGGAACAAAGTCAAGAACACCTACACGTATTCTTTCACTCAACTAGATGTACCATAACAAACCAACCACATTCAAACCACCAACACCACTTCAAGATCTAATAAACCATTTTAAACATAGCATTTCAACAACTATGGGATATAAAAGAATAACTTACTTGTTGATGGATTCCGGAAGATGAGTTTGCAAGATTAGATGAGCAAAAAGAAAAATTTTGAGAGAAATTGAAAGGTTGGGCGGCGCCTATCTTGAGCCAACAATGGGATTTTGTTCTAATATTGATGTTCTATTTATAGACCAAGGCTTGGGTCGGTTTTGATCCATGAAAAATCGGGTTAGGAAACAAAAATAATAAGTAGGCTTTGCCTATGCTTAGCATAGGCGGCGCCTTTTGCTTTGCCTAGTTTGGCATAGGCGGTCTATCGCTTAGTTGAGCATAGGCGGCACCTATGCTATTTCCTTGTTGAAACAGTGAGCATAGGCAATGGCATAGGCGGCGCCTTTAGCTTTGCCTAGATTTGCATAGGCGGCGCCTATGTTATTGCCTAGATTTACATAGGCCTTGCCTTGTCCGTTGCTTAGTTGAGGCAGTGAGCATAGGCAATGGTATAGGCCTTGCCTTGTCCATTGCCTAGATTAGTATAGGCCTTGCCTTGTCCATTGCCTAGTTGAGGCAGTGAGCATAGGCAATGACATAGGCCTTGCCTTGTTCGTTGCCTAGATTCGCATAGGTCTTGCCTAACCGATAGCCTTTGCTCCTTCATTCCTAACTTACCACCTTTATCATGGCTTACTTTTAAATCACAATTTGGGACCAATCACCTTCTTTATACATCTTGCACCTACACTTACTCAAAAAAACAAAAATGATTAGAAGGATGGGTTTCCTCCCATCAAGCGCCTTAGTTTTGGTCGTGGATCGACTCTTCTTTTTGTCTTTTTATTTAACAAAAAAAAACTCCTAGTAAAACAAAACAAGATCAGAGCAGCATGATCTGTATGAACTACCACTTTGGTTCCCAACAAGTAAGCATAGAACTTTTCAAAAGCATAAACAACTACTAGAAGCTCTTGTTCCGTGACGGTATAGTTCTTCTGGGCTCCATTCAAGGCCTTACTCGCATAGTATATTGGATGAAATAGCCTTTCTCTTTTTTTACCAAGTACAACACCCAAAGCTACCCCACTTGCATCACACATGACTTCAAACGGTAGAGACCAATCGGGTGCTACAATAATAGGTGCTTCAACTAGCTTCCCTTTGAGGCATTAAAATGCCTTCAAGCAATCTTCACCGAAGTCGAACTTTGCGTCCTTCTCCAAGAGTTTGCATAATGGACTAGCAACTTAGGAGAAGTCTTTAATAAACTCCGATAAAAACCTGCATGACCAAGGAAACTACAAACTCCCTTTACAGAAGTTGGAGGTGGTAGTTTCCTGATAACTTCAATCTTGGCTCAATCAACCTCAATTTATATCGGAGACTTTGTGCCCAAGAACAATGCCTTCCTTAACCATAAAATGACACTTCTCCCAGTTTAGCACCAAGTTGAACTCAACACATCTCTGTAACGCCATACTCAGATTCGCCAAGCACGATTCAAACGACTCACCCACAACTGAAAAATCATCCATGAACACCTCCAAGGTGTCTTCAACCATATCAGAAAAGATGGACATCATACAACGCTGAAAAGTGGCAGGTGCGTTACATAGCCCAAATGGCATACGTTTGAAGGCAAACGTACCATACGGACATGTAAAAGTGGTCTTCTCTTGATCCTCTGGAGCAATGCAAATCTAATTATAATCGGAATACCCATCTAAGAAACAAAACCATCCCTTCCCTACCAATCGATCAAGTATTTGGTCCATGAATGGTATTGGGAAGTGATCCTTTAACGTCCACAAATTCAGCTTCCGGTAGTCCATGCACACTCTCCACCCTGTGACAGGTCTGAGTGGAATTAGCTCATTCTTTTCATTTGCGACTACTGTCATGACCCCTTTCTTGGGCACACATTGTACCAGACTCACCCATTTACTGTCGGAGATTGGATACACCACCCCTGCATCTAACCACTTAATAATTTCTTTCTTCACTACCTCTTGCATATGTGGATTCAAACGTCGTTGATGCTCAATGGTAGGCACACAATTTTTTTCGAGATGAATCTTGTGCATGCATATCCTAGGAGGGATACTAATAATATCAGAAATAGTCCAACCGATGGCTCGCTTGTACCTTTTTAGAACAGAGATGAGAGACGCAACCTGCTATTCACCTAGATCAGCCACAACAATTACCGAAAGTGTATCACCACTTCCAAAAAATGCATACTTCAGGTGACTGGGCAACGTTTTCAATTCTAGCACTGGCGGTTCTTCAATAAATGGCTTTGCTGGTGGTGAAGGTTGATTTTTAAGATTAAGATCCAGCTTCTTAGGAGCATGAGAATAGGACCCTATTCCTGTTAGAGCACAAATAGTTTCTTCATAATCTTCTACATCCTCATGCGCAAAATTCATAAGCACAACAGCCAACGGATCAACAATAAGCTGTTTCTCTACAGATAATTCTTTCTCATCTTCATAATAAACATCAGCTACAGAGAACACATTCATATCTTTGGGCTACTTCATTGATTTGCATACATCAAAACGGACCACTTTGTCATTCATCCAAAATAAAAGCTCATTAGCTCTTAAGTCAATAAGCACACTTCCTGTTGCAAGTAAAGGACGACCAAAGATTATGGGAACTTCAGAATCCACCTCGCAATCCAAAATAACAAAGTCTGCGGGAAAAATAAAGGTATAAACCTTCACCAGTACATCATATAAGATACCAATAGGTCATTTTACCGACCTATCTGCCATCACGAGCCGCATATTGGTTGGTGTAGGATCGCCCAACCCTAACTTTCTGTAAATGGGTAGCGGCATCAAATTGATGCTATCTCCCAAATCGCACAATGCCTTAGCAAAATCCAAAGATCCAACCGTGCAAGGAATAGTGAAAGCACCAGGGTCTGCCTTCTTCTGAACTAACGATCTTGTAGCGATTGCACTGCAATGATGAACAGTATCTGCCAGCTCATAGCTTACCGCCCGCTTCTTTGTCAAAAGGTCCTTCATGAATTTAGCGTACCCAAGCATCTGTTCCAATGCCTCCACCAAAGGAACATTAATAGTCAGCTGCTTCAACATGGTCATGAATTTACTGAACCTGGTGTCATCAGCTTTCTTCTTTAGTCTTTGAGGAAAAGGTGGTGGTGGAAGAGGAATTGTTTTCTCCACCACTTTCTTTTTATCTTGCTTCCGATTATCAATCTTTTCAGGCTGGTGACATCTAGGTGTAACATCATGAACGCTCTCTTCAGCTTCTACAACATCATCACACTCTGCTTTAATAACATTCTCTGTTATATCGTCAACCACCTGCTTGCCTTTGGATGGATTTTCCAACACCTTACCGCTCCTGGTAGTAATAGCCATACATGATCCGTCGTTCTTTGGATTTTGCACAGTGTCGCTAGGTAAGGTACCAGCTTTTCTTTGATTGAATGCCGCTGATAGTTGACTCAATTGTTGCTCCAGCTTTTTTATTGCAGTAGAATGCAAGTCAACCAATTGATTTATTGATGACAAATCATTCTTTACCTCATTTACTCCCGTATTGGCTGCCTCCCTCCTTTCAAAAGGTTAGCCATCATATCTTTCATGGACATCTTTCCAGAACTAGATGCAGCAGCTTCACGATTTCTGGGAGGAACATACAAACCGCTCCTATCATTCTTATTCTTGTATCCAGATTTTTCATAATAGTTCCGACCTTGGTTTCCTTGGGCATTGCTTTGGAAACCCCCCTGATTATTCAAGTAATTTGCTTCTTCTTCAGAATCGGAATCATCTCGTCCCTGCGACACAACAGCCTTGACTTTTTTGGTCTTCCCTGATAATAAATGCTTGGTAAAAAGATCCATCTGCATTTTTATGTGAGCCATATCTTGGTCACACTCCTCTTCTCTTCGTCTCTGTTCTGCTGTCATGCTAGTAGATATAGTAGAGCTTGCTACCTCAGAATCCCTGGTATGCCAAGCTCTACTCTGCTTTGTCATACGATCCAACATATCACTTGCCTCAATGAAAGTAAGGTCCATGAATGAGCCACATGCAGCATTATCAACCATTGGCTTTGTCACCGAGTTCAAAGCCCTATATAATATTTCTATCAAGTGGATATTTGTCATCTGATGGTTTGGGCACCGCATAAGCTTCTTCTTGAACCTCTCCCATGTTTCGTGGAGAGCTTCAGTTGGAAGCTGTCAAAAATTGCTGATCTCATCTCTCAGTTGTGCTCTCTTGGATGGCGGAAAGAATCTTTCTAGGAAAGTGTCTTTCAATTTCCTCCAATTAGTAATAGAATCAAGAGTTATCCCGTTCAACCATAGAGTTGCCTCCCCAGACAGAGACAATAGAAATAAACGCAGCCGAATTGCATTCTGCCCAACTCCTGGATTGTCAAATGATTTGCATGTTGAGATAAAATTGATCAGATGTATATTCGGACCATCACCTGCAAGTCCACCAAATAACCCCTTGAGATGCGATAGCTGAATCATGGTGCTAGTGATATTAAACTTGGATCTAGGTGCCAAGGGCAGAGGAATAATATCCCCTGTGGCACCATCCCCATCCAGATCATCATCATCATCCTCAAAAGGATTCTTCACAGCTCGGTGGTCAGGTCTCATTCTAGCTTAACGATCTCTTCTGTTCACAGGCACTGCCACCTCATCTGCACGCCTTGGATGCAGTAACTCATCATCACCCAGGTCTTCATCATCAGGATTTGTTGCACGACCTGGGTTATCAATGTTCTGTTGGTGCACTTGAGCAGCTGCCAATGCAGCTAATCTAGCCTGCTCCTGTTGAGCAGCCCTTCTTTCAATGTCACGTTATGCCTCTATTCTGCCAATAAGATGTGGTTCAGGATTGATAGGTAATAATGGTTGGCCTGAACTTCGAGTGTTTGGAATGCACTCAAACAAACCTGAATAAAACAAAAACAACAACTAAAAGTAAAATACGAGAATCTTTGACCAAAGGGTCTATTAACTATCACAAACTTAGTTGACAATTATATTCCCCGGTAATGACGCCAAAATTTGATAACGCCCAAACTACAACTCTCGTTAGAAAGTGTAAGCGGTCGCTGTCAAATATAGAACCCAACTGCGTTGGGTGTTTAATCCCACAGGGAATACTTGGTCACTAAGTGTTGCAATTATTAGTAGACTGTTGGTCGAAAATTCTACAGAAAAGGGGGGTTTGATTTATGCGTGAACTAATAATATCAAAGTAACGTTGGAATGCTAAGTGTAGTAAGATTTAAACACAGAGAATAATAAGTTAGGGTTATGTCCACCTTATGAGTTCTACGTATCTATTAACTATAAGTAATGCGGAATTTAGACATGCATGCACTTATAGAGATTCGTATTCTAATGGTAAATCCTAGTGTTTCTCAACCATCAAGGATTATTTCACTTTAACTCTCTCGAGCCTAAAGTGTATAACTAACGGTACAAATTCTCCAAGAAGTTAATCCGGTTAAGGCATTAACGTGTAAATAGGGGTTGGTAGCCCTATTTCCTTGTCATACTCTCTTTTCCAGACATGTAACTTTTCTCTCGAACAAGTTAATATTACACTGGCATATTTCCTATGTTTGCAACCATGAGAATTTAATTAAAACGAAGAGAGTAATGATATAAGTAGCATACACATCAAGAATTCACAAACTCATAGCAATAGATAGTATCTCACAAGGTTTCCATAACCCTAAAAGAGAAGTTTAGCTACTCATGATTACAACGGAAATCACAATAGACATAAGCATCATACCACAACCTAGAATAATCTTCGCGATGGGATGATTCTAACGTCAAAGAGGATATTGACGTTTTCTTCTCTTTCCATTCCCAAGTGTAGCGTGTTTCTCTATGTTAGACTTACAGAATCTATAACGTGAATTGTCCAAAGTGTTGAATGAATAATGATTGAATAAATGCTGAAAAATTCAGCAAATAAGGTTTTTATAACATCCTTGTCCTACTAAGTTACTGCTGCACCCCTAAGGATTTAAAAATACTTCTTTTGCCCGGGACAAATTCTCCATGCGTCACATTCAGTCCACAAGCTTCAAAAAGCTGCCTTCCCTCTTATGTGAAGTTTTCCTTTGCTTTTCAAAGGTCCACAAAGTGCTGAAATCTTTATCATTAATACCTGAAAACATGCTAATCACATAGGTTAGCTCACTTATAGGAAAATGGACTAAAAGTGCAGGAATTATATATTTTATCCTCCAAACTTAGCCTAAAATATGGTTAAATTATGGTTCTTAGGGGTATAAATACGCCCAACATCACTCTATCATTGTGATCACTGCTTAATCTCTGTCCCGACTAAAGTATTAACATACTCTAAGTCTCTCTTAACAGAGAAATCTCTCAAAGTGCTATTAAACAAACTACATAACACCTTTCTGGTTCCATGGATACACAATCTACTAAATTCAGATAAACATTATGCCCACTGTACTGCTGCTAAACTTCTGAGTTCATGCCTTAACTCTGATCATATGTTGTCATATGATTCTGAGAAGGGGTATGAGGGCGCAGCTGACTTTGTCTTAGTGCATGATTTTCTTAAATATGGATGAATACTTTCAAAGTTTTGAAATTAAAGGCGCTAATGGGTTCCTTTTGAGCCCACATGTAATCCCATAACTGTCTGTGGATATTGTCTAAAAAACTCTATTAGTTGGAATTTAAATTTGATTATTTTTGTTACCTAAAAAATAAGGCAGAGTTGGCATGAATAAAGCAAGGCAAGAATCTGTATAAGTCTCTTATAGAACATCTCTACAACACGATCTGAGATATAAAAGAAGGGAAACATTTTCTAAATGCCCTGTAGCCTCTCAAAGAAACATATGGATGTCTCCGTAATATTTTGCAAGACTCTACTAGACATGGCTTCATAGACTCCCTAGGACACTTGAAAATTGTGCCCTAATATAAAGTTTGTAATAACTCGAGACTACCCCCTAGTTGTAATACAGTGCTTGGAACCACAAGTGATCCCAAGATAACCTATGTACTGGCATACTTCTTGAGCAACTGATTTAATAGATATCTAAAAGTTAACCAATTGAGCGAAAACATAATCATCATGACATAACCTATTTCAATACATAACTGATCAAATTTTACAACACTTAATCTGAGAGAAAGAGAAACTTAGATTACAAATACTGACTCTAACTGACCATCTATTAAGCCTTTACTATACTGACTATAGATAGTCGGGATACGACCCCCACCTAACCTTAATTAATACATAAGAATAATCAAAATAAAATATAAGAACTGTAACTCAATTGAGTCCTGAAATAGAAGAACTCATCACTTGCTGGTTGAATGCTGATAACTATCTGACTCAAGTGTGGTGCTACATCTGGTACCTATATTATGAAGGAATATACCCATAAACATATATATATGGTCAGAACTTTGGAATGTACTGACTATATGAGACATGCAGTAAATCATGGAAATACTTAATATACGCTTTAAATCTGAGGACGTAAGTTATTTGATGAAATATATAATTAAATCATGGATGTATGTAAAAGCTATAAGACATAGTGAAATTTCTAAATCATAAGCTAAAACATTTTTGTAAGCTGAGAAGCAGTAAAAACATGAATACTCTGTGTAAATATCACTTTAAAGCTGAACAGGTTGCAAAACCATACTGATGATCATGTATAAATACTAAAAGTAAAAGCATGAACATGTAAAATGAATGCAACACCAAGTAAAGCATATACTGACATAATTTGTAAAACTAACTGGATGAATAGCTGGTAAACTGAATACTTGGTCATGCAAATCAAAACTGATTTAATCTGTGTATTATACAGAAACTGTGGTAGCTATCATGTAACTGATATGCCCTCAATTTGAGCTAATCGGGGTCCAAACTGTAACCTTATTTGGGAGGGTATTAGTACCTTGCCCGGGTACTAACACTGGCTGATGATGTGGATCCAAAAAAGATAATATCTCAAGGGACTAATGTGCCAGTGCTGGCGGGTGACCCTTAAGAGAGTGGTAGTCCTCTACTGGCGAGCGAAATGTAATGACCTATGTTGTCTACGTAGTTCTGGAACATAGAGATTGCTACTAAAGGTCTTAGTCCTCTACTAGAGGGTGAGCCTTCATCCCTAGGTTTGATTGGTGCTAAACCCTGCTCCCTACCAAGTGAATAGACAATGTGTTACGCCCTGAAATCTAAGTTTTCGAGATGCTACCCGGTGCTTTGAACTACAAGTAGTCCTGAGCTAACCCTGGCTGCTTTCAACAAAGTTTGGGTCTCAAAATAGGAGAATATAAATGAAAATCATACTAAATGCTGAAGTCTATATGAAATAACTGGGTATGTCCGAAACATACTAATATCAAAAGTCTTGGTAAAACAATACTAAAAACCTGAATAATAAAACAAAATATAAATACTAAATATGGTAGTCCAACAAGTCTATACTAACTGAAACTAGAGAGCCACTGGGACAAACCCCCAGCTGACTCAAACTATCTAAAATAAATACTGAATTAACTACAAATAAACTGGAAGTCTGAAATAATTAAGTCCCCGAACTATGAGGACTTACCAACTGCAGAGATGTATATGAGATGCTAAAAAATCACTCATGCTGCTGAGACTGAGCATTTGAACCTACATTATGAGACAATGTAGCACATAGAGGTATATGTGAATTATTACTTTGATGATATACTGAGTATATGGGGGTGAATGCAATAAGTAAACAATATCATCACAATTTATAAAATCATGAATACTAAATGTAAATGACTCACATAGGATTGAGTAAATCTGAAATCTGAAGATCATAAATCATGAATAGTAAAGCACATAATAAAAATTTTGTGACCCATTTCACTTACTTCTTAAATCGGTATTATGTTCTTATTCTCAAATCATATAGGCTAAGTAAAATCTGAAAACTCATTTTGTATGAAAAATACTTTATCTGAAGGGAATTCTTTCAAAGTTTTTCTTTACTAGTAGGGAAATACTCAAAAAAATTTATTTACTTTTACTAGCAGGGAGGTTCTCTTAATCGACATAAACCATGTGAGCATTCATGGAGTCCAACGTTCTTGTCTTTCTAAGGAGGAATCCTCACATTAGGGAGAGGATTCAAACTCTTGCCAGGGAGTATAACCTACTTTCCATGTGATTGATCACAAGCTATGTATTTCATCCATATAGAAATGGGAATAATCTCATAATTTGTACCTACGTTGGCTACGTAGTTCTGTGGAAGATAGGGTACGCTAATCCGACACTTCCCACTCGTTGTTAAATATAACTTCGTTTTTAGTCTTTATGTTCATTCTATTGGAAATCCACTTTAAACTAGTATAATAGTTCATTATGAAACCAAAAATGGTTTTGTTTGAGTAAATCTGTAAATACAGATGATCAAAATTCTGTAAAGTGGATTCCATAGCTAAACTGATGATCAAAATATCAAAGATTTTTCTGAAAACTAAAAATAATCTACTCATAAGATGTTTAAAGCATCATCTTTCATGAAGTAATACTATTCAATCTTGGGATAATACCCCATGCATAAATCTCATGTTAAAACATCAAATTGCTCATGCTTGATAATGTAAACATTGAGAAATCAATTCTAAATCTAAAAATTTCTGCATTATGTACATAATCATGTGATTCAACTTCTAAATCATTGAAAACATCATAAACTTATAAATAACAATGATGGGTATAAACCTAACTTTAATTTCATGTGGAATCACATAAAATTCAGTAAATTTGTAATTAAAATACATTTTGGGCCCAAGGATGAAAGGATTATCCTTGTTGGAGAACCCCACATACCAGATTGAATCTTGGATTCCTATTGATGCTTTGGAGATGAATTCTTAGAGTTCTTGTATTGGGAATACTTAATCTTGAATTTCTTGGAGAATTAATGGAGGAATTTGGATTTCTTGGGAAGAAAGTTTGATGAGCTAGGGTTTTCTTTTGATAGAAAAGTGATGAAATAAGCATAAAGTGCTTTGGTATATGCTTAATGATGTGTTTTAGATGAATTAGGGGTTGGGTGGTTTACCAAAATACCCTTTTTAAACTCCTAAACGGAAATGGAAAAGCAAGAAAAATTCCCGATTTACTGGGCCACCGCGATGCGATACTATCACGGTGGCTCACTGGAAAAGGACGAGCGGGTACTGGGCGTTCACCGCGACATGCCACAATTGCAGTGCCCCCTTGGATTGTTATTTCGGCCCTTGGCGTGATGCGCCAGCATCTAGTAGTCTCACTAGAAAATGACAAATGTGAAATGGGACATCACCGAGATACAGGGTTATCGTAAAAGGCCAGTGGAATTTGAAAATCGTCATTTCAACTATCTCCGCAACGCGTAGGTGGCACACTATCAACTTAAAAATGCCACAACTCCTTCACCGAGTGTCGGATAAGAGAAACTCTACCCAAGGTCATATAAGAGAAACTCTACCCAAGGTCTAATAACACATAAACATCAAGATGAAAGAGATGAAGCATACTAGTAACAACATCTGGTGAATCTTTCTGCTCCTGGTAGGATTGTCTAGCATAGAACTGATTCTAGCATTGACCGCCATCGGTACTGGATGATGCACCCTAAGGAGTGGCTGGGCGGCCTAGAGGAGTTGGTGCACTATTAACCTGAGTCTGAGGATGAAAATCTCTATTTCCTTAATTAGCATGTGGACAACCTTTAATACTGTGAACCAACTTCCCACAACCAAAACAACCTTTCTGTATAGCTAAACACTCACCAGGATGATTCTTACCACACTTACCACACTAAGGATAGTTGGGCCTACCACTCACACTATTCTGAGATCTGGGCATAGAAGACTTACCCCACTATTCCTGCCTATTTCTGGGTGCAGGAGCACTGGTTGGAGAAGGTGTGGACATAGATGAATGATTTTGAAACTAGGAATGATTTCCTCCTCCAGACCTATTCTGACCATAATTAAACTGCCCTGTTCTATCCTTCTTATTTACCCTCTCTCTTTCCTTCAACTTCTCTGCCTTAATCTACTAAGTATGCATCATCAACCTAGCAAGATCCATGTCTTCAATGAGCATAGCAGTCCTATACTCCTTAACTACCAACCCAGACACACTGGTCACAAAATTACTTATGCTTGACCTAGGGTCAGCCATCTAATTGGGGGCATATTTAAACAACTGGTTGAACTTGAGGCAATATTCATTCACTGTCATTGAGCCTTGCCTAGGGTTCATTAACTCTTCTATCTTAGATTTCCTCATCTCACGTGGGAAGAACTTATCTAAGAATGTAACTTGAAATATCTACCAAGTCATGAAAGCTGCATTATCCTCTCTACTTTTCTTCCATATCACTACCTAATCATACGCAATATCCTTCAGCCTATAGGATGCCAATTCTGCACTCTCCTATTTAGAAACATTCATGATTCAGGTGATCTTATTCACCTCATCTAGATACAAATGTGGGTCCTCACCTGCCTTTGACCTAAAGAATTCTGGCAGGTTCATTCTCATAAAATCTTGAATCGGTTAAGTCCCCATCTTGCTAAAGTGGGACTGTAGTCTGATGGTTTCCCTGAACATTAGCAATCATAGCTTGGGATAGCACCTGAAAGGTAGCCCAAAACTCTACACGCGATATATTTTCATTTAAAGGATCTGCAGGCTGAGATGGCTGGTTATTATTTTTGCATACATAGCTCGATGAGGAGGCATTTTTTTTCATGTGAAATCATGAGTTAGAGGTAGATAGAGACACTAAATGCACGATAGATCATGAAAGAAAAGATGATTTCCTAAAACTTTTCATAGCTTCTTACTCATAGATGTGGTACACTTCATACCGCTGATCAAGACATTATGTAATTTAGCTTGTCTGGCTACCTAGGACTCTCTAAATCATAGGATCTCATACCAAGTTTGTAACGCCCTAAAATCTGATTTCTTGTAATGCAACACGATGCTCCAAACTACAAGTAGTCTTGAGCTAACCCTGACTGCTTTCTACTTAGTCTGTGTCTCAAAATAGAAGAATATGAGCTAAAAATAATACTAAATATGGAAGTCTATCTAAAATAACTGTGTATGTCTTAAACATTCTAATCTCAAGAGTCTGGGTAAAACAATACAGAAACCTGAATACTGAAACGAAAAATCTGAATACTAAATCTGGTAGTCCGACAAGCCTCTACTAACTGAAACTAGAGATCCACTGGGACAAACCCCCAGCTAACTCAAACTGTCTGAAATAAATACTGAATCAACAACTAATAAATTGAAAGTCAGAAATAATTAAGTCCCCAAACTATGAGGACTTACCAACTGCCGAGATGTAGATAAGATGCTCAAAAATCACTCATGCTGCTGAGACTAAGCACTTGAACCTACATTTATAGAAAATATAGCACATAGATGTATATGTGAATTAGTAATTTGATGATGTATTGAGTATATGATGGTGAACGCAATAAGTAAGCATTATCATCATAATTTATAAAATCATGCATGCTAGATACAAATGACTCACATAGGCTTGAGTAAATCTAAAATATAAAGATCATAAATCATGAATAGTAAAACACATAATATAATCTTGTGAGCCACTACACTTAGTTCTTAAATCTGTATTCTGTTCTTATTCTCAAATCATATAGGCTAAGTGAAATCTGAAAACTCATTCTGCATGGAAAAATACTTTATCTGAAGAGAATTCTTTCAAAGCGTTTCTTTACTAGTAGGAAAATACTCAAAACTATTTATTTAATTTTACTAGCAGGGAGGTTCTCTTAACTTACATAAACCATGTGAGCATTCATGGAGTCCAAAATTTTTGCCCCCCTAAGAAGGAATCCTCTCGTTGGGGAGAGGAGTTATAATCTTGCTAGGGAGTATAACCTACTTTCCATGTGATCGATCACAAGCTAAATCTTTCATCCATATAGAAATGAGAATAATCTCATAATTTGTACCTACGTTGGCTACGTAGTTCTGTGAAAGATAGGGCACTCTAATCCCATATTTCCCGCTCGGTGCTAAATACTGCTCCCTTTTTAGTCTTTATTCTCATTCTATTGGAAATTCACTTTAAACTAGTATAATGGTTCATTATGAAATCAAAAATTCTTTTATCTGAGTAAATCTGTAAATACAGATGATCTAAATTCTATAAAGTGGATTCCATAGCTAAATTGATGATCAAAAGATCAAAGCTTTTTCTGAAAACTAAAAATAATCTGCTCATAAGATGTTTAAAGCATCATCTTTCATGAAGTAATACTATTCAATCTTGGGTTAATACCCCATGCATAAATCTCAAGTTAAAACATCAAATTGCTCATGCTTGATAATGTAAACATTGAGAAATTAATTCAAAATCTGGAAATCTCTGCATTATATATGAAAATATGAACATAATTATGTGATTCAACTTCTAAATCATTGAATACATCATAAGATTGTAAATAACAATAATGGGTATAAACCCTAACTTCAAATGGGAAATCACATACCTTAATTGATGATCTTTGAATTTTCTTAAAGAATTAATGAAGGAATTTGGATTTCTTGGAAAGAAAGTTTGATGAGCTAGGGTTTTTTTTGAGATAAAAGTGATGAAATAAGCATAAAGTGCCTTGGTATATGCTTAATGATGTGTTTTGGATAGATTAGGGGATGGGTAGTTTACCAAAATACCCTTTTTAAACCCCTAAACGGAACTGGAAAAGTGATCAAAATTCTTGATTTACTGGGCCACCTCGACGTTTCACTATCGAGGTGGCTCACTGGAAAAGAATGAGCGGGAACTGGGCATTCACTGTGACATGCCACAATCGCGGTTCCCCCTTAGATTTATTATTTCGGCCCTTGGCGCGATTTGTTAACATCGCGTAGTCTCACTGGAAAATGCCAAATGTTAAATGGGACATCACCTTGATGTTGGGCTATCGTGGAAGGCCACTATAATTTAAAAATCGCCATTTCAACTATCTCTGCAATGCGCTAGGTGCCTAGGTGGCACACTGTCAACTTAAAAATGCTATAACTCCTTAACCGAGTGTCGGATTTGGGCGAATCTTTTATCATTGGAAAGATTATTAATTTTTACACACAATGGGAGGTCTAAATCTGAAAAATTCCATACAAAATATTTATTATCTATTTTATAAGATATTTTTTAATATTCTAAAGATGAATTCAAGATAACAAAAGTATGGGGTATTACACACTGGCACTAATAAAAGTTAACTGTACTCACCACTGATAATTACTCAACATGAATATGAAAATAAAATTATGATCTGACTGACTTGTAACTTGAAAATCTGAATCATATGTAAACATATAGGTATCGGGTATTCATAATCATGTAGCACTGGATGATACTTTAAACACCATTACATCATTTATAACTCTGTAAGGAAATTGATGATTCAAAGACCCAAAACATAGTACATTTCATTAAACTGATGAAATCCATGAAATTTAAATATGGGGATGTGTTAAACTTGGGAGGACAATATGTTTATGTGGTTTAATTCATAACTTGATAAATTAACACGATATCAACTAGACATTATATGGATGACTAAAATTATAAAGCATATAAGAGTATAATTCACATGGGGAAATACAATATCATGGTTTATAATCAAGACTTCTAAGAGAAAATCAATAAAATTCATGCTTAATATTAAAATTCCATAAAAAGAGGAAAAAATGGCTTACACTTGAATGAAAATGGATGTTTTTGAGACTCAATGGGTGGAAGGAACCCATTGATGAATACCCTACATACCTGGACTTTCATAAATCCTTGAAGAAACTTGGAATTGGGACCTTAGGAGAGTAAATTCCTTGAACAAAAACCCTTGTTATTGTTCTTGAGAATTTGGGAGGATAAAGGATCTTGTTTTGATGTAATTAGGGTTATGGAATAATCAAATCATGTTTATACCAGTAATAGGATAGTTTAGGATGATTTAGGTTTAAATGACTTGTTTACCCTTGTAAATTGAAGAGAAATGTACTTTTTAACATTCCAGAACAAGGTCTGTTCCATGGGGCTTATCGTGGACGATAAGGTCTGTGTCACGGGGCTTATTATGGAACCTAGGATTCGTGACACACTGCTTATCATGGAGCATAAGGTTTGTGCAATGCTGAAATTGCAAACCCTTATTGTTTCCTCATGAAATTGCTCATAACTTTTTGATCGGGTGTCGGATTAAGGAAAAATTGGATGAGTTGGATAGAGAACACATTTATCCATAATTAGATGGATATTGAGCTCCAAAATTCCATATATTTCAAAAGTTATACATATTCAAAGTTTACCTTAGTAGGATCGAATACCAAAATTTGGTCGAATCCAAAGCTCTTAGCTCAATTTGCTCTAAGTATTTCCTATGAATATTTTCAGCCCGTAATCAATCTTTACACTAGGATAATGATCATGACACTTATATTCGCATAGGATTTACTAGTTTTAAGTTAATACGCATAGAAACAAAGGTTTGAATTTTAGCTCAAAAATGCAGGATGTTACATCGAGAGGCACACCATTGATTCAAGGGTATTTTGAGGTTTAATGGTCGTATTTGTGTTTCCCCAGTTTGATGACTTGATTTCGTTGATTTTTCATGAGTCTCACTGCTCTAGATATTCTATACACCCTGGTAAAACCAAGATGTATAGAGATTTGAGATAACATTATTGGTGGAGTAGTATGGAGCATGATATGGAAGACATTGTAACTTGTTTCCTATGTTAGTAGTAGGTAAATAACAAGCATCAATAAATAGGTGGATTAACTTAGAGGTTACCCATTCCTAAGTAGAAATGGGAATTGCTTACCATAGATTTTTTTTAATGGTTTGCCTCATTCTTCTCGTGGTTCCGATGGTATATGGGTCATTATGGATCATTTAACCAAGTCAAAAAATTTCATTCCGATTCAGATGACCTTCGATACTAAAGATTAGCCTATATCTATGTTCGAGAGATAGTCTATTTGCATGGGGTGTTAATTTCTATCATTTCAGACCATGTTTTTGTGTTCACTTTGAGGTTTTAGAGGGCATTCAGGAAGAGTTGGGTAATCAGGTAGATTTAAGTACAACCTTTCATCCAGAATGATAGTTAATCCTAGAGGACTTTTTAGGTTCTCGAATACATGCTTTGAGCCTGTGTTATGGATTTTGGAGGTCAGTGGAGCAGCACTTAGCTTTGGAAGAGCTCGCATATAACAATACCTATCATTTAAGTATTGAGATGGCGCCTTTTGAGGCATTGTATGGTAGAAGATGCTATTCTTCGATTGGATTTTTTTAGATCTCCAATATTAGGCCCTATGGTATAGATATGCTTTGGGAATCGTTGGATAGAGTCAGGGTGATTCAGGATAGGTTGAGAGCGACTTAGAGTAGATAGAAGACTTATGTAGATCGTAGTTTCCATGGATTAATATTTGGAGTTTGTGACAGTGTATTCCTTTACATATCACACATAAAAGGTGTGATGAGATTCAATAGGAATAATAAGCTCAGTCAGAGATATGTTGGACCTTTTGAGATTTTTCGCATAGTTGGTGAGATAGCCTATGAGTTATCCTTGCCTCCAAATTTTGCAACCATTCATTGAGTTTTCTATATCTCTATGTTAAGATGATATTTTCTTGATCCTAGTCATGTTCTTAGATAGGACTTAGTCCATTTGGATGAGCATTTGACCTTTGTAGAGGAGCCAATGCTCATTTTGGCTAATGATGTGAGGATGTTGCACACTAGAGAGATTCCTATTGATAAGGTTTAGTTGATACACCTCCCATTGGAGGAGGAAACATGGGAGATTGAGATCAAGATGTAGGCCTAGTATCCTTACCTATTCGAGACTTCAGGTATTTCCCGACCTTTAACTTTCAGGGATGAAAGTTTCTTTAGTAGTGGATATTGTAATGACCCTTGAGGTTATTTTTCGTATTTTTACTTATTTTCACCTTTAGAGATTTTCCATAGCTGACTCAATTCATTTATGACTTGTTGGTATTGATAGTCCGATTACTGGGTAGTTCATTGGATTTTTAGAGAAAATTTTCTGTTTAGAAGTCTTCTCTAGTTTTAAATGGACACAGGAAAAAAAATAGTCAAACATTATTGGATTCAAATTTCAACTGTGCCACCGGCTCCTGAATATCAATTTTAGTCTAGGTATACCTATGGTTTGGGTCCCGATGCACCCAAGCTCATTTTGACCTATTGGTCAAAAAGTTGGAAAAATTAAAATTTAGGTGTGGGACCCACATTTGATCAAAATAACCTCGGATGGAAAATCCAAGTTTTCCATTGCATCTAGAACACTAAATTTAGTATGATTACATATGTCATTTGCATATTTTGGATACCTAATAAATCCCGAGGCCTTAGTGGAAACATAGAAATCATCCAAGTTTAAGCTTCAACTGTCATCTATTGTGGGGCCACAATCACACCTCATGTGGAGAGGTAGTGCGATCGCATAGAGGGAGTATTATGATTTCAACATCTCCGGCTGCATCCCAGTGGGCGATTACAACCTACCATGTGCAATTGCAACACCTAAACACCTAACATTGGTATAAATAAACTCTTAGGGCCATATTTTGGTCATTTTCCACTCATCTTTAAGAACCTAGAACCCTAATAGAGTGTGAGAACTTCAAATATAGTCTTGGGATGACTTGGGAGCTTGATTAACACATATTTTTATGAATATATTCGGATTTAAGGTAAGAATCCTTTAAATTCATGCTTGAATTTCTTGAAAACTTGACCAAATCCCCATGTCCATTAGGGCTTGATTTTATCCCAAACTTGGCTTGGTTTTTTTTCATTTTAGAGGGTTTTGACTCCATGATCTTCATATCATGTTGGGTTGGTCTTGGAAATATGTATTTCGGTGAGTGGGACCTACATAGAGGTTTTGGATGATTTTTGGACCCGAAGCACAATGGTACAATATGGATATAGACATTCTCATATTAATATGTAGAATGTGATTTTGATAGATATTCATAGCAAATTGTTGAGCATTCGTCGGCGTTGATATAGGCTAGGTTTATCCCTTGTTATATTGAGTAACGTCATAGTATATCTATGATATTTTGTTGGATTGGGAGGGTCTTTGGGTGTTGTTTTGATGAATTGCTAGACTTGGGGTTAGTTGGGCCGTTTAGGCCAATTTTGACATCGTAAGCTTGAATCCTTTAGCTTATTTCCTTGTACTTTAGATGAATTGGACCTCATCACTCATGATTAGCATAAAAATGATTTAAGTCACTCAAAATCAGGCATAATTAATCCACTTACTCATGTTTTAGGGAAATTTTCTATCTTAGGGATAATTAAGGCTTATTTTTCATCTAAAAGTGAAATTAGATAACTTAAGTCTAGTTTGGGTTTAAATTTTCCTAAATTGTAATTCGAGGATTAGAGTGGACTCTTAACCCACCTTAGTCTATGACATGCTAGTTTTGGTGAATCTCTATGTTTATTGGACTCTTGAAAAGGCGTATTAAGGCTATAATGAGAAATATTGATACTTAATCATTATGTAGGTGCATTTGAGGAGTTATTGTTTTGCTATTTATGCTATTGATGATATTATCATGATGATGGTTATTATATTTATGACTAGTTTAATTTTGAGTCATAATCATACTTATGACCAGTTCAATTCTGAGTCTTGATGATACTTATGACCGGTTCAATTTCGAGTCTTGATGATATTTATGACCGGTTCAAGTTCGATTCTTGATGATATTTATGACCAATTTAATTTTGAGTCTTAATGATATTTATGACCGGTTTAATTCTGATTCTTGTTGATATTTGTAACTGATTTGATTCTAAGTCTTGATTATATTTACTCCCTATTTTATTCTGGCTTGACAATTATAAATAGTCCATGTTGTAATATGGTATTAAAAATGATGTTGGTTAATATTAGGATAGCTAATGATCGAGGATGTCTAGTTGATAAAAATAGTGAATAGTGTATGGATGGTGGCTAGTTGATAAATAATGCTAGTAATTAGAAAAATTAATGGATAACTAGTGAATTGTGGAATATTATTGGTAAATTGATATATGATGGCATAATGTCTAATGGTGCTATATTGTGAGGTTATGGTTCAATTATGGTGATGGTTAGTGTAATGTTGTATGTGTAAATTATTCTATCGTTGTGTGTACTCGCTAGTAGTATGATGTTGTGATGAGTTCTTTACTTTTCACACCAATTGGCATATAGGTTCCAATTTTCTAATTATATTTGCTCGTGTTTGATCTCTTCAAGTTATGTCATTGCTATTATGTTGGTTCATTAGCTACTTATGTACACTGACGATGGAGATGATTTAGGTTCAATTCTTTAGCTATACTTAGTTATAATTATCTAGCATTATATCATCTTTATATCATGATTTAGCTAGTCGGACAATGATGCCTACTGAGTACTCATTGTTTAGATACTCATACTACACTTATGTACCTTTTTGGTGCAGATTCGAGTACTAGCGCTCGTCATTGATCGTTAATTATGTAGAGTTGATTTTTCAAAGATAGGATGAGCTCTTGGAGTTTTGAGTCACCCATTTCTATCTATCTTATTGTTATTCAATCTTTTCTATCAAGACAGATACATTTACTATATTTTTAGTTTTTTAGGTTGTATTATTGACATTAGATATTGTACTGGCACCCCCAAGTCTTGGGATTGGTATTCTTGTGTTGGCTTATTATCTATTTAGAACACTTTGCTTTTTAATAACTTGTGTTTATTGAATTTGTCCTATGTCGGACATTTCCTACTAAACAAACCTATTGCATTAGCTCTGGGTTATGATATTGGCTTACCTACTAGAGGGGTTTAGTAGGGGCCATCATGACTCGTAAATTAGGTTGTAACACCCCTACCATTCAACCCCTACCCATGTGCCCCCTAGGCCCTCCTTACCTTTCATGTTTTCCCATACCTTATAGCAATAATACACATCTACACACAACTATATATGCATACAAACACTATTATACTCACGGATACACAAAGAAGAAAATAGGGGGAGAAGCTCAATTATCAGGAGGCAAAAATAGAGAGAGAAATTAGTAGGAGAATTGAGAAGATTGGAGAAAAGGAAAAAGAAAAGAAAAAAAAGTATCAATACACATAGAGATCAAAAAAGGCAAGAGAATGGAGGGCAGTAGCCTGCTCCTTTTATTTTTTCTGATAGGTCATCATCCCTGTCCCTATTTTTCTAGCAGAACTAACTCTCCTCTTCCTCTGATTTCTCCATTAACAACCCAAAACCAGTTTCTCACCAAAAACCGACCAAAATCCAATTCAGAAAGGACTTTCTCTATTTCTAGTAAACAGTCGGTGAGCTCTCACCGGAAATCCAGTTAGCTCTTTCTACTTCATAAAAAAGTTGAACAGCGACTAACCCCACTCCAGCGGACAATAAAACCACACCCTAAAAGCAACCCCCATCCTCATTCACTAACCAAAACCCCCCTAAATTCACTAGGAAATGCCTAAAATCGGTGACCAAACAACCCTAAAAAATAATCATTTTTGTTGATTCCGACAAAGTTCTGCCAGAAATTGTGTATGGGTGTTTTGTGATTTATGACTTCTATTTTGGGTTAGCATAAATAGAAAAGGGTGTATATCAAAGCTAGGGTTTGTTTATGTTTGTTGAGGATTGATTCGAGATTTCGATTGTTGTTCTAGTCGGGGAAGGATAATTTTAATTAAAAAATCATTGAGATTTATTTCTCCTCTTATTCTCTATTTTATCTCAAATTTTTGTTGTTGTTATGGGCGTGAATGAATTGCATGTTCATCATTTTTTATTCTTTGTTGTGTGTGTTTGTTATTGATGCTGGATTTGGATTTTGAAAAATTGAAAGGAGAAAGAATGAATTGATAACTAAAGAGTTGGTTAATTATTGATTGAGAATAAAATTGGGGGATGGAATTCTAAGTTGATAAAACTTGGATAAATTGGTGATTTTGATTCACGGTTATTGTTATATTGTATACAATTATCTAATTTTTTTTATTTAATTGTATCGTGTTTAAGTCAAAATTGGTAGGCAAATGGTAGGTACGGTAGGCACATTTTAGGAATTATGAATTGTTCGGTGATTAAATTGATTTGTTTGTTCTAATTTACTGTGTTCATTCAAATGTACTTAGTCCAGGGAATGCCCCGAGAAAAATTATATTTATCGACCGGAGAATGCCCCAACATATTATACTTTCAAATAAGGTTCGTGATCAAGGCCCGAGGCATTGGGTAGAGCATAGTTTAGGATTAGTGTAGGTTATTCTAGGTTTATATTTCAGTACTTTTTGTCATTTTGGGAGTATTAATTGGACTGGACATTATATTTTTGGAGCCTTTTATTTGTTTGTATGCTTGTTTGATTATGTGCTTTTGTGTAAAGTTTATCCATCCCATAGTGTCATATTAGCTAATATAACTTCACGGAGTTACTGTGGTCAAACCACGGGATCGAGGGGTGCCTAATACGTTCTCCTCGATCAACAAAATTCTTTAACCGAAATCTCTACTCGTGGATCAGTTTTATGAAGGGTAGTTGGTACATCGAGCAATGTCAAGTGGCGACTCTGGAGTTTAATTGAAACATTCATTTTTGGAACACCTTTATTTTGTCACTTTAATAAATAAAAACTCTTTCAAACTTGAATCAATAATTCTTTTTTAATAAAAATTGGGTGTGAAAGCTCTGGAGCTCTGCTTGGGAATTTTAGAATTTGAGCTCCATTTTGAGTTATATCAGCTTAGTTTAACACTATGGATGTATAGACATTTTGTTTGTATTATCGTTTTATCATTTTTGGGTGCCTACGTGCTATGTGTTTATTATTTTTTCTTTTGTGTTACTATTTTATATCTATCATCAATGCATTACCCTAAGCCATTTCTTTCGAAACATGTCCTAGAGTACACGTTACGTACACGAACCTTCGTTGAGTTACCTTTATTTTAGAAAAGGGAGCCATCGGCCATATGGAGTAGGTGGAAAGCAATCACAGCACTATCGACCATATGCTCCCCTGAACAGCCTTGTTTGTTGAACCCCATCCTAGGTCAGTCTTTAGTTTATTTTTTATTTCATCATGTTGAGATCTAGCGAGACCATTTAGTCCTTTGTAGGTGACTTACCCCTATGCATCCCTATGAGATACTTGTTACATCTTTGAGGATAAAAATGTTATTTCATGGACTGATTAAGGAGACATATGCTAAAGATTGAGGGAAAATGTGTTTAGGAAAGGGTGATTACGAAAAAAAAGGTGTCGAAAAATCAAAGTAAAAAAATTAAGGAAAAGTCAAAAAGAAGAGAATTTTGTAGTTTGTAAAGTTTCACTTTGGCTTTTATTTTCATAATCAAACAATGAAAATCCAAAGAATATTTTACCTTTTGCATGTTTTTTCTTAAAAAACAAAAACTAAAAAGAAATCCTTTGTTTCCTTTATCATGCATTCACAACATGAAAAATTCAAAAAGATTTTATTGATATGAGTTATATATATTTTTATAGAAGAAAATCCAAAAAGATGTTAAAAGTTTAGTACATCATATAATGAAAATGCCAAAAAGATCTTCCTTTTAGAGTCTTCATGTTTTTCTGCGTAAAAAAAAATCTATTTTTGTTGGTTCTTTATTTTGAACAATTTCATATGAAAATACCAAAAGATTTTTCTTTCATAATTTTTTATTTTATTTTTATATGAAATTTCGAATCGAAAATGCAAGCAAAGTTTTATTGAAAATTTTCATCATCTGATTTTAGTAGTGTCTCTCAAGTCAGGGTGCAATCAGTTATTTAACCTTTAATTGTCCAATTTGGATGAACTATGCACACTTGATTCTCCTCTTTCGAGAGTAACATACGTAGGCAACCCTTCTTGAGTTCGGCGATCTTATTTAAAAAATCAAAGAAGATTTTCTTTTCTCTTTATTTTAGAGTTAATATTTCATATACGTCTAAACGAAAAAAATACTAAAAGATTTTTCTTTAATAATTTTAGGTTTCATTTGTATATGAAATTCAAAATCAAAAATTCAAAAAGATTTTTGTCAATATCTTTTGAAAATAATGATAAAAGAAAAAAAATTCTTTGTTATTCATTTTAGATTAGTTGTTAGTACATGTTTCTTCATCTAAAAAATAAAAGATTTTTCTTTAATTATTTTTTGTATGAAATTTAGTATAAAAATTTAGAAAGATTGTGTAAATATCGTTTTAAAAAAAAACTTTACTCTTCTTGGATTAGTTGTTTCACGTGTTTCTTCATATAAAAAAAATTTGCAATAGATTAGTTAAGTCATGCATTTCTTAATATGAAAATACAAAAATACTTTTCTTTGATATTCATAGGTTTCATTTTGCATAGTTCTTTTAAAGCTGAAAAATTCAAAAAGATTTTCATCTATATTTGAAACTTTGTTATTTTCTTTTCCTCTAAAATTTCATTAAAAAGGTTTGATTAGCCCTTTTGTGGTAAAACTTCACAAACTACGCGCACTTGATTCTCTTCTCTCAGGGGTGAGATACGTAGGCGCCCTTCTAGGGTTCGGTGATCTTTTAAAAAAAAAAGAAAAATTTTGAAAAGGTGTTGAACTCTAACGCATTTGTTATCTCTATGGTTCAATTCGTTTAAGGTTATTGGTTTGTGGTATTCTGGCTAGTACTCCATATTACATCAAGTCCAAGGAAAAGTTAGTTATGTCCAACAAGGATATTAAGGGTGATATCATGGATCAGACAAAGAGTCAGGAAAATGAGAGTTTAAAGCAAGAGCTTTTGAGACTAAGACAACAAATGAAAAAATTACATCGAGCTTGGGCCAGTGGGTTGCCTCCCCCTCCATTCCCCGTTATTGAACCTACAACTATATTCAGTCTTCCACCAATGTCATAAACCCAGTTTCTTACTGTCGTTGATGTGCCACAACATGTATCAGAATTTATTCCACGTAAACAACATCCAATGATTCTACCACTCATTCCCTAGCTTCTCTATATAAACATACCATATTTATAGCACCATCCACCATTCGACCTTTTGTTTCTCAACTCCATACTGAGGTTCACACCTTGGGTATTTGCCCAACGATTGTGCTTCCCCAACCTGCTAGTGAGTCTATGTTCAATACTCTTGGTGAGCACTATTATATTCCTGAGCTCATATCTAACTTAATTGGACCACCAGAATTTTCTACGAAGAAGCCTGACATGGAAAATGAAGAATAAGAGAACATGGCTAGGAAAATAAAAAGCGCAAAAAAGGCTATGAAAAATTCTTTGTGACTTATGGGTTATGAAGATGTTCCTTATAAGGACTGGGGTATGACTTTCGATATTAATTTTCCTCCTAGCTTTGACATATCAAAATTTGAAAAGTATGCTGGTCACGAGGAATCAATGAAGCACTTGGGATGATATTGCAACCAATCGAGGGGAACTGAAGGAAAGAAGAAAAAAAATATAACTATTATTGTGCTAGGGACACAACAGAGCTCGATAGGTCCAACTCAACATTACTGTCAGCCTCAACCTTGAGCCTAGGTATCAGATCCACATACTCACTTGCAACAAGGTTCCTCTCTCTGAAATAAAAAATATTCCATTGCTCTTTCTCAGTTTCCTTTGTACAATGCACAACTACATACTCATCAATCTTCTTATCCATAATAACATGCACCGATCCGTCAAAATCGTACTCGACCCTCACATATTTATCAAGGTACCTCTAAATCCAAGTTTCAACCTAGGCTAGAGTTTGCAAAGAGAAAGAACCCAAAAGATAATTTCATACCAATTGGGTATTATATACCAGTTTGTTCTAAAAATTGAGATAGTGGGTCATGATTACTTCTTTCCTCGGGTATACTCCTGACCCATATTCAAGAAGTTTTGATCCTAATGTACGAATTCTTTTTCAGTAAAAATAGCGTGTCACAAACCTCACACTCACATGGATCAGGGCTAGGTATTTAATCACTACCTATTCAATTTATGTAGAGTTATTCCAGGCTATCATATTCATAATTCTAATGCCATGACAAGATGCAATCTTTGGTTATAGCTCAGGTAAGTACACAACATAACACAAAACATAAATTTTTGGAGAGGTGTTATTTAAGTTATTGAACACTTATTTGGGTGCTTAATTTATTTTGATTGCACCAAGCTCTCTTGCTTTTATCTAAGTTAAATAAAAAATATGAAAAAGAAAACAAAAATACATAAGTAAACACCTAACATGTTGGTTCTCACTAAGATAGAGTAGCTGAGGATAAATAAATACTAAAACAAAAACCCTCAGTTGTTGTACACTCCCACCCTCAACTTAGAAATCATGTAATGTCCTCATTGCACGAAAATAGAGAAAATCTAAAACTAGGGCAACAAATATACCTGTGGCGAACTAGACGCCCATTGTACTCTGATCCACTAGGTTCTGAGGTGGGGTCCCTCCAGTATCATCAGTTCTCATTGCGTCAGTTGTGGATGGGGTACTTTCTAATACGTTAGCATCGGTGGTGGACGGTGCACTCAATGATGTCATAGAGGCAGACTCTGTAACCCCTCTAGTCTGATTCACCACCTTAATAACAAGTGGTATCTCTTCACTTTCCAAAACATGTACTGTGGAAGTTTGCTCATTCATTCTCTCTTTTTTTCTTTCTTCTCTCTACTCTCCCTTCTTCTCCTTTTATAGGGATATAAGTACTCGCCCATATCTTCCAAATTCATATCATTATCACCAAACACCGGGGCTTGAGTATATAATTTAGTGACTAAAAAGCCCATATCCACCATAAATTAGATATAGAAGACATTAGTGGAGGTGGAAGAGGTATAGCCGGGATGGTTCACTACAAGAGATCCTTGACACCTTTATTTAATGTGGACAAGTCAGTCGTGATGGTGCTCATAATAGAAGCCAAAATATCTTCTAACTAAGCCGCCATCCAACTCTAGAATCTGTCAAAGAGGGTCTAAACCACCTGCATTGCTGCTTTAATCTCATCAACTACATAGGGTTATACCCCTACCTCCAACTTTAGGATTTGGGAATCATGTAATACTTAAACTCGCATGATATTTTTTAGGTGATCAATGGGAAGCAATGTGTATCCGACGAAACAAATAGATAGGAACCCAAAGGTGGTGTGTCTGACTAAGAAACGATGATGTTGCACCAACTTCAGATACTGGGATTACACTAGCTGGGTTACCTCCTACTACCTTTGAAGGAAAATCCAATAAAGGTACCCCGGCTAGAGCTGTTGAGCTTGTCAAATGCTTTATTAGAGTAGTATCTGCCATCTTTATTGGGCAGATAAACTTATCGAGTGCCAAAATAGTCAGAACTTATGAGTCCTAAAACAACTATGTAATGAGGCATAAAAAGGGTAGTGTGGTGCTGAATTATAATACTTGATCCCAAATCTCCTCTATAATGATTCGAGAACGTTCAGATCCAACCCCGACATAAAAAATATAACCATGGTAGTATATGTAGCACTAATGTGTTGTCATTTATTGTAGTTTCTATACAGTGCCTTACCATGGAACACCAAACATTTTTTGAGATTTTCATGGTGCTTATAAATTATCGACCCATTCACCCAAACTGTGTTTTCTTTTACTTTTGTAATATGGTTTGCCAACCACTTAAAATGCATATTCTTGTCACCTATAGTCAACTTTTTAGCCCATTTTAAGTCATTCATCCGGAAGGTGTACTCCAGAGTCTCTTTCATCGGCACAAAATTCTTACCAAATAAGACCCTTAAAATGGTCGCAATTTAACTATCAACCTCATGATCCCAAACTCTCACTATGTCCTATCAAGGTTTTTTGGACATGTCTTTATCTTTTCCTAAGGGAGTCATATTCTTTAGCATCACTGCGTAGTTGGCGTAGAATTCCCTCACTATTTTTGGGCTATAATTTTGGAGTGGTCTAATTATCTATCATAACTGATACCTCTTAAATACCAGGACTACTTTTGGGACCCTCTATAATGACTCAGGCAAAATTCGGGGCTCTTCTTGAATACTACACTTTTTTTGCCCTAGTTGTTCAGTGAAACTCCATTGATATAGTAGTCTCAAAAATTTTCCACAACCCACTGCCTCAGGTCAATTCCTTATAAGGCACAATATTAGTATCTCCGTTAGAGGATTTAGGATTAGACTCTTTATCCCCCTTTGAAGAGCTCATCTCCTTAGCAACATCAATATTGTCAACCCTTGTCGTGGTTGGTGTTTTGCTATTTATCTTCAAACTGTGGAAGGTTCATGGGTGGAAACACCAAGGTAGTAGATATAGTCACCTAGGACTTCTCCAACTACTTTATCTTATCCCTCATGGTATGAGGTGCGTGTTGGTCTGTAGATGAACTAGCTAATATTCCACCATGGTACCACTTGATCTTTCAAACTCACTCTTTGAGGTTGGAGATGTATTCTTGGGTGGCTGCTTTTGTGAAAACTCTTTTTAAATTTGCTTGAGGGTTTTTGGAGGCATTTTACCTATACAAATAAGTGTTAGTCTCAGCTTTGAATCAATGGTACATGTGTAGTAATGTGATTAGATGAGCCTTCTTATGATCATGTAATGAAACTATGATTTTACCTTCCTATTGTAGGAAGGATTCCACAAAAGTATTGAGGAGTTATCACATCATAAGAGCACAAACCATGATTGTACCATAAAAATGACGATTGTCTGATGAGCTTCCTACAAGTTAACATTTGCCACCCTCCAATAATCCAACCTACGGTCGTACATTAAAATCGTGGATTGTGTCATGGAGGTTACACTGAAGCTTAGTCAATTTTTTACTAAATTATCCAGCCCCATTGACCTTTTTTGATAAAATTTTATGCTAAAATAGGTACTCAGGCTTCCCCTTTTAATTAACTTATTCATTTCAACCTCCACAACCCCTACAAACTTAAACACTCCCATTGCAATGCTATGCAATTTAGAACTCATGAGTAATCATTTTTCAATAAGAAAATATTTAAGGCATAAGTATTTACATATAAATTTGCTATCAAGATTAAGGCTCCATTTATTTTTTTCAAGATTCAGATGTCTTAATCTGAACACACATCTGAATGATTAAGATGTTGTCTCTAGATCTGAAAACTGAATGATTAAGACTGTTTGTTTTTTAACATCTGAATTTGTGAAAAATATTTATTTGTATACATAATAAAATAAAAAATTAATTATATATTAAAAAAGTATGTAATTAATACAATAAAATTATTAGTATTTGATTGAGAAATAATATTTATGTTTGTTAGTGATAGTGGAGATGGCTTATAATGGTGGTTGCGGTGATAATGATTGATGTTAGTGATTAATAATATTGGTGGTGATAATTGTGATGGTTAGTGTTATGGTGACTGTTATGATGGTGGCGATTGATGGTGGTAGTGGTGGTTGTGATGTGACGTTGCTTGATTTTAGTAGTTTAAGGTGTTGATAGTGTCGGCTGAAACATGAATGCACGATGATTGATGATGTGTTGGTGCTAGCTAAAGATGTTATTTGTTGTGATGGTGGAGATGATTGTTAGTAGAGATAAATTATAGCGATGGTGCTGGTTGAAGTGATGGTGGAGGTGGCGTTACTAGTGAAAATGGTGGCAGCGGCCTAAGAATGTGTAGAGGTCATGATGTATTAGTGGTAGTTAGTGGTGGTGCTAGATGTGATAGATGAGTTGGTTGGTAGGAGAGATTGGCCGGTAGTGGTTGCTGATTGTGTTGCTGTTAATGGTAGTGGTGGAGATGAAGATAATTAGAATAAAAGAGGTAGTAGGTGTGGTAGCGGTTGAAAATTGTGGTTGGTAGCAGTATTTATTATCGATGGTGGTTGTGATGGTGGAGGTAGGTGGTGGGAGTGGGTGGTGGTTTACAATGGTGATGGTGGCAGAGGTGGTTAGTGGTGGTAACTGCTGATTATGAATAGAGTGGTGAATATTATCCAACACCAGAATATCCCTTCAGACCTATTAAGAGTTAAAACCTTAATAAAAAAACAAATGCACTTAATGGTCTGAACCTTGAACCATTCAGATTCAGGCTTTCATTAAGTGCAAACAAATAATGCCTAAGAGTGCTTGGATAGGGTTTGTGTTTGAGTTCACGCAAGCCTAAGGTGAGATTTTGCAAGTTTCTTTCCGTTTGATCAATTTTTTATTTTATTAAATGAGTTTGAAGTGAAATGGGTTCAATCGGGTCTTAGGGTATAGGGTTTAAATTAATTAAACCCAATTTGTTGTGTTAGAACGGGTATATCTTAATTTAGTGGACCCATTATAAGACTCCTACCCACAATCATTGGTTCTCACCACAATTATGGGTCCTATTTATACCAGAAGAGTTGAAGATAAATTACCTGGGCACCTACGATCCTTATGGACAATCGTGCTATGCTACCACGATCGTTTCTTAAAATTATGGGTTCGCAGTCCTGAATGTTGGTTTTCAAGAGTTTGACTAGAAGATCATGATCATGACACCTAGGTATGTTAGTGATGATAAATCATAAGATATCTCCAAAATTTCATCCCTGTGGACTTAAGTGTACAACATGAGAATAACTAAACCCATAATCCTAGGATCTTCCCACTGTTGTGTAATCTTTTTGTGTGTTTAGTATTAATTCCAATTTGAAGTTTATTTTCTGCATAATCCCTACACAAGTAATAAACATTACCCCAAAGAACAAAAGTACAAAATTATGGGTTACCTCCTAAGAAGACCTTGATTTAATATCGCGGCACGATATGGCTAAATTGGTTAGTCAGACTTCACCAACTAGTCTATGGGTTGCCTCTTATGAAGCACCTGATTTAACATTACAACATAGCTCAATTGTGCTTGACTTCTCAAGAACCATCTAGATCCACGTCACATATAATCTTCTCTTTATCAGTGTCACCGAGGTAGTGCTTCACCCTTTAGCGTTTCACCTTAAACATCTGGCCTTATTTATTGTCCACATCAATTGCACCATACGGAAACACTCTATTCACTCTATATGGTCCCCTCGACTTTGACTTTAGCTTTCCCAAAAACAACTTCAACTTCGACCCAAAATAGCAGCAACATATTGCTTGTGGTGAATTCTCTTTTCTCAATCTTACAATCATGGTACAATTTAATTGTTTCTTTGTACAAAGCTGACCGTTCATAAGCACGAAGGTAGAATTCATCTATCTCATTCAACTATTCAAGTCCCATCTTGGACGTATCACTCTATTCAAGTACCCTTAATGCCTTATGATTGAGTTTGAAGGCAAGTAGTATGATTTTCCTTACACAACTGATATGGGGAAGAAACAATATGGGTCCTTAAGACTAACCAATAGGCCCATAGTGCATCATCTAAATTTTTGACCTAATCTATCCTATTGGCATTCACAGTGTTCACCAAAATAGACTTGATCTCTTAATTGGAAACCTTAAATTGCCCATTTGTTTAAGGATGGTAAGGCATTTCTACCTTTGTTTAACACCAAATTCTCAATCAAGTCTTTGAAAAGATGATTGAAAAAGTGTGAGCCTACATCACTAATGATAACCCTTGGTGTCCCAAATCTGGAAAATATAATGTTTTCTCAAGAATGTTATGACATATTTTCCTTCGTTGTTTGAAAGTACAAGTGCCTCCACCCATTTCAAACCATAGTCAATATCCACCAAAATATACTTCATATTATGTGAGCTAACAATGGGGCTCATAAAGTCAATACCCCATACATCAAATAGTTTAATCTCAAGAATAGTGGTCATTAGAAGTTCTAGGCTCGGTAAGATGTTTTCTTACTTTGGAATTGGTTACAAGCCTTGGCATCAGTCTCAAGCTCATTCTTAAGTTTAGCATGGCCTTTTTTTCAAGGTGTGATAAATAGTCGTCTACATGATTCTCAATCCTCTTCCAGTCCATACCCTCAGTCAAATTTCTATAATAGAAGTACCCAATCGATCGACCTTGATTTTGCATCTTTTTTCCCATGGTGTATCTAAGAGTTGTGTGATAAGTATGCATAATTACTTTCATTCCAAGTAAATAAGATCAAAGTTTCTTAAATGCAAACACCATAACAAGAAACACTTATTCAGTCACCGTATAATTGATTTGGGCAGGGTTAAGCATTTTTCTAGCATAATAGATGGAATGTAAGATCTTCTCTCACCTTTTGCGTAGGACTTACCGTAGTGCCATACCACTAGCATAACACATAACCTCAAACGGCAAGGACCAATCAGGAGACACAATAATATATATTGAAATTAACTTCTCTTTCAATCACTCAAATACCTTCAGACATGCATCATCAAACACAAATTTCATATCCTTCTCTAACAAGTTACACAAAGGATTTGCAATTTTAGTGAAGTTCTTGATGAATCTTTGATAGAAACTTAATGCCCCAGAAATCTATGAATACCCTTCACAAAAATTGGTGGAGGCAATTCCAATCACCACAATCTTTTCCTTGTCAACTGCAATCCCCTTCATTGAAATTCTATAACCAAGTGATCTTAGGAGGATTTATGAACCTAAGTGTAGTTATCCGACCTTAATTAGCTTAGTTTTGAGGACTTCTCGAGTGCATAATGAGTTACTATTTATAATAAAGAGAATCTTAGTGTTAATTTATTTGTTATTAATGTTTAAGGTGTGTACAAATGAAAGTTAGAACCAGAATGTACATTTACAATTCAAATAAGATAACTAGTACTCTTAGCTTGAGCTATGTTCTATTCTAGTCTGTCCTGCTTGATTCTAGTGTGGTTAAAGGCCTAATTTGTGGTGTGTATTATTATAGGAAGCTTGATATGATGATTAAGGTGATGTATATATGATATAGAAGCTGTAATTGAAGAAGAAACACAACCACAAATCCAGAAATTGAAGACCAAATGCATGGAGTATTCAATGACAAAATCTGGAAATTGTTGACTCATTGGTGTGCGACGTTGCCTAGCCACCATTTTAAGGGTGTGACACACCATTGGATGCATTATAAGAATTCCATTCCATTATTTAGGCATAATAGCAGTGTGCCAAGGTTCCTAGCCACCGCGATAGGGGCGTGGCACTGAGGCAAATAAAAAAGGGCCAATGTTGGCCTAGTATAAATAGGATACTCCTATTCTTTTGTATGAACCTTGGACGACCTTGGGGAATTGACATACAATTGATAACTCTTAAATTAGGTTTTAACTATTTATTTGTTTATTATTACATGGATTCTTTAACCATCATATTTTGTAAGTCCATGAGTGGCGAAACACCCTAAACTAGGGTTAAGGCCAAGAACATGATTAATTTTGCTTATAATTGAGTTGGTTTGTGTTTGTTTTTATTATTAGTTTTTCATGTATCATTTTTTTACTATCTTATGGATTCGTGACTCTTAGTATAAATACATAATTCTATCAGAAGCCCGGAAGGAGGAACGATAGAATAGATTGTGGGATATGTGAGATAGGTTTGTAATATTTCAATTGATTGAAGTTATAATTTATGTTTAGGATAGGAATATATCTAATTTTCCCTATTTGTATCATAGACAAAAGTAAATACAAAAGTTTTTAGCTCAGTTCTTGCATTCCCATTCAATGATGTAGTTGTAAGGCTAAGTTAGTTAGTTGATTAGAGGTTTGGAAGACCGTAATCATGTTATCAACCTCATAAACCAAAAAACAAGATAATTAACTAACCAACAAGATTATATATCTAAGTATGATTTTTCGTAGTGCCTTAGCCCTGGGATTTTGCCAAATATTGTTTAAGAACATTTACTTTACCGCATTATTTTAGTTTACTTTTAATTCCTAGCTTTCAAATGCTTTTGGTTACTTTAGCACTTGTTAATCTTTGTAGTGAATCTTGAATTAGATATTTGTTTTAAAAAAGTCCACGTAGGATCAATATTTGGCTTTTCTAAGTCCATTTTACTACTTGGTAAACCTCGTACACTTGCATGTGCACTTGGGCGCAACACCAAACACTATTTTTTCTTTCATTGTGAATGACACTTCTCCGAATTTAGAACCAAGTTAAAATTTTCACATCTCTTCAAAACATTTATGGGATGTGCCAAACAATTTTTGAATGAATTACCAATAATCGAGAAGTCATCCATGAACACCTCAATAGTGTCTTAAACCATGTCAAAAAAATAGCCACCATGCAACGCTAAAAGGTTGCGAGTGCATTAACAGACTAAAGGGCATCCTCTTGAACACGAAAATCCCATATGTACAAGTGAAAATTGTATTGTCTTGATCTTTGGGAGAAGTAAAATCTGGTTGTAATACGAATAATCGTCAAGAAAATGATTGTATTCTCCACTAGCGAGATAGTCTAACATCTAATTCATAAAGGCATCAAAAAGTGATCCTTTCTAGTCCATGCATTTAATTTTTGGTAGTCCATGCACACACTCCACCCAATGACTAGTCTCATAGGAATAAGCTCATTTTTATCATTTGGAACCATAATAATTCTATCTTTTTTTGCACACATTGATGGGGATCACTCACTTGCTATATGCAATTGGATATACCATGTCTGTATTCAACCATTTGATATTTTTTCACCACCTCTTTCATGGGCAGATTTAATCTCCATTGATGCTCAATACGAGGCACACAATCCGCTCCAGCTGCATTTTGTATGCACAAATTTTAGGAGAAATCCCAATGATATCAGCAATGAACCTTTCAATGACCCTCTTGAACTGCTTCAACATAGAAACTAAAGCCCCAACTTGCCAATCTACCAAATTAGCTGCAATAATAATCCATTACGAAGATGTGCTGGCTCCAAAAAATGCATTACGAAGATGTGCTGGAAGAGATTTGAACTTCAAGACTAAAGGTTCCTTAATATAAAGATGAGCTGGTGGGGTCGCTCTGTTCTTCAAATCAAGATCTAACTTATTCAGTGCATAACTATATGAAACCCTGCCTTCAGGTGTGCTAACCAACTTATCATAACCCTCAATATCATCGCTCTCGAAATTGATAATTACTGATGCAAGGGCCTCAAATTTAAGTCTCTCCTCAATAGAAGCTACCAAGTCATCCTCATCGATTGTATCTATTACAGAGATCACAGGCATATCCTTTGGATACTTTATGAATTTGTACACATTAAAGGTAATTTGTTCGTTGTTCAGTCAAAATTTTATTTGCCTAGTCTCCATGTCAACCAACATACGCCCAATTGCAAGGAATGGACTCCGCAAAGGTGATGGAAACCTCAAAGCCAACCTCATAGTCAAGGATGACAAAATCAACTATAAAGATGACAGATCCAAATCTAACCAAAACATCACATAAAATTTTCATAGACTTTTTCACAATGCGATGTACCATGAGAAGTCTCATCGAAGTAGATTTAAGTGCACCTAACCTCAACTATCTATAAATTACCATCAACATCAAGTGTTCGGTTGTTTATAAACTACTATCGGCATCAAGTTAATGCTATCTCCCAAATAGCTTACAACTTTTGCAAAGTTGAATGACCCAATAGTGCAAGGAATCGTTAGGGCTCCAAGGTTTTCTTTATTTTCAGCCAAGGATCTCGAGGCTATTTCACTACAATGGTATACATTGTTAACGGGCTCATAAATGACCTTTCTCTTCTTAGACACCAAATCCTTCATAAACTTTATGTAATCTGACATTTGTCCAAGTGCCTCAACTAGAGGAATATTCACTATCAACTTCTTTAGTATAGAAATAAACTTTTGATCGATAGTTTTTCTCTTCATCTTTCTTCTTTGATTTTTGCAAAAAAGTAGGAAGAGATCGTGGAATGGGAGTAATCATTAAATGACACCATGAAAATTGAAGCTTCCAAAGATAGGGAGACCTAAAATTATGTAAATAGAATTGTCTCATAGTGTCTTACAACTTTTAAGAATCAATGCAGGCTTAGCTTAGAGTAGAATACAATTATATCAAAGGATTCATGTAGCCATTGTCAACTAGTTTAGATTAAGAATTTAATTGTTGTTGTCTCAGTTGTGACTTTTCTTAGGTCACGTTATTAGGAAAAATGTAAAATTTGGTAGAAATTTCACCAGATATCCATTTGAGCAACCCTATTTTTCTGGAAGTGTCTTTGACACTACCTTATAGATAGTATTGCAACATGCTATTGGTCTATAGTCACTTAGAGTCAAGCATTTAGGATCTTCTCATTGCTCCTGCATTTAGATCATCTATATCTCCTAACAATTTTTAAAATTTTGGTTGGCATACCCATCAAGGCTAGGAGTCTTATCACCGGACATATGTATTAATTGGTAATTTGAAAAAGCATTGCCCATCAAATTAAATCTATCTTTATTTTGATTTGTCTGCATTATTTTTTTCTTAGTTCATTATAAAAAGAATGTCTCTTTCTTTTTTTAGTAACTTTAATTTTAAATTTTCACATGGCACGTTTAAAATCAGTCGATTAAATAACATTTTGATACATTTTGCGTAGGCATTTGACCATGTTTCACTGTGAAAAATTAAAAACGAAAATAGTTTTTATTTTTAAAAAATTAGAGTTGTGTTTAGCCATACAACAAATTAAAGTTGTTTTTTATTTTTGTACGCAATTTTGAGTGAAAATACCTTTTTGTTGTTTTTGGAACTTTTGAAAGTCGTTGAAAAAAATGAATAAAGTGAATACAAAATTTGTTGAAATTTCATTGCCAAACGTGAACTCCCAGAAAATGTGAAAACTTTTCGGGCCAAATGTCACATGTTTTTAGTTTAAGAAAACAAAACTCATGTTTTCTTAACTTTTTAAAACTTCATGCCAGTAAAATCAGACAAATAAAATTGAAATGAAGAGATTATCATATTCATGATCGTGGACAAGCCAAGTTCTAATTTTCTCACATTGGACAATTTCATAAACTATATAATTTTTGGTGTACTCTATCCTTCATCAATTAAAATTTAACAGGATGAAGCATGCAACAAAATCAACTGTCAGCAGTTAAACACTCTGTTTATTTATGTAATATTATTATATTTACTCATTATTCTATTCTGAAAGGAGTTTTTATATATTTGAAAAATTTCTTATCTATAACAATGTTATTTTGTCCTGTATTAATAAGTTCTTATAACTTTATCAAGAATATACTAATACAAGAATCAAGATGGTCAACTCTTCAGTGAAAAAATAGCCTAAACCCACAAAATTAAGTATACCAGAGGCAATTTTATGAGCGGTGAGAGCAATCTAATCGCTTGAAATCAATGCTCATAAAAGCTCATAAGCCAAAGCATTAGGGGTTTCATCCCTTACAATGACAAAGTTAAAACTTACATGAAGGTAATTGATGAACAATTTATAAACTTTGACAAGGCATTGGCCAGTACCCTTATGAAGAGTGACACTTGATAGAAGTCCTACAAATTCGAGCACCCTAAAGTGGTAAGAATTTACTCCTACAATTCAGTAATGTTGTCATCATACAATATTGAAATTTGAGCATTTTCATTAAATATTGTAGTAGAAAAAACTGTTTGAATTGCCAACCAAGAATGCACATACATAGGCTATGAAATACATAACCATCAAAGTGAATCGTGAAAAATATTGATAGCTACTACCATTCTAAACACCAAACAATACACGGCTAAAGAGGATAGCTCTTGATGCTATATGTTGAATCTTAATATATATCACAAATGCAACGCAATAAAAAATTAAACAGGAACATATCCTCAGTCATTAATGTTCGAGTATTGTAGAGGATTGTGTTTGCGTTGCCAAGAATTTTAACATAAAGGTAGAAAAGAGAAAGGGGCAAAGGACAGAAATAGCACCTAAAGCTAAAATAATACCACAAAAATAGCACTCAAAATTAAATACCTCATAAATAATCATAAGTTAATTCCACAAACTAGCCTTCATTGTCATATACGCTTAAATAAAATCAAAAACTCCCTTAATGTAACTTTCCCTTTCTTTCTTTTCTTTTCATTCACAATTTCCTTTTCATTCAAATTCCTAAACCTTTGTTCAGTGTCGGCTTTTTTATGAAGCAGGTGAAGCTCTTGCTTTAGGTCCCCAATTTTGGGGGCCCCACTTTACATCCCCATTTATAAAAAAATTAGTATAGGTATTTATATTCAATGGACTTAAAACTTAGAAAAGTAAAGGGCCCATTTGTATCAAATATTATTAGACAACAACAACAACAAAAACAACAACAACAAACCCAGTGTATTCCCAGAAAGTGGGGTCTGGGGAGGGTAAAATGTACGTAGTCCATACCGCTACCTCTAAAGAAGTAGAGAGGCTATTTTCGATAGTTCCCCGGCTCCAGGTAGTGAATAGTAATCAAAGCGTAGTGAAGCACGATGGATGACATAACATAAAAAGGAATAATACATACTAAAATAAAAATAAAATAGAGTATAAATCCGAGCAATACTAAACAAGATAAATAGGCGCAATAAATAAGAGATAAGCGATAGGGCATCTAGAATACAACACCCCCCTAGTAGTAACAAACATTAACAGACCAGGGACACCTGGGACCTCCTGACTAGTGGCTCCTACCTACTTGCTACAACTCACGCACTCATCCTAGCCTTTTACCCTTATCCGCAACCTCCACATCTTCCTATCTAGGGTCATATCCTCGGTAAGTTGCAACTGCTTCATATCATGTCTAATCACTTCCCTCTAGTACTTCTTCAGCCTACCTCTCCTCCTCTTAAAACCCTCCAACACTACCTGTGGACTGGGGCATCCGTACCCCTCCTCATCACATGCCCAAACCATCTCAACCTTCTTTTCCGCATTTTATCCTCCACGGAAGCCACTCCCACCTTCTCTCGGACTATCTCATTCCTAACTCTATCCCCTCTAGTAAGACCACACATCCAATGCAATATTCTTATTTCCGCTATATTTATTTTCTAAATGTGGGAGTTCTTGACTGGCCAACACTCTGCTCCGTATAACATAGCTGGACGGACTGCCACTTTGTAGAATTTTCCTTGAAGCTTAAGTGGGACCTTCTTATCACACAACACTCCCAAGGCGATCCTCCACTTTATCCAATCTGCTCCAATACGGTTAGCGACATCCTCATCAATCTCGTTATTCCCCTGAATTGTAAACCCAATATGCTTAAAAATATCCCTCTTACAAATATCCTGGGAATCCGACCTCATGACCACATCTTTCTCCTGCGTTAAGTCACTAAACTTGTATTCCATATACTCTTTCTTGGACCTGCTCAACCTGAACCCCTTAGATTCCAGAGTTTGCCTTCAAACCTTCATTTTTTCATTCACACCTCTCTGCATCTCATCAATCAATACTACATCATCCGCAAACAACATACACCACGGTATCTTCCCTTGGATACTTTGCGTCAACATGTCCATCACCAATGCAAACAAAAATGGACTAAGAGTCGAACCCTAATACAACCCTGTCACAACGGAAAATTTTTCTGAGTCCCCTCTCGTAGTTCTTACCTGAGTCTTTCCTTCATCGTACATGTCCTTAATAGTTCTGATGTATGCTATCGAGACCCCTCTCACCTCCAAGCATCTGCAAAGAACTTACCTAGGGACTTTGTTATACGTCTTCTCCAAGTCGATGAACACCATGTGCAAATCCCTCTTCCTTTCCCTATACTACTCCACCAACCTCCTTACCAGGTGGATTGCCTCCGTCGTCGAGCGACCAGGAATAAAACCAAACTAATTCTCCGAAATGGACACGACCTTAATCTCCGCTCAACCACCATCTCCCAAATCTGAATGTCATCCTTGTTTTTGTATAACAGAATCATTGTACTCCACCTCTAAGCCTCAAGCATTCTCGCCGTCTTGAAAATGTTGTTAAACAAAATAGTTAACTACCTTAAACCTGCCCTACTTATAAACTTCCAAAAATCCACCGGAATCTCATCAGGCCCCATCGTCCTTCCCTTTCGCATTGTACGAATAGCTTCTCTAACCTTCTCGACAGTAAAGCATCTACAATAATTGAAATCATGTCTCTTCTCCGAATGCTCCAGCTTCCCTAAGTTAATGTCTCTATCCCCCTCCTCATTCAAAAGTCTATAAGCATACTCCTGCCATCTCTTCTTAATATGGACATCCTCCACCAACACTCTACCATCCTCCCCCTTAATGCATTTCACTTGGTCGAGGTCCCGGCCCTTCCGCTCTCTAGCCTTAGCAAGAAAAAACAACCTCTTTTCTCTGCCTTTCTCCTCTAGTCCCGCATATAAGCTCTCAAACCCTGTAGTTTTAGCCACCGTAACTGCAAGCTTAGCCTCCTTTCTTGCAACTTTGTAGACCTTCCTATTCCCCCTCTTCTTTTCTGTGTCTTTACTTACAATCAACTTAACATACGCCCCTTCTTAACCTCCACTTTCTTCTTAACTTCTTCATTCCACCACTAGTCCTCCTTATGACGTCCTACCCAACCCCTCGAAACTCCTAACACATCTCTAGCCATTTCTGTTATACAACTGGCAGCCTTATCCTATATAGCATCCATTTGCCCCTACAGTCCCATACCCCCAATCCCGCGACTTTCTCTTCTATCACCAGCGCACTTTCAGGCGTCAAGCCACCCCACCTAATTCTAGGCTGGCCCTCCCCAGCCCTTCTCTTCTTGCGCTTCTTTAAAAAAAGTCCATTACCAGAAGCCTGTGCTGAGTCAAAAGATGCTCGCTTGGAATGAGTTTGCAGTCCTTACATAAAACCCTATCCCCCTTCCTTAGCAGCAAAAAGTCAATTTGGGTCTTGGCTACTGCGCTACAGAAGGTAATCAGGTGATCCTCCTTCTTTTGAAAGCCCAAGTTCACCACTACTATCCCAAAGGCCCTTGAAAAATCCAACATAGATGCTCCCTCATCGTTTCTATCACTGAAACCAAATCCCCCATGAACCTCATCCTAGCCTCCCAACAGAACCTTAATGTGTCCATTAAAGTCCCTCGATATAACAATCTTCTCCAAAGTAGGCATGCTTCTCACCACTTCATCCAAAGCCTCCCAAAACCTTGCTTTCACCTCCTCTCCTAAGCCCACCTGTGGTGCATAAACACTATATACATGCAGCGCAGACCCTCTAAAGATCAACTTTATCATCATCATCTTATCACTAACCCTCTTAACCTTCACCACCTGCTCTATAAGCTTCGCATACACTAAGATCCCCACACCATTCCAACGTCTTTCACTCCCCGAGTACCACAGCTTAAACTCATCCATATCTCTATCCTTAGTTCCTACCCACTTAGTCTTATGGATACACACAATATTAATCTTCCTCCTCTTAAGAATCCTCACCAGCTCTATTGACTTACCCTAAAGGGTCCCTATATTTCAAGACCCCACCCTCAACCTATCTACTCTCGCCTCTTTTCTCCCTCTACCACCCCTCACCGCGCCAGCCCTAATATACAAAATAGTATCCGACCTATACCTCACACCCACCCTTGCCCTCCCCTCTTCACCCCTACCCAAAACTGCCCCTGAACCTAACCCCCTCGGACATGACCCTATTCCACTATCAACCCCTACAACCACCACCTAAAAATTGAAATAAGTCCAAACGAGAGCCTCAATCAATAGGCCAATAGACAAGAAAAATAGAAAAGCAAAAAAGCAGAAAAGCAGTATGCAAATAGTAGGCATGCACAAAAATCCCTAATCGGTCTAGCAACTATAGAAACACCACAAAAACTACCAATAAGTGAAAAACAAAACAGTCACAACTATACTCACAATAAACAAAACAATACCCACGAAATGGAAAAAATAATAACTAGTAAAAGTATCTAAATATCAAAGTTTAGATGTCACTGGGTAGTTCTTTATGCTGATGGTACCGTCAATTTTGATTTCGAAATTGATTGCTGAAAATTGCATGGCCGAAAAGCTACCGCAGGAAACATCATCGATTTTTGGTGTTGCTGGAGTGTGTACTGGTGATACTGTATCTGTGTTCTGGTGACCTTCATCGGAGTCTAATCGGCGAGAACCCTAGTCCCACCGGCGATATCAGTGGCTAGATGACAATGAAGGAGAGAGAGAGAGAAGTAGCTGGGGAGAGCTGAGGAGAGAGAGAATAAGAGAAAGAGGGAGAACTCGAGTGAGAGAGAAAAAGAGGGTACCTTACCTGGGATGGCGTCGGCGTCGGCCGAACGGTCGGAGAAAATGATCGTTAGGTGAATTTTCATAGAAGAACATTAGTAGAAGAGCGTTAGTAGAAGATAGAGAGAAGATAGAGAGCGGGTAATGAATGCAAGGGTGAATGAAGAGAGCATCAAATATTATTAAACATATTTTAAAAAAAAAATAGAACGATTCCGAAAAAGAAAAATATAAAGGACTTGATTTGACTAAGTCTTGGAAAAGGCAAAATACATATTTTCTATAAATGCTATAACTTTATGATTTTTTTTATGATTAATAATTAAAGAATCCTAAAATATATGATGAATAAATTTATCCTTTTTATCGTCCTTCAAATTTTTTTTTGTTTCTTGATGATTTAAATAAAAATGAAAGAATAAATATTTATATTATTCTTCATCTTTCTCGATTTTTCTATTGATAGTATATGCCTTTTTTCTTTTTTTTTTTTCTATTTGTGTTGCAGGAATATGTAATTTCTTAAAGGTTTATGTCCAAATATTTTTCAATTATATTTTCTATAATTTTTGTATGTTAGACTATGACTCTGTGATTTTCTCTATAATTAATAATTAAAGAATCCTAAAATACATGTTAGTAGGAAATTAATAACTTTAGCTCAATAAAATAAAATTATTATTTTAATAATTTTTTTATGCACAGAAAAAAGGTATTACTAATTCCATAATGCATATTGTAAAATTAATTATAGTAGAACACACGAATTAAAAAAAAAAGTAACATAGAGAAAGTCTTAAATAGTAAAAGTCTTAAATACAATGTTTATTTACCAAAAAAAAGTTGTATCATAGTTAATTTAAAATATTTAGTCACATCAATAGATTAGAATTAAGTGTTCAAATTTATTTGAACTAAATAATTTATGAAAGAAAAATAAAAAATTTCATAGTTTGGTGATTTTTTTTGAAGAAAAAGTATTTGAATTTGAATTTTTATAAATTAAGAATCATTCCTTTTTGCAACAATATGGCAGGAAACAAAAATAGGTTAAAGTAATTTTGACAAATTACTTCTTGAAGAATAACGAATAAGAAAAGATGTGGTGATGAGTTATTATATTTTCCTTTATATATAGTTTTTATTTTAAAAGTTTTATGTTATTTTTATAAAAAGTTGTTTACATAATACTCTAACATACACAAATAATTTATTTTTTTTATAAAAACTTATTATTTATTAAAGCGAGACACACGTGCAAAGAACGTATGTTTGACTAGTATTCTCTAAAAATATGGAAACCAATGAAAAAGATATCCAAACAAATAATAAAGTAAAATAAAGAACAAACTAACAAAACTTGTTAAAATAATTCTTTTGATATTTAAGTTAAAAAATATCATAAATTAGATAAAATTATAAAATTTTAAAATTATTAATTATTTAATCTAAAATATGATTATTAGGTCAGTAAGTCAAATTTATTTGAATGAGGTTACAAGCAATATAATTAATTCAAATGAGTTAATTATTTTTTGATAATATAAATGAACGATAACACAATAGCTAAATGTGTGATAATTAAGTAAATAATTATCGAAATAATACATACACACATAAAGATTATCTTGTTGGTTCTCCTAGATTGGGTGATGCATATTGTTGAGGAGCATAGATGAAAAATTAGATAGTACAATTGTGGAAAAGTGGGGACTTTATAGGATATTTAAAAATTAATTCTTTTCGAAACTCCACTTATTTTAATCGTACATGACTAAATAGATCGTGAGAGTTCATGACATTATCTAATAAAGAAGACTTACTTGGGATTTCAAAACATGGTTATTATCTAAGTTACCCCACCCCACACCCCACACCCTTCCCTAGTTCTTTTTTAGATAGATAGTTTTAGAGATCTGAAATTGGAGTTAAGAAGTCACATCTGATTATTAACTCTTGAAAAAATTAATTATTCGTAGATTAATTGACATTAATCAATTCAACGTTTCACTCTGATCACTTTCATCAAGTTTTCAGATATGTTAGATCTATTTAAAAGTGTACTTAGAAGGTTAGGTAGATCAAACAATGTCCATATTGACATAAAAATACTCGAATCAAAGAGTAAGAGTCGAGCTCCAAGGTATAAATCAAAAATTCATTGTAAGGATGAGCTACTTATCCACCAATTGGATCAAGAAGATCCTCCGATAAATGATGGACAAGAGTGAGTGTCAATTAGTATTCATTACTGGGATTCAAGCTATGTTTTTTTTGCTATTAAAACTCTAACTGGAATCTCGATTTAATTTTTGGGATACTTATGTTTCAGATATTGAATATTTTACTCAATTAGTCCTTTCAAATGTTAAAAAATTATTATGAATCACGGTTGATTTCAAAAAGGTGCAAAATAGGATCTAAAATTTGGTATCACAAAATTGTTATTTGCTTATGGTGAAACTGCCAAATTATTATCTTATACAATCATAATAGATTATATAAAAGAAAAAATTACATGGAATAGAAAATAAGTCATAGTTACAAGACGTAGCTAATCTTTAAAATAATTACCACTTGCAATTAAGAATTGAATTAAGTAGCTAAATATATATTTATGTTGTACTTGTACATTTGTATATCTCGGGGCTCATATTATCAATCTCTAATTTTTTATTTTGGGGTGAGGTGGGGGTGGGGGGTCTGACAGAGGGCTTTCTCTAGTTTCGGGGCTTATATACAAATCTCTAAAAATTTATATTTGCATACAAAGTAAATTTTGGGGATCATTCAAATCTCTAAGTGAATTTGTATTCGTATATATGTAATACAATCTCTAATTTGAATATTTAGCTAGTAAAGAATAGTCATATCTTGTAATTAGGCAAACTTTTGCTATGTTGCCTCATATTTGGCCTAAATATTAGCTATGTCTGAAATTTTTTCTATATAAAACATGTATTTTATGGCGATTTGAAATTATATAAGCCATTATCAAGCAAACACATTTTATTGTGAGTTTTTTGAAAATGTCTATCAGTACTAATAGCGAAATAAATTGTGATGGCATCGAAACACATAATTTAAGCTCATTATAATGATTATAAATGACTTATTTACTTAAAATAAATCATGGAGATCGTTCGTTATAGTGCAACTATAAAAACATGTATAAGAAAATTGCCAAAAATGGAATAATTTTGAGGAGGTTGAAGCACACGCCACAAATTCAATCTATAGTGGAGGGTTTTTACAACCTCCATAATTAAACTGCCACAGAAAAAATTATTTTGCGGCAATTGACACAAATGCCACAAATTGAATGTGTAGTGGGGATTTCTTATGACCCCTATAAATAAACCGCCATAATTTAACAGTTTTTTTGTAGTGTTAGTATAAATTAATAATAATCATGAGGTAATGATGGTTAAATGTGGTAGAGTGAGCTAATCATTGACATTAATAATATAATTTGTATATTCCATGTTCACCATGAATTCAATGATTTTGATTTTTAAGAGTTAAAGAAAATTGAGTTTTAAGTCTAGATTCTTAGAGTGAGAATTATAATTTTGGAGATTGAATAATGTTGTTTTAGTTGAAATATGATATTTTCGTTTGTATCCTTATGGGCATTTGTATTTAAATAGACTTTGACCATTCAGAAGTTCTACGAAAGGGCAAGTTCATAAACTAACGCTTGGGCTTCGATTTGAGGCAAGTTAAAATTTTCTTAGGCTCTTTTTCAAAGTTGTATGTGTTAGTTATGTGTAATAGGAGTAATGGGGAATGGGGGCCTCGTATAGGTTAAGTAACTAGCATTTATGTGGGTACCGATGTTAATTGAGGGGTTAAAGTAAGTCAATTGTACATTTGAATTATTTTCCCTATTTGCTAGCCCGATGGGCTGATTTGCTATGATAAATGAATTATTGAAAATGCTAGCTAATGTGAAATGCTTTGCTTAACCTTATTGTTGATTTGGGATCAGAGTTACATGCCTGCAGGTCATGTATTGCATTACATAAGGGGTCGGAGTGCACACCTACACAATTTATTTATTGGGATTGAAGTGCACTCCTACACAATATAAGGACCTTATGAGTCCCCCATGGGTCTTGACCTTTAAGCCATTGCTCGGTAGGTGTATGACGTTCCATGGTTTTATGGCACTTACGATGGTTAAACTTTGAAAATATGCGTGTACTTAAGGTTATTTTACTGGACCTGATGTGTTTTTGGAGTGATTTTGTAGAAAACTAGGTGTTGAAAGCTAACTGAAAGAAAATGAAATGAAAAGATGAAAAATGACAACTTACTAAGAGACCTACGACCCATAGGTACCACCTACGGGGCGTAGGTGGGTTCATAGGGGTCAGAAACTGAAAGTCCACAGGCCAAAATTTGAGGACTACCTACGGCCCCCTACCTATGGGCCGTAGGTTCCACCTACAACCCGTAGGTGGGTTCGTAAGTGGCCATCGACATAATTTTACCAGATCATTTTGAAGTTATTTCTTAGGGTTTCCATGTAACCTAAACCTACTCCTATGATATTTTTCGTCATTGTTATGTACGTTTAGTTAAGTTTTCCTCATTTGTTTTGGATTTGAATTCTAGGATTTTCATGTAATCTATATATACCTTTTTTTATGTTTTTAGTTAGATAGTCTAGGGATAGGCCCTTTGGGGCTAAGTTTACATCATTTACAAATATCTTTTGATTCTAAGATTGGCTTGTGATCTTGGGATCTTAGTGTTTTGGGTTTGTTCTTCAATTTGAGACTTTGGATTTTCTTATTTTGAGTTTAATTCTATAATTTTGTCCATGAATTTCATGAATTATCTTGCAACTATGAGTGGCTAATTCCCTTATCTAGGGTTGTGGGAACCCTAGAGGATTAATAAAGTAGAGGAAATGCCAAGTCGTTCTATATAAATATTCTTGCATGTATTGTGGTTTTATTTGATTTGATTTTCTTTTTAATGGGTGCACACATTATGATCCCGCCTGTATTCACTATGAGACTGATCGGGAGGTAGAAATTGGGAAAAGAAGATCACAATAATATTTGGAGTTAATTTCCAAAATAATCTTACTTGCATTATCAACTTAAGACGATTATCTTTCATCTAATAACTTGAGACTCAAAAGTTAATAGTTAAATTGGGATCCAGGGTAAGGATTAGTAAAGTGACACCCTCAGACTCAAAAGGTAAAGGCTAAAATCTGTCAATGAGTCCACAAGACAGTTGATGGTACATAACTTATTAGATTTTGCAGGCAAGGTATTGAAATAGTTTGATAGTTCATAATAAATCTACGGATTTAGAATCTAGGGGGAACACAATCCTAGTGTTCTTCTTAGATTTATTACAACCTCAAGTATCCATTTCTTGTTATTTACTATTGTAGTAAATCCCTCATTTTTACTTTTCCGGACTACCTAGTGATTTCAACAAGTTTGAGAAGAATTTTTGATATATTCCATGTGGAATCGAGCCCAACCTAGTTGGGTTACTATATTTTGACAACAATTGCTTTATCCTTCAATTGAAGGTGTAGTTTTGGTAACATCAAAATTTTAGAATCGTCGTCGAGGAATACGATTGTAGATTGACTGATTAGAATTGTTGAAGTTGTCAGATCTTTTCTTTCCTATTTTTCTTTGGGTATACTCTACTGTATACCTACTCCTCTTGAGATGAAAACTTAGCCATAGGAAGTATAAAACGATGAAGACTTATTTATTATTGATCCTTATCATTTTGATATGGTGCATTATTGTAGGAGTGTGGCAGATATAGCATGGGAACAAAAGAAGAGCCTGATGGAAACATTGATATACCTTGCAAACAAAAATCAAGAGCTTATTCAAAAGGTTGATAGTTTTGGCTTGGATATTTACCACTTACAAGTAGAGTTGAATGTGAAAGTTGCTACATGTAACACCTAACAACTTAGTTATGGGTAGTGTGAGTTTGAAAAAAATCTGAAAAGCCACCTTGAGGAGCTGAAATTGAAGGAGTCAACAATTGCTCATACTCTTATGGATAATGTCATTATTAAGGAGAGCTTGCTAGATTTATGTGGGGATGTAAATAAGACCGGAACTCTTGATTTGGAGTGTATTGGACCTTATTCGAAGTATTTTTTCATATTATGTTTTGATAGTAAGATATTGATCGAGCCATCTGAACCCAAAGAAAAGTGCAAGAAAGAGTGAACATATATCTATATTCTTGAATTTGTTGAGCCATAAAAAAAGAATTAATTTCCTCACGTAAGGGCAAAGAAGTACAACATGCCTCATATATTGCTTAAGTCCTTTATTTTTATACCACTGCCCCTTGAGCATAATGGGAAATCAAAAAAACAATTGGGGGTGAAATTTATAAGTTCAAATAGAGAGATAAAATTAGAGGCTAACTCTTGGGCTACCTTAATGAAATCTGAGTAATCAAGGTACCCATGGGCTTATTGGTGAAGTCTGAGTAACCAACATAGCCCCGTCATGCCACGAAGCCAAAACAAGCACTGTTTGGGAGGCAACCCAGGGTATTTTGTTGTTTGTATACATATTATTATGATTGACATTAGATCTAAGCACCTATGGTGCCACAGGTATATTTCTAACTCTCTTGTTTTGTAGCGACCCAATGCATTACATGTCTTAAGTTGAGGGTAGGGTTGGTTGTGGGTCTTGATGTTCTTTTGGGGGTTTTATTGTCGTGCCTCTTTTACCTGGTGTTCTGTTTGTTGAAATGTAAGGGGGTTGCACCACACTATGAGGGACCAAGTCCCTTAGAGTTAGACACAGGAAATAAAACAGTAAAGCACTGAGAAACTAAAACTTTGTAGGAAGATAAAGAACAAAATGGCTTAACGTTGAAACCTCCTTGCTCAAGGGAGGAAAAAACCACTGCATTCCCTCAAAAGCACTCAACAATTCACTAAAATCAAACTCTTGATTACAGACTCAATGGGAACTTAAATCTAAGCTCCATCAGTTTGTAACAACTCTATTACAAACTGACTCTAAAAACTCTGCCAAGAACTCACTTCGATATTGATTAACTGTAACTAATATCAAGCTCAAGTAACTCTACCTAAACACTCTCAAGAACACAAGAAAGTAATTACTCTTATAACATAAGTAATTCAATTATAGACCAATACTTGACTCAATAACATACACACTCTCAGCACACAAACATTGGGACTTAAATAATATTTGAGTTTTTGCTGATTTCTCTTTTTGAACAATTTGATTAGAAAAACTAGTGAATTGAGAAGCATTCTTTCTATTTATAGTGGAATAATGATTAGGGAAGAAATATGATTGGGCCAAGTGCCCTGAATGGTACACATCTTATCTACACAGTTTTTTATACTAAAAGACAAAATAGTGAAGGCCATGCGGCAGTTGTATGTTTCCGTGAAGACCCAGGGACCTGGACTTTGTTGCCAGCTGGCCATCATCAAAAGAAGATTTTAGAAATTTTCCCCTTATTGATGATGACAAACCATAGAACTTGGAGTATCAAATTCATTCACCTTATTCAGTCAGAGCCACTACTGTCAGTGAATGTTCCCTCTATCACTATGCACCTTGCTTTCCCTTGTAAATATATCATACAACTTAGGGACCTGGTCCCTTGTTGTCAACTGACATCAAAATTCATTCAATATGTTTCAATTTTCTCCCTGTCAATATACCTACACTCATCATTGTTCACTCAGTTTATTATTCCACCTGTCACATGCACCATCAACATTCAACATTCTTCCCATTGTCAATAATCATACTTCACCAGCATTTAACACATATGCACATGGTACCTAGTCCCTAACACATCATGTAACCACATATGCAACTGGTACCTAGTCCCTAACACATCATGTAAACACATAGGAACCTGGTACCTAGTCCTAACACATCATGTAACACACACCTCACTTAGTTCCTACCACATGAGTTTAGTATTCATCTTTATGGAATTATTAAAAAATGATAAAAATAATCCAAGAGAAAAATAAGCACAAGTCAGTTAACTCATGGCCACTAGGGAAACACAAACATGAAGAACAACTTTAAAGTAAAGAAGAGATAGATGCAACACATAAACAAAGGATTCATTCATTTTCTAAAAGAGATCAGTACCATTACAACATATCAAAATAAACATAAAAATTCTAATTCATCAAAGGACACTTTAGAAACAAGAACTGGAAATGACACAATGATGACAAAGGGATAAAGTTTATAGGACTTAGGTGGGGGGGGGGATTTGGGGAGAAGGATTAGAGAAACAACTCCATTATAGAACTCTCTATAGCTTGAGCATTCAGCAATTGGTTAGTGAGGTCTTTAACTTTTGCATTTAGACCTTGAACCTGCTTAGTGAGTTCTGCAATCTTGGTCTGGAGCTATACATTTTCTACTTCAAGTGCCTCAGTGGCACCAGGTCCCTATGAGTATAACTTCTGATTCTGCATCTTCAAGTGCACTATATTAGCATCCTTAGCGGCCAACTTAATCCTCTTCTCCTTAATTTTATTGCTTAAATTCTCCTGAGCAGCCAATAGCTCTGACACTTAGGAAACAATTCCCTCTTTTCTGTTTATGCATTTATTTTCCACTAATGTTGTCAGACTAAAATTCTGTTTGACTGTTCTAAGAGTCCCTTTAGTCCCAATCATTTCAAAGTGATCAAATACCTTATTAAATAAGTACCCATAAGGTATCCCATGCCTTTCTTTCTTCTCATGTACCACCTTATTTATGTTCTCTATCATAAGAGCAGGCAGACTTATTAGCTCAAATTTGCTCAGACTCTATATAAAAAATGATTAATAGTAGAAGCAATGGTCCTTTTCTCTAACCTGGGAAAAAGGACCATGTTCAAAAATTCAAACACTAATTGGAAATCATTTGTGAGAAATTTATTTCTTATATCACCTATTGATGTTCCCTCCTACGTTAGAAGCATCAATTATGAACTCAATTAAAACTTGTTGCTTTACAACCATCCTCACCCCTATAACAAGCACATCCAGGATTTTCCCTAGTGATTCCTCATCCAGTTTTTATCTATTTTCCTTGGACTTGTGCAGTAAGACTTAGCCAATCATATGAGAAATACATAGTGTAGTAGAATTCTCTTACTTCTTTAAACAACATAGGAGCTGGTTTCTCTAGGAGGTGTAACCATCCCTGGTGTTTGACATATTTCACCAGATCTACCATGATAGGTTTCTCATAAATCATGAGATCAAACATTCTACCAGATAGTACTTTCTGGATTTTCAAGATCGCATTTCTTGCTTCTCTAGATGCTGACTTCTTTTCTTCCTCTTTTTTTCTTCTTTTCGAATCACTACTTGGTTCTTCTTTAATAACTCTTCTCTTTTTAGGACCAGGTCCCTCAGAGAATCTTTTTTTTAACAGCAATGTGTTTCTTTTTGCTTCCAGTAAGGCTGATAGATGTTGCACAGGAGGACCTAGTCCTTCTCGTAACATGAATTTTTTTTTCTTGATTGCACCAGCAATATCAGGATCAATGTACCCCCCTGATCTAATCTCTACGACTTCAACATTCTCCTCATCCACTATGACAACTTTCTTTAATCTTTTTCTCTTAGAAAAATAAGACTTGCTAAACTTCATAACATCTGCGAATAACTTACTTTCAAATTCCCTCGCAGAATATGATCTAGAAACCTTCACACCATTATCAATCATCCTTGATGTTGCTTCCCCATTGTTTCTTCATAGACTACGTCATAGGTAGTTCATCCTCATCTTCCTCGTTTGGAGGTAGCATAATTTCTCAGCCTTTTTGTCGTACCAGCCTTGTCACTTACTATTTGCTCTTTCACATAAAAGGAGTTTTCCTTGGGATCATTTACAAGCAGAAGTAAGTTTTTAGCTACCTTATTCACACTGCTGAAAGTTCAAACCTCTTCACTGGTATTTCTTCATCACATAATTTAGGAAAAATAAGGTTTGAATCTGAGAGAGTGGGGGATCCAATTACTTGAAGGGTTTCTGAGAGTTTTATTTTTTCTGGTTCTTGAAAGAAATTAGGATTTAAGAGTCTTCAGGTAATTTTGGTTCTTTTAAGGAAGAAGGAACTTTGGATAGAGAGATTTCTTGTTCAATTGGTGAACCAAAACCTTATTTTAGATCCTCTACCATAGTTGACTCATCAAAAATTTTAATGGTTGAAGAAGTTTCGATGGGCATAGATTTATTTAGGGGTTCTGGAATTTTTGAAAATAATTCAAAAGGTGAAGTTCGCACAGGTTCTTGTTGAGAACTTAAGGTGACATCTCTTATGGTTTTGGGTGTTAAAGGATCAGAGTGTACTATTTTGGATTTTTCAAATTGACTTTCTAGGGATTTATTGACTTTTGGGTCTTTAATGGGCAAAGAGAAAGTGGGAATGTCTGCCATTTTAAACTTTTTATGAGAGAGAAAGAATGGGACCAGTTTAATTTAGAGATGATTAATAATTTAGAAAGATGGTTTGAATTCATTTGAAGGAGAATGAAATAAAAGCGTTGGATTTTGTAATTAAGAGAGGTGACTATTGTCATTTAAAAGGTGCCTTTTTTAAAATAACACATCTGAATTTAATCGATGCAACTCTTCATATTGCTATGAATTGACAGCTTTGCTCAAATAACGAAAGCCACATAGATTTTTAGACAAAATTTTATGATTATTAAAGCATACTATTTTGGTACTAACCTAAGAGATGGGACTAGATCCCTCTCTTTCTTGACTGAATCCTCAATTTGTGTCTGCTTCAACTGTTTTCTTCTAAAGCTATTCCCATAGGTGTATACCTGCAAAGGTATAGTACTGAGTTAGACCAAGATGTAACTACTTTACTAAGGATACTTGTCTCCTTATTATAGCTAATTTTGGGAAGGAAAACTGATTCATTTAGTAGGTTAGGTTAATTTGATCAATTGCAGCCTCAACTTTTTTGTTTCAATACACCATTTCACAAAAATTATTCTATCAATAGGTCTGGGGTATAGGTCCTAGAATTAACTTCTTTCAAATTGTCAAAGATCTTCCTTAATTACTTTAATCCAGTCAGTATTTTTCTGAGTTTCTTTCACATTTTTGGTCTTAATTTGAGACAAGAAAGCTAAAATATCATGAAATTTTTTGTTTGAGCTCTTGTTTGGATTCTAGTCTCCAGAGGTAAAGTTAGATTGCCAAGGGGTGAGAAGATTTGTGCCTCCAGTTTGATGTTCTGAGATGAGTTTCACTGGGACCAGGTCCTAGTATTCTTTACTAGACCCTTTTTGAAGTTCTTCCACTGGAGCTGGGTTCTGTAACTGAGATCCTTGATCACCATCACCTTCATCATTCTCATCTACGTCATATTGTCCTTGACCACCATTCTTTAGTTATATAATCCCTTTGAATAGTAATGAGTTCTTCAAATTCTGAATATTTGTCATCACCTGGATTCACCAACTTTCCTGACTCATCAAGGACCACATACAAATTATCTTCAACACACGAAGTTTTTTTTTTTTTGAAAAATCTATATGCTTTGCTTGTTTATGAGTAGCTCACTTTCAATCAGCATAGTCTTAACAATCTCAATGATGGTCCTTGTTCTGTCTTTCAACAACTCTATTTTGTTGAGGAGTCCTCGGGGGGGGGGGGGGGGGGGGGGGGGGGGAAGTTATGACTAATTCTATTTTCAACACAGAATCTTTCAACTTGTGAGTTCTCAGATTCATTTCCATGATCAGATCTAAATTTAATAATCTTGCAATTTAGCTTCATTTAAACTTTCTTTACAAAAGTAACCAGAACCTCATAGGTTTCATACTTTTTTCTCAAAAACATTGTCTAGGTGAACCTTGAGTTGTAATCCACAATCACAAACATATACTGCTTGCCTCCTTTACTTTGGACTTTAACAGGCCTATATAGATTCATATGCAGCATTTCAAGAGGTCTAGAAGTACTTACCCAGTTCTTCAACTTAAAGGAAGACCTAGTTTGTTTACCCTCAGCAAAAGCATCACAAACCATCTAGAAATTTCAGATTTTGCATGACATGGACTAGATCCTTTGAAATCAACTTGTTCAACAAAAAAGAACTAACATGTCCCAGCCTTTTGTGCAATAGATCAACATTCTCACTTTGAGCACTTAAGCATGTCAATTCACCATCAGCTACAGATTCTAAATCAACCACATACATATTCTTGAATTTTTTGGCTTTAAGAATAACTCTTCCAGACTTCAATCTATGGCCATTCACATCGTACACATCTTTTATTACTTGATCTGGTCATCTTCCAATCTTTCCCACACCATGAATGTAGCCTTTTCTACTATTTCCAAAAGAGATATCTCTACCTTGAATTGTCTTGAGAGAGAGAAACTAGTTAGTCCATCCAGTCATATACTTTGAACATCAACTATCCATGAACCAGTTTTGACTTCAATCCTTTTCTCCACCTGCAAACATTGTCATTTTCTAGATTTGGGAACTCACTTGAGTTTGAGTTCCAAATAAGAAGACAAAGGTATGATCAAATCCTTTTTGTACCATCTAGGTATAGTGTTCTTTTCATATTTTTCAAAGGCATGAAACCCTTAGGATGATAATTCTCCTACTGTGTGTATTTAGTATTTCTCATTCTATCTCTAAGTCAATGCTGATAGTTTCCTTCAAGTGTCCATATCTTCCACAATGAGTACATGAAGGTTTTGGGACCCTGTTTCTAGTTCCATAAACAACTTTCCTTTGAGACCTAAGTAATTGGGTTTGATATTGATATCCAAGCCCTTTACCACTATTGACACTATGACCAGTTAAGTTAGAAAGGATTTGAGAAGATGTGGTCCATTTTATTGATTTGTTAAGTTCCTCCCTTACACAGACCAGGTCCCTTTTTAATTCTTCATTCTTATAAAGGGCAATCATAAGGCGCTTTAAAGAATCCTTCATTTTTTCCTCGATATCAATCTGAAGCCTTGAAGCTTCTTTCTTCTCTTTATCATCGGAATCATTTACTTTCTCCAGTTGACTCATTAAACGCAGATTTTTAGATTTCAACTTAGTAAATTATTCCTTTGTTTCGAATATTTGCAGAGTTAAAGCAATTAATTCTAGCTCTTAATTTTATACTTTTTCTTCTAGAGCATTTTTCTCAAAGTTATTTCACACATAGAATCAATTAGCATATTTTCAAGTTTCTTTATCTTTCTAGTAAAGTAATTGTCTAAGTTTTTCTTAATGTCAGAGAGAGTTGCCTCATTTTATTCTTCATCTTTTGTGTTTTCCATAAGATCAAATAATGAATCATAGATAACATCACTATCTTCCATATCTAGCATAGACACATCTTCTGGCTTTTTAACTTCATCAGATTCTTGGAAGAAATCTCCCCAAACTGCTAGGTCCTGCTTGACTACATAATCAGTTACAGCCTTTCTTCTTGATTTTACAAGGACTTGGTCCCTGTTCTTTCCTTTGTCATCTTCAGTCTTGAGATATTCTTGATAATATATTTTGTGCATTGGACAGTCCTTAATGAAATGCTCAGAACTTCCACGTTTGTGACAAACCTTAAAAGTGCCTCCCTTTTTGCTGCTACTTCCTCTTCTTTGAAACTGACCAATCTTCTTCATTGCCCTAATAATTCTTTTTGCCAAATAGGCAACATTAGTGTCTATCTTCTTCACTTGGATCTGGCTTAGAAGCCTTCAATGCTAGAGATTTTTCCCTTTTTTACTTCCTTCTTCTCTAACCTTTATTATTTCTTGAGTTCATGTGTCTTCATATTACTAATAAGTTTATCCATAGTGAGAGTTTTCATGTTCCTTGCCTCAGTGATAGTATCCACTTTGCTTTCCTGAGATTTAGGTAGAACCTCCAAAAATTTTCTCACCTGTTTAAATAAAGAAATTACTTTTCCTAAGCAGTGCAACTCATTGGTGAGTGAAGTGAATATGGTATGCATATCTTGGATAGTTTTTCCTTCTTTCATGGTGTTGGTTTCATATTGAGTAGTCAGTATATCAACTTTTAAATCATTTACATTAGTGGTTCCTTCATAAGCAGTCTTCAAGCAATCGTAGATTTTCTTAGCATTTTAACAGGTAGAAATCATATTGTATTCATCAGGTCCTATGCCACAAACTAGCAGTTTCTTGGTCTTGTAATTTTTCTCAACTTTCTTTCTATCTTCATCATCATACTGTCTCCTAGTTTTAACAACCATTCTAGTTATGTCTCCTTCTTTGACCTCTCTAATTGGCACATAAGGACCATCGAGTATTACTTCCATCAGCTTACTGTTCTCATCCATAATAAAGTCATACATCCTTATTTTCCACCACCCATAAAACTGACCATTAAAAAGGGGTGGTCTAGTGGTAGATTTACCTTCTTCTAGATTAGGTGGAGTAGCCATGATAACCAAATCACTCTAGGTGTGACCATTTTAGAGTGTTCTGGCTTTGATACCAATTATTAAAACGTAAGGGGGTTGCACCACACCATGAGGGACCAGGTCCCTTAGATTCAGACACGGGTAATAAAATAGTAAAGCACTGAGAAACTAAAACTTTGTACAAAATTAAATAACACACTGGTTTATGTGGAAACCTCTTTGTACAGGGGAGGAAAAACCACGAATTATCCTCACAAGCACTAAACTATTCACTGTAATCAAACTCTTGATTATAGCTCAATTGGAAATTAACTATTCACTATAATCAACTATTCCCATTTGTGTTGCAATGAACCTATTTTAGTTGTGGTCCTCCTTGGACATTATGCACCTCAACTCAAGAAAATTGCCTAAGTTGAAGGTGGCTATCATAGGGGTGCATAATGTAAAGTGGGTATAAGAAGGAGAAAATAAAAGAAAACAAGTAGGATTGGGTGTGGTATAAACAAAATAAAAAAAGAAAGAGTAAAAGAAACCACACCCAACCTGAATATGCAATAAAAGAATAAAAAGGGAGAAAATGGTGGAATAAAAGAAATTAGTTGATAAGTGGACCCTAACATAAGTATAGTGCCAAGGATGCTTAGTCACTAAAAATTCCCACATGTGTCATGGTTTTATGGCACTTATGATGCTTAAACTTAGAAAATATGCATGTTCTTAAGGCTATTTTGTTGGATTTGATGTGTTTTTGGTGTGATTTTGCAGGAAACTAGGTATTGGAAGCTAACTGAAAGAAAACAGAATGAAAATATGAAAAATGACTACTTACTAAGGCACCTACAGCCCGTAAGTACCACCTATGGGGATCAGGTGGATCCGTTGGTATCAGAAACCTAAATTAAAAAGGCCAAAATTTAAGGACTACCTAAGGCCCCCCACCTTGGATCGTAGGTGCCACCGATGGCTCGTAGGTAGGTCTGTAGGTGGCCATCGATGCAATTTTTCCAGATTATTTTAAAGTTGTTTCTTAGGGTTTTCATGCAACCTAAACCTACTCCTATAATGTTTTTAGTCATTATTATGTACTTTTAGTCATGTTTTCCTCATTTGTTTAGGATTTGAATTCTAGGGTTTCCATGCAATATATAAATACCTTTTTTTATGTTTTTAGTTAAATAGTCCAAAGATATGCCCTTTGGGGCTAAGATTACATCATTCACAAACATCTTTTTATTCTAAGATTGACTTATGATCTTGGGGTCTTAGTGTTTTTGGTTTGCTTTTGGTTTGTTCTTCAATTTGAGACTTTAGGTTTTCTTCTTTCATTATTATGAGATTAATTTTGTAATTTTATCTGTGAATCCCATGAATTATCTTGCAACTATGAGCAGCCAATTCCCTTAACTAGGGTTGTAGGAACCCTGGCGGATTAACGAAGTAGAGAAAGTGCCAAGTCATTCTAGATAAAAAAATTTGCATGTATTGTGGTTTTCTTCAATTTGGTTGTCTTTTCAACGGGAGCACATGTTAGGATCCCACCTGTATTCACTATGGGCCTGATTGGAAGGTAGAGATTGGGAAAAGAAGATCACAACAGTGATTTGGAGTTAATTTCAAAAATAAGCTTACCTGCACTATCTACTTAAGATGATTATCTTTCATCTAATTACTTGAAACTCAAAAAATAATAGTTAAATTGGAATCCAGGATAAGGGTTAGTAAAGCGACACCCTGAGACTCAAAAGGTAAAGGGTGAAATCTATCAATGAATCCACAAGACTGTTGATGGTACATAACTTATCAGATTCTGCAGGTATTGGAATAGTTCGATAGTGCACAATAAATTTATGGAGTTAAAAGCCGTGGCGAATACAACCCTAGTGTTTGTCTTTGATTTATTACAACCTCAAGCATCCAGTTCTTGTTACTTTTTACTATAAAATCCTCATTTTTTACTTTTCTGTACTGCCTGGTGATTTTAACAAGTCCGAAAAGGATTTATGACGTATTCTCTATGGGATCGACCCCAACCTAGTTGGGTTACTATATTTTTACAACGACCGATTTATCCTTCAATTGGAGGTGTAGTTTGGGCGACAATTGTGTGTACATAACATATGAATTTTATTCATTCACTCATTCCTGGTTCAGATTAAGTAAGGTGTAATTGTCGATGTTGTATTATTTATTAAGTACTTGACTATCTGTTACTTGACTTTGTTGTATTGAGGAATTCTTGGATTATGTTATGATATCATTATGACTATAGACTTGATTATTCAGTTAGAATAGGGTAATTTTCTTGAGTGCAAGTTGTATGATTGTTTTAGATAGTTGACGTGGTATTACTCGCCACCACTTTAAATTAGGCTTTTACTGCACCTTACGTGCAGGTACCAATCTGACGATCTCTAGGCACTGATTTTTATGGTGTCTCTAGCGTTAGCATCTTTGGAGATTCTAGGTAGATGCTATTGATTTTTTAGACTACTGAAATATCCTCCATCCATTCTCTTTATGCATTTTCCGAATTTTGAGATACTCAGAGTTCTCTTTGATTTTTGTATTTAGTGTCTTGTAGTAATGACTACTAGACTAGAATTATCTATGTTTTAACCATGACTATACTACTTTGTTAATGTCTTGAAGATTATTCGGGTTTTATTCTATTCTTATGTTCTTTTGCTTTTTCACATTTGGACGTTATATTTGGGATTGGGTTTTGGCTTACATATCATGAAGGGTTGGATAGGTGCCATCGCGGCCTCGATTTTGGGTTGCGAAACATATTTGTTTCATATCTATATATGCTATAAAGGAAAATAGTCTAGCCTATAAATATATATATATATATATATATATATATATATATATATATATATATATATATATATATATAATAAAGGAGATTTGAGTAAAAAAAAGGATTATAGATTATTAATTGCTTCATATCTAATCTATATTTATTTTATATCTATATATATAATAAAGCAGAATAATCTAGATTTTAATTATGCCAAGTGGTTTCTTGAGAACTAACTACCTGACATTTGACAACAACAAAAATAGTTTTTCAGATTATTGATTGTTTCTTATTTTTTTAAAATTTATTTCATTTCTATATATATGATAAAGGAATTTTGACAAAAAAAATAATTTTGTAGATTATTAATTGTTTCATATTTATTTCATGTCCATATATATAATAAAGAATAATAGTCTTCACTATAGTTATGTCAAGTGGCTTCTTAAGAACTAACTACTTGACATTTGACAACATAAAAATTAATTTTGTTGATTATTGATTATTTCATATTTATTTCATTTCCTTCTGTTGCAACAGGTAACTAATCTGTTGCAACAAATATTTACCCCTGTTGCAACAGATAACTAGTCTGTTGCAATAGATCATCCATCTGTTTGATTCAACCACAAACATGAATCCAATATATCTCTTCTGTTGTAACAGATGGCTCATCTGCTGCAACAGATGATTGATCTATTTAAACAGATGTCTGTTATGTTGCATTCATGTTCGCGTGTTATCTATTGTTGAAAAAATAGCATAATAATAGTTACCCAGATGCCAAATTCAACTAAAAATTATAATTTGACTTACCAAAGTCTCCTGTGAAGTAATGTCAAAGTGGAAAGTGATGTATGAAATAAAATTAAATTAAGAAATTGGTCAGATAGCAGCAGTAGCGGTAACAACGACAATGGTCAACAAGAAGAAGATAAAGATGATAATGAAGTAGAAGATGATGATAATGAAACAGAAGATGATGAATAAAGCAGCAACAACAATGAATAACAAAATCGCTAAGAGAGAAAACAACAACGGATGAGAAGAGAGAGAAACGCGCCTTTTTCCCCCGTTTCCCGTTATATTAGGTAAATATTTGGATCAAAATATAAATTTAAAAACTTTTTGGTTATTTTAAAATTTCTCCAACTTTATTAATCCTTAATAAAGTAATTATCACCTCCACTCAATTATTAAGACTTGTGTCACCTACACTTCATTTTAAAACTCTTTTGTCACCTACAGCTCAAAGCCCCAAGTGACTTCTTAAAAACTAGCTACTTGACATTTGACAACAAAAAAAATTAATTTTGTAGATTATTAATCATTTCATATTTATGTCATATTTATTTAATTTATATATATATATATATATATATATATATATATATATATATATATATATATATATATATATATATATATATATAATAAAGGAGATTTGATTACAAAAAAATTGTAAGTTAATAATTATTTCATATTTATTTCCTATCTATATGTATAATAAATCAGAATAATCTAGCCTAGAATTATGCCAAGTGGCTTCTTGAGAATTATCTACTTGACATTTGACAACAAACAAAAATAATTTTATAGATTATTAATTATTTTTTTATATTTTCAACATTAATTTAATTTCTATATATATAATAAAGGAAATTTTACAAAACTAATAATTTTGTATATTATTAATTATTTCTTATTTATTCAATATTTATTTCATTTCGATATATATAATAATGGACATTTGAAAAAAAAAATCATATTATTAATTGTTTCATATTAATTCCATATTTAATTCATATTTATATAATAAAGGAGAATATTTTATCCTATAATTGTGCCAAGTAGTTACTTGAGAACTAGCTACTTGACATTTACCAACAAAAAAGTTATTTTTGTAGATAATTTATTCTTTCATATTTATTCCAAATTTATTTCATTTCAATATATATAGTGAAGGATATTTGAAATAAACTAATAATTTTGTAGATAATTACTTGATTTAGATTAACTCCATATTTAATTCATATCTATATATAAAATAAAGGAGAATAGTCTAGCCTATAATTATGTCAAGTGGCTACTTTAAAACTAGCTACTTGACATTTGACCAAAAAAAGTTAATTTTGTTGATTATTAATTGTTTCATATTTATTTCAATTTTTTTTTGTTTCCCACTCGGTGTTCGGTATCCGCATTGGAGTCCCAACTAATCCGGATCAATGAACTGCAGGGCCCATTCTTAGGAGTGGCACTCCCAACAGGATTTTCTCCATGTCCAGGGGCTCGAACTCGACACTTCAAGTCCACATTTATTATTATTATTATTATTACTATTATTATTATTATTATTATATGTATATATATATATATATATATATATATATATATATATATATATATATATATATATATATATATATATATATAATAAATGAGAGTAGTCTAACCTATAATTATGCCAAGTGGCTTCTTGATAACTAGAAGCTTGACATTTGACAACAAAAAAATAATTTTTCTCATTATTAATCTTTTCATATTTCTTTCTGCATTTATTTCATTTCTATATATATTATTAAAGAAACTAGAAAAAAATAATTTTATAGATTATTAATTGTTTTATATTTATTTCATATCTATATATATATATATATAGATATATATATATATATATATATATATATATATATATATAATAAAGGAGAATTGCTTAGTCTATAATTATGCCAATGTGCTTCTTGAGAACTAGCTACTTGACATAAGAAATTAATTTTGTAGATTAAAAATTGTTTCATATTTATTCAACATTTATTTCATATATATATATATATAACAAAGGTGATTTGACCAAAAAATTATTTTTTTAGATTATTAATTATTTCATATTTGTTTCATGTCTAGTATCTAGATATATAATAAAGGAGAATAATTATGCCAAGTTGTTTCTTGAGAACTAGCTACTTGATATTTGACAACAACAAAATAATTTTGTAGATTACCAATTGCTTCATATTTCTTCCACATTTATTTTATTTCTATATATATAATAAAGGAGATTTGACAAAAAAAGATAATTTTGTTGATTATTAATTATTCCCTATTTATTCCATATTGTGGTAAAAAATAACTAAGTCTAACTTCCATTGGATAAATTTATTAAGATTGACTCCTATTGGATGAAAATAACTAAGATTTGTCCTTAAAAGTTTTCTTGAATTATATATTTTTAAATAACAACAAAATGAAAAAGAAAAAAGAAGAAAAATGTCAAAAATTTCTCGAGTTATATATATTCATATTTTGAATTAGTTCATATTTATTTCATATCTATATATCTATATGTATATATATAATAAAAGAGAGTAGTCTAACCTAAATTATGCCATGTGGCATCTTGTGAACTAGCTACTTGACATTTGACGATAAAAAATTAGTTTTGTAGATTATTAATCGTTTCATATTCATTCTATATATTTCATATTGTGGTGAAAAACAACTAAGTCTATCTTCTATGAGATAAAAACTATTAAGACTAACTTCTATTGGATAAAAATATCTAAGAGTTGTTATTAAATAGGCTTCTTGAATTATATATATTCAAATTTTGAATTGATTTATATCTATCTATCTATCTATCTATCTCTCTCTCTCTCTCTCTCTCTCTATATATATATATATATATATATATATAAAGAGTAAAGGAGAATAGTCTAGCTTATAATTACGCCAAGTGTCTTGTTGAGTCAGCCAGTCCCGCACTCTGAAGTTTCTTATGGCAACTGACCAGAAACTCATAGGCGTCCTCACGCTGGTCACCTTGAAACTATTTCTCAAACCACCGCTTCTCCTCATCAGACATATCTTCCCTAACCCCATCGGTAGCTCCTACCCCTGGTAAAGGCATATCATCATACCTCGGTGGTCGCTGAACCACTGGACCCTGATAAATGGAATGGGCTGCTGATATAGGGTCTGCGCCCCCACCCTAACCTGTGAACCCTGTGGAGTACCAAATGATTCGCCTTCCTAAGCTATACTCTCCAAAGTACCCAATACCTAAACCAAGGTATCTTGAAGAACCGGTGAGCAACAAATCGCAGTGGTGCCTGACCTGGGCCCACATCATCAGTTAGAACCTGAACATTATCATCACCTGCCTCAAACTCAACCTCGAGAGACCCTACCCTATCAAGAATATGAGCAACACCCTCAACTCTCTCTCAAACACGACCTCTGCCCTTGTTAAGTCCCTAAAATGTCTGGGTGTGTTAGCATGGGCACCCATTTCGAGGGCTGCCACCATCTTGAGATTCACGAGTTCTCACTATCTATAGGAGAACAAGACAAGTATTTTAGTATCTCAAGTTAAAAGGGTCAAATTTGCACGATAAGGAAGAATAAATGAATTTTTCCTAAAGTCCCATGTCTTCCCGAAGATAATTAACAGACGTCTCTACACCTATCCGTGAGACTCTACTAGACTCGACTTATATTTGTGAGACCATTGAACCTGGGGCTCTAATACCATCTGTCACATCCCAAGTTTGAGACTGTGATAGCACCCATCCAACCTTCCGTGATAGGTAAGCCAAGAACCCAATTCCAAATAGAACATCTCAAGTCTATATAAGCAAAAGGAAATACGAACATACTAAACAAAGAATATTCCAAAAGTAGGTTAATAGACAAGTGTAGTTAAAACGTATATAAACCCAGGTTTGGTACTCACAAATACAAGCCACTAAATATAAAAATAAATAAAAAATTTGAGTATCTCAAAATGCGAAAAATGCATAAAGATAAGGCTAGAGGAGAATTCAGTAGTCTCTGAAAATAACAGTCGTTACCTCAAATCTCCAAAGATGCTAACATAGAAAGAACACAGGAAAAATGTCCAGATATCGTCAGGTCGGTACACATGAGGGACTCACATGGTCCATGTACTATGCAGAAAAATATTCCGATCCCAATAAATATGTTGTACAAGAGTGCACTCCAATCCCAATAAATATGTTGTGCAAGCGTGCACTCTAACCCCATATGCATAGTGTTCAGGCATGCAACTCTGATCTCAAATCAACAATAAAGTTAAGCAAGGCACTTCATGTCTTAAGCCAAATCAGATCTCAACTTCAAAATTAACTCAACTTATCAAGTAGAATTATTCTCATTAGCTAGCATTTCAATAACTCATTACCATAGCAATTCAGCCCATCTTGCTAGCAAATACGGAAAAACAGTTCAAAATATACAATTGATTTATTTTAACCCCTCAAATAACACTAGTACCCGCATAGGTGCTCGTCACTTTACCTATACGGGACTTCCATCGCCCATTGCTCGCATTACACAAAACTATTGCATAAGCACTTCGAAAAAGAGTATAAGAAAGTTTCAACTTGCCTCAAAAGAAGTCCAAATGTCAATTAAAAATTTGATCTTTCCGTAAAGTCTTTGAATGGTCAAAATCCATTTAAATACATAATCTCCATAAGAGTACGGGCCTAATAACACCCATATTACTATAATAATTTTCACTTAAAAAAAAAGAATCGGGTCAAAGAGTCGCCCCAAAACTCCAAAATTGAAATTGTAATTGATAGATAATCATATTAATAATTCCAAAGCTGTAGTTAAAGTTGAAAACAATATCGTGCAAGATTATTAAATACAAGGTGGACTAATAGTCAAAACATATAAGAAAATCCTAAACTAGGATTTACTCATAAATTAATAAGAAATCACTGAAACAGTGATGTCGTGCCTAATTCACCTATCATCAGTGTCGTCTAAATGCTTATTAATAGACTACTCCTCATCATTAGGCCTAATCAATCCGTTAATTAGTAAATCTAATTCTAATGTACTAGGCAGCGCCATTAACACCATTACACAAAGTATGATTTAATACCAATTCACTCCTAATTCTATCAATTAATCCATGTGAGAACCTTGTGCATTCCACTCAGCTCACATTATTATAGATACAGAGAGAGAGAGCAGTAGCTAGATGTATGGGAGTAAAAATTAATTAAATTCAATCCTCACCTGGAGCCTTAGACACTTTTCTCTCAAACTTGGAAGCGGAAACTGTAAGTTTTGTGCCCCTTTCCCCCTGATAACTTTCTCATGGTATTAATAAATATGGTAAACACTTTCTACTTAAATTTATTTTTACACATCGATCTCAAGAATTAAGAAAATAAGATTTAGCCCATTAACCATAAAATAATGTCTAAAGTATCCAATTTCAAATAGATCCTTGAAATTTGTTCAAAACCTTAAGAAAATATATCCAAAATGAATTGAAAACATTACAACACTTATTCGAGGTCGTTTCGATCAAAGGTTGACCATGATCAAACTTAACTTTATTAAAATTCAAAAATCCAATTAAAGACTTGAATTGCCTTGGAACACCTCAAGAATCGACATTATCCATCCCCGTAAGTTATAAATAATGTCTAAATGCAATAAGGAGGGTTAAGATAAGTAAAATTCACAAAACGACTTGAAGGGTCGTTACATTATCCACCACTAAAATGAGTGTTCGCCCTTGAACGTAAAAAGAAAGAAGGTACATGGGAAGTCAAAGAGGTGAGGATATCTACTCTGCATGTTAGACTTGACCTCCCAAGTCGCTTCCACTACGAGACGATTTCTCCACTATACCTTCACCGATGCTATCTCCTTTGACCTCAACTTTCTAACTTGCCTATCTTGAATAGCTTTAGGATCTTCATCAAACACCAGAATTTGATCCAAGATCACCGAGTCCCACTGAATCGCATGCGAATCATCTAGATGGTACCTATTTAGCATAGAAACATGAAAAACTGGATGCATGGATGAATGATCTGGTGTCAAAGGCAACTCATAAGCAGCTGGACCAAACACTAAAGAATCTCAAAAGGGGTAATAAACCTCGAACTCAGTTTCCCTTTCTTCCCAATTCTTATCACACCCTTCATACCTTCAACAAGACCCATTCATCCTGCATTAACTTCGAGTAACAAACCTTCCTGTTTGCATAACTTTTCTGTCTACTCTAAGCTGCCAAAAGTCAATCATGGATCAATCTCACCTGATCCATTGAATCTCTCAACAAATTGGTGCCCCAAGGTCTAACCTCAAAAGAATCAAACCATCCAACTGGGGACCTACACTTCTTACCATACAAAACCTCAAATGGAGCCATTTGAATACTAGAACGGTTGCTATTACTATAGAAAAACTCCACTAAGGGTAAAAACAGACACCAATAACCCCTATAATCCATTACACAAGCCTACAACATGTCTTTCAACACCTGAGTAGTCTGCTCTGACTAGCCATTTGTTTGTGGGTGGAATGATATACTCATATATCTAACTGAGTACCCAACTCCCGCCATAAAGTATGCCAAAATTTTGAAGTGAACTGAGTACCTCTATCTGAAATAATGGAAATAAGCAAGCTATGTAATTGAACTATCTCATGAATATAGATCTTGGCTAATTTATTTGCATCATATTTCATCTTCATAGGAACATAATGGGTTGATTTGGTCAATCTGTCCACAATTACACAAATAGAATCAAACTTCCCCAAGGTCTGAGGCAACCCAACTATAAAATCCATAGTTATATGCTCTCATTTTCACTCGGGAATTGACATCCTCTAAAGCAAACCACCTGGTATCTAGTGTTTATATTTCACTTACTAGCAATTCAAACACTTAGCCACAAACTCTGCAAAATCCCACTTCATCCTACACCACCAATAATGTTGTTTTAGGCTATGACACATCTTTGATGCGCCTATATTAATGGAATACCGCAAATAATAGGCCTCCTTCATAGTAGATCTAGTTTAACCATCCACTTTAGCAGCACAGATCTTCCCCTTAATCCTCAAAACACTTTTATGGTTAAAAATTGCTTCCATAGACTCACCTAGCAACACCTTATCTCTGATAATCACAACTTTCATTCTAAAACTGACGGCATCGAATCTACTCTATCAATTAAGACATTGGCTTTACCCATGTAAGGACTCTACATGAATCAAAGATATCAAGATGTACAAAATTGTTAGCCAACCGTTGAATCTCCTTAGCTAATGGTCGCTCCTCCATGCTTAATAATGAAAGACTAACCATACTGACTACCTTCCTACTCAAGGCATCTGCTACAGCACTGGCTTTGCCCGGATGATATAAAATAGTCATATCATAATCTTTCAACAACTCTATCCATCTACGCTACCTCAAATTCAACTCCTTTTACTAGAAGATATATTAAAGGTTACGATGATCAGTGTACACCTCACAATGAACTCCATACGAGTAGTACCTCCACAACTTAAATATGAGAATAATCACTAGTAACTCTAAATAACAGGTAGGGTAATTCCTTTTATGTGTCTTCAACTACCTAACGCATAAGCTGTTACCTTATTTTCTACTTCAACACACCACTCCAGACAATACCGAAAGCATCACAAAACATAGTAAAGCCCTCACCTTCCATAGGTAGGGTCAAGATAGGAGCTGAAGTAAATAGAGTCTTCAACTTTTGAAATCTCTCCTCACACTTATCCGACCACTAAAAAACCATATTCTTTTGAGTCAATCGAGTTATAGAAGCTACAATATAATATAAACCCTGTACGAACCTCCTATAATATCCTGCTAACCCAAAAAAAACTCTAAAAATCTGAAGGTGAAGTAGGTTGTGACCAATTTTAAACTACCTCAACCTTGGCAAGATCGATCATAATACCCTTCTTAGACACCACGTGCCCTAAGAGTGCCACAAAACTAAGAAAAAATTGACAGTTTGAAAACTTGGCATAAAACTTTTCATCTCTTACCCTCTAGAGTACATTTCTCAAATGCCTCGTATGATATGCCTGGCTCTTAAAATACACCAAAATATCATCGATGAACATAATTCTAAAAGAATCAAGATATAGATAAAACGACCTATTTCATCAAACTCCTTGAATGATGTTGGGGCATTATTCAACCCAAATAACATAACCAAGAACTCATAGTGGACATATTTAGTTTGAAAAGTTGTCGTAGGAATGTTCGAAGCTCGAATGTTCAATTAATGATACCCTGACCTCAAGTCAAACTTTGAGAACATTGAAGCATCCTAAAATTGATCAAACAATTGATCATACACAGTAAAAGGATAATTATTCTTGATTGTTACCCTATTCAACTGCCGATAATCAATGCACATCCTCATAGACCCATCTTTATTCTTTACAAATAATACTAGGGCACCCAAAGGTGATACACTTGGCCAAATAAATCCCTAACTTAACAAATCCTGAAGCTGGTCTTTTAATTTTTTTTATTCCAATGGGGCCATCATTAAGAATGAACAGAAATACACATAGTCTTTGGCTCCAAATCAATACCAAAATCAATATCTATATCAGGAGAAACACTTGAAAGATCGATAAAAAATACATTTATGTTCTCTCTGACCACCCTCACTAACTCCAAAGAATGTGTCTCAATATAAGTATTACAACATAAGCCAAATATGATAGACACATTTAGGATACAAACTTCGAACACTGCTCTGCTACAACCTTAGATGATTAGGCATAGCTAAAGTAACTGTATTGACATAACAGTCCAAGACATTATGATAAGGAGAAAGACAATCCATGCTTAAAATCATATCAAAATTGACCATATTAAGGAAAATCAAATATAGCCAGGTATCACACCCCAAAATAGAAACAACATAGGATTGGTACACCTGATCCACCACTAAGGAATCACCTACTGGGTAGAAACATAAACATGAATAGTTATAGACTCATAAATCATATCAAGGAATAAAGAAAAGTATGCAAATACATTGAAAAAAGTAGAACCAAGATCAAATAATACCAAGGAAGGTCAATGACAAACTAAGACGATACCTATCATGACTACATCAGAAGACTATGCCTCAGGCTTTCTTAGAAAGGCATAATAGTGAGCTCAATTATCTATCACATGAATCACTCCTCCACCACCTTTCCTTCTAGTTGGTGGTGCACTTTTACCTCCTTGAGATATTTTTCGACCCTTAGTCGACCGTTGTTGCCTTAGTAGGAGCCTGATGACCCTATTATGGACCTCTTTATTTGTATATTGGATAATCCCTCCCAAGAAGATTTGATCTACCATACTGATAACATGACTGGGAGACATCAATTGTCAAAAATAAACTAAATTTATGGTATTTCTACCATAATCTGAAAACCACTGTGATGAACTATGTAAAGCTTGTCCTAAACCATAAGAACCCTAACCTGAATATCCGTCCTCTGATGTCTGTATCACTACCTAAATTGGTCTACCATGCTGAGGTCAAAACTCTCCTCTGAATAAATCCCTACCTCTAGATGAGGTAGTACTAAATCGAACTCCTTTACTGATTCAACAACCTTCTAAAGAGAAGCCCCAAATTAAGCTACAATAAATACATCCTCTCTAATCCTAAGTATCAAACCTCTCATAAACCTCCTGATCATCTCATCCTCTTCTAGAAAGCTCACCAGAGCATAACGGGACAAGGCATAAAATTGAATCTCGTACTTAGCCACAAAAATACTTTTCTATGCCAAATGCTCAAACTAGTGCCTACGCTTATCCCTCAAGCTACGAGGGACAAATTTGTTAAGAAAAGCCTATGAAAATATAGTCTAATTCATTGGTGGAGAACCTACTAGCCTGGAATGAATAGAGGAGCGCCACCATTGCTTTGTAGGACCACGCATCTGTAAGGCAGTATAATCGTATAATCAACTCTGTGGGAGTTAACTTATCCCACACTCCCAAGTCTGTCATAGAAACTGACCAGAATTACATGGACATTCTCACGTTGGTCACCTTAAAATTGTGGTGGATCTATCTTTCTAAAATTTTCAAAGCATTACTGCTCCTCATTAGACATAGCTTCCCTAACCTCACTGATAGTTCTAACCCCTAGTAAAGGTATACCATTATACCTCGTTGTTGGCGAATTATTAGACCCTAATAATTTAAAATTAGTTATTGATCTGGGGTCTGCACCTCCACCCTAACCCGTGAACCCTGTGGAGTACCAGATGATCCACCTACCTGAGTTATACTCTCTAAAATACTCAAAACCCAAATTAAGGTATCCTTAAGAACTAATTTAAAAACAAATCCTGGTGGTGTCTAGCATTGGTCCACATCATCAATTGGAACCTAAATATCATCATCACTTGCCTCAAACTCAACCTCAAGTGACCCCGCCCTATCAGTATTTTGAGCAGCTCTCTGAGCTCTTTCTCTCTAGCACGACCTCTGCCTCTAACATGTCCCTTTCCCCATTTGCATGTATCAATATTTGTAGTCGATTCGTAGGCTGGTGCGGGCTCCAGACCACCATCTTAAGATGACTGAGTCCTCATCATCTGTGAGAGAACAAGACAAAATTTTGATTTTTCATGTTAAAGGGGCCAAATTTGTACAATAAGAAAAAAAAGATGAAGTTTTACTAAAGTCCCATAGCCTCCTGAAGATGATTAAAGGATGTCTTGGCACCTATCTGCGCGACTCTACTAGAATCTTCTTGTATTTGTGAGACCGTTGAACCAGGGATCTGATACAATCTGTCACGGCTCAAATTTAGGATCGTAATAGCACCCATCCAATCCTCCATGATAGGTAAGCCAAGATCCAATTCCAAATAAAATATCTCAAATGTATATAAGCAAAAGAAAATATGAAAATAATAAACACTGAATAATTCCCAAAATAGGTTAATAGACTAGTATAGTTAAAACTAAGATAATTTCAGGTCTGGTAGTCACTATTATAAGACACAAAATATAGAAATCAACAAAATGTTTGAGTGTCTCAAGATACGAAAAATGCATAAACATAAGATTGGAGGAGATTTTAGTAGTCTTTGGAAACAATAAAAGCTACCTCAAATCTCCCAAGATGCTAACAAAGAAGGAACCACAAGAATCAATATACAAATGTCATAGGATTGGTACCTGCACATAAGGTATAGTAAAAGCAAGGGCAAGTATGGAGCTATGTGTACTCAGCAAGCATCACCGACTGACCCTAATTCAAAGTGGTGATGAGTAACACCACGTCAACCATCTAAAGTAATTATAAAACCTTCACTCAAGAAACCCACCCTAATCTAACCGAATAATAAAGTCTAACAGTCATAAGGATATTATAACACAGTCCAAGAAATCATCAATACAGTGAAATCAAGAAACAGATATTCAAGTACGTAATAAATAGTAAAAAGTCAACAAATACACCTTGCTTAATCTGAACCAAGAATGAATAAATGTAGTGCAATGTAATGCATATTCTATGTAGGCACCTACCAAGCAATGGCTTCAAGATTAGGACCCATGCGAGACTCACAAGGTCCATGTACTGTGCAGGCATGCACCCAGATTCCAGTAAATAAGTTTTGCAGGAGTGCACTCTAATCCTAAAAAATTTGTTGTGCAGGCGTGCACTCTGACCCCATATAAAATGCATGATGTGCAGGCACGAAACTCCGATCCCGAATCAATAATAAAGTTAAGCAAGGCACTTCATGTCTTAAGCCAAATCAGTTATCAACTTCAAAATCAGTTTAACATTTTAAGTAGAAGTACCCACATTGTCTAGCATTACAATAACTCATTTATCATAGCAATTCAACCCATCGTGCTAGCAGATAGGGAAAACAGTTTAAAACGTACAATTGACTTATTTTAATCATTCAAATAACACCAGTACATGTATAGATACTCATCACTTCACCTATACAGGACCCCATTGATCATTACTCCTATTACATATAATTAACACATTAGCACTTTGAAAAAGAGTCTAAGAAAGTCTCAACATGCCTCAAAGGAAGTCCAAATGTCAATTAACAAATTTATCTTTCCATAAAGTATGTGAATGATCAAAATTTGTTAAAATATATAATCCCCATAAGAGTAAGAATCTAATGACATCCATATTACAGTAATAATTTTTACTTCAAAAGAAAAATAATCGGGTCAAAGAGTCACCCCGAAACTCCAAAATTGAAATCTTAATAATAGATAATCATATTCATAATTCCAAAGCCGCAGTTAATATTGAAAACAATATCATCCAAGATTATTAAATACAAGGTGGAATAATCTTCAAGACATATAAGAAAATTTTAAACTAAGATTTACTTATAAATTAATATGAAATCACTGAAACAGTGATGTCGTGCCTAATTCACCTATCATCAGCGCCACCTAAATGCTTATAAATAGATTACTTGTCATCAGTAGGCAATTCATTAATTAGTAAACCTAATTCTAATGTACTAGGCAGTGCCATTAACACCATTACACAAAGTATGATTTACTACCAATTCACTCCTAATTCTATCAATTTACCCATGTGAGAACTTTGTGAATTACACTTTCCTCACATTATTATTTATATCTATAATCTATATCTATATCTATAATCTAGTGCAAAGAGACTTAGAAAAGTGATTTGAACTTTTTGCCATTCATTAAAAGATTATGCAATAGATTGAACCTTTTGCGCTTCATTAAAAGATTATGCAATAGATAAAATTGTCTTTTCACTTATTTTTTAAAATTATTATTTAATTAAATATATTGAGAATTAATATTGATTGATTTTTTTTCCTTAAACATATAAAAGAGAGTCCTAAAATATATGATTAAAAAGAAAAAAATATATCAATAGGTATTATACGTTAGGAGTCTTGCAAATTGTTAAATTTTTCCTTGTATGAATTATAAAAAGTACTGATATTTAAAATTTTAAAATTAAGTACTGATATTTAAAATTTTAAAATTAATTAAACTCTACCTTATATTATGATATACTAATAATTTGAATCTTTAAAATTCTGTCTACTTAGACAATATGTAAATTAACTAACGAAAGACTCAATGTAATTTGTATTCAAATTAATTGTGATATAATCGTAAGACATCTATCTCAAAGGAAACTCTTCTATTAAATATTTATATTAAAAGAATTCATATATTTAAAACTTTACCTTATATAGGACTTCATGTATAATAATAGTTCTTTTAAATTTGGAGTCTCTTCAATTAAAAGTGAAGTTCTAGGCATTGATTTTGATATTCCTATTATATTTTTTTTTTATTTTTGACAATTCAATGAGTATTGTACTCTAAGTATTTGAGTTTTTGATGTTAATGATATTTAATAGACGCTTGTATGACTTTTGTTGAAGTTGTTTATATGTAGTTTAAAAGTTACAAGAACAATTGAACTTTTATGTGTCAAGACTTATTACTGTATAATTTTTATTTATAATTTGTGATGTAGTTTTATTCATAGTAGGAATCAATTGAATGTAAATTTGGATAATATTTATTTTTAGTATTAGGTTAATGTCGGTAGGTTTTCTTTTTCATGTTTTTGAAGTTTAAAAATTTATTTCTGACAGTTAATTGCTAATTGAGAAGTTATTTTGTGAAATCTTTACATACATTATGATTAGAGACAAATTTGCTTGTTATTTGAGGTATGTTTTCTAAAATAGTATGTTATTGATGTTTACAAATAGACAATTGTTAATTGAGAAGTTTTTTTGGTGTGTGTGAAAAGTTGATATTATCTATGATTGAATAGTCATTTTTCTTGTAACTTGAGCTGATTTTTCTAAAATTTAGTATGTTTTTTATCTGTACAAAAATAAATAATAAGTAGATTATTATTTATTTTTTGATAGACAATTGTCTATTGATTTTTTTTTGTGATTAGTATGTTCTCGAAGTTTAAAATAATAACTTATTACATATTCTTGATTCATAATTGTTACTAGAGAAATTTTTTGCTATTTTTGTTTATAATGCTTATTGCTACTTTCTAATAACTATTTTGGTCTTCATATATAATTGAATTAATTGACGAGAGACACACATGCAAAGCACGTATACTAAACTAGTAGATATATATAGCAGTGGATATGTATGCGAGTAGAAATTAATTCAATTCAATCTTTACCTGGAGCCTTTAACACTTCTCTCTCAAACTTGCAAATGGAAACTGTAAGTTTCGTGCCCCTCTACCCTTAAAAACTTTCTTATGGTATTAATAACTATGGTAAACCTTTTCCACTTAAATTTTATCACGTCTCAAAATCGAGACCGTGATGGCACCTATCCAACCCTCCGTGATAGGTTAGCTAAAACCCAATCCCAAACATTAAATTTAAATCTATAAAAGTAGAGGAGGTAATTAAGAATAGAATAAGCCTCAAATAACCTCCAAAACACATTAATAAAGTAGTATATTCATAGTCAAAACATAGATAATCCCAGGCTTGGTAGTCACTAATACAAGTCACTAAATACAGAAATCAAAAAAAAAAAATTGAGTATCTTAAAATGCGGAAAATGTGTAAAGATAAGGGTTAAGAAGATTTCAACGATCCCTAAAATCAATAGTAGCTACCTCAAATCTCCAAAGATACTAATATAGAAGACACTACAGGTACCAGCTCCCAGATGTCATCGAATCGGTACTTGCACATAAGGTGCAAAAAAAATAAGGGTGAGTACAGAACCACGTGTACTCAGCAAGCATCATTGACCGATTCTAATTCAAAGTGGTGACGAGTAACACCATGCCAACCATCTAAAATAATTATACAACTTGCACTACGGAAGCCACTGTAATCTAACTGAAAAATTAAGTCTAACAGTCATAAGGATATCATAGTACAGTCCAAGAAATCCTTAATAAAGTGAAAGCAAGTAACAGATATTCAAGTACTTAATAAATATGTACAAATTCATAAAATACACCTTACTTAATCTGAATCAGAAATGAATGAATACAGTGCAATAATACATATGTTGTACACACTTACCAAGCAATGGCTTCAGGGTTAGGGCCCATAGGGGACTCACAAGGTCCATGTACTGTGCAGACATGCACTTTGACCCCAATAATTATATTTTACAGGAGTGCACTCTGTTCCTAATAAATATATTGTATAGGCATGCACTCCGACCCCAATAAGTATAGTAATATTGTGTAGGCATGCACTCCGACCCAATAGGTATATAGCAATATTGTTCAGGCATGCACTCCGACCCCATATGAAAATCAATACATGAGGTGACGACGTGCAACTTCGACCCCAAATAAACCATAAATTTAAGAAAAACACTTCATGGATTAAACTAGATTAGATATCAATTTCAAAATCAATCAATTTCAAAATCAACTCAGCTTATTACATGGGAGTATTCTAATTAAATAGCATTTTCAACAATTCATTTGCCATACCCATTTAGTCCATGATGCTAGCAAATATGAAAGACGGTACAAATAATTTATTTTAACCCCTCAAATAACATTGGTAACCACATAGATGCTCATAACTTCACCTATATGGAACCCCCATTAACCATTACTCTCATTACGCATAACTAACAAATAAGCACTTCGAAAAAGAGTCTAAGAAAGTCTCAACTTACCTTAAATCGAAGCCCAACATCAATTTACAAATTTTCCCTTTCATAAAGATTCCAAATGATCAAAATCTTATGCAGTTGAGATTTCCCTTCAAGCTACGATGAAATTTGAGAAACAAAAAGAAACTGCAACTTTGTGCCTCCTTCTTCGTACTGATTTCTAATTATATTAATACTATTACTGATTTTTTTAACCCTCACCACTTAAGTTTATTCTTATACATAGGTTCCAAGAAATAAGAAAATAACAATTTGACCTACTAACCACCAACTACAATAATATCTAAAATATCCAACTTTGAATACATTCTCAGAATTTGTTCAAAACCTCGAGAAGACAAACCAAATATTTATATTGACTAAAAAGTATATTCCGTACCTATTGTAAATATTATGATAGTAATTCAAGGTCGTCTCGATCAAAGGTTGACCATGATCGGACTTAACTTTATTAAAACTCAAGAACCCAATTAATGACTTAAATATCCTCCGAACACCTCAAGAATTGACACTACCCATCCTCGTAAGTCATAAATTACGTCTAAACACTACGAGGAGGGTTAAAATAAGAAAAACATCACAAAACGACTTTAAGGGTTGTTACATTATCCACCATTAAAACAAATGCTTGTCCTCAAACGTGAAGAGAAAGAACATACCTAGACTATCAAAGAGATGAGGATATCTCTTCGACATATCGGACTCAACCTCCCAAGTGGCTTCTACTACGAGATGATACCTCCACTGTACCTTCACCGATGCTCTCCTTTGACCTCACTATCCTAACTTGTCTATCAAAAATAGCTATAGGATCTTTTTCAAATACCATATTTTGATCCAAACTCATCGAGTCCCACTAAATCACATGTGAATCATCCAAATGGTACCTTTTTAACATGGAAACATAGAAAACTATGTGCACAGCTGAAAGACCCAGCGGTAAAGCCAACTCATAAGTAACTGGACTAACACGTTGAAGAATCTCAAATGGGACAATAAACCTCAGACTGAGCTTTCCATTCCTCTCAAATCTCATCACGCCCTTCACAGGCGATACCTTCAATAAGACCCGATCATCCTACATGAACTCCAAGTCACGAGCCTTCTTGTCAGCTTAGCTTTTTTGTCTACTCTGAACTGCCAAAAGTTGATCCAGGATCAATCTAACCCAATCCATTTAATCTCTCAACAGATCGATGTCCCAAGGTCTAACCTCCAAAAAAATCAAGCCAGCCAACTGGGGACCTACAATTCCTACCATACAAAGCATCGAATGATCCATGTGAATACTAGAATGATAGCCATTATTATAGAAAAACTCCACTAAGGGTAAACACTTATCCCAATGACCCCTAAAATCCATCACACAAGCCTACAACATATCTTCCAACACCTAAATAGTCAGCTCTGATTGGCCATCAATTTGTGGATAAATGTTGTACTCATATCCAACTGAGTACGCAACTCCCATTGCAAAGTACTCCAAAATTTCAAGGTGAATTGAGTACCTCTTTTTGAAATGTTGGAAATGGGAACACCATGTAATCAAACTATCTCACAAATATAGATCTCGGCTAATTTCTTTGCATTATAGTTCATCTTTATAGGAACAAAATAGGTTGATTTGGTAAATTTGTCCAAAATTACCTAAACAGAATCAAACTTCCCTAAGGTCTGAGGCAACCCAACTATAAAATCCATAGTGATACGCTCAGATTTCCACAGAAAATGGGCATTCTCTTAAACAAAGCACTTGGTCTCTGGTAATCATATTTCACCTAATGGTAATTCAAACACTTAGCCACAAACTCTTTAATATCTCTCTTCACCCTACACTGTCAGTAATGTTGTTTTAGGTCATAATACATCTTCTATCATGACCTAAAAATCAATAGCTCATGATGGCACTTGTCATGGAGAACCTTGACAGGTAAGCCTCTTACCCAAACTGATACACATAAGGAAAAGATAGAAATGCCCCCAAGGTAAGGCTTCTAGAATGAAGCCAAACCATATAGATATAATAAAAGTGGAAAGATTAAAATCAACACATGCAGCCATAACTCTCAAAACCTGGTGTCAATGGTATGAGAACTTATCTAAATATAACTTGAATCCCAATAAAATACATAAGATGTCTAAATACAAAATAAAACTCTATCTCAGAAGTGAAAATAAAGAAATAGTCTATAAGAATGGTAGAAGAGGACATCTGGATGCTTAAAAATCATTAACTACCTTGAAGGCTCCAATAATCACCCCAGTCAACCAATGTCGGGTGTAGTCGAACCTAAATCTATACCGAAAAAGTGAAGTAGGAGTGGGACTTGTACTCAGTAGGTATCATAGGCCGACCGAGCAAAGTAGAAAATAAAGCATACAAAATACATACTAAGGGCATGTAACTTGCAATTGAAAAATGTCCCACAATGGTATCTCACACCGCTTGCACTAACAGTTTTATAATATCCATATATATAATATAATAACACACAAGATAGGGATATAAATATACACAATATCACATATAAGTAGAACAAAAGAGGGACAAGTATAATCAAGATCATCAAGTACAATTAAGGAAAGATAGAACAATTAGATGTTAAAAAGTCAAGATATAGAACTAGTAGGTAGATAACAAGTCAATATGGCAATTCAAACACATCAAAAATACAATAAAGTAGGTTTAATGTATATGATGATGATGATGATGATGATGATGATACATGGGATTGTCACACATCCTTGAGTTTGGAACACAGCCTTAAGTTTGGCACACAGCCTCAAGTTTGGCACATAGCCTCAAGATCACCAATATCCATAACTCTTCTCCGACATGATCCTTTGAAGATGGTCCATAAAATCCAATATTCAATATTCCAGTGTTTTTAGTATTTCCAAATCACATATATAACATAAGACACAAGTCAAATACATATACATGACAACAAGTATATATAAAATAATAAAATAAACAAGTGAAATGATGTGTATGATGACATGAGGATGATGATGCAATGTTCACAATTATTCAAAATGATTATTTCCACAATCAATCCATATGATGTATTTCCATAACCAATCCACATGATGTATTTCCACAACCAACCACAATGTTACAATTCCACAATTACGTGAGCTAATATCCCCTCCTTATTTCTGTTTCATCCATGGATTTCCACATGTCTCATATACAAATAAGTATGTATATATCACAATATACCAATGAAACCACATTAGGCATTTCAACAAAACAATATAATTATTCATATATATTCAAGGCTACCAACACCACATAGGACCCCACACGGTCACACATATCACATCATATCTCAATTTCAATAATTGCATCACATATAGACCCCTACACGAACACAACACATAGATAGATATTTTTCCTGATTAATTTCCATCCTTAATATTCATTTTGTACCATCACTTACTATTCAGCACAGTCCAAAAAGTTAAGCCATAACCTACCTCAAAAATTGAAATACCGCAACCAAAACTTTGATCCCAAAGCCTTACTCCTCATGAAAGGTCTCAAACTCCACTAAAAATATCAAATATGGAATCTATGCGTTAAAAGAAAACCAACAAAATTCATACTGACTACTTTTGGTTCGAGGTCAAAACGGACCCCCAAAATAGGTTTTCAAAAAAGAAGAGAAAAATCATAAATTTACTTCAAAAATGTGTTTTCCATATTTTTAGAAACCTACAGCTGAAAACTCAAGTCAGATCGAGTAAAAAATGAGGTTCAAATCGAAGAAAAACTATTTTAAAGCTTTATCGGGTAAAATCTTTGAATTTTGGGTTAAAATCAAGAATCGGAGTTGTTTCGAAAGTTAAATTTAAGAAAAATTAGTAATTATAAGATTAAAATATTATTCAAGTTAAAAGGACTGAAATTGAGGTTTAAAATCAAGCCCTAAGATTTTTGAGTTTTTAAATATTTAATCAAAAATTACTAAGAAAAGGGATGATTTCTTACCTTAAATCCGTAAGAAATCAAGAAATAGATGTTAATATAGTTTTTCAATCACCCACAAGCTTTATTTTAAGTCCTCATACTAATTTTAGGGTTTAACTCTCAAGATAAAGATGAAAGATTGAGCAAAAATCGAATAAAAAGGGCAATTTATACTGTACCCAAGGTACCAGGTAAAATAAAGCATAAATCGCACTTGGGGAATTCAATTTACCCTTTAAATTTCCTGGTTGCATCAGCAACCTGGTGCACCAAATTTTTAAGTCCAAACGAACTTCGACGGGGTGTTCGAGATTTATTTGGAGTCTGATATACACAAATGAACTATGTAACCACAAAACATTCGATGCTTCGAACTCAATGGCGTTATCAAATTTTTGAAAAAACATTATTTTCATAAAATTGACTCGCGAAATCTGAAATTGCAGTTTTCTAAATCGAGGGTCGAAATCAGATTTACAAGTTGTAAAATCACATCAAACATGTTACCATGCTAAAATCGATATTTTGGATCTGCTGGCGAAGTCAAATTTTTTATCCAAGGTCTTTTCAACCAAATGTGGGTCCCATACCCATATTTCTAATTTTTCAACTTTTCAACCAAAAGGTCAAAATGAGCTCGGGTGCATTGGACCCAATTGAAAGGTCTACCTAGCAAAAAATTGATATTCTGGCGCTGTTGGAGTAGTTTATTTAGCCATCCATCGCACAGATTAAAAGATATCCACATAAGTCCAAAATAAGGCTCTAGAAACCATCAAAAATAACAATATTGCATAAATGGTACCAAAATGCATTAGGAACCATGTCAATCACCTCCACACCCCAAAAATACAATAATGCAACTACGAAGAGGGGGTAAAATAGTCAAATCACATAGAAACATACAATTCACATATTTCATCAAAAAAACTGGTCGTTACATCTTCTCTGCATCTGGATGAATGGAATAACAAAAACAATGGGCCTCCTCTATAATATATATAGTCAAAATCACTTACTCAAGGAACACAAATCCACCCCTTAATTCTCAAAACACCCTCCTGGTCGAAAATTTCCTCCTTTGCCTCACCTCACATCACCTTATCTTTGATAATACCCAACTTGTCATCTTTAAACTAACAGTCTTGAATCTGCTCTATCAGTAAGGACCTCGCCTCTATGTATGCAAGAACTCTATATTGCTAAGATATATCAAGACACACAAAACTATTAGCCAACTATTGAACCTTAGTGGTTAATGGTCGCTCCTTCACACTCAATAATGCAAGACTTCCTATACTAACTGTTTTACTACTCAAGGCATCCGCTACTATATTGGCCTTGCTCGTATTATATAGGATAGTCATATCATAATGTTTGAACAACTGCATCCATCTATGTTGCCTCAAATTTAACTCTTTTTGCTTGAATATATATTAGTTGCAATGATCAGTGCACACCTCACAATGAACTCCATACAAGTAGTGTCGCTTTAACTTCAATACAAATACAATCGCTAGTAAGTCCAAATCATGGGTAGGGTAATTCCCTTTATGTGGCTTCAACAGCCTCGGCGGATATGTTATTACCTTATTTTTGTACATTAACACACCACCCAAGACAATATCAAAACCATCACAAATCATAGTAAAGCCCTCACCTTCTATAGGTAGGTCAAAATAGGAGTTGAAGTCAACAGAGTCTTCAGCTTTTGAAAGATTTTCTCACACTTATCCAACCACTATAAAACCATATTATTTTGAGTCAATTGAGTTGTAAGAGCTATAATAGAAAATAAACCCTACATGAACCTCCTATAATAGCCTGTCAACCCAATAAAACTTTGAATTTCTTAAGGTGAAGTTGGTTGTGATGAATTTTGAACTGCCTCAACCTTGATAGGATCAGCCATAAAACCCTCTTTGGACACCTTTTATCCTAAGAATACCACAAAATGAGCCAAAATTGACACTTTGAAAACTTGGCATATTACTTCTCATCCCTCAACCTCTGGAGTACAGTTATTAAATGCCTCGCATGATCATCCTCGCTCTTAAAATACACCAAAATGCCATCGATGAACATAATGACAAAAGAATCAAGATATGGATGAAACACCATATTCATCAACTCCATAAATTATGTTGGGACATTAATCAAACCAAATGACATAACAAAGAACGTATAGTGGTCATACTTAGTTTAAAAAGTTATTTTAGAAATATCTGAAGCTCAAATCTTCAATTGATGCTACCCTAACCTCAAGTCAATCTTTGAGAAAACTGAAGCACCCTAAATATGATCAAATAAGTCATCAATACAAAGTAAAGTATAATTATTCTTGATTGTCACCCTGTTCAACTAATGATAATCAATGCGCATCCTAATAGACCCATCTTTCTTATTTATAAAAAATAGTGCACACCCCAAGGTGATACACTTGATCGAATAAATCCCTTACTTAACCTATACTGAAGATGGTTTTTTAATTCTTTTAACTTCACTGGTGCCATCCTATAAGAAGGAATAGAAATGGGCTTAGTTCCCAGCTCTAAATTATTTCCAAAATCAATATATCTATTAGAAGGAGCACCTGGAAGATCGATAGTATAACACCCCACATTTTTAGGCTAGACTTTAAACCATCATTCCTTTGTGTATAAACTCTAATCCCATGATTTGATTTTGAATACATGTGTCATAATAATTATCCTAGTGTGTGAAGTGCTATCAAGGTGAAAAATGTTCATAGCAATCATTTAGGGAAAAGTTGAGCTAAGAGCCTTTGATTCGGCCAAATTTTAGTATTCATTTCTACAAGGATCAACTTTGAACGTGTATAAATTTTTATATATATGTAATTTTTCAACTCAGTACCCACTAAAAGATAAATAATTGAATTATTTTTCCAACTATATCAATTTCGCCTTAATTCGATACCAGAGCAAAAGTTTATGGCCATTTTTTAGAGAAATAGTAAGGACTCATGTAGAAACCCTCCTCTTCCCCAAGAAAAATAATTCAAGCTTCTTCTATTAAGAACACAAGTATTCAATCTTCAATTTTAATATTTCTTTAAGAATTCGTTCAAATAAGCTATATGGGGTATTCATCCGTGGGTCTCTTTCACCTATGGAGCCCAAAAACCTTTTCTTTGATTAAATTATGAGTTTTTCTTTATTATGAAGTTGCATAAGTTCAAGATGAGTTTAATTCATGTTTTTTCTTAGTATTTTGATTTAATTCATGTCCTAATATGATTCCATGGATAGTTAGGTTATCTGATGTTTCAAATTTTGATTTCCCATATCGTACTCAATTGTATTTCATTTCATAATATTGAATTGTGAAGTTATCCATGAAATCATGTTGTTTTCTTATGTTTTAAGACATTTCCATGTTCAAGTCTATGCTTTTCACTTAATTGGTAGGGTGTTTATATTTTGGGTCTTTGAACCATGATCTTATACTAAAGTTTTAATCTATAATATTGTGTTTTATGATTATTCAGTGTTGGGGGCTTATGAACACTCGATAGCTACGTGTTTACTTACATTTCAGATCTTTCAAGTAATGATTTCAGTTAAACCATGAATGTTACCATTTAATCAGTTGGTATGATCTTGATGAGCAATGTTAGTTGCTATATTTAGTTGAGTCTAGTTCAGTACCAGTGTCAGTTTAGTTAGGAGTATGATTTAGCACCAAGCGAATCCAGGGGTGGGGGCTCACCCACCAGTAGAGGGTGTGACCCTGAGTTACAAAAATACGTAGCCAGCATAGGTTTGAGATATCTACCTGCCAATTGAGGGTTGATGTATATCTCATAAGGGCACCTGCCAGTAGAGGGTGACTCCTTAGTCCCAAGTTTAGTGGATCCACGTTGCCGATGTTCGTACTCGTGTAACAGTAATGACACCCTTACAACTGGGTTACAAGTTGGACACTGATTAGCTCAGATTGGAGCATTTTGGCTACATGTTACCTCCCACAGTTTTAGTCTAGTTATTCAAACTAAGTACAGTTTAGTTTTACATGATCAGTAATCAGATATCAGTTATTTAGTATCCAGTTATCAAATAATCAGTATACATATACCAGCTAATCAATATTCAGATATCAGTAAATCAGTATCCAGATGTCAGACACTCAGTATTCAGTTATCTATTATTTAGTATTCAGATATCAGTTAGTCGGTATTCACATATCAGCTACTTAGTATACAGACATTATTTATCCATTTACTTAGATTTTAGTCGTACAGTCACGCAGGCATCAGTCATTTAGTTATACAGATATGCTTAGTTCATGTTATGTTTGGTTTGTATGCTTATTCATTCATGCTCAGTATGTTTGTATTTTCAGATCCTTGACTTATATCAGTTTCCACCACATAGTTTCAGACCCAGTATTCATACATCATCCTAAGTACAGTTTTTATAGCATATTCATCCTTACAAGAAATTTGCATACAAAATTCATGTTTCTACCATATCCTAGCATTATAGAATTATTTTTAGCTTATGATTTATAAATTTCACTATGATTTACAATTTTTATGCATATCCATGTTGCAAATATATGTTTCATCAAATAACTTATATCTTTAGTTTTAAAGTATGTGTTCAAGATTCTCATGACTTAGTACATGTCTATATATAATCAGTACATTCTAAAGTACTAATCCACATATACATCTATGTGCTATATTGTCTTATAATGTAGGTACTAGTTATAGCCTATACATAATAATCAAACAGTTTGTAGCTTCAAGCCAACAGGTTATGAGTTCTCATATTTTGGGGACTCCAGTCGGGTGTAGTTCATGTACTATATTGTTATTATTCATATGTATTGATTAGTGGTAGTTGGAGGCATGTCCCATTTACATATAGTCAGTATAGTAAAGGCTTCGTAGATAGTTAGTCTGAGTAACTCATGTAATTTAAATTTTTCCTTCAGATTTATCGTGTTGTAAACCTTTTTAGTATCACAGGTATTCCAATTTTCTTATGATTATGCTTCTATTCAGAAAACTTAGCTTGTACAATTAATTTAATTTAGATTCTCAAGTATCATGTCAGTTCATGGGTTAGCTTAGGATCACTTGTGGTTCTAAGCACTATGTTACAACTTGGGGATAGTCTCGGGTTGTGACAAACTTGGTATCAAATCATGGAGTTCAAGTGTCCTAGGTTGTCTATGAAGTTGTGTCTAGTAGGTTCTTGCGAAATAGTATGGAGATATCTATACTTTTTTCAAGAGGCTATAGGGCATTTAAGAAATTTTTCCCTTCTTTCATATCTCAGATCATGAAAGGGTCTCTAAAAAACTTATACAGATTCTCATCAAGCTTTATTCATGTAAACTCTGCCTTATTTTCAAGGTAACAAAAACAGTAAAGCTCAAATTTCTATAGATAGAGCTTTCTCAGAAAGTCCCCACAGATAGTTATTGAATTGTATGTTGGCTCAAAAAGTATCCCACCGGTGCCATTTTTTTCTAAACTTTGAAAGTGTTCATTCTTATTCATGAAAAATTGTGCAATGAACCAAAGTCAGATGTGCTCTCATATCCTATATCAGAATCCTATGACAGCATATGATCTAGAGTTAGAAGCATGAACCCAGAAGTTTAGCAGCAGTAAAGTAGGGATAGTGTTTGTTTGGATTTAGTATACCTTGTATCCGTGGGGCTAGTTGTGTGAAAGGTGAATCCGTAGGCTTGAAATAGTATAGGCAAGAATTTAAGTTTGCCGATTCAAAATTAAGTATGATGGTGTGGGTGTGATTTAGAGGTGTGCCCAAGGTGATATGGGATTGTAGTATTTCTAAGTTTTTAAAGTGTGTGTGCTTAGATAGTACCCTTGAGTTGATAAGTGTGAATGACGCTAGAAATGTAGCATGTAATATTCTTATGTTCTAAGTTATGGGCTATAGAAAGCTAAGAGTTGTATATCAGAAGGAAGTACTAGCAGTGGGTTTTACACTTTCAGGTGTAGTCTCACAGGGTGAATCTACTATTGATGTGTGTTGTTATATCCTAGACTCTAGAGTAGAGTGGTTGCAGTTCAGTTTAGAGTATATTAAAGAGATCCACAGATTCTAGTAGTGATGCCAGTGTATTGTAGAACATCAGTAGGGGAGAAAGATGCCCAACCTATTCTTATCTTAGTGAAAATTTTTGTACTTCAATCATCATAACATTTACTCATGCCTTACACGTCATCTCCATGATCATATTTTATGTTTATTCATATCATTGAGAATCATGTGCACTCCATGTTCCTAGTATAAGGAGTTTTAGTTCACTCAATAGTACGAATCATATTCCATGAATTTATGAACTCCAAAATCAGTTCATGTAGCTCATGACTCATGTACTTATGCTATACAAAATGTTCGGTTCCAGGTACTCATGGTACACCCTTAATGACCAATGAAATTCAGATTATGGCATGTATCCCCTCAGTTTTGATCTCTTTGATGAATTCATATCGTTCATGCTTTATTTCTCGGGCCTTTTTCAGTTAAGTGTCAAAGTTACATATAGTATCCATCCATACTTCAGGATCTCATTTTACAACCTTTCAGAGACCTCTTTTTATGAAATAATACTGGTGATGAATAATTGTTTAGACAAGAGAGAGCAAATATTCCTTGTTGAGAAAATATTTTTGTATGCTTATTTTATATAAGGCTATAAGTTTGAACAAATATTAAGGTAGAGCTTTTGATAAATGTCATGTTTAGTTGAAATTTTATGTGTGTCTTCTTAAGAATAGTGTAGAAAGTTGTTATTGATAGAGGTTTAGAGAATATGAGAAAGATGCTTTAATGGTTGTTTGCCTAGAAGTTCATATATGATTATAATGATAGGCTTGAATATCATGTCGGTATATAAGTGGATGGGTGCATGGTGTGCTAGTGAACTCCTAGTAAGAGGTTGAATTTAGTTGTTGAAGTGGTAAGAAGAATTATTCTTGAGATGAGAGCTATAAAACATATATGGGGTGTTGAATTCATGGTTCATACTAGTATTATGGCGTTATGTGCAGTACCTTATGATTTTGAGTTAGGGTTAAACATGGTTAGAGTATGTAAGGAGCGAGGCTAAGCTTGTATTGGGCAGTTACACTACCTAAGGCCTAGTAATTCTATCCTAGCTTAGGTTTCATAGGCCAATATTCAATGTTATAGAGTTGTAGCCATGTTGCAATTCCTTATCCAGATATCTCATTCAAATCATGCCCAACATTCATTTCTCCCTAATGATATTTGAACTTCATAGAAAGAGAGTTGAAGAAATAATCCAGTTGAGTATAAACTTTTAATATAATTTAGTCTGTATAGCCAGTAATCTAGTTTAACTGTCAAACAGATAAGTTTCAATGGTTTTCCATCTTTCTATCTAGTTTTACTATCCGAAGTTTCATGAATATGGCTATTCCATGAGGTAATTTGTTCACATAAATGTAAGTTACGAATTCAGCTCAGTCTAAGTATGATGTTTCAGATTCAGCTATTTAGTTATGACTCAGTACATAAGTATTCAGTATATGATCTCAACTTTCCAAGTATTCAAGCTCAGATATTGTAATATCCCATGAATGATCATAGTCTTGTTATCTCATGATTTCTACTTGTATAATGTACTTGGAAATACCATGAAGCCCTTTTCGTTTGATTCATATACGTTCTTTGTTGAGATACAATTCCTAATGAGAGTTATGTACTTTATTCCATCCTCAGTAACTCTTAGAATTTGGTTGTATCAGTTATCACTTCATAATTTCTATATGTAAGTTCATATCATGAACATTTCAAACGAGTTCTAAACTCTTAGCATGAATCCGCTCCTTATAGTAAATAAAGTAAAGACAACATAAAAATATGTTTCATTATAAAGTTATAATGTTTTAGCTCAGCTATATCCTTCATTACCAGATATGTCGTGTGTGCATAATTCCATACTTATAAGACTTCAACAAGCTGTTATCCATCAATCGAGGATGAATGATTCCAAAGGTAGATAATGTAACACCCTGTATTTTTGAGCTAAACTTTGAACCCTCGTTCCTATGTGTCTAAACTCTAATCCCATGATTTAATTTTGAATACATGTTTCATGATCACTATCCCAGTGTGTGAAGTTCTATCAAGGTGAAAAATATTAATAGGAATCACTTAGGTCAAACTTGAGCTAAGAGCCTTTGATTCGCCCAAATTTTGGTATTTGGTTCTACAAGGGTCAACTTTGAATAGGTATAACATTTTATATATGTGTAATTTTTTAGATCAAGGCCCACCAAAAGATTTATAATTGAATTATCTTTCCAACGATACCAATTTTGCCTTAATCCAATATCCGAGCAAAAAGTTTAGACCATTTTTGTGAGAAATAGCAAGGGCTCGCGATAGGCCCGCGTCGTGGGGACTATTCCCCCGAACTAGGGGTTGCATCATGGGGGCTACTTCTATGGACTAGGGGTGCACCATGGGGGCTATTCCTCCATTGTTTAAGCTTCCTATGGGCCAAGGGATAATTTGGTCCTTTCCCCTCAACCCCAAACGTCCAAAGCACGGTTTATAACACTAAAAAGGGCATTATTTGCCCATCTTTCTCAAAACAACTCACCTAGAAGCCCTTCTCTTTCACAAGAACAATAATTCAAGCTTCTTCTCTCAAGAGCACAAGGATTCAAGCTACAATTTCAAGATTTCTTCCAGAATTCATTCAAATAAGGTATGTAGGGTGTTTATCCATGGGTCCCTTTCACCCGTGGAGCCCAAAAACCTCTTCTTTGATCAAAGTATGAGTTTTTCTTCATTATAAAGTTGCATATGTTCAAGGTGAGTTTAATTCATGATTTTCCTTAGTAGCTTGATTCAATTCTTGTCCTAGTATGATTCCATGGAAAGTTAGGTTATCTCATGTTTCAAGTTTTGATTTCCCATATCGTATTCAATTGAATTTCATGTCATAATATCGATTGTGAATTTAGCCATTAAATCATATTGTTTTCTCATGTTTAAAGACATCCCCATGTTCAAGTCCATGCTTTTCACTTAATTAATAGGGTGTTTATGTTTTGGATCTTTGAACCATGATCCCATACTAAAGTATTAGCTTTAATAGTGTGTTTTATGATTATTCAGTGTTGGCAGGTTATGAACACCTAATACCTACGTGTTTACTTACATTTCATATATTTTAAGTAATAATTTCAGTTAAACCATGAATGGTACCATTTATTCAGTTGTTATGATCATGATGAGAAATGTAGTTGTTATCTTTAGTTGAGTCTAGTTCAGTTCAGCACAACTGCCAGTTCAGTTGGAGAAGGATTTAGCACCAAGTGAACCCAGGAGTGGGGGCTCACCTGCCAGTAGAGGGTGTGACCCTTAGTAGCAATCCCTGAGTTACAGAACTACACAGCCAGCGTAGTTTTGAGATGTCTACCTGCCAGTTGAGGGTTGACGTATATCTCATGAGAGCATCTGCCAGTAGAAGGTAACTCCTTAGCCCCTTGGGACACCAATTTAGTGGATCCACACAGCCAGTGTTAGTACCCGTGGCACGGTACTGACACCCTTCCAACTGGGTTACAGTTCGAACCCCGATTAGCTCAGATTGGGGCATGTCGGTTACATGATACCTCCCACAATTTCAGTACAGTTCATTTTTACATGATCAGTATTCAGATATCAGTTAATCAGTATATAATTTTTAGATATCAGTATACAGATACCAGCTAATCAGTATTCAGATATTAGTAAATCTGTATCCAAATGTAAGTCACTCAGTATTCATTTATCGGTTATTCAGTATTCTGATCAGTTAGTTGGCATTCATATATCAGCTACTTAGTACATTGACATTAGTTATCCATTTACTTAGATTTCATTCGTTCAGTCACACAGGCATAAGCCATTCAGTTATTCAGATTTTCTTAGTACATGTTATGTTTGGTTTGTATGCTTATTCATTCATGCTCAGTATATTTGTATATTCATATCCTAGAGTTATGCTAGTTTCCACCACATAGTTTTTGACCTGTATTCATACATCATCCTCAATACAGTTTTTACAACATATTTAGCCTTATAAGAAATTTACATACAACATTTATGTCTACCGCGTCCTAGCATTAGAAAATTGTTTTCAACTCATGATTATAAATTTTACTATGATTTACAGTTTTCACACAGTGACATGTTGCAAATGTATGTTTCAACAAATAACTTGTATCCTCAATTTTAAAGTATGTGTTCAAGATTTCCATGACTTAGTGCATGTCTCCATATAATCATTACACTCCAAAGTTCTAATCCACATATACGTCTATGTGTTACATTGTCTTATAATGTAGGTACCAGTTGTAGCCTACACATCATAATCAGAGAGTTTGCAGCTTCCAGCCAACAGGTGATGAGTTCTCTTGTTTTGGGGACTCCAGTCAGTTGTAGTTCATGTACTGTATTGTTATTATTCATATGTATTGATTAGTAGTAGTTGGCGGCATGTCCCATCTACCTATAGTCAGTATAGAAGAGGCTTTATTGACAGTTAGTCAGAGTCACTCATGTAATTAAAATTCTTCCTTTAGATTTATCATGTTGTAAACCTTTTTAGTATCACATGTATTCCAGTTTCTTGTGATTATGCTTCCATTTAGACTACTTAGCTTATATAATTAATTTAATTCAGATGCTCAAGTATCATCCCAGTTCATGGTTTAGCATGGGATCACTTGTGGTTCTAAACACCGTGTTACGACTAGGGGATAGTCTCGTGTCGTGATAAACTTGAAAATACATCCATGAACTTTCTAACCACGTTCAGTGACTCCAAAGAAGGTGTTTTGGTACTAACATTATGAACATAAGCCAAATATGATAGAAACATCTTCTCAACTAACCACTGGGCCTGAATGAATAAAATCTCTTTCATAGGATACGTACTTTGAACACCGCTCTACTTCAACCTCGGACGAATAAACATAGACAAAGTAACTGTCTTGGCATAACAGTCTAAGACATCTGGATAACGGACGATTAGAAATTGCCAAAGTAACTATCTTTCATAACAGTCCAAGACGTCAGGATAAGCAAAATGACAATCCATGCCTAAAGTCACATCAGAATTGACCATATCGAGGATAATCAAATATAACCAGGTATCACACCCCAGAATAGAAACAAAACAGGATCGGTACATATGATCCACCAATAAGGAATCACCTACAAGGTTGAAACATGAATAGGCATATTTATAGACTCACAAATCATATCAAGGATGAAAGCAAAGTATGCAAATAAATAGGAGAAAGTAGAACCAGGATCAAATAACACCAACGTAGGTCAATGACAAACTAAGTCGGTCTGTGTCATGACTACATCAAAAGACTCTGCCTCAGGCTTTCTTGGGAAGGCATAATAGTGAGCTCGATCATCTATCACCCGAATCACTCATCTACCAACTCCCTGCCATCTGGTGGTGCACCTCTACCTCTCTGAGATCTTTCTTGACCCCTAGTTGGGGCGCTCTTACCCTAGTAGGAGATTGATGACCTTATTGTGGGCCCTTATTTGTATATTGTATAATACCTCCAAAGAAGATCCGATATACCATACTCATAACATGACCTAGGAGCCATCAATTATCAAACATGAACTAAATATCTGGTATGGCCACCACGACCTAAAATCAACTGAGATAAACTATGTGAAGCCTATCCGAAACCATAAGTTCCCTAACCTAAATGTCCACCCTCCTATGTCTGCATCACTACCTGATTTGGTCTACCATGCTGAGGCTTTTCTTAAGGAACCCTACCTCCAGATGAGGTACTATTAAATTGACCTGAAGTATGCGACCTCTTGTCCCTCAGATCCCTTTACTCCTCATGATGCATCAACTCAAACTATTTTGCTGATTTAATGACCCTCTAAAGAGAATCTCCAGATTAGTATATAGTAAATACAACCTCTTTGATGCTAAGAATCAGACCTCTGATAAACCTCCTAATCATCTTGGCCTCGTCTGGCAAGATCACCATAGCATAGTGGGACAAAGCATAAAATTGAATATCATACTCAGCCATGTAAATTTCCTTTTGTGATAAATTCTCAAATTGGTGCTTACGTTCCTCCCTCAATCTATGAGGTAAGAATCTATCAAGGAAATTCTATAAAAATATAGCCCAAGTCATCGGTGAAGAACCTACAGGCCTGGAATCAATATAGAAGTGTCACCACTTCTTGGTAGGACCACGCATCTGTAAGGAAATATAATCAACCCCATACGGGTCAACTATTCCGACACACTGAAGTCTCTCATGGCAACTGACCAAAAACTAAAAGAAATCCTCAAACAGATCACTCTAAAGTTGCGGTGGATCCATCTTTCTAAACTTCTCAAACCACCGTTGCTCCTCATCAAACTTAGTTGCCCTAACCCCATTTGTAACTCCTATCCCTGGTAAAGGCATACCATCATACCTCAGCTCTAGAAGAACCACTAGACCCTAATAAATTGGAATGGGTTATTGATCAGGGGTCTACGCCCCTACTCTAACCTGTGAACCCTGTGGCATATCAAATGATCCGCCTCCCTAATCTATAGTCTCCAAAATACCCTGAACCTAAATCAATCCATCCTAAAGAATTGGTGTGGCAACAAACCTTGGTGGTGCCTTACCTAGGCCTATATCATTAACTGGAACCTGAACATTATCATTACCTGCCTCGAACTCAACCTCGGGAGACTTCCCCCAATTAGGTGCCTGAATGACTCCTCAAGCTCTCTCTCTACCATGACCTCTGCGTCTATCTTGTCCCCTCCCCCATCTGCATATCCCATCTCGGGTGATCAGCTGAAATAATGTTGAGGGATCCTGACCACCATCCTGATATGCATAAGTCCTCACCATCTGTGAGAGAATAAGATAAGAATTTTAGTATTTCAAGTTAAAGGACTAATCTTGCATGTAAGAGAGAGAGAGAAATAACTATTCCCTAAAGTCCTATAGCCTCTTGAATATAGGTAGCAAATGTCTCCGCATTGATTCATGAGACTCTACTAGACACAGCTTGTACTTGTAAGACCAATAAACCTGGAGCTTTGATACCACAGTCTCCTCCCAAATTGGGACCACGATGGAACCTATCTAACTCTCCATGATAGGTAATCCAAAACCCAATCCCAAACATTAAATTCAAATGTATAGAAGTAGAAGAGGGTAAAAATAGAATAAAACTTGAATAATCTCCAAAATACATTAATAGAGTAGTATATTAATAGTCAACACATAGATAATCCCACGTCTGGTAGTCACTAATACAAGCCACTAAATACAGAAATCAAAGAAAAGTCTGGGTATCTCAAAATGCAGAAAATGCATAAAGATAAGGGTGAAGAAGATTTCAATGGTCTCTAAAATTAATAGCATCTACCTTGAATCTCCAAAGATTCTAACACAGAATACACCATAGGAATCAGTGCCTAGAGGTCATCGAATTAGTACCTGCACATAAGGTGCAGAAAAAGCAAGGGTGAGTACGGAACCAAATGTACTCAACAAGCATCGTCGATTGAGCCTAATTCAAAATGGTGATGAGTAACACCATGCCAACTACTAAAACAATCATATAACCTACACTAAGGAAGCCACCCTAGTCTAACTGAAAAATCAAGTCTAACAATCATAAGGATATCATAATACAGTCCAAGAAATCCTCAATATAGTGAATATTCAAGTACTTAATAAATATGTACAAAGTAATCTAATACACCTTACCCAATCTGAATCAGAAATGAATGAATGTAGTGCAATGCAATGCATATGCCGTACACACACCTACCGATCAATGGCTTCAAGGTTAGTCACCATAGGGAACTCACGAGGTCCATGTACTGTGCAGGCACACACTTTGACCTCAATAAATATATTGTGCAGGTGTGCACTCCGACCCTAATAAATATTTAAGTATTATTGTACAAGCGTGCACTCCAACCCCATATGAAATGTAATGCATGATGTGCAGTCATGCAACTCCAATTCCAAATCAACCATAAATTTAAGCAAAGTACTTCATGTCATAAGCTAGATTAGATATCGATTTCAAAATCAACTTAACTTAGCAAGTGGGAGTATTCCCATTAACTCGCATTTTTAATAATTTATTTTTCATAGCAATTCAGCCCATCGTGCTAGCAAAGAGGAAAGACAGTTCACAACATATAATTGACTTATTTTAACCCCTCAAATAATATTGGTAGCCTATAGATTCTCGTCACTTCACCTATAAGGGAGTCCCATTCCCCATTACTCTCATTACACATAACTAACACATAAGTACTTCAAAAAAGAGTCTAAGAAAGTCTCAATTTACCTCAAATTGAAGCCCAAATGTCAGTCAATTTACAAACTTGCCCTTTTGTAAAGATTTCGAATGGTCAAAATCTTACGCAGTAGAGATTTCCCTTTAAGCTACGATAAGTTTTGAGAAACAAAAAGAAACTTCAACTTCATACCTCCCTCTTCCTACTGATTCTGATGATATTAATATTATTATTGATTTCTTTTTAACCCTTCCCACTTAAATTTATTCTTATACATTGGTCCCAAGAAATAAGAAAATATCGATTTGACTTATTAACCACCAACTAAAATAATATCTAAAATATTCAACTTTGAATAGATTTTCAAAATTTGTTCGAAACCTTGAGAAAACTAACCGAATATGTATATTGACTAAAAGGTATATTCCGAACCTATTGAAAATATTAAAATCACCTCTGAACACCTCAAGAATTGACACTACCCATCCTCGTAAAGTCATAAATCACTTCTAAATACTATGATGAGGGTTAAATAAGAAAAACTTCACAAAAGGACTTGAAGTGTTGTTACAAATTTATTCATACACATCGGTCTCAATAACTAATAAAATATCCATTTGGCCCATTAACCATAAAATAATGTGTAAAATATCCAACTTTAAATAGATCCTCGAAATTTGTTTAGAACCTCGAAAAAATAAATTAAATATTTACATTGACTAAAAAGTATATCCCAAACCTATTGAAAATATTACGACACTAATCTGAGGTCGTCTCGATCAAAGGTTGACCATGATCGAGCTTAACTTTATTAAAACTCAAAAATTCAATTAATGACTTTAATTGCCTCGAAACGCCTCAAGAATTGACACTACCCATTCCCTTAAGTCATAAATCATGTCTAAATACGACGAGGAGGGTTAAAATAAGTAAAATTCACAAAACGACTCGAAGGATCGTTACAATTTGTGTTGCAACAATCATGTATTATTTGTACTAATCGGCTGAGCGTCAAAAGGAACTACGGTCATCTAGGAAACATATTAGAATTGTTCTAATAGAACACAATCACTACAATTAAATTAATGAGATAATTTGATGAGAAAATCAGCGAATACTGATATATATTTTAACAGTAATTATTTCAAAATTCGTAATGGAATTTAGCTAATGTGTAATAGGTTCGGATGATTTCTAAAATTAAGCCACATGAAGTACTATATACATAAATTTCAATAATAGTATTTTAAATTTAAATAAATTAATTTATACTTTATTATTATTAAAATTTGTGATACCACAATCATGTATTAGTTGTACTAATCATTGGATCTGTAAAGGAACTTCAACCATCTGAGAAACACATTAGAATCACCCTAATATGATGCAATCACTATATTTAAATTAACGAGATAATTTTTATGTGAAAATCAGTTATTGTTGATAGCTATATTATTAGTAAATATACTTCAAAATTCCTAATTGCATTTAGCTAATAATATGTTAGGATGACTCGTAGAATTATACGACATGAATTACTATGTACATAAATTTAAATAATAATATTTTAAATGTAAATAAATTAATTTATCATTTTTAATTAATAATTAATGTGCTTTGAAATCTATGGGAATACAAATAATCAATTAATTGATTTTATGTAATCTATTATGATCTTATTATAATTTTTGAAATTGGTATTTCTATCTAAGGAAAGTTTTAATGTAATAGTATTTTTTTATAATCGAACTAATTTAAATTAGATAATAATAATTTACTATAATCATATAGATTATATCATATTGAGCTAAAAATTAGTTAATATTGACAGCTATTTTACAGTAAATAAATTCTAAAATTAGTAACTGAATTTAGCTATTAATAGATTAGGATAATGACAAAAAATAAGTCACTTGAATTATAGTGTTCATGCATTCAACTAATAATATTCAAATTTAAATAAATTAATCTATGATTTTAGTTAATAATAATTGTGATTTGAGACCAAACGTGTAGATAAAATGTCATTTCTAATTCAAATATGAATTCAGTAAAAGAAAAAAAAAAAACACATTATGACGTTAAATACTGCATTCACAACATATGCTTGGAACAAGAAAATCATTTATCGAAGATGATTTTAAATAATATTCTATTTTCTTGAGAAAAAATAAATTGATAAGTTTGATAATTTTTCTATTTAAATATAAAAATAATTTATTGTTGTAGGATTAACTGATGAGTCAGACAATAAGAATTTTAAATAAAAGTAAATTATTCAGTGATAAATTTCATCATTGTTAGATTGTAAAAATTTGATAAAATGGTATCACTAGATAATAAGGTCTATAAACATATATGGTAAATAAAAATGTAAGAAATATGACTGGTACATCGACTGGTTGCTTTTTTAATCGAGAATTTTGTCTTTCTTTAGTATTCATTTAGTGAATTTGTAGATCTAAAATATTTTTTTATCTATATTTTAATTTCTCTTCTTTAAATATTGTCTGCACATTGTGCGGGTACTGAAGATAATATTTTATTAAATAGATACATATTCATTAATTTGTTGTTTTGACTTAAACTAGTATACGTACCTGTGAGATATGCGGATAAAAATATTATTTCTAAACATTTAAGAGTGTTGTTCTATCATGTTAAATCATATTACCTTAAACAAAATCCAATTATCATATTGTTCCTCAATGAAATAAACATACAAAATTCGATTATCATATTGTTCCTCAATGAACTAAAACCCCAACCACAAATCCCTCCCATCCCCCACAATATCGTAACCAAATTTATATAGATAGTGAAAATGAATCATAAAATATTAAAAACTTTTATGTTTCATATTTTATTTATTATGTTGTCACTATTTAAATTTTGTTTATTCAAAGTCAGGCTGAAGCCCATTTTATAAAATAAAAAGAAATAAATTTGAGTTTACATTCAGACAAGTTAGGCCCAAAAGTGGCCTGACTCGGATCCAACAATAACAAATATCCGACAACAACCATTAGGTCATATTAGGAAATCAGCTTCGGCTCTTTGTGTCTCTTCAACTTGTCATACCGTCGAAACTCTGATTCTGGTTTTGCTACATGACCGCACCAATTGTCTCCTCATCATCATTTTCCTTACCCTTTGAAGCTAAGTCTCTAACCTTTAGCTCTATTTCATCCAACATTTAGTACAATGGGTTGAGCTTCTATAGAAGCTGATACCACCACCTCCACTGTCGATTAGATTTAAGAGACCTAAGGTCTGAGTGTTGTGTTATAATCAGTGGTTTAGATTATTTCTATTTATATCTAGGGATTTCATATTTAGATCTAATTTATCTACTATTTGAATACTCTGACCTTCAACATCCAGAAATCTGATTGGATATAGGTGTTGTATTAAAAAAAATCATTTCCAACAATACGTTTGCTTATTTTCACATATATATATATATATATATATATATATATATATATATATATATATTGCATAATCTAATTACACCTCTTTATTTACTCTGCATCTAGGTTGCTCATGGATTCTCAAAATTTCAAACTAATAGGATGTATGCTAAACCCTGTTGATAACTATTGTTTTCCAGGCTCTTCTTCACTTTTATCCTTGTATGTGCCTCATTGAGTCCTTTTCAAGTCAGATTTACTATTTCAATATTATTTCTTCTGTGACTGTCAACATTGTCCTTTGTTTGTTCCTTGTTCTATCTGTTAGTGACTTTCATCTTCATGAGTTATTCGTATGATATTTGGTGTTCCAATTTTGTCTAATTCAATTATATATCTTTCTTTCCCTCGCACTTGCTCCACATTATTGTATTGAAAATCACCTGGAAAATGAAAAACTAGGTTAGTAAAAAATCAGCTAGTGTTACCTTCTCTAAGGGAATATATCACTTCCCATCAGTACTTTAATGGATTTAACCACAACTGCCACACTCCAAGGAAACTCCCACTGTGTATTCAAAATCTGCACCATGGTTCAAGAGTCACTTTCAATTATGATCAGAGTAATAGAATTCATTCTATAATACTTTAGGCACTCTCTAATAGCTATTGCTTCAGCAGCCAAACTTATGGTGTCTTTAATTATGTTACCTTGTGATACCTCTAGATCACCATTTTGATCCCAAATACAAAATACAATAGAGCTTGGATCAGGATTTCCTTTAGATGCACCATCTGTATTCTCTTTTAGCCAACCATTCTCAGGAGGAATATATCTAATCATCTTAAAAGAGGTAAATATTTTGAATGACTATAATTCATCCACTATCTTAACCCAATCTCCTACAGCAACTTCCATGTGGAATCTGAGTTTTATAAACTTAACAATAGTTTCATTAATTTCCCAAAATATATTTCTTTCATGATAAGCTCCACCATGCTTAATAGTATTCCTTCTTTTCCACAAGAACTATTGAATAACAATAGGCACAATAGTGTACACTACTTTCAGTTAAAAGTTCACACATTGATTCCTCTACATCCTAATACTTTATTTTAAATTTAATCTTCATTTTCTCATTTCAAAACCTGCACAGTAATGATCCTACACCCTTAAAACAGTCTCACCTCTAAGAAAAATGTGACTAGTTATTTCTCTTTTAGAATTATTGCAACAAACACAATTCTCAGAGAACTCAGGCTTCTAGTTATGCATCAAAGCAGCAGCTAGAATCAATCCTGGCCATATTCTCCATGTTAAGAAATAGAATTTAAATGCTAGGCCTTTAATCCACATTGCCTTCAAATCTTCATTCTCATCTTCTTTTTGTTTTAGTAATTCCTAGGCATTTCTTATGGAAAACTTGCCAGTGCTACTTATGGTCCACCATGGTTTATCCATATTGTCTTCATAACAAATAAAATTCATCTATTCTATGACATGATTCACTACCTGGCTTGGTACTTCATCCTTCATAGTTTCATAGTTTCGATGTTAGTCCTTCATAGTTTCAGAGTTTCACCCATTTTCATCTAGAAAGTTTGTAATATCAGATAAGGAGTGAAATGTTTGAACCTGAGACTGTTGCATAAATAGAGGACCGGTGTTAGTCCAGTTGTCAAGCCAAATAGTAGATATTCTACTTCTTTTCTCCCATCATTAGTAATGTTCAATCTTATCTCTATTTTTTAGTATTGTCTTTCACACTTAGGACCCTTCTCCCCACTTCACAACTGTAGATACCTATTTTTTACAATACTTGTTCCATAAAATATTTGTTCACAAGTTGTTTTGAGTGTTGAATCTTCACCACAGTTTAGCATGCATAGCCTGAGCCACATCGGAGTGAGATCTAAATCTCAAACCTTCTTTCTGTTTGGGTGATGAAATCTTATTCCAAGCAACCTAGTGTTTGCTTCTTCCTGTTTCCTTGCTCTGCCAAAAAAATTTTACAAAGATTCTTTACAATTCTTTAAATTGATTTTAGGTGGAACAATTTCTGATAAAACATATAGAGGGATATTCTGAAGGACACTTTTTATAAGAACTTCATTCCTCCAAAGGGTAATAACTGACCCTTTCATTTTTAAGTTTGTTTTAAACTTTGTCTATCAATTTAGAGTAGTGCTCTTTTTTTCTCTTGGAGTATGACAATGTACAGCCAAGATATTTTAATAGAAAACATCCTCTATTTATTCAAGTAGTATGTCCCACCTGTTGCACCACACTTGTTAAAGTGATCGGGTGTATATAGAAGGAACTTTTTTACATATTTCTCTTTTGGCCAGATATTAGCTTATATTCCTTCAATACTTGTACTATCTTATTATTTGAATACTCATTAGAAGATGAGAAAATAATAGTATCATCAACATATGCAAGATGGTTCAAATCAGGACTCCACTTAGGCATACCATATCCAACAAACGCAGTATCATCAAAAAATAAATTAAGGGCTCTAGTCATCACCTCAGTTGATAAAATAAAGTGCGTCGGGGATAGAGGGTTTCCTTGTTTAACTCCTATAGTAGAATGGATAAAAACAATTGATTTTTAATTTAATAACACAGGGTAGTAGTTATTTAATATTAGCCTCCAAATTATATCCACCACTCTATTAGAAAAACTCATTAGTCTAAATACTTTTATCAAGAAAAAGAAAGATACCTTGTCATAGGCTTTAGCCATGTCAAGTTTAAAAATCACATTTGAAGGATTTCCTTTCTTACCTATGTCAGTAATCAATTCTTGAGTTAGAAGAACATTCTCCATAATACTTCTACCTTTAACAATGCTAGACTGGTTAGGGGAAATTATATTTGGTAAAATACTTTTCAACCTGTCATGTACAATCCTAGATAGGATTTTATTAACAAAATTACTAAGACTAATTGGTCTCAAATCTAAAAAATATTGGACTTTTTCCTTTATCGAAATGAGAATCAGATTAGATGAGTAGTGGATTTAGGAAGAGTATTACCTGCAAAGAAGTTTTACACCAATCTAACTATATCTCTACTAATAATGTCCCAACAAACCTGAAAGAACCTACTTAATAGTCCATCTGTTTCACTAGCACTGTCCCCATTTAGCTTTAAAATGGCTTCCTTAATTTTAATCTCTTTAGGATTGGCCTGAAGCACCGTATTTTCAGTCTCAGAAATTATCTCAGGAATATTACTCAGTAAAGAAAAATCACTTGTATCTCTCTCCTGATGGAATTTCTTATATTAAAAATTTATAGCCTCATCTGCAATCTGGCATACTTCTTCTAACTAACAACCATTATCATTGAGAATTCTAGCAATCTTAAGTTTATTTCTTCTCCCTTTTGACAATACTGTGAAAAAACTTAGTGTTTCTAATCCCACTTTCAAACCAGTCATAACCAGCTTTTTGCTACCAGAAACTCTCTTCCAACTTAAGATATTTAATATATTCAGCTCTAGCTTTGTGCATAACAATTCTATTTTTTAGATGGGTTTTCCCCAAACAACTTCTCCTTCATCTTAATAGTTTCTTCTTTAACAATCAACTGCTAAAAGTTATTACCAAAACTCTATTTTCTCCACATAGTAAGTTCTTTTTTTTTACTTTTTTAGTCTTTCTTTCGAAGTCATTAAATGGATTATCATGTCGACTTGAAAATTTTGATGAAATATGTGAAATTTATGATTTTATGTGATTTGACTATTTCATCTCTCCCAATAGTTGCATTATAGTATTTCTGGGGTGTGGGGTGATTGACATAATTTTTGATGCATTTTGATATAATTTATGTGATATTACGATTTTTATGGCTTTGAGAACCTTATTTAGGATTTATGTGGAGATTTTTGAATTTGTGTAACGGATGGCTAAACGGACTGTACCGAAAGCTCTGTAATATCAATTTTAGGATGGTTGGATCTTTGGTTCGGTTCTTGGCGCACCCGAGCTCATTCCGATCGATTGGTCAGAAAATTAAAAATATGGGTCTGGGACCCACATTTGGTCGAAACGATCTTGGATGGAAAATCTGACTTTACCAATAGATCTGAAACATAGATTTTAGGGTGATAACATATTTGGTGTTATTTTACAGCTTTTAAATCTCATTTTGACCCTCGATTTGAAAAATTATGATTTTGGATTTCGTGAGTCAACTTTGTGAAAATAATATTTTTTTTCAAAAATCCGACTTCGCCAACGTGTGTGGAATGTCAAATTTAGTATGATTACAAAGTTTGTTTGCATATATCGAACTCCGAACTAATCTCGGGCACCCCATCAAAATTTGGATTGGACTTTAAAAAGTTTTTATCTATAGCTGGTGTAGAAAATCTGCACTATTAATAGCAATTTTTGAGCCCATTTTGCTCATTTTCATCTTGCCTTTTAAGATTTAAACCCTAAAATAGTATGGGATCTTAAAAGTGAAGCTTGTGGGAGATTGGATAGCTAGATTAACATCTATTTCTTGATTCTATTACGGATTTAAGGTAAGAATTCACCATTTTCTTAGTATTTCTTGATTAATTTCTCAAATTTCAAATATCTTACGGCTTGATTTTAGATCCAAATTTTACTCTTTTCCATTTGATTAATATTTTAATTTTATATTTATTAATTTTTATCAATTTAAACTTTAAAACAACTCTGATTCTTGATTTTAACCAGGATTTTAAAGATTTCACCCGGTAAAGCTTTAAAATTATTTTTCTTCAATTTGAACCTTGTTTTTTACTCGACTTAACTTGGATTTTTATCTGTAGGTTTCTAAAAATAAGTAAAATGTATTTTGAAGTAAAGTTACAATTTCGCCCTTCTTTTTTGAAAAAACTATCCTGAGGGTCCGTTTTGACCTTGAATCAAAAGTAGTCAATATGAGTGTCAGTGTTTTTTTTTATGCATATATTCCATATTTGATGTTTTAAAAAGAGTTTGGGATCATTCATGGAAAATAAGATTGTGGGTTCAAAGTATAGCAGATCGGTTTTGGCTTTTGAGGTAGGTTACGGCTTAACTCTTTCAGACTAGGATGGGTAGTAAATAATGGTATAAAATACATGTTAAGGGTGGGAACTAATCATGAAAAATGACTATTTATGTGTTGTGCCCGTGTGGGAGCCTATATGTGATGTAATTGTCGAAATTGAGTTATTATATGATATGTGTCACCGTGTAGAGTCCTATGTGATATTCATAGCCTTGAGTACATGTGAATTATTATATTGTGTTGTTAATATGCTTAATATGGTACCATTGGTGTATTGTGATTATATTCATACTTTATTGGCATATGAGACATGTGGAATTCGTGGATGAAACTAAAATAATAAGTGGATATTGGATCACGTGGTTGTGGAAATATATCATTATGGTTGGTTATGAAAATATATCATGTTGTTGGTTTTGAAAATTATATCATGTGGTTGATTGTGAAAATACTCATTGTGATTGCTTGTGAGCATTGCATCCTCATATTATACTCATTCATGAAATATTAGTACCACTGTGGAAACATCTAAGAAACACTGGCAACACCTTTTTAAAACCCTCTTTGAGGGATGTGTCGGGGAGGAGATATTGTAACACCTTATAAAATCCTTTTTGAGGGATACACCAAAAAAGAGATATGAGATATGTGGATTGTAAATGAGTTGATAAACCCCCCATGGATCCTATGTCGGGAAGCTTTAGCTCCGTAGGTGTATACAGGGATTGTACGATGATCCCAGAAGTTGTGTAACAACCTCGTGAATCATCATCATCATTATATACATTGCACTTATTTTATTGTATTATGTCGTGTTGCATTACCATATTGACTTGTCATTTTATATTTGTTGTATCATCTTTTACTTGTATTTGATGATCTTATATATACATGTTCTGCTTATATGTGATATAATACGTACTTGTGTCCTATTGTGGTGTAATGTTGCAATATATATGATATAATAGAACTGGTACTGCAAGCGGTATGGGCTACTATTATGGAAAATTTTCAAATTGCAAGTGACGTGCCCTTAGTATGTATTGTGCATGCTTTATTGACTACTTTGCTCAGTCGGCGTATGATACCAACTGAGTACAAGTGGATCATACTCACTCCTACTTCACCCTTTCGGTGCAGCTTTAGGTTTGGGTGCGCCTTAGAGTGATTGATTTTAGGTGCCTTCAGATTACTCAAGGTAGCAGTTGGACATTCAAACGTCCGAAGTTCACCTCTATCTTTCTATATTAGTTATTCCTTTATTAGTATTTGAAGACATATACTATTCCTTTGTGGTTATTTTTATGATTTATTTGACTCCTGGATAGTATTAGTAGTTCTTACACCTTTAACACTAGGATTTGGGACTTATGGCTGCATGTGTTGATATTATTCTTTCCATTTTTATTATATCTATGTGTTTTGGCTTTGCTTTAGAAGCGTTAACTTGGAGGTTTTTCTATCTTTTCCCTGTGTGTATCAGTTTGGGTGAGAGGCTTACTTATCAAGGTTTGTGGCAAAAACCCTTGTTTATGGATTGTGACAAATTAGTGTCAGAGCAGCCAAGTTTCATTGGTCTCAAAGGTGTAAAAATGGGATATCTAATAGTCTCATGGATCGATACGTAGACGTCTATATCTATCTTCGAGAGGCTCTAGGACGCCTTTAGGAAACTTATCTTATTTTATTCTTTATTGTGTGAACTTCTTTCATACCTTGTTTCTGAGTTTTGTCTCACTCATTTTGTGTGGATGGTATGGCTTATAATATATCTTATCAGTTTTGAGATATAGCGAGAGATTGTTGGAGGTTGCTTGTCAGTTATCGACCCTATGATTCTTTTGAGATAACTTGGGATCAGTTCGTTGAGGCTTTCCTGGAGAGATTTGTGTTTTTTAGTTTGAGAGACCAAATGCGAGATGAGTTTAATCATTTGGAATAGGGATCCATGATAGTTGTTGAGTATAAGGCAATCATCCATGCCTTGACAAATATTCTTATGGCAGCACTTCCACCGAGTTTGAGCAGATATGGAAGTTTGTGAAGGGTTTGGATGTCTCTCTTCAGTTTGCTACGACTCAGACGATTGTATTTGAATCATTTTGTAGAGCATTGTAGATCATGCAATGATGACAGAGAGCATTCTTTGAGTATCCTAGGGAGGCACCAAGAAGATACGCCATTTTGGTGAGTTTAGAGGTCAGGTTTTTTGTGGTAGAGGTACCAGAATAGGCCAGTGTAGGCAGCTTTATAGATTTTCTCTTATTGAGACTGGCCATAGAGGTTCCTACTTGTGTGATGATATTATCCATGTGGCCAGGGATTGTCCCCGCCGGGTGATTCAAGCTACTCCTATTTCATTTGTGAGGCATAGGGGTACTACCGGAGGTGCGAGGGGCAGAGGTAGTAAAGCTCATGGGGCCACTAAAGTAGTTGGTAGTCGCAGGGCTACCTAGGCAGCTGGTGGTCATGGTCAGTGTTATGTTATACCAACTAAACCGAAGGTAGAGGCTTCAAATATTGTGATCAAAAGTATCATCCTCATTTTTTTAGAGCAGCATCTGTATTATTTGATCCCAAATCAATATTTTCTTGTGTATCTGTGTATTTTGCTTTGGGTTTTGATTTTTTTAGTGAGCCTCTTGTCATGCCTATTCATGTATCTACCTCGATAGGTGATTCGTTAGTGGTGAATTAGGTGTACCAATTTGGTGTTATGGATTTTACTGGGCGTGAGACTTTGGTAGACTTGATTGTATTAGATATGATTGTTTTTTATGTTATTTTGGGTATGGATTTGTTGACTCTTTATCATGTTGTCCTAGATTATTATGCCAAGACTGTGACTTTAGCTTCGCCAGATGTATCAAGGATATCTTGGAAGGGTGTACTCCATTTAGGTTCTAATAGGATTATATCTTATGTTCAGGCTCATAAATTGGTTGAGGGGTGATGTTTATCTTATTTTGATCACATTTGTAACACCAGTGTTGTTTTACGTCCTTTTTTAAATTTTTTCTATGTTGTCTGTAAGTCTATAGATGTGTTTCCTATGGACTTGCCTGATATGCCTCTGGGTTGAGATATTAATTTTTTATTGATGTTGAGTGGGCACCAAGCTAATTTTTATTCCTCCTTATAGGATGGCCCTAATAGAGTTGAAGGAACTGAAGGATCCGTTGCAGGGGTTATTGGATAAGGGATTTATCCGACCTAGTGTTTCACCTTGGGGTGTGCTTGTCTTGTTCGTGAAGAAAAAGGATGGGTTTATGTAGATGTGTATTGATTATCGGCAGTTGAATAATATGACAGTTAAGAATAAGTATTCTTTTTCTCGTATTAATAATTTATTTGATCAGCTTTAAGATGTTGCGGTATTTTTGAAGATTCATTTTAGGTTCATTTATGACAAATTGAGGATTAGAGATTCAGATATTTTGACGACAACTTTTCAGACTCGATATGGTCATTCTTTGTTCTTAGTTATGTCCTTTGGGTTGACAAATGCCTCTGCCGTATTTATGGAGTTGATAAATCAAGTGGTTCGACCATATCTTGACTTCTTTACTATTGTATTTATAAATAATATCTTGGTGTATTCCAAGAATGAGGTTGATTATGAGGAGCATTTGTGGATTGTGCTTCAAAGATTGAGGGATGAGAAGTTGAATGCCAAGTTCTATGAGTGCGAGTTTTGGCTGGAGTCTATTTTTTGAGGGGTCATATGGTGTCTAAGAAAGTTATTATGGTTTATCCAGCCAAGGTTCCAGTGATTTATGATTGGGCTAGACCTACCTCACCCACCGAGATTCAGATTTTTGTTGGGTTATTATCTATATTTTGTTGAGGGTTTCTCTCTTATAGCAGCTCCTTTGACTAAGTTGACTCACAAAAAGATTTCTTTTCAGTGGTCCATTGCTTGTGAGGCGAGCTTTCAAAAGCTCAAGGATTTGTTGACTTCAGCTTTTATCTTGACTTTTCTCAAGGTGCGTGTGGGTTTTACCATCTTTTGTTATACTTTAGGTATTGGGTTAGGTGTTATGTTGATGCATGATGGCATGGTTATTGTTTATGCATCTCATCAGTTAAAGTCTCATAAGAGGAATTATCCTACCCATGATTTGGAGTTGTGTGCAGTCGTGTTTTCCTTAGAGTTGTAGAGGCACTACTTGTACAGAGTTTGTTGTAAGATCTTCTCAGATCATCGTAGCCTTCAGTACTTCTTCACCTAGCAAGATCTTAATATAAGACAGTGTCATTGGCTTGATTTTCTTAAGGATTATGACTTGACTATTCTCTACCATCCGAGCAAGGCTAATGTGGTTGCGGATGCCTTGAGCCAAAAGTCTACTAGCATGGGTATCCTGGCATATCTTTTGAACCAGGAGAAGCCTTTGGCCTTAGAGGTTCAGTCTTCAGCTAACCATATGGTTAGGCTTGATATTTTGACACCTGGTATATTTTAGCATTTGTGGAGGCTAGATATTATTTGATGGAGCAGATTCGAGCTCATCAATATGATGATGTTAGATTAAGGTTAATTCAATATAAGGTGTTGAGTGGGGAGGCTAAGAAAGCCTCACTTGATTCCAAAGGAGTTTTGAGGATTAGGGGTCAAGTTTGTGTGTCGAGAGTAGATGATTGGATTAGGTTGATCTTGAAGGAGGCCCATTGTACCAGATATTCTATCCATTCAAGTGTGACTAAGATGTATTGTAATTTGATGCAGTACTACTGGTGGGGTGATATAAGGCAAGATGTGGCGAACTTCAAAGCTCATTACCTTTGTTGCCAGCAGGTGAAGTCCGAGTATATGAGACCTGGTGGATAGCTTCAGAGGTTACCCATTCTCGAGTGAAAGTGGGAACGGATCACAATGGACTTGGTGACTGGTTTTCCTCGTACATCTTATGGCTCTAATAGTTTTTGAGTCATCATGGATTGATTTACCAAGTCATCTCATTTTATTCTAATTCAGGTCTCATTTAGTGTTGAGAGGTTGGCCCGTATCTACAGTCGGAAGATTATGCGTCTCCATGGTGTATCGATGTCCATTATTTTATATCAAGGTTCTGTATTCACATCTTACTTTTGGTGAAATTTTTAGGATGAGTTAGGTACTCGGGTTGATCTTAGCAGACTGATAGTCAGTCAGAGCAGACTATTTAGGTTTTAGAGGATATGCTCCGCGCATGTGTAATAGATTTTGGTGGCCAGTGGGAGCAGCATTTGGATTTAGCAAAGTTTGCATATAATAATAGCTACCATTTCAGTATTGATATATCTCCTTGTGAGATATTATATGGTAGGCATGGCATTCCCCAATAGATTGGTATGATATTTCAAAGGTGATTCCTTGAGATGCAAACTTGCTTTGTGAGTCTTTATATAGAGTTCGGGTCATTTAGGAAAGACTTAGAGTGGCTCAGAGTAGGCAGATGTGTTATGTTGATCATAGACTTTGTGCCTTGAGATTTAGTATTGGTAATCGAGTCTTTCTTTGATTTTTACCCATGAAAGGTGTGATGAGGCTTGGGAAGAGGGGCAAGCTTAACCCTAAGTATATTGATCCATTTTAGATTCTTCGAACTGTTGGTGATGTGGCTTATGAGTTAGCTTTGCCCCCTGATCCATTAGTTGTTATCCAGTTTTTCATGTTTCTATTCTTTGCCGCTATATTCCTGATGAGTCTCATGTCATTCATTGGGAGTCGATTCAGCTAGATGAGCAGTTAACTTTTGTTGAGGAGTCGATCTTTATTTTGGCTGGGGATGCTAGGTGGTTGCGCTCTAGAATTATCCCTGTGGTTAAGGTTCAGTGGCGACATCGACCTGTAGATGAGGCTACTTGGGAGGTTGAGTCTGATATGCATAGTTTCTATCCCATCTCTTCATTCATTCAGGTATTTCTTTGCCTTAGTTCGAGGACGAACTAGATTTTTAGTGGTGATGATGTAACGACCTATAAATTTTGATGAAATATATAAAATTTGTGATTTTGCATGATTCAACTATTTAACCCCTCCACATAGTTGTATTAAGGTGTTTCTGGGGTGTGGGGGTGATTGGCATGATTCCTGATGCATTTATGTGATATTGTGGTCTTTTATGGCTTCGAGAATCTTATTTTGGACTTATGTGAATATCTTTTGATTTGTGCGATGGATGGTTGAATGGACTGTGCGAGCAGCTCCTGAATATTGATTTGAGGTTAGGTAGACCTTTGGTTTGGATCCCGTCTTACTCAAGCTCATTCCGACTTATTGGTCAGAAAGTTGGAAATTAGAAAAATGTGTGTGGTACATTTGGTCGAAACGACCTAGAATGGAAAATTTGACTTCACTAGCAGATCCAAAACGTCAATTTTAGGGTGGTAAGACATTTGGTTTTGTTTTAAGGATTTTAAATTTCATTTCCACCCTCGATTTGGAAAATTTTAATTTCGGATTTCTGGGGTCAACTTTGTGAAAATTATATTTTTAGAAAAATTCGACTTCACCAAAATGTTTGGAACGTCGAATTCAGTGTGATTACATAGTTCATTTGTATAAATCGGACTCTGAACGAATATCGAGCACTCCGTCGATGTCCTTATTGGACTTAAAACAAAATAGTTTTTTATCTATAGCTGGTACAGAAAATCAGCACTATTAATAGCAGTTTTTGGATCCATTTTGCTCATTTTCATCTTGCCTCTTGAAAGTTTAATCTTAAAATAGTGTGGGGGCTTAAAAGTGAAGCTTGTGGGAGCTTGGATCGCTATATTAACATCTATTTCTTGATTCTATTATGGATTTAAAGTAAAAATTCACTCTTTTCTTAGTAATTTCTTGATTAGTTACTCAAAATTCCAAAAATATTAGGGCTTTATTTTAAACCCAAATTTTACTCCTTTTCACTTGAATAATATTTTAATCTTGTAATTACTAGTTTTTCATCAATTTAACCTTCAAAACAACTCTGATTCTTCATTTTAACCCGAATTTTAAAGATTTTACCTGGTAAAGCTTTGAAATGATTTTTCTTTGGTTTGAACCTAAGTTTTTACTCGATTTAACTTTGATTTTCATATGTAGGCTCCTAGAAATTTGAAAAACACATTTTTGAAGTAAAGTTATGATTTTGCTCTTTATTTTTGAAAAACCCATTTTGAGATTTTGTTTTGACCACGAATAAAAAGCAGTCAATATGGATGTCGTTGGTTTTGTTTTGATGCGTAGATTCCATATTTGACATTTTTTTAGAAGTTTGGGATCATTCATGGAAAGCAAGTTCGTGGATTGGAAGTGTAGCGAATCAATTTTGACTTTTGAGGTAGGTTATAGCTTAACTCTTTCAGACTGGACTGGATAGTAAATAATGGTACAAAATCCATGTTAAGGGTGGGAAATAATCATGAAAAATGGCTATTCATGTGTTGTTCCCCTGTGGTGTCCTATATGTCATGTAATTGTCAAAATTGAGTTATTATGTGATATATGTAACCGCGTGGAGTGTTATGTGATAGTGATAGCCTTGAATACATGTGAATAATTATATTGTGTTGTTAAGATGGTTAATATGTTACTATTGGTGTATTGTGATTATATTCATACTTTATTGGCATATGAGACATGTGGAAATTCGTGGATGAAACTAAACTAATGAGTGGATATTGGCTCACGTGGTTGTGAAAATATATCATTATGGTTGGTTGTGGAAATATATCATGTGGTTGGTGTGGAAATATATCATGTGGTTGGTTATGAAAATACTCATTATGATTGGTTGTGAGCATTACATCCTCATATCATACTCATTCATGAAACATTGATACCACTGTGGCAACATCTGAGAAATACTAGCAACATTTTTTTAAAACGCTCCCTGAAGGATGTGTTGGGAAGGAGATATTGTAACTCCTTATAAAATCCTTTTTGAGGGATATATCGAAAAGTATATATGAGATATGTTGTAACGCCCCGAATCTGGTACCCGAAACGTTACATAGTGCTCATGACCCCGATGGACCACAGGCTAACCTATGACTGATATCTGTAACTGAGCACTGAATAATATACTGTAATTAAGCAGAATATAAGCTGTAAGGCCATAAGGTTCAAAAGTGAAGTAATACTGAATATAAAACAATGTCTGTAATAGGGTATAACAATATCCAAAACTAAAATAAATTGTCTGAAATATGTTGTAGTCTGTAAGCCTCTAAACTATCTAAAATCTGTGGAGTTGATGGGAAATGTCCCCAACTAACTCTAAACTACTGAAATAATAATGTAATAAAATAACCATGTTATCCTCAAATGATGAGGACTCACTGCTAGTATAGCTTCTGAACATCTGATCTACTAAGGATGCTCGGGAGCTTGTACTTCTAAACCTATGGTATAAAACACCATAACTCAAATGCGTCAGTACGTAGAATATACTGGTATGCAAGTGAGGTAGGATGAATGCAAAGGGTTCAAATGCATGAACAATGCTAACTGACTGTATAACATGAACATGAGAATACATACATGAGTAAGTGACTGTGACTGAGATCGTGATAACACTGATTCATGAATTCTGATAACATGGATTTTCTGATATCTGAGTACTAATACTGGGATACTTAATGACTAAGTCTATTAAGTACTGAGGAACTGATGTCATATTACTGATAAAGGAATGACTATTTCTGACAGTTCTAGTTTTGAAAAACTGGTCTGATTGACTGTATCTGACAGACCTAAAATTTGAATGCTGGTAACATAAATTTTGTATAATTAATATACTATTAACTGGTTGACTGTGTCTGATAGTTCTGAAAACTGATGGAACTATATGAGTTTCATACTGAGTTAAGTGACTGTATTTGACAGTCCTGATTTCTATAGAACTAGACTGAGTTCTACTTTGAAGACTAAATCTGAAACTGAAACTGTGGGAGGTAATCATCTAACCAACATGCCCCTAGTAAGATGTTATAGATGAGTTGGGGTCCAATCTGTAACCCCAATTGGAAGGGTGTCAATATCGCGCCACTTGTAAGGACAAGCTGTGAGTGACCCTCATCTAGCAGTATCCCCTAAAGAGAATGGTGGGACCCGCATCTGACAGTATTTATCCACCTCATCAACCCTCATCTGACAGTGTTGATGTCTCAACCTATGCTGGCTACATAGTTCTGAAACACAAGGATTACTTCTAAGGATCACACCTTCAACTGTCAGTGTGTGTGTCATCATCCTTGGGTTCACTCGGTGCTAATTCCTACTCCCATCTGAATTGACACTAAACATGATTAACTGAACTGAACTAGACTGAGTTCATTGAGTTCCGTTGACTGATGAAATACTACTGAGATTACTGAAGTACTGAGTTTTCTTAGATTACTGGGATTACTGAGTTTACTAAGTTTTCCTGAGTCACATGACCGACTAAATTCTACTGAACATGGCTTGACTGAGGATATCGTGAAAACATGACACTGGCTCTAGGCATACAGATAAATTGTCAGGTACAAGTACCCCCAGGACTCGATAACATGAAACTGACAAGACTTGACACTTCTTGAACACATGACCAATATCAACAATTCATACTACAATAAGTAGGGAAGTTCATAAAGTACATGTTTATCATAATCTTGTACATTGAAGGAATGCATATAATCAATCTCATAATTTCATATTCTATCATCGTGAGCATTTCAACAAACATTTACATTGCACATCAATAGCATGGGAGTAATTTGAACATAAGGGTAAAACATAAATCCATCATTAAGTCACAATTGAGCTATATTACATAATTTTTAGTCTCTTAGGCATTTTGTCAAACACTTAGGGTGCATGACTTAGTGCATGACTTAATCATCAAATTAATATATCATAACCAACTAAATTTCATGGTTTTCAACTCACATGCTAACATATTCTCATAAAAACACATAAAGATTCCAACTTGAGAATCATACAACAACAACCACATGAATATAATCAACACATAGCATGAATATTAATTCATAGTTTAAAACATAGTTCTTGGGCTTCATAGATGGAATGAATCCATAAATGAACACTATCCATACCTGAGTTAATGAATTGGAATGATTGATGGAGAGTTCTTGTAATTTGGCCGTTGAATTTGAGAGCTGGGGTTCTTGTTCTTGAGTGGAGTTGATTTTAATTTGAAAGACTAATGCAAAAGTGAGCAAATAATGCACTCATAGGGTTAAATCCCATGATTAGGTGGAATTGAAGTCATGGGAAAAGACCAAACGGCCCCTGGATTTAATATCATTAAAAATAGAAAATTCCCGATTTTCATCCTTGGCGCGACGCGCCACTATCGCGCCAAACCACTGGAACTGGACAATTGGGAATCTACATGGTGGCGCGACACGGAGCTATCCCGTTGCCACTTTGTTTGCGACCTGGAAGTTTGGAGCGATGCAGAGACATCGTGGAGATTCCCTTGAAAAGGATAATTGTGAACTGGGCCTTTGGCTCTGCGACGCGCTGATGGCTCAAGTGATACACTGTCTCACTAAAAAGGTTCTAACTCTTCACCCAGATGTCGAATTTGGGCGAATTTGGTATTGATGGAAAGATTATTCAATTTTTCACACAAAAAAAAAAGTAAAAATCTTAAAAATTGCACTTGTATAAAAGTGGATTCATCTTTTAAAGTAAGTTTTTAACATTTTTGGGATGATTTTAAGCTATGTAAAAGTATGGGGTATTACAATATTCCCCCCTTGGGAACATTCGTCCTCGAATGAAACTAATTGAGATGGGAGAAATGATAAGCTGAATTGCATACTGAACATAAGCAACTGAAACATGACTACATGACTGACATTTCTGAGATTCATACTGAGCATGCATATTTGATGCATGATTTTATGACTAAACTAACTCATGAATACATGACTGAGATTTTTAATAACTGAGTTTCTCACAAGGAGAATGCATGTCTGATGCATGAACATATGATTGATCTGATGCATGAGCATATGATTGAATACGCAATGGTAAATGGATACCAAGTTTAAAATGGGAATCCGAGCATGAAACCGGTTTGTAACTGAAATTTGAATATGAAACTGAATAAGATTTAAGGAAAGTTATTACCTTGGGCTGATTCTGAGTTTTACGAAGAAGAGGTGAGGGTGCTTGGATGGCATGTTTGCTTCTGCTTTTCAAGTAACTCCCTCAACTGACTGATTCCGCCATAGAACTTTGACTAGAGGGACTTCCTTGTTCCTTAGTCTACGAGTATAGTAGTCAAGGATTTCGACTGGAATCTCTTCATAGAAGAGGTTGTTCTGAATGTCTACACCCTCAACAAGGACTATGACTGTTGGGTCACCTATGCATTTCTTAAGCAAGGAGACATGAAAAACTGAATGCACTGAAGCTAGATCTAAAGGCGACTCGAGATCATAAGCTACTTTGCCAAAGCGACTGAGAATTTTTAAGGGACTGTTATATCGGGGATTTAGCTTTCCCTTCTTGCCGAACCTCTTCACTCCCTTTATGGGAGAGATTTTCAAACACACAAAATTTTCTAACCTCATATCGAGATCCTTTCTGAACATGCATGAACGGGAATATGAGAACATGGTTGAGTCTGTAACATGTAACGCAAACTGGGTATCGTGAAATGAACGGAGCCATTGAGTATATGGATTAAGGTTGATATTGGATCTAGAGGGTCAACCTATGGGTACCCACAACTCCAAACTAGATTAGTTATGCGAAGAAAAATTTGAAGGTTTAGGGCATGATAGTTTGGGGGTTATATAGCATCTCCCCCTTGGGACATTCTGTCCCTAGAAGAAAACTAACTTGACTGAGATACATAGGAAAATTAGGACGATACATAAGGCACCTACGAACTGAACCGTGACTGAATATCTGGGATCTGAAACTAAGACCTAATACATGAACTGAGTTGATCTTGCAACTACTGGGACTTTCTATCTTGGAATAGTTACATTCCTGAGATTTTTGATAGTATGACTAGGTGGAAAGATGGGAAACCACACCATATGAACTTATTGCCTGATTGCTAAACTGAATTACTGGCTGATCAATCTAACTCTTACTGAAAACTTATGCTTAACTGAAGTACTTCTTCTTCACCTGAGACTACTAAAAATATTTGCATGAGCACTGAGCATAAATGCCTAAACATACTAACTTATCTGATAAATTGAATGACTAATAGCTGAATACTGGGTCTGCAAGATAGAACTGTACTTAGTTTTGAATAACTGAACTGCAACTGCAGAGCATTATTTATAGGAGATAAGGACTAACTGAGTGACATGAGATAACTAAGCATGAATGAAGGGTAACTGTATTATTTGAGAATGCAACACCAGGAGTACAACACGATTCTGGAATAGTCTTGTAAACTGAGGTACTGAAAGGCTGACAACTGAGTGACTGATAACTGTACGCTATGGTCGAGTAAACTAGAAACTAAATTGAGTTATCAACCCGATTAGTGGGCTAGGACTGGGATTGAGATTGTAGCTAAGATGATAATTAAGACTGTAACTGTAACTAAGACTGTAGCTAGGACTGAATACTGGTTTCTAATAACTAAGGTTTAGACTGGTACTGAAGTACTGAATTCTAATGGCTAAGTAACTAATAACTAAAAGCCATGGTTTTGGAGGACTATCTGCGTCCTTTACTAAATATTGATTACTAAACTGACTCCGTAACTAAGACTCAAGGGATAGAACATCATCCCAATGGATTCACCAAGGGATCTAAACTGAGGGTGTATGTGAAATAGTCTGAGTTTGGCTGATCATTAGGAGTAGAGCATGAGTCATGTGGGCTAAACATACGATAAGACAGGACATGAGTGTATGAGTCATGAGCTGCATGACCTAAGTCTGGAATTTCTGTACTCATGGAACATGATTGATAACACTGAGTGAACTGGGATTACTCATACTAGGAACTTGAAATACACACAATCCTAAGAGAAGTGCGTGAATGTAAGTTGTGTTCATGGAACTGAAACGTAAAGCGTGCATACGTATTATGATGGTTGAAGTACAAAACTTTTCACTGAGGTAGGAATGGTAAAGAATCATCTTTCCTTACTGAATTTTTGCATATACTGGTTTCACGACCAGAATCTTGAAGGCCTGACCTTTTGAGACATTATAACCGAACAGTTTCTGTATACCTGTCGGGCTGTGTTAGATGACTCACTAGGGTGGAGACTGGAAAAGGTCCAGTGACTATATCAAGAGAACTTTCCTGATCTTGTTGGAACTGAAGTGCATAGAGTCTATTTGGGCGTTACCCACTGATAGTGCTGGAATTAGCACCCTGCTGATTCGGGCGATCGGACTGAGCTGAAGGACGACCGTGCTGACTTCATGAATCGGGCTTAGGATAGTTTCAAACCTTGTGACCTAACTCTCCACATCTGAAACGCACATTACTGGCAGCTCTACACACACCCTTATGATACTTACCACATTCTTCGTAAAGCAGATGAGTGCGAATAATGCTTGCACTATTCTGAGATTTAGAGCCTGGCACCCTTTATTTGCTACCATTTTTGAACTTAGGAACTAAAGCACTGGCTGAGAAAGGAGCTGGAACAGAAAAATTCTGGCTATGCTGAGAACGATTATCACTCTGTGACCCTGGCTGAGAAAAAATATAGCTACCTATTCTGGCTCTCTTATTCTCTCTCTCTTTCTTCTTAAGTTTCAGTTTTTTAATCTGTTGAGCATAGACCATAAGTCTAGATATGTACATTTCCTTAATCAACATCGCACTCCTACACTTCTTAACCACTCTGCCTGAAACCCCAGACATAAACTTACTCATTCTGGATCTACTGTCTGTTACTGCATGGGGAGCATACCTGGCTAACTGGGTGAACTTGAGGAAGTATTCTTTTACACTCAAGCTACCTTGTTTAAGATTGATGAACTCTAACACTTTGGCTTCTTTCTGCTCTAGGGGAAAGAATCTATCTAAGAAGGTTGTAGCAAACTCTTCTCATTCTATGGGCTCTGCATCTGTACCCCTATTTACCTTCCACTATTTAAACCATGTGTGGGCTATATCTTGTAGCTAATAAGTGGCTAACTCTGCACTCTCACTAGAAGTCACTCCCATGATGTCTGTGTCTTTCTGAACCTGGTCGAGGAATTCCTAGGGATCCTCTTCAGACTTAGAACCTGAGAATAAGGGGGGATTCATTAGGGTGAAGTTCTAAATCCTGGATACAGCTGAATTGGCTACTGGGTTGGACAGAACAGCAATTGGCCGTTCATTCTGAGTTGTGACTAAATTGGCTAGAGTAGTAAATGCAGTCCTGAATTCTACATGGTAAACATGTTCGTCCAGGGGATCTGCCTGAATGGGCTGAGGTGCTGACTAATTACTAATTCTTCTTTCGCTAGCCCCCTTAGAAAGCATATTCTGTAAGCAAGAGGAAGAAGTAGATTAGACTGAGAAATTAATTGGAGATTATGTTCACTGGCATGACATGAATATTGAAAGAAGGGAAACTATTACTAAAATATCACATAGCCTCCTTTACATAAGTGTGGTGCACAACACACCCATGCACAAGACTCTACTAGATGTGGCCTTTCAGACTTCCTAGGACACTGTTGAATGTTAGGCACTGATACCAAGTTTGTAATGCCCCAAATCTGGTACCCAGAACGTTACACTGTACTCATGACCCCGAAGGACCATAAGCTAACCCATGGATGAAATTTGTAACTGAGCACTAAATAATATACTGTAATTATGCAGAATATAAGTTGTAAGGCCATAAGGTGTAAAACTAAACTAATACTAAAAATAAAATAATATCTATAATGAGGTTTAACAATACCCAAAATTGAAATAAATTGTCTGAAATATGTTATAGTCTGAAAGCCTCTAAACTGTTTGAAATCTGTGGAGTTGATGGGACATGTCCCCAACGAACTCCAAACTACTAAAATAATAAAGTAATAAAATAGTTATGCTATCTTCGAATGATGAGGACTCACTGCTAGTCTAGCTGCTGAACGTCTGATCTACTAAGGATGCTCGGGAGCTCGTGCTTCTTAACCTATAGTATCAAACATGATAGCGCAAATGTGTCAGTACGTTAAATATACTGGTATGCAAGTGAGGTAGGCTAAATGCAAAGGGTTCAAATGCATGACCAATGTTAACTGACTATATAACATGAATGTGAGAATACATATATGAGTAAGTAACTGTGACTGAGATCTTGATAACACTGACTCATGAATTCTGATAACATGGATTTTCAAATATCTGAGTACTAATACTGAGATACTTAATGACTAAGTCTATTGAATACAGAGGAACTGATGTCGTATTACTGATAAAGGAATGACTATTTTTGACATCTTTGATTATAAAGAACTGGTTTGATTGACTGTATCTTACAGACCTAAAATCAGAATACTGGTAACATGAATTTCATATAATTAATATTCTATTAACTGGGCGACTGTGTCTGATAGTCCTGAAATCTAATGGAACTAGCTGAGTTCTGTACTGAGTTGAGCGACTGTATCTAACATTCATAATTCTTATAGAATTGGACTGAGTTCTATTCAAAAGACTGAATCTGAAACTGAAACTGTGGGAGGTAATCATCTAACCGATATGCCCCTAGTAAGCTATTATAGCTGAGTTGGGGTCCAATCTGTAATCCTGATTGGAAGGGGATCAATACCGTGCCACTTGTAAGGACAAGCTGTGAGTGACCCTCATCTGGCGGTATCCCTAAAAAAATGGTGGGACCCTCATCTGACAGTGTTTATCCACCTCATTAACCCTCATCTGATAGTGTTAATGTCTCAACCTATGCTGGCTACATAGTTCTGGAATGCAAGGATTACTTCTAAGGATCACACCCCCAACCGTCAGTGTGTGTCCTCATCCTTGGGTTCACTCGGTGCTAAATCTTACTCCCATCTGAATAGACACTGAGCATGATTAACTAAAATGAACTGGACTGAGTTCATTGAGTTCCGTTGACTAATGAAATACTACTAAGATTACTGAAGTACTAAGCTTTCTTAGATTACTGGGATTACTATGTTTACTAAGTTTTCCTGAGTTATATGACTGACTGAATTCTACTGAACATGGCTTGACTGAGGATATCGTGAAAACATGACATTGGCTCTAGGCATACAGCTAAATTATAGGGTACAAGTACCCCCAGGACTCGATAGCATAAAATTGACAAGACTTGACACTTCTTGGACACATGATCAATATCAACAATTCATAATATAATAAGTTGGGGATTTCGTGACGTACATGGTTATCATAATCTTGTACATGGAAGGAATGCATATAATCAATGTCATAATTCCATATTCTAGCATCATGAGCATTTCAGCAAACATCTACATTGCACATCAATAGCATGGGAGTAATTTGAACATAAGGGTAAAACATAAATCCATCACTTAAGTCACAATTGAGCTATATTACATAATTTCTAGTCTCTTAGGAATTTTGTCAAACACTTAGGGTGCATGACTTAGGGCATGGCATAATCATCAAATTAACATATCATAACCAACTAATATTCATGGTTTTCAAATCACATGCTAACATATTCTCATAAAAACATATAAAGATTCCAACATGGGAATGATACAACAACAACCACATGAACATAATCAACACATAGCATGAATATCATAATTCATAGTTTAAAACTTGGTTCTTGCGCTACATGGATGGAAGGAATCCATGAATGAACACTATGCATACCTGAGTTAATGAATTTGGAAGGATTGATGGAGAGTTCTTGTGATTTGGCCATTGTATTTGAGAGTTAGGGTTCTTGTTTTTGAGTGGAGTTGATTTTAATTTGATAAGCTAATGCAAAATTGAGCAAATAATGCACTCTTAGGGTTAAATCCCGTGATTGGATGAAATTGAAGTCATGGGAAAAGACCAAATAGACCCTGTGATGTAATATCGTAAAAATTGGAAAATTCTCGATTTTCATCCTTAGCGCAACGCGCCACTATTGCGCCAAGCCACTGGAACTGGACAATTGGAAATCTGCATGGTGGCGCGATGTAGAGCTATTGCATTGCCACTTTGTTTGCAACCTGAAAGTTTGGCGCGATACAGAGATATCACGGAGATTTCCTTAGAAAAGGACAATTGTGAACTGGGACTTTGGCGAGATGCACCTCTATCATGGAGCAATACTATAAATTGACAATTGCCATTTAAGCTGGCTCCGTGATGCACTGATGGCTCAGGTAATACATTGTCTCATTAAAAAGGCTCTAACTCTTCATTCGGGTGTCGGTTTTAGGTGAATTTGGTATCGATAGAAAGCTTATTCAATTTCTCACACAACATAAAGTAAAAAATCTTAAAAATTGTATACATGTATAAAAGTGGAATCATCTTTTAAAATAAGTATTTAACATTTTGGGGATGATTTTAACCTAGGTAGAAGTACAGGGTATTACATAAATGGATTGTATACGGGTTGATGAACCCCACATGGGTCCAGCGTTGAAAATATTTAACTCTGTAGGTGTATACGGGGATTGTGCGATGATCCCGGAGGTTGTGTAACAATCTCGTGCATCGTCATCATCATCTTCATATACATTGCACTTATTTTATTATGTTATGTTGTGTTTTATTACCATATTGAATTTTCATTTATGTATTTATTGTATCTTTCTTTACTTGTATTTGATGATCTTGTATATATATATTCTACTTATATATGATATAATACGTACGTGTATCCTATTATGGTATGAGTTTTCAATATATGTGATATATTAGAACTGGTAGTACAAGTTGTGTGGGCTACCATTGTGGGACATTTCCTGATTACAAGTGATGTTCCCTTAGTGTGTATTTTGTATGCTTTATTTTCTACTTTGTTCGGTTGGCCTATGATACCTACTGAGTACAAGTGGACCATACTCACTCCTACTTTACCTTTTCGGTGTAGCTTCAAGTTTGGGTGCACCTCAGAATGATTAATTTTAGGCGCCTTCAGATTACTCAAGGTAGTTGTTGGACATTCATACGTTCGAATTTCACCTCTATCTTTCTGTATTAGTTATGTCTTTATTAGTATTCGAAGACATATATTATTCCTTTGTGGTTATTTTTCTGATATATTTGACTCTTGGATAGTATTAGTAGTTCTTACACCTTTGACACCAGGTGTTGGGAGTTATGGTGGCATGTGTTGATTTTATGCTTTCTGCTTTTATTATATCTATGTGATTTGGCTTCGTTCTAGAAGCCTTACCTTAGGGGCAGTTCTGTCTTTTCCCTTTGTGTATCAGTTTGGGTGAGAGGCTTACTTGTTAAGGTTTGCTACGACAAGTGCCATCATGACCCTTTTTGGGGTTGTGACATATCAAAATAGTTTGTATCCTAGTTTCTTCTGACTACCTCTTTAAACTCTAAATGATCAGTCCAAAATTTCAAGAATTTGAAATATTTTTGGACTAAAACTTCAAATTTATCACATTTTAGGAATAGAGGGGCATGATCAAATTATCTATAGCTAAATATTCCACCTCTAACAAGTTAAACCAATTTTGAAACTCACCATTAGTAAATAACCTATTCAGTTTTTCAAAAATACAGTCATCCCCTGCTATTCCATTCTACCAAGTAAAAGGACTGCCTCTATGAATAATCAATAATATATCACAAGCCTTAATACTATCTTTAAAGTCCTTTATTTATGTTGCAACCATAGGTAATCCTCCAATCCAGTCTAAGGCATTAATGATTGTTTGAAATCACCTCTCTTAAGTCGGGAACTTGATATTCTATTGGCTATAGAGAAGATATTGTCCTACAAATCCAATCTTTGAATTTTATCACATTTAGCATACACTAGAGTCAAAATAAAATCTAAGCCCATGGATTAGTTCTGAATTAACATAGAGAGTTATCATTCAGTGTCACTCTCTATTGTTCATTGAAACCATGATTTACAAAGCATCAAATTTTTCCATTGTAGTTATGGAACATGAGTGTCATCTATATTTTTTATCTATATTTATTTATATTTTTAATGTGCTGAAATGGTTTCAGTATTGCTATAAAAGCAAACTTATGTACCTTATTCAACATTAGAACCCTCTGGAAAGCCTTCTAAGACTTAACAGATCTAATATTCCACACTAAAGCTTTCATCATTGCTTGTTAATTGAATTTCCACCCCCTTTAGGCTAAGATCTATTGGGCATTTTCTTTTCTGCTATATTTTGTTTCTTACATTTCATTGCTTGCTTGACTGATTTAATAACCCTTGGTAAAACAACTATTTTTTTTAGAATCTGGTGTTCCTAATGTTCACTATTAAGAATCTTCTCTCTCCCTTCTAATAGATCCCTAATCTCCTCTAATCCATTAATTTTATGTGTGAGTATATCATGTAGCACTGAGTTAAGATGTTCTGAATTTCCACTCCACATTGGTTTCTCAATTGCTAGTGGAATGTCTACAGTAGTTAAGTTGTTATTTGTTGGTTCTTTGTTGCTCACTTTATCATTTGGTGTTAGTTTAACATTATGACTCTTGTTGCTTGGGGGATATAAATTGACATTCAGGTCTTTCTTTCTGTCAATAGTGATCTGTTGTATCTCATAAGTCAACTGCTCCTTCACAATATCACCTCTACCTTTATTACCTGGTGAGATGTACCTTTTTTTACTTATTTATTTAATGCTGTTATGTATTCTTGTTCTCTTTTGTTGTAGATTCCTAATGATTATTAGTAGTTGGAGATGATTCTTCTACTCGATGATGAAAAGACGTGGTTACCCATTCCTTAGTTGGCATCCACTTATTGCCTTGCCCTGTATTTTTTTAATCTTTATGATTATGCGATGTAATAACATTATTATGATTCTACATGTTCTTCTCTGTTTCCTCTGTCAGGGAATGAAATTGATTAGTAGCGCTTATCTTCTCAGGGGTTATAGCCTTCTCTTCTTGATATCTTTTATTACGAAATCTTCTTTTGGTAGGGTTCCATCTATTCTTATTATTGCAATGTTGCGTTCCTAATCGTCTTGCTATGCTACTCTTTTCTTCCTTATTCTGAGTATGATGAAGTGTATTGTTCTCATCCTCTTAATGTACTTGCTTTAACTCAAGGTGTAAAATCCTACACTCATGTTTATTATGTCCTTGGAGCATGCATTATTTACAGTACTGAGGTAGAAAATCATATTGAATCTTCACCATTTCTACTGTAGAATCTCCATTTGTTGAGTTCATAATCTCCATCTCAGCCTATGTAGGAAGATCAGCAAGCAAATCTACCTGTACCCTAACTCTAGCACAACTATGTCTTAACTTATTCACAATATCCATTTCCAGATGAATTGGTTTCCCAACTACAGAAGATAATAAGAAAAGTGATTATTTAACAAAGTATGTTGGCTTAAGTTTAGGGTAAGAAATCCAAGACATTGCCTGTGTAGTTTCCTCATTTGTCTTGAACTTAGCATCATAAATAAAAGGACGCATCTGATAAGGATATCCATTGTTAGCATTGATATAGTAAACACCTGTGGACATTACAGTGACAAAATCTTCAACTCTTTAGAATATAATGATTTCCTAGTAACCTAATATTACACCCTCCTTCCACATTAAGTTGCTTAGGAAGTTGTAATCTAAGATCATCTAAGTCAAACAAACCATACGAAAACTTTCCAATAACTGCACATTGAATCCCTTCAATCCCATTCATCTTGTCTACCTCCTCTTCTGTCCACCTTACTCGGCAGACTCTATTTATGAAATCTGGTTTTTTGATAGGAATTGGTTCCACATCTGCACGTTCTTTATTTAATCTATTATTCTTTTCAAAAGATTCACATAGTTCACTTTTGGAGAAGCAAGTTGTGAACTTTCAGGTGTTGTGGGTTTTGTATGTGTTTCAATTGGTAGAGCTAGAAAATTATCTATGTTATCACAATAGCTGATTGGCCGGCCATGTAACCTGGTTGACCCACGGTCATATTGGCCATTTTCGGTATTGAAAACTCTCAGAATTTATTAACGGCGGTTTAGGGTTTCCTCTCTATCGAGAGAGAAAAAATTTTCACTATCTGCTTCTCGAAAAATATGAAAATAATTATTAAAATTATTTCATTTGATGTCTTTTATGATTAGAAGTACTGAACTGTTTAAATTTATTAACTTGTTAATATTGATTTTTAATAACTTATCACTTACCTTAATGTAGTTATTAAATGCTGTTTTGATTAATATGAAATAGATATTTAAAATTTATAGATAGTAATATATGTATTATCTAGTTACCGCATTATATGTCAACATTAGTTCAAAAATTACCCCCACCTCCACTCCCCTATCTTTACATTTTTTCTACTATATTTAATTGTTTTCTTTGTATTTTGACATTTATGTTCTTGCTTATTTCAACACATAGAATGCTAATTTAAAATTTTAGTTACTTAAATTTTATATTTTAATATTTATTCAATTTATTATTTATCAAAATTTTAGTTACAACTTATCAAAATTTTAGTCACATGGTATAAATAATTTAAGACTGTGTATTATAGTTAAAAATACCTTCTTATCTAAATAGAAAGTCACACCCTTCAAACTTTTTACATTATAATTATATCTTGTTTTCTAGTTTTGTCCTAACTTGTAGTTATTGTGTTATTTATACTTGTAAACAACTTATCATTTGTTTAAAATCCTTACTTATTTTTTTTTAATGTATTATAAATAAATATATATTTTTTTAATTCTTAAATTTAATTTATTTCTTAACTTTTGTGGTTCATAATTTTCCCAGTATTTGAATTTATCTATCATACTTTATTTTAAATTATAGCTTTATATTGGTACAAAATATTAGAGATATAATTTGAATATTTATTTTAAATATAATTTTATTTTATTATTATATATAAATAGAAATATTGGTTGACTATTTCTCTATTTATATTGTTATAATTAATAAGTTTTGTATTACGTGAAATTAGAATTGTAAAAACAATTATGCATAACATAAATGATAAAATGAAATATAGAGTAGATCTTACCAAAAAGAAATATATGGTAGAAGAAGACTCTAATATAATTTAATTTAATATTTTAGTAGTACTTATTGTTTAAAATTCACACTAAATCCTTATTTAAGGTAAACACTTCACGTCTATTGGTGATAATTTTATCTCATATTCACTTTAAATTTATTTTAATTTTAGTTTACATAAATTATTACCAGGATTAAAAAGAATTCAATATTGCATGGAACTACTCAAAAATGAATGAAAACACACCACTTGTTATATAGTAAAAATGATGTGCAAAATTAGTAACAAAAATTTATTCATAAATATAAATTACAAGAAAAACATTGAAAAGGATAAATAAATTGAAATATCTAAATACCTACAAATTTATTTTATAGCTCCCTAGAAAAAGTACATATGTAAATGTAGTATTGTTCGAGGGTCACAAAAGATGAATACAATATTAATCATAAATAATTAAAAATCTAAATTAAGCATATACAACATACCTTGATTGCTACTCAGAGGAATCTTCTTAACATTACCCATAATCTCTTTATCCATAGTAAAAATACTTTTCAATAAAAAATAAATATATATTAAAATATAAATATATATTACATATAAGTTGTTATTTCTAATAAAGGATAGTCTATTCAATCAAATAAAAAGACATTCCACAAACATACTAACAAAAACAAACAACTACACTAATTAAGTCAGAAGTTCATTCTATACCATCCTTTTGAGTGTATCTTCATTGAAGATATAAACACATTACAAATGTATCAAACATCAATGCTCATTAAAAAAATTCTAATATCATCATCAACAATGAATTCTTAACTCTTTTTTATAGTATCTTTTTAAAAGAAAATTGTTAATAATATTACACATAAAGATAGGATAATCGAAGAAGCCCCCCATCTGCATAAACTTATAAATTAAGAAAAATATTACGTGAAAAAAATCAATCAAAATCTCTACCAACTAAATTTAGCATCAAATTGCACAAAGTATCGAGTGATAAAAAGGTAAGCCAAATATCATAAGTATAAAAAATTTTAACGAAGAACGAAACAAAAAAAAATAATCAATTATGATTGCACATAGAATATACTAAATAGCTGTTGATTACCTCAAAATAAATCACCCTCATAATGAATACACACACCTACAAGAAGGGAAAAAATGAGAAAATGTGAATAATAGCATGAATATATTTGTCTGGAATGATGAATAGTGATGGCTTTATATGGATAATGTTTTGAATTTGAAATTTCAAAATCAAAATAGCTAACTTGTTGATAAACTAAAATTCCAAATCAAAATGAAACTACAGTTATCTTATTAGATGGAACATGGATGTCCTAATGCCAATAGGTTTTCCTGCATTTATCTTTCATTTTTTTCGGTTTAAAATCGTCCCTCTTTTTCAATTAAAGAAGTTAAAATCAAATTTAAAATGTGCATTTGTATAATTACAAATTTATTTTATTAATTTTATTATTAGTATTAGTATTAGTATTAGTATTAGTATCATTATCACTATCAATGGTATTACTACTTATTTATTTATCTATTTATTATTATTATTATTATTATTATTATTATTATTATTATTACCATATATTTTTGTTTCCTTTAATATTTAAGCTATATGTATTTAAATATATATTATAACATCTAAAGAGATAAATTTATGGTATTTTGTTACAATATTTTATACAGGCTGAAATTTCATGTATGAAAATTACTATTTTATACGTGAATTTATATATATATATATATATATCAATTCAAATAATTTATCTTCCAATGCAATGTAACTACTTTAAATTCAAAATTTATTTTAAAATTAGATATGTTTTGAATGTGTTTTTGTGTGTGAGCTGGAGACATGGGTTTGAGGGAAATGGAGAGTTAGGTGCAGGTTAGGGGATTGTTTCAGAGAGAGAGAGATTTTCGTTTCAAGCATAAATATTTAATTGTGTCAATTACAAATTTCTAATTTTAAATTTTGAATTTCGCAACTGTCAATTCAAAATTAAACATATACAATTTATATTTTCTTAAATTTTTCAGACTTTGTTCTATGATTCTTAATTTTTTTCATTGTATGATTCCATCATTAATATCTTTAAGTATTTTCTTAATACATTTTATTATATCCTCTAAATTAATTCAATTAAAAACTTTATGCTACTTTCGAAATCATCCACCCTCACCTTTACCCTATCTCCCATTTTTTTTTTTACTTTTTAAACTTTTATTAAAAGAAAATTTATACCCCACCCATCCCAACCCCCCCCCCCCTTGCCCCTCCCCCAAACAAAATAAATTTAAAATTTATTTCATCTTTTTAAAAACTTTTTTCTATACCCGACCTACCCCCTAAACCCCCGCCATCCACCCCTACCTCCTACCCTCCCCCCCCCCCCCCAATTTTCCAATATTTTTTAAAAAGATTTCGAAAAAATGTTTTATTTATTTTTTATTACCCTTTACCCCACCCCTACCCTAACACCCAAGAAAATAATTTTTTTAAACTCCCAAATTCCACCTACATTCACCCAACCCATCTAACCTCCATCCACCTAGCCCACCCCTACCCCTACCCCACCCAACATTAATTAATTATAAATAAATATGTCACTTGCAATTTTTAAGAGAAATGATGAAAGTATTATTTCGTGTTTCTTGCATATCAGTTATTTTAAAGCTCAAATATCAAGACATATAATATAGAATAGGTAAGATAGTAGCTTAAGTTATTGAATCATGAATGAATTTGAGTTGAATTTTTTTATTGAGCAAAGGTTATCTATTTTACATCAAAACATTAGTGAATTAGAATAAAAAGATACTTTTAAATTGTTTGTGCCCTCTCAATAGTAACAATAACTATAGCAAAAATTAGTCAATGACTTCCCTATTTATTTAGCCTTATTCAAATTATAATAATGTATAATAAAATATAAGAAATTATTTGGATTATAAGAAATTTAAATGAAAAATTTTATTATTTATAATAGAAAAAATATAAAATATATAATAGATATAATGTGAGACTCTTTATTCATTAATGTATGTGCAAAGACAATATATATCCTCCATTTCCTTCTTTCTGAATTTTAATTACTTCTAAACTTTTATTTCATTATCAATAATTTTTTCATTGTTTGAATTAATATATTATATTTTATATTAAATGATAAGCTCGTATTACAATAAAATATAAACAAAGATATTGATTTAGAATAAATATAGATAAGAAGAAGACTCCAATATAATCTGATCTAGTAGAAATAATAATGATTTAAAATTCAATTTAGAAACTTTTGTTTCTACCAATACAATTTTATCTCATATTTCAAAATTTTATTTTTTTATTTAAATTCAAATAATTTATTAACTTGTCCTAAGAATTAAAAATAATTTAATAATACATGATTTTTTTAATCAGAATATTAAAAGGAAAAAATAAAATAAATTCATTCTATATAAAAATATTTACTGTGTAAGTTGTGTATATCATGATCAATTATATTTTAAGTCATTATATTAAAAATATGCCTTTTTTGGTGGTGATTTTTCTGTATGTTTTCATTTTTTTTATTAAAAAGAGCCCAAAATCTCTAAACAAAAAATTATACATAAATGTAAATTTATAAGTAAAATTCTTTTAAAAATAAAAAATCATTATTTAAATATTCATAAATCTATTTCATAATCCTCCAAAAAAAAAAGTAAATATGTGAATGATACGAAAATAATTAAAAACAGAAAAAAAAAAAAAAAAAGTGTGAAATAAAGCAACATAAAAAAGAGAGAGAGAATGATATCAAGCACATATTTTGAAAATTTTAAGCTTGTCAACTATATCAGTAAGGCTCCTACTTCCGCAGCTATTTGTTCTCTTTCTTTATCTTTCTTATCTCTTCTGCGAATCAAAAATAACAACAAAATCATCACTAGGATCTCTCATAAAAATTTCTTCATAAGTTAAATAATAGAAATGACATTACTTTAAAAATCGATTTACCTATGAATCTTTTACTTATCGAAGTTGTCGTTTCGATCATTACATGCCTCATTTTTCCTTTATCTATTTGGAGGTTGTTCCATTTTATATTGAGAAGTGAAGAGATAATATCAATGAATGTGCGTTGTTGTTCTTCTTCATTAACCAACAAAGAAACATGAACATAAAAATGTCATATCCTTCTTGCAAATAAAAGAAATATTAAATTAGAAAAAGAATAAAAAATGAAGAATACGAAGAAGACAATAAATTTCACCAATAAAACTAATGATGTAGGAGTATATATAAAAGAGTTTAAGAAGTTAAAATTGTATTCCAATTAAATTTTATTTAAATTCAAATTCAATTTGGCAGAAATAAGATTTAGTTTGTTATTCTTTCTTATCCTTATCTTTTTCAAATATAATGTATATTTATCTACTAATCTATATATTTAAATTTAGATAAATATGTAATAAATGAGATATTATATTATTTTAGAAAAATTAAAAATATTTATCAATAAATTCAATTTCATTCTTTATCTCAATTTCATCTTCTAATTTGATTCTTTTAAAATCCTAACATATAATTTAGACTTCGGCCCTTTCTTTTTAAGTATAATTGAATAATTGAAAATTAGAGAAGGCTAAAAATGTTGATAAATCTTAACTATTACTATCTTAACAAATTCAAATATTTAGTAATTTTTAATTCTAAATTTTTATTACAACAGTATTAAATATTGTCTGGAGCCATGAATGGCTAAAACATGGGACCTGTTTACCACTTAGCCAACGTGCCTACTTCCAAACAGCACTTGACTTCAAAAGAAAATCAACCCTTCTTCAGAATCATAAGAATGCAAGTATATACATATACATGTTTGTGATTTTTTAATATCTTGTCACTTGACTTCTAGTCTTGTTTTTAGTTTTGTTTTCGATTTGAAACCAATAAAATGTATCCAAATATTTTTTTTATAGATAACAATAATAAATAAAAGATGACCAATCTGTTACTCATTCTTATCCTTGCTATTTTATTTTATTTTATTTTATTTTTTCTCTTCGCCTCAATTATCTTCTTTTCTTTCATTTTTCTATTTTTCTTATTTTCAGTTTTATTAATATTTTCAAAATACAACTAACAAATAGGTGAACTTCCCATTTAAGTAGTTTTTCTTATTTTCAGTTTTATTAATATTTTCAAAATACAGCTAACAAATAGGTGAACTTCCCATTTAAGTAGCTTATCTGTTGTAAGTTATTATTATTATTATTAAATAATCCAACACACGTAAGAGATTTTTTTTAAATTTTATCCTTTTTCTTTTATTATTATTACTATTAAGTTTTTCTAAAAAATAAGATTGCTACTAATACTGCTTATTACTACTAATACTATTATTATTATTATTATTATTTTATTAGTTATTATTTATTTTCATAATATTATATTTTATATAATATTTAAATATATTTTATAACATTAAAAAGAATTAATTTATGAATAGTAAGAGTTCATTTAGAACTCTTCCATGCTAAGTTCCTAATTTCAAGCTAATGATAATTGTTTTTAAAAAGAAATCTAATATTTTCAAATTCAAATATCCCTATCTTTTAATTCAAAATTTTTATTACAACTCTATTAATCTTGTCTTAAAATTGTCAAGTGGCTTATTTTTATGTTGTCACTTGGTTTCTTCTGATGCTTCGTCCTCTACTTTATAATATATTAGTATTAGTATATGTACTCGCGCGATGCACGGAGAACAAAAAAAAATAGCGTTATATATTATTTGTGAACTCTTTTATACTTCTTAAGTATTTTCTAAAATAAAATTAAATGTAGCATAAAAGTATCTCCTTCATCATATCGGATGAACCTCAAGCATAACAATAATACCCATTACAGTTACAGCCATAAACTCTAATTCTTAAATCTCTTATACAATTGTATATTAATAACAAACACTAAAACCTTTGAGTAAACTTTTCATGCAAATAATTGATTAATATATAAAATTAATACGATGTTCATCGAAATTATTTTTGCATAGTTTAACTTCACCCATGTCTCTATTAATGTTGAGCACAATCAAACCCTTGATACCCAAAATGCTTTATAAATTGAATAAACATATTCATTTCATTTAGATATTCATAGTAACCAAGCATTGAAAACAAATAAAAATAAGCACAATAAAAAAATACTTGATTATCTAACATATAAAAACTTGACTGGTAAGAAAAACTCTTGCATGTAGACAATAGAAATCTGGCAAGCCAAATTGATTTGTTCATCATTTACTATCATATTAAGCTTAAGTTGCTATTCTTGGTGCATCTTCAATCATGGCTAGTATGATTTCACTATTTTAACATAAGTACAAGCAACCACACATGTCGATGTTCAGTATAGAAATACATTTAAGTAATAACTATATTAGGTATTCCTATATTCAGTTGCCCTTAACATAAGTACAAGCAACCACACATGTCGATGTTCAGAACCGGTATCTCATGTACTCAGCTTTTGGTTCAAGTTTTGATCACTATTTCGCTGTCCTTCATAGGATGACAACTTTCATCTTCTCAGAAAAAACCCATAAAACGTACTTATCCTTTAGCCATATCAAACAGTCTTGACAAATTAATATACTTTTAAAAATTATTAGTTACACCATAAAAATACATTCTAAATATATCAATCTTGAAAACTTCATCACTCCACTCAAATTCAAATATTATAGTGGAATCAAATCGTACCTCCTCAATTCTTCCTGTCATTGCCATGATATACATTAAATATTAGGGCAGGTTATTTTTGATGTTTCTATTTTCTATTGAGAGAAAGGATGAAAGCATAGAAACTTAAACTATATTATATCTTTCTTAGTTGAAAGATGAAACATTGAAGATACTGTGCAAAATATTGTCTTAATAGATTACTAAACATACAATCTCACTTTGACATACATGCCACTTGTGGAGGCATGTGACACAATTTTGGAAAAGAAAACTGACAATGGAAAAACATGACAAACTTAAAGGTCATTGATAAGAGGTATAAGGTGGGATATCCAATGAATAAATTTGAGATATTTCATGGATAAAATTTATATCATATTTAGTTGATGGTGTAAATTTATTCAGGAACTAATTTATATCATCAACCAAGCATATTATAAAAATATCAAACTTAGTCTTGGTATAACTCATCTTATCCCATCAACCATATGACTATATTTTATATCAATAAAATAGTTCAGGGATTATAATCCTAGGATTATAATGTAATATAATTTAGTCTACGTATCAGAGGATATAACACTACTTTGAAGTCCATTACTGTCCAAGCATTCTCAAAAGTCAATCTCAACATGTTATTTTCAGAATATGTAAAACATCTCAGCTTGAAAGAGGAGAGCAATTTTGATTCACATGAACAAATTATAAATCTTGAGTTTTAAACTGTAAACTGGATTTCATACCTGTAGTACAATGACAAACTAAATTTGTTTAAATAAAATAAATAAGAAAGAGCACTAGATCCCCAACATCTTTTGTATTGATCTATTCCAATTAACTAAATAATAGTATCAAGTAGCCAATCTCTATCCAAAGAAGAACAATTTAAAACCTTAAAGAATAATGATGACAACGTATTTTTTATTCACTCAAGGTATATACTAATGCACGGCTACCAATATAATACATACCAAGATTTATGTAAAATAATCACACAGTTAAAACAAAGATACACGATTACAAAATGATCATTTGACTGCTTTTAATCAACGTCTAATTTGCCTACATTGAAGAATGTTAGTCGTTCGGGCAAAGGCTGACTTATATTAAGTCTTGAATCAGTTTATTTGGTCACAATATTTGTTTTCCATCTGTACCGCGTAACTAATAAAATATTTTTTTTACAAATATATATAGATTCTTACAACATTCTTTGTATGGAAAGAGCACATAACAGCGTGTATAATAATTATTAGCTGTAATATTGATTTTCATCACAACCAAGTTGCATAATTTAAGGATACTCGTAAGTTATTACTTATTTTATTTATATATATATATATATATTGAGTGATTGGTGATATTAACCACAAATGGTGCAAACTTAGTAAATTAGGAACAATACAACAAAATGACGTGTAATTAAATTATATGGCAATATTTCCTCGTGAAGCTTAACTGATTTCAAAAAACCTGCAATTAAACAATATATTAACGTAAATATAGGAATACAACTAAATATTAAATATTTCAAAAGAACATTTTCGTTAATCTTCACCACAATCAAGCGAAGTGAACATAGGAATACCTAATAGAGTTATTAGTTAATATAGGAACTTATTAATTTTTTCACCACAATATAAATACTCCATAAGATATAATAGAAAATGACGTAATTGATTTACATAATTAATAATAATCATGTACTACATAATTGATAATATACATTAATATCAAATGGCTTGATTTAAGGAATCATCCTAAGGTAAACTCATCCATATTCAATTACAAATTCGAAGTATATTACTTTCAATATCGAAAATCAATAATAGAAATTAAAATGGAAAAATAGAATTACCACAATAATTTCTTATTTTTATGTCACAAACTTAGTTGTTGTTTTTGTACTACAATATGAAATCAACATATTTTAGATAAGATATAAAACTTAGATTAATGATTTTTATTAATCTCCTTTAATATATATATATATATATATATATATATATATATATATATATATATATATATATATATATATATATATATATATATATATATATATATAAATAGATATGAAATATTATTTAATAGTTAAATAATTAGTAAAATATAAAATAATATGAGATAATTAACTACTTATCTTAAAAATGAAATAATTGAACAATCATTATAGTTTTTATCCAATATAAATCAATACTAATTTTTTACCAAAATATGATATAGTATTAAATAATTAATAAAACATTATGATAAAATAATATTTTTGAATAATCTATACTATTCTCCTTTATTATATATAGTAGTTTAGTGTACGTGTGTTGCACGTGTATGTCATGATAATATTATTAACTTAAATGTTATAAGTTTATAAAATTTGGTGTTCAAAATTCACAATGAAATTTGACTAATTCGAATTCGAAACATGCATGAGATCAGACATGAATATATTCTAATGGTTAATGTGAATAATATAATTATATATTCTTCCTTTCCTTCTCTACACATTAAAATTTTAACTCAAGGATCATGCTAAAACAAAGTTCGATATATAAAAAAAAATCATACGTTAAAACTTAGACGAGTTTGAATTATTGGGGTTTCTCCATTTTCTTCCCTTAATTTTCTTGTTTACTGAATGTGGTCATGTTGTACTTACGATCTGGAGTACATTAATAGTTTAATTTTTCCATCTACTTCATGTGTCCTTATAATTTTTTCACTTTCTTGTCTCAAAAGATAGGAAGAAACTTAAAGTTCTCTTAGGTACAAGTCATATATAATCGAATAACCTTTCAAAGAGAAAAAGAATAATCGAATCAACAACAATTATCAATATCTTTAAAAGGAGTAGAACTTGCAGTAATATATGAGAGAATCACCATTTTCGTACCGTCGAAATAAGCCTTTAATTTTTTTATCTACTTCATTAGACATTATTTTTAATCTGTGGAGTCGAGATATTGTGTATCTCTAACAAAATGAACATAAAAATATTTAGATCAAAGATCTTTAAAATCTCTAGGCATCTTTTCTACTTCAAATTCTCATTCTGTGGTAACCATTTAACCAGTGGCGGACCCACGATTTAAGCATAGTGGGTACTTAAAAAATTTAAAAACTGAAAAAAATAAAATTCACCTCAATGAGGGTTCAAACCTGGGGTATCCCTTCTAGTGGAGAACCTTAAAATCAACCTAAATGTCAGTGCATCCAACCAACTTTTATTTTAGTGGGTGCTTTTATATATTATATACCTATTTTCGTATATTTTTATGTAATTTTACCTATTCCGCGTCGAGTTTAGTGGGTGCCGAAACACCCCACAAATATATGTAGGTCCGACCCTGCATTTAACAGATGAATTTAAATCTATAAATCATGATATATATATTATAAAACTTGGAGTCTGAAAGATCAATAGAACTTTTATTTAAATAAAGAAAAAAAAAGGTCTTGAGCTTTGATTTTTAGACTACTTCATTAAACAACAACACATTTGTTTCATTCAATTTATTCATCAGAATCTTCAACTATAAGAACAAAAGAAATTATCAAAAGAAAGTATGCATATTATTGAGTATGAATAATTCATATATAATCTTCAAAGTTATCAACTAAACAACTCTTTACTTATTGTATAAGCAACATAGTCAACCATTATCTTGACCGAAAAATCATCAAAAATCACTTGTATTGACGAACGCTCTCCTTTCTATAGACGATAAAGGCCTAAGGTATTTAACCAGACAATATTTCCCTTGTATGAAATCGAAGCCTCCATGTTTTTATATTCAACTTCACTAGTGTAACGTCCCAATTTTCTGAACCAAAATGTCACACGGTGCTTATGACCCCGAGGGATCACAAGCTAATTCATGACTGATATCTGTACCTGTATACTGTAATTCATGACATAATAATGCGGAAAACATGCACAATATGCCATAAGGTTCAACTGAAATAATATAACATCCATATGGGCAAAAAATACCAAAAACAACTTAAAACTAAATCTGAAAGCTAAATCTGAGCGTAAATCCGAAAGCCTCTAAGTACTGTCTGAAATAAGGAGTAGAAGTAATATGTCTTCAACTAACTCCGTAAACTGATAACTGTCTAAAATAATAATGAATAAATCCAATCATATTGTCCTCGAATGAAGAGGACTCACTGAATCTCTTCGACTTGATATGCTATGGCTACTGCCGATCTAGAGCTCGTGTCTCTGAACCTATGGTGTAACATGAAAAGAAAGCACCATAGTGCAAATGCGTCAGTACAACTGGAGTACTGAGTATACGAATGAGGTAGGCTAATGCAAAGGGTTTACGTGCATGAATAATACTACTAACTGACTGATATGAACGTAAGAGTACAGATATATATACATAGTAACTAAGATCATAAGTACGTAATGGCTAAATCTGTATGCTAATACATGGCTGGAACCGTAGTTCTGATAACATGGATGACTGTATCTGGCAGCCCTGAATCTGGTTAAACTCTTTGAGTTTCGTGCTATAACTGAATTTGACCGTATCTAACAGTCCCGGTATACTGATATCTGAAGAATTATCTGAGTTCTTTTACTGAGACTAATACTAAAACTGTGGGAGGTAGTTGTTTAATCGACATGCCCTATGTATGCCATTATGGCTAAGCTGGGGTCCAATCTTTGCCCCGACTGGAGGGGTGTCAATACCGCGCCACTGGTAAGGATAGTTGTGAGTGACCCTTATATGGCAGGTACTCAAGGTGAGAATAGTGGGACCCTAAACTGACAGGTTAAGCCACCTCATCAACCCTAATCTGACAGGCTAAGATGTCTCAACCTACGCTGGCTACGTAATTCTGGAACACAAGGATGACTGCTAAGAAACACACCCTAAACTGGTAGGTGAGTCCCCATCCTTGGGTTTACTCGATGCTAACTTCTACTCCCATCTAAAGAAACTAAACATGATTTCAACTGACTGTACATGGACAGATTAACTGACTTCCGTGGGCTGACGGAGTAGTACTATTATGTGAGAGTTAACTGAGATCATAAGATTTTTGAGGTTTCCTGAGTCACATGACTGACTAAGTTCTATAGATTATAGATTGACTGAGATTATCGTGACAACATGACATGGCTCTAGGCACATAGCTATGTTTTTTGGGTACGAATACCCCCAGGACTCAATAGAAGGAAACTGACACGCATGACATGACTTGATCACAAGATTTGAGTCCATAATTCATAATAGCATAAGTAGGGGATATCATATTTCATATAGTTATTCAACATCATAAACATTGTAGGGAATGCATGGATATATTTCGTGTACATATTGTATATCTTCATTATCTTGCATGCTTCATACCACCACAATAGCAACACATGAAAAGCATGGAATTCATATTGAAGTATATAGCTAACATGAACTTGTCATTTAGACATCATAGAACCATACAAACATAAATTTCTAGCAGCCTAAGCATTTTATCAAACACCTTGCATGCATTCTTTAAGGCATAGGTGGGTTTCATACTTTTACCATATTAAACCACCTAAAGTTCATGGTTTTCAATTAACAAACATATATATTCCATGAAAACACCTTTAGACATCACATTGAAACTTAAACAACAATCGTCAACATATACATACTTATATCACCACAAAAAGTTTACAAAATAATATTTAAAACATGATTCTTGAGCTCTATGAACGGATTGGATCCATTGATGAACACAACGCATACCTTAGTGATTGAATCTCGAAAGAGATCTAATATTTCTGAAGGTTCTTGAAGAATTTCTTAGGCTTGCTCTTGAGGAGATGATCTTGAGAGAAAATCCTAATCTTGTGGTTCAGAGTATAAGAGAGGGTTTTTAAGATGCTTAACTGAAGAAAAAATGGGAAAAATTATGCCTCTTTAGGGTTATAAGTCATGAAAGGTGAAGAAAAAAACCAAAATACCCTTATGAAATAAATTCCCAGTTGTTGAAAGTTATAGCTGACGACATTTGTGACAAGGCATAAAAAATATGGTAAGCCGTCAAAAATGTCATCACACAGGAGTTGGAATTAATGGTTTCTGCCTAAGTCTGACGACATTTGTGACAAGGCATCACAAATGTGGTAGAATGTCGTCACTTAGGAGCTGGTTTCTGCCTAAGGCTGACGACATTTGTGACAAGGCATCACAAATGTGGTAAGCTACCACGAATGTAGTCACTTAGGTGCTGGTTTCTGCCTGAGGCTGACGATATTTATGACAAGGCATCACAAATGTGGTAAGATACAACAAATGTCGTCACTTAGGAGTTGGTTTTTGCCTGAGGCTGACGAACTTCATGATAGGGCATTACAAATGTGGTAAGCTACCATGAATTTCATCACTTAGGAGCTGGTTTCTACCTAAGGCTAACGATCTTCGTGATAGGGCGTCACAAATGTGGTAAGCTACCACGAATATCGTCACACTGTTTCCAGTCTGACATGCTGGAGTAAAATAGGAATAACTCTTTGCTATGTTATCAGATTTAGGTAAAATTGGTATTGTTCAAAAGATAATTCAATTATATATCTATTAATAGGTCATGAGCTCAAAAATTCCAAGTATAATGAGAGATATTCTCATTTGAAGTTGATTATACCAATATCTTTCTCAAGAATTCAATTGGTAAGTAATGTTTTGATTCGTCCGATAGCTGGGAGTTATTTGAAGCCTTAATATACATCTAACCTACTCATAAAACTATAAAATAATCATGATGTACTATGCATGATCTTGGTACATGGCTCTAATATTGGTTTGAATTTTTCGAGGTATTATAATATCTCTCCCTTGGAAATATTCGTCCTCGAATGATGACTGCTTGAGAAGAGAGAAAAGATAAAATGATGCAAACACTGATCATTCTCAACTGGCACATGATTTTAGGACTGAATTGAATTCTAAACTGAATATAGCCCAACTGAACATGCATATCTAATGCATGACTGATAAGCTAAACTCATGAATGCATGATAAGCTATACACTGATACTTGATACCAATTTTATACTGGAATTTTAAACATGTAATTGAATAAGCTTAAGGAAAATGGTTACCTCGAGCTAAGTCTAAATTAGTGGAGAAAAGATGAGGGTACTTGATTCGCATGTCTGCTTCTGCTTCCCAAGTAGCTCCCTCCATGGACTGATTCCGCCAAAGAACCTTGACTAGAGGGACTTCTTTGTTCCTCAGCTTACGAGTCTGATAGTCGAGGATTTTGACTGGAATCTCTTCATAAGAGAGGCTATTCTGAATGTCAACACTCTAAATAGGGACTACAACTGCTAGGTCACCTATGCACTTCTTGAGCAAAGAGACATGGAAGACTGGATGAACTAAGGCTAGATCTGAAGGCAATTCGAGCTCATAGGCTACCTTGCCGAAGCGATAGAGAATCCTGAAGGGACCGACATATCGGGTACTGAGCTTTCCCTTCTTGCTGAATCTCTTCACTCCCTTCATGGGAGAGATCTTGAGATAGACATAGTCATCGACCTCGAATTCGAGATCCTTTCTACGAACATCCGCATAAGACTTCTGTCGGCTCTAAGCAGCCCGAAGTCTTTCTCTGATCAACTAAACTTTCTCTAAGGCATCGAATACTAAGTCAGGCCCTATGACTATGGTCTCACTAACTTTGAACCAACCGATCGGTGTCCTACAACTCCTACCATAGAGAGCTTCGAATGAAGCCATCTGAATACTGGAGTGATAGCTGTTGTTGTATGCGAACTCAATCAATGGCAAGTGGTCATCCTAGCTTCCCTTGAAATCAATTGCACACACCCTTAGCATATCTTCTAGAGTCTGAGTGGTCCTTTCTGCTTGACCATCTGTCTGAGGATGAAACACTGTACTGAGATTAACTTGGGTACAAGACCCTTTTGGAACGTTTTCTAGAAGTGGGAGGTAAACTGGGTACCTCTGTCTAAGATGATAGATAATGGAACACCGTGTAATTTTACCAACTCACTGATATAGAGTTTGGCATAATCCTTGGTTGAGTAAGAGGTACGAACTGGAAGGAAATGAGCTGACTTGGTCATTCTGTCTACAATGACCCAAACTGAATCATGCTGATGACGTGTTCTAGGAAAACCCGTCATGAAGTCCATGTTCATTTTTTCCCACTTTTAATTAGGAATAGTAAACTCCTGCATAGAACCACTAGGTTTCTGATGCTCTATCTTAACCTGCTGACATGTAGGACACTTAGCCACAAACTCTGCAACGTCCTTCTTCATCCCACTCCGCTAATAGATCTCCCTCAAGTTGTGGTATATCTTAGTGGCCCCTGGATGAATAAAGTATCGTGAACCATGCGCTTCGATAAGAATTCGCTGCCTTACGTTATCTACACCGGCAACGCACAAACGACCCTAACAACAAAGAACACTATCTCCCCCTTGGGAGAAAACCTCTACTTCCTGACTCTGAACTGACTCTTTTAGCTTGACAAGGCTAGGATCCTTGTCTTGCTTCTCTTTCACCTCGGAAACTAGAGATGACTCTGAAATACTCTAAACACATACACCACCCTCTGAAGAGTCGACTAAGAGAACTCCTAGTCTGGCAAGCTGATGAATCTCCTGAGCTAATTTCTTCTTATTATCCTCAACATAGGAAACACTACCCATGGATAGTTTACTGAGTGTGTCGGCCACTACATTGGCTTTTCCAGGATGATAAAGGACACTCATGTCATAATCCTTCAAGATCTCTAACCACCTTCTCTGATAAAAATTAAGATCTTTCTGGGAAAATACATACTGAAGGCTCTTAAGATCTATGAATACGTCTACATGAACACCGTATAGATAATGCCTCCATATCTGTAAGGCAAAGACAACTGCTGCTAACTCAAGGTCATGAGCAGAATAATTCTTCTCATAGGGCTTTAATTGTCTGGAGGTGTAGGCTATGACTCTACTGTGCTGCATGAGAACACAACCTAAACCTACTATGGATGCATCACAATATACTACAAATCCATCAAAACCATCGGGAAGTGCTAAAACTAGAGCTGAGGTGAGTCGAGTCTTCAACTCCTGAAAACTCTTATCGCAAGGTTCTGACCACTGAAACTTGACCTTCTTCTGAGTCAATCTGAACATAGGAGATACAATAGAATGAAATCCCTTGACAAACCATCAGTAATAGCCAGCCAAACCCAAGAAACTCCCGATATCTGATGGAGAGATAGGGCGAGGCTAGTTTCTTACCACTTTAGTTTTCTGAGGATCTACTCTAATGCAATCACCAGAAATAATGTGGCCAAGGAATGCTATTGATCTTAGCCAAAATTTGCACTTACTGAACTTGGGGAACAACTGGTAATCCCTGAGAGTCTGAAGAACAGTTATGAGATGGTCTGAATGATCACGCTCTGTGTGAGAATAGACCAGAATATCATCTATGAATACTATGATGAATGTGTCCAAGTACTGCTTGAACACCCATTTCATCAAGTCCATGAAAGCTGCAGGGGCATTGGTAAGACCAAAGGACATGACTAGAAATTCAAAGTGACCATACTGAGTACGAAAAGTTGTCTTTGGAATGTCATATTCTCTAACTCTAAGCTGATGATAGTTTGATCTGAGGTCTATCTTGGAGAAATAACTGGCACCCTGAAGTTGGTCAAACAAGTTATCTATCCTAGGCAGTGGATACCTGTTCTTGACCGTGACTCTGTTGAGCTGATTGTAATCAATACACATTCTGAGAGAACCATCTTTCTTGCGCACGAATAAGACTGGCGCACCCCATAGGGATACACTGGACCTGATGAATCCCTTATCTAAGAGATCCTTCAACTGATCTTTTAGTTCCTTGAGTTCTGCTAGTGCCATTCTGTATGGCGGAATAGAAATAGGCTGAGTATTTGGGAGAAGGTCTATGCCAAAGTCTATTTCTCTTTCGGGAGGAATGCCTAGAAGATCTTCGGGAAAGACGTCTGAATATTCATTAACTACTGGGACTAATTTGATACTGGGAGATTCAGAACTGTAATCCTTAACATGCACAAGATGATAACACACCCCTTAGAAATCATTTTCCTTGCCCGAAGGTAGAAAACAAGATAACCCCTAAAAGACGAAGTGCTACCCTTCCACTCTAGGACGGGCTCATTCGGGAACTGAAATTGAACTATCCTATTTCTGCAGTCAACTATGGCATAGCAGGAATAAAGCCAATCTATGTCGAGAATGACATCAAAATCAATCATCTCTAACTCGACTAAATCTGCTGATGTGGATTTCTAAAATATCATAATCGGGCAGTTCCAGTGTACCCGTCGAGCTATGATGGTTTTACCCACTAGGGTAGAGACTGAAAAGGGCTCTGCTAAAATTTCAGGACTGATTCCAAAATTGCCTGCTATGTATGGAGTGACAAAAGACAAGGATGCACCTGGGTCTAGCAAAGCATAAACATGAACATGGAAAATATGTAATGTACTAGTAATGACATCAGGAGAATTTTCCTGATCCTGTCGGGTCTAAAGAGCATAAATTCTATTTAGGCGTTGCCCACTAGTAGCACTGGAAGTGGCACCCTGTTGGTTTGGGCGACCGGACTGAGCTGTGGAACGATTCTGCTGACCCTGAGGGCCTGGCTGAGAACAACCCCTAATCCTGTGGCCTATCTTACCACAACCAAAACAGACATCACTACCGGCTCTGCAAATACCCTTATGGTTCTTACCACAAGTCTGACAAAGGGGGTTTGTTCGGGCACTGCTAACACTACCCTGAGATTTAGATCTTGGTTCTCTGTCACTATTGCCGTCCCTTAACTTCGGCACTGGAGCACTAGTAGAGGAAGGGGATGGAACTACTGACTTAGGACGAAATTGCGAACGATTTCTTCCCTCTGATTTGGGGTGAGCAAAACTGAAATTGCCTGCTCTTGCTCTCTTGTTCTGCCTCTCCCTAGTCTTAACCTTCTGCACCTATATCTGTTGAGCGTGGGTTATGAGCCTGGCTAAATTTATATCATTGTTCAGCATCGCAGACCTACACTCATTTACCACGCTATCATTCACCTCTGACACAAACTTGCTCATCTTAGCCCTGTTGTCTGCAACCACATGAGGGCATATCTGGCTAGCTGAGTAAATCTAAGAAAATACTCTCTAACTGTTATATTTCTCTATCTGAGATTGATAAACTCAAGAACTTTGGCCTCTCTCAGCTCTTGGAGAAAGAATCTGTCTAAGAAAGCCGTGACAAATCCTTCCCACTCAACAGGACCTGCATTCTCTAACCTTTCTACTAACCACTGCTTGTACCAAGTATGAGCAATATCCTGCAATTGGTATGCGTCCAACTCGGCACACTGAGAAGAAGTGACTCCCATGATATCAATGACCTTCTGGACTTGGTCAACGAATTCCTAAGGATCCTCGTCGGGCTTAGACCTAAAGAAGGATGGAGGGTTCACTCGGGTGAAGTCCCAAATCCTAGCTGCTACTGAATTGGCCATTGGGTTGGCCAGAACGACCGCTGGTCGTTCATTCTAGGCAGCTACAAACTGAGCAAGAGCGGTAAATGCAATCCTTAACTCCGCATGAGAAACTGACTTAAAATTATGCTTACTAGCATGATATAAATACTGAAGAAAGGGAACTGTTCCTAAATCATCTCATAGCCTCCTGTATATAAATGTGGTGCGCAATACACCCGTGTACAAGACTCTACTAGATGCGGCTTTCAGACTTCCTAGGACACTATTGAACCTTAGACTCTGATACCAAGTTTGTAACGCCCTGATTTTCTGAACCAGAATGCTACACAGTGCTTATGACCCCGAGGTACCACAAGCTAATCCATGACTGATATATGTACCTGTATGCTGCAATTCATGACATAATAATGCGGAAAATGTGCACAATAGGCTATAAGGTTCAACTAAAATAATATAACATCCATATGGGCAAAAAATGCCCGAAATAACTTAAATTGAAAGCTAAATCTGAGTGTAAATCCGAAAGCCTCTAAGTACTGTCTGAAATAAGGAGTTGAAGGAACATGTCACCAACTAACTCCATAAACTGATAACTGGCTAAAATAATAATGAATAAATCCAATCATATTGTCCTCGAATGAAGAGAACTCACTGAATCTCTTTGACTTAAAATGCTATGGCTACTGCCGATCTGGAGCTCGTGTCTCTGAACCTATAGTGTAACATCAAAAGAAAGAACCATAGTGCAAATGTGTAAGTACAACTGGAGTACTGAGTATACGAGTGAGGTAGGCAAATGCAAAGGGTTTACATGCATGAATAATACTACTGACTGACTGATATAAACGAAAGAGTACAAACATACATACATACATAGTAACTGAGATCGTGAGTACGTAATGGCTAAATCTGTACGCTAATACATGGATGAAACTGTAGTTTTGATAACATGGATAACTGTATCTGACAGCCCTGAATCTAGTTGAACTCTCTGAGTTTCGTGCTATAACTGAATTTGACCGTATCTAACAGTTCTGGTATACTGATATCTGAAGAACTATCTGAGTTCTTTTATTGAGACTGATACTGAAACTATGGGAGGTAGTTGTTTAACTGATATGCCCCATGTATGCCATTATAGCTAAGTTGGGGTCTAATCTCTGTCCCGACTGGAGGGGTGTCAATACTGTGCCACTGGTAAGGATAGTTGTGAGTGACCTTTATCTGGCAGGTACTCAAGGTGAGAATGGCGGGACCCTAAACTAACAGGTTAGGCCACCTCATCAACCCTAATCTGAAAAGCTAAGATATCTCAACCTACGCTGGCTACGTAGTTCTGGAACACAAGGATGACTGCTAAGAAACGCACCCTAAACTGGTAGATGAGTCCCCATCCTTGGGTTCACTCGGTGCTAACTTCTAATCCCATCTAAAGAAACTAAACATGATTTCAACTGACTGTAATAGACAGATTAAATGACTTCCATTGATTGATGGAGTATTACTATTATCTGAGAGTTATCTAAGATCATGAGATTTCTGAGGTTTCCTGAGTCACATGACTGACTAAGTTCTATAGATTATAGATTGACTGAGATTATTGTGACAATATGACATGGCTCTGGGCACACAGCTATATTTTTTGGGTATGAATACCCCCAGGACTCGATAAAAGGAAACTGACACGTATGATATGACTTTATCACAATATTTGAGTCCACAATTCATAATATCATAAGTAGGGGATATCATATTTCATATAGTTATGCAACATCTTAAACATTGTAGGAAATGTATGGATATATTTTGCGTATATACTGTATATCTCTATTATCTTGCATGCTTCATACCACCACAATAGAAACACATAAAAAGCATGGAATTCATATTGAAGTATATAGCTAACATGAACTTGTCATTTAGACATCATAGAACCATACAAACATAAATTTCTAGCATCCTAAGCATTTTATCAAACACCTTGCATGCATTCTTTAAGGCATAGGTGGGTTTCATACTTGCACCTTATTAAACCACCTAAAGTTCATGGTTTTCAATTAACAAACATATATATTCCATGAAAACACCTTTAGACATCACATTGAAACTTAAACAACAATCGACAATATGTACATACTCATATCACCACAAAAAGTTTACAAAATAATATTTAAAACATGGTTCTTGAGCTCAATGAACAGATTGGAACCATAGATGAACACTACGCATACCTTAGTGATTGAATCTCGAAAGAGATCTAATGTTTCTGAAGGTTCTTAAAGAATTCCTTAGGCTTGCTCTTGAGTAGATGATCTTGAGAGAAAACCCTAATATTGTAGTTGAGAGTGTAAGAGAGGGTTTTTAAGATGCTTAACTAAAGAAAAAATGGAAAAAATTACGCCTCTTTAGTTAGGGTTATAAGTCGTGGAAGGTGAAGGAAAAGACCAAAATACCCTTATGAAATAAATTCCAATTGCTGAAAATCATAGCTGACGACATTTGTGACAAGGCATAAAAAATGTGGTAAGCCATCAAAAATGTCGTCACACAGGAGCTGGAATTGATGGTTTCTGCCAAAGTCAGACGATATTTGTGACAAGGCATCACAAATGTGGTAAGCTACCACGAATGTCGTCACTTAGGAGCTGGTTTCTGCCTAAGGCTAATGACATTTGTAACAAGGCGTCACAAATGTGGTAAGCTACCACGAATGTCGTCACTTAGGAGCTGGTTTCTGCCTGAGGCTGACGACATTTGTGACAAGGCATCACAAATGTGGTAAGATACCACGAATATCGTCACTTAGGAGCTGGTTTCTGCATGAGATGATGACCTTAATGATAGGGCATCACAAATGTGGTAAGCTACCACTAATATCGTCACTTTGGAGATGGCTTTTGCCTAAGTCTAACGACCTTCGTGATAGGGCGTTACAAATGTGGTAAGCTACCACGAATGTCGTCACACTGTTTCCCGCCTGACATGCTGGAGTAAAATAGGAATAACTCTTGATCCGATATCAGATTTAGGAAAAATTGGTATCGTTGGAAAGATAATTCAATTATTTATCTATTGATAGGTCATGAGCTCAAAAATTCCAAGTATAATGATAGATATGCTCATTTGAAGTTGACTATATCAATATCCTTCTCAAGAATTCAATCGGTGAGGAATGTTTTGATTCATCTGATAGCTGGGAGTTATTTGAAGCCTTAATATACATCTAACCTACTCATAAAACTATAAAATAACCATGATGTACTATGCATGAGCTTGGTACATGGCTCTAATAGTGGTTTGGATTTTTTGGGGTATTACAACTAGATGCACGATTTCGACCACCAAATCGATTGTCAAATTTTGAACTGATGGTGATGAATAAGGCCATGGTGAAAAAACTAATATTAAAAGTTGTGATTGCTTCAATAGTAAATTGGGGCAAAAATTTATCTCGAGACAAACCAATAAACAAAATTATAGATACTAACATAATTAAGAGGGACACAAAATAACAAAACAGGTAAAACACTAGAAGGACTGGTTATTTCTTCTTGAAAGGCCATAATGTATAGCTAATAATACATAAAATAACTAAACCATAATAATAATTAGAGAAAAGTTGAAGGAAAGTTAATGGAGCTTTATGCATTTATAGATAAATTTATTTAACATAAACCTTTGGAAATTGAGCTTTGTTGTTGCCCTCTTCCTTCATTTTTTCCCATTTTTTTGATAATTATATAATTAGTAATATATTACTACTACTATTTGTATTACCAAAAAAAAAAAGATGTTTTACGTGTAAGAAAAGTTTTCTCTTAATTGCATGCATCCCAATCCTACCTTAAATAGTTTTCTTAAACATGGTAACAATAAGTTTCCTTATAAAAAATGCGGGATGACTCATAATTTTTTTTCATTATATTAATTCTTAAGAAATAAAATTGTTATTGTATGTTGTTACTATTATTCAATTTTGATGAAAACCACAACATATTTTCTTATTATTATTATATATTTTAGAACTCCTTTTTTATGTACATAAGGAAAAAGTTAATTCTCCATATATTTTTGTCTTACCAATTTTAGAACTCCTTAATTTTAAATCTATAATTAAAAGAAATAAGTGAAAAGACAATTTTATCTATTATGAAAAATTTTAATGAGAGGTAAAAAGTTCAAATCACTTTTCTAAGGGTCTTCACACTTTTAATATATTATAGATATAGATAGATGTGAAAATTTGAAAATAATATGAAATAAATAAACAATCAACAAAATAAATTTTGTTGACAACAAAATAGATTCTTGTTGCAAAAATACCAAGTGGCTAGTTCTCAATATGCCACTTGCCATAATTTTAGGCAAAATTCTTTGCTTTTTTATATATACTAGCATACTTACCCGCGCGATGCGCGAATTATTGTAAAGAGAAAAAAGGAGAAAGATAATTGTAACAATCTTGAAATGACTGAATATTCCATCTACCATTTGTATGATCTTCTTAAATCATTTGATTGATTGGAATATATATTTGAAAATTGAAATACAGATTGTGGAATTACTCTTATAGCTTGATTGAAATATATATTTGGAATACAAATTGTGCGGTTACTCCTAATGATAGTGAAATTAGAAGTAATTGATGGATGATCTTATTAAATTGCTTGATTGATGGAATATATATTTGAAAATTGGTATACGATTGTGGACTTTCTTCTATTGCTTGATTGTAAAATATATTTAGAAATTTAATTAAAATAAAAATAAAAATAGAAAGGTTTCAATTGAGGGACACAATAAAGGAAGAGAATGCCACAGGGTCAGTGAGAATCTACTTTTTATAATATTGGGTGCTTTTTTTCATGTTAAAGGACGATGATGAGAGGATATGACAATTACTACTGGGGCTATGAAGATAACATTCTATATTTCTTTTTATTTTTTGTCCATATATAAAAACTTTTCATAATTTTTTATTTTCGAATTAACCCTATAGCTTGATTGGAAAATATATTTAGAATACAAATTCTGAAACTACTCCAAATGATAGTGAAATTAGGAATAATTGACGAAATTTTTATGTCGAATATGTTAAATTTCTACATATCTATGAAATAATTCATATACTAATTAAATAGAAGAGAAACTTAATTATTTTTTACCACAATGTGAAATATATAAATAATTATATAGTGTTCATTAATAGAAGTCAATTCAAACGATTTTTTATCACAACATGAAATATGAAATAATAGAATAAAAATAAACAATAGTATTCATTCAATATTTTTTACCACAATATGAAAATTTAAAAATATATATAAAAAATAAATAATTAATCTGTAAAATAAATTTTGTTGCCAACAAAATAGATTTTTGTTGCCAAAGTACTCATTGTCTAGTTCTAAATATGACACTTGACATAATTTTATGCAAACTTCTTTGCTTTATTATATATATAGATGTGAAATATATAAATAATTATATAGTGTTCATTAATAGGAGTCAATTCAAATTATTTTTTTATCACAATATGAAATATGAAATAATAGAATAAAAATAAATAATAGTGTTCATTCAATATTTTTTACCACAATATAAAACTTTTTAAAAATATATATATAAAATAAATAATTAATCAGTAAAATAAATTTTGTTGCCAACAAAATAAATTTTTGTTGCCAAAGTACTCATTGGCTAGTTCTTAATATGACACTTGACATAATTTTATGAAAACTTCTTTGCTTTATTATATATACTAGTATTAGTACCCGCACAATGTGCGATTGATATTAAATAAAATTAATTATAAAAAATATTATTTTATTAATTTTATATAATAAAAAAAATTATTCAATATTGTTCACATATTTGAAATTAATAAATTTATGCAATACAAAAAATAACTATTAAAATATTAAACTTAATATCATTAATTACATAAAACTTAAATATTTCTTTTTGAAAGTTAGTATCCGCGTGCAAATAATACTATATTGTAATATAATTATTTGAGAATATTATAGAATATTGTGATCTACATTGATTTATTTTGTTAAAAAAAATCATATAATTACGAAAGAAAATGCATTTTTGACATAATTATTATTAGTTAAGTGACTTATTTCTAAATTTGGTTAGAAAAAATAAAGAACTAATGTGTAACGACCAAAAAATTTGATGAAATATGTGAAATTTATGATTTTGTGTGATTTGACTATTTTACCCCTTTCCATAGTTGCATTATGGTATTTCTGGGGTGTGGGAGTGGTTGACATAATTTTTGATGCATTTTGGCATCATTTATGCAATATTGTGGTTTTTGATGGCTTCGAGAGCCTTATTTTGGACTTATGTGGTTATATTTTGATCCGTGCGACGAATGACTGAACGGATTGCGCCAGCAGCTCCAGAATATCGATTTTAGGCTAGGTAGATCTTTGGTTCGGATCCTGGTTCACTCGAGCTCATTTCGACCTATTGGTCGGAAAGTTGAAAAATTAGAAAGTTGGGTGTGGGACCCACTTTTGGTTGAAACGACCTCGTATGGAAAATCTGACTTCGTCAAAAGATCCGGAATGTTGATTTTAGTGTGTTAGCATATTTGGTATGATTTTATGGCTTTTAAATCTCATTTCGACCCTCGATTTGGAAAATTGTGATTTCGAGTGTCGGGGGTCAATTTTATGAAAATGAATTTTTTTGAAAAATTTGGTATCGCCATCGCGTCTGGAACGTCGAATTTAGTGTGGTTGCATAGTTCGTTTGCATAAATCGGACTCCGAACGAATCTCGAGTACCCCGTCGAAGTCCATTTCGAGTTAGAATAAAAACTGTTCAGTTATGCAGAAAAATCTGCAATATATATAGCAACTTTTTCACATTTTTGGCCCATTTTGCTCATTTTTCATCTTGTCTCTTGAGAGTTACCCTAAATATTTTGGGAGCTTAAAAGTGAAGTTTGTGAGAGCTTGGGAAACTAGATTAACCCCTATTTCTTGAATTTAATTACGAATTTAAGGTAAGAATTCACCCTTTTCTTAAAAATTTCTTGATAAATTTCTCAAAACCTCAAAAATCTTAGGGCATGATTTTTAAATCCAAATTTCATCCCCTTTCACTTGAATACTATTTTTATCTTATAATTACTAGTTTTTCATCAATTTAACCTTCAAAACAACTCTGATTCTTGATTTTAACCCGAATTTCAAGGATTTTACCCGATAAATCTCAATAATGGTTTTTCTTCTATTTGAACCCCGTTTTTCACTCGATTTAACTTGGGTTTTCAACTGTAGGTTCCTAAAAATATAGGGAACATATTTTTGAAGTAAAGTTCCAATTTTGCCCTTCTTTTTCGAAAACCTATTTTAGGGGTCCGTTTTGATCCCGAGCCAAAAGTAGTCAATATGGGTGCGTTGGTTTTATTTTGATGCGTAGATTTCATATTTGATGTTTGTAGTAGAGTTTGGAATTGTTCGTGAAAAGTATGGTCAAGGGTTCAAGTATAGCGGACCGATTTTGGCTGTCGAGGTAGGTTATGGCTTAACTCTTCAGGCTGGGTTGGGTAGTAAATAATGGTACAAAATGCATGTTAAGGGTGAGAACTAATCATGAAAAATGGCTATCTACGTGTTGTGCCCGTATGGGGGCCTATATGTGATATAATTGTCGAAATTGAAATATTATGTGATATGTTTGACTGTGTGGGTTCCTATGTGACATTGATAGCCTTGAATACATGTGAGTAATTGTATTGTATTGTTTAATGTGGTACCACGGGTGTATTATGATTATATTCATACTTTACTGGCATATGAGACGTGTGGAAATTCATGGATGAAATGAAAATAACGAGTGAATATTGGCTCATGTGGTTGTGGAAATGTATCATTGTGGTTGATTGTGGAAATATATCATATGGTTGGTTGTAGAAATACTTATTGTGATTGGTTGTGAGCATTACATCTTCATATCATACTCACTCATGAAACATTGGTATCACCGTGGCAACATCTGAGAAACACTGGCAACACTTTTTTAAAAATATTGTAACGCCTTATAAAATCCTTTCCGAGGGATGTCCATAGGTGTATACGAGGATTGTGCGACGATCCCGGAGGTTGTGCAACAACCTCGTGCATCATCATCACTATCATATACAATGCACTTACTTTGTTGTATTTATGTTGTGTTATATTGCTTTATTGACTTTTCATCTATGTATTTGTCTTACCTTTCTTTACTTGTATTTGATGATCTTGTATCTATATGTTCTCTCTTTCTCTATTGTATATGTGGCATAATCTATACTTGTGTTCTATATCTTGATGTGTTTTTGCAATTTATGTGAGATATATTAGAACTGTTAGTGCAAGCGGTGTGGGCTACCGTTGTGGGACATTTTCTGATTGCAGGTGACGTACCCTTAGTGTATATTTTGTATGCCTTATTTACTACTTTGCTTAGTCGGCCTATGATACCTACTAAGTACAAGTGGACCGTACTCATGCCTATTGCGTTCTTTCGGTGCAGGTCCTAGCTCGAGTGCGCCTCAGCTTACTTGATTCGGGCAGTTGTTGGAGCTTCCAAGGTAGTGGTTGGACATTCATGCGTCCGAAGTTCACCTCTATCTTTCTATACTAGTTATGTTTTTATTAGTGTTTGGAGATAGTTATTATTCCTTTGTGGTTATTTTTCTGATGTATTTGACTCTTGGATTGTATTAGTAGTTCTTACACTATTGACACCTGATTTTGGGCATGATTGGTGTTTTGGATAAGTTCTTCCGCATTGTTATGATTATTTATATGGTTCGGCTTCATTCTAGAAGCCTTACCTTGGGTATTTCTGTCTTTTTCTCTATTCGTATTAGTTTGGGTGATAGGCTTACTTGTCATGGTATGCCACGACAAGTGTCATCATGACCCTCGTTTTTGGGTCGTGACATAATGAAAGATATGTTTTAGAGTTATGCACATGAGGCTTTTCTCTAAAGTTTTAACTTAAAATTTAAATTCTTTTATGTTAAATATTTCAATTTGCACCCTCTTATTAAAAGGAAGAAAGGAGTTTCCCTTTCTATTTTCTTTTCTTAATAGATTTTTCTTTCAAAGTAGATTTTGTATTCCTTTGTACGATCTTAGTCATAGTATATTTTTTTTTATAAATTCTAAATATCTTTCCGTCAAGGCAAATATTTTGAGCAAAGTCTCAATAATAATCAACTTTTCCTCTCTTAGATTTTTTTTACTACCATCTTTTCAACAAATAACTTAGAACATTATCTAAAGTCCTAACATGTTTGCAGGTTCACCTATTCTCTTATGATAATGGACCAACAAATATTAATGAATCTTATTGTATATTATTTTTCGAATAAATGATTTAATCCTTCATAGGTTTGAATATTCACTCTTCAACTCTATTTTTTATCAACACTATCATACTTTCTCAATTTATCCAATTTGAATGAAATTATAAATATTAATCACTATCAAAATTGAATTCCTTCTCATCTTAGAACATTCAACTAATACTTAACCCCTCATGTTTATCAGTGCAATAAGATATTAATCTTATTCATCTTTATCTTGTACATTGAACAAAGTAGCTCAAAATAATTATTGCACCAAAAGATCTACAATAATCTAAAATTGGAGCTATAAATATAAAGATAAACATGATTAATTGTTATCATAACATATAGAAGTATAGTATAGACAAATCAAATGTTAATCCTAATATATAGAAATATAGTGGATTAGTAATTTAGTATCATAGTTTATTAATTTTTAAAATCATATTATCGTCTCACTAAAATCTAAAGTAACAATATTGCAATGCAAAAAAATCAACTATCTAATATCAATATTAGTTTCTTCATATTTAATGTATAACTTGTAAATTTTTACGTTATTGTTAAAATTTTCATTGCATTTCGAGCAAGATAAATTTTTATAAGTCTTTAAAAATATATGACATATTAAAAGATCACTAACTTAAATCTTCAAAGAGTACAAATTATATTTTTTTTATAAAATATAAAGTACATAAATATTATCTCATAAAATTTTCACCAAACATGTAGAAAATAAAATGAATATGCAACATAATCTGTATATTTAGTTGACTTGATAAATCAAAAAAATCTATTCTAAAACAATACTCAAAGTAAATCGAGATTTTAGCGATTATCACGACAAGATAAGTTGTGGCAGAAATCACTTGCACAATTCATCTTCTCCAACATGTTATGACAAAAATTTATTAGCTTTTACTGAGTGTAACCTTCTTATACAGTGGTGAATTGTTATGGCATTAGAACTTCTAGATTAATTGCAGTTGGTATAATTTTCTTTTCCATATATATATGTGTGGATAATTGTTAATTGATTATTCATTTTCTATTAATACTTCTCAATCAATTTTGCCATGCTTCCTTAATTGACTTACATTAAATGAAATCATAATTACTTTTGTCATATAAATATTCATTTTATGTATTTAATCCTTTTTAATTAATTTTTGTTCATCAAAACGAAGTGTCTTTTTCAAATTGGATTATTTTAAAATCCAAAATTATTCTTACAGACATATAAATTGGTCAATTAAAGAATAACTTTGTAAGGCAAAATTTAATTTGACTTCGAATGTTAATTAGGACTATGTAATTTTAGGAGTTATTTTTGATGAACATTATGCAATCTTTTCTGTGTAGTAATATTCATTCTAAAAAAATTTCAATATTTATTTATTTTCAATCTACCCTCCTTTTAAATTCCAGACTATCTTTATTCATTTCCTAATATAGAATGATAGTGTAATTACTCATTGATAGTTATTCTTAATTATGAAAATCTTTTCATTAAATATGAATGCATATTGTTTTAAATATAGATTACTTAAAATATATCGAATGAAAATTTTTCCAATAAAATATGAAATATGAGTCAATTCAAATTCAAATTAGTTTTTATCAAATTCAAATATGAGTTAATAGGAGTCAATTCAAATTATTTTTTCGCACAATATGAAATATGAAATAATAGAATCGTCCAAAGTACTCACTGGCTTGTTCTTAATATGACACTTGGCATAATTTTATGCAAACTTCTTTGCTTTATTATATATATAAATAGAAGATATGAACATTTAAAAATATATATATAAATAAATAATAAATCAGTAAAATAATTTTTTTTGCCAAAAAAATAATTTATTGTTGTCAAAGTACTCATTGGCTAGTTCTTAATATGACACTTGGCATAATTTTATGCAAATTTTTTGCTTTATTATATATATTGATATGAAATATGAAATAATAGAATAAAAATAAATAATAGTGTTCATTCAATATTTTTTACCACAATATGAAAATTTAAAAACATATATATAAAATAAATAATTAATCAGTAAAACAAATTTTGTTGCCAACAAAATAGATTTTTGTTGCCACAAAATAGATTTTTGTTGCCAAAGTACTCATTGGCTAGTTCTTAATATGACACATGGCATAATTTTATGCAAACTTTTTTGCTTTATTATATTTATAGATAGAAAATATGAAAATTTAAATATATATAATAAATAATAAATCAGTGAAATAAATTTTGTTGCCAACAAAACATATTTTTGTTGGCAAAGTACTCATTTGCTAGTTCTTAATATGACACTTGTCATAATTTTATGCAAATTTCTTTGCTTTATTATATATATAGATATGAAAATTTTAAAATATATATATAAAATAAATAATTAATCAGTAAAATAAATTTTGTTGCCATCAAAATAGATTTTTTTTGCCAAAGTACTCATTGACTAGTTTTTAATATGACACTTGGCATAATTTAATGCAAACTTCTTTGCTTTATTATATATGTAGATAGAAGATATAAAAATTTTAAAATAGATATATAAAATAAATAATTAATCAGTAAAATTTATAAAATAGATTTTTGTTGCTAAAGTACTCATTGGCTAGTTTTTAATATGACATTTGACATAATTTTATGCAGATTTCTTTGCTTTATTATATATATAGAAGATATGAAAATTTAAAAATATATATATAAAATAAATAATTAATCAGTAAGATAAATTTGGTTGCCAACAAAATAGTTTTTTGTTGCCAAAGTACTCATTGTCTAGTTCTTAATATGACACTTGACATAATTTTATGCAAACTTCTTTACTTTATTATATATTTAGATAAATATGAAAATTTTAAAATATATATATAAAATAAATAATTAATCAGTAAAATAAATTTTGTTGCCAACAAAATAGATTTTTGTTGCCAGAGTACTCATTGGCTAGTTTTAATATGACACTTGGCATAATTTTATGCAAACTTCTTTGTTTTATTATATATATATATATAGATAGATAGATAGATAGATAGATAGATAGATAGATAGATAGATAGATAGATAGATAGATAGATATAAAATAAATAATTAATCAGTAAAATAAATTTTATTGCCAACAAAATAGATTTTTGTTGCCAAAGTACTCATTGGCTAGTCCTTAATATGACACTTGACATAATTTTATGCAAACTTCTTTGCTTTATTATATATATAGATTTAGAAAGAATCTTTATGTTGCAATTCAAATTTAAATTAACGGCATTAGTACGAAATTAACAAACTACGTTACATAATTCATTTATAATTTCCTTCTCTACTTACTTTATTTTTTATATATTAAATTTTTATTTTTAAATTATACATTTATCTTAAAAATAGGCATATAGAAAAACCATAAAAATATTTTACTTTTTATCTTTTATTTAATATTTAAATAAATTATATTCAAATATTTTTTAAAACATTTAAATTTTAAAATAGATAAATTTATGAAAGAGTAAAAGTGTATCCAGAATTCTTCAACCATTAGTTTTTATTTTTAAGTTAATGGAAAAAAAAAATTAATAAAGGATAATTATTTTCAAATTCAAATATTTAATATCCTTTAATTCAAAATTTTTATTACAACACTATTAAGCTTTGTCCCAAAACTACCATGTGGCTTCTCAATATCTTGTCACTTGGTTTGTTCTGTTGCTTTCACTTTTACTTTTAGATATACTAGTATACCTACCCCTGCGATGCACAGGTAATATTAAAATATTATTTCTAATTATTTTATATTGTAATGTCTCGTTTGAACATGTTAAATCATATTACCTTAGAAAAGTGTTAATTATCATGTTATTTTTCAATGAAATGTGGAAAAAAGAAAGTTCGACCCCGCTTCCACCCCCGCCCTCTTAATATTTAAAAACAAAAGGGAACAACCCCCCCCCCCCACACACACACACACAAAAAAAAAATGTCTCCGTTCTTTCTTCACCTCTAATATCTATACCAAAAAAACAATTACCATGTAATTGTAAAAAAAAGTTATATTTCATATTTTTCTTTAATATATTATTCACACTTTAAAGATATTAGAATGTTAACCCCCCCACCCCCCCCGCCTCCGCTTGACCCTGCTTCCCACCCCCACCCCCTTAGTATTTTAAAAAAGAAGACTCCCCTCCCCTACAAAAAAAACACAAATGCCTCCATCCCTTTTCCACCTCTAATCAAATCTATATCGAAAAAAATCACGTAATTGCAATAAAAACTTTTATTTTTAATATTTATTTAATTTTATTATTCATAAATTAGATTATTAATATTCATGTCCCCCTCCGCTCTAACCAAATTTATATAAGTTAAAACAATCTTGTAATTGCAAAAAAAAATATTTCATAATTTTCTTTATTATATTATTTCAATTTAAGGATTTTAGATTGTCAAAATAATTAAAATTTTTATTTACCATCCCCCATTAATATATAAATGGTAATATGTGTATTATATAATAACTGCATTATATTCTAAAAATAGTTCTGCTAGTTGATCAATTCCTTTCGCCAATGTTATGCATTTTATGCTTCACACTATATGGTAATTAAATGAAATCATTCAATTCTCTTTCTCTAATAACTAACCGTTCAACTCACATTGTGCCCTTAATAGCAACAGTGATCTTCTCCGGTTCCAAATTACTGCTTTCTTATCTGGTGACACCAGTTGGACAGGGCTTGTAAGGAGTCTGCAAGAATGAGCTTATGGTGGGTGCTCTCCTTTAGGTCATTTGATTGTAACACATTATTTTGTAGTCTTTCAAATGTGTCAGAATAAACTTGTTCATTGTTTGATAGAGTCTGAACAGTGTTTCCCAAGAGAGAGCTAGCATGTTGTTGCACCCATTGTGAAGTTATTGACAACTACTAACTCATTAATGTGGCACAGCGCCTTTCATACCCTCATCTTTCCTCATTTCATAACCATCATCATTTGCTTGCTTGGTCACTTTCGTGATAAAGGCGCTTAAAAGGATTCTTAAAGGCCAGAATAGAAAATTTTAAATCAACTTTTGTGATTGAACGACTTATTTAAACTCCGCATGAACTAGATGCTTGATCTGCAAGACCAAAACAAAGTATATTTGGTTCCTAGTTTTTTCTAATGATAGCAGTGTAGAATTATCAATAGATAGATCATCCTCAGAAGTTACTGCTCTGTAATTTTGGTTCTTTGTTGAGTTGTGGGTCTTTGTTCTTAATGATAGCTATGCTAAAATGGTGGGTCCTCTATACTTTTTGTTCCTTTTTTTCTCTTTTCCACTTGCAAGTTCTTATAGTTTGATGTTGCAGATTTCACTTGGCAGGTAAAAGGAAGAAAAAGTATCAAAACAGTGACTACTGCTTACTGAAGCTAGTATAAAATGCCAAACTTTCATTTGAATTGATATAGTAGAATAAATCTTTTCTTTTCATATTCTAGGAAAATCTAAAGCAAAAACGCAAGAAGTCAACACAATCATTGTTAGCGAGCCTGCGAGGACGACAAATTGACAACCATAACATATCTTCCCAAGATTTGGATCAACAAGATGACCATGTTGTGAATGAGAATATGACAACTCCTACTCTCAATGATGACAATTTAATTTCTTCTTCAAACTCTAATGAAGCTAGCTCAAAAGTGAAAGAGGAGTCTCTACTTGTCAAGATTAAAGGTTAGAAGTAATTTCATTTTATTCTTTATTATTTTTTGTTATTATTACTTTCGATTAAAGCTAATTGCTTGTTAAAATGGTAGATGCTTCGACCGGAGAAATTATAACTCAAAAGATGCAAGTAATTCGAGTTTGAAACTTAGAAAAAAATAGAAAATTCATGGTGGAACCCAATGGAGATGGACAAGGAAGTGATAATGGTTCAAATTTGCTTGTGAGATTTCTTGGCAGAATTTCTCAAAAGTCTGTATTTTATCCCATATCCGTTGTGAGATGGGATAGAATGCCTAAAGAGAAAAAACAAGTAATGTGGGATCTTATTGAGGTAACTACCTAACTTTATTGTCTTTCAATTAGTTTTTTTTTTGTTGATATATATTGATTTAAGAATATAAACAAATTGAAGGAGCATTTTGAGTTTGATTATGAAGTTGGAGTTAATTGGGTGATGCAATCTTTACACGATGGGTAATGACAACTTCTATCCCAACAAAAGTAAAGAAGAGCTACTTGAGAAAACTCCCAAAAATGTTGATTCTGTTGTTGATTGGATTGCTTTTGTGCATCACTAGAATGAGAAGAAGACGAAGGTAGTGGGCTAAGTAATCACTCAAGGTTTTTTTTTGTACAATTTTGTGTTTGTACCCCTCTACTACTTATAATTGAATTAATGTTTGAGAATTACTGAAACAATGTGCACAAAATGTAAAAAACAAAAAGAAACTTAAAGTCTCGCATGCTGGTGGTAGCAAAAGCAATGCAAGGAGAGGTCGTCAGATGGTAAGTTTCTTAATCTTAAATTTTATTTGAAAATCATTTTATAAAATATATTTCATGCTACTTATTATATATATATATATATATATATATATATATATATATATATATATATATATATATATATATATACTTGGTTAATGGTAGGAACAAAAATTGGGAAGGTCTGTGTGTCGAAGTGAGGTTATTTTGTCAACTTTACTGAAGAAGGATGACCATTTTGTGAATGAAGAAGGGAAGATTTTAGTTGTAAGATTCATATACTTGTCCATATTCAAATTTCAGTTCTGGTGTTGATTTATTCATGTCTAATTTTACTCCGCTAGCTATCACAAATGGTGGTGAGCTTCTAAAGTTGTTGAAGTTCATAAGAATATAAAAGCATTTATCTCCTGTGATGTCCAAATTCTGGCATTTCTTAGGAATCAGGTGTGTTTGGTTGTGTAACGACAGATGATTAAGTGGTTATTGATATAAACACAGAGGGTGGCCTCTAAATGAATGGCTTTCTTTTACAAAGGGACCTTGATTCTACTACATGTCACAGTACCTCAAGATTCCTAGATCTGGTTTTTGAACTGCCTTAATCTGCAGCACTTGCTGCAAGTCGTCCAGTACGACGCAAGGACAAATACGTGAGGCAGTTTGAGATACTAAATTTCAGTAGTATTGTCTTCCTTAGAAAGGTGTTCTAGAAACTTTATGGTGGGTGGTGACTATTGAATTCCTTTCATTACATTTCATCTGAGAAAGTTATCAGACTCATCAATCGTCCAATTTTAGGAGGTCATTTTAGCAACATTGTGCATTTCACCCATAGTTTGGCTCAGATTTTGGCTTCTAAATCTATCATACAGGATTTGTATTTAGGTTGATATATATGATGATGTGAAATAGTCTTGAGAATTCAAAGAAGTTGAAGATGAAGTCTTCAACCCCACATGAACATCAAGAACTATATGGAAAGCAATACAAGGATAGGAAATTAAGAGAATTGTTGGGGTAAACACATTTCTAAGTAATTAATTGCCTAGACATATGAAAATGCAACAAATAATCTTAAATGTAGAATATGAAGAAAGAAAGGTTATTCTAGAATTGAAATCTAGAAAGGTGTGGTATCCAATATCATATCAGGCAAGATTAATTTGAATTTGTACCAGAAAGTCTCACTTTAGAGGTAAGACAATTCTCTATCAAAGGCTTTCATTCCAAGGAATTAGATTTTAAGTCACTTATTAAGAGTGAAATAGTACTTACCACAAAACCACAACATTAGATGGTGTTGAAGCAAGTTCTAGAAGAAGTGTTATAAACCGGGTTGGATCTAGAGGAACATTTATGAGTTCTGATGAACCTAATAGTTTTTTAGTTTTACCTAGACATTGTTATATATCAGAATCTAACAAATATTTGATGGCAAACCTATTTACTATTATAGTATTAACGTGAGATCGTGGTAGGAACCAAGAAACTTCAAATCATTAATCTGTCTGTTGCTGTCAATTTATATTCTTACACTTGTCTCATAGGTCCAGCTGCTAGCTCTTACTAATTAAGAGGATGTGTAAGTAATTAGGTACAAGGTCGATATTTTATCCAAGTATGTCTACTTTACGTTCATCCTTTCTAGCAATATTTTCACCCTCTCAGATATAAAGCACTCTAATTAGTAGTACTTCTATTTCTATTTTAAATAATATCTTCCAGGAATAAATTTAAACAAAATATCTTCCTGGAAAGTACTACTAACATTTACATAGTCGACCTCAACTTATTTAGAACTAAAGCATATAGTCGATCTCAACATATTTAAAACTACAGCTAGGGGTGTATAGACCAAACCGTCAAGTCAAATCAAACTGAAGAACCTAACCAAACCAAACCGAGAAAAAAAATCGACTTATGGTTTGGTTTGATTGGTTTGGCGTTTGAAAAAAAAAACCGATCATTCTTGGTTTGGTTTGGTGTTAATAAAAAAAAATTCAAACCGAACCCAAATCAAACGGACATAATATATATATTATATGCATGTATATAATTTAACTTTTTATATATAAAATATTAATTATAATCTACTTTTTAAATACTTTTTGAATTAGTTTTATTAATTTTCAATATTTAGCAAGTAGATGTATATATATATATATATATATATATATATATTCACATTGATGAATCTGCTTGTTATATTACTTCAATTGCAGTTAATAAATAGAACATAACCTTCTGCAAAATACTATGTTTGCCTATTAAGCGTCTCTATATTTAATGGGTAATTGCTTGAATTAATAGCCAACTCTATTACAGAGAAATCTTATTGGTACTAGATATCTCATTTATCTATTTTTCTTGTAGGATAAAATATCAGAGAATCTAATTGAAGATCGAAAACTTTCTATTAGTTATGGTGTTCCTTTGAAGATGCTAGCGTCACTGGAAAAGTGTTTGGATCTGAATATTCTGGACGTGTGTGTCGTTTAGGTGGTAATGTTTGTCTTTCAAAAGCTTTTGAAATGTCTAGAAATAGTCATGTGAATCTTGGTAGCTCAAGCAGCATATCTCGTCAATGTATTGAAGACCTTGAGAAATAGGTAGAAACCTTGAAAGAAAAGCTGACTGGATATGAAGACACCAAAGAAAAACTAGTATAAAATGAGAATCACTTGGAAACTCTTCATAGCCTTTAGTATATTTTGAAACAAACGACAAATATGGTGTTTCTTTAACTTTTAACATTAGTATTAGTGGTATCTTTTATGAATATTTATGGTTTGGACCTTATCTTTTGTGACAATATACTGAATAATATCAGAACTTTGATAATTATGTAACAATTAAAATCAATCTTGTGTATAATGGTCAATTTATAAGTGAATGTCTATCATTTTATTCAAGAATTAGTATCAGACTATAAGCGTATTTAAAAGGGAAACAATTGCAATATGTGTGTGTTTAAAATGAGTTGGGAACTTTTGCCATGGTTAAAACCGTGGGAAATTTAAAAAAAAAATTGGGCATTTTTGCCACGGTTAAAATCGTAGCTAATTTATATGTAAAAAAATATATATTTCTTAAAAAATTGGATATTTTTGCCACGGTTAAAATCGTGGCTAATTGATATGATAGCAAAAAAATTGAACAAATTACCCATGGAATGGCCGTGGCTAAATGCACCCAAAAATTGTGGCTAGTGAAATATTACCACGGACGATAAAATGTGGTTAATTTACTCGCCACGCCTCTGATGGACCTTTAACCGTGGCTAAATTATTTAGCCATGATTTGGGTACCATATAGCCACGATTTTGTACATGGCTAAAACACTTTTTTTTTGTAGTGTCAGTTATACGTTGTGTACAAAATCATGTAAAATTTACGTTTTTAGACTGTGATTTAATATTCAATTCTATGACTTACTCGCATGTACTTTAAAAAATATTTTATTTAGACATTTATATTTTTTAAATTTTTTTTATTCAAAGAAACTACTCAAGAAGAAATAATACATAGATTCTCAGATGACTCAATGAGTGTTATAGATATACATCCACTATGTCGTAACTATTTTTTCTTGAGCAACAAAACGACTTTATACCATTTTATCCTTAATATCTAAAACATGGCACTGTTTTCTAGTTGATATTTTATTTTCTAACTGAGAAATTATTATACCTGAATTAAATTTTCATATAAGCTTTCATAAAATAACTAATTAATAGACCAATCATAGACACTAAAAAACATAATAGTTAAATAGCAAAAAAATTCTGTCAGGTGAAGATAATTTAGTGTCGATCTAATCAACATTTAAATAAGATAAATATCTACAGAAAACATAAAACTATCAACAGAATATTTTTCATCTTCAACAAAAATGGACATAAAATCGATCATGAAAAACAAAAGTTTAAATAAACACCAAGTTAAGCTCATAATATTAAGTTAACGAATGCAAAGTAAAACAACTTAATAAGTACTGCCCTCTACTGAAAAATCGTTGACAGTTTATTTTCTGAATACATATTTGACCAAAGTAGTTAGTAGTTGAAAATTATCTAATAAATAACACAGATCTAAATTGTTGATTATGAAAGAAAGAAGAGTCATGGACATGCCTTTTCACAGGTAATAGAGCTGCATCTAATGGTCTTACCTTTAAACATATCACCCCTCATGTAGTTAATGGAACCATGATAGTTAAGCTGGCAAGATCAGAGGTGGAACCGGAAACCCATAAATGGAAGTGTGCCTTAATTGTCTATGTGATTGGAGATACCCCGGGGTATAATTATATGAGTAGATTTATTTAGCAAATGTGGAGTAATGTAACAATGCCAGATTTATTTTATCATGAAGAAGGTTACTATGTGGCTAAATTCCATACTATGGGAGGATTTGAATAAAGTGATTTATTCAAGACCATACACAATTAATAATAGACATGTGAATTGTGATCCTGAAACAATGGTCCTCCAAATTTGATTTCCGAAGAGAATTTATGACTGAGATACCTCTTTGGGTAAAGTTTTCGAGGTTACCAATGAACTGCTAGAGTGATGCATCTCTTAGTAACATTGCAAGTGCAATTGGAATTCCTCTGTATGTAGATGAGTTCACCGCTAAACAGACTAGGATATCATTTGCTTGCATGTTAATTGAAGTAAACATCACCAAACCATTGCCCACGGAGATTGGAGTGATGGAACCTGATGGAAGTGTTTTTAGGCAGCCCATAGAATTTGAATAGAAGCCTTTATTTTGCAGCAGATGTCTTCAATTAGGCAATTATTGCTCTAAACAGGTAGATAAACCACCGGTGTAGAAGACAAAGACATTGCCTAAGACAAAATTAATGTAGCAAGCCATAAATGTAACAACCAGCACTGAGGTGCCACGGGTGACTGGATAGCAAGCTCAAATGACTAATTCTTCTCAATCTCTCCCCACCATCCCAGTTGCCCAGCTGGATACTTTTGAAGAAACTACACCTTGGCAAGTGGCAAAAGGAAACCACTATGCCCAAGCTCCAAGTGGTGTGCAAAGTTATGCAAAGACTGTAGCAATCTCTACAAAGAATGTTTTTTTTTTATTTGCAGCCGAAAGGTAACGAGTCTACGTCTAGTATTTCTCAGGACATTGGAGGATCAACCTTTACTAGATGTCTTGGTTAGCATGGAACATAAGAGGGGCCAACAAGAGATTTAAACAGAAAGAGTTGGCCCCCTATATTAAAGAAAATAATGTTAAGTTAGTAGGTTTACTGGAAACTAGAGTAAAAAAATAATAAACTGATTTTATTATCAGTCGAATTGTTCCTGGTTGGAAAGCTGCATGTAACCACTCTTATGTTGTTAATGGAAGGATATGGGTTCTTTGGGATCCCAATGTATATGATCTCACAGTTTATGATCAATATGCTTAATATATTTATAGTTTTGTCAAGGGGAAATACTTCAGATGGAATGCTACATGACTTTTGTTTGTGGGTTTAACACAGTGGAGCTTCGGAGGTCATTATCGACTCAGTTAAAAGCATTAAAATGCCCAAACCTTGGATTCTCTGGAGAGGTTATAATGCAGTTGTTCCAAAATAGAGATCCAATGGTGTACCGATTACTAATCATGAAATCAGTAATTTTTACAGAGTGTGTTCATTTCTTGAATTTAGCTGAATTGCAATGAATGAGCCGGGGGTCTATCGGAAACAGCCTTTCTACTTCTTCAGAGGTAGAGGTATGGACTGCGTACATCTTACCCCCCCAGACCCCACTAGGTGGGAATACACTGGGTTTGTTGTTGTTGTTGTTGTTGTAGCTGAATTGCAATGAAAGGGTGATTACTATACTTGGTCTAATAAGCAGAAAGGAGTGGCTAGAGTGCAGAGTCAAATTAATAGGGCTTTGGGAAATGATGACTAGATGATTACTTATGGGAAATTTAGTGTTGATTATGGTCTTCCTTACATCTCAGACCATGATTATATGCTAATCACACTCAAGGATGATACAACTTGCACTAAAATCCCATTCAAATTCTTTAATGCATGGGTTGATCATGAGCAATTTTTACTATTGGCGAGCCATCAATAGATAGTAAGGTTTCACAATGATCCTCTATTGAATGTTTGGTATAAGCTGAAGGCTCTGAACAACTTTTCAGACAACTAAACATCACTAAGTTTAAAGGTGTTTCTTAGAAAATTGATTTAGCTAGGTCCAACCCTAAAGATACTCAAGCTAAACTCATATCTCAACCTTCAAAAGAACTTCAGTTGGATGAAAAAGTAACTTTAGAACAACTTGAAAAATGGTCGACTATTGAGGAAACCATCTTGCAACAAAAGTCAAGGGCATACTGAATAAGGCTTGGTGATTCTAATAATAAAAAAAATTCTGAAGTCACGAAAGAAAGGAAACGCAACAAAGCTATCTCAACTCTCACTGCACTGGATGAAAGAATATTGACAGATAAAGAGTTTATTCAAGATGAGATTATCAGCCTCTATAAGTCACTTATGGGTACTGCTTGTGCAAATTTACATGCAGTGAATAGACAGACAATGAAATTGGGGCTAGTTTTAACTCATGCTCAGCAGTTGGGACTGTGTGCAACAGTTAATGACTAGGAGATTTATAAGGGACTATGTTTAATTGGGGATGAAAAAGCTCCGGCAATTGATGGGTATAATGCTTTATTCTTTAATAAATCCTGGGAGGTGATCAAGAAGGAAGTTTGTGAGTTATTCAAGTTTTTTTTTTTTGTTACAAGTAAATTGCAACAGACAGGGAATTGCACTGCCATCACTTTACTCCCTAAGATCCCCAACCCTGCAAATATCAGAGTGAAGCATCCCAGATTTGGACGCTTAGAAAATTTCCAGGAATCTCATTCTTCGGACTTATTACAACTCATGGTATGAGTCGTAAGCTGGGGTACGAGTGGTGAAGACCTATCGTAAGTTGGCCAGTGTTAGTTGGTGTGATGGTCTTGGACACTGGACATGAGGGTATGAGTCGTAAGGTATGGGTACGAGTCGTATAGGTGACTCGTAAGGTGGTCAGTGTTTGATCCTCCTTGTGTTACATTCTGCCAGGGATATGGATCATGGGTACGGATCGTATGCTGAGGTTAAGACATGGTTGGATGAGTCATATTCTAGACAGTGACTGATCCATGGTTGAGGATTGGTTACGATAGGGTGGGTATTAACCGTAAGCTAGTTTACGACTCGTAAGGAGGTCAGTCGTGACCCTGTGTTGCGTTTTTATGGGATTTAAGTGGGGGTATTCATGACATTTCTCTACTTACCCTAATAAGGACCCACGACTTCTAATGCACTTAGGAGGTTATTTACTCTATTATTTTATTTTTTAACACTTAGAATCTCTTCCAAAACATATCATAATTCTCTCAAGAGCTTTTGGGGCAAAGAGCTAGGGTTTCAACTAAAGGATTACTTTGGGGCTTGTCTTGGAGAATTCTTTCCATCAATCTTCTTGGTTAAAGACATGATTCTCTTCTCTACTAGTAATTTTAATTAAAGGCATGGTTGTATGGTTGATTTCATGGTTTATACTCTTGCATGGTTTTGGTTTTCAATCATTGATTTGGGTGTTTTGATGTTAAAGACTTGGTTATGATTTCTTATAGTATTAATTATGCTTTCTATGCATTAATGGTGGTTTTGGATAATGGAATTGCATGGTAATGGTTTAGTGGTAATGGAATTTGGTTTTGGTTGTACTATGCCCCCAAGGTGTTTGATAAAATGCTTACAAAGATATGTTCATTGCATTGACTTATGTTAATGGAACTTATGCTTTGTTTCAGCTTATTTATGAAACCTTAAATATTTTCAATGGTTTACAAAGGTTAATGGCTAATTGGTAATGCTTGTGGAGAACATGGTAGTCTCCCAAGAGGTTAATATGTTAAACGAAAAGGGAACCGAGAGTCCCCTTAATCTAAATGGTTGGCTACAGATAATGCTTGCAAGTATGGTGGTATGACGATACCACTGGTTTATCAAATAGCCTTGGTTAATAAATGTATAATTGGATTGTTTGGACTTGGTTTTAATTGGGCATTAATGGTGAGAAGTGTAAGCTAAGCCATGGAAGGTGGCGATCCCGAGGGGGATCAAAATCGAAAACTCATATTTGCCGATATCAGGGGTCTTCGATGGCCACGTACGAGTGTCATATTTATATTGGAGAGATGTACTAGTCATCCCAGGATTATTTCCTAGGAGTGCGGCTACACGCACTGGGACCCTTTCACTAGGGGGAGCCGAACCCATATGGCTTGTGTGTAGTAGGACAGCTAACCTATATGACCCAGGTTAAGTTTTTAAACGACATACTAAACCCGATCCCTTATCCCAGCACTTATATATATATATATGTATGGTTGTTTTCATTGAATGGTTTTCACTTGGTTTTGATAAATGGTATTACTTTATCCTAATCCCAAGATTCATGCTAGTGTTCACCCACTAACCCGTTTACTGGAGGATGTCTACCCACGTTATGCAGGAGTCAGACGTTCGACTCCTCCTTTATAGTACTTGATTTGGGGACAGCTTATTGGACTGAAGTGGTGAGCTTCCAACCTTTTGGAAGGCATTATTCCATGCTGGACATTCTTAGACTTTTTATTTTCTTTTTGAATATTAGTTTTGGCCATGGTCGGGGGCATATCCCAACTGGATATTTGTATTCTTTTGAATAGAGGCTTTTTGGTAATTCTAGGGGTTGGAATGGGCGGGATCAGTATTGATATCAGCCTTGGCATTAGAATAAGCTGGGAGGTAGGCATCATCGGACATAATTTCTCACTGTTCCATCGTATTATATTTTGGGTTTGACTTTCACATTATGTTTCGATATTCTCTTTGGTTTAGTATGGTATGGATTGTTAGTTTGGTATGGACGGACTTAGTTGGGTCGGGCATGGTTCTGACCCTATCCCAAATTCTTCATGAGAGCATTGTACAATCTTGTTATATGCTCAAAATTCAGATCATCTAAGGCTGTACAAGGTGGTTGGGTTGGGTTAAAGGGTAGTCCCCTGTCCTAGGTGGACTTGGGATGCCCATTATGAAAAGGCCCCAATTTGAGCTCCGTCAAAATGGCATAAGAGCCTAGGTTTATGGTCAATCGGGAGTCCACAAAGCCGTGTTGAGTAGAGTCTCTTTTAGGGGTGTGTAGCGCGCCACACTCATAAGGGAGAGGCTGCAAGACATCTTGGAATGTTTTACTTTCTTGGTATTCTTTTTTTAAGATTGACTTCTCATTCCTGGAATCTTCTCTAATCCTTGTTTGTTCATCTTGCAGATCATGCCTCCTTGATCTTGAACATAAGGAAACTCTTTCATTCTATTTGGGGATAATGCTGAAGGGGTACCTTCTAAGTCTAGAGTACATCTTCGATCTCATGGTCCTGTTCTTAATTGTACCAGAGTTCCTCATATTCCTCCTACTGCTCCTCAGGTCCCTTAGGGAAATGTGATAAATGTCGAGTTTCATCAGTTTATACATGTTATTGCCCAACTGGTTGTTGCTCAGGCTGAGCGAGGTACGGCCAGCGTTGTATCTGTTAAGGCTGCTGGGCTTGGACAGTTTATAAAGATGGTTTCTCTGAATTTTATGAGGGTGAAGGTGGAGGAAGACCCACAAGTCTTTCTTGATGAGATAGAAAAGATCTTTTGGGTAATGAGAGCTACTAATGTGGAAGGAGTAAATTTTGCATCTTATCAACTCAAAGAGATTGTTTATTTGTGATATAAGGAGCGGGACAGAGATAAGGGTGATGTAGAAGAGGATGGTTTGTGGGAGGCCTTTTTTTATGCCTTCATGGATCAGTTCTTTCCTCAAGAGTCGAGGGAAGCTAAGAGAGAAGAGTTTGTGAACCTTAGAAAAGGAATAATGTTCGTGAATGAGTATGTTTTGAAGTTCCAGCAGTTGATAAGGTATGCTCCTGATTTGGTGGCTGATATGAGGTCGAGAATGAGGAAGTTCACTCCTGGGATGAATAGAGCTCTGATTTTGGAGAGCAAGACTATTTGCTCATGAAGGATATAGACATGTCGAGGCTGACTGATCATCTACAACAGGTTGAGGATGAGAAGAGAAGGCAGGCAGAATATGGAGACAGGTAGGGTAGGTTTTCTGATTTGGGATGTGCCCAGTCTCAAGGTGGTAGAGATGGTAGAAAGTGGTAGAAAAAGAAGTGGGGGAGTTCTGGCTCCTTTTCTACTGCCAGTGCTCTTTACCCCCAGCAATCAGACGACATGCGTCGACATGGTGGTGATAATTCTCGAGCGCAGGGAGCCCAGTCCCAGGCAAGTGGAGGTTAGTCTATTTTTTTATGTTCTCCTTGTCAGTTTTGCGGTCTTCCTCATTGGGGATTCTTTGAGAAAGTTAGGGATAAGTGCTTCAAGTGTGGTCAAGTAGGCCATCAGCTCAGGGATTATCCGTCTAACAAGGTTGCTACGGGGGCGAATAAGATTCTGATGGCTTCATCTTCTGTTCCTACACCCGGTGGTGTGGAAGCTTCTTCTGTTACTGCTCCTAGTTCCCATGCTGGTCAGAACAGGTTGTATGCTTTGGCGTCCCATCAGGAATCTGAGGCATCACTTGATGTTGTTACTAGTACGTTACAGTTTTTTCTCGTGATGTATATTGTTTGCTTGATTTAGGGTCTACCCTTTCTTATGTGACTCCTTATGTAGTTTTGTCTTTTGGTTTTAATCCAAAAATTATTTTGGATCCGTTATCTATTTCTACCCCGATAGGAGATTTGGTCATTGCTGAATGGGTCTATGGGCGGTAGGGGTATCTGTGAGTGGTAGGAAAACTTTGACAGATCTGTTTGAGTTGGGTATGGTAGATTTTGATGTAATCTTAGGAATGGATTGGTTGCATTTTTGTTATACAAATTTGGATTGTCAAACCCGTAGGGTTATCTTTAGGTTCCCTGGTGAGCCGAGAATCGAATGGGAAGGTTGTTCCTTCACGCCTAGAGGGAAGTTAATTTCTTATCTTAGAGCTCGAAGGTTAATCTCTACGGGTTGTCTTTATCACTTGGTCTGAGTTAAAGATTCTAATTCGGAAGGTCCTCCTTTATCTTCGGTCCCTGTGGTTATGATTTTCCAGAGCTCTTTTCGAATGATCTTCCAAGAGTTCCTATGGATAGGAAAATAGAGTTTGGTATTGATTTGCTTTTGGACACTCGTCCAATTTCTATTCCTCCGTATAGAATGACTCCGGCTGAGTTAAGGAAACTCAAGGAACAAATTAAGGATATTCTATAAAAAGGGTTTATTCACCCTAGTGTTTCCCCATGGGGGGCATCCGTATTGTTTGTAGGCAAGAAGGATGGTTCTCTTCGTATGTACATCGACTACAGGCAGTTGAATAAGGTAATGGTCAAGAACAAATTTCCTGTCCCTTGGATAAATTATCTATTTGACCAGTTGCAAGGTGCAAAGTTCTTCTCTAAGATAAGTCTTCGGTCGGGGTACCATCAGTTGAAGGTTAGGGAGGTAGATATCTCTATGATGGCTTTTTGCACTACTTATGGGCATTATGAGTTTTTGGTTATGTCGTTTGGATTGACAAATGCCCCGACAGTATTTATGGATCTGATAAACAAGGTGTTTCGCTAGTATTTGGATCTCTTCATCATTATGTTTATTGAAGATATTCTGGTGTATTCGAAGAGTGACATGGATCATGCTAATTACCTCCATGTGGTTTTGCATACCTTAAGGGAACAATGATTGTTTGTCAAGTTCTCTAAGTGCGAGTTTTGGTTAAATATTGTGACTTTCTTGGGTCATATCATTTCTAGTGAAAGGATCATGGTGAAAGAATCATGGTGGATCCGTAGAAGGTGGTTGTGGTGAAGAAGTGGCCTAGACCTACGACTCCATATAATATCCGGAGCTTCTTTGGTTTAGTCGGGTATTATAGTCGATTTATAGAGAGCTTCTCATCGATAGCTGCTCCTTTGACTAAGTTGACTTAAAAGAAAGTTAAGTTTTCTTGGTCGAATGCGTGTGAGGGGAGTTCTGAGAAGTTGAAGGATAAGTTGACTTCAGCTCAAGTTTTGACTTTGCCAGAAGATAATGATGGGTACATGGTTTATTTTAATGTATCTCGGGTTGGTTTTGGTTGTGTGTTGATGCAGTATTAGAAGGTGATAGCCTATACTTCCAGGCAGTTGCAGGTGCATGAGAGAAACTATCCTACTTATGATTTGGAGTTGTTGGCCGTTGTGTTTGCTTTGAAGATATGGTGACATTATTTGTATGGGGTCCACATAGATATCTTTTCTGATCACAAGAGTTTGCAGTATGTGTTCCCGCAGAAAGAGCTTAATCTCAGGAAGATGAGATGACTTGAGCTTCTCAAGGACTATGATATGAGTCTTCACTACCATCCAGGTAAAGATTAACATCTTTGCCTCTTTGTTGTCAAACTTTGTTAAAGGGATGTTTGATAATGCAAATGACTCTATGTATGTTTACCCCTAACTTATCCGTCATTCGGGGATAAATTTTCGTAATCTCCATCCCAGGTTTGTACTCTTAGAAAATTTCCAGGAATCTTATTTTTTGCACCCATTATGACTCATGTACAAGCCGTAAGCTGGGGTACGAATGGTGAAGACCCATCATAAGCTGACCAGTGTTAGTTGGTGGGATGGTCTTGGACAGTGGAATGGATATGACATGAGGGTATGCATCGTAAGGCATCGGTACGAGTCATGTATGTGACTTGTAAGGTGGTCAGTGTTTGATCCTCCTTGTGTTACACTCCGCCAGGAATATGGATCATGGGTACGGATCATATACTGAGGTTACGACTTGATTGGATAAGTTGTATAATATATAATGTCTGATCCATGGTTGAGGATTGGTTACAATTGGGTAGGTATCAACCATAAGCTAGGTTACACTCGTAAGGAGGTCAATCGTGACCCTTTGTCGGGTTTTTATGGGATTTAAGTGGGGGTATTTTGGACATTTCCCTGCTTATCCTAATAAGGACTCATGACTTCTAATACACTTAGGAGGTTATTTACTCTATTATTTTTTTCTTAAACACTTAGAATCTCTTTCAAAACATATTATAATTCTCTCAAGAGCTTCTGGGAAAAGAGCTAAGGTTTCAACTAAAGGATTGGGGAAAAGAGCTAGGGTTTCAACTAAAGGATTACTTTGGGGCTTGTCTTGGTGAATTCTTTCCATCAATCTTCTTAGTTTAAGGAATGATTCCCTTCCCTTCCTGTAATTTCAATTAAAGGCATGGTTATATGGTTGATTTCATGGTTTTTACTCTTGCATGGTTTTGGTTTTCAATCATTGATTTGGGGGTTTTGATTTTAAAAGCTTAGTTATGATTTCTTATGGTTTTAATTATGCTTTCTATGCATGAATGGTGGTTTTGGATAATGGAATTGAATGGTAATGGTAATAAAATTTGGTTTTGGTCGTACTATGCCTCCAAGGTATTTGATAAAATGCTTATAAAGATATGTTCATTGCATTGACTTATGTTAATGGAACTCTTGTTTTTTTAAGCTTATATATGAAACCTTAAATATTTTCAATGCCTTACAAAGATTAATGGCCAATTGGTAATGCTTGTGGAGAACATGGTAGTGTCCCAAGAGGTTAATATGGTAAACAGAAAGGGAATCGAGAGTCTCCTTAATCTAAATGGTTGGCTATGGATAATGCTTCCAAGTATGGTGGTATGACGATAGCACTGGTTTATCAAATAGCCTTGGCTAATAAATGGATAATTGTATTGTTTAGACTTGGTTTTAATTGGGTATTAATGGAAGAAAGTGTAAGCTAAGCCGTGGAAGGTGGCAATCTCGAGGGGGATCAAAACCGGAAACTCATATTTGCCGATATGAAGGGTCTTCGATGGTCATATGCGAGTGTCATATTTATATTGGAGGGATGTACTATCATCCCAGGGTTATTTCGACCCTTTCAGCAGGGGAGGCTGAACCTATATGTCCTGTGGGTTGTAGGACGGCTAACCTACACGACCCAAGTTAAGTTTTAAGTAAGATGCTAAACCCGATCCCTTATCCTAGCACTTATATATATATATATATGTATGTATGTATGTATGGTTGTTTGCATTGAATGGTTTTCACTTGGTTTTGATAAATGGCATTACTTTATCCTTATCCCGAGATTCATGTTAGTGTTCACCCACTAACCTATCTATTGGCAGTTGTATACCCATGCTATGCAGGAACCAGATGTTTGACTCCTCAGTCGTAGTACTTGACTCAGGGACAACTTATTGGACTGAAGTTGTGAGCTTCCATCCTTTTGGAAGACACCATTTCATATTGGACATTCTTAGACTTTTTATTTTCTTTCTGAATATTGGTTTTTGCCATGGTTGAGGGGATGTCCTAATCGGATATTTATATTCTCTTAGATAGAGGCTTTGTGCTACTTCTGGGGGTTGGAATGGGCGGGATCGGTATTGGTGTCAGCCTTGGCATTGGAATAAGCTGGGAGGCTAGCATCATCGGACATAATTTCTCACTATTCTATCGTATTAAAATTTGGGTTTGATTTTCATATTATGTTTCGATATTCTATTTGGTTCAGTATGATATTGATTGTTGGTTTGGTATGGACAGACTTAGTTGGGTCTGACATAGTTGTGACCCTATCCCAAAGTCTTTATAGAGCATTGCACAATCTGGTTATATGCTCCAAATTCAGCTCATCTAAGACTGTATAAGGTGGTTGGGTTAGGTTAAAGGGGTGGTCCTCGTTCCTAGTAGACTTGGGATGCCCATTACAACAACTCCCCGATCCGAGCTGCGTTATAGAGATTTTAAGGCAATAGCCTATTGTTCAGTTCTGTACAAGCTCATTTCAAAAATCTTGGCTACTAGATTACAAAAGGTGGTTGTTTCAATCATCTCAAGAACTCAAGCTGGGTTTGTTCCTGGTAGAAAGGTATCTTATAATGTCATTTTAGCTTATAAATTAGTAAGGGCCTATTCCAGGAAATATATTTCACCTAGATGTTTTATTAAGGTTGATATCCAAAAGGCATATGATACTATTGACTGGAATTACTTGAATTAGATGTTGGATCATCTTGGTTTTCCTGAGAAGTTTATAGGTGGATATTGGAATGTGTTACCACAATGAATTATTCAACTGTCACAAATGGAGAGTATACAAAGCCTTTTGATGCTGCTAGAGGGATCAGGCAAGGGGATCCAATTTCCCCTTTCTTATTTACTATTGTGATGGAATATTTGAGTAGGAATTTGAAGCTTCTTAAGCAGGATAAACACTTCAAATACCATTCTATGTGTGTTAAATTGGATATTACTCACTTGTCATTTGCAGATAATCCCCTATTATTTTCCAGAGGAGATGTCTAATTTATATCTTTATTGCATGAAAAGTTTAGGCTATTCTCTGCAACCTCGGTCCTGATTGCAAATATATCAAAGTGTTCAGTTTATTATGATGGGGTGAGTACAACTACTAAACAACAAATCCAATAAATATTGGGATACACTTCAGGAGAACTTCCTTTTACTTATTTGGGCATCATTTTAACTACTAAAAAACTTAGTCTACTTTAGTGGCAACCATTGATTGATAAAATTATTGTGAGAATAACTTCATGGACTGCAAAAAAGCTTTCTTAAGCAGGTTAGATTCAACTATTCCAAACTGTGGTGTTTGGAATTCAAGCTTATTGGTCTCAATGTTTCATCATCCCTACTAAAGTCATAAAGGCTAGGAGTTATATCTAGTCAGGAGAAAATGCTATCACAAAGAGGTTATTAGTTGCATGGGATAGAATTTTATTTCCAAAATTAATTGGTAGACTAAATATTATCAACATAAAAGTCTGGAATCAGGCTGCAGCTCTTAAAACCTTCTAGGGTATGGCTAATAAACAAAATAAACTATGGATCAGATGGATCCATAGTTATTACATTAAGGAGAATGTTTTCTGTAGTATGTAAATCCCTCTAAAGTCATACTGGATGATAAGGAAAGTCTTTGGTGCAAGAGATAAATTTTCTACTATCAACTCTGGAGCCTTTACAAAGGGCTAAAAAATCAGTATGTCCAAGTGCTTAGAAGTATGCCTAAGGTTTCTTGGAAAAGGATGATGTTTCATAATCAAGCTAGACCAAAAGTAGCGTTTACAATGTGGCTCCAATTTCATGAACGAATGTTAACTGCAGATAGGATAAATGCTTGGGGTATAAGATTTGACACTACACGAGTCTTTGAAAACAAGCTCCTAAGATGATATCCTATATTTTTGCAACATGTGTTTTTTCTACTCAACTATGGAAAAGATCAGATTATGGCTAAGTTTACCATCCATTCTAGGGGCTTGAATATAATAATGGATCATTTCTAATACCAAAGGCAGAAGTTATGAGGAAATAGTACTAAAGATGATTTATTTTGAGTATGTCTATACTCTATGGATTGAGAGGAATACGAGGTTGTTTGAGAAACAGGAGGCTATGATAGAAGTTCTAGCAAAGAAGCTTGCATGTATCAGCATTATCGGGGCTATGGGCTATACTAAAATTTTTCTTAGTACATGTTCCTACTAGTTATTGAAAAGTTTATAGGATTAATGTATTGATTTGTCTTTCTGTTATAAAATAGTTCTTTTCTAAGATGGATGCTTAAGACTGACCAGGTTGTGTTGACCAGTTAGGCATTGTAATTGACATTTTTGGTGATTAATGAAAGTTACTAATTACCCAAAAAAAAAAGAAAAAACCAACTGAGTATACATGCAACCTTCTAAGTAATTACCTTTAGCTTTGTTGTTTGATTTCGAACTGTCGTTTTCAAAGTTTATTGTTTGCTCTGAAACAAATCTCCCTAAAAGAAAACTTTTTAGAATTGTCTGCTAGCCAAAGCAACCTAGCACAATCAAAGAAAATAGATCAAAATTTAATATATAAGATAATTTTGTGACAATTATTGAACCCAATAATACAATTTGCAACAGCTTAACTCTTCATTACCAAATAACACAAACTATTTGCAAATTATAATCAAATAATTTAAAGTCAAGTTTTGGGTAGTAAGTAAATTGCAAGCACATATATTAATATAAGCATGATCCAAACATGAGAATGAATTTGATTAAAGAATTAAAGAATAAGTTCAAAAGAGTTCAGAGAATAAAATAAGAAATTTGATTGAAATTAGTTTATATAGGAAAGAGAATTGAAAATTGGCTTTATCTGATAAAGAGATAGTTTTCAATTCAACATCTAGAAGAATTTGAAACTTTCAATTCAAATTCAAAATTTAACATTGATTCAACTAAATTTTATCTTCATCTAGAAAAAAATTAAAAAATAAAATTAAATGTTTCGGGGGTCCATTTTGACCCCAAACCAAAAGTACTCAATATGGGTGTCGTTGGTTTTTTTTTATGCATAGATTATATATTTGATATTTTTAGAGGATTTCGGGATCATTCGTAGAAATTAAGGCCATGGGTTTGAAGTGTAGCAAACCAATTTTGACTTTTGAGGTAGGTTATATCTTAACTCTTTTAGACTGGAATGGGTAGTAAATGATGGTATAAAATTCATATCAATGGTGGAAACTAATCATGAAAAAATGGCTATTTATATATTGTGCCAGTGCGGGGGCCTATATTGAATGTAATTGTCAAAATTAAGTTATTATGTGATATGTGTGACCATGTGGGGTTCTATGTGGTAGTGATAGTCTTGAATACATGTGAATAATTGTATTGTATTGTTGAAATGCCTAGTGTGGTACCATTTGTGTATTGTGATATATTCATACTTATTGTTATATGAGACATGTGGAAATTCATGGATGAAACGAAAATAATGAGTGAATATTGGCTCACATGGTTGTGGAAATGTATAATTATGGTTGGTTGTAGAGATATATCATTGTGATTGGTTGTGGAAATACTCATTATAATTGGTTGTGAGCATTACATCCTCAAATCATACTCATTCATAAAATATTAGTACCACCGTCGCAATATTTGAGAAACACTGGCAACACCTTTTATAAAATCCTCCCCAAAGAAAGTATCGGGGAAGAGATATTGTAACACCTTATAAAATCCTCTTTGAGGGATGTTCTGAGGAGGAGATATGAGATATATGGATTGTATGCGGGTTGACGACCCCCCGTTGGTCCTGCATTAGGAGGCTTGCCTCTATAGATGTATATGAAGATTGTGCGATAATCTCGGAGGTTGTACAATCATCTCATGTATCATCATCATCATATACATTGCACTTGCTTTATTGTGTTATGTTGTGGTTGTATTGTCATACTGACTTGTCATCTATCTATTTGTTCTATATCTTGACGTGTTAATGTCTAATTATTCTATCTTTCTTTATTTGTACTTGATGATTTTAAGTATACATTTTCCTCTTTGTTCAACTTGTATGTTATATTATGTGTAGTTGTATCCCTTTCTGGTGTGTTATTATATTATATATATGGATATTATAGAACTGTTAGTGTAATCGGTGTGGGCTACCGGTGTGGGACATTTTTTGATTGCAGGTGGCGTGCCTTAGTATGTAATTTGTATGCTTTTTTTTCTACTTTGCTTGGTCGGCCTATAATACTTACTAGTACAAGTGGACCGTACTCACTCCTACTTTACCTTTTTTGGTGCATCTTTAGGTTTAGGTGCACGTTAGACTAGTTGATTTTGGGCACCTTCAGGTTTCTCAAGATAGCAGTTGGACATTTCTACGTCTGGAGTTTATCTCTATATTTATATATTGGTTATGTCTTTATTAGTGTTCGGAGATAGATATTTTTCTTTGTGGTTATATTTTTGATGTATTTGACTCCGAAATTGTATTAGTAGTTCTTATACTGTTGACACCAGGCTTTGGGAGTTATGGTTGTATGTATTGATTTTATTCTTCCCACTTTTATTATATCTATGTGGTTCGACTTTATTCAAGAAGCCTTACCTTGGGGGCATTTCTATATTTTCCCATGTGCATTAGTTTGGGTGAAAGCTTTACTATAAGGTTCGCCACAACAAGTGCCATCATGATCTATAAATTTCTGGATCGTGACAAATTTGTATTAGAGCAGAAAGGTTTCATTGGTCTCTATAATGTAAGAATAGTATGTCTAGTAGAGTCTCACGGATCGATACGTAGACATTCGTATCTATCTTTGAGAGGCTATAGGACGTCTTTAGGAAACGTTTCTTATTTTTTCTTTATCATGCAAATTTCTTTCATACCTTGTGTTCTGGGTTGTATTTTACTCTTTTTGCATGTATGGTATTGCTTATATGACCTACCAGTTGAGAGATGGTGCTAGAGATTGGTGGAGGTTGCTCTTAAGCTGTAGACCCTGTGATTCTCTTGAGATAACTTGGGATTAGTTTGTTGATGCCTTCGTGGAGAGATTTGTGCATTTCAATTTGAGAGTACTACGTGGAATAAATTTGATCATTTGGAGCAGGGATCCATGATAGTTGTTGAGTATGAGGCACGCTTCAGTGCCTTGTCCAGATATTCCTATGATAGCATTTTCACCAAGTCGGAGAAGGTTTGAAAGTTCGTGAAGGGTTTAGATATTTTCTCTTCAGTTGTCTACATCTCAAATGGTTGTGTTTGGGGCTTCTTTATAGAGTATTATGGATAATGCTAAGATAATAGTGGATATTCTTACCGCATCTTAGGGAGATGCTAAGAAGGTGTGATATTTTGGTGAGTTCAGGATTCAGACCTATCGAGGTAGATATTTTAGAAGTTCTCTTAGATACCATGATAGGCCAGTGAAATTGGCTTTATAGAGTTCATGTGGTGGACCTTCTAGTTCAACAGTTCAGGATGGCCGTTTAAGCCCAGTTGTGCCTTCTTCTATTGATACTGATTGTAGAGGTTGCTATGTGTGTGATGGGATTTTTCATATGTCCAGGGACTGTCCCTGCTAGGCCAGAAGAGGAGGCGTCTGATGTTGTGATCACAGGTATCATCCCTATTTGTTTCAAACCTACATCTTTATTATTTGATCCCAGATTGACTTTGTCCTATGTGTTTATGTATTTTGCTTTGGGTTTTAATTCTATTAGTGAGACTTTTTCCATGCCTATTCGTGTATCTACTCTGATAGGTTATTCTTTAGTAGTGGATCGGGTGCCCCGATCTTGTGTTATGACTTTTGTCGGGCATGAAACTTTGGTAGATTTGCTAGTGTTAGAAATGATTGATTTTGATGTCATTTTGGTTATGGATTGGTTGGATCCTTATCATGTTGTCCTAGATTGTTATGCTAAGACTGTAGATTTAGCTTCGCTGGGTGTACTAAGGATATCTTAAAAGGGTGCACTTTATTTGGGTCCTAAGAGAATTATATCTTATGTTCAGGCTCGTAAATTGGTTAAGAGGGTATATTTATCTTACTTAGCTCATATTTATGACACTAGTGTTATTTCGCCTGCTTTCTTAGATTCTGTCTATATAGTCCGTGAGTTTATGGATGTGTTCCCTACGGACGTGCCTAGTATGCCTCTAGGCCAAGATATTGATTTTGCCATTGATTTTGAGCCATACACCAAATCCATTTCCATTCCCCCTTATAGGATGGCCCTAATCGAGTTGAAGAAATTGAAGGATCAATTGCAGGAGTTGTTGGATAAGAAATTTATCTGATCTAGTGTATCGCCTTGGGGTGCGCCTATTTTGTTTGTAAATAAGAAGGATGGATCTAAGCGCGTGTGTATTGATTATCGATAGTTGAATAAGGTGACGTTTAAGAATAAGTGTCCTATTTCTCACATTGATGATTTGTTTGATCAGCTTCAGGGTGTTGCGGTTATCAAAGATTGATTTAAGGTCTGGTTATCACCAGTTGAGGATTAGAGCTTTGGATATTTCGAAGACAGCTTTTCAAACTCGACATGGTCATTATGAGTTCTTGATCATGTTTTTTGGGTTGACCAATTCCCCTGCCATATTTATAGAGTTGATGAATTAGGTGTTTCGACTGTATCTTAACTCCTTCATTATTGTATTTATATATGATATCTGGGTTTATTCCAAGAGCAATGTTGATCATGAGGAGCATTTGCAGATTGCGTTCAGAGATTGAGGGATGAGAAGTTGTATGCTAAGTTCTCTAAGTGCGAGTTTTGGTTGGAGTTTCTTTCTTTCTTAGGTCATGTGGCGACTAAGGAAGGTATTATGGTTTATCCAACCAAGGTTGCAGCGGTTCGTGATTGGGCTTGACCTACTTTATACACTGAGATTTGAAGTTTCATTGGCTTGGCTGGTTATTATCAGTGTTTTGTTGAGGGTTTCTGTTTTATTGCAGCTCATTTAACTAGGTTGATTTAGAAGATGATTTTCTTTCAGTGGTCTGATGTTTATGAGGCAAGTTTCTAAAAGCTCAAGGATTTATTGACTTCAGCTCCTATCTTAACTTTGCCTAAGGAAGGTGTGGGTTTCACCGTCTTTTGTTATAATTCAGGTGTTAGGTTAGGTGTTGTGTTAATGTAGAAGGGCAAGGTAATTGCTAATGCGTCTCATCAATTGAATCCTCATGAGAGGAATTATTCTACCCATGATGTGGAGTTGTACGCAGTTGTGTTTGACTTGAAGTTGTGGAGGCACTACTTGTATGGAGTCCGTTGTGAGATCTTCTCAGTTCATCGTACCCTTTAGTAGTTCTTCACCCAATGAGATTTAATATGAGATAGCATCGTTGGCTTGATTTGCTTAAGGATTATGACTTGGCCATTCTCTATCATCCGGTAAAGATTAATGTGGTTGCGGATGCCTTGAGTCAAAAGTTGACTAGAATGGGTATCTTGGTGTATCTTTTGACTCGGGAGAGGCCTTTGGCCTTAGAGGTTCAGTCTTTAGCTTACCAGATAGTTAGGCTTGATATTTTGGCACTTGAGCGTGTTTTGGCATTAGTGGAGGCTAGATCTTCTTTGATGGAGAAGATTCGAGCTCATCAGGTTGGCGATGTTGGATTGAGGTTGATTCAAGATAAGGTGTTGAATGGGGCGGCTAAGGAAGCCTCGCTTAATTTAGATGGAGTTTTGAAGATTTGATGCTCGAGTTTGTTTGTCGAGAGTGGGTGATTGGATTAGGTTGATCTTAGAGGAGGCCCATTGTTTCAGATATCCCATCTATCCAGGTGTGACTATAATGTATCATGATTTGAGGCAGCACTACTGATGGGGTGGTACGAGGCGAGATATGATAGATTTTATAGCTTGTTGCCTTTTTTGCAAGCAGGTAAAGTCTGAGCATATGAGACCTGGTGGATTGCTTCAGAAATTTCCCATTCCTTAGTGGAAGTGGGAACGGACCACCATGAACTTTATGATTGGTTTGCCTCGTATATCTCATAGTTTTAACATTGTTTGGGTCATTGTGGATCGATTGACCAAGTCAGCTTATTTTATTTCAATTCGGGTCTTATTCAGTGCTGAGAGGTCGGCCCATATCTGTATTCGTGATATTGTGCCTTTGCATGGTGTGTCGATGTCTATTATTTCAAATCGAGGTTTAGTGTTCACATCTTACTTTTGGGAGACTTTTCAGGATGAGTTGGGTACTCGGATTGATCTTAGCACAATATTTTACCCCAGATTGATGGCAGTCAGAGCGGACTATTCAGATTTTAGAGGATATGTTCCGTCCATGTGTGATGGATTTTGGTGGCTAATATGAGCAGCATTTGGCTTTAGCAGAGTTTTCATATAATAATAGTTATCATTCCAATATTGATATGGCTCCTTTTGAGGCATTGTATGGTAGGCATTGTCGCGCCCTATTGGATTGGTTTGATGTTTCAGAGGTGAGATCTCGAGGTGCGAACTTGCTTCGTGAGTCTTTGGCTAGAGTCTGGTTCATTTAGGATAGACTTAGAACGACTCAGAGTAGGCAGAAGTGTTATGCTGATTGTAGACTTCATGCCTTGATATTTTGTATTGGTTATCGTATTTTCCTTCGAGTTTCACCCATGAAGGGTGTGATGAGTTTTGAAAGAGGGGAAAGCTTAGCCCTCGGTATATTGGTCCATTTGAGATTCTTTGGACTGTTGGTGATGTGGCTTATGAGTTGGCTTTGCCCCTTGATCTATCACATGTTCATCCAGTTTTTCATGTTTCTATGCTTCACCGCTATATTCCTGATGAGTCTCATGTCATTCGTTGAGAGTCGATTCAGCTAGATGAGCGGTTCTCCTTTGCTGAGGAGCCGGTCTACATTTTGGGTAGGGATGTTAGGCGGTTGCGCTTTAGAGTTATCCCTGGGGTTAAGATTCAGTGGCGACATCGACCTATAGATGACGATACTTGGGAGTTTGAGTTCGATATGCGTAGTTCCTATCCCTAACTCTTGATTGATCCAAGTATTTCTTTGCCTTAGTTTGAGGACGGACTAGATTTTTAGTGGTGGATGATGTAACGACCTAAGAATTTTGATGAAATATATGAAATTTGTGATTTTGTGTGATTTGATTGTTTTACCCCTCCCCATAGTTGCATTATGGTATTTCTGGGGTGTGAAGGTGATTGACATGATTTTTGATATATTTTGGTATCATTTATGTGAAATTGTAGTTTTTTTATATCTTCGAGAGCCTTATTTTGGACCTATGTGGATATCTTTTGATTCGTGCAATGGGTGGATGTACGAATTGTGCCAGAAGCTCGTGAATATCGATTTTAGGTTGGGTAGACTTTTGGTTCGGTTCCCGACGAACCCGAGCTCATTTCAACATATTGGTTGGAAAGTTGGAAAATTAGAAATATGGGTGTAGGACCCACATTTGGTCAAAACGACCTCAGATGGAAAATCGGACTCCACCAGCAGATCCAGAATTTCAATTTTAGGGTGTTAACATATTTTTTAATTTTACGGCTTTTAAATCTCATTTCGACCCTCGATTTGGAAAATTGTGATTTCGGATTTCGGGGGCCAACTTTGTGAAAATGATTATTTTTTCAAAAATCTGACTTCTCCAACACGTTTAGAACGTCGAATTTAGTGTGGTTACATAGTGTATTTGCATATATTGGACTCCGAACTAATTCCGAATACCCCATCGAAGTCCGTTTGGACTTAGAAAATTCTGCTATAGTGCAGATTTTTCGGCTATAATTGCAGTTTTTTATCCCTTTTGGGCCCATTTTGTTTATTCTTTCATTTTGCCTCTTGAGAGTTAAACCCTAAAATAGTATGGGAGCTTAAAAGTAAAGCTTGTGGGAGCATGAATTGCTAAATTAACATCTATTTCTTGATTCTATTATGGATTTAAGGTATGAATATACCTTAATAATTTCTTGATTAATTTCTCAAAACCCTAAAAATTTTAGGGCTTGATTTTAAACCCAAATTTCATTCCTTTTCACTTGAATAGTATTTTAATCTTATAATTACTAGTTTTTCATCAATTTAACCTTCAAAACAACTCTAATTCTTGATTTTTAACCCGGATTTCAAAGATTTTACCCGGTAAAGATTAAAAATGATTTTTCTTTAATTTGAACCTTATTTTTTACTCGATATGATTTGGATTTTCAGTTGTAGGTTTCTAAAAATGTGAAAAATGCGTTTTTGAAGTAAAGTTATGATTTTTTCCTTCTTTTTTGAAAAACTCATTTTGGGGGTCCGTTTTGATCCCGAGTCAAAAGTAGTCAATATGGATGTAGTTGGTTTTGTTTTGACGCGTAGATTCTATATTTGATGTTTTTAGAGGAGTTCGAGATCGTTCCTGGAAATTAAGATTATAGATTCGAAGTGTAGCGGAGTGATTTCGACTTTTGAGGCAGGTTATGGCTTAACTCTTTCAGACTGGGTTGGGTAGTAAATGACGGTACAAAATGCATGTTAAGGGTGGGAACTAATCATGAAAAAATAACTATTTATGTGTTGTTCCCGTGTGGGGATCTATATGTGATGTAATTATCGAAATTAAGTTATTATGTGATATGTGTGACCGTGTGGGGTCCTATGTTGTATTGATAGCCTTTAATACATGTGAAAAATTGTATTGTGTTGTTGAAATGCCTAATATGGTACCATTGATGTATTGTGATATATCCATACTTATTATTATATGAGACGTGAAAATTCATGGATGAAACAAAATAATGAGTGAATATTGGCTAACGTAGTTGTGAAAATATATAATAATGGTTGGTTGTGGAAATATATCATTGTGATTGATTATGAAAATATTCATTGTGATTGGTTGTGAGCATTACATCCTTATATCTGAGAAACATTGGCAATATTTTTTATAAAATTCTCCCCGAGAAAATTACTGGGGAGGAGATATTGTAACACCTTATAAAACCCTCTCCGAGGAATGTGCCGCGGAGGAGATATGAGATATGTGAATTCTATATGGGTTTTGGGTCCTGAGGTGGGAGGCTTGCCTCCATAGGTTTATACGGAGATTGTGCGACGATTTCGGAAGTTGTGCGATGACCTCGTGCATCATCATCATCATATACATTGTAGTTTCTTTATTATGTTATGTTGTGCTTGTATTGTCATACTGACTTGTCGTCTATCTATTTATTCTATATCTTGACTTGTTAATGTCTAATTGTTCTATCTTTCTTTATTTGTACTTGATGATTTTGAGTATACATGTTCCTCTTTATTCTACTTCTATGTGATATTGTGTGTAGATGTATCCCTATCTAGTGCGTTGTTGCATTATATATATGAATATTATAGAACTGTTAGTGCAAGTGGTGTGGGTTACCGTTATGGGACATTTTTTGATTGCAGGTGATGTGCCTTAGTATGTAATTTGTATGCTTTATTTTCTACTTTGCTTGGTCGGCCTATGTTACCTACTGAGTACAAGTGGACCATATTCACTCCTACTTCACCCTTTCGGTGCAGCTTTAGGTTTGGGTGCGCCTCAGACTGGTTGATTTCGGGCACCTTCAGGTTTCTCAAGATAACGGTTGGATATTCCTGCGTCCGGAGTTTACCTCTATCTTTTTGTATTAGTTATGTCTTTATTAGTATTCGGAGACAGATATTTTCCTTTGTGGTTATTTTTCTGATGTATTTGACTCCGAAATTGTATTAGTAGTTTTTATATTGTTGACACCAGGGTTTAGAGTTATGGCTGCATGTATTGATTTTATTTTTTTTGCTTTTATTATGTCTATGTGGTTTGACTTCGTTCTAGAAGCCTTACCTTGGGGATATTTCTATTTTTTTTTTCCAAATGTATTAATTTGGGTGAAAGGCTTACTTGTTAAGGTTTGCCGCGACAAGTTATTATGACCTATCAATTTTTGGATCGTGAGATATATATATATATATATATATATATATATATATATATATATATGGAGAGAGAAAGAGATAGTGAATCAAATTTTCTGCTGGATTTAGTCAAAATCATCTCCATCCCACCAGATTCTCCACTATTTACTCTTCTTAACCTCTTCCCATTATTAATCTTTTCATTAAAAAAATATTTATTAGAAGCTTATTTTATTAGATTAATTTTATTAATAGTTATTTAATGATAAAGATAATATTAGAAGAACATAATAAAATTTTATAATTTGATAAATAAAATAATTAAATTAAAACAAATATTTTTAGAAAGAAGACCAACTAAAACGAAATAGAAAACCTAATTTATTGGTGAGGAGGGAAGAAGAAGTAGTTGATGAGTGATGTAGAAAAATTGTTGAAGAGAAAAATGGGTCGTGACAATTATTATTGTTACCTGAAAACACTAATTTATTGTTAATTTCTTCTTTTATAAATTCATATCATAAAAACACTTGTAATTAGTTCATGCTCGTTTTTTATTTGGGTCATTAACAATGGAAGCTACGGAGGCGAGGAAGATTGAATTCAGGATGGATATGGCTGTGGCGGCGCGTGGTGGTAAAAGACACCGGCGGTGGTGGAGTGAGGTTTTAGAAGGGTATAGAATTTGTATGTGAAAACGTGGCATAATCAGGGGAGGTTGTGTCTATTCTAATACTAGACCAAGGGCTCAATATATATTATTTTATCTTAATTTATGCGATATAAATTTTCGAGAATCATTTAAACTTTTTGAATGAATTTATAAATATTTTAAGTTGTTAATTATTATGATGTATAATACTTATAATTTTTTAAATAATATGTGTTACTATATTGTAATACTTTATAATTATTGTATTCTTAGTATTTTAATTTATGTGACACTGATAAAAATTGGAAGGTTGGTCAAATTTTTATATAATTTTAAGATTTTTAAATATTTTAAGTTGCTAATTATTATGATTTATAATACTTCAACATAATTTTCAGATAATGTATCCTACTTTCTCTATCTCAATTTATGTAACATTGATGAAATTTACAGAGTCAATCAAAAATTTTTAATATAGCTTTTACATATTTTTATTTATTAATTATTGTGATTAATAGTATTTGTTACTAATTAATTTTTAAATAATGTATGTTGCTCTCTTTGTGTTATGTAACTGTGATAGTATTTAGAGAATAAATTATATTTTTAAATTATTAATTATTATAATTTATGATCCTTTTTATATTTTTTTCGAATAATATATGTTACTTTTTCATACTCAAACTCGAATATGAAGTTTTTAGTTCAAAGTAGAGAATTACCACTATTTCATTATAAATCATATTGATTTCATGATCACCCTCATTCATAATATTTTCCGAAAATATTTTTTTGGTGATAGCAAGAATTGTATTAGAATTTTTTATGTTGCTCAAAATGCATTTAAAGATAAAAGATAATATTGAACTATTATGACTGGATAATAGGTTAATAAAAAATATATATAGCAAATCACAAAAATTAACAGTTAGGATGGCTATTACATATTTATTTCATAATGTATTGTATTGTATTAAACTATTGAATTTGATCGCACTTCGCGTGATTATAAATTAACTTGGCAAATTTATGATATAATATTTTTAATGACAAAAATTAAAATAGTGGGATGTTGGTTCTAATCTTCAACACAAATCGAAAAAAAAACTATCTTCATGAAGTTATAAGATAACAAAATCAAAATTTAAAATAAGTTATAAAATTTATCCAATTTGCAAGTCACGATTCTTTATTAGTAAAGACAATCATTCATGAAATTAAATTTCACCATGAACTTTCCTTTTGAAGGTCTACATGATAATTTAGAGTAATTTTTTAAAGTCTAATACCAACCAAAAGACATCAAATATTTGAAAGCTATCGCCATAACTTATCTTCACTACAAATTTCTTTTGAGATTGTCATCTTGTGATGTTATCATTTGAAACTTTCAAATATATATTAAAATTTTAAGGTAGAGATAATACATCAAAACCCCCCTGAACTTGTCCCGACAACTTACTTTAGCACGTAAATTTTACGGATAATTATTTACCCCCCTAAACCTTTTTGAAGTGATTATATACCACCTTAAAAATACAACACCACTCTCACTACGGAGAGTGTATTACACTTGCGCCACATCAGCACCATATCGGCGCCACGTCAAAATTTATTTTAAAAAAAGTGATCCCACTAATTTATTTATTAGACAATATTAAAAAAAGAAAAGAAAAAACCCTCCCCCTCCCCCTCCCCCTTCCACCCACCCTGCCCCTATTCTTTTTTTCTTCAAGCCTCACCCCCCTTTCTTCTTTCACTCCGCTCATCATTTCAGTACCACCTAAATTGTATATTTCAAAGCAAATCAATCTCATTAAAGATTAAAATTCGATGAAAATAGCCGTTTTCCAGAGAACAGGTTATGATTTGGCAGCTATGGATCGCCAAGAGAAATTTCATCTCATAGCAAAGAAACTGGAACTGAGCTATATCTTTTCTCACAGCATCAAATAATTGTTTCGATGAATCAACCATAACAATACTCGGAGATGAAGATGAAGATTGCAATGAAGAAGAAGAAGTGTACTTGAATTGCTCGAGCTTCTCCAAACCATCTCAAGATTTGAGTAAGAGCCGCTTGAAATTTGGGTAAAGTTCTGATAAGGTTCCACCGCTGCTATCGGAATTTCCTTTTCCCACTTCAATCCCAACTGTTGTTGCCTACATGATTTACGGGTCTTTTGAGAGCGTTAGCTTTGGATTGAACGGAGTTTTGATAAATCTGAAATATACTTTTACAGGAAGATTCCTCCAATTTCAATTTTTCATATCCACCATTTAATTTCATCAACCTTAAATGGTGGTATCTTAACTTATCCTATCAAATTCACCCACCATTAAATTTGATCCACCCCACCTATAGTTTTCTTCTTTTATCTTTTTCACCTTAAATGATGGGGGTGGGAAAGAGATGACGGGTATAATAGTTGAAATATGAGAAATTGGGATGGGGTGGGGTAGGGGGTAACGGGTTTGGTGGGTGGGGTGAGGGTGGGGGTTGAAGGAGGGGAAGGGGGAGTTTAAAATATGTATATATGTAATATAAGTGGGTCATTTTTGTAAAAGAAAACAAATTCACGCGTTTATATGTTTTTTTTAAATGTCACATCAACCTTAAGGGTTGAAATTAATTCACTATAAAGTTGTTAAGGGGGGGTAAATAAATGAAAGTTTAGTTTAACGGTTAAAGTAAGTTTTCGAAACAAGTTTAGGGGGATTTTGATGTATTATCTCATTAAATTAAAGGCAGAATCAAAGATACATGGAAATGAGAGGGAGGCAGGGATACATAATGAAAGCGAATTTTGGTGAAAGAATGCAATATATATATATATATATATATATATATATATATATATATATATGTTGCGGTCTACACATACGCAAGTGTACATGATCATGCAAGTAATATAATGACTTAGTCAGTCAGATATCGTTCCCTCGAGGATCAATAAACTAGAAATTTATTCAATATTTAGTTCAATACAATTGAGTATTAAACGTTTGATGGTATCGAGATTAATTTGATTCTATAAATAAAATGTAAATTACTAAATAAGAAATAATTAATTATGACTAGAACAAAGCAAGCAACGGTTGTAATCAATGATGAGGAAGATTCCAGGGTTGAGGTATTGTGAACAGTCATACAATTCTCTATTCTTATCATAGTCTAATTGGTTATCGGGGTTGCTGGTTCTGCAAGGGTTATGCCACAATTTTGGTCTCCCGACCTCAAATCTTATATCTATTGAATGTTGTAACTACAACTCCCGCAGAGTTACAACAAATCTTCTAGATTCATGAAGTTGTCTTCTTGCAAGTGAACCAAGCAAGGCTTCTAGGTATATCCCTATCCTAGCTGCTAATTCGAATCCCTTATTTTATAAAAGAATAAGAACCTTGCTCCATAATTTCTTCGTTCTATCCTATGATTTTCCTCCCGAATTCACATAGAAATATAAAATTATTCTAATAGTGGTCAATTATTAAAATAGTAAGCTCAAGAAATTAAGAACAACCAAGATGATAATCCAAAAAGTAACTATGAATAAGAATATTAAAGAGTAATCATGTTCTTAGCCTCAACCCCAGAAATAGGGTGTTTAGCTACTCATATTCGAAGTCATCATCCAAAATAAGTAATAAATCATACCCAAAACAAAACTTGAAGTAAAGAAATTCAAAAGAATGTTTTTGAACCCTAAAAGAGAGAAATTTTTTCTTTTCCGCCGCTGCTCTCTTTGGAAAAAGTCCCCTACATTATCTTGGATTTTTCCTTTTATAGCTGAGATAAAACACTTTAAAATATTCTCGATTTGTCCACTCGGTGCTTCGCACCATGACTTTGATTGCTATTTTTCATTAAAAATTTACGGAATTGCAGAGCTCAAATATTTCCTGACTATTGTAAAATGCACCCTCACTGCGACACTCCACTATCGCGGTGAGCCACTGGATTGGGGACAATTGCGAAATAATTATCCTCCGCGATGCGCTAAACCTTCAGGTCACCAAATCTGATAAATGAAACTGCTTTGTGATGCGGTAGTTTCGCGAACCTTCACTGAAATTTGACCATTGCTATTGTGTTGATCCATGCGACGCGGAGTGTCTTTAAATGAGCATTTCTACTTTACAACTTCCATTTTTCAGCTTAATTTCAGTCCCTTGCATTCCTTCACTACTTTCATATCCTTGTTGTATCCAATTATGAGCAATTCTTCATGATTGTTAACCTGAAAGTACTAATCATATCCATTAGGCACAAAACGGAATAAAAGCTGAATTATACTTAAGAATTCATACAAAAGTTCTTGAACTAAGTCTAAATTTGGGTGCATATTGGTGCTTCAAGCATATAAATATGCCCAAGATCACCTCCCCACACTTAAAATCTTGTTCGTCCTTGAACACATAAATTCAAAAGCATAATTACTTCCTCTTTACATCACAATCTTAAAGTTATGTTGCAATGGGCACTTACACTTTGCATTAACGTATTCTTACATCATCTTGTCAAAACAGTTCCAAGCTCATGAGACAATTTAGTACAAATTCTTCTATCTTCAATAATGAATTTTTAACATGTTGGAGAACTCAATTAAAGAAACACAATAAGTAATCTGGCTTTCATCCGTCTGCATCCTAACTCAAGGAAATCTCCCCAATATTATCTCACAATGATATCTATGCAATAATAGGGGAATGTCAAATCAAATTACTCGCTATCAACAAAGAATTCATACATGCTAGTGAACGAATTATAATCTTTCCCTTCATGTCCTACTCCACTAATAGTCGGATGTTTGGGTGAAGGATTAGCTAGGTCTTTTTTGGGGTGTAATAAAAGCTTAAGGACAGGTAGGTACTATTTAAAGAAGTAGTGACTATTGCTCCTAAGCGTTTTAGTACAAAAATTATCAATCAAATCTGTTTCCCAACCCCCAATTTATCATTCTATTTCTCCTCATTCTTTCATTTATAAACACCTTTTCCAATTAGCTTATTTTCTTAAACTAGGTGGGGAGTATTAGTCATTCCTTCCACATAATTCTCTCTTTTTTTTTCTTTTTTTTTATATATGTATTACGCACCCCTATTATAGTCACCCTTAACTCAAGCGAAAATCCTTCATTAAGGTGCACATTATCAAACTGGACCAGGGCCAAAATAGGTTCATTGTAACACTTCTCTTTACTAACTCCCAATTAACCCAGCATTATCAATCATCAATAACAACTGTTGTAGGGGCATCAAATGATTACCTTCTCTCCTTCTCATTTTAGCTCATATTCTCCTCTCAATCTTATATTAAAAATTCATAGGAGCTTATTTGGATCAAATTATGATTTAGCAAAGAAAGGATAAGGTTTCATAACAGGCTACCAAAGAAAAAGGCTAAAGGCTCAACAGGGCTGACTAAGACTATGCACCAAGAGAGGTCTATTTAAGTTAGAAACAAGGTTGTCAAAGAAATACCTACATCACCTTCTACACCCAACACCCTTTATTTCGCTTTGTAGACACACCGGGCAAGTTCTAGTCATTTCTATTCATGTAGAATATATACAAATCCTTACACTCACAGTGCATGTACGGAATCAGCCAAAGGTTCCCAATCATGTTCTTTATTGAATTCAAAATTAAGCCAGCAGTTCAAATTTCATTTATCGAGATCAAATCATCAGTAAAAATAAAAACACTCTTTTGCTTATTGCTACTAGAATTAGTTTCAATTACTGCAAAGATGGCCCATTCACACACTCCTCTAAGATAGTGATTAGGTTCTCCTAAATTTCTTTACTTCGTCCGACCACTCCCCTTAAGACGGTCGTCATCCATCTATCATAGGGGATGACATCTAACTATGACTATTTATTCCTAAATTTCCATAGAGGGCAATGATAAATGTAACTATTTGAAACTAAACTTGCCAATGAGGGCAAAAATAACAATAACATAATACTTTAAACTGAAGCAAAATGAGATAAATGCCAAAGAGGGCAAATTTAAATACACAAAGTCAAAGTTACTAACTATTATAGACCAGTGTTCCGAATAGCTAGTACTTAAAACCAACACAACAAAATAGAAAAATAAAATTGTTCAGTCGAATAACTAAAAAAAATGAAGATGCAAGAGAATACGATCCCACCACCCCACACTTAAAACGAAGCAATGTCTCAGTGCTTCCAATTAAGCTTATGGTAGGGTGGCAGTATACTTCCTGATCACTCAAACAGGACTATAGTATTCATGTCTTCAAAAGCCCCGTCCATATCATCGCCATCATCATTAGATTGCTCCTCTTTATTGGACTCCATATCAGAATCCCTATACATGTGTTCTTCATCTGTGGGTACATCGTCATCAACAGGGTCAACAAAATCTGGGCCAATTCTCAATATGGTCCAAGCATGGTGGCCAAGTGGATAGTCGAGCTCTACAACATGGAGCTTCTCTGGTGTAGCTGGTCTACCTCCTGTCCTCGACATCATCATCATGAGACCATACAGCCTACCCAGCACCTCATCAGTCCTTGTCTGTCGCTCTAGCATGGTCAAAACTAGTCCAGATGCCCCAGATGTGCTTCTTGTTGTAGTTATATTCGTAGGGAGAGTGATTACCTCAGGCTTATAATCAAGATCCTCTTCATCCACCCTATGCCTTTGTAAAAATCTAGTCACCAAACCTCCAAATCCAAAACTATGACCCACCTGGGTACGCGCCTTCTTCATTGCAGAAAAAACTATACTTCCCACATTGATCTCTACATCAGCACACATTAGGGCATAAATCAAACAAACCTTATCCCTAGTCACCTCAGTCATATGTTTGCCTTGAATCAAGCATGAATACACTATACGACCCCATATTCTTGCTTCCTTGTTCATCTGAGCGTAGGGGAAAGAAGAATGCAAACCTATAACACAATGCCTTATCCAACGGGCTGAAGATCGCTGACCATACAATAAATACCTGATGTGTTCATACGGAGGAGAAATAATAAACTGCCTCAAGAAATTTGGGTTCATTTCTGGTATACCCAACAATTCGTTAACATCTGCAGTTGTGAATTGGATTACCTTCCCTTAAACCTTCAACAAATGTTCAAGATGACTGGGGTTCTAATTGGCATAAAATTCTCTAACAAGGTGCAAATTGCACTCAGTCAGCTGATGGAAAATGAAATTCATATTGAGTGCCTCAATTCTCCGTACCATAGACGGACACTCTCTCATCAAGCTAGCTCGATCAATATAGACCTCCGGAATATACTTAGCATCAGTATGCTTCGTATAGGGCTAGGGTTAGTTAAATGTTTATGTATAATTTTAACCCCCTCCGCGATGCGGTAGGATCACGTAGACCTACTAGATAATGCCAATTGCCATTTAACTGCCTATTGTGATGCGGTAGGATCGCGTTTAGTCACTGTAAATTGATAATTGTCAATTTTCCAAGTTATGCATCGCGCTGAAAATTGCGATAGGCTACTAGAATTTGACAATTCTCAATTCACACCTCTCCGCATAACAATGGAAATCATGTATCCATACTAGAATTTGACAATTGTCAAAATACCCAGTTCCGCATCACGCCATTCTTCAAAATTTCTTACTCTTTTCTTATTTAAGTAAATCCCCACTTATACATATCAATTTGCAAACCTGATTGCTTTTCTCAAATGTGATGATCTCCTCATTTTACTTTGAAATTCCCTGCAATCTTAAACAAAAACAACAAAAGATGTAAGTAAAAATGGGTTGGCCCCCCCAGCGCCTTAGTTTTGGTCGTGGCACGACTCATTTTTTTATATTTTTCTTTTTTCTTTTTTTACAATCCAAAAATTAAACTACCTATTATAATACATGTATGGGTTTCCTCACACATAGCGCCTTATTTTACGTCGTGGCATGACTCAGCTCATCATCACTCATCAGCAAAAGTGATAGATTCCTTGTTCTTGTCCAGATGATCCGCCCAATAATAATTTACATGCTATCCATTCACAACGAACTTTTTCGTCTTCTCTTTATTCCACAACTCCACAGCTCCATGGGGTGTCATGTGCACCACCTCAAAAGGTCCATACCATTTCGATCTTAATTTACTCGAAAATAACTTAAGTTGTGAATTAAACAACAACACAAGTTGTCCGGGTTCAAATTACCTAACTTGAATTTGCTTGTCATGCCATCTTTTGTTTTTTTCCTTGTAAATCTTGGCATTTTCATAGGCGTGGATTCTAAACTCATCAAGCTCATTCAGTTGCAATAACCTTCTTTCTCCCGCAACATTCATCTTAAAATTCAGTTTCTTCACATCTCAATATGCTTGGTGTTCCAACTCTACCGGAAGATGACACGCCTTACCATACACTAAGTGATATGGAGATATCCCAATGGGCATTTTGTACATTTTTTGATATGCCCAAAGTGCATCATCTAGCTTATCTGCCCAATCTTTTCTTTGTCCATTCACGGTCTTCTAAAGTATTTGCTTAATCTCCCGATTGGATACCTCTACTTGTTGATGATAGGCGATATTACGCGCCTATATCAATATATTTTGTCCATATTTGTGCCATGTTTTGAGAACAAATTATATATTTCATGCACTTTTAGTCCTTTTTCCTGTAAGTGAGCTAACAAATATGATTAGCAAAGTTTCAGGTATAAATGATGCAGAAATCAGCATTTTATGGCTTACTTGACGCCAAAGAAAGCTCACGAAGGAAGGAACGTAAGATTGGACGCCTAAAGGACCAAAAGTGATGCATGGGAAATCTGTCCCGGGCTAAAACAGCATTTCTGAAGACTTTAGGGACTTGCAGTAACTTATTTGGATTAGGATAATAATACATTAACCTAGTACAATTGGGTTAAGTATTTCATTAGTTTATTTGGATTTGGATAATGTTACATTAACCTAGTACAATTGGGTTAAGTATTTCATTAGCTTAGTAGGATTTGGTTAAGTATTTCATTAGCTTAGTAGGATTAGGATATGGGTATTATAAATACCCTATCATGCTATACATTTTCTTACAATCCTCCCTTAGTGGAGAGATACATTCTACTTCTCAATTACAACTCTTCTAATCTTCCCATTAATTCTATTTTTCTTCTTCTATTCATCTATTCAATTCTTAATTTTCGCAACAAGAGAAACGTTACTTTGCTAAGGAATTCACGCCTCACGCCTACCACTTATGCTACACGAAAATCATCAATCTTGTGGTATAATAACAACAATGCAAATTGTGATTTCCTTCGCATTCATGGGTAACTAAACTTCTCTGTTGGGGTTATGGAAGCCGTATGAGATACTATCTATTGCTGTGAGTTTATGAGTTCGTGACACGTATACTGCTTATATCATTATTCTCTTCATCTTAATGCAAATTCTTGTGGCTGCAGACGCATAGAATAACGCCAGTATAACATTTAACTTGTTCGAAAGAAAGGTTATCTGTCTGGAAAAGAGATAATGTCAAGGTAGTAGGACACCCTTTCCTATTAAAAAGCTAGTGTCGTAACTGGACTAACCTCTTGGAGAATTCGTACTGTTAGACACTCTTTAAGCTCGAAAGAGTTAAAGTGAAATAATCCTCGAATAGGTCGAAAGACGCCTGGATTTACCATCGAATACAATTCTCTATAAGCACATGCATTTCATAATTCTACACACTCATAGCCAATAGAGACGTATAACTCAGAAGGTGGACATAACCCCAACGCTTCAATTCTCATTGTTTACAACTCACGTAACATTCTTTCTTTTTATTTTCAGCTTTTATTTTTATACTTTATTTAAATTACTTGCACGACAAGAATCCCCCCTCTTACGAGACTTGCACCAAAAGTTTAGTAATTTTGCTTACTTGTTGGCCAAGCTATTCCCTGTGGGATCGATACCCAACCCAGGTTGGGTTCTATATTTGCTAACGACCGCTTTACACTCCTACGAGAGCTGTAGATTGAGCGTTATCAAAAATTGACGCCGTTGCCGGGGAATACGAGTGTCAATCAAGTTTGTGATAATTACTAGACCCTTTGGTCAAAGATTCTCGTACTTTTACTTTCAGTTTTTGTTTTTGTTTACTGCAGGTTCTTATTCAGTGCATGCCCCATACTAGAAGTTCTGGTCAACCGTTATTACCTATCAATCCTGAACCACAACGCATTGGAAGAATGGAAGCACAAGCAGAAATCGAAAGGATGGCTGCACAACAGGAACAAGCAAGATTGGCTGCCCTTGCCACTGCCCAAGTACACCAACAAAACATTGATAACCCTGGGCGAGCAACAAATCCTGACGATGAGGATTTAGGTGATGACGAGTTACTAAACCCTAGGCGTGATGCTGAAATTATAACACCTGCTAACCGAAGAGGTTGACAAGCTCGGTTTAGGTATGATCGCCAATCTATGCAGCCAGCTTTCGACGATGATGATGATGATCTTGATGGTGCCGGAGCCACTGGGGCCATAATTCCACCACCATTAGCGCCCGGAGCCAAGTTCAACATCACAAGCACCATGATTCAGTTATTGCAACTCAAGGGATTATTTGGTGGACTAGCAGGCGATGATCCGAATATGCATCTCATCAACTTTATTTCTACATGCAAGTCGTTTGATAATCCTGGTGTTGGTCAGAATGCAATTCGATTACGTCTATTTCCATTGTCTCTATCTGGGGAGGCAACACTATGGTTGAATGGGCTGACTCCTAATTCTATTACAAATTGAAGGCAATTGAGAGACGCTTTCCTAGAAAGATTCTTTCCGTTATCCAAGAGGGCGCAATTGAGAGATGAAATCAGCAACTTTCGTCAGTTTCCTACTGAAGCTCTTCATGAAACATGGGAGAGGTTCAAGACAAAGCTAGCGAGGTGCCCAAACCATCACATGACCAATGTTCACCTAATGGAGATCTTGTATAGAGCCTTGAATTCAATAACTAAACCAGTGGTAGATAATGCAGCTGGAGGATCTTTCATGGACCTCACCTTTGGTCAAGCAAGCAATATGCTAGATCGTATGACGAAACAAAGTAAAGCTTGGCATACCAGGGATTCTGAGGTAGCAAGCCCCACTTTATCTATTGGCATGACTGCAGACCAAAGAAGAAGAGAAGAAGAACGTGATCAAGATATGGTGCATTTGAAAACACAAAGTGATCTTCTTACAAAGCATTTATTATCAGGAAAGACTAAAAAATTGAAAGCTATTGCGTCAAAAGGAAGAGACGAATCTGATTCGGAAGATGAGGCCAACTACTTGAACAATCAGGGGGGTTTCCGCCGGAATGCCCAAGGAAACCAAGGTCGGAACTATTATGATAAATCTAGAAACAAGGACCAAGGTAGTTGGAAGAACAAGAATGAAAAGAGTGGTTTGTACGTTCCCCCTGGTAGACGTGACACCACCACATCTAATTCTGGAAGTATGGAAGACATGATGGCTAAATTATTGAAAGAAGTGGAAGCAACGAGCGCGGGAGTAACAGAGGTAATCAATGATTTGTCCTCTATGAAATAATTAGTTGATTCACATTCCACTTCTATCAAGCAAATAGAGCAGCAATTGAGCCAACTTTCAGCAACACTCAATCAAAGAAAGGCCGGCACTTTACCTAGCGATACTGTGCCAAACCTAAGGAATGACGGGTCATGCATGGCCTTCACTACCAGAAGTGGTAAGGTGCTGGAAACTTCAGTAAAAGGCAAGCAAGTGGTTGACGAAGTTGCGGACATGGATGACAACACAAAAGGAGAAGATGCCGCAGCACCCACTCCTGACGTCAAGGACGCCACATCCAGCACTGTGCAACCTGAAAAAGTGGAAAAACGGAAGCAAGAGGAGAAGAAAACCGTGGAAAGAACACTTCCATACCTACCACCACCTTTTCCCCAAAGATTAAAGAAGGTGGCGGATGATACAAAGTTCAGCAAATTCATGAATATGTTAAAGCAGCTGACCATTAATGTTCCATTGGTGGAGGCACTTGAACAAATGCCTGGATATGCAAAATTTATGAAGGACCTGTTGACAAAGAAGCGGGCATCAAGTTATGAGTTAGCGGATAATGTTCATCATTGTAGTGCAGTTGCTACCCGATCGATAGTTCAGAAGAAGGCCGACCCCGGATCTTTCACTATTCCTTGCACTATTGGATCGTTGGATTTTGCCAAAGCATTGTGCGATCTAGGTGCTAGCATAAATTTGATGCCACTATCCATCTACAAGAAGTTGGGGCTAGGCGATCCGACACCAACCAATATGAGGCTCGTGATGGTTGATAGGTCGGTAAAAAGACCTGTGGGTATCTTGAATGATGTGTTGGTGAAGGTTTCTTCATTTATCTTTCCTGCAGACTTCGTTATTCTGGATTGTAAGGAGGATTCTGAAGTTCCCATAATCCTGGGACGTCCTTTCCTTACAACCGGAAGTGTGCTTATTGACATGAAAGATAATGAGTTTTTGTTTCGAATTAATGACGAAGTAGTACGGTTTGATATATGCAAAGCCATGAAGCAGCCCAGCGATATGAATGAGTTATCTGTAGCTGATGTTCATCAAGAGGATATGAAAGCATTATCTATAGAGAAACAGCCTACTGTTGAGCCATTGTCTGCTGCGCCACTGAATGTTGAGCATGAGGATAATGAAGATTATGAAGAACTTATGGGTGATCTAACAGAAATAGAGTCTTATACTCCTAAGCAACCGGACTGTGATCTCAAGAATCAACCAACAGCGAAGACTCCCATTGACGAGCCACCAATGCTAGAATCGCAAGAGCTCCCCGATTATCTAAGGTATGTGTTCTTGGAAAGTGGAAGTATACTTCCGATAAGTGTGGCGGATGATTTAAGTGAACAGCACATGGAGGCTCTCATCTCTGCTCTGATGAGGTACAAGAGAGCTATGGGTAGGAAGATTGATGATATAATTGGTGACTCTCCGGAGAAACGTAGGAGCCATCTCAAAAAAGATCGCATACCCACAGGTAAGCCTCATTGTCGTCTAAATCCTTTCAGAAAACGATCCACCATTTACCTCGACGAAGTCTGAGTACTCGAGGTAACTATGTCGTGCCACGACAATAAAAAAGGCGCTAGATGGGAGGCAACCCATCGTTTATCATTTTTCATTTATTGTTTATCGTTTTGTCTTTCTTTCATTCTAGTACTTGTTTTGTTTTTGGTAAATGAAAATCCAAAAATAAGAGTCGTGCCACGACCAAAACTAAGGCGCTTGGTGGGAGGCAACCCATCATACTAATTGTTTTCATTGGTTCTGAGCAAATATAGGTGCGAGAAGTATTCAACGAGGAGATTAGTTTCACATGACGATTTGGACGTATTGTATGGAAAAGGTGGTAAGTTAGGTATAAGGATGCATAAGGTTATGGATTGAGCATTGCTCATGCCAAAATAGGCATCGAAGAAGGCTAGGCCTAGGTAAAACTAGGCCACGAACAATGCACAACCTATACTATAGCCTAAGGCCTCGGAATTTAGTGTGCTATACACTATGCGCCGCCCATTCGCAAGTGTGCTATACACTATGCGCCGCCTATGGTATAGCATTAAGTCTCAGTATCTCATATGTTGTACACTATGCGGCGCATATGTCCCTAAATGCCATAGACTATGCGCCGCATATGCCCCTAAATGCCATACACTATGCGCCGCCTATACCATGACTATGCCAAGCATTATGCGCCGCATATAGGGCATCTTTGTCTCCAAAACCATTTGTAAATGGGTCAAAACCCGACCCATTCTCTTCCTATATAAAGGGGACTTAGTCTTGAAACATAACCACATTAGAAATTGACCCAAAGGCGCCGCACATCCATCCAAATCATCTCAAAATTTCTCTTTTTGCTCTTCCAATTCACAAGAACATCTCCAAAGGCTTCAATCACGTAAGTACTCTTGTGTTCTTCATCCATTTTTCGTAAGTACTACGTTGCTATGCCTATTATGAATTGCTATATCTTGAAAAAGCATTGGTGATATTCATGTGTTTGAATTGCTGATACACAACCAAGTGAGTGAACATATACGTTAGGATGATCTTAACTTGTTTCCAACTTGAATTTGATTTTGATGTATTGTCATACTCTTGCGGAATTGCTATAGTCATTAACATTGCATAATCTTGTCACTTGAATACTTACATGTTGGAATGAATTGTTCATCGGAATAAGACTTATAGTTGCCTACCGACATAGGCGGTTGTGATTATTGATAGATACTATACCTTGATGTAATCCCTATGTAATAATCTTGATATAATCTTACATGCAAGTATTTCCAAGAGTACAAAAAGTATGACTCACTGATTTTATTGTTGGAATAGAGCACCTAAAACGTATGTCGATGAAGTCTGAGTAATCGACCACTTTCACTTCACTAGTTGGTGCCAACAACCTAAGTGTGGGGTGGTACCTCCACTGCTTGTTTATAGATTGTATCCATTGAGATGATGCTAACATGACTCTATTGAGATCTCAGGTACAATGGCACCAAAAGGCAAGGCAAAGATAAGGCTACCACTTCACAAAAAGAGCAAGGAGAACCCTCCTCGATACAAACACTTCGACTCACTCTTGTTATTAAGTGGGATACTTATGAGGAACTTCTAAGGATGACGACTCTGATGATGATTCCGATGCAAAGGGGTATGACCCCAGACATAGAGAATGAGTCCGACTAACCAGGTTCTTCTTATTTATTTTCCACTGAGGGCAGTGTCCCGTTTAAGTGTGGGGTGGCGGTATTGCATGCTATAATTCTCTATTTGCATCTATGTTTGTTTACTTTGTTTTTGTTTGTGTTTCGTTTTTAAGTTTTTTTGAGTAGTTAAGTTTTTTTTAGTAGTAAAATTTTTTTTTTAGCTTCGCATGAAATTATTCTAATAGGCAGCATGAGATTATAACAAGAGTTTGTGCTAACATCATGACGATTGAGACGTTTAGGCTCTAGTTGTGACTCACTATGTGATATTGTGTGGTTCAATTCCTTCACCTGTTGGGTCAAGAGTCTATATTACTTCCAATAAAGTCGACCATGTGCCTTGTGTGTGTGAGATTAATAGTATATTCTATGTTTGTGGCTGATGCTAGAACTTGCCTGGTATGTATGCAAAGCGAAAATAAGGAGTGTAAGTTTAAGAGATGATTTAGGCATTTCTTTGGCAACCTATACTTATTTACCTTCTTTTTACCTACCCGTGAACATCATCCTAGTTAAACTCTTTTGAGCCTTTAGCCTATTTTCTTTGACGAACCTCATATGTAAGCCTAATCCATTTTCTTCAAGACCATAATTTGATCCAAAATCCTAAGTGCTTTAAAGTGAAAAAGTCATGTGACAAAATAAGAGGAAATTGGGTGAGTATGATGCTCTAAATTGTAGTGCTGCTTGAATGAGTTATGAAAAAGAAAGTTCTATCATAAGAATGTTATGAAAAGAAAAAGGGAAAAGAAAGCTGAAAAGTGAGTTATGCTTAAAATTGAAAAACAAAAGAGGAGAACAAGGGTGGTAGAATAAAAGAAAGAAGAAAGGTTGAAAGAAAAAAATGTCAATGATACAATGAGATGTATTAAAGTTCTTAGGAACTTAGTCACTATTTCTGGCCAAAATAGTCTTACCCGTCCCTTAGCCTACATTACAACCATCAAAAGACCTATTTGATCCTAATCTTAGCATTCTGACATTTAGTGGAGTATTACACTAAGGGCAAGCCTATGGTCATCAGTTGCTGCATACGAATTCTTTGTGAGAGCGAGAGCAAGGATATTTTGATACCCATGTGTGAAAAATATGTTATACTTGTGAGTGACTATGGGTAATATATTGTGAGACACACATGGTTGATGAGTTTTGGATAGTTGTATATGATTCTTTGTGCCTTAACTATTGAATACGAGTTGACCACCATCACGAGTCTATGTTGGAGGTTAAACTATTTCTATTAATGATCGGAAAACTACTCTTTGTTGATAATTGTTGTGCTTGTCTTGACGAATGTTTTGTGTTGTTGCTGTGAAACCCTAAGTTGATGTTTAGAGGGACATGATATTTTGTTCGAGGACGAACAAAGCTGCAAGTGTGGGGTGTTGATGATAGGCGATATTACGCGCCTATATCAATATATTTTGCCCATATTTGTGCCATGTTTTGAGAACAAATTATATATTTCATGCACTTTTAGTCCTTTTTTCTGTAAGTGAGCTAACAAACATGATTAGCAAAGTTTCAGGTATAAATGATGCAGAAATCAGCATTTTATGGCTTACTTGATGCCAAAGAAAGCTCACGAAGGAAGGAACGTAAGATTGGACGCCTAAAGGACCAAAAGTGATGCATGGGAAATCTGTCCCGGGCTAAAACAGCATTTCTGAAGACTTTAGGGACTTGCAGTAACTTATTTGGATTAGGATAATAATACATTAACCTAGTACAATTGGGTTAAGTATTTCATTAGTTTATTTGGATTTGGATAATGTTACATTAACCTAGTACAATTGGGTTAAGTATTTCATTAGCTTAGTAGGATTTGGTTAAGTATTTCATTAGCTTAGTAGGATTAGGATATGGGTATTATAAATACCCTATCATGCTATACATCTTCTTACAATCCTCCCTTAGTGGAGAGATACATTCTACTTCTCAATTACAACTCTTCTAATCTTCCCATTAATTCTATTTTTCTTCTTCTATTCATCTATTCAATTCTTAATTTTCGCAACAAGAGAAACGTTACTTTGCTAAGGAATTCACGCCTCACGCCTACCACTTGTGCTACACGAAAATCATCAATCTTGTGGTATAATAACAACAATGCAAATTGTGATTTCCTTCGCATTCATGGGTAACTAAACTTCTCTGTTGGGGTTATGGAAGCCGTATGAGATACTATCTATTGCTGTGAGATTATGAGTTCGTGACACGTATGCTGCTTATATCATTATTCTCTTCATCTTAATGCAAATTCTTGTGGCTGCAGACGCATAGAATAACGCCAGTATAACATTTAACTTGTTCGAAAGAAAGGTTATCTGTCTGGAAAAGAGATAATGTCAAGGTAGTAGGACACCCTTTCCTATTAAAAAGCTAGTGCCGTAACTGGACTAACCTCTTGGAGAATTCGTACCGTTAGACACTCTTTAAGCTCGAAAGAGTTAAAGTGAAATAATCCTCGAATAGGTCGAAAGACGCCTGTATTTACCATCGAATACAATTCTCTATAAGCACATGCATGTCACAATTCTACACACTCATAGCCAATAGAGACGTATAACTCAGAAGGTGGACATAACCCCAACGCTTCAATTCTCATTGTTTACAACTCACGTAACATTCTTTCTTTTTATTTTCAGCTTTTATTTTGATACTTTATTTAAATTACTTGCACGACAAGAATCCCCCCTCTTACGAGACTTGCACCAAAAGTTTAGTAATTTTGCTTACTTGTTGGCCAAGCTATTCCCTGTGGGATCGATACCCAACCCAGATTGGGTTTTATATTTGCTAACGACCGCTTTACACTCCTACGAGAGCTGTAGATTGAGCGTTATCACTTGTCCACTCATTTGAGGATAGTATGTAGTGGCAACCTTATGTCAAACACCATATTTAGCAAGAAGATTCTTGAACCAGTTGTTGATAAAGTGCGTACCGTCATCACTAATTATTGCTCTAGGAGTACCAAATCTGGAGAATATGCTCTTCACAAACTTCAGCACCACTCTTGCATCATTAGTTGGACTCGCCATAGCTTCTACCCATTTAGATACATAGTCAACTGCAACAAGAATGTACAAATTAACTTTCGAAGGTGGGAAGGGGCCATGAAATCAATCCCCCAAACATCAAAGACTTCTACTTCTAAAATATTGTTCAGGGGCATCTCATGACGCCTAGATATAGTACCCAACCTTTGACATTGATCATAACTCTTTACAAATACCATTGCATCTCTAAACAGAGTCAGCCAAAAAAAGCCTGATTGCAACACTTTTCTCACAGTCCTCTCACCCCCATGATATCCACCATATGGAGAGAAGTGGCAATTTTGTAACATCTTTGAAAATTCAGCCTCTGGGATACATCTACGAATCACTTCATCTGGACTCTGCTTGAAAAGGTATGGTTCATTCTAAATGTAAGCACGAGAATCATGGAGTAATTTCTTCCTTTGTTGCGAGGTGGTTTCGGGCGGATACACCCCAGAAACTATTAGGTTTACAATGTCAGCATACCATGAAAACTCAACTGCTTCTAATAATAACAACTTTTCATCAGGAAAGTCTTCCTTGATACTCTGAAAGTCATCCACAATATGATCTCGATTTTTCAGCCTTGACAAGTGATCAGTAACTTAATTTTTAGCTCCTTTTCTATCACGCACCTCAAGATCAAATTCTTGAAGTAGCAGAATCCACCTAATTAATCGTGGCTTTGCATACTTTTTATTCACAAGATACTTAATGGCAGCATGGTCTGTATGAACAATGACCTTGGTACCAACTAAATAAGATAAAAACTTATCGAATACATATGCCATAACCAATATTTCTTTCTCTGTAATTGTGTAGTTAACTTGAGTATCATTCGGCACCTTGCTAGCATAGTAGATCGATCGAAATACCTTCTCTTTTCTCTGACCCAACACTTCTCCCACTGCAATATCACTAGCATTACACATTAGCTCAAAAGGTAACTCCCAATCTGGTGCGATCAAAATAGGTGCTTCCGTTAACTTCTTCTTAAGCTTTTCAAAATCTTTATGACAATCAGTTCCAAACTTGAACTTGGATTTTTTCTCTAACAATTTGCACATGGGACTTGCAATCTTCGAGAAATCTTGAATGAATTGTCTATACAACCCAGCATGTCCTAAAAAGCTTCGCACTCCTTTGACTGTAACTGGATGAGGCAATTTTTCAATCACTTTAACTTTTGCTTTGTCAACTTCCAGCCCTTTGCATGACACTTTATGGCCTAAGAAAATTCCTTCCTTAACCATAAAATGGTACTTTTCCCAATTCAGCACCAAGTTTGTTTCTTCGCAACGAGCTAGAACTTTATCGAGATTTTGCAAACACTTTTCAAATAAATTCTCATACACAGAGAAATCATCCATGAATACCTCCACAAATTCCTCCACCATGTCTGAGAATATAACTATCATACACCTCTGAAATGTCGCAGGTGCATTACATAAGCCAAAGGGCATGCGTTTGAAAGCATATGTACCGTATGGACAAGTGAACGTGGTCTTTTCTTGGTCTTCCGATGCTATGCTTATCTGATTGTAGCCAGAGTACCTATCCAGAAAATGATAATACTCTTGCCTTGCCAATCTATACATCATTTGATCAATGAAGAAAATTGGATAGTGATCTTTACGATTTGCTTCATTCAACATCCGATAATCTATACATATTCTTCAACTGGTAACTGTACGTGTGGGAACCAACTCATTATCACCATTTGTCACTACTGTTATTCCTCCCTTATTTGGTACACAATGTACTGGACTCACCCATTTGCTATCAGAAATTGGGTAGATAATACCACTATCTAACCACTTGATCACTTCCTTCTGAACCACCTCCTTCATCACCGAATTCAACCTCCTTTGTTGCTGCACTCTAGTTCAATACCCCTCTTCCATGTAAATATTATGCATGCAAAATACTGGATTGATTCCTAAGATATCAGACATTTGCTAGCCAATCGCCTTCCTCCTCCTTTTAAGAACTGTTACAGTTTCCTTTACTGGTACATCAGATAATCCTGCAGACAAAATAACAGGCAAGGTATCTTTATCACAAAGAAAAACATATTGTAAGTGAGGAGGAATAACCTTAAGCTCCAAGTTAGGAGCTTCTTCAACTGAAGGCTTGGGTGGTGGACCAATTGGTCTATTCAAAGGCTCGATCATCACTTTATTTGTCTCAATTACAACCAAATTCATAACCTAGACCAATTCCAATACTTTTGAATCCCCATGCAGATCATAACCCATCAAAACTCGCTCTAATGGATCATCAGACAAAATAAACTGCTAATCCGAAGCAAGATCAATAACCGATATTGAGGACAACTCCTCGTATATAGCTGGCAATTTCAATGCTCTGCACACATTAAAAACCTCTACTTTATCGTGCGCTCACATTGTCATTTTTCCAGCTGCCACATCAATGAGTGACTTCCCAGTTTCTAAAAAGGGTCATCCCAAAATAAATAGAACAACTGAATCTGTCTCAAAGTCAAGAATCACAAAATTCACAGGAAAGATTAAAGATCCCACTTGCACCAGTACATCTTCAATAATACCATCTGGTCTAGCAAGTGACCTATCTGCTAACTGTAACACAATAATCGTGGGTTTGGGGCTTCCAAGACCCATCTTTCGGTACCATGACGTGGGCATGAGATTTATGCTAGCCCCCAAGTCACATAATCCATGTGCATAAATAGTTTGACCAAGGGTAATCTGCAATGTGAAACTCCACGAATCCTTCAATTTCGTGGGTAGTTTATTTTGAATTTTAGACGTGCACTCTTGAGTAAGAGCAACTGTAGCATATTTATTCAACCAATTCTTATTGACAATAATATCCTTTAAGTATTTAGTATATTTCGGCACACTCTGCAGAATGTCAACTAGAGGAAGGTTTACTTAGACTTGTTTCAAAAGATCTAGAAACTTCTTAAAACTGGCCTCCTCTTGATACTTCCTTGCCCTTTGAGGAAAGGGTAAGGGAATAGTATTCTTCTCTACACGAATTTCCTCACTACCCTCTTTTTCTTTTACTTCTACTTCTTCATTCTCTTGCAAACTATCCTTAGTGACCACGAGATTATTTTGCTCCTGAACCATCTCCTTAGTTTGTAGCCCACTCCTTGTTGTAACTGCATTCACCTATTTAGGATTAGCCTCAGTGTCACTAGGAAATGCTCCTTATGGACTTGTATTCTGCGATCCTATGATTTGACCAAACTGCAATTCCAGATTTCTTGTGAGTAATTTTTGACTCTTCAACTCGACTGCAAATTATGCGTGTTGAGCCTTCATGTCAGCTTCAAACTGTGCTTTTTGAGCCATAAACTTCTTAAGCATTTCCTCTATATTACTATTCAAAGCAATCACTTGATTATTCTGAACTGGCTGTGGATTTGGTTGCACTGGTCTCTTATACTGATTTATATTTTGTGCCTGATTTCCACCCCATGAGAAATTTAGGTGGTTCCTCCAATTTGGATTATACGTACTACTAAAATTCTGTTGACCCTGATGATTTACATTCCCCACGTAGTTGACTGAATTTGGATTAACAGAACATGCATCTGCTTTATGCTCACTACTTCTGCAAACTTCACACCATGAATATGTCTGTTGAACTATATTTGTTGTAGCTGCTGGTTGTGTTGTACCCAATATTAAGTTGTTAAGCTGAATAGTCATATGGTTCTACATTGCTGCAATCTGTGCTTGTAATGCAGTGAACTGATCAACCTCCAAAACCCTTGCAACCTTCTTCGGAGCATTCCTTAAGTCTGCATGCCAATCAGGATTCCCTTGTGCAATTCTATTCAGCAAGGTAGACAATTCTTCATATGTTTTCTCTAAAGCTTGACCCCCTGCTGCTGAATCCAAGAGAATCTTTGTATTAGACTCAAGGCCTTCTATAAACGTATGCACCAAAACATCATTCGATTGATGGTGATGAGGACAATTTCTGAGCATGCCCTTGAATCTCTCCCAAGCTTGGTAGAGATTTTCTCTATCTTTCTGTCTGAAACTCAATATCTCACTCCTCAATTGTGTAGTTTTCTGAGATGGAAAAAATTGAATGAGAAACCTTCGAGCTCAATCTTCCCATGTAGTGATGAAATGATGTGGTTTAGCAAGTAGCCATCTCTTTGCTTCCCCCAATAGAGAAAAGGGAAAGAGTGTCAATCTGACATAATCAACATTCACATCTTCAGAAATATATGTATCACTTATCTCTAGAAAGGTTTGTACGTGCTGTTGCGGATCCTCATGTAAGAGTCCCTGAAATTCTCCCGCAGATCTCAATAATTGCACCATATTTTATTTCAATTCCCACCGACCTTCTGGTTCAGGATTGAGAATACTGTTAGTCATGAGGTGCGTAAGTGGGATTGCCACCTCACGAACCGGTCTTGCGACTGGTTGAACAGGAACAGCTGGAACATTTCCAACATTTGGATCAGCAACTATAGGATCGCGTATTTCCGCCATCTGTCCCTATTGAATGTAGAATTGAGATCTTCGTCTCTGATGAAAAATTACTTCTAGTTCTGCAAAGGGCTCTACGAACTCTTTATCCCTAGCTAGTCCAATGTTCAGCTAAACCTGCAAAATTCAACCGCTAAGATCAAGTTGTTAACACTTAAACTTATTATCAAAAACCAAAAATAAAAGCAATTTACTAATTCTATTTGATCCCCAGCAACGGCGTCAAAAAATTTATCCATGACTTAGTAATATAATGATTTAGTCAGTCAGATATCGTTCCCTCGAGGATCAATAAACTAGAAATTTATTCAATCTTTAGTTCAAGACAATTGAGTATTAAGTGTTTGATGGTATCGAAATTAATTTGATTCTGTAAATAAAATGTAAATTACTAAACAAGAAATAATTAATTATGACTAGAACAAAGCAAGCAACGGTTGTAATCAATGATGAGGAAGATTCTAGGGTTGAGGTATTGTGAACAGTCATACGATTCTCTATTTTTATCATAGTCTAATTGGTTATCGGGGTTGCTGGTTCTGCAAGGGTTATGCCACGATTTTGGTCTCCCGACCTCAAATCTTCTATCTACTGAATGTTGTAACTACAACTCCCCAGAGTTACAACAAATGTTCTAGATTCACGAAGTTGTCTTCTTACAAGTAAACCAAGCAAGGCTTCTAGGTATATCTCTATCCTAGATACTAATTCAAATCCCTTATTTTATAAAAAAATAAGAACCTTGCTCCCTAACTTCTTCATTCTATCCTATGATTCTCCTTCTGGATTCACATAGAAATATAAATTTATTCTAATGGTGTCCAATCATTAAAATAGCAAGCTTAAGAAATTAAGAACAACCCAGATGATAATCCAAAAAGAAACTATGAATAAGAATGTTAAAGAGTAATCATGTGCTTAGCCTCAACCCCAGAAATAGGGTGTTTAGCTACTCATGTTCGAATTCATCATCCAAAATAAGTAATAAATCATACCCAAAACAAAACTTGAAGTGAAGAAATTCAAAAGAATGTTTTTAAACCCTAAAAGAGAGAAAATTTTTCTTTTCCGCCACTGCTCTCTTTGAAAAAAGCCCCCCACATTATCTTGGATTTTTCCTTTTATAGCTGAGACAAAACACTTTAAAATATTCTCGATTTATCCACTCGGCGCTTCGCGCCATGACTTTGATTGCTATTTTCCATTAAAAATCTAGGGAATCGTAGAGCTCAAATATTTCCTGACTATTGTAAAATGCACCCTCACCGCGATGCTCCACTATCGCGGTGAGCCACTGGATTGGGGACAATTGCGAAATAATCATCCTCTACGATGCGCTAAACCTTCAGGTCACCAAATCTGATAAATGAAACTGCTCCGCGACGCAGTAATTTTGTGAACCTTCACTGGAATTTGACCATTGCTATTTTGTTGATCCACGCGATGCGGAGTGTCATCAAATGAGGATTTCTACTTTACATCTTCCATTTTTCAGCTTAATTTAAGTCCCTTGCATTCCTTTACTACTTTCATATACTCGTTGTATCCAATTATATGCAATTCTTCATGATTGTTAACCTGAAAGTACTAATCATATCCATTAGGCACAAAACGGAATAAAAGATGAATTATACTTAAGAATTTATACAAAAGTTCTTGAACTGAGTCTAAATCTGGGTATATATTGGTGCTTTGAGCATATAAATATGCCCAAGATCAATATATGTGTGTGTGTGTATACTATTAATTAATAAATCATTATAGTAAAAGTTAAAAATTGATTAATTAAATTGTAGTTAAGTAACTTTTTTGTCTAATAAAATTAAGATAAAAAGATAAAATGAATGCCAAAAGTCGAAAAAAAAAAAGAGAAAGAAAATAATAGAAGGAATTTCAAATTGTATTATTTAGTTAAGCCAAAATCTCTTTATTGACATAATCAAACACAAAAAGTTTCATCTTGTAAGTTATAGTTTTGCATTATATATATATATATAAGCAGAAGCCCTATACGAAATACATAACAATAGAATGTTCAAATGTATAGGCTGTAAAATGGGGAACCTCAATCTCACCGAAACTAAAGAACATTTTGTCAAATGTGAATTAAGAACCGATAATTATGGTTACGCACTTAAAAAAGAAAGAAAAGAAGAAGACTTAGAAACGAGTTACAATATAGATGAGATGAAAAGTATAAAAGAATTTATTGAAGTGCGGCAAGTACTTCAAGCCCTTTATAAAGGACGACTGGTATGTAAAAGGTGGATATAACAACAGGAAATTTATCAAGTCATAGAGTATTTAGAATAAACCCTGAAGAATAAATAGAACGGGACGTAAAACCTAGAGGAAGAAGAATGTCAATAGAAGAACCCATGAGGTTACAAGAAGGTGGTAATATAGTGGCTTATGACCCCTCAGACATGGAATGTTGTAATAGACATATGGAAGAATGTAGTTGTAGCAAATTACATACAACACATACAAGTCAACCAAGAGCCAGATGCAGAAAATATGTATAGATATTATTGAGTTATGCCAAAATCTCTTTATTGACATAATCAAACTAAAAAAGTTTCATCTTGTAAGTTATAATTTTGTATTTCTTCTTTATTTCTCTATTCTCTCATTCCTATATAGGTTGTCTTTTCAATTTTTTCTTTTCGTCGTTACAGCTTTTTTTTTTTTTTTCAATTTCTCCTCTTTTACTTCTTTCCCCACGTAATTGTTATGGCACTACAAAAACTTAAAATCTATTTTTTGCATAATTAGACGAATTAGGATTAACTTTTTACTTAATCACATAAATAAGTTCAAACACTAATTAAAAATCAAAAAAGAAAATAGAATGAAAAAAAAAAGATGAAAGAACAAATTATTTTACTTTCTTTGAGATGTAGGGACAATCAAAGGCTCACTTAATTGCTACAAATTCTTGCATATTGGCAAAATTTCTTATTCTTGAATACACATGAAAAGAATGACATAATGATCATTTTAACAAAGTAGTGGAATAACTAAAACATAAAATATTCTTGAACAAAGTTAATCTAAAAATATTATACATCATAAAAGAAATTACTCGAGCGTATAAAATACCTTTGAAAAAATATATTTAATATTGAAGTAGATTTATCGTATGTACCGAGCTTCTTGATACAAATGGCATAGCACGAGTCATCAAAATTTATCAAATATTTAGCAATAAAAAGTTATGAAATAAAACAATATGAACTTTTCAATCAAAAAGATGAGAAATTTTAGCCTCTAGAGAAATAAATTCATTTGAATTTACTAAGAATAGAGCACATATAAGTAAGTTTAATCAAGACAAAATATTCACCAATACATGAATCTCATAAGATAATTTGCTAGGTATTCAAATAAAAAGAATACTTAGAACTCAAGTTGGAGCATTTCCTACGCACAACTACAACAACTAAAATGATTGATTCATGTATGCATAATTTGGTAGTGTGATATATATATATATATATAAGAGAGAGAGAGAGAGAGAGAGATTAATTTATCTTTTTATCTCCCATTTTTAGCACATTATTACTACACATTAATAAAATTAATTAAGATTAAAGATTGAAGGTGTTCGAATAAATGAATACATTTTAAAATCTCTAATAAAGAAGGTAATCATAGTAGGACGTGAAAAATTGATTAATTGAATAATTAATTTTTAAATTATGAAAAATAAAATAAATAGATAAATGAAGAAGAAATTGTCAAAAACTGAGAAAGGGAATAAATAAAAATAGAGGTTCTAGAGAAGTGCTACATCACCTTCTCTATATTTCTTCGTTATTATTATTATCTATAAATTTAATTTAGTACAAATCAATCACATAAATTATAGAGAAATATAAAAATAATTAAAAATAAAAAGAGAAAAAGATAAATTGTCTTCTTATACATTAACTAATTGAGGGTTATGAATATTAAAGGCTTGAGAGTTATGGACATTACTAATATTTAAGATTAGAATTTATGTAATTGAATATATGAATTAAGGACATGATTTTATAAAATAAACTAATTGAAAGGAATGAGAAAAAATATCAAAAAAAGGTATTACATCATTTTATCTATGTTTCTCCTTTATATCATCTATTTTTAGTATAACGACAAATAAAGTGAACAAATTATGTGTATTAATTTAAAATATTTAGATAAAATAATTATATATATATATATATATATATATATATATATATATATATATATATATATATATATATATATATATATATATATATATATATAAAATTCTACAAAGAACATACATGTCAAGCGAAGAAGAATATATATACATGTCAAGCGAAGTAGTTTAGTGTAAAGCAAATCAATCATGAGAGTAATATATACGTACATAAATATATATACATATATATATACATACATACATACATACATACATACATACATATACATATACATATATATATATATATATATATATATATATATATATATATATATATATATATATATATATAAAGAATGTAACGCTTCTCTTTGTTTAAGAAACACAGTTATTTTTATTCTCTTTTTTTGAAAAAAAATATATCATTTATGTGTCATGCATAAAAAGTTCAGAAGTCACTCCTTAATTTAACACAAATCAATCACATAAATTATAGAGAAAGATAAAAATAATTAAAAATAAAAAATAAAAAGAGAAAAAGATAAATTGTCTTCTTGTACATTAACTAATTGAGGGTTATGAATATGAAAGGCTTGGGAGTTATGGATATTACTAATATTTAAGATTAAAATTTACGTAATTGAATGTATGAATTAAGGACATGATTTTGTAAAATAAATTAATTGTAAGAAATGAGAAAAAATGTCAAATAAAAAGGTGTTACTTCATTTTATCTATGTTTCTCCTTTATATCTATTTTTAGTATAACGACAAATAAAGTGAACAAATTGTGTGTTGTAATTTAAACTATTTAGAGAAAACAAATATATATATATATATATGTGTGTGTGTGTGTGTGTGTGTTTGTGTGTGTGTGTATGCATATATAATTCTGCAAAGGACATTCATGTCAAGTGATTCTTATGTCCTACTCCTCAAATCTTCACATAATCATCATTTCATCTTCATTTTATTCGTTCACTATCTTCTTCTTATCACCATAAAAAATAATACAGCACAAAGATGAATATATCATGAATAAGAATTATAAGAAAATAAATTTAAATCATGCATGTTCTTGCTTAGAAGTTATAAATAATATAGGATAATTATAACAACAAATTTAGTGTAAAGCAAACCAAAAGAATAATACATGAAGAAGAAGAAAAAAATAACATACCCAAAAGAAAAGAATAAGGAGGATATTTTAGAAGTTACACAAATGATTTTTTTTAAAAGAATATATGTAAGTTCAAAAAATATATAGTGAATGAAATATTCTTAATTTTGTTTATGGGGGAAGAAGACTTATAATGCTTCTATTTACAGGATAACAACATGGAATATGAAATGATATCATCAAAGGAGTTAGGATCATCAAAGGTCATGAGAGTAATGAAAATAAAAAATATTAAATTTTTATATTAAAGGATATAAGTAAATGTAGGAGTAGTAATTGATCCATTTATTTTGATTATTAAACAAATCCATTGATAAATGAAAAATAAAGAAAAAAATTCAAAAAACCCACAAAAAAGATAAATAGTTTTTTTGATTCTTAGGCATGCCACATAGAACGGATTAATGCTCTCTTTTATATACATATATTGATTATAACAATACCATATAAAGTCTACCATAAAAGGTATGTACACTTTAACCTTATCAGGAGAATAAAGTAATTATTATCGAAAGAATCTTGGCTCAAATAACATATGTCATTATATTGTACCATATTATTTTGATGAATATAATATGTGAATAGCTTGTTTGTTTTTTCATCGTTTGAATATGACTTTATATTATAGGCATAACATACAAACATGTTTTTAATTGATCTCAACTTACATTTTTGTCTTCTAAATTTGAGTGTGCACAAATGCATATTAAAACTAACATAAAATTGAATAAATAAACACACATCTTAATGACAAATCGTGCATAATTCGACATGTAATATGCATGCATTTCACTCGATTTATCATGTAAAAGTGAATTTTTTCGTCATTATAAGACAAGGAAGCACGACCCAATATATTTTACTTTTTATTTTATTTTATATGAAGTTGATTTTCATTTGAGGAGTTAAGTTGCATGATTTTAATTATTTTAAGTTGCTAAATATTTTTTTGTAGTTGGTAATTATTAAAATTTATATAAAGTTGTTTATTAATTTTTTGTAAGTGTTAATTATTGTGATTTATGATATGTTTCAATTTATGCGGCATTGATAGAATTTGTCATTTGAAAAGTCAGTCAATTTTTTTATGTAGAAGTAAATATTTTATTTTGTTAATTACTGTAATTCATAATATTTTTTATATATATTTTAAATATTTTATGTTATTAGTTATTGTGATTTATAATACTGTTTACATAGTAGATGTTTGATCATGGATATTATTCATAATTTTTTAAAATACGTTCTTATTTTATCCCAAAATACTTGTTTGCTCATAAATATTTTTAAAAATGTGCTCATAATATTTGAAAAACTCCTCAAGGAGTTTTTTCATTATTTTTAAATTCACTTTTTATATTTTTAATTTATTTTAAAAAAAATAAAATTTTATTTTCATAAAACTTTAAATTTTTTAAAAATCTATTTCTACTTTTTATATTTTTTAACTTCAAAAATATCCAATTTCAAAACATATGGTCAAACACAACTCCAACTCTATTTTTAATTTTAACAATATCAAATAAAGTAAATATACTTTTAATTTTTATGTCCTAAGTGAATTCTTAATTTTTAACTATATAATTTATAAAAAAAGAAAAACAAATGGGGCAAACCAATCTAGTAAATACCAGTTTCTTCACCTTTATTATAATCAAACAAAAGTAGATCCAACTTCCAGAGGTCCAACTATTCTCTTTATCCCATCAGCTTGCTTCACCAACATCCTACTTATCAAAAAGGAAACCAAAGAATGGGATCTAAAAGTTAGTCAAGGTGCACTTGTTCATGCCTTTCTTGAATCGTTGCTTAGTTAGTAGAATCTTCAAAAAATCAATTGCAAATGCGGAAGGAAGAATTTGACATGCATTAAAATGTGTTGTGAAATAGTGTATTGGGCAACAAATTCAAAGGTTGGAGGTATGTTATTGTTGTTGCTGGTACTGTTGCAGTCATGACAGATGTGTTGTCTTCTTTGCCCTGATTTCTGATTTGAAACTTTTGGCAGTTAGAAGGATATAGGATTTTATATCTACCATTTGCTTCTTCTCTGTCGTTACCATCATCATCGTCACTTTCTATGTGGGCTCTGAAAGGGAATTTTAGCGCTAGTTGAGATTTGTTGTTGAAATGGCAATAGTGGCCTATTGAGGGTTTTGTGACGGCTGAAATTATTGTGATGCGAAATGACAATATTGCCCTTTAGCCTAAGTTGCATTGTCCTCCTGCATGCTTTAGGCCACTTGTATAGTTTTAAGTTTGATAAAGTTTTCTGTTTATGGTTAAATCTTTAAATCATTCCCGCCAAACATAAGAATGAAGTTCGGAAAATATTTCATCGAAGACTAAAACTATTAACTTTTGGCAAGTACTAAAATTATTGATGCATATTTAAAATTTTCTCCTATCATTTTACCTAAGAATCACAAAAGGCTAAACCTTAGGGTGTGTTTGATATGAAAAATATTATTTTTCACAAAATATTTTTTAATTAATAAATTAATATGTTATTAAATGCACTATATTATGCGAATGCCATTTAAATGCAATCTATTCACTACTCTTTATAATATCATTATGTGCAGTAATATCGACGCCTCTGCCTGGTTAATATTGTGTTTATGACATCCTTTGATGTTCATCTATGCAGTCTTATAATTAGAGATGCAAGTGTAAGTGAAATATTTTATTTCAAAAGAATTTAGGGTGTGTTTGGTATGTTGGAAAATGTTTTTTTATTTTTTATTTTTTTGTTGCAATAAAATGTTTGGAAAATATTTTTCACAACAACTCATTTTTCTCAATTTGAGAAAAAATGACTTCCCTGTGGGCCAAGGGAAATCATTTTCTAGAAAATGACAAACGTGACTTATGACCTATTTCCACCCCAACAATACTCATATTCACATGACTCAAAAAATTCACATTTTTTAAAAATTTACATTACTTAAAAATATTTTTTACTGTGTTTTGTTTCAATTTTTCATTGCTTGAAATAAAAAATAGTGAAGCTCAAATTTTTTTCATTTTTAATGTTCATTGAATGTATTGTTATTTTCATATGCATAGAGGAAACTTACTTATGTTACTTTTGCTAATTGCATATTTCATTTTATCATCCATGTAACTTGTTTCACGAGGTTGAATAAGCTTGTCGTTTCGTTATATTTATTGATTGTAGTATCTTGAGATTGTTCTGACAAAATATTAAAAAGTGTTTTCTATATTTGCTAATTAATAGTTGCTTAAATTTATTGATTGTAATATTTTAACATTCGATATTGATATTATTTGTTATGCTTAAATTGGTTCTTACAAATTATTGAGTTGCTAAAGGCACTGATATACTAGTTAACAATTAATAATATTTTTTAAAAAAATATTTTTTCACTCAATAATCAAATACTAGAAAATATTTTTCTAAAAAATAATCTCTACTCACCAATCAAACACCATAAAATATTTTCCACTCACTAACCAAATATGATAAAATAAATAGAAAATTAACTTATTTTTTAAGAAAATATTTTCTAAAAAAATATTTTCTAAAAAATTATTTTCATGAAAAATATTTTTCATCATACCAAACACACCCTTAATTAGTGGGAAAGAAAAAAATAAAAAAAAGAAAAAAATTAGAGCCGTATTATTTACTTGGAGAGAAAGAAAAAAAAATAAAAAGAAAAATAGAAAAGTTGCCGCCTCAATGTTGTTGTCCACAAGTGCTATAAATAACATGTTTTTCATTTTGCAAAAAAGAAGATTAACCAACAGCACATATTGTCAACCTTTTTCTTTTACTCTTTTTCTTTAAGTACCAATTCAATTATCATCTTATTGAGTTTTCTGCTTTAATATTTAATTTATTGGTATTTGTATTAATAATTTTATTGATTTTTGTATTCTTTGTTTAATTAAGGAAGACTTATTTAACTTTAAATATCCTCTAATTGATCAGGAAAATGCTTGTTTAATTCTGTGGAAACATTTTATACTGCTGAAATAGTTTCGTAGGACAGTGCCTAGCACGATTCAAATATAATTAATTTATTAACTAGTTAAGAAGCAGTTAGATTACTGTTATAGTTGTCATATTGATTACAGTATTATCATTGAGGTAGCAATAATATTATACACTGTTATGTTATTGTATTGTTAATATTATTAATATTATTAATATAATATTTTATCAATAGTTAAATAATATTATTGTTATTATTATTTTTTCGTTATTCCCCAACAATCTAAGAAACTATGGCATATAATTTTGATCCTAAGACCGTTGATAATACTGATGTTGGTGTTGCTCTGCCTGCTTCCATTCCAATCAGTTTGTTAGAAGATTATGGTACCGCAAGTGCTGGAGAATACAGGTATGAAAATAAACTTGATTGTATGCCTAATATTAATAATAGAATCTTCATAGAAAATGCATCTCAATACAAGAGAATATGTGAAAGAAATGACAATCCCGCTAAGTCAAAAATAAATTTGACTGAAACGAATGATATAATTATTGCGGTCATTTCAGAAATGAATATTGAGATCAATGTGAGAAATTGGGTAGTGGACTCTGATGCTACTCGGTACATTTGTATAAATAAAAATGATTTTATATCATACACCCAAGTTTAGAAAGAAGAAGAAATTGTTTATCTTAGGACCTCGAGAACTATTCAAGTTTTTGGAAAAAGCAAAATTCTTCTCAAACTCACATCTGGTAAAATTTTGGCATTGAGTAATGTGCTGCATGTTTCTAATATCAGAATTAATTTGCTTTGTGGCATTATTAGAAAAAGTTGGAATAAAGGTTATATTTGAAAATAATGAGGTCATACTAACTAAATATGATATTCTTATTAAAAATGGACGTTGTAATCATGAACTTTATATACTTGATATTATTAATGATAATGCATCATCTTCTGCTTATATGATTGAGTCTATTTCTTTATGGCATGCTAGATTAGGACATGTTAATATTAAATATATAAAGAATATGTATCTTTGAATGATTTTTGTGAAAAAAAAAGATATTATTCATGAAGTAACTCCGCCTTATTCTCCTGAGTCTAATGGTGTTGCTGAAAGAAAAAATATGACACTAAAAGAAATGATGAATTTTATGTTAATTAGCTCTAATGCACCTAATAATTTATGGGGTGAAGCTATTTTATCTGCATGTCATTTACATAATAGAATTCCTCATAAAAGAAATGGCAAAACTCCTTATGAATTATGAAAAGGTTATAAACCTAATTTGAAATATTTAAAAGTGTGGGATTGCGTTGCTAAAGTTCTTCTTCCTGAACCTAAAAAGAGGAAAATAGATTCTAAAACTGCTAATTGCATGTTTATTGGATATGCTGAACATAGTGCTGCATACAGATTTCTTGTCTTGAAATGTGATGTACTTGATAGTAATACTATAATCGAGACAAAGAATGTTGAATTCTTTGAACATTTTTTTCACTATGTGATAAAATCTCTCATGTACCTGTTGAAAAAAAAAAAAATCTACCTCTAATATTGAGAAACTGGGGAGTACATGGCCTAGAAAAGAATATTTTCCTTAATGGAAATGATTTTCAAACTTTTCTTGTTGATAATGAACTATCAAATTATTTTGAAGCTATATCTGTTTTTTATGCTAAATTTTGGAAAGAAGCAATAAAAATTGAACTTGATTCAATTATGAAAAATAATACATGCGTTTTAACTGATTTACCTTCTGGTGCAAAATCGATTGATTGTAAATGAATTTTCAAAAGGAAACTTAATTCAGATGGATCTTTAGATAAATATAAAGCTGATTAGTAGTTAAAGGATTTTCTCAAAACCAAAATATTGATTATTTTGATACATTTACACCAGTAATAAGAATTGCTTCTATTCGAATATTAATTACTTTAGCATCAATTCATAAGCTTTTTATCCATCAAATGGATATGAAAACAGCTTTCTTAAATGACGATTTAGAAGAAGAAATTTATATGGTTCAACCTGAAGGATGTGTAACTTCTGGACAAGAAAATAAAGTTTGTAAATTAATTAAATCTCTTTATGGCCTTAAACAAGCTCCTAAACAGTGGCATGAGAAATTTGATCAAGTCTTAATAAAAGATGATTTTTCTTCTGTTGAGGTGGATAAATGTGTTTATACAAAAGTGGTAGACAATGATTATGTGATAATCTGTTTATATGTTGATGACATGCTTATATTTGATACATGTTTAAATATTGTGGAACGTACCAAATTATTTTTGTCTACTAACTTTGATATGAAAGATCTGGGTGAAGTGACTATGATATTGGGAATTAAAGTTATAAGGAGTGAAGATGGTATACTGTTTTCACAAGAACATTATGTTGAAAGACTTCTTAAAAAGTTTGAATGTTGGGATATAACTCTTGTAGCCACTCATTATGATGCTAATTCTAAATTCAAAAAAGAATAACGGTGACCCAATTGCTCAGTCTAAGTATGCACAAATTATTGGGAGTCTAATGCATTTAATGAATTTTACTAGGCCTGATATAACCTATGTTGTGTGTAGACTGAGTAGATATACTCATAATCCCAATAATGGGCATTGGTCTGCTTTAATACAATTGATGAAATATTTGAAAGAAATCATGAATTATGGTATCTTGTATAGTGGATTTCTTTCAACTTTAGAAGGTTATTGTGATGCAAATTGGATCTCTAATAAAAATGAGACAAAATCCACTAGTAGTTATGTATTCACGCTTGATGGAGGTGCAGTATCATGGAGATCAGCTAAGCAGACGATCATTGCTAGATCAACTATAGAATCAGAGTTTGTGGCTCTGGAATTAGCTGGTACTGAAGCTGAATGACTAAGAAATTTCTTAGCGAATATCTCTTTTAAAAAGGATGATCTGTTGCCTCATAGCCTTTTGTACAAGGATGATCTGTTGCTTAATATCCTTTTGAAAAAAAATGATTTGTTGCCTCATAGCCCTTTGTACAAGGATGATTTGTTGTCTGATATCCTTTTGAAAAAGGATGATCTGTTGTCTAATATCCCTTTGAAAAAGGATGATCTGTTGTCTAATATCCCTTTAAAAAGAATGATCTGATGCCTCATGTGTATATACACAGTGATTTTCAAGCCGTAGTTGCTATTGCGAAGAATAAATCTTACAGCTGTAAGAGTAGACATGAAATTAAGGCATGATATTGTTAAGCAACTGCAGAGAGATGGAATAATTTTCATTGATTATGTGAAGTCAGAATTGAATTTGGTTGATTCACTGATTAAACCTGTGGGAAGAAAATTAATTCTTCAAACCTCAAAAGAGATGGGGTTAAGGCCAATATAATTGTCAATAGAGATGGTGTAACGCCCCGCAATTTAGACTACAATATAGATCATGATTTCGATGCGTTGCAAATCTCGAAGCTATAAAATCCTATGCCAATACGGCATGTTAATTATTGTGTAGCATGTGAATTCGCTCAAGCTTGAATTTAGACCATAGAGGTCCTTCAACTCAAGGACGAGTTGGAACTATTTTGATCGACTAAGTTTTAGTAGACGTTGTAAAGTGTGTCATCTTCCATCGACCATAACTCTTTGTATATGTCGAATTAGGAAGCCTACTACATATCAAATGATAGGTATTCAAGTTAGTTTTCCAACGATACCAATTTGGCAAAAATCCGACAACCGAGCAAGAAGTTATGGCCTTTCAAAGTGATAAGCGTCGCCTAACCAATCGCCCATGGCCACTGAAAAACATAGGCGATAGCCTAGGCGGCGCCTATGCAAACATAGGCAACGGGATGAGCGGCGCCTATGTAAGGAATTCTGGTGATTTAAACACTCTGTGTTGAGGACAAAGTGGTCCTTTTCCACCCTTACTTAGCCCTAAAACACGAGATTTAGTTCCAAGGACCCCAAAATACATATTCTTTCATCAAAAGTGCTCAAGATTCTCCTTAGGGTTTCAAAATAAAAACCCAACTAGTTTAAGATTTTACCGTAGGTTTTCAAAGATAATTACATATTTGGAATCACCAATCCGCAAGCTTCGAGAAACATCTATTATCCTTGGAAATAGAGGTACGTGGGGTTATCAAAAAATCTCATGGGTGTAGTTTTTATGAACATGCATGCTTTTAAATGGGGGTTTTCAATCAAATGCTAATATTTTGCTTTCAATACGATTTCTAAGTCGTTTTCTTTATGTCATGGGAATTGTTTGCCTATATACTTCAATGGTTGAAACCATGCATATGTGATTTGAGATTTTCCATGGAAGTTTGATAAATATGAATAATAAATTGTTTTCAAATTCCCATGATAATGTTTTGATACTCCATATTATATTGTGATCAACAAAAGAGAGCATGAATTTGAAATAAATATTGTTCACCACTTGTAAATGATGAAGCACCTTGATTTTTACATGATTATGCACATGTGGATGTGATATTGATGACTTGCAAGTCGGGTATGACGATACCCTACAGAATACGATACATGATTGAATCAAATGAAGTTTGAATGCATTGATTTTACATGAGGTAGGTGGATGCCTGAAGAAGGCGTTTGAGACCTAAGGGCTCATCGCTGGAAGAACGTGTTTGCCGACACGAAATATTGGTACCAGGCTAAGTGATCTTGTGTACTTGACTTCATGTCATTCCCAAATTGGGACTATAGGTAGGAGCCCGAGCCAAGTGATCTTGGGCACTACCATTGGATCGATACACCATGCTGTGTGGTCTTGTGTGTCTCTCCCTCACTTATACTCTAGTCTCGGCGGCAATCGAGGTTTGGCAGTTGGTGTAAATTATGTAGGGTATTCCATCTAGCTCAGTTGCATTTTATTATTGTTGAGAAAAATTATTGCATTACACCCATGTGTTTTCAAATGATTTGATACGAAATTGCTTTATAATGGCTCTCAACTATATTTTGTAAAAATATTATGTTTTGCTTTGATATCTTTGCGTGCCAGTACTTTTGTGCTGACCCCCTCCCCTCTCCAACCTCTCAAGTTCAAAGGCCCAGTCTAGGGGTCAAGAGAATCAGTAGATTCAGACAGAGTTGCAGAGACAAGTTGTGAGCCTTCTATGTTTCGGAAAGTCTTATGTCTTGCAGTCCTTTAATCATTTATTAGTTTTGGATCTATTGGGGGCCTTGTCCCAATTTTCAGATAGTTACTTGTTTCAGTCATGTAGTAGAGATTTCGCAGACGATTTTCGAGATGTTGATTGAGATTGTGGGACATTATTCCTCATTATTGTTTTCATATGATTTTTGATCATGTTTCTGTTATATTGTGTTTCTTCCGCATTACTTTGGTCATATAAATTAGGTGCATGATTACCAGACAGATAGGGGTGTTTCGGGCCTCCATGGTTCGAAATGCTCGTCACGGCCAGGCCGTGGTTCGGGTCGTGACAAACGGTAACCCAACCTATGTGATTGAAGATCCCATGAAGTAGGTTCATATGGGTTATAACAAGTCGATATTGACTCTGCACACTTATTGAGAGTGCTTGAACTGTTACTAAAATGGAGGGATGAGTTATTAACTCTTAATGAATTCATAGACCTTATGGATGGTGTATTTAAAGCGGTGTACACTTGATGAATTCACCTATATGAGAAGTGGAATGAAACCGTTCCTATGAGATTTTTGGCCTTAGTTTTTAGAGCTCTCATGAATACCAGACGCACACATGGCCTATTGACCTAAAACTGCGTTGAACAACAAAATTTCGATCAAAATGTGATTGATAAAATCTCTGACTTACAATAAGAATTATTCAGTTCATAGAAATATTATATTTCACCGATAATTTTGTAAGTTAAATTTTATTGATCTAAGTTTGGTTCATAGTCCAGAAGACACCAAACCTACTGCATTTGGTTCATACAAATCCAATAAGTTAAATTTTTTTCCTATAAATTCTTTTGAAATAATGTAGGGATTGTAAGTGAAATATTTTATTTTAAAAGAATTTAGTTAGTGGAAAAGAAAAAAAGAAAAGAAAAAAAAATTAGAACCATATTATTTACTTGAAAAGAAAGAAAAGAAAGAAAAGAAAAAAAAATAAAAATAAAAATAGAAAAGTTGCTGCCTCAATGTTGCTGTCCACAAGTGCTATAGATAGCATGTCTTTTATTTCGCAAAAAAGAAGATTAACCAACAGCACATACTTCCAACCTTTTTCTTTTACTCCTTTTCTTTAAGTACCAATTCAATTATCATCTTATTGAGTTTTCTGCTTTAATATTTAATTTATTGGTATTTGTATTAATAATTTTATTGATTTTTGTATTCTTTATTTAATTTGGGAAAATTTATTTAACTCTGAATATCCTCTAATTAATTAGAGAAGTGCTTGTTTAGTCCTGGAAAAATATTTCACATTGTTGAAATAGTTTCTTAGGACAGTGTCTAGCACGACTCAAGTATAATTAATATATTAAATAGTTAAAAAGCAATTAGATTACTGTTATAATTGTCATATTGATTACAGTATTATCACTAAGATAGCAATAATATTATACATTGTTATGTTATTGTATTATTAATATATATTATTAATATAATATTTGGTCAACAGTTAAATAATATTGTTATTGTTATTATTTTTTCGTTATTCCCCACAGTAAGTACACTCCGAAGACATTTTTGGAGATACGGGATTATATTGTCACACTTGAGACATATTTGAAGATACTTGGAAAACAGTTGGAAGAAATGATGAACTTTTTACTCTTTTCTCTCGTCTCTTTTATTTGTTTTCTCTACATTTCTTATTATAATTGTTACATGTCAATTCTTATTTTGCACATAATAAAAAAAAATTAGAAATATTTTTCTTCCAAAAAAATAAATTTCTTAACATGAGAAAATTTTTCTAATGAAAATAAAAAAAATAAGTTCTATAATGTCACTTCAAATTGATTGTGTCCTCCCACCCTCCAACACCCTCACCCTATCGCTCCTCCCCACCCCACACTCCACATTTCTACTTCACCTCCATCTCCCGTAATATTTATCTAAATTACATACAACATTTAAAATATTTTTTTTTTACCTAGGTACCTAACACACAGAAAAAGTATTGTCAAAAGAATATTTTTCAATATAACATTTTCCTTGGTACTGAATCACACACTTAGGGATCATTTGGTGTAAAGAATAAGATGAGATAATCTCGGAATAATCTTTTAATACCCTTTAATCCCTTGTTTGATTGCAAAGTATGGAATAATTTATCCCAAAATTAATAATTAGTTCTAGGATAAGTTATTTGTATCTTTGGGTGGTATAGTAATACCTGAATAACTTATCTCGGGTTGAAATGTGTAAAATAATAAAAATTTCCTCCTTAAACCCTCTTTTATACATCACTTTTCACATTCATGTATATTCTCATATTTTTTAATACCCTTTCCTTCACTACTCGTTATTTTTTTGATGATATATTTTTTCATTAAAAATTACAATATAAATATACTTTTTATTTATGAATATACTATACATTGAATTTGTTTGCCTAATTCTTATGTTTATTTATAATTTAATTTCTCTTATAAAAATATTGACTGCACTACCTAATTACATATTTTTAATTAAATTGTCGTTTTGTTACTTAAAAATTTAAATTTTACAGATCAATTAAAATAAAAATAAATTCAATATTCTATAATATAAGAGTGATATGTGTTTTAATGAAGTGACAGAAACAATAAAATCTTTTTTACTTTAACAAATTTAAGATGAATTTTTATTTTAAAAAAACACACGGTACAATCATGAAAATGCACACATAAAAATATTTAAGCTAAATAAGATGAAAATTTCTATTTTTAAGAAAAAATAAATAAAGCTTGCAAAGAAAATATATAAATAAAAAATAAGATGGAAGATATTTTTGTAAACAAACAACTTATTCTTAGAAATTATGCAATGTATACTATTTTGAATATAACAAATCAAACACTTAATAAAAAATAATTCAAACATAACTAATCTCAACATAACTTATTCTAGTATAACTAATTTCAACATAACTTATTTTCAAACCAAACAGCCCTTAATCTTAATAATTTTCGAATTTATACTTCCACGTGGAGTACTTTAAAATTAATGTGAATATCTTGTTAATTAATCCTCTACGTATAGTAGTTCAATTCGTGACAATTAATTATTAAATTTACTTAAACAAACACATGTCAATGCATGCTCTGTGTTTGTTCGGAAGGAATATTAGTGACGCGTCTGAGAAATTTAATGTAGAATAATTTGTATTTATTATGAGATGATTATCTTTGATTAAATTTTAAATGAACAACTGTATTTGAATTAGATTTTTTTGATTCAAACGTAAAACTGAGAATGTACGTATTACAAGAATAATAATTCTCAAGTAACATGTTCTATTAATCAGGGGTACATTTGTACTATAACTATGTAAATAGAAGAGCAGTTAATAATTTAAATTTTGAGAAGAAAAAAATGTGATATAAGATGAAGGAAATTATGTAAAAATTAGTGAATCTAACCGTGCTTCTTATAAAAGACCGTATTAAAATTCACAAAAAGCATTTCTAATGTTGTAATATATATATATATATATATATATATATATATATATATATATATATATATATATATATATATATATATATATATATAAAGTGTGAAGACCCTTAGAAAAGTGATTTAATTTTTTTATCCTTCATTAAAAAACTCTTATTCAGACAAAATTGTCTTTTCACTTTTTTTAATTTATTATTTAATTATTTTTATTATATTCACTAGACTTCCTAAAATATATGGTAGGATAATTAATTAATATTTTCCTTTCTATTAAACTTCCTAAAATATATGGGACTCTTAAAATATTCCGGTCCAAGAAATCATATTATAAATGTATGAACTGTATTGTTTGTCATACAAGTATTCCGGTCACAAATATTTAATTTGCCTAAGATTAGGGGTGTGCATAGGTCGGGTTGGTTTGGTTTTCTATTGAAAAAAAATCAAACCAATTATGTCGGTTTATTAAAACTATAAACCAAATCATAAACCAAATCAAACCAACATAAAATCGATTTTTTCGATTCAGGTTTTAGTCGGTTCTTTTAGCTTTTTCGGTTTTTTTCGTTTTTTCTCAATTTTTTTTATAATCTCTATTTTTGACAATTATATTGTGATTGAAATTTAGATCAAGTATGTTTTCACTCATGCGCTAATGAAAAACCACAATTATGAAAAATTGAGGAGCGAAAAATCTCTTGAAACCAAAAAATAAGATGAAGAGTGAAAAGTTTAGATTTTAAGTTTATATTGAATTTTGGATCATTTTGTTAGCAATTAATGGATAAATATTATCACTATAACTATAACTATATATATATATATATACACACACATCTACTTTCTAAAAATTGAAAATTAATAAAACTAATAGAAAAGTATTTAAAAAGTAGATTATAATAAATATTTTATGTATAAAAAGTTAAATTATATACATGCATATATATACACACACACATATATATACTAGTTTAGCTACACGTGCCTCGCACGTGTAACTATTGATTATTTAAAATTAAACGATTTTATCTATCACGAGATTTTTAATGAAGTACAAAAAGTTTAAAACAGATATTTTATCGTAAGCATATATGTATATGAGAAAAATAATTACATTGTTAGATTCGAACATACGAGAATATCAAATCTAGAAATCAAAATTCACGAACAAAACAGATGTAATAATGTATGGTGTGTTAAACTTAAAATCACTCTCTAAGCTAAAGAAAAAATAATAAGTTACGACAACCAATAGAAAAGAAAAAATAACTCAAAAAAGAGAGAGAATAACATACTAACCTAGCGGATGACAATTACAATGGTTGAATAAAACACAAAATACAAGCGTGGGATGGGACAATATATATTAATATAAAAATATGTTGAAAATTAAACCTAGTTCTAATTTAAGAAAAGAAACTTACCATATTTTAAAGTCCTAATCCATTACCATATTTTAAAATCCTAACCCATATATTCTAGGATTCAAAATTATCTATATAATTAAATAATAATTGGAGGAAAAAAATAAAAAAACGATTTTGTCTATTATAAAGTGTTTTAATGAAGGGCAAAAAGTTCAAATCACTTTTCTAAGGGCCTTCACACTTTTAATATATTATAGATTATAGATTATAGATTATAGATATAGAAATAGATATACACACATACACACACGTATATATATATTATGTCGGTTTGATTTGGGTTTGGTTTGACTTTTTTTTTTGTTAACACCAAACCAAACCAAGAATGGTCGATTTTTTTTTTCAAACGTCAAACCAACCAAACCAAACCATAAGTCAATTTTTTTTCTCGGTTTGGTTTGGTTCTTCGATTTGGTTTGACTTGACGGTTTGGTCTGTACACCCCTACCTAAGATGATCATCCAAACCATTGAATCTATTTGCAAAAAATCTTTTATGAAAAATAAAAAATCAATAATTAACATTGGAATTATATATAAAAAGATATTCTATTCTGTCCAAATTTAAAAAAAAATGAGTTCCAAACCTTAACAAATGTTTGAAATATTTTTTTGTCATTATGTCAAAAAAGGAGTCCTAAAACTAACAAATCTGAAAAAGAAACAATTGTGCGTGTTGTTTTATTATTTGTTGTATTTAAATTTTTAAGGTATAACAAGGACGGTCTCAATCAGAAGTTGTATTTGAATCTATAATGTATATCTATATCTATATCTATAATCTATCTATCTATCTATAGCTATAATATATTAAAAGGGTGAAGACCTTAGGAAAGTGATTTGAACTTTTTACTCTTTAGAAAAATGATTCAAGCTTTTTACGCTTCATTAAAAGACTCTTATTTGAACAAAATTATCTTTTCACTATTTTTTAATTTATTATTTAATTATTTTTATTATATTAACTAGACTTTTTAAAATATATGGGACTCCTAAAATATATGACAGGAGAATTAATTAATATTTTTTTCCTTTCTACTAGATTTTTTAAAATATATGGGACTCCTAAAATATATGGTAAGAGAATTAATTAATATTTTTCTTTATACTTTTCAATTAAAAAATATTGCTAAAATAAAATACTTCTAAAATAGGACTATATTAAGAAAATACTTTTATAAATATTAAGATGTACGTTAAATTAGAGAACAAACCGATTTATCTATTAGGAGAATATGATTGATGCTCATCTAACTTGATTCGATTGCATGTCTAGATGGTGGATGCTTGATTTTCTAATCCTCAACTTCTTCACTATTTTCGCCAGCATAATAAAATTCAACATGTGTGTATATATATATCTTCTTTATTTTCATTCAAAATCATTCTTTATGGTCAAAATTTTCGATCAAACAAGAATTAGTTGGACTAAAATCGAAGCTCTATGATCACTATTATAATTTTTGTATAATTTACAGCTCGTAGATGAATGTCGGTTGACTTTGAAGAATTTCTTGTGTAAAGGTTAGATTTAATTTTATTATTTTGATATCTTTATTCTTATTATTTTATTTTAATTAAAAGATGTCAGATGGATGTGGGTCGACTTTGAAACTTTTTTTAGGTAAAGGTTAGGTTGAATTGTATTATCATAATATCTCTATTAGTTTGTTATTCGGTGGTAGTTTACAGTTCGTAGATGAATTCGGCTTTGAGAAATTTTTGTGTGTAAAATTTAAGTTTAATTGTATTATTTTGATATCACTTTTATCGTATTGTTTTGTTACAGTTTACAGGTGATAGATAAATGTTGGTCGGCTTTGAATTTTTTTTTTATGTAAAGGTTATGTTTAGTTGTAGTATTTTGATATGTCTATTATCGTATTATATTGTTATTATTTACAGGTGGTAGATGAGTGTCAGACGACTTTGAAAAAAATTTTGTGTGTAAAGATCAGATTTAATTATATTATTTTAATGTTTCTATCATTATATTATTTTGTTGCAATTTACAGATGGTAGATGAATGTCGATCGACTTTTAAAAATATTTTTGGTAAAGATTAGGTTTAATAAATAAACTCTCCATCTTTACATACTCAAAAGATATTAAATGTAATTTTTATATTCATCTTTATTATTTAAACAAATATCCTATTTAATGTAATATTTGAACTCATTAAAGTGAGGTACGCGCGCAAGGCACGTACACCTAAAATAGTATATATTAAAAGTGTGAAGATCATTAGAAAAATGATTTGAATTTTTTGCTCTTTATTAAAAGACTCCGCAATAGATAGAATCGTCTTTTTACAAATTTTCTTTAATTTATAATATTGAATATTAACTATAATAAATATATAATAAAATTAAATAAAAATTTTTTTCTACTTTTAGTTGAATTCCTAAATTTATAGCAATATTTTGTTAAAGAAATCAAACTTAAAAGAAATTATTATATACATTTTTTTTTATATAAGGTAAAATTTTAAATATTTTAGAAAAACAGATAGAACTATTTTACATAAAACAGGTTAAGATTTCTTAAAAAGAAGCAAAAAACTTTCGTGCAATAACTAAACGGAATGCGTGATTATTTCCAATTAAAAAAGGATAGTGGACTTTTCCAAGAAAAAAAAGATTTTGTATTTTTAGATTAGGATTTTATTTCCTTGCTATAGTATTTTAATTAGGAGTCATTATGTTCCTTTTTGTTTTTTCAATTTTAGAATTTATTTTTTTAGGTTTATATGAAAATTTTATTTGGGTAATAAAATTTTGTGATCGTAGCTTTATTATTGGGTAATTTATGGTTTCTGAATTTCAAATTTGTATTTATATTACGTTTTGATTTTATTGATCATAATTATTAAATCATCCTTTTATGTTTGTAAGTAGTTTTGTTATTGAATCTTTAATATAATATGTTGGTTTAATTTTCAGGTTTCAATTTTTTTTTAATTACGTTGATTTTATTGATCAAGAATAACGAAACATCTTTTCATGTTTATATGTAATTATCATTATTGAATCTACAATGTGACTTTGTTGTTTCTAGCTTTTAAATTTTCTTTTCTATTACATTATATTTATTGATCATGAATAACAAGCTTTCATTATTGAATAACTTTGTGATTTCTACTCAAACATTAAGTTTATTAAATTTTTCGTAAATATTAGATTTAATTATATTATTTTGATATTTTTATTATCGTATTATTTTATTGTAGTTTACAGGTGGATAGATGACATTCGGCTTTGGATTTTTTTTTAGGTAAAGGTTAGGTTTAATTGTATTGTTTTGAAATCTCTGCTTTGAATATTTTTTTGTGTGTATAAAGGTTAGATTTAGTTGCATTGTTATGATATCTCTATTATCATATTATTTCGTTGTAGTTTACAAGTAGTAGATGAATAACGATCTTCTTTGAAAATTTTTTTGCAGGGATTTAATTTAATTGTATTGTTTTGATATCACTATCATTGTATAGTTTTGTGGTAGTTTAAAAGTGGTAGATAAATTTCAATTGGCTTTGAATATTTTTTGGGGTAAATATTAGGTTTAGTTAAATAAATTCTCCATCTTTACATGTTCAAAAGATGTTAAATCTAATTGTTGTATTTTTTTATTATTTAAATAAATATTCTATTTAATGTAATATTTGAACTCATTAAAGTAAATTACACATGCGAGACACGTACACCTAAACTAGTATATATAGAGAGATAAAAGACTTTGCAAAAATAAAAATCTTTTTGAATTTTCCTTCAAAAATATTATAACTATTCAATTTATAGCTTCAATGCAAGTAGTATTTTTTAAAATTCCCATCTTTATATGCAACATAAATGAAGGACCAATAAGACAGAGTACATAATATTTTGTTGTAATGATGTTTACATTAAAATAGTGTATATAACTTCAACTTTATTTTTATAGCTTCTTGTTGTTTTCCTTTTAATTTTTGAACTGTCTTCGTCTTACACTTTTTATTCAAATACTTACAGAATTCAATTAAGGATGAATATAACTACAGAATTATTTTGTTCAAGTAGAGAAAAAATTTAGTTGAAGGAGCATTTTGTTATCGATTAAATTGATGTATAAATGAAGGACCAAGAATTGATTTACTGATAATTCACAATAAATCAATAAATGAAGGACCAATTTGATCATTGATTTAATACATTTACAAATCAATAACTTATAGATACTACATTATAATTTTGTGCGGTTCTTATCCTGGCTCAATGCTTTATTGATAAGTCATTGATCAACTTTAATTTCGTAGACTATCCAAATCAGCGCCTTCATATAGCAATGAAATTGTTTCAACATACTGAAATTTTCTTAAGTATATATGAATATTTTCTTACCTAAAATATTTGATAAAAGATGAGTTTGACACAAAAATAATGATAAAACAAACCATTTGAAAGCATAAGAGTTGGAAGGCATTAATGGTAGCTTGAAACTGAAGAGGAACTTTGCATTCGAAATCTTTTTGACCTTTATTTTTAAGTTCTTGCTTTCTAAGTGGGGGAATAAGCATGGCTGAAATGTAATCTCTGTGGGGGAGAAAAGTGTGGTCGGAAGAGTACCAATACCAACTCTTATATATGAAGAGGAAAATTTGTAAATAAGAGAAGTAAACGATGTAATTATTAATAGAATCAAGAGGTGTAATTAATTGAATTAAGAGAGTGACTTTTCACTTTTTTGGTATTCAACACACTAATTTTAAGATGAGGTAAAACTGAGGTTTTAGTTTTCTAAATTACACGGAAATAGAGTGGAATAGTAAATTTTAATATATTTAATTTTTGTAACATTAAAGTGCAATAATAAATGGAGTAGTAATTGTCATGTTTATTTTTTTCAAAAAAGAAAATATAAAAAATAAAAAGAATTGTCAAAAAAAAGAAAAATGAGAATAGAGGTAATTGGGAGGTGCCACATCACCTTCCCATTTCCTTGTATTATATATAGGTTAAGCATAAATTTGTGAAAAGTCGGATCATAATACTCCCTCCATCCATTTAAGTATATGGCTTAAGCCAATTTCATAAAGAAAAAGATGGGACTATACTCCTCACGTTCATTTTTATTTGTTAAATTTTATTTACGAAAGTCAGTTTAATTAAACTTCCAAACTAAAATGAAATAGATAAGTTTAATATTTTAAATTTTAAATTTAGATATTTAAAAAATTATATGAAAAATGTTACAAGTTGCAATTAAGGATGTACAGACCAAACCGTCAAGTCAAACCAAATCGAAGAACCAAATCAAACAAACAAAAAAAATCAACTTATGATTTGGTTTGGTTGGTTTGCCGTTTGAAAAAAAAAAATCCGATCATTCATGGTTTGATTTGGCATTTAAGTTGTAATACTTGTCCATTAATTGCTAATAAAATGATTCAAAATCCAATATAAACTTAAAACCTAAACTTTTCACTCTCCTCAATTTTTCATTTAAGATTTTTCATTACCACATGAGTGAAAACATACTTGATCTAGTTTGCAATCACAATATAATTGTAAAAAATAAAGATTATAAAAAAAATTGAGAAAACTCAAAAAAATCAAAAGAATCGACTAAAACCTAAATCGAAAAAATCGATTTTATGTTGGTTTATAGTTTTAATAAACCGACATAATTGATTTATTTTTTCCAATAAAAAATCAAACCAATTTGACCTATGTACACCCCTAGTTGCAATCCTTTTCATATTAAAATGATGAAAAAAATGCATTTTAAGATATTGATCAAATATAAAAAATAAAATGCAACAAGTAAAAGTAAATGAGATGAGTATTTATTTCAAATAGAAGTTTGTATTAGAATTGGCTAAGATTCCATCTAACCCTTTGTATTAGAATTGGCTAAGATTCCATCTAACGCTGCGTCTAATTTTTCACAGGACAACTCTGCTTCTAATGGACTTGGTGTCTGTTTGATCATGAAATATTTTCACTTTTTTGAATTTTTTTTTATTTTTGTCAAATATAATTTTAAGTTTTATGTCAAATATAATTTTAAGGTGATATTTGATCATGAAAATTTTAAATACAATTTGAAATTGTATTTGTAAAAGTGAAAAGAAAAAGTTGCTTTCAATTTTTTTCATCTTTTTTTTTTTCACAAAAAATTCAAAAGCAACTTCAATTATATTCATGGATACACACAACTTCAACTTTAAATTACAAAAATTTAATTTTCATGATCAAATACCCACTATTTATATTTTTGCTAGATCTCAAACTCAGCATATTATAATAACATACGAGAATAATCTATCCTAGACTCAAAAGATCAAAAGAAAATGGTTTTTTATTTCTTGATTGACCGGCCAGATTCATTAATATTTCTATACCACTCATTTCTTCACAAGAAATTTATGGTTTCTGAAGACTAATTACCAATCATTTCTCCTACTCTCTCCCTCTTTTAATTTCCTTTTAGTTTTAAACTTTCTAACTCTTTCATATTCTCATTCTTTTTGTTACTTTATTTTAATTTATTTGAGTTACTTTTTTTTTAGTCCATCTCAAAAAAAATAGTTTTTTCCTTTTTATCAACTCTTTAATTATAATTTTTATTTTAATATAATAAAATTAAAAGATATTTTAATATATTTTACATATTTTTAATTTAATATTTCAAGACTTAAATGTCTTTATTTTAAACTTTACAAAAACAATATACAACTAAATGTATGTTAGAACAATAAGTATTATATCCTAAAAATAATATTATAAACCATTTTGTTCATTCTTCACTACCCATAGTTATAATCTTTAATTATCTCTTCTTGATTAGCCATAACTTTTCCATCAACTAAAATATGAATATATTGGCACGTCTTAAGAACTCGTTTATGTCAAATTAATTAAAATCATACGGATAGTGGGTGATTGTTGCCGCCTTCAAGTTCTTTGCGGTTTGAAAACATTGAAAAAGACAAAAAAATGAAAATGAGATGATATCACGGCAAGTGAAAATTTTGAAACCATTAAAAAATGTGATGAGAATTGAGATAGATGGGACCATATATTATACGTCTCGTTTAAAAAAGAATTGACCTACTTTCTTTTTTAATCTGTTTTAAAATGAATGATTTTTTTCTTTTTTAATAATACTTTAATTTTAACTTTTCACATATATATTTAGGATCATAAGATTAAATGATATTTTGATACACTTGACACAATTTTAATTTAAGACCACAAAATTTAAAAATCTTCTTTATTTTCTTAAATTTTATGTCAAATCAAAGTAGGTCATATTTTTTTTTAAAGAGAATGGACTTTTCTTTTCTCTTTATCAAAAAATAAAGCATAATTTGGAGACACCATTGTTCTAGATTGATGATAACATTTGCATGAAAATGAGATGAGAATTTTCGACCGATTCTTTTAATCTTCCTGAATTTAGGAATCCGATACCTCAAACTTCAACTTAGTCAATGTTAATGAACAAAATTTTCACGTAACAAAAACAATTGTCAAGACCCATCTTTGTGTTCACTGACTTTTCTACATCACTCATCAACGACTTCTTCCCCTCCTTCCCAATGAATTAGCATAGAGGTAATTCATATTATGCTTTGAATATAAATAATTTATTATTTTTAAAATATATTAAATAATGAATAATATTTAATATCAAGATAAAACGCGCAAAAATAAATAATTTTTCATTGGTTTTTCAAATGAGACAAGTATTGTCCTCTCCGTTGCTTCCAAAGTGTATATTTGGTTTAGGAGCTACTAGTATACGTATTCGCGCGATGCACATAGAATATTAAATTATATGTTAAATTATATTATTTTAAAAAAAGTTCAACTATCACATTATTTCTCAATAAAATGTGAAAAACTAAACTAAAAATTTTAATCCCCACCCACCTCATCTCCACTCCACCTCCTCAAGTTATATATTTTAAAACAATAAAAAAAATCTATCTCCTCCCATACATGTAACTAAATATACATAAAAAAAAAATCAATCATATATGTTTTTTTGTATTATTCACTATTTAAAGATATTAGATTATTAATATTTTTATCCTCTCCCCCTTAAAAAAAAAAAGAAAAATTATCCCCCGCTTCTAACTAAATATATGTGAAAAGGATAATCACATATATTTTTATATATATTACTTACAATTTAAAGATATTAGATTATTAATATCCCCTTCCGCTAGCCCCCCCCAAAAAAAAAATCCCATAAAATTCTTTTGTTTAAAATTTATAAATAATATAATATTTGCATTATATTACTTCATTATATTCTGAAAATTAATTCAAATCCCACCTCTAACCTCCAATCATCGATGCACATTTTTCTATTATACTTTAGTTACTTAAATTTTAAAATGTTTTTTGATCACATTAACTTAATAAGTTATCAACTATTACAAATTTAGGAGTTCAATTTTAGCTGTTGAAACACAATTGTTGTAGTAGAGAATTTTAAGACCAACATATCTTGTCGACTTAATGAAAAATTTATTATTCATTAACCTATCATATTTCTTCTAGAAGTTCATATTTAACAACTTCGACACTATTTACAGAAGAAGATCAAGATATATCAAATCACATATCTCTCAAAATAGCTTACGATTATCTATTTGAAACTTCAAGATAATTTACAAAGGAGTAATATTGAAAAAGAAAATAAAAATCATTATGCAATATATCATTACTTTCTTAAATCAAATTTAAATTAAGTAATGATAAGTATTAAGTGATAGAGTAACACTAACATTCTAAAATCATGAAGAAAAGCGTGATCAAATAAAAATTCAAAAATCATCAAATAGCTAGAATGCTAATTTGGATTCAAAATCAAATTAAAAACACACCAAATTAATTATTGCATCAAGACAAATTAATTTTAGAGATTATATCGTCTTATGATGAGTTTAAGTGACTTCATTTAAATATGAAAATAAGAACAGAGAGATCACATTTATATTTTTAAATTTGAATTATATGTTATGTATATTTCAATTTAAATCTAAAGTTATAAGTATCTTTTAACTTAAAACATCTTTTTTTGAATCACTTAAACTTTATCATGTTATTTATTTTTTTAATTGTACCTGATTTATTTCTTGCTTGTTCTCCATCTCTTTAAATTTTTTTTCTATGTGACGGATAACTTCAACACCTTATCTTCTTCGGTTCCTGCACAACTGATATTTACACTTCTAAATTCAATAAAAGTCCTAGCAGTTCTTCTAAATTTTGATAGAAAAATAAAAAAATATTAAGAATTTCAAAATTTTATAAGATTGTGATATAAACAGATACAAAGAAACTTTTACTTAAACGTGAAAATAAAGATGATAACTAATGACTCATCAAGCTTTTGAATGTTAGAACCTATTTGTAAAGTAGTCATCATAATCACAATGTTCATATAGCAAAACATATATTCTGTAAAATTTAACAATTTATTGTAGAAAGAAATCAAAGACTAAAAAAAAATGTGAGTACTTATTGTAATACTTTTTTGTTTTCTTTGCATTATTTTATATAATTCCTACAACTAAATCATTTGAAATTTTAATAAAGAATCTGCAAAAGAAGAATAGGATTAATTCACTTCGGATGCTTTCATTCTTAATAGAGAAAGCAAAAGATAATATGCATTTAAAAATTATATACAATACAATATAAATAAACATTGATAAATTTTATGTAAACATGAAGCGTTAGGCGATGCAGAATAACCAATTTAGCTCTCAGATATGAAGACACATTTGGTCAAATACAAAGTTACTATCCTCTCAATTTATATAACATATAAAGAGAAATTCAAAGGACTTTCTCTTTTGATTGATTAAGTAGATAAGATCAATTCAAATTTCAAAATTATTTTATTTGCTAAGCTGATAATTTATCAAAATTGCAGTGAGAAATTATAATTATTTTCATACTAAAAAATATCACTTGATTAGGATATAGACATAGATTAATAAAAATAATAATGTAGGTTTCAAACTAAAATTATTTTTCAAAAATTAAGAGGTAATGTAAATTTATTTTTCAATTCAAGATTTTGTTAATTTTAAATTCAAACATCTGCTTGAATTGTGGCTAGATAGTTATCACATTTAACTAATTTAATTAATTTATTTTTTTAATCGTGTGATAACTCCAAAAAAAAAAAGTCCTATTTGCCTTGACTATGAATTGATTGTTATCGCTCCCTAGTTACCACATCTAACTAAATGCTTCATTCATTATAGGTTTTATTTTATTCTTTAAAAAGTTAGTTAGCTGGATAAATTCAAAATCAAATTGATCAATATTTCAAAATTTAATTTACTTATACATTGTAAAGTTCGTTTACTATGTGCATTTGTTTTTGTTGAAATTTATAATTATTACTATAATTATTATTTAAATATATTTTATAACATTTGAAAAAGATAAATTTATGAAATAATAAAAGTTCTTTAGAACTCTATGCAGTAGATTTCTATTTTTAAGCTAATGAATTTTTTCTTTTTAAAAGGATAATGTATTTTCAAATTTAAATTTTTCTAATATGTTAACTCAAAAATTTTATTACAATACCATTAAAATTTATCCCAAAAACTGTCATGTGGCTTCTCAGTAGCTTGCCACTTTGCTTTGTGATGCTTTTAATTTTGCTTTTATATATAAAGAGAGAGAGATATTTTTTTGGTAACCAATAGAGATTTTATTAATCACCAAGGAATCGTTACATTTCCATAGCCAAACTCACATGGCTTGCTATTCGTAAATTGTAAAATAAACTCAATAACCACTTAGATAGTAAGGGGAGACTAAAATGTAAGTTGGTGGATTTTTGGTCTAATCCTAATAGGATCTCTCACATAACAAGTATAGACTATTTCCTTTGCTAGTTCCAGCCAAGATATGCTCTTACTTTCAAATGTCCTCATATTTCTCTCAATTCATATTGCATATACAGACTCTTCCTAAGTCATCTTGAACAATTGTGCTATTTGGGATTTGCCTTCCGAACACGCCAAGATCCTATTTAGATGACTGTCCTAAGTTGACGAGGAGGTCCAGTGAATCTTCATTCAACTCATGAGTTTATTCCATATCTGAATAGAGAACTAACATGCCACAAAAAGATGATCTCTTGTTTTCAAACACAGTAGACAAAGCTTGCACTTTGTATCCACCTGTATACCCCAATTGCTAAGCTTATCAGTTGTTTGTAATCTATTCTGCAGTTGAAGCCAAAGAGTAAAGATGGCTTTTGGTCGTGCATAGTTTCCAAACATCAAAATTTTCCAGTAAACTCTTGAGACATCACCCAATAATTTCAAATAGATCATTTTAATGGACACGATCATTGAAGTTAAAGCTTGAGTTTGTTCCAAGGTGTATCTAGCAACCAAAATTTTCCTGATCATCCAAGAACTTTGAGGAGGTATGGGGACAACTTGGAAAGTATTGGACTTAATGTAGTAGACATGGATGCATCTTATCTATAGTTTGTCTTGTTTATGAGCTAAGTCCCAAGCTGTCTTTGCAATGGTAGCTTTATTCCATATATGGATATTGATGAAATTTAGACCTTCAATAGATTTTGGGGTACACATTTGTTCCCAAGCTACAGGTTATTTGTTTGTGATTTCATTGGTACTCGACTAAAGGTAGCTTCTACAGTGTGCATCAATGAGTTACAATACTTTTGTGGGGATAAAAAATAACTGAGACCAGTACGATTGGATCCTAAGAGGACTGTTTGTATGAGTTGCAGTCGTCCAGCATGAGAGAGTTTTCGGACAGTCCATGTAGTGATTCTCGCTATAATTTTTTCTACCAAAGGGCTCCATTGTGCTTGAGAGAGCTTTTTGGTAGACAATGAAATGCCAAGGTACTTGACAGGTAGTTTACTGAGATATTTCATGGATACAGAAAATAGAAAAAGAGAAATAGGATCTCTTTGCCGAAGTCCTTTAGCAACACTAAAAGGTTCAGTAGGTACCCCATTCACCATAATTGTACAATTTACCATCTTGACACATCCCATGACCCAAGAGATGAATTTTGGAGAAAAATATAATTCTTCCATAACTTGTTGAAGGAAAGCCATTCTACTGAGTCGTAGGCTTTTTGGAGATCTATTTTGATCATATTTCTTGGAGAAATATATTTCCTGTTGTAGCGTTTTACTAACTCTGTTGCTAAGATGATATTATCTCCTATTTTCCTACTAGGGATGAATCCTGATTGAGATTCATTGATGATTGAAGGCTGATCACCATTTGTAACTGAGTTGTCAAAATCTTGGCAATAATCTTGTATAGTATGGTGCAACAACTAATTGGTATGTACTCCTTTATGGTTACAGGATTAGAGTTTTTGGGGATCAAAGTAATAGCTATGCAGTTTATAGCTTTATGCATTGAGCTTGTGGTGAAATAACCTGTGACAGCCTTTAGAATATTAGCTCGGATAAGTGGACAAGCTGTCTTATAGAAGTGTGCATTGTATCCGTCTACCCCAGGGGATTTGTCATCCCCTATAGATGCAAAAGCATTATGAATTTCTGCTTCAGTAATGTCCTGACAGAGTTGTAAGCTTTGTTATTGGGCGAGCACTGGACCAGTTCTTATAACAGCCTTATTAATAGCATCAAGAGAGGGAGCAGTTGTTCCCATGAGGGATTTATAGAAGTGTAGTATCTCTCGTTTTATATCCTCCTGAGCAGTAAGTTTTACGCCTGAGAGTGACATGAGCTCTAAGATCTGCTTTCTGGTGGTTCTGTCCTTAATGACTACTGAAAAATATTTGTTATTTCCATCACCAAGTTGTATCCACTTTGCCCTTAATTTTTGTTTAAGTGCACTTTCCTCAATATTAGACCATTTCTCAAGCACTAGAATTGTGTTCTTCTCCATCTCCAACAGCTGATCAGTGCATGTATGAGTGAGTTGGTCTTGGATTTGCATCAAGTCCATTCTAGATTTTGAGATTTTCACCTCCAGACCCTTAAATTCCTCATTATTAAGCTTCTTTAACGGAGATCTCAGGGATTTAAACTTCTTCCATACATTATCCATAAGGTCCTTAAACAGGTTTCTCCTCCAAACTTCTGCTACAATGTTCAAGAAGTTAGAGTGAAGTGTCCAAATGTTGAAATACCTGAAAGGAGAGGGCACGTTCCACTGCATATTTTGCAACTGGAGGAGAATAGGGGAATGATCTGATATGTATGAAAAATCATAAACAAGCTGATTGTGGCTCCATTTCAGCATCCACTCAGAGTTTGCAAAGGCTGTGTCAATTCTGCTGAAGATCCTGGCTGAACCTAATTGTTTATTAGTCCAAGTATAGTATTCACCCTTCCATGATAATTCGTTAAGTTGTAAGTCTTGGATGCACTCTGCATATTCTTTTGTTTCAGAATAGGTGATTGGAGAACCAAATAATCTATCATTTGTATTCAATACATCATTAAAATTTCTATACAAAAACCATGGATCAGTGATGTTGGCAACAATTTTTCTCAGATCTTCCCACAAACGTTTCCTCTGTTCTAGGCCATTAAATCCATAAATAATAGTATAGTAGCAAGAGAAGTATCCTGATAGGTTTGTAATGGAGCAATGAATAAGCTGTGCAACTGTGAACCTCTCTATAACCTTATATTTTCTCGGATCCCAGACAATCCATATTCTCCCATTAACAGCATGGGAGTAATTGTGAATGAGACTTCAACCTGCGCACACTTTATTTACTACTTTATCCATATTATGCTGTTTTATTCTCGTCTCAATTAAGGCAACAATAGTAACTTGTTTAGTCTTCCAGTAATGTTTGAGCTCCTTTTGTTTATACCACTTATTAAGTCCCTTTACATTCCACACTAGTCAGGTCATCAAGTAGTTTTTGAGGAGCCTTCCTTTTCAGGAGGTGAGGAACCTAGTCTGCTCTTTCCCCCAGTCCATGAAAGACTCCTAAATTTATGCTACAGTGGAACCACTCCAAGTATAGGGAAGTTAATGAGATCAGGCTTCAGAGTGTTGTGCACATCTTTATTAGATGGAGTCTGAACTATAACTCCAGCAGTATCAACAGGCACAATCGTTGAACTCGGACAGGTCACTGCAATATTGTCATCGGGCATATTGGGCTGAGTTTCCAATTTGCCTTGTATCAATCCCTTATATCTCCATTTGTAGACTGCTTTCTCAGGAATTCTCTTCTGTGGTCTTGCTTCAGGTTTAGGCGGTTTAGGAGGGCAACAATGTCCAACCACTGAACATTGAGGACAAAATTTTGGTTTTCAATCATAAACCACCTTTTGCTGAATATGTTTTTCAGTAGGATCCAACACAGTAATCTCGTTTGGCAAGGGTTGAATGATGTTGACCTCAATGAGCATTCGTGCAAATGAGATACTCATTATTATTATTTTTATTAAATATTAAAATTAATTTATAATATATATAGATAGATTATTATTATTATTATTATTATTATTATTATTATTATTATTATTATTATTATTCCCACCACTACAAATACCATTATTACAACTATTATTACGTTTTTTAAAAAAAATTGAAAGTGTTGCTACTATGTTTTCTATAAAAAAATATTATTATTATTATTATTATTATTATTATCTTTTATGTAATATTTGAATATATTTTAAATTATATTTGAAAGGGATAACTTTATGTTCTTAATTTCAAGCTAATGATAACATTTTTAAAAAATTAATATTTTTAAATACAAATATATTATATTTTAATTCAAACTTTTTATTACAATATTTATAGCCTTATCCTAAAAACTGTCACGTGACTTTCTATTGTGTTGCCACGTGACATCTTGTCTTCTTTTATTCTTTAAAATTTTAGTTAGCTGGATAAATTCAAAATCAAATTGATCAATATTTCAAAATTTAATTTACTTATACATTGTACAGTTCGTTTACTATGTGCCTGTGTTTTTTTTCCTTTTTTTTTTGTTAAAATTTATAACTATTACAATAGTTATTACTTAAATATATTTTATAACATTTGAAAAAAATAAATTTTTGAAATAATAAAAGTTCTTTAGAACTCTATGCAGTAGATTTTTAATTTTAAGCTAATGAATTTTTTCTTTTAAAAAGGATAATGTATTTTTAAATTCAAAATTTTTCTAATATGTTAACTCAAAAATTTTATTAGAAAACCATTAAATTTATCTCAAAAACTGTCATGTGACTTCTCAGCAGCTTGCCATTTGACTTTTTGATGCTTTTAATTTTTTACTTATATATATATAGAGAGAGAGATGATTATTATTATTATTATTATTATTGTTATTATTATTTATTTTTAAATTAATTTATATATATATATATATATAGAGAGAGAGAGAGATAGATAGATTATTATTATTATTATTATTTTATTATTTCCACCACTACAATTACCATTATTACAACTATTATTACGTTTTTTCAAAAAAATTCAAAGTGCTGCTACTATGTTTTCTATAAAAAAATATTATTATAATTATTATTATTATTATTTTAATCTTTTATGTAATATTTGAATATATTTTAAATTATATTTGAAAGGGGTAAGCTTATGTTCCTAATTTCAAGCTAATGATAATTGTTTTAAAAAATTAATATTTTTAACTATAAATATCTTATATTTTAATTCAAATCTTTTATTACAATGTTTATAACCTTGTACTAAAAACTGCCACATGACATCTTGTCTTCTTTTAGTTTTGCTTTTATATATATATAGATTTATTATTCCCACCACAACAATTACCATTATTACAACTATTATTACGTTTTTTCAAAAAAATTGAAAGTGCTGCTACTATATTTTCTATAAAAATATATTATTATTATCTTTTATGTAATATTTGAATATATTTTAAATTATATTTGAAAGGGAAAAGTTTATGTTCCTAATTTCAAGTTAATGATAGTTTTTTTTAAAAATTAATATTTTTAAATAAGAATATCTTATATTTTAATTCAAATTTTTTTATTAGTCCTAAAAACTGCCACGTGGCTTTCTATTGTGCTGCCACGTGACATCTTGTCTTCTTTTAGTTTTACTTTTATATATATGTATATATATATATATATATATAGATATAGATTATTATTATTATTATTATTATTATTATTATTATTATTATTATTATTATTATTATTATCTTTTATGTAATATTTGAATATATTTTAAATTATATTTGAAAGGGATAAGCTTATGTTCCTAATTTCAAGCTAATGATAATTTTTTTAAAAAATTAATATTTTTAAATACAAATATCTTGTATTTTAATTCAAAACTTTTATTACAATGTTTATAACTTTATCCTAAAAACTGTCACGTGACTTTCTATTGTGCTGCCATGTGGCATCTTGTCTTATTTTAGTTTTGCTTTTATATATATATATATATATATATATATATAGATTGAATGCGTTGTTCCACTAGTTTTGGTAAAACAACGGACACGTGTTTTAACCAGAGTTTGTTGTCATTGGTGCTTTCATTTTTCATATGGAGAATTCTTTTATTCATTTGAAAAAGTCTTTCAGTGGTAGCTGGATCCATCTCTCCCTTTGTTTTGCCAATTAAAGAAAATGATTTCTATTTATAGACGTTGAAAGCCTTTTCTCTTTCTTATTCCTTTCATTTTAGTTTGATTTCTAATTTTAATTTGACACAGAATTTAAGAAGCTTATAAAAGAATTTAAATATTGTGATTTTTAATATAAATAAGTAAATTATATCAAAATATTTTAAACTTATTGTCTTAATGTGAAAAATTGAAATTAAAAAAATTACTAAAAAAAAAGAAGCAATTTTTTGAACAAAATTAAAAAGGTAAATAAGACAAATAAATTAAAATAAAGTAAATAAAAACCAAATTTATACATATACAAAGTCTTAAATTATTGATTGTTATTTGATTACATACCATTATCTTTTAAGGTCTTGAAAATGTCCATTTTACAAGTCAAATATTTGACACTTTTATCACAAAAAAGTCCAAATTTATAAATATAAAAAGTTCTAAACTATTGATTGTTAATTGACTACACACCATAATATCGTTTAGGTAAATTGAAAATGTACATTTACAAATCAAATCAAGTATCTTTAGTAAAATTAATAAAATAAAATAAAATGTTTATTAATCAACAAGGTTATGAGATAACCTTTTATTAACTAGATGTATATCATGCATTTACTGTTTTGACTTAAATGGTGAATCAAATTTAACATATAACAAGTTTAAAATATTTGATTGTTATTTGATTACATATCATTATCTCTTCAGGTAAGTTGAATTTGCATTTTACAAATCAAATTATGTTTTTTGAAATAAAAGTGTTTATTAAGTAACAAGGTCATGAGATAACCTTTTATTAAAATATATTGTTTTGACTTAAATGTTTGAATCATTTTTTCTTGAGGATTTAGTCAAACTCATCTCCATCCCAACCAGATCTCCAGTATTTACTCTTATTAACCTCTTCCCACTATTATCCCTTATAAATTCCATATCCAAAGAAAAAACACTTGTAATCATTCCATGCTCTGTCATTTTGAGCTCATATTTAATATTCAGAATTTGGCTCGACCCGTTACCGCGAGTATTAGCAATGGCAGCAACAGTTGCAGAAAACTTAAGCACCATCACAACAATCTGCAACCCAAAACCAGCAAGAGTTTGCTTTTCATATGCTGCCTATGCTAAAAATGTCATACAACACCTCAAATCTTCAAATATAATCGTCGAAAAAGGACTTTGCGATGATGAATTTTGCACCATTGAATCCAAATTTAGCTTCATTTTCCCACCTGATCTTCGTTCTATTCTTCAAGAAGGTCTTCCCATTGGCCATGGATTTCCCAATTGGCGATCATCGTCTGAACAACAATTGGAAATTATCAAGAATCTCCCGATTTTGAGTTTGTGTAAACAAGTGAAGAAACGGAAATTTTGGGCTGAATTTTGGGGAATTAGGCCGATTGACAATGATCATGCGGTGGATATAGCAAACGAGTTTTTGAAAAAAGCCCCTATTCTTGTTCCTATTTATCAGCATTATTACATCCCGTGTACGCCGTGTTTGGCTGGGAATCCTGTGTTTTACGTGCATGAAGGGGAGGTTAAATTGTGGAGTTTTGATATATCTGGTTTCTTCCAGCAACTGGAGTTTCAAAGAAAAGAGATGATTTTACGAAGATCGAGTTTGTTTAGTTTGCTGAATGCGCCGGCATGGGCGGCAACAGAGGCGAGGAAGATTGAGTTCTGGACGGAAATGGTTGCGGCAGTGGCGGAGCCTGGTGGTGGAAGGCATCGGAGGTGGTGGAGTGAGGATTTAGAAGGGTATTTAGAGGATGTTTTTTTGAGGTTGACGGAAGCAGGGTGGAAAGACGAGGATGTAAGAGAGATGATGATGGTGGATGACGGCAGGGATGATGGTGGCGATGGTGAGCGGAGGAGATGCAGCGATGGCGGCGTAATTGTAGAGAAGAAAGAGGTGGAAACGCACGTGAGGTTGTTATCTAAGAGGCTATTACGTGCTGGTTGGAGTAGGGAAGATGTGGTGGACTCTCTAGGATCTTCGTCTGATGAAATTTATCCGGAAGAGGATTTTTGCTTTGATTTTTATCATAAAACAAGTTAGTGATTTTGCATTGTTTAGACAAGAGAAAATTATTTCCACGGTAAACATTCGTCATCTTCCATTCTAAAATTAAAGATTCGAGTTATTGAGAGAGGAAAAAAAATGAAAAGTTCAGGTTAGGGCTGTGTAAAGCATACAATTTGATGAAATATTGGTCTAGTAATTGCGGTATACTTTATTTTTATAAGGATATAATTTAGTTGAATTCATACAAAATGGTTGAATAAGTACTCTTCAGCTCAATCTTCTCTATATTTTTTTGTGTATTTCTTTGTCAATTATTTTGATATTTGAAATTTACTCATTTTATTTAAATTTATAAGAAAAATCATTCAAAAGTAAGGTGCTCTCATAGTATAGTATGATTTCATAATTATCTCAAATAACAATTTATATATATATTTAATGTGTAAGACAATAATTTTTTTTTACGTTCACCCAATTAATTAAAGATTAATTGAATTGGAATTTTAAAAGTATGAAGTCTTTTTTAATGAATTTGGAAACTCAAAATAATTTGAATGATTACAAAAATATTTTTCTATGTCCTTTTTTCTTCTTTTTCAGTTTTTTCCTTGGTATTTTTTATTTTTTTCATTCTTCATTTTTTTTTTAACTCTTTGCAATTTTTTGTATTTTGCTTTTTAGTTTTTTCCCTTCGTTTTTTTACATTTTCTTTTTTTTCTTTGCACTTTTTTGGTATGTTCTTTTTTTATTATTATTTCCTTTTTTTTCCTTTTTTTCGTTCTTTATTTTTTATATAGTTTTTCTTTTTCCTTTTTGTTGTTGTATTCTATATTTATATGCTTTTACATTTTACATTTTATATTTTTTATTTGAATAGTTTATCTGTGAATATGCACAATTTATCATTTGTATTTATGTAAAAACAAGTATATGTATTAATTGTATTTGTTTGAGTCTAAAATATACAAATATGCAATGTACCTGTTTCCAACATAATTTTCGTTCATGAAAAATTAATTTCAACCACAAATAAAATATGAAGAAACAACAATTTTATTGATCAAGAATATGAGTATAAATCTGTTCCTCCCTTGATTCTTCTCTCTTGATTTTCTCCTTAATTCGAGGGCCGTCAGTTAGGTATTTCTCGAATGTAGGAAGAAGATTTGGACATGAATTTCTCCATAATTCGAGGGCCGCTTGTGGCTTATTTCTCGAACGTAGGAATATTTGGATTTGATTTTCTCCATAATTCGAGGGCCGTTAGTGGCGTTTTTCTCGAACGTAGGAACATTTGAATTTGATCTCTATGAAAGGAGGGTTTGTCTTCTTGATGTATTTGATTATCAAGAACGTAGGGTTTTGATCTTTATGAATATCCCATGAATTTATTGAGACTTTTCAGATCTTGGAGATGCCTTTTAAAGGGATATTTGCCCCCTTTATATAGGCGTAATTTAGGATTTCGGTAGAGTAGCCATCAAACTATATTTAGGGTAAAGTAGCCCCCAAGAACTCTAACAAAAATTGAACTCTTTTTGTAAAGTCTACAAAATTTCAATATCTACAAATGTCCCCTACTTCAAGGCTTGTCGGCGTGTAGACTTGATGAAACTCAAAGACGAGTCTTCAAGTACCACTTCCATCTTTACGATCCAGCGGCTACAGATTTGCTTATTTGATTTATGAGAGAAGAGATGAAGGGCAGATTTGGTCCCACTAGGTGTGCCAATTTGTTTCCAACATAATTTTCGTTCATGAAAAATTAATTTCAACCACAAATAAAAATATGAAGAAACAACAATTTTATTGATCAAGAATATGAGTACAAATCTGTTCCTCCCTTGATTCTTCTCTCTTGATTTTCTCCTTAATTTGAGGGCTGTCAGTGACGTATTTCTCGAATGTAGAAAGAAGATTTGGACATGAATTTTTCCGTAATTCGAGGACCGCTAGTCGCTTATTTCTCGAACATAAGTATATTTGGATTTCATTTTCTCCATAATTCGAGGGCCGTTAGTGACATATTTCTCGTACGTAGGAACATTTGAATTTGATCTCTATGAAAGGAGGGTTTGTCTTCTTGATGTATTTGATTATCAAGAAGAGAGGGTTTTGATCTTTATGAATATCCCATGAATTTATTGGGACTTTTCAGATCTTGGAGATGACTTTTTAGGGATATTTGCTCCCTTTATATAGGCATAATTTAGGGTTTAGGTAGAGTAGCCACCAAACTATATTAAGGTTAAAGTAGCCCCTAAGAACTCTAAAAAAAAATTGAACTCGTAGAGTTCACAAAATTTCAATGTCTACAGTACCATTTAATACAAATGTAGCGTTATTATTTGTATGTCAAATTTATCATTTGTATTTGTATCTATATAAATATGTATTATTTGTATATGTATGGTGTCCAAGTTATATAAACATGTATCATTTGATAAAAATGCAATATTTCTATTTATATAATTTATCATTTGTATTTGTATTGTTTAATTTTCATCAATAAAATACGATTCATATCAATGAATATAAACAAAAGTGCTCATAGAAAGAAAAATAACAATTCTTTTTCACTTGTTTAAAAATATAAATTATGCAATCAACTACAAATTCAAATATGAATAAATGAAATTACAAATACAAATAAATATATAGTGAACTTAAAAATACAAATGCAAAATAGTTTTTTTTTTTAAATACAAGTGTGTCGATGAAAATAAAATAAAAATGCAAACAAAATAAAATCACAAGATAAAAACACAATATGCAGTCAACAATAATTACAAGTTTAAAATAATTCTTTAAAAAATAAGTGTGAATTATATAAAATATAAATGACAGTGCAAACTATAAAATACAAAAACGAGTGCGAATTATAAAATACAAATACAAGTGCAAACTATAAAATATGAATACAAGTGTAAACTATAAAATACTTATAAATACAAGTGTGAACTATAAAATACGAATATAATTGTATCAATGAATATAAAATATAAATAATGGTGTGAATACAAATACAATAAATGATTGTGGTGTTTTCATTAGCATCCATGACTTGTGCTCGACGTAGCCATATTTTTTGAAAATTCAAAAAAAAAAAAAAAAAAAATCCCCCAAAAAAAATGAGAAAGAAAAAATACAAAAATAGAAAAAAGAAGAAGAAAAAAACAGAAAGAAAACCAAAAGCTAAAGACAGAAGAGTTAAAAAAAATAAAAAACACAAAAAAATAAATAGAAAAAGAATAAACCCAAAAGAAAAAGAAGAAGAAGAAAGAGAAATAGAAGAGTAAAAACAAAAGCAAAAAGAAAGAAACAAAAAATCAAAAAAATAAAAGAAGAAGAAGAAGAAAATGAAAACAGAAAAATAAAAATAAAAATATGAGAAAGATAAAAAAAAATAAAAATGAGAATCATAAAAAATAAAAAAATAAAAAGAAAAAATCAATAAAAAACGAAAAAGGAAAATCTAAGAGATATTGAAGAGAGAAAAAAAAGTGAAAAGAAAAAATGGAAAAGAAAAAGAAATCAAAATAGAGAAAAAATCAAAACGATAAATAAAAGGAAGATGAAAGAAACTAACAAAAATAAAGAGATAAAAGGTTAGAGATATAAGAGAGAAAGAGAGAAAGAGAGCAAGAGAAAAAAATAAGGGAATATAAGGAGCCACTAAAATAATGCTATTATTGCTATCCCATATAATTAACTTTTTTAAAATGTTGCTATTTAACTTAATTATGAACAAAAAGGTTAGAGATATAAGAGAGAAAGAGAGAAAACTAAGGGAGGATAAGGAGCCACTAAAATATTGTTATGCTTGCTATCCCATATAATTTTTTTAAACTGTTGCTATTTAACTTAATTATGAACTTAAGTTTGCTACTTCTTGTATTTTTTCCCTATATTTTACTTAGTTTGATGAAATTTCGAGCACATCCTTACACTTAAGTGATAGATGTTGGAAGTAGGGTAAATAATGAAAATAGACAAACATAAGCCCATTATCAACACAAGTCTTCAGTTTAACCTTAAAAATCAAATTCTCCCCTGAATTTTGAATAATAATTAAACTCCCATTTTATCTTATTCAATGTCTATTTTATCCTTATTATATCAAATAAATATATTATTTAATACCTCCTTATTTTATGTATAATTTTTTTGTCTAACCTAGATGTATTTATAACATTTTATTTAATTCGTTAACATTATAATAGGATAATCTTTTACGAATTTGTCACTTTAATGTTACTTTTATGACTATTATTTCAATATTATCTATAATCTATAATTTATATCTACAATATATTAAAAGTGTGAAAGGCCTTATAAATATTGTTTGAATCTTTTGCCCTTCATTAAAAGTCTTTGCTTTAGACAAAATCATCTTTTCACTATTTTTTCTTAATATTTAAGAATTAAAAATTAATTAAATATATTTATGATAAAACATTTCCTTATTAGAAGTCATCAGAATTAATGACAACTAAATTTTTTTCATTAGTTTAAGAATTCTAAATCAACTAAATTTGATCTTAAGAAAATTTAAAAATACTAGAAATAAATAGAAATCTGTTAAAATACGAAAAATTTAAGAAGTATTAAATTTTTAAAAGTTTTAAATACGTAATAACAATGTAATCAATGATTTTATAAAGATTTAACTTTAAAAATAAGGAAAGATTTTTTTTTTTTAAAAAAGAAAAATAATCGTGCCACAAATATGGTCAAATTGATGCGTCTATCTTAGCCTCTGGCAACAAGAAAAAAAGCTACTGAATAACAAACGCAAAAGTGATGATTCATCAATCACTTAAAACCTCTGGTGGTAAAATATATATGTGCTTACATTAAAATATACATTTATACTTACATTATTATATTAACGTGTGAAAAATCTTTGAAAAATGATTTAAAGCCTTACACTTCATTAAAATTTTTTGCAATAGATAAAATTATTTAATTTTAGATAATCAAACATTATGCATGCAAGACACGTTCGGTTAAACTAGTATGCATTAAGAGTGTGTGTGTATATATATACACACCAATCTATTATGTGCAGCATGACTACAGATCCGCACTGAAAAATGGCCAGAGGAAGAGGCAGAGGAAGATACTCCTCCGGGGGAAGATCCGCCCCCTCATCACAGTCTCAGGCATCATCATATGCTTCTTCATCTAATGCCCCAGTGATACGAATGGGAAATATGTCATTGATAAACTCCAAGATTCCACAGATAAGCGAATCTTCATCTTCACAATCGATCCATCTAGAAGATATTCCGGAGGATCATCCACTATATGGATAAATGCAGTCATATCTAACTGCAAAGCAATCAGATACGTTTGCTAATATTGTAAAAGAAAACGCTGATAGCAAACCTTATGAATGAATCGATAATAGAGAGCTGTATTTCTTGTTGAAAACTTTGAAATTCAGAAACAAAATGAACTGTGGAAGATAATCCACAAATATTTGATTCCTAACCTTTATTTTGCAGGAGAGTCATATAAGACTCGAGCATATTATGAGACAATTCTGCTATCTACTGGGAGTGCAGAAATTGAATATTTTTAAGCTTATGATGGAGAACCAAATGTGCATGGGTTCTAAAAAATTATGATTAAAAAGTTTGTTACTCTTGGAGATTGGGGTACGACCTCAATGGCCGAAAGGCAGATGATAATGAAAGGTTTCAAGATTAATTTCACACACACACACACACACACACACACACATATATATATATATATATATATATATATATATACATATATATAATATTAAAAGTGTGAAGTCCCTTAGAAAAGTGATTTGAACTTTTTGTCCTTCATTAAAAACTCTATTTTAGACAAAACTGCCTTTTCATAATTTTCTTTAATTTATTATTTTATTATTTTTATTATATTAACCAGACACCTAGAATATATGAGACTCCTAAAAATATGAAAGGCGAATCAATTAATATTTTCCTTTGTACCGATCAATTAGAAAAATACTCTCAAAATAGGATAGAATTATACTCCTAAAATAGGACTCTATTAAGGAAATACTTCTATAAATATGATTGATGCTCATCTAACTTGATTCGGTTGCATGTCTAGATTGGTGGATGCTTAATTTTCTAACCCAACATAATATATATATATATATATATATATATATATATATATATATATATATATATATATATATATATCTTCTTTGTTTTCATTCAAGTCATTCTTTAGTGTTAAAATTTCCACTTAGACAAGAATTATTTCCATCAAAATTGAAGCTTTGTGTCACGCCCCAAATCCTATTAAGGCGGACTGGCACCCGTTGCCGGTAAGGCTCGGGAGAACCAACCTGTAGCAATACATTACCTATGAACATTATAAGTTACTTTTATACTAAACATGCCCTCAAAAGATAAATGGAACTAGCAAGCCAAAAGATGTTGTATGACTAGGCCGTTGGAGCCACAATGTCTACGATACGATACATGACCATACTATACTTTACATAGTCTACAAAGCCTCTAGACAAGAAACATTATCTTATAAGGGTCGGGACAGGCCCCGCCTCATGATAAGATACTATACAATGCAAAAAGATATGATAAGACTCAAAGCCCCGAAGCAACCTGGAGCTCAGTGACTGCAGTTGATATCCTGTACTCTTACTGGGGAGGTTTATTAGCTTCTGCACCTGCAGCATGGAATGCAGGTCCCCCAACAGGGATGTCAGTACGAAATAATGTACTGAATATGTAAGGCAACATGTACCATATATGAGATAAAAGCTCAAATGAAACCATACACTGCTGTAAGGTAAAAGACCACCTTTATGAATATTGTGGAGTCATGCATCTTATAACAATTATGTTACTTTACTCTTATCACTTGTATAATCTGTGCACATCATGTAATACAAATGACCAGCTGATCAGTGGTAAATCTATATCAGGATCGACCCATGCTAGGCTTTCCTTTCACCCCTGGGATACCCCCTGTAATACTGGGATTGACCCATGCTAGGTGATTCTTTCACCCCTGGGATACCACCCAACAGAAGCAACTGTATACATATATCTTCTTATTACTTTTGATATGAATCTTTGGTGGTCGTAAAATTTGAGCTATAAGACTATAAGCATGACAAGTGACAAGTATGTGACCATGTAACATCATATCACAATGAAAAGAGTGGGTTATACAATTAGTGAAACATGTAGGACATAAACAACGTATGAACTTTATTTTGCTAAAAAGAAGACTCATATGTCATGGTGTCCAATGTATGTATGCAGCAGTGACAAGGCTCGAATCTGGACACACAAATACATGTGAAAGAGTGGAGTGGTTATATCGAAGTTTGTAAAGATCTCTATGTGCCAATAAAGACTTTGGATTCCATGCCAAATAATAAGAGATCGAATAGCCTTACATACCTCGACATATCAACTTGTTTTTACCTCGAAATGACTTCCTTTCTTCCAACTATTTATCTACAATATCATGTTTTAAAGCTAGTATTAGCAGCTAATCAATGCATCTGGACAGCCCAATCTCACAAAACACAACACTTTGGCAACAAACGTATAACCATCGACTCAATGGTGTTATTCCGACTTTCTCAATTCTAACTGTCTTCAACCAGTACACATTATCCTATACATGATGTACACAGCCTATATCATCTCTACAACATACTGGCAACAGTCCATAACTACAACACAGAACCATTTTACAAAATGCTCAACTAAGAAGCACAACATCTCGTCGTCTCCCTACATTTCGTCGTTAACAATTCATACTTGTCCCAACTTTGAACCAGATGCTCCCAACATATATATACATCAAATAAACCTTAACACAGTCACAAAATAGCTCAAAACACAGGGGGGGAAACGTGAAACATCAGCCCCCTCATCAAAACAGTCCAATACCATTTTGGAAGCACATAAGATCATATAAGGATACTTGTTTCCAAAGAACTTGCAAAACAGTCCAGCAACCTTGGCAACCATATACACACTATAACATATTAATAACCTCAACTTTATATCATATCAAAGTCAAAAATCAGGGTAAGAATCGTTCCAAAGCCAAGAAACTCAAACAACAACTTTTAGGACACAAGCTGTCCAGAAATTCCTGCACAGTACACCAGCCAACTTATCTTGTTTTCCATAGAAAATTCATATCAAGTATATGGTTATTTTTACATACCTTAACTCCCAAGGTGTAAGTATAATTCAAGAACTCAAAAAGTAGCCTTTGGTTGCCTTCCAAGGTGAAGAAATGCCAAGAGAAACTTAGAGAGAAAAGCTGAAATTGTTTTGGTCTCCTACTAGTTAACCTAAGGAGCTCGGTTTTGGTCCCTTTTTAAAGGGGCCTTAGACCGACTTTCTCCTAATATTTGCAACTGATTAACTCAAGTTGGTCAATGACCAATTTTCCCCTTTCACTTGGGCCTTTTGGATCTCTAAATCAATGGGCTTTAGTGGCCCATTTTCCTTAATCTTGCTTGCACTTTGTTTGGGCCCAATTTTCTTAGTAGTGAATGAATGTAGTTGGGCCTATTATATAAAAATCTTGGGCTGAACATCTTGGCCCAATATAATGCTAAACCATTGGCTTTAATAGCCTCCCTAACTTGGGCTTCGTTTGTCGCAAGACTTGGAAAGTTTCGGCGTTAAGCCTTGTCTTCGTTCCCCTTTCTTTTTACTAACGTCTAGACTTCAAGTGAGTTCACTTATGAATGAATTATTCTCCCTCATGTATATATACATTTTTTTTAAGCCAACCACACAGGTGACTCACCTGCTAGCTTCCTAAGTTCCATAAGCACGTCAATGATTTTCTCCGTTTAAGGCCACAGTCTCTAAATAGACTTCCATATAGTGCCCCAATCTAACACTTGAACACTTGAAAAAAAAAGTTTTGGTAGTAATTAAATCAAGTCGTATGTCATTTTATGTGAACATTACTAGTACATGCAAAATGTGGGGTGTTACACTTTGTGATCACTATTGTACTATTTTGTTGTAGTTTACAGGTTGTAGATCAATTTACAGGTAGTAGATGAATGTCGGTCGGCTTTGAGGAATTTGTTTAGGTAAAGGTTAGGTTTAATTGTATTATCTTTATATCTCTGTTTTGAGAATTTTTTTTTGTGTAAAGATAAATTTTAGTTGTATTATTTTGATATCTCTATTGTCGTATTATTTTTTTATAGTTTACAGGTGGTAGATGAGTGTCAGACTGTTTTGAGAAAATTTTTCTGTAAAGGTTAGATTCAATTATATTGTTTTGATGTCGGCTTTGAGAAAGGTTAGGTTTAATTAAATAAATTCTCTAAAAGATGTTGACTTTAATTATTGTATTCATCTGTATTATTTAAACAAATATCCTATTTAGTGTAATGTTCGAACTCAATAAAGTGAGGTACACGCGCGAGGTGCGTACACCTAAACTAGTTTTCTATATATATATATATATGTATGTATGTATGTATGTATATACATGCATGTGTGTATGTTTTTGTCTTTCTCCACTCTCTTACTCCTTGCGTTTCATATTACTTGCCCTTCTTGATATGACACGTCCCTTAAGAAAGTTTTAATTAGAGGTGTATTTTACTAACCTATTTATTAATAATGGGCGAAATGGTATAGTGGACCCTTATACTTGTATGAGTTTGTATTTTGGATCCCCCTACTCACTCCATTGCCAACTGAACCCCTAAACTCAATATTTTAAACCCTATTTCAACATGTGCAATACAATCACCTCCACTTCAATTTCAACATTATTTTTAAATGCCATGTTAAATTTCACGTTGTTTTTAAATACCACAAAAGAAATATATTATAAACAACTTTTACAAATTGTAGAAAAATTTCAATAATTATGTTCTTGATGTTTGTTCACAAATTAAGTATCAAATTCATTTCAAATAGTTAAAATTTCTCTCCAATTAATTTAATTTTTTATCTATAAATTCACATACACAAACACAATAAATTTTTAATTTTTAATATCTTTGATAAATCCATAAAAATTTATTTATTGCTCTTCAAACTTGAACTTCAAGCTTTTCCAAGTTTATCCATGGAGTTCATTAATTTTTCAATATCCACTATCATCCACTTTCAATTCAAGTTCAAATTTTAATCCTTAAAACACATGAAGAGTTTGAATTGAGAAAGTCATTTGCAAAAATAAAAATAAAAAAGTGAATTTAGAACGAAGGAGAAAGGAATTTTGAAGAAGGAAGATAGATTGTTTTTTTCTTTTGGGTGCAGTGAGGGATGAAGAAGAAGAATAGTGGGGTGGGGTGGGGTGGTGCAGACTAGGTGGGGGCTAATGAAGAAGGAATAAAAAAAAAGTTGGAGGGTGGGGGGAAGGGGTTAGGGGCTGTAGGGGTGGAAAACAAGAAGAAAGAAATAGGTTTGGGGGGCTGGGGAGTTTATTTTTCATTTTTTAATTTTTGTAAAATAGTTTTAATATAAAAATGATGTTCATTTGCTCCAAGTGCGTGTAGTCACACGTTGTGTCTAACTTATCCACCTTAATACCACATAAGCTTAGTCAATGGTCATAGGGATTTAAAATATTGAGTTTAATTGAGTTTAGGGGTTCAGTTGGCAAAAAGTTGAGTGGGAGGGTTCAAAATACAAACTCATAGAAGTACAAGTATCTAATAGATCATTTTGCGCCAAAAAAATAAATAAGTTCTAAACTTATTCTTCTTCACCCTCCCCAACCAACACTACCACTACCACACCTAAGCAATTTCCGCCCCCCTCCCGCCCCACTCGTTCTTAAGCCTCCCTCTCCCCCTCCTTTCACTTTTTGTTCTTTTCTAGGCCCCCACCCTTCCGCTACTCTTTTCTTCTTATTTAAATATCACCCTTACGACAACCTCGACCCACCTACCCAAACAAAAAAACCACATCTCAGACGCACCCCCACCCTACCCGCACACGCCCCGCCAAATAAATCCCAGCCCATTTCGTTGAAATTTTTATTTTTTTCATGAAAATAGATATACATATAAAAAATACATATTTTTGAAAAGAAAGAAAGAGAAGATAAAATTAGAGGTGTGTGTGTTTTTGTATATTGTTAATGGATGAAGTATTGATTGTTGTTCTAATTATTATGTGGAAAAGTAAAGAAAAGGAAAATAGTGTGAGGATTGTGTTTTCTATGACTGTGGGTTGGGGAGGTGGAGATGGTGGTTGTGGGTTTGGAAAGGTGGAGGAAGGTGAGAAATATGAACTTTTTTTTGAAAAATATTTTTTCAATTTATTATTCTATTTTTTATTTAATGTTGTTGATTAATAATTTTGAAAAGTAATTAATGATGTAGATCTGACTTGACATTAATTTATGTAACGTGGATCTAGCGTATAATTTATTTTAGAGTGAGTGATCTAGACACATGGTAGGAGGGGTTTAAAATCTTGTGTTTTGATGGTTTAAGGGGTTCAGATGACAAAAAGCTAAGTAGAGGGTTCAGTAGACCATTTTACCTTTTTTATAATTTTTTTCTTCCAATTTTATTTTTTAAATTTTCATATTTTTAAATATAAAGTATTAATTCTATTCGCTTTAAAACTCATGCAAATACGCTTTTTCCAGCTAACCAACATTAATGCCACATATGCTCGGTCAATGGTCAAAAGAGTTAAAATATTGCATTTCATTTTCATTGAGTTTAGTGGAAATTATCCTACATATACTTATCAGATTATTTATTGCAGCTTATAACACTATTTTTATGTAATTATTGAATTGTGTTTTTAATTGCAAGTTATAGAAGATTTAAGTAAATATTATTTATTTACTTTTATTTAAAAAATTTTTTAGGTATAATTTTATATTTATCCTAATTTTTTGTATTTATCTCTTTCCATTAGTCTAAATTACGTGTTGGATTTACATTCTAGATCCATGTTTTTTTACCTTTTCAGAAAAAGTAAATTTTTCTTTTTTTACTTTCCCAATATCTACACGCCTTTCAATTCTTCTTTGTTAAAGTTGGTCTTTAAAATTTACACTTCATCAATACAAGCCTTTCTCTCTTTATTAGCTTTCGAATATTTGCATACATGCCTCCTTCTCTTTATTATCTCAGTTTTTGCATATTTTTTCAAAAATTTGGTACTGATTGATTCTGCAAATATCATATTTAAAAAACTCATTTCATACAAATGTGACATATACAAAACTTCATTAGTATCAATTTTAATATCAATTTCATAAGAACTAAAAGAACATTACTTAAGAATGAAATGAATATATAAACTGACTTCAACGGAATTAATTAAACTAATTCGTGAATATCATATTATGTACCATTTTCATACACTGAGTTCAACTTAATTATTTAAAATAATACATCAATACTAGATTGTATAGAATTTCACACATTACAAATAATTATTAACATATAATATTTATTGGCATCAATTTTCATACTGTAATTCTACCATCAATATTGTTGCAAATTCAAAATCACAAATTAGAAATTAAGGATATTGTATAATATAATCTGTAATTATAGAAAGAGGGGGTAAGAAAGAAATATGGAGAGAGAAGGAATTTTTTTTTTTTAAAATTGAATATAAATATAATTAAAGAAATAAGAAAAAACATGTTTCCATAATTTTAACCCACATAATAACTAACTCCTATTAAAATGGAAGATTTTTTTAACAAAAATATAAAAAAAATTTTTTCTTAATTTTTTTTGTTTTAAATTTGTTATTAATTTTTTCTTTTAAAAGTTGTTATTAGATGAAATGTAAGAAGTATTGCTATAGTCTAAGAAGTATTGCTATAACTTGCAATATATAATCTAAGGATGTATATTTTCATTTTTTCCCCTTGAGTTTAAGGGCTCAATTGACAAATGATTGAGTAGAATGGTCCAGAATACAACTCAAACAAGTACAAGGTCCATTATATCACTTCTCCTAGTTATTATTACATGCTATTTTCACTTGTACAAAATAATAATTATAATTTTGATTATTAATAATAAAATTAATTTTCTTATTATGCTAATTTACTTTATTATAGAACATTGTTAGCTTATATACTTAATTAGTATTTCTCATTCTTTTGTCCAAAAGATAATATTTATTTTTTTATGAAAAATTTGTTACATGAATTTTAGAAAATGAAAATATCATGATTCTTAAAAAAATAAGAAGAAGAAGTAGATAATGAAAGGATACTATAAGCATTTTAAAGACGTAGGAGGTGGGAGTTTGATTATTGTTCAAAATTGGTTTGGGGAAGGGGGAGGGGGTGAGGGAGGGTTGATTTTTATGAGGATAAAAGATTTTTCACCCTTAAATTAATTATAAAAAATCATTGATCTTAACTCACATCTGTGTATATTTCACTGTAACACACCCGACAGCCTCCTCCTTCATCAACCCACCAACCTTCACCTCCAAATCACTAATTTCGACCAAACTAACCAACTCCGACCATCACCGTTCATCCAAACATCACCACCGCTATGCCTTTTCTTTTGTCTCCTCCGTTCAGTGACCAAACACACCATCATGATACAGCTCGGGTGAAGTCCACTATTGAATTTGAACTACACACCATTACTTATTTTGATCTGGAATCAATCAAACCAGCAAACTCTATCCAACGACCACATAACCACCAATAAATGTTGATTTCAGACAAAAGCATCATAATTTTTATTCTCTTCTTTCTCATGGCGTCTTCTATATGCTTCACCGTTAATATTACATTAGAATTTAATGCCCAAAACCTACTCTATCACCAAATTAATTCCATTCAGTTCTCTTCATGACCAACCCCATAGGGAATCTTTAGATCATTAATTTATGGTAATTGTCCCAATGCCAGGAACTTCAACATAATATAGAATCAATTGGGAAATAAACTTTACGATTTAGATGAGATAGATCTGTGTGTGCATCTCAGATACACAGTGAAATTTTGTGGTGGCAGGTTGTAGCGTGTTGCCGAAGGCAGATGAGTTTTGGATCTAGGTGTGTACAGATCCTTCAACTATTGAAGATACATATGCCATAAAATATTTAAGATATAAGAAGCTAAAATATTTCAGATACATGAAATTGATACTAGATACATGCAATTGAGATACACATATATTAAAAATATTAAGATACATGCCTTAAAATTTTAAATAGGAACATAGCCTTAAAATATTCAACATATAACACTTTAAATATCTAAGATACAAAGTTAAGGTATTTCAGATACACTATACTTAAAATTATTTTAGATACACAGTCTCAGATACACATACTTTAGACACATTCTGTAATTTTTGAAATATTAGTGCCTCCAAATAATTAGGGCCTAAACCTCTTATATTTCTATTTTTTACGAAGAAATGTCTATTGGATTGATTCTATCCATAAGGGTGTTAATGATGTCGCTCAAATTATACCCTCCAAGAAAGTACAATGCGGTCTGTGTCAAATAAAGAACCCAAACAGAGGTTGGGGTCGAACCCACAGGAAATATGGTAAATCTCTCTCTAGAATTTGCTGAAGTAGTCGGAAGATACAGAAAAGTAAATAGGGGATTTTTGTGACAACAGTAAAGTAGTAACAAGTCTTGTCACTTTAGGTGAAAATCAATATGAGATGAATACTAGGACTGTGTTCCCCTTGATTTTCTAACTCCGTAGACTTATCCTACTCTGTCAAACTATCTCAATGCCTTGCATGTAGAATTTGACAAGATATGTATCACCAACCATCTTATGAACGCCTTTGATAAATTTCACTCTTCACCTTATGATAGAGTGTTGCCTTTACTAAACCTTGTCTTGGATCCTAGATAACTATCTCCTATTGGGTGTCAAGTTACTTAGACAAGGTTTGGTAGCCTCAAATTACTATTGTGATATTCTTTTCCTAATCTCAACCTCTCTTGTGAAGTAAGTATCAAATACAGGCGGGTTCTTAACTACGACAGTCGTTAAGAAGACAATCAATGCAAAGAAGATCACAATACTTGCCTCAACACTAATCAAGAAAGAATTTGCACTTTCTCTACTTTATTATTCCACCAGGGTTCCCACAACCCTATTTAGATGGTTTAGCCTCACATGTTTCCAAGACCATCTACTGAATTCAATAAGAAATGCATAGGACTAATCTTGTAACAATTTAAGAGTAAAACCTAGAATCTCAAATTAATAATCAGCTGTAAAGACCAAGAACAAAGGATTCTAAGATCAAATGTCGAATATTAGAATCAATGTAGTGTTGTGAATATAAAGAGTGCGTACAATAATTAAAAGAACATCAAAAGGGTATTTATAAAATACATTAGAATCCTAAAAATCCTAACCATAATGAATAAGAAAAACTGGGTTAGTGACTACTTATGGACCCACTTATGGACCCCTAAGTGGGTTGTAAGTGTCAGATCAATCTTTAGACTGTAAAACACCACCTACGAGGGGCGTAAGTGGTACTTACATCTTATAAGTTGCCCTCTATCATTCCTAGAATCAACTTCAGACTTTAGATCCTCAGGATACGTTTCTCCTGCTACTTACGTGTCCACTTACGATGGCCGTAAGTTCCACTTACGACCTGTAAGTGGGGTACTCTTCACAATTCAACTATTTTTTTTTCTTTTCAGCTCCAGAACCCAGTTTTCTATAAAATAAACATAAAAACACATCATATCTAACAAAACAGACCTAAGTACTTGCATATTTTCTGATTTTAAGCATCGAAAGTACCATAAAACCATAAAACATCAACACCCTCAACATAGAATGTTTGCATGTCCTCAGGAAACAAACACAATAACAAAACAACAGGATGCTTAACTAAGAAAAACCTAAGGCACCTATGGCAGTCAACTCAATTTCAGCTCAAAGTTATCACCCCTTTCTCATCTTCAAATTTTACAAACCAATTGTGTGGATCTATGTCGTAAAATAATGTGACACAAAGGAATAAATCTATGGCATTATATTAACAACAAAAAATCAAGAAGATACACAAGTTACACTACCCAAACAGATAAGCAGCTAGCAACATAACCCATGTACCCTCACAACAAAGAAGCACCACTCTTACAGTATACTCATGCATATCAATGAAGGACGATAGCAAGATACTCACACACAAAAAAGAAGTTTCAATCAATGTTCATAGAATACCATAGGATTTACCTTATTTTCTTTACCTTAGTTTTTCATACAGTTCTTTTAGGATCACTATAGGACTTTATTCAGTTTATAACGTAGGCTTGGGGGCTGGTATGGTTCATTTGGAAATTAGTGTCTAACCCTACTTGACACTACAATTACATTTGGGGTCCACTTCTCAACCAATTTTTCTTTTATTTCTCCCTTATTTATCCTATGTTTGTTTTATTGCTTATTCAGGTTGGGTGCGGTTTCTTTATTCTATATTTTTTTTTCACTTTTGTTTTCTTTTTTGCTTCTCTTTTTACATTTTTTTCACACCCAACCCTACCTTTTTTTCTCTTATTCAAACCCTTCTTCATACCTAATTTCAATTATGCACCTCTATGATAGCCACCCTCAACTTAGGCAATTTGTTTGAGTTGAGGTGCACAATTTCCAAGGAGGGATCAGGGCAAACAGGCTCATGTAACTAAACTAGGAAGGTGAAAGGTAAAAACAAGAAAATAGGTCTATGTAGGCTCAAATCAGGGATCAAGGGATACTTGTTCAAATTTGGATGATTATTTAGGCTAAGAGTAGACTAAATAAAAAATGACTTATGATCATGTCTTAATCGACTATCCTCCAACATAGGCAAGACTAATTGGGCAAGTTCTGGATTAAATACACAAAAGGAACTAGGCAAATATCTTGCAAACATATAGTATAGGGTTATATTACCAACTACTACCTATCCAGTTCATGCAAAAGCTAAGCTATGATTACTTTGTCTCTAATCCTAATACCATAACAAGATCACACAATTCAAAATAAACTTTTTGAAGGGGTATTGTTTTTCAAAACACTTAAAAACAAACAAAACATGTCAACTACCCATAGGTTCCTTATTTTTCTCCTAATAAAACATGAACAAAACTTAACACATATATGACAAAAACACAAAATGACCTAAGCATGTCGTATCTAATAGGATACTGCAACCGCTGAGAAAGAGAAGCAAGATAAGAAAAACACTCAGCTATGGTACACCCTCAGCCCAACTAAATACTACACACTGTCCCTAGGGCATCAGTATCATATAAAATAAGGAATGAGGATATACTTAAGATGCTCTAGGCATCTGAATTAGACCCGCCCCCATCTGGGGCATGATGTGGCTTAATTGGAAGAGGTGGTAGTGAGCCATGACTAGAAAATACACCCGTTACTATCTCAACTCTACTCCACTCATCAACTACTCCAGACACCCTAGAATTATAGGCTATCTTTTTAGGGCTTTTTCAAAGGGTATGGATGGGTCCTATAGCTCCTCCTCCCGACCTCTCTTGGTCCCAAAAATTAGGATTATATCATCCCCCAAGATAGATCAAACCTCATACGAGGACGTGGGGGTAATGGTTGTATGAATGATGGGATGCCTGGGGGAATGATCGAAAATTGGCTCTCTACTAAAGAACATACCTCCTTGCATAATGTAGTTATCTCTTTGCAGATACCAGATAAATCAAAAGCCTGGACATCTCATAGTGCACTCACCCAACCCTTAAAACTATTAATTTGAGCATGCAACTCTCTTATATACTATGCCATATCATCCCTCAGCTGCACCTAAAATCGGGCCACAACATTCTTTAAATTATTTTGAACCCAAGTCTAAATCTGTGTATATAATATGACAAGCTGAGTCTCTGCGTTAGTGAGGTAGGCAGTTACCTCATCCTACCGCTGAACTAAGTGCTAAAAAAACTCATACAGATCTTTAATCATGCTAGTAATTATGGGGTAAGGGGCAAAGTGGATGCCTCAATCAACTCATAAGTAGAAACCGAGGCTGATGTAGTGATGTGTCATGGTTTCATGGCACTCTTGATCATTAAAACTATAAAAGTATGCAAATACTTAGGCCATTTTGTTAGATATGATGTGTGTTTTTATGTATGCTACAAGAAAACTAGGTTGGAAGGGAAGTAGACCAAAATAAGAAGAAAAATCTCTAAAAAGTGAAGTTGCTGCTTGGACTATGAGTTATTGGGTGACCATACAACTCGTAGCCCAAGTCATCATAATAACAGTGATGGTTTCTTAGAGGAGGATTGAAGTTGAAGCTGGTTATGTCTCGTAGGCATTGGCTACGAGTCGGAGGATGAAGTCGTTCTGAGTAAAGTTGGCCAAAGTTCTAAAGATATACAAGTTGGAGCCCTAGTAGAAATAAAGGTACCTATGATTCATAATGACAGGCCATGACTCGTAGGGAGGAACTGTTTAGATAACAATAAGAAAAGTCCTGAAATGTGAAAATCCACTAGAGTGACATCGAGTCCAGCCAATGACTCATAGGGTCTTGTGATGAGTCGTTATCACTGAGTATAGAATAAAGATAATTGACAATGACAATGAGTCACCGTCAGTCCAGATGACTCGGTGCCTGTGGTATAGTCACTATCGTCCTTATTTTCCTATTTTTTTGGTTAGGTTTTTTTATATTATTTTGAGACACTATAACTACTCCTTTGATATTTTTATAATAGTTTATGGACTCTTTATATTTGCAAACATATCTTGATTCTAAGATTAAATTTTGATCTTGGAATCCCTTTTGTTCTTGATTATTTGGTTTGATTATTAATTTGAGACTTTGTATTTTTCTTTTTCAATTATTGTGAGATTATTTGTATGCTTTCCTTTATGAATTCCATGGATTCTCTTGCAACAATGAGTGGCTAAATTTCGTATCTAGGGTTGTGAACCTTGGCTAAACAACGAAGTAGAGAAAGTGTAAGATCAATCTTAATCAGTTTTCATGCATGTATCTTGATCTTCTTCAGATTATTTGCTCCCTTAACTACTGCAAAAATTAAGGAATTGTCTGTATTTGAGATCATCTTCACAAGAGAGATTGCAATTGAGAAAAGAAAATTGGAACATTAATTCAAGGCTACCAACCCTTGTCTAATTAACATGATACTCAAAAGGTGACAACTCAACCGGGATCAAAGACAAGGGTTAGAAAGGTGACACTATAAGACTCATAAGGTGAAGAGTGAAATATACCAAGGCGTTCACAATATGGTTGGTGATACATAGCTTGTTAGATTCTGTATGCAGGGCATTGAGTTATTCAGATTGAGCATGATAAGTCTATGGAGTTAGGAAGCCAGGGGAACACAGTCCTAGCACTCATCTCAGATTGATTTCAACCAAAAGTAATTAAGATTTTTTACTACTTACTCTTTACTACAAAATATCCCTATTTACTTCCTGTATTTTTCCAGCTACTTCAGTAAGTTCGAGAGATATTTTGACCTATTGCTCGTGGGATCAATCCCAATCTTTGTTGGGTTACTATAATTTGACAATGACCATATTGAATTTTCTTGGATGGTATAGTTTGGGTGATAAATTTTAGCGCCGTTGCTGGGGAATACAATTGTAAAATGATTTATTAAAGTTGTTGGTGTTTACTTTTCTATTTTTCTTAGCGCGTATGCTAGTGTATGCCTAGCTCTAGGATTTTTCAAGGAAATCACTTAATACCACTTGACCCAGAGCCAAAAAATCCTACAACAAAATTGTAGGATATTAGAACATAATCGTAAAGCTCATTTTGAGGGGCTTTGAGATGATCCAGTTGACTTGCTTCCTCCACCCCACATAGTGTGCAAGATATAATTATGGAAAATACTGTGTGATTACTATATGAGGAGAATGCAAAGAGGTATACAACTACCCATTGTGCAGCTCAAGAGGCAGAAAGGGCAAGACAGGAATGAGATCATCGAGCAGAACTCGACAGGAGAAGAGGTAGAAGGGATATAACTCAAGTACTCCCAGCTTATCTGTACTTGCTAGCATATGATGATCTAGAGGAGGGCTTAGGGTATGTTAAGCCTAACCAGACAGGAGCTATTATCCCTCCTAAGTTACCCAGAGGTGAAGTTTGATATCATAAGTTCTATGATTTAGTTGCTAAATCTAAAAGGTATGTTTACTGGTTTGTTGAATGATGATGCCTTCATGCACATCATGAATTTTATTGGAAGATGCACTTCGTATAATATACCTGCGATAAATCAGGAAGCTTTGAGACTCAGGTTGTTCCCATTCTCTCTAATTGGTGAAGCAACACTATGGTTAGGGGAACTACTATGGGTTTTGTCACTACTTAGAATGAGTTGCAGAAATGGTTCTTAGACCAATTCTTCTTGCCTTTCAAAATACTGCAGTTGAAAAATAACATTTACAATTTTAGGAAATTACATTCAGAACCAATGTATGAGGCTTGGTTGAGGTTTAAGAAGATGCTAATGATGGTGCCTAATCACGGAATTTTGGGGAGAAATTTTCTTGAAATATTCTATCGAGCCCTGAATGTTAAAGATAAAGCTATTACAAATACTATTATTGGTGAAGCTTTCATGAGCCTGCATTGGGAGGTAGCATTGGAAATATTAGATTAGGTCTCTCTTATCAACCAAGGATGGCATACTCGGGAGACAAAAAGAGGTGCTGGTACGTATGCTATTGGGTCTTCTAGCAAGCAGGAGATTGTAGATAATATAGTGGCTCAAGAAGTTACACAGCTGAAGATGGATATTGGGTTACTGACTAAGCAATTTGAGACTATGAATTCCAAAAATATAAATGCTGTGGGCATACAAGGAAAAGTACCTGGGCCATATAATTCTAATTTGGATAAAGAAGTAAAGTATCCAGGTAAAGAGGTGATGGGTTTTCAAGCCAATATCCAAGCGTCTACTTAAGACACATGGAAATCAAGGCAAGGAAATAAAGGTTGAAACTTGTATAGGGATAGATATAGGGATTAGAGCTGTGAGAGAGATAGTGACTGGAGGTGTAAAGATGATTATAAGAAGAAGGGTGGTGCACATGTTCCACCAGGGAACTGAGATATCGATTCTAGGATGGAGGCATTAATCACTAAGATGGTTAAGGGTTTAGAGAATCATGAGAGTTGCCTTAAAGAGATTAAGATAGATATTTCAAGCTTGACCCAGAAAGTGGAATCACATGCTACTGTGATCAAGCAACTTGAGCAATAATGTGTTCAGTTATTGACGACCTTGAATCAGCGTCAATCGAGAAATCTTCCGAGTAATAATATATAGAATTCAATAAATGATAGTCACTTTTTGACCATCACCACTTAAAGTGGTAAGGCCACTATTGATCACCCTATGGCTATAGTTGAGAAGGTTTAGGATGATGTTTCATTTATATAAATGAGGTACCTGAAGTAGAATATGAATAAATGGTGACTGGCTATAAATCATCACAAAAATTGATGAGTGTTGATAAAAGAGTTGAGAAGGACAAAGATAAGGGAAGGGAAGTTGAGCCTATACTGAAGACCATTCCACGACCTTCCCTACCTTTCCTTATCGATTGAAAAAGTAATAAGAGGAAGGAAAGTATTAGAAGTTCTTATTAATGATGAAGAAATTATTTGTTAATATTTCTCTTGTAGAAGTATTGGAGAAAATGCCTAGCTAGGAAAAGTTCATAAAGGATTTGGTTACTAAGAAGCGGATGATGAGTTTTAAGCTTGCTGGTAATATGCTCTAATCCAGTGTCGTTGCTTCCCAATCATTGGTAGAGGAGAATAAGGATCCCATAGCATTTACTATTCCATGAACTATTGGGTCCTTCAACTTTTATCAAGCTTTATGTGATTTTGCCGTTGGTATCAATCTGATGCCGTTGGTGGTGTACAAGTAGTTGGGGTTGGGGGCACCCAAACCTACATCCATAAGGATATTAATAGGTAACCCGACTATGAAAAAACTAATTGGTATATTGAGTGATGTTTTGGTAAAGGTTGCATCCTTCATATTTCCATCTAATTTTGTGATCCTTGACTATTAGGTGGACTATGAAGTCCCTATTATTTTAGAAAGGCCTTTCCTAGCTACGATTAGGGCCTTGGTTGACATGGAGATAGGGCATATGAAGTTCAAACTCAATGACAAACATATTACTTTTAATATGTACTAGTCTATAAAGTAGCCAAAGGATACGAGAGTGGTGTCCGTGATCAATGTTGTTGATGATGTAGTTATTGTGCCTATTGAAGAAAGACTTGGGTTTGAGGTGTTAGCATCGGTTATCATAAACTTTGAAAACAATGACATTGATGAGTATGAAGAAATGGTGAGCACACTATATGGTAGAGATTCTTATTCTTATGCTCTGAAATAGTTAGATCTTGATCTGAAGAATAAGACTACTCCTCCCTTCTCGACTATCTATTAAGAAGCCCTTGATCTTGGAATTGAAGCCCCTTCTATATCAGTTGCAATATGAATTTTGGGGGCCGACAATACCTTGTTAATTATTATTGCTGCTGATTTATTGGACGCACAGGTTGAGGCATTAATATCAGTATGCAGAGTGCACAAGACCATCAGACGAGGGTCTATAAGATGGGGGTGAGATTTTGTAGCTCTTGAGTGGTTGACACAATTGCTGCAGCTGCAACAGAGTTGAGTCGAAGTGCCATTTTGCCTCCTGAGATCCAGATTCCATTGAGTGCACTATAACGATTCAAATTTTTGATGAATTATGTGAAAAATGCATTTCTATGTGATTTGACCATTTTATCCCTCCCCATGGTTGCTTTATGATATTTCTAAGGTATGGGAAAGAATTTCACGATTCTCAATACATTTTGGTGTGAATTATGTGATATTGTGGTTTTACATGGCTTAGAGAGCCTTATAGTGGACTTCAATCAATATATTTTGATCAGTGCGTCGGATGGAAAAACGAACTGTGCTAGTATATTCGAAATATTGATATTATAGTGGTTAAATAGTTTTTGTAGTTTTATGGCTTTTAAATTTCATTTCGACCCTTAGTTTGAAAAATTGTGAAATTGGGTTTTGGGGGTCAACTTTGTGAAAATGACATTTTTTTGAAAATCTGATGTTCCCATTAAGTACGAAGCCTCAAATTTTCTAGGTTAGCATATTTCATTTGTGTTCACAAGTTTTTGGATGATTCTCGAGGAGTCCGCAGAGATTTGGACCCTATATATATCCATGTTTTGTCATTTCCCCCCATTTTTTAGACTTAGAGATTAGGGTTTCACACTTTTAAGCAATTTCTTTTATTTCCAAGCTTGGGTAGGCTTCTAAACACCTAATTCAACTACTTTACCCCAATTTTATCATCTAATTCTAGTTTTAACATAAATTAAAGTGGTAAATTGGGAATTTTGGCCCGGAAGGCCTAAAACTTGTATTTCTTCAATTCAAACTCTATTTTCAACCCATTTTTACTTGGGCAAGTTTTGAATCTTATAATTATCAATTTTCTCTTAATTTCATCTTCAAAACAACTTCAGATTCTTGATTTAAAAAAGGATTTTTGGAAATTTTGCCTGTAAAGCTTAAACATGGTTTTTCTTCAATTTGGACCTCATTTTAACTCATTTTTTCTTGGGTTTTCAGTTACAGACTCCTAAATATATCAGAAACATGTTTTTAAAATAAAATTATAATTTTGCCCTTCTTTTTTCCTAAAAACTCATTTCAGGTGTCCATTTTGACCCCGAGTTGAAAATAGGCAATATGGATATCGTTGGCTTTATTTTAATTCATAGATTCTATATTTCCATATTTTAGTTGATTTTGGATCTTTTCACGGGGATTAAAGCTTTGGATTGAAGGCTTGCAAACTGGTTTTTCAATATTTGAGGTAGGTTATGACTTAACTTTCTTCAGACTGGGCTGGGTAGTTAATATAGATAGAAATGCATGTTAAGGGTGTGGGAACTACTCATGAAAATTGCTAAGTTTATTGTGTGTTGTCCGTGTAGGGGCCTGTATGTTGATGTATTTGGTGGATTTTAGAACATTATGTGCTTTGTGTTACTGTGTAGGGTCCTATATGATATTGTTGGCCATGTATATGTGAAATTGTCATATCATGTTAATGAAAAATCCCAATGTGGTATTAATGGTGTATTTGATTGTATTCTACTCTATTGGCATATGGTTCATGTTGAATTTCATGGATGATTAGAAATATTGAGTGGATTATTGGCTCACTTGGTTGGTATATTGTTTAGATATTGAAACACTCATTTTGGTTAATTTGTTAGCATTACATCCTCATATCATTCATATTCATGAAACATTGCTACCATCGTGAAAATACTAGAAAATACTGGAAACACTGGCTTTTTTCTGACAAAAATGTGACATCTTAAAAACCCTTCATAGAAGGATGTGTTGGGGAAGAGATATGGATATAGATTGCATACGAGTTGATGAACCCCCCATGGGTCCTACATCGGGAAGCTTTAGCTCCGTAGGTGTATATGAAGTTTGTACAAAAACCTCATTCATTTCATCATGATCATCATCATCATCATTTTCAATTCATTTACCTTATTGTGCTCATGTTATGACTGTATTTTTTTCTTTGACTTGTTATCTATCTATTTGTTCTATCTGTCTTTACTTGCGCTTGATGTTAATTCATATGTTCGTTCTTCTTTTCTCTACTTAGATGTGGTATAAATGTATACTTGTGTTCCTTTCTTTTACCTTGTGGTAATTTATATGACTATTATAGAACTGTTAGTGGAGACGATGTGAGTTTCGTTGTGGAACATTTTTTGGTTGCAGGTGACGTGCCCATAGTGTGTATTTTGTATACTTTTTTATCTACTTTGCTCAGTCGGCCTATGATACCTACTGAGTACAAGTGGACCATACTAACTCCTACTGTGCCCTTTTAGTACAGATCCTAGTTTTGGTGCGCCGCACATTGATTAATTCAAGTGATTTTAGATATATTCAAGGTAGTGGTTGGATTTCTTGCGTTAGGAGTTGACCTCTATCTTTATTTACTAGACTATGTCTTTACCAGTGTTCAGATACATAGTTGTTCCTTGTTGGTTATCCTTATGTATTATGATTCTTGAGTTGTACTAGTAGTTCTTACACTATGACACCAGGTTTTGGGAGTTTGACATGATATCTTTGGTTTTATACTTTACACTATTGTTACATTAATATGGTTCAACTACATTCTAGAAGCCTTGCATTAGGTTTGGATGTCATTTTTCTTTTGTATTAATTTGTGTGATAAGCTTACTTCAAGGTTCACAACGCTAAGTGACATCATAACCCTTGGCTTTTAGGTCGTGACACGCACAAACCATGATTATTGGCATTGCTGATGTGAGTGTCCCAGCCACCGTTGGGGCCACGATTGATGAGAGTAGGGCCTATTCTGGGGTCCATCTACTAAGACTTCATGATCCGGTGCCTAGTGCACCTAGGTATGTCCTTATTTCTTATTTTGCTTTATATATGCACTGGGGACAGTGCATAAGCTTTAGTTGGGGGGTGTACCAAAACCAAGGATTTTTCTTGCCATGTTTCTTTTTCCATCGGCTGCGCTATCATAGTAGAATTTAGGTAGTATTGTGTTTTGTTTTGTATTTTTTTGTTTTGTTTATGTTTAACTAGGAGAAAAATAAATAACCTAAGGGAAGTTGGCATTTATATTTAAGTGTTCTTGAGAAAAATGATACCCTGCATGTTTAAGTGTTCTTGAAAAAAATAATACCCTCCAAAAAACAAAAAAGTTTATTTTGAACTGTGCAATGTGCTTATATATGTGACCATTATAAATCTTGTTAGCATTTGCATGAACTGGGTAGGTAGTAGTTGGTGACATACCCTGTGCTATGTATCTGTGAGATTTCTTACATAGTTCCTTTTGTGCATTTAATCCAGTACTTACTCGGTTAGTCTTGACTAGGTTTTAGGATAGTCGTTAGGAAGTGATTATATATTTTTCTTGATTTTGTCCACTCTTAGCCTAAATGACCTTCCAAATGAAAATAAAAATTCCTTGGTCCCTATTTTGAGCCTACATAGACTATTTTCTTGTTGTTACCTTTCACCTTACCAGTTAAGTTACAATGAACTTGTTTTGGCCCTGGTCCCTCCTTGGACATTATGTACCTCAACTCAGGCAAATTACCTAAGTAGAGGGTGGATATCATAGGGGTACGTGATTAAAATTGGGTATGCAGAAGGGTTAAATAGGAGAAAAGAAAGTAGGGTAGGGTATGGTGAAAAAGAAAAAAAAATAAGAGAAAGAGAAAGAAAAGAAAAGAAAAGAATCAGCACCCAACCTGAATAAGCAACAAAAAAGGAAGAAATAAGGGAGGAATAAAAGAAAAGTGGTTGAGAAGTGCGCCCCAAATGTAATTGTAGTGTGAAGGAAGATTAGTCACTAAAAAGTCCTAAATGTATCATACCAGCCCCTAGCCTACGTTACAAGTCGAATAAAGTCCTATAGTGATCCTAGTACGACTGTATGACAAACTAATACAAAGAAAATATAGGAAATCCTATGGTATTCTATGCACATTAATAGAAACTTCTTTATGAGTGTGAGTGTCTTGTTGTCGTCCTCGCATTAACATGCATGATTATAACGTGAAAGTGGGACTTCTTGGTTGTGAGGGTTCATGGATTGTGTTATTATATGTCTATCTATTCGGGTAGTGTAATTTGTACATATGCTTGATTGTTTGTTGCTAATGTAATGCCATATCTTGATTTCCTTGTGTCACATTATTGGGTTACATAGATCCACACAATTGGTTTTGAAAAGTTAAAAAGTAGGAGGGGTGATGTTTTTGAGCTAAAATTGAGTTAACTGCCGTAGGTAACTTAGGTTTCTCTTGGTTAAGCATCGTCATATTGTTTATGTTATGTTTTTGTTGCTTGAGGACATGCAAACGTTCAAAGTTGAGGGTCTTAATGTGTCGTGGTTTCATGGCACTCTCGATGATTAAAACTACGAAAATATGCAAGTACTTACCATTTTGTTAGATATGATGTGTCTTTTTGTATATGATACAGGAAAACTAGGTTGGAAGTAAAATGGACCAAAATAAGAAGAAAAAGCTCTGAAAATTGAAGTTGCTGTTTGGACTACGAGTTGTTTGGTGACTATCGACCTGTAGCCCAATTCGTCATGAAAACAGTGATGGTTTCTTAGAAGAGGATTGAAGTTAAAACTGGCTACGACTCATAGGTATTGACTACGAGTCATAGGATGAAGTCGTTCTGAGCAAAGTTGGCCAAAGTTCTTAAGATATAGTAGTTGTAGCTCCAGTGCAAATGAAGGTACCTATGAGTTGTAATGACAGGACACGACTCATACGGAGGAGCTGTCCAAATAATAGTAAGAAAAGTCTTCGAAGGTAAAAATACATGAGTGTGACATTAAGTCCAGCCAACGACTCTTTGGGTATTGTGACGAGTCGTCATCACTGAGTATAGAAGAAAGACAACAAACACTGACAATGAGTCATCATCATTCCAGTCAACTCATTGCTAGAGGCGTAGCCACTGCTGACCTTATTTTCCTATTTTTTTGATTAGGTTTTCTATGTTATTTTGAGACACTACAAATACTCCTTTGATAGTTTTGCAATAGTTTATGCACTCTTTACTTTTGCAAACATATATTGATTCTAAGATTAAATTTTGATCTTGGAATCCCTCTTGTTCTTGACCATTTGGTTGATTATTAATTTCAGACTTTGTATTTTTCTTCTTCAATTTTTGTGAGATTATTTCTAAGATTTCCATGGATTTTCTTGCAACTATGAGTCGTTAAACTTTTTATCTTGGGTTGTGGGAACCCTAGCTAAATAACAAAGTAGAGAAAGTGTGTGATCGTTCTAAATTAGTGTTCATGCATATATTTTGATCTTCTTCGGATTGTTTGCTCCCTTAACTACTACAGAAGTTGAGGAATTACCTGTATTCGAGATTATCTTCAAAAGAGAGATTGAGATTGGGAAAAAAGATTAGAACAGTGATTCGAGGATATCACTCCTCGTCTAATTAACTTGATACTCAATAGGTAATAGTTAAATTGGTATCAAAGACAAGGCTTAAAAAGGCGAGACTCACAAGGTGAAGAGTGAAATTTACCAAGGCGTTCATAAGACGATTGGTAATACTTAGCTTGTCAGATTTTTCGTCTAGGGCATTAAGTTAGTCGGATTGAGCATGATAAGTCTATGGAGTTAGGAAGCTAGGGGGAACACAGTCCTACTATTCATTTTAAATTGATTTCAACCAGAATAGATCAAGACTTGTTATAACATACTATTTTCTACAAAATACCCTCTTTTACTTTTTTCATTTTTTCAGCCACTTCAGGAAGTACAAGAGAGATTTTTGGCTTATTCCTTGTAGGATCAACCCCAACCTTTGTTGGGTTACTATAATTTGATAGCGACCATATTGGATCTTTTTGGAAGATATATTTTGGGCAACTTCATGTAGATATGGTCGTAGCTCCTTCCCCACCTATAGCAATCAAGAGATCAACTCCTTACTCGCCCATCTCAATATCAATATGAATATCCTATCTCTCGATAGGCTCAATCAGAACTGAATGTCCCTCAAAATAGACCATAATAGCAGTGGGAGATGGTTGCGCTCTCTATGCTGGGACCGAGTTTGTCCAATCCTTGATTAAACTAATATATGTTATTTGTGTTACCTCAATCCGATGATCAACCTTAGGTATAGGTGGGCCTCTAGCCGCATCACATAGCTGCTGAATCAAGCAAGGAAAAAGGAGAGTGGTGGTCTGACCAACTGCTCTAGCATGGATCTCCATCCGGATCAATGCCGTAAAATCTATCTCATATCCAACAATCAGGATGGCAACCAAGGCAGATCTATCACATGTAAGTAGGTTGTCTGACGAGGTCGGACTCACCCTATGACATACCACAGTCCACAAAAATTTTGCCGCAAAATGTAGCGATTCCTTCTTTATCTCCTCTTGTCCTCATTCCATGGGGAATTAGTGCCTAAGTCAAAAATCTGAGTGACTATCCACCTAGCCAAATCAATCCCCTGTCGTTTGTACTCTGTATCCCTCATAGCGCGTCTATCTCACGATAGTTTCCTTCAAAAATCAAACTCCATTGTCAACTCCGAACCCACATACTCCATCTTGAATAATACTCAACAGGTGGCCGCCTCAGAAATGTCCACTTGAAACTTAAACCAAAGTGTGGGTTAGCTGGGTCTGATCAACTTCTCTACCCTTTGGCGGAGCAATCAGACAAATAGTTGTCACGACCCAAAATCCAAGGGTCATGATGGCACTCATCCGGTAAACCTTGGTGAGTAAGCCAATCATACAAATTGATACACAAAGAGGGAAAAGACAAAAATTACCCCTAGGGTAAGGCTTATAGAACAAAGCTAAACCATATAAGTATAACAGATGCGGAAAAAATATTATCAACAACACAACCATAACTCCCAAAACCTGATGTCAACAGTATAACAACGTATCTAGTACAACTTGAATCCAAAGGAAATACATAAGATGTCCAAATACAAGTGAAACTCTGTCTCTGAAATGAAACTAAAGACATAGTCTATAAGAAAGATAGTAGAATATATCCAGACGCCTGAAAGTAAACTACTACCTTGAAAGCACCAAATATCGCCCGAATCAACTAAGCTGGGGTGTACTCGAACCAGGACCTGCACCAAAAGAGCACAATAGGTATGAGTACGATCCACTTGTACTTAGTAGGTATCATAGGCAGACCAAGCAAAGTAGACTATAAAAAATACAAAATACACATAAAGGCAAGTCACCTGTAGTAAAAAAAATATCCCACAATGGTAGCCCACACCGCTTGCACTAATAGTTTTATTATATATATGTATCACATATATTGCAACAACACGACAAGGTAGAACACAAGATAACATCATAATCCATACAAGTAGAAACAAGGAAGAACATGTATATACAAGAATGCCAAGTACAAATAACGAAAGATAGAATAAATAGGCATATGAAAAGTCAATATGTAATTCAATCACAACATAACCACAATAAAACAAGTGTAATGTATAAGATGGCGATGATGACGCATGATGATGATGCACGAGGTTGTCACAAAACCTTCATATACACCCATCGAGGCAAGCCTCCCAACGTGGGACCCATAGGGGTTCGTCAACCCATATACAATCTTGCTAGTGTTTCCCAGATATTGCCATGGTGGTACTATTTATTCCATGAATGAGTATGATATGAGGATATGATGCTCACAACCAATCATAATGAATATTTCCACAACTAAACACAAGATGTAGTTCCAAAACAAACCATAATGATATATTCCATAACCATGTGAGCCAATATCCACTCATTATTTCCACCATCCAGGAAATTCCGCATTATTCGTATGCTAATAAAGTATGATTATAAGACAATACACCAATGGTACCACAATAGGAATTTCAATAAAAAATACAATTATGCAGATGTATTTCAGGCTATCAACACACATAGAACCCCACACGGTCACACATATCTTATAATATCTCAAAACGAATGATTGTATCAAATATAGGCCCTCACATGGGCACAACACATTAAGATCGCCAATTTTATGATTAGTCCCCGTCCCCTTAATATGCATTTTGTATACGAATTAACTACCAATCCAGTCTAAAGAGTTAAACTATATCCTACCTCAAAGACCGATACTGATCCATGAAGCTTCAACCCACGACCTTACCTCTTACGAATGATCCCAAAATCAACTTAAACCAAGAAATATAGAATCTACTTGTCAAAACAAAGCCACCAATACCTATATTTCCTACTTTAGTTCAAGGTAAAAAACGAACTCCCGAAATGGATTTTCAAAAAAGAAAGGCAAAATTGTATCTTTATTTTAAAAATGTGTTCCCCATACTTTTACGAATCTACAACTATAAATTCAAGTCAAAATGAATTGAAAACGAGGTTCAAATCAAAGAAAAATCATTTTAAAACTTTACCGGGTAAAACCTTTGAAATCCGCTTTAAAATCAAGAATCAAAGTTATTTGAAGATGGAATCAAGGAAAAACAAGTAATAATAGGATTAGGAACATTATTCAAGTGAAAAAGGAGTAAAATTGGGGTTTAAAATCAAGACCTAAGGTTTTGAGAAATTAATCAAGAAATTCACTAAGAGAAGGGTGAATTCTAACCTTAAATTCATAAGAGAATAAAGAAATAGATGTAATCTAGCTTCTCAAATACCCAAAGGCTCCACTTTCAATCTCACACACTATTTTAGGATTTTTATCTCTCAAGAATGAGTGAGAAATGGCCAATTCGCAACCTAAGGGGTCTATTTATACCCATATCAGGTTCTCAGATGCTGGAATCGCACAACCAGATGTGCGATCGCACTACCTGACTAAAGGAGTAGATACGGCGACCACCATAGGCATTGGTATGATGACACTATCTTATGCAATGCCAAATGACAGTTGAAACATGGTGAATTTCCAAGTTTCTACTAAGGCCTTGGGATTAATTCAAAATCTGATACATGCAAATGAACTATGTAACCTCACTAAATTCGATGCACCAAACTCATTGGCGATATCAGAATTTTGGAAAGATGCCATTTTTACAATGTTGACCCCTAAAGTTTGATATTCTAATTTTTTAAGTCGATGGTAGAAATGAGATATAAAAGCCACAGAACAAGACCCAATATGTTACCACCCTAAAATTGACGTTCTGGATCTGCTGGTGCAGTCCATTTAGCCATCTGCATAGATCAAAATATAACCACATAAGTTCATAATAAGACTCTCAAAGCCTCCCAAAAACTATAATATCATACAAATGGTACCAAAATGCATTGGGAATCGAGCTAATTAACCCTACACCCCAGAACTACCACAATGCAACTATACAAGAGGGAAAAATATTCAAATCACACAAGGCACATATTTCATCAAAATTCAAGTCATTATATCATCCACCACTAAAAATCTAGTCCATTCTCAAACTAAGACAAAGAAACACTTGAATCAACAAAGAGCTAGGATAAGAACTATACATATCAGACTCAACCTCCCAAGTTGCCTAATCTATGGGTCGATGTGTCTAGTGAAACTTAACCACAGGGATAACTATAGTGCGCAACCACCTAACATCTCTAGCCAAAATGGATACCCACTCCTAAACTAAAGAAAACTGCTCATTTAACTGGATCGACTCCCCACGAATGACATGAAACTCATCCAGAATATAACGATCAAACATAGAAACATAAAAATTGGGTGAACAACTAATAAAGCTGGGGAAAAACCTAACTCATAAGCCACATCACCAACAATCCAAAGAATCTTAAATGGGCCAATATACCTAGGGCTAAGCTTTCCCCTCCTCCCAAAACTCATCACATCCTTCATGGGTAAAACTAAAGGAAAATATGATCACCAATATCAAATCTCAAGGCATGAAGTCTACCATCAGCATACCATTTTTGCCTACTCTGAGTCACTCAAAGCCTATCCTGAATGATTTGGACTCTATCCAAGGACTCACCAAGCAAGTCCTTACCTCGAGGTCTAACCTTAGAAATATCAAACCAACCCATTGGTGAGCGACAATGCCCACCATACAATGCCTCAAAAGGTGTAATATCAATAATGAAATGATAGTTGTTTTTATAAGCAAACTCCACTAAGCCAAATATTGCTCCCACTGGCCAATAAAATCCATCACGCATGCATGGAGCATATCCTCTAAAACCTAGATAGTTTGCTGGACTGACCATTATTTTGGGGTAAAATATTACATTAAGGCCAACATACGTTCCCAACTCATCCTAAAAATTATTTCTAAAGTGAGAGGTGAACGAAAAACCCCGATTTGAAATGATAGACGCCGACATACCCTGAAGTCGCACAATCTTGCGAATATAGATACAGGCTAACCTCTTCGCACTAAAGAAGACCTGCACTGGAAGGTAATATGCAGACTTGGTCAATCGATCTATGATAACCCAAAGACTATCAGATCCATGGGAAGTGTAAGGCAACCTGGTAACAAAATCTATAGTAATCCGTTCCCATTTCCAGTTGAGAATGGGGTAACCACTAAAGAAATCCACCAGGTCTTAAATATTTGGTCTTCATCTTTTGACAACAAACAAAACAAACTACAAAACCATTACATCTTTCCTCATACCACCCACCAGTAATGCTACCTCAATTCACGATACATCTTAGTCACCCCCGAATAGATAAAATACGTCGAACAATGGGCCTCCTCCAAAATCAATATGATCTAATCACCTACTCTCAGCATACAAACTCGACCTCTAATTCTCAAAAAATCATCTGAATCAAGTGAGGATTTTCTAGCCTAGCCACTCAACACCTTATCTTGAATTGATCTTATCTTGAATTGATCTCAAACCCATATCATTAAACTGATGATCTTAAATCTCCTAAATCTAAGAAGACCTAGCCCCCTCAAATGCCAGAGTATACCCAGGTATAAAAATATCAAACCTAACTATTTGGTTATCTAAAGACTAAACCTCTAAGGCCAAATGCCTCTCTTGGATTAAGAGATGCACCAAGCTACCCAAGCTAGTTGACTTCTACCTCAAGGCACTATAACCATATTAGCCTTGCCCGAATGATAGAGAATAGTCAAGTCATAATTCTTGAACAACTTAAACCAACGATGCTGCCTCAGATTAAGATCTCACTAGGTGAAGAAGTACTAAAATCTACAATGATTGAAGAAAATCTCACAATGAACTCTATACAAGTATTGCCTCCATAACTTGAAAGCAAGAACAATTGCGCACAACTCCAAATCATAGGTAGGGTAATTCTTCTCATGGTACTTTAACTGATGAGACACATAAGAAATCACCTTACCTTCTGCATTAACACAACACCTAATCCAACATCTTAAGCATCACAAAACATTATAAACCCCACACACTTCTTGTACAAAGTCAAGATAGGTGCTGAAGTTAAGAAATCCTTGAGCTTTTGAAAGATCGCTCTCAATCATCGAACCACTAAAATGAAATCTTCTTTTGAGTCAATTTAGTTAAAGGAGCGACAATGGATGAGAAACTTTCATCAAAACGACGATAATAACCTGCTAAGTCAACAAAACTCTAAATCTTGATGGGCAAAGTAGGTTTAGCCCAATCATAAACTACTTAAATCTTAGCTAGATCAACCATAATACCCTCCTTAGTCACCGTATGACCCAAGAAAGAAACAATCTCCAACTGAAACTCATACTTAGAGAGCTTGGCATAGAACTTCTCATCCCTCAATCTCTGAAGCACAATCCGCAAATACTGCTCATGCTCGCCCTTACTCTTGAAATAAACCAAGATACCATCTATAAATACAATAAGAAAAGAGTCGAGATATGATTGGAACACCCATTTTATTAACTCCGTAAATGTGGCAGGGGCATTGGTCAACCAAAGGACATGACCAAGAACTCATAATGACCATATCAAGTCTGAAAAACTATCTTCAAAATATCTGAAGCTCTAATTCTCAACTGGTGATAACCATATCTCAAATTAATCTTCAAAAATACCACAACACCCTGAAGCTGATCAAATAAATCATTATTATAAGGAAGATGATACTTATTCTTAATCGTCGTCTTATTAAATTGCTAATAATCAATACACATGTGCATAGACCCATTCTTCTTCTTCACAAACAATATAGACGCACCCCCAGGCGATACACTAGGTCTGATAAATCCCTTATCTAACAACTTCTGTAATTGATCTTTCAATTTTTTTAATTTGGTTAGGGCCATCCTATAAGGAGGAATAGAAATGTGCTTGGTGCTCGACTCAACATCAATAGAAAAATCAATATCATGATCCAGAGGCATACTAGGCAAATCAGTAGGGAACACATTTATAAACTAAAGCCAAAGAAGGAGGTAAAGCAACACTAGTATCACAAATATAAGCCAAATAAGATAAACATACCCTTTCAACCAATCTACGAGCTTGAACATAAGATATGATCCTCTTAGTACCTAAATAAAGCACACCTTCCAAGCTATCCTTGGCACCATCGGTGAAGCTAAGGTCACAGTCTTAACAAAACAATCTAAGATAACATAATAAGGAGCCAACCAATCCATACCCAAAATAACATCAAAACCAATCATATCTAACAAAAGCAAATATACTAAAGTCTTATGCCCAACAAAAATAATAATAAAGGATTGGTATATGTCACAACCCAAACTAGGGATTGGCCTTGATGGGTGATCATACCCAAGATACACCTTCTATCTGAAGCTTATGCGGTCATTTCAAATATAGTAACTCGATAGAGGTTGAGATTGAATCCTAAGGGAGAACTCTGAATTGCGGTTCTTGCTTGCTGAAGTCAGTGGGTAAAATAGGAAAAGTAAATGTAGGGATTTGTATTATCAAACAAGAAATGAGTATCAATTTGGTTATAATCAGTCAGAGATGAACACTAGGACAGTATCCCCCTGGCTTCTCAACTCGGTGTATTTATTATGCTTTGTTGAACTAACCCAATACCTTGAATGCAGAATAAATAAATTATGCACCATCCATAATCTTTTGGATGAGTATATAGATTTTACCCTCTACCTATTGAGTTTCAGGATGTTGCCTTACTAACCCTTATCTTGATCCCAATTAAATATTACCTTTTGGGTCTCTAGTTATTAGATACAGTTAATAATCATTCATTATATTCCATATTAGCATAGATTGATGATTAATCAACAAATTACTGATACCTTGCCTTTTCCTAGTCACTACCCCTCTTTTGGAGTAAGTAGCAATAAATCTTGACAGGATCCTAACATTTGCAACTGCAAAGACAACTATTAGCAGACAATTAAGTTAGGCTTTCCCTTATTTTATTTACCCAAGCTTTCAGACAGTCAAGTTAGGATCACTATTGGACTTTATTCTACTTATAATGTAGGCTTAAAGGCTGGTATGGTATGTATGGATATAAAGTGACTAAGCCTCCTTGGCACTATACTACCTTTTTGGGGTCTCACATATTAACTAATTCCTCTTTATTTTCACCCTTATTTCTCCCTTTTTATTTTAAATCACATTCAGGTTGGGTATGATCTTTATTCTTTCATTTTCACAAACTTTTTTTCTTTTCTTTTTCTACCACACCTAGTGTTACTTTTTTTTCTTTTATTTTTCCTTTCTTCATACCCTTTTATATCACACACCCCTATAATAGCCACCCTTAACTTAGGATATTTGCTTGTATTGAGGTGCACAATGTCCAAGGAGGACCAAGGCCAAAATATGTTCATTGTAACACAAAAAGCGAAGGTGAAAGGTGAAAGGTGAAAATAAAGCTATAGGCTAAAGGCTCTAAATCAGGGTTCAAGGAATATAATGCACATAGCGAAGGACTTTTTAGGCTAAAAGTGGACTAAAATAAAAAATGACCTATCATCCTTTCCTAACCAACCATCTTATAACCTAGGTAAGACTAACTAGGCAAGTTCTAAAGTTAGCATGCAAAGGGAACTAGGTAGTATCTAACATTCACATGGCATAGAATCAATATCATAAGCTACTACCTATCTGGTTTATGCACTTGTTAGCACTGATTATCATGTCCCTAATCCTAATGACATAACAAAATCCACAATGTTCACACATATATACATTCACAAAGTTATCAAAACATCAACTTTGGAGGGGTATCATTTTTCTCAAAAATCAGTCACAACATGCCAACTGCCATAAATACTTAAAAATCTCCCAATTACACAAAAACACATCACAATAAAAAACAAAGCACAATACAACACAAGATTTATCCTAGACATATCGTTTCTACAATCATATCGCGACCTACAGGAAAAAAAGCACAACACAAAAAACCCTCGACAACAAAGGTATACCCCACCCCTAACTAAAAACTGTTCACTGTCCTTAATGAGCTAAAATAAATAAAATAAAGAGAAGTGAGAACATAACTAGGATGTACTAGGCATATATGTCAGCTGGCGGAGACGGTGGTAGAGGCGGTGCACTGATAGATGATGCACTCACAGTTATTTGAATATGTTGCCGCTTAATCTCCGCGGACATCATGGAATAATGCATAGACCTTTTTAGGGTCTGGTGATGTGAAATATTAGGCTCCTGTAGATATTACTGTGTACTCTCATGGTCCTACCTACTGAGACCTTGTCCTTATCTTTTGAAAAATCAAAGCTCATCGGCTCACGTGAAGGTGATATTTGTACAATAAGGGGTATAATGGAAGGAGTGACTACCATATAGCTCTTTATATGAGAGTGTACCTCAAATCTCAACACATCCAAATCCTCCCTTATAGTTCCCAATTGTAGGGCCTCTACTGCATTAATACGGGTTGTAATATGCCTCTAAAATGCGTCAATCCATACCTGTAGGTCGATATAGAACTTTGTCATAGTTGCTGTCTGTGTTGCATCACATTTGTCCTTAGAAAACTCTAATCTATTCCACATCCATGTCCGAATTTGTTCGTATATATTGGTCATCTCGGTCTCCAAAACTCAGATCTGAGCATCAGAGGCTCTTTGACTATCCACCAAGCTCTATAAAAACTCTCTAGATATAGTAATCATACCTGTAGAAACAGCTAAAATGGATGGGAAAGGGGTAATAAAGAAGTACCAACCAGCTCTAAAGTAGAAGTCGGGGCTAATGAAGATGTAGGATATGTCCCCATCCTGCATACTCAACTTAGGGAAATCTCCCTGCTCCCTAATATTAATATCAATACTAACTCCCATATCATCTTTTTGCTCCTCACTCAACTTTTTAGAATCTATAGGGCCCTTAGACTAGTGCTGAGGTGCTGTGACAGGCTCACTGGATCTCCTAGGAAGGGTTAGACTAGACGAATCCTTTATGGTACTTTTCTGTATTGTAGCTGTCGCAACTACTCTCTCATCTACTTCAGGAATCTTAGGTACGCCTGCCTCTTCGCATTTCTTAGAATAAAACAAGGAAAGGGTAAGTTAGTTAACTCACCAAAAGCTTTGTCATGGATCTCATGTCAGAGAACAGTTGTCAAATCTATGTCATAACCAGCCATCAACTGACAACCAGTGCAGCTCCTTCCTATGTCAATACATTATTTAAGGCCATAGGAAATAATTTGTATCTTATCAATAACCACTAAAACTTGGCAGCGAAAGCCAAGGATTCCTTCTTGATGACACCATGCCCCTTAATCCATAGGGTCTCATCACCCTGCGATGAAATATATTGGACAATCCACCTAGACATCTTAAACCTCACCTATTTGTGCTCTGTATCTCTCATGATATATCTCTCATATGTGACTCTCAGTCTATAGTCACACTCTACTGTGGATGTTGGATTGATATATGGTGGGCCAAAATAAACCTGGAAGATAGTCTCTGCTGACAAATTAACTTTGACTCGTCTCACAAAGGTATGATAAATATAGGGCTACTTCACAAATTTTACCAGTCCTGGAGCCCTGCGCATCAGAAGGACTACTGTAGCTTGGAAGGATATATAAAACTCATGTACTATGGCCGGGATTTAAGAACCGAGTGGCTTAGTCATCCACCCTAACTGAAAGTGATTAAATGTATCTTGTAACTCTGGTATCATGCTCAATCGTTACAAACAACCATGCGCTCCTCAAATATAAGTTTCATTAGCCTGCCGGTTTTTGAGAGATGGCTATCTTGAATCAAATATATTCTGCATTCCCTCCGCACACCACTTTAGATTATCCTCCCCAAGAGCCTTCTTCAAGGTATGATAAGGAGAAAAATTCTGTCCCTGCTATCCTATACCTTTCTCATACTGGGGAAATACTGCTGTATGAGAATAAACCATGGTACCTTCATTAGATTGGGGTACCTTTAGTGTCTGTTAACTAACTACAACACCCTCGTCAGACTGGGGTATCGTTAATGACTCCTTCTACTCGGCATCATCATTATCAGTCTGGGGAGGAGTATGCAATGGTGATCTATGAGCCGACTTCATCCTCAGCCTAGCTATAACTGCCTGAGCAGCCTGAATAATCTTCTTAGCCTTAATATGAGTTTGAGGTTTGGTGAATGTGGTCCTGCTGCCCCACTGTGACAGGTCAAGTAGATCCTATCCAAGAGTACCCAATATAATAGTATTAGCTACCTGGTGCCTTTGTCCTCTAGTTAGTTTGTGAGTAGCTAAGGCTGAAGATACTACAATTCGTGCAATCGGGTACTCCTCCACAGAACCACTAGGCTTGGGGGATTTGGATCGTATCCTCACAATCTCACCCTTCTTCTTCTTTACAGCTTTAGGTTCCATATGTACGTGAAAAACTAAAGGTTAGCTTCCTACAAAAATGACAAAATGTAAAAGTTGAATAAAAACTCAAAATCTAGTAAGTTTGAATTTTTAGTCCCCATTTACATATCGCTAACTTAACTTCAATTCAACAAGTTCCATGAAAAATTTTATACTAAAAATCACTCTTTTCAATGCAAACTTAACATGCTCAACTTGAGGTATTTTCTTACTAGTTCAAGTTCAACTTCCGGCCAGGGCTTAACTCTTAGAATACAATTTCAAAACAAACCTACATTACGCATTTAGGCTATTTCAAGGTTCCAACTCATAAACATGTTTGTTTCTACATATTAATCATGATTATATGCACATAAACTTACTTAAATAGTAAACACATCAAAATATAGCCATTTGGAGCCGAGAAAGTTGCCTCTTTTATGACTATCTAAAGTGAACAATGAAAAAGTAGAGTGGAACATGCTTTTGAACTTGTTGGAAGCGCAATGGAACAAATTGGTACCTTAGTTAAGTGTTGGTTTAGCCGTTATTTAAGAGTGAGGTTAGTTTTTAAATTAATAAAAATGTTTAGATTTTTAAAGAGAAGGGAGGATTTGAGGATTTGGATGAGTTTAAATAAGGTGAATATATGTTTATATAGGCATGTGGGCGGTTTATGGCTTAAACACACTTTGGTGGATCCAAAATTTTAATTAAAATTTGGGCCCAAAAATTTCAACTTGCGGGGCCCCACTTGCGTCGGTCACATGCAGCCTGGCCTCGGCATATATGATACCGAGGACCCATATGTGCCAGACGCATATGGGTCCAAGTTTTGGCCCAGCTCCCATTTCCATGGACTTGGTATTTATATAGTTACCTATATACTTCTGGTCTCGAAAGTTTGATTTGGTTCCAAAGTCCTCAGTTTTCCATCCTTATCCTCAAAATTTCATCTTTTCAATTAAAATTTACCTTAACTGGCCCAGGTGGGACTTGTGACTGTGATGGGTTGGTCACAGAATAGCATTATTACCATTTTCCAGGCAAGTCCATAAGCTAAAAGCATACAAAATCAAAACAAACAAATGCGAGCTTTAGAATAGTGGGTTGCCTCCTGCCCAGCGCTTGATTTAATATTGCAGCAAGATAAGGCTATTTTGGTTACTCATACTTTACCAAAAATCCTATAGGTTGCCTTCTATGTAACACTTGATTTAACATTGCGGCACGACATGGATACCTAGACTACTCAGAATTCATCAAGGTACCCATAAGAGTACCCTCCAGGATTATCAATACAGTGTATCACTGACACTACTCTTAAGTTGGTTGGCTACTTCATTGTTATACGAACATTAAATATGACCTCTTTGCCATTCAGTCTTAACTTCAGCTCCCTTTTCTCTAAATCAACCATTGCCCTATCTGTGGCCATAAATGGTCTCCCCAATATGATGGGTATCTCAACATCAAATTCACATCCAAGATGACAAAGTCGATCGGAAAAAGGAAGTTTTCCACTCTCACAATCATATTAAAAGATATGCCAACAAAGTTTTAACTATGCAGTCAGCCATCAATATTGTATTGTAGTTGGTTTAGGAAGGCTCAATCCTAATTTCTTAAATACGGCTAATGATATCAAATTTATGTTGTAAGTCTCATAAGGCTTTAGCAAATTGGGATTATCCAATGGTTCATGGTATGGTGAATGCTCTGGGGTTACTCTTTTTCTTTACTAAGAACTTACTTATGACTGTACTACAGTGGTACAATCCACTAATGTCCTCATAATTATCCCCTTTCTTTTTTTATAACAAGCTATTTCATAAACCTGGCATATCCAGACACCTGCTCCAACGTCTCAAGAATAGGTATGTTCAATCTCAATTCTTTCAATATCTTAATAATTTCTTGAAGTTACTGTTCTCTTTCTTTTGCTTCAATCTTTTAGAAAAAGGTGGAGGAGGTTGTGGAATCTGTCTGACTTCTGACTCACCAACCTGACCCTTACCTTTGTCCTTACTTACCTTCTTATTATCATCTGGAACCTTTTTGGGATCAGTAATAGGTGTCCCAATAATAATAGCATCATCATGGTGTGGCATCGCTATAGCAGACAATAAGGGATCCACGATAGTAGTACTACTCTTTATGGTAACAACCAGGGCGTGATTGTTATTTTTCAGATTCTAAACTGTGTTGATTGGAAGGGTACCGAAATGCATTTGATTTAATATTATTGACATCTGACCTAATTGCTGCTCCAATTGCTTGATAGAAGTAGTGTGTGAGTCAACTGGGTTAGGCTTGAAATGTCATCCCTGATCTCCTTAAGGTTGTTCTCTTAATTTTTTTGTCCCTTAACCAGCTTCGACAGCATAGCTTTCGATCTAGATTCTGCATCTCGGCTGTCTGGTGGTATGTACTTGTCTCCCTTCTCTCTGTAGTCATCCTTCTTATGCTAATCACCGTCTTGATCTCTGTTGAATTCTTTATAAATATCTTTATAATAGTTCTGACCTTGATTCCCTTGCCTTTGGGCTTGGAAACCCGCCATTTTGTGATCAAGATATTTAGATTCCTCTTCTACATCAGACTCATAATCTCTGAAGTTGTCCCCTGTGCTCCTACTGTATTCATTTTTTCAACATTCATAGTTCCAAATTGCTTCGTTAGAAGCCCAACATCAATCCTCAGTAGTGCAATCTCCTGTGCTACAAAATCATCATCGACTTTATAATCATTGGTTACACCAATTGTATATGTTCCATATCCCTTCCCAGCCTCTCGAGTTTGCCACCTTTGGTTAGTGAGAGAAATCAGATCAAGTATGTTTGAAGCTATCTCCCAGCATAACCTCACAAATTCTCCTCGGGTGATTTTATCTGCCATAGCTCTGGAACTGACTGTTAGGGCTTTGTAGAATATCTCCAAAAAACTTAGCCCTAAAATCCTATGATTGGGTACCATGCTAAGCTTCTTCTTGAACCTTAACCATGCCTCGTAGATAGATTTAGACTGCAACTGTTTGAAATTATAAATCTCATCTTTCAACTGCATTATCCTAGATGGAGGAAAGAATCTCTTCAAGAACTGCTTGTACAACTCATTCCACGTGGTGATAGACCCTCTTGGGAGTTTACCTAACCATAGTGATGCTTTTCCTATAAGTGAGAATGGGAACAAGCTTAGTCTAAGTGCTTCATAATTTACACCTTGATTTGTGTACGAACTGCAGATCCCAATAAAATTAGTCAAGTGTAAATTTACATCATTAGTAGGTAACCCTGTAAACACACCCTTCAGATTCAAAAGCTAGATCATCACACTGGTAATATCAAACTTCACATTTGGGGGTAGAATAGGAAGGACAATGGTTAATGTTTCTGATGGCTCAATGTGTCCCATGTATTATTCATCATCTTCTTATGGCTGGAAGTTATGATATGTAGGGATAACTTGAACTTGGCCCCCTCTAACTCTGTTCTGATTTCCACCAAGTACTTCTCGATAGTCTTCTATCTATTTCTGCTAGGCAAGCTCTGCCTCCTGAGCTAACCGCTGAGCTTCTTCTGCTGCCCTTCTCTCATTCTCATCTTGAGCTAAAATGTCATAATTCTATCTATCAACAATATTTTATACTTTGTGATGAGGAGAGGAGGCACCTAGTGTGCTTAATCTAGAACCCCTTCTGGGTTATCATATCCTTTGGCATAGTCATCCTTCTTGCTATTTGAAGAATCCTTTCTGGATTCAGATTCAGTGTGAGTAAGGGATTGCCTCTACTCCATATGCTAGGAATACACTGGAATATGCCTAACTAAAAGCATGAAAATAAAATAAACTCAAAGACTGCAACAACCTTAAGTTACAACTCACACCATATTCCCCAGTAGTGACACCAAAATTTGATCACGCCCAAGATACACCTCCTACTTGAAGGTTATGCGGTCATTGTCAAATATAGTAACCCAATAGAGGTTGGGGTTGATACCTAAGGGAATACTCTAAATTACGGTTCTTTCTTCCTGTAGTCAGTGGGTCAAACAAGAAAAGTAAATAGGGGGATTTGTATTATCGAATAGGAAGTGAGCATCATATTGTTGTAATCAGTCGGAGATGAACACTAGGACTGTGTTCCCCCTGGTTTCTCAACTTAGTAAGTTTATCGTGCTTTGTTTAACTAACCCGATACCTTTCATGCAGAATCAATTCGTTATGTACCATCCACAGTCTTTTGGACGAGTAGACAAATTTTACCCTTTACCTTTTAAGTCTCAGGATGTCGCCTTACTAACCCTTATTTTGATCCCAGTTAACTATTACCTTTTGGGTCTCTAGTTAGATGCAGTTAACAATCATTCATTATATTGCATATTAGCATAGATCGATGATTAATTAGTAAATTCCTATTACCTTACCTTTTCCTATTCACTACTCCACTTTTGGAGTAAGTAGAAATAATTTAGGCGAGATTCTAATGTTTGCAACCGCTAAGACAACTATTAAAACAAAGATAAGATAATGCATGCCATGGGTATCAATTCAGAACAACAAAGCACTTCCGCTACTTCATCAATCTGCCAGGGTTCCCACAACTCTAGTTATGGATATTAGCCACTCATGCTTGTAAAACAACTAACAACATTCATAATTGAAAGCATAAGATGAAATCACAACAGTTAGCAATGAAATCCCAAAAGCTCCAACTAGATTAAGAACCAAAATCAATCCAAGCGAATTTCAAGACTAAAAATAGATCTCAAAAGCAAAATCTATTTGTGAGTAGTAAAAGTGTGTAACCTTTGCTAAAAAATACATAAGGAGTATTTATAAATGAGGAAACCCTAAAATAAAAGCCCAAATGAGGATACCCAAAACGCATCACATCTAACAAAATGACCTAAGAAACTTGCATATTTTCATCATTTTAAGCATTGAAAGGGCTATATTTATATAGCGTATCAACGAGTATCTCAAGTCCTCCAAGGTCCAGAGACCACCCCCTTTGCCTAACCACACAGAACATAGCTAGCCCCGCAACGGCTAAATATAACAAGATAGGATATAAAATCTCAAAAGAATCTAAGATAATTCAATATACGATAACTAATACAACACCAATACGCATGTCCAAAATAATATCCATAAAGCCTCTACTAATTCGAAATACAATCTTGGCTGGGACATGTCCCCTACTCTGACAATGAAAATGACAATGATAATGTTAATGCGAACTCTTTAACTCTTGTTTCTAATAAGAAAATCGATGGAATGATTAAGTCTTCTAGAGAATGAAAGCTCACCTCTTCACCGTAAATGATCGATGAACCGAGTCGATCCATCAAACATTGTGCAAGAAAAGTAGAAGTATCTCTGGTGCCTTTATCGCATAGATATACAACATCTGAAGATCATTAGTGGGTTGAGAAGTAGCATGTAAATTAGGGATAAAGGATAAAATAACGGCATGATCCACATTTTGAAATCATTCAAACCAGTGCACATAATCATATGTATATATGAGCATGTCATGTCGAGACAGGGAACAAGGCTTAGCATGAAGTAAAACTCTATCCTGGACTATATAGCTCAACCGAAAAAATCGGGCACCCACATGCTATATGGGTTAAACCCCCTGATGAAATGGCCCCAGTATGTGTTATCCACATGAACCGGAGGTATCAAGGAAGACCAGGGAATGCCCCGACCCCATGTCAATCCAAGATACAAGTATACATCAATTGTGTGAACTGTGCATATAGTTATTAAGACCAAACCTTATGTTGGAAAACAAGAGTTTCCAGTTTAAGTCATCTAAGACCCATACCTACATGGCTTAGCTACATAACCCCCATTAAGCCTAATTAAAATAAGTTTCACATAACTCATTTATTAACCAAGGAATCAACCATTAAGGCATACCATGGGTATCGTCATACTCTTACACTTGCAAACTTACCTCTATGCCATAGCAATCACATTATCTTAGGGGAATGCCTCGACCCCCTTTGTTCATTAAATCAAACATAGACAAGACGACATTCAAAATTCATGTTCATTGTTTAACCATTTATGAAATGCAATATCATGAGAGAGTAAGTCAAATCAAATGACATTTTCACAATTCAAAGCCAATTATAAAAGTGGGTTGAGGGAGCACAAATATCAAAACCAATTTCAAGTTTAAAATATCAATTTGTGGTGAAACCTTGACCACCATTCCAATTCCCACACCGATGCACCCTGTTAGTTCTAAACATGGAAACAAAGCATGAAAAATTGTATTAAAACCATGTGAAATCAATCAAGATTCATTCATTCCAAAACCCTTAAAACCATATCCACAACCCACAATTTAATCACATGGGTACTATTATAAACACATGTTTTTGATAAAATAATAGTTGGGAAGAGTAACATGCTTGAAGTATCAAGAGTTATGGAGAGGATTTTACCTGGGAAGCCTTAATTGGTCAACTTCTTAGAAGCCCTAAGTACCTTGACCTTGGTAAATTAAGAAAGTTTAAGTAGCTATCTCAATTGTTTTGTTGGAGTGACAATGACACCCTAAAGAGGTTTTAAGTCGTAGGTTATGATTTTATGAAAAAGGGGAAATGTCCAAAGTGCCTTTAATAAAAAGACTAAAATTTGTCGCCTAGTCTCTACGGGTGACCATAGGTCTAGTAGGGTCACCCTATAACTCATATCATCCAGTCATAGGCTACAAGTATCCTTGGGGTCACACACTGTCGACCCTGTGACTTGGGACCTACGGCTCATAATGAGACCCTACGACTCATAGGGTCCAATCATAATCAACATTGAAACCATTTAGGAAAATACAAGACATCCAACGACTTGGACAACATGACTCGTAGTGAGTCTTTATGACCCTCTAGGGTCCAATCGTAATCATAACAGAAACCAAGGGAAACCTCCACTAGTCACCCTAGGACTTGGGTCCTATGACTCGTAAAGATACCCTACGACACGTAGGGAGAGTCGTAGTCAAGGAAGTGAGTTTAAAACTCAATTTTTTCAAGGATCAAAACTCGGGGTGTTTCATTCTCCTTCCTTAGGATCATTCGTCCTCAAATGACAGGATAAGGCACCCTTTAGCACTATATAACATGGAATACAACTACACTTACTCGTAACAAAGACATAAAACAACAGTGTTAAGATTTACACATACCTTTAGCATAATTATCTGAAATAGGGAATAAGAATGGGTTTTTGGATTTCATGTCCTCTTCAGCTTCCCAAGTACCTTCTTCAAACTTTTTGTTCCTTCATGGAATCTTCATCGAAGCCACCTTTTTAGTCCACAATCGATGGATTTGTCGATCCAAAATCTTAAGTGGGACTTTCTTGTACAATAAGGAGTCCGTAACACCAACATTTTCCAATGGAACCACCAAGAAAGGATTACCCACACACTTTATCAACATCGAAACATAAAAAATTAGATGAATGAAACCAAGACAAGGAGGTAACTCTAACTCATAAGCCATATCATCCACTCTCTCAAGATCAAATATGGTCCACCATAATAAGGTCAAAGTTTCCCTTCTTTCCAAACTACATCACTCTCTTCATGGGAGATACTTTTAAGAACATCCAGTTGCCAACTCCAAATTCCAACTCCCTTTGACCCATGTCCGCATAGGACTTTTGGAAACTTTGGGTAGTCTTCCTATCCTGAATCACCTTGACCTTCTCTATAGCCCGATAAACGAAATTAGTACCAACAAACCAACCTCGCCCACCTCAAACCACCCAATAGAAGAGCGATATCTCCTACCATACAAAGCCTCAAAAGGAGCCGTCCTAATGTTAGAGTGATAAATTTTATTATAAGGAAAAATGATGAGAGGTAGATTATCAACCCACCCACCACCAAAGTCAATCACACATGTTTGAAGCATATCCTCTAAGGTATGAATGGTCCTCTTTGCTTGCCCATCCACTTGAGGGTGGAAAGTGGTGCTAAGGCTTACCTTAGTTCCCAAACCTCTCTAAAAGAAATTCCAAAAGTGAGACAAGAATTGCATACCATGATCTGAAATAATCCAAGTAGGCGCACCATTCAACTTGACGATTTCCTAAATGAACAACCTTGCATAATCCTCAGCTGAGTAATTAGTCCTCACAGGCAAGAAATGAGAAAACTTAGTCATCATATCCACGATGACCCAAATCAAATCAAACTTACTGAGCGACTGTAGAAGCCCGATAATGAAATCCATATTAATCACCTCCTATTTCCACATAAGCAACACAATTTCTTAAGACAATCCACTAGGACTCAAGTGCCTAACCTTTTCTTGCTGACACACTAAGCACATAGCCATAAAATTGGCCGTATCCCACTTTATATTATTCCACCAATTGATCTCTTTCAGGTTATGGTACATCTTTATCAAACCAGGATGGAAAATATACCTCGACTAATGAGCCTTAACCAAGATCCTATCACGAATCCTATTGACATCGGGAATACATAATATACCTTGGTACCTCAGGATACAATCTCCACAAATCACGAAAGCCATCACCTTCTGGTGACCTATATCATTCTTGATATGTATCAAGATAGGATCCAAAACCTGCTTCTCTTTCACCTCAGTACCAAGAGATGTCTTCACCACCTCTTACACAATCATACCTCTATCCTAAGAGTCCAAGAGATGAACCCCAAGATTTTCCAAATGGTGATTATCCTTAACCACCCATCACTTCTTCTCATGCCACATGAGATAATCTTTCCATGGATAACCTGCTGAGAGCATCAACCACCACATTAGCTTTACCTAGATGGTAGTGCAGACTTTTGTCATAATCCTTGAGAATTTCAAGCCATCTTCTTTGCCTGAGATTCAACTCCTTCTAGGTGAACACATACTGCAAGCTCTTATGATTAGAATATATGTCAACATGAACCCCATATAAAAAGTGACACCAAATCTTTAAAGCGAAAACCACAGCTACTCCAAATCATGAGTCAAATAATTCTTCTAATGAACTTTCAAATACCATGAAGCATACACCACCACCTTTCTATGCTACACCAGAACACAACCCATTCCCACACAAGTCATATCATAATAAACCATGAAGCCATCAGTACCCACGAGTAGGGTTAAAATAGAACCAGAATTCAATTTATCTTTCAACTTCTCAAAGCTTCACTCAAAGGCATCAAACCACAAAAACTTTACCTTCTTCTGAGTCAACTTAGCAAATGGAACACAATAGATGAGAAGCTCTCCACAAACCTCCTATAGTACCTGAAAAAACCTAAGAACCTCTGAATATCAGTTAGAGTCAAGGGTCTAGGTGAAGGCTAACCACTTCTTAACTACCACAACCTTCTGTGGATCCACAATGATCCCTTCACTAAAAACAATATGACCTAAAAAAGTAACAATATTTAACCAAAACTCGCACTTTGAGAACTTAGCATAGAACCGCTGATCTTTATGGATTCGTAACACTATACAGAGGTGATCGACATGATTCGCCTCACTCTTTGAGTACACCAAAATATCATTATTGAACACAATGATGAACAAGTCCAGAAACTGATAGAATACCTGGTTTATCAGATCCATAAATGGCTTTTGGGCATTAGTCAATCCAAAGTACATAACCAAGAACTCATAATGGTCATATTGAGTTCGAAAAGTAGTCTTAGGGATATCGACCTCCCTATTTTTCAACAGATGATAACTCGACTGAAGATCAATCTTAAAAAAGTACTTAGCTCTCTGAAGCTAATCAAATAGGGCATCAATCCTAGAAAGAGAGTGCTTATTCTTTACTTTATTCAACTGGCCGTAATCTATACACATTCTAAGGGATTAATACTTCTTACACACAAAAAGCAAAAGAGCAACTAGAATGAATAAATCCTTTATCAAGAAGATCTTTCAACTACTTCTAAAGTTCTTTTATCTCAACTATAGCAATTCTATAAGGAAGGATAGAGATAGAATATGTGTCCAAAAAAAGATCAATCTCAAAATCAATCTCCCTATCAAGAGGAACACTAGGAAGATCATCGGGGAATATTTTGAGAAACTCATTAACCACAGGAATGGACTATAATGAAGGACCCTCCGAGTTATAATTTATAACCCAAACCAAATGATAAAGACACGCCTTGGCAATCTATTTCTAAGCTTTATGATAAAATATGACCCTTCGCATAGGGACTACAAAACTACCTTCCCACCCGATCACCAGTTCATTTGGGAATTGGAAAGTACCTTTTGGGTTCTACAATCAAGAGATATATAGAACGAGTGCAACCAATCCATTCCCAAAATCATATCAAAATCTAACATGTCTAACTCTATTAGATCCACTAGCGTCTCCCTACCATAGACAGATACCACACAACCTATATAGGCTCTTTTATCCATAATAGAGTCATCCACCGGGGTAGATACAAAAATGGGATCAGGAATACACTGGGACCAAAAATAAAATAAATAGCTATATATAGGTTCATATAAGAAAGCGTAGACCCCAGTCAAGCAGAAATATATATCATGGGATAAGAGTTGTAACATACTAGTGACAATATTTGGAGATGCCTTGAATTCCTAGCAAGTGGAAAGAGCATAAAGATAATTTTGACCAATGTCGGAGCCGAAAGTAGTACCCTTTGGTGCTGAAGCTGAAGAAGCAGAAATCGGGACCTTATTAGCCAAGTAGAAACATTGCCTGAAGGATAGTTCCTCTGAATATAGCTAAGCTGGCCATATCTGAAACACTTATTCCTCCTCTCATCACAAAAGTCACGGTGAAACTATCCATAAAATTTGCAAGGAGGATGAAATAGAGCTGACTGGGCTACCCTACTGTCCTGAGATTGGGTACCTTGTGCCTTAAACCCACTGCTGTTCTATAAACGACAATCACCAAGCAACTTAGAATATAGAGAACTAGCCATGGAATAGGAAGTAGAATTGCCCCATTTTTTCTTAGACCTTTTCCACCATCTCTACCACTCTACTGCTGACCTCCACCCTGATCCAAATTCTAAAACTTCTTACTCTGCCTTTCATTCACCTCAGCTTGCTTATTCTTTTCCTTCTCGACCTGTTGCATATACACCATAAGCCTCAAAATATCTATGTCACTATTTAGAAAGGCGGCCTTGCACTCCTACGCCAAGTCTCAAGATAAGTCGAAGAAAACTTTCTTATCTTAGCTCTTATACTAGACACTGCCTCAGGAATATAACGGGATAACTGATAAAATTTTAGGGCATACTCTTTCACAGTCATCCTACCCCAGTTTAGATTCACGAACTCCTCAACTTTGGCCTCCATTAACTCCTGATGAAAGAAACAAACCAAAAGGGCACTAAAAACTCATCCTATAGTGCCATCCTTGATAGGCCACATCCTTCAGCTGTTAGGCAACAAACTCAACACCCTTAGAGTTAGAAGTATGCATCACATGAAAGATGTTCTCCATCTTATCGATGAAATTTTTAGAATTCTCCTTAACTTTCAAACCAGTGAAAGTCGAAGGGCTTAAATTCATAAACTGGCCAACTCTAGTGATCTCAAAAGATGTAGCAACATAAACGACACACTCAATCTGAGAGGCCACCAATTGGCTATGAAAATGGATCAACTAGAGAAACTCAGTATTAAATACATCAGCTTGAGGTGTTAGAGGAGGTCTAGGGGGAATTGGTGGAACTACACGAGGGCAATCAGAAGTAGTGACCCTAGATTGGGTTTGAATTTTATAAGTAGAATGAGTCCCGTCCACATTGTCCTCAAGCTGGACCGAGGAGTTTCCACGAGCATTAGATCTTCTGGGAGGCATGATCTAAAAGGTACACAAATATGAATTAGAGAGGATTTCAAAATCCTAGATTCTGCAGCCCGAAGGGGAAATATTCTTAAATGTCTCATAACCTCTCTATTATAAGTATGGTGCTCTACATACCCATAAAAGAGACTATATTTGACACAACCTTCTGGACACCGAATAATAACAAACCTAGGCTCTTATACCAACTTTGTTATGACCTGAACTAGGGCCTAGACATGACGGGTATCTCAAGTTCACCGAGGATCAAAGACTACCCTCTTTTGCTTAACCAACAGTATATAACGTGCTTAGCAGTGGCTAAAATCTAAAAATATAACAAGATAGGATATAAAATCTCAAAAGAATGTAAGACAAGTCAATATACGTCAACCAATACCGATAACCAACATCAACAATAATACCCATGTCCATAGTAATATCTAAAAAGCCTTTAATAATTTGAAAAACAATCTAGGCCGGGATATGTACCTAACTCTAACAATGACAATGACAGTGATAATGATAATGTGAATGCTTTAATTCTTGTTTATGAATAGGAAACTGATGGAATTATTAAGTCTTTCAGAGAATGGAATCTCACCACTTCACCACAAAAGATCGATGAACTGAGTTGATCAGCCAAATATTGCACAAAAAAAGTAGAAGTATCTCTAGTGCCTGCATCACGTGGGGATACATCATATAGAAATGGTTAGTAGGGTAAGAACTAACATGTAACTCAGGGATAAAGGATAAAATAATGCCACGATTCACATTTCAAAATCATTCAAAACCAATACACATAATCATATGTATATATAAGCATGTCATGCCAGGATAGGGAACAAGGCTTAGCATGAAGTAAAAATTAATCCTAAACTATGTAGCTCAACTATAATAATCGAGCACCCACGAGCTATATGGGTTCAACTCTCCTTGCTGAAAGGGCCCCAATGCATGTTAGCTGCATGAACCAGAGGTACAAAGAAGACCAGGGAATGCCTCGACCTCACATCAATCCAAGATATAATTATATATCAATAGTATGAATTGTGTACACGGTCATCAAGACCAAACCTCATTTCTGCAAACAAGAGTTTCATGTATAAGTCATTGAAAGCCCACACCTTCACTACTTAGCTACATAACCCCCATTAAGCCCATTTAAAACAAGTTTCACATAACCCATTTATTAACCAAAGAATCAATCGCTAAGGCATACTATGGGTATCGTCATACCCTTATACTTGCAAACCTATCTCTATGCCATAACAATCACATTATCTTGGGGGAATTCCTCGACCCCATTTGTTCATTAAATCAAACATAGCCAACATAACTTTCAAAATCTATGTTCATTATTAAACCATTTATACAATGCAATATCATGAGTAAGTCAAACGAAGTGAAAATTTCACAATTCAAAGGCAATTACACAAGTGGGTTGAGTAAATACAATTATTCAAAACCAATTCCAAGTTTAAAACATCAATTTTGGGGAAAACCTAGACCCCCATTCCAATTCCCACACCCATGCACCTCATTAGTTCAAAACATGAAATCAGAGCATGAATAATTGTATTAAAACCATGGGAAATAAATTCAACATGCACTAATTCTAAAACTCCCAAACCCATGTTCACAACCCACAATTTAATCACATGAGTACAATTATAAACACATGCTTTTGATAAAATAATAGTGTGGTAAGAGTAACATGCTTGAAGTATCAAGAGTTATGGAGAGAATTTTCCCTTGGGAGCACTAATTGATCAACTTCTTAGAAACCATAACTATCTTGACCTTGGAAAATTGAGAGAGTTTAAGAAATTGTTTTTTAGACTGATAATGACACCCTAAATGGGTTTTAAGTTGTGGGTTATGATTTGGGGATACGGAAAATATCCAAAATGTCCTTAATGAAAGACTAAAATTTGTCGCCCAGTAGCTATGGGTGACTTTATGACTCCAAGGGTCATCCTATGACTCATATCATACAGTCGTAGGCTGGATAGTATCCTTGGGCTCATACACTGTTGACCCTATGGCTTGAGTCCTACGGCTCATAATTAAACCCTACGACTCATAGGGTCCAATCATTATCAAAACAGAAACCATTTGGGCAAACACTGGACACCCAATGACTTGGACAACATGACTCGTAGTGAGTCTTTATGACTCTCTAGGGGCTAATCTTAATCATAGAAGAAATTAAGGGCAAGCTCTATTGGTCACCCTACGACTTGGGTCCTATGACCCATAAAGACACCCTACAACTCTTAGGAAGAGTCATTGTTAGGGCAGTGATTTTAAAATTCAAAAAATTTTCAAGGATCAAAACTCGAGGTGTTTCAATACACCCAATCATCACTAAAGAATCACTTATTAGGTAGATACACAAATAGGCATTGTGAGAGGCTCACTAATAGAATCAAAACCCAAAGCCAAATATGATGAAACATAGGAGAAAGTCAACCCGAGATCAAATAACATAGATGTAGATCTGAAGCAAATGGGGATGATACCCGTGATCACAGCATCTGAAGCCTCTGTCTTTGGCCTGGTGGGTATAGCATAATACTAACCACGACCACCAACTGACTGCGTATCCCCACAACTACCACCACGGGCTCCACTACATCTACCTCTCGTGCCTCTAGTATCACCACTGCCTCTCACAACTAAAATATAAGTAACTCTAAACACACGGTGGGGGTAGTCCCTGGCATCATTACTAGCCTCATCATACATAAAGAAAACTCTATGGCCAAACTAAATAGGAGAAGGTACAACTAGGCATTGACAACCACCCTGAATTGCTGAACAAGAATATCTACCACCCGAACACTGCAAAGTAGCCAATATTGGTATACTCTAATATCCATAAAAACCTCTAAAATCTCTACCACGAGGAGCCTGACCTCTGAACTCACCAAAATTGCAAACCTTTTAGGTGCCTCCCTGAGATGCTCGCAAAATGCCCTCGGTAATCTTAACATAATAACTATACTCTGAAAGGATACTGTAAATACAAACATCAGAGATGTAGCTAACTGAAGGGAGACAACCAAACCCTTCACAAACTTTTGAATCTTTACTAACTCGATGGAAATACTAGTATAAGAATATCTGGACAAGGCTTGAAAGTGTGCGCCATACTCAGCTATAGTCATGGAGCCCTGCTCTAGGCGATCAAACTTATCACGTATCTGATCTCTCAGACTGTAAGGCATAAACCTTTTTAAAAAGGCATTGGTAAACTGATCCCATGTTATCTTAGAAGAATCAAGAGGTCTACAACTAAAAAATGACCTCCACCAATCTTTAGCAGCATCTCTCGACTGATAGGTTATATAAGCAACTCCATGCAACTCAAGAAAACCCAAGTTATGAAACTTCTCACGGCAATCAATTAGGAGCACATATGCAGCCTCGTCCATAACACCACTGAATTTAGTAGGACCTAAATAAGTAAACCTCTCAAACAAATTTTGATCCTCCAAAAATATAATAGTACACGTAGCATGAGCAGGCATAGTGAATTTGGCTGGTTGAGATCCCATATAAGGAGGTAACATATATGAAGGTTAGAATCCCAATACCAGGAAACCATACTTAGTTGTCAATGTTGAAACAGGAATAGGACTCGAGGTCTGAAGCGTACCCAAAATAGAAGTACGTGCAACAGAAGGATCCACACTCAGAACTGGAGGAACACCCAGCATAACCAAAGAGAACCCTCAAAATGAGTTAGTAAATGCACCAACAACCCCTCCATGACTGGGGTAGACAAACTCTGAGGAAATGGAACTAAACCTACACCCCCAATATGCTCAACCTGAGGCTCAGTGAAGAGTACCTTAGCACTCCTCCTAGACGGGGATGATCTATGATCCCATCCACTTTCCCGAGTCCGTCCTCAACTCGAGGCTCACCCTCTAGGTGAACACTCTACATCTCTACTCTTGCGGGACCTAGTCTACACAATCTACGCAAAAAGAGAGAAACATAACTCAGAACATAAAGTATGAAAGAAATTCGCATGATAAGAAACAAAATAAGGGAATTTTCCTAAACACATCCTATAGCCTCTTGAAGATAGTTACGGATGTCTATGTACCGATCTACGAGACTCTATTAGATATCTCGTTCTTACACCATTGAGACCAATGAACCTAGCTGCTCTGATACAAATTTTTCACAACCTAAAAATCCAAGGGTCATGATGGCACTTGTCGTGGTAAACCTTGATGAGTAAGACTATCACCTAAACTAATATAAAATAAGGAAAAAGATAGAAATACCCCCAGAGTAAGGCTTCTAGAATAAAGCCAAACCATATAAGTATAATAAATATGGAATGAATATAATCAACAACACAACCATAACTCCCAAAGCCTAATATCAACTGTATAAGAAAGTAGCTATTACAACTTGAATCAAAAGGAAATACATAATATGTCCAAATACAAAAAAAACTCTATATCTAAATGAAAATAGAACGTAGTCTATAAGAAAGGTCGTAGAATACATTTGGATGCCTGAAAGTCAAACACTACCTTAGAAGAACCAAATATCGCCCGAATAAACCAAGCTGGGCACACTTGAACTAGGACCTATAATGAAAGGGTACAGTAGGCGTGAGTACAATCTACTTGTACTCTATAGTTATCATAGGCCGACCAAATAAGTAAATATTGAAACATACAAGATACACATAAAGGTCACGCCACCTGCAATCAAAAAATATCCCACAACGGTAGCCTATACGGCTTGCACTAACAATTCTACTATATATATATGTATCACGTATATTACAAAAACATGACATGGTAGAACACAAGTTTACATTATAATCCATACAAGTAGAATCAAGGAAAAACATATATATACAAGAATGCCAAGTACAAATACCGGAAGATAGATCAAATAGGCATATGACAAGTCAATATGGTAATTAAATCACAACATAAACTCAATAAATTAAGTGCAATGTATAACATGGCAATGATGATGATAATGATGCACGAGGTTGTCAGACAACCTCCCTGTACATCCACGGAGGCAAGCCTCCTAACATTGGACCCATGGGAGGTTTGTAAACCTATATACAATCCGCACACACATATATATACATATATATCTATATCTCCTTCCCAGAACATCCCACAGGGAGGGTTTCATTAGATGTCACATTTTTTATCATGAAAAGGTGTTGCCAGTGCTTTCCAGATGTTTCCACGGTGGTGCTATTTATTGTATGAATGAGTATGATATGAGGATGTGATGCTCACAATCAATCACAATGAATAATTCCACAACCAAACACAAGATGCACTTCCACAACCAACCATAATAATATATTCCACAACCACGTGAGCTAATATCCACTCATTATTTCTACCATACAAGAAATTTCACATAATTCTCTACCAATAAAGTATGATTATAGAATAATACACCACTGATACCATAATAGGAATTTCAACAACACAATACAATTATTCGTATATATTTCAGGCTATAAACTACACATAGGACCCCCACAAAATCACACATATTATATAACATCTAAAAAAAATGATTGCATCAAATATAGGCCCCACATGGACACAACACATTAAGATATCCAATTTCATGATTAGTTTTTATCCCCTTAACATGCATTTCTATACGAATTTACTACCCAACCCACTCTAAAGAGTTAAGGCATGACCTACCTTGAAGGACAAAACTGATCCATTATGCTTTAACCCATGACCTTAATTCTCATGAATAATTCATAAATCAACTAAAATCAAGAAATATAGAATCTACGCATCCAAAGAAAGTCAATGATACCTCTATTTTTTACTTTTAGTACTGGGTCAAAATGAATCCCTAAAATGAGTTTTTTAAAAAAGAAGGGCAAAATCAAAACTTTATTTTCAAAATGTGTTTCCCATACTTTTGAAATCTACAACTGAAAACCCAAGTCAAAACAAGTTGAAAACGAGGTTCAAACTATAGAAAAACCATTTTTAAACTTTATCGAGTAAAATCTTTAAAATCCTCTTCAAAATCAATAATCAAAGTTATTTTAAATATGGAATCGAGGAAAAAAAGTAATTATAGGATTAAGAACATTATTCAAGCCAAAAGGAATAAAATTGGGGTTTTAAAATAAGCCCCAAGGTTTTGGGGTTTTGAGAAATTAATCAAGAAATTCATTAAGAGAAGGGTGAATTCTAACCTTAAATCCAGAAGAGAATTATGAAATAAATGTTAATCTTGCTTTCCAAGCACCTATAAGCTCTACTTTTAAGATCTCACACTATTTTAGGGTTTTTGGCTCTCAAGAACGAGTGAGAAATGGCAAATTTACGACCTAAGGGGTCTATTTAAACCCATACCAGGTTCTCAGATACTGCAATCACAGAACCAGGTTTGCAATCGCACTACATGGCTGTAGGAGTAGATATGGCAATACCATAGGCATTGGTGTGATCACACTATATTCTTTCATGACATATGACAACTGAAACATGGTGAATTTTTAAGTTTTTACTAAGGCCTCGGGATTCATTCTAAATCTGATACATGCTAAAAAACTATGTAAGAACACTGCATATTTTTGAAAAGACTCATTTTCACAAGGTTGACCCCTAAAACTCAAAATTACAATTTTCCAAACCGAGGATCGAAATTAGATTTAGAAGCCACAGAACTAGACCCAACCTGTTATCACCCTAAAATTGATGTTCTGGATCTGTTGGCGTAGTGTACTATGCAATTTGTCACACGAATAAAAAGATAACCACAAAAGACTATAATAAGACTCTCAAAGCCTCCTAAAAACCACAATATCAAACAAATTACCAAAATACATTGAGAACCAAGCCAATCAACCCCACACACCCAAAATACCATAATGTAACTACGATGAGGGATAAAATATTCAAATTAAACAAAAATACATATTCAGATATTTCATTAAACTTTAGGTCGTTACAATACTAGAGGTGTAGGAAGCATAAAACTCCCAAACTAGAGCGAGGCTCTACGAACCTTGGGGCAGAGTCATCTACTCTAACTGATACCTTTCAAAAGAGGGTCGTAGGTTTGGTTCCCCTACTAGCCAAGTCAAATTAATCCTTACCTCAACTGCAATACTTCTCTTCAGATTACCCTACTCCATATGAAGCTATCTGTCTTAAAAATATGTTGTATCTCCTCCACACATTGTCTTGGATGGATCTTAGCAAAGGCATAATCGAGATATGTATAAAATCAGATGCATGGGAAGTAGGTGGTGATTAGAAGGCTAAGTATCCTGTGCAACTAGCTAGGTATCATGTGCTGATAACGATGAAATCTATTATGGAACCTGGGCGACACCCTACTTAGACTAGGGGTGCAATCGAGCCCGATGTCGGCTCACTAGCTAAATCAAATTTATTTTTTGACCTTCCTCAAACTGGTAACTGCATATATCCTTCTCTTTTAAGACCCAAAAAGCAACCTAAACTAAATGTCATTTCCATACCTAAAAATTGACTCTCCCTCATCCCTTGAAGCACTCTCTCTCTTATTATATTGGGAAGAATATGGTGGAAAGGTTCAGGATGTCTTCAACCTCATCTTGGGAATAGGCCTAAGTGCTGCAGTCTGGGCATCTGCCTCTGCTAGTGCAGGCTAAGAAATAGGTTGAATAGGTTCTAGGGCAGGCTGAGTGCCTAATGTGGCAACAACTGCTGTAGTTATAGCCTATCTCTAAAAGAAGCCTCAAGTCTGTCATTGGGCCAAAAGGGTGCTGTCCTGACTCATGGGGCACTCCTCTACTGATCTACTTCACTCAGGATATTTGTTTCAAAGCCTAGCCTAGACTAAACTCCTTTTTTGTGCTACTTTTGGTGCCATCGAATCTGGAAAAGTAGTTGTTAGTCCTTGAAATAAAAGAAAAGAACAATAAATATTGAATGAAAATTAGAAACCCAAGGTAGGGTATTTATGACCCCACCTATGGGCCATAGGTTTGACTTACGGGGGTTGTAGGTGCCCATGTAAGTGTCAGACAAAGCCCTAAAGTTTCAAGGCTTCAGGTCTGACACTTTAGGGCTTGTAAGGTTACTTAGTGTTCCACTTACAAGGCTTGTAAGTACCTATATAGGTACTCTCCTAAGGTTACTTTTAACTTTTTCCCAATATATTCATCCACACATAGTGTATTGTGTTTTTAAGCCCAATTTCATACACTACGCATATATCAATTTATGTTCACAGGTATTGCGCAAATATTTTTAGGATTTCCCTTTACTATTAAACTTCTACTTTAATATATGATATGATCACAGGTATTCTCAAACATAAATCATACATAGTTTTAATTTTTGCCAATTTAGGCTCTATAAATTTCAAATTTCATCATGAAGTATCAATTTTAGGCAATATCAAGCATTGTTTTTCAACTCCAATCATCAAGAACATATTTTTACAAAAGTTGGAGCCAAAATTGTTACCTTAATTTGAAGAGATCTGGAAGTAGAAGAAGAATAACGTGAACTTTAGCCCTACTTTGATGAGAGTGTATGTAAGTGATGGGCTTTTGAGAGATATTGACCTTTTATAGATTAAGAGGGAAGTTGGGGAGTTTGATTAGAAGTAGGAGTTTTAAATTTTAAAGTAGTAGGGTAAATGGATCGGATATGGGTATATAAAAGTGGGGGTCGGCTCGAATTGAGTCCTGTCAATTGGGCCCGGCCTAGTTTTTAGAATTTTGACACCTTATTTTTGGTCAACATACGGGGCCATTTATGGCCCATAAGTGGTACTTACGATGGGTGGAAGTTCCTCCATAAGTGAGACCTGCATTTCAATGAACCCACTTATAGGGTCATAGATTGTACTTATGACCCTCGTAAATGGGTTTGTAAGTACATCTTTAGAGACCCATAATCTTTAGATTTTCACTCTGACATGTATGACACCACTTACCTATCGTAGGTGAGACTTACGACCCTCGTAGGTGAGACTTACGACCCTCGTAAGTGGGTCCATCAGTCCACTTACTTGGACTTGTCTGAATTTTATAATTTTTACCAGCTTCTAGGTATTTTCCCATGCTTAAACATACAAAAATAATAACAATGTTAACACTAAAATATTGGGTTTCCTCTCAATCAAAGCTTGATTTAACATCGCGGCACGACGTGGCTATGTTGGATACTTTGACTTAACCAACAAGCCCATGGGTAGCCTCTCATGAAATAATTGATTTAACGTTGCAGCACGATTCGGGTACCTTGACTACTAAGAATTCATAAATGTAGACAAAGGGTTGGACTCCAAGGTCATCAACACAACTTCTCACGAAAACCACCTTCAGGTCAGTTGGCTGCTTTATGGTTTTATGAATATTGAGCTTGATTTCTTTATTATTCAGGTTGAACTTATACTCACCTCTTTCCATATCAATCGATGCTATGCTCATGTCCAAAAAGGGTCTCCCCAAAATTATGGTCATCTCAAAATCAAATTCATAATCCAATACAACAAAGACGGCTGGAAAGATTTAAGGTTTCCACCTTTACTAAAATATCAAACGATATGCCCATGGGCTTTTTCACTGTTCGATCTTCCATTAATAACCACATTGTTGTAGGTTTGGGAGGTCTCAAGCCCAGTTATTTGACACTACTAGTGGCATCAAATTAACGTATGAACTCAAGTCACACAATGCTCTGGAAAATCTAGATGACCCAATCATATAAGGAATTGTGAAGGCACTTGTGTCACCTTTATTTTGTATAAGAAATCTAGATGCAATTGCACTACAATTATGCAAACCACCCATATCCTCATTGCTGAAAGTCCTTTTATTTGTCACTAACTCTTTCATAAATTTTATGTAGCTAGGCATCTACTCAAGAGCTTCAAGAAGAGGGATATTCACACTCAACTCCTTCAGCATAACAATAAACTTCTTATACTTTTGTTCTTCCTTTTCTATTTCAATTTCTGAGGAAAAAGTAGGATAGATCATCGAATAGTTTTCACAATAGGCTCAACTTCCTTCCCCTTACCTTTATCCTTCTCAACTCATTTATCCACACCCAAAGATTTTATGATGACTCACTACTAGTCACCAACTTTTCAGGTTCTACTTTGGCTGCATCATCAATATCAACAATATTATTTCTTGACTTATCAACCAAAGACATAGGAAGATCTATAGTAGCTCTGCCACTCCAAGTTGTAATAGCTAGACAATGACCGTCGTTCTTTGGATTTTGCATAGTGTTGCTTGGAAGAGTGCCCAACAGATGCTGGTTCAACGTAGCCGACATCTAACCAAACTACTGCTTAAGCTGCTTAATCATGATGGCATGTGATTCTACTTTCTGGCTCAGTCCCAAAATGTCTATCATAATTTCCTTAAGGCAATTCTTTGAACCTTTAACTTTCTTAGTAATCAATCTTCCATCCGTGAAGTAGTATCACAGTTCCATGGTGGACATATGCACTACTCTTCTTCTTATAGTTATCCTTTTGCCTACAGCCACCATCTCTTTCTCCCCTAATTCCTATATTTGTCCCCATAATAGTTCCAACCTTGATTCCCCTACCTTGAGTTCTAAGTGTCTTGATTACACCCTCGACTTAGAAACCCGCCATCTCTCTATCTAGATATTTTTCTTCTTCTTCAAGATCAAAATCATGCGACCTAGGAGCTTTACCTTGTGCACCCACAACATTTATATTTTCTAAACTCATAGTTCCAAACTTCTTTATCAATAACATAATCTCCATACTTAGCTATGCAACCTCTTGAGCCACTTTATAATCACCAATTCTCTTCTTACTAGAAGCACCAATAGAATAAGTACCAGATCCTTTTTCATCCTCCTAAGTATGATACCCTCAGTTTGTACTAAAGACATGGTCTAATATTTCCAAAGATAACTCCCAACGCATGCTCATGAAAGCTCCACCAGTAATAGTATTCGAAACAGCTTTGGTATTGGCATTCAGGGATCGATAGAATATCGTAAGTAAATTCCTCCTCAAAATTTTGTGATTGGGCACTATCATCAAATGTTTCTTAAACCTCAACCATGCCTCATACAGTTGTTCAGAATGCAGTTGCCTAAAATTGTAAATCTTGTCCCACAACTACAATATTCTAGAAGGTGGGAAGAATCAATCCAAGAATAATTTCAGCAACTGATTCTAATTAGTGATAAACCTATGAGGTAATTCCCCTACCCATAATATCGCTTCACCAGTTTGAGAGAATGGGAAACAAATGAGTTTCAAAGCTTCTTGACTCACCCCAGGTAAATTATATAAAGTGCAGATCCCAAAAAAATTCATGATGTGTATGTTTGCATCATCAGTCAACAAACCAACTAACAAACCCTTCAGATTGAGTAGCTGAATCATAACACTCATAATGTCAAAATTTACTCCTTGGGATAATTTAGGAGGAATGATAAATCCTATCTTGATAGGCTCAACATCACCTAAGTATTCCTCTAGATCATCCTATGTAAGCAAGTACTGAAAGGATGGGGTGCTTGAGCTCTCTTTCTCCTAGCTTTGTTGAGTTCTACTTGATGCTCTACTTCTTGTCTCATTCTAAATTCTTGAGCTGCACAATGGGAAGAAGCCTCCCTCTACTCTTTAACTAATAACCAGGCAATAGTTTCCTCAGCTGTCTCTTAAACACCACTCAAAGGGGGCAGATTCAAAGCAAGTTGATCATTCTAGAAGCCCCTCATGGTGAGCTTTACGCTAGTGTTTCGACATCCTATGATTTTGTTGTAGGGTTCTTTCAAGATTTAAATCAAGTGGGGTCAAGGGATTTCCTTGACTCCTAGTAGTGGGCATATACCGGCGCACACCCCAAGAATAATAGAAAAGTAAAAACCAATGACTTCAACAAACCCTGTCAATCAATCTAAAACTATATTCCTTGGGAATGGTGCAAAAATTTGATGTTGCCCAAGTTATACCCTCCAAGAAAGTATAACATGGTCGCTGCTAAATAAAGAACCTAAATAGAGGTTGGGTTCGAACCCCTTGGGGATATCGCGAATTTCTCTCTAGAACTTATTGAAGTAGCTGAAAGATGTAGAAACATAAATTGGGGGATTTTTATGCAAACATTGAAGTAGTAACAACTCTTGATCCCTTTATGTTGAAGTTAATCTGAGATGAATATTAGGACTATGTTCCCCTCTGAATTTCTAACTCCGTAGACTTATCGTGCTTTGTCAAACTATCTTAATGCCTTGAATGAAAAACCTGACAAGGTATGTATTACCAACCATCTTATGAACACCATTGGTAAATTTCTCTCTTCACCTTGTGAGTCTTGAGTGTTGCCTTACTAACCCTTGTCTTGAATCTCAGATTAACTATCTCCTTTAGGGTGTCAAGTTAATTAGACGAGGTTTGGTAGCCTTGAAATACTATTGTGGTCTTATTTTCTTAATCTTAACCTCTCCTATGAAGTAATTATTGAATACAGGTGGGTTCTTAACTACTACAGTCATTAAGAAGACAATCAATGCAAAGAAGATCACAACACGTGCCTAAACATTGATCAAGAAAGACTTTGCACTTCCTCTACTTTGTTATTCTCTTAGGGTTCCCACAACCCTAGCAAGGTGGTTTAGCCACTCAAGTTTGCAAGATCATCCATTGAATTCAAGAAAGAAAGCATATGACTAATCCTACAATAATTTAAGAACAAAACTTAGAATCTCAAATTAATAATCAACCATAAAAACCAAGAACAAAGGATTCCAAGATCAAAAGTCAAATCTTAATATCAATATAGTGTTGTGAATGTAAAGAGTGCATAAAATAATACAAAAACATCAAAAGGATATTTATAGAATACATCAGAACCCTAAAAATCCTAACCAAAATGAATAAGGAAAACAAGGTTGGTGACTACTTATGGACCCACATACTAGCCGTAAGTGCTACTTACGGACCCTTAGATGGGTCGTAAGTGTCAGATCAATCTTTAGGCTGCATAACACCACCTATGAGGCCACTTATGAGTTCACTTACGCTCCGTAACTAACCTTTCATCATTCTTAAAACCAACATCAAACTTCAGATCCTCAAGGGACTTTTCTTCTATACTTATGTGGCCACTTATGGTGGTCATAAGATTCACTTACGGCCTATAAGTGGGGTACTCCGCACACTTTAACTATTTTCTTCTTTTTAGCTCAAGAACCTAGTTTCCTGCAAAACAAACACAAAAACACATTATATCTAACATAATGAACATGAGTACTTGTATATTTTTCAGTTTTAAGCATCAAAAGTGACATGAAACCATGACACATCAGTTAATTAGCACACTCACCCATTATTTTGTCCTCCTCCTTAATATTAATCCTATTTCATAACTACGCTATTATGGGGTAGCAATGGGCATTTCTACTTGGTAACGTTTTTGGCTTGTCCACTCACACCTTTCTTTTCTACTATGGTAGAACTGTAGGTTCAAAAGTAGTATCAACATGCTTACTTCTAAGGATTCAATTTGAATCCAAGGGGAATGTCAAAATTTATCTATCTATATAAAATTATGTATCTCAACATCATCTTTTGAATGGCTACCTCATCATCTTCATATTTGATATTCATCATCGTAATTCATACACCTATCTTCTTCTACTTTCTATCACTAGCTTAAATTTTTGTCTTCTTTCCTCTTCCTTATTTAATGTTTTGTTTTTTTTGCTTCATGTTAGTATTCGTGAACTACTATTTATTTTTTCTCCATTTTCTTTTCGTTAAACTATCATGACCCAAAAATGAGTCATGATGGCACTTATCGCAGCTCAGCCTTGATGAGTAAGTCAATCACTAAAACTGATGAAATACATTCCACGAATCTCATGAATGTATATGCATGGAATGAGGATGTAACGATCATAATAAACTCAATATGATGATATCCAATCCATCCAACATGTACATATATAAGTGAACCTAGAAATCAACTCAACATGTCCATAATTCATGATCATCAACTTTAGTCAGGAGCCAACAGAATAAATACACATGAAAGACATTATTAATATCATATCAACCACTAACTTGGCTATTTCTACCACGGTAAAGGCAATAAATTCTTAAATAAGACCTATATTTAGTAAAATAAGCCCTTGCACGGGCATTATATCTAGAATAAAGGCATTTAAAAGCATAGATAAGACTAATGATGTCAAATAAATACCCCACATAAGAAACATACAATATCAAATATTATAAGTCAGCAACAACAGAGTATCAACCCCCACACGGGCATAGAATAGTATTAATAATCTCAAAATATAAATCCCATAGTTATTGTCCGTAACCCATAACATGCTTTACTTATTTATTACCTACCCACCTCAACCTGAAAGAAGTTAAGCCATAACCTACCTCAAAATGACAAAATCCCAATCTAAAGTGCTTCAACATGGAGCCTTCTACTTATGAACAACCTCAGAATCAACTACAATATTTAAATATAGCATCTACATATTAAAAAAGCAAGTGATACCTATATTGCCCATATTTTGGTCAAATCCGAAACAGGTTTAAAAATGAGTTCAAAAACAAAAGAGGTAAAACTCAAATTTTATATTAAAAATACATTTTCAAGGTTATAGGAGTCTATAGTAGGAAACTCATGTGAAAATGGGTTAAAAACGAGGTTCAAATTGAAGAAAAATCCTTTTTAAACTTTACCGGAGAAAACCCAAATTCCTATTTTAAAATCGTGATGTAAAGTTGTTTTGATGATATAATTGATGAAAAACGGGAATAAAGTTTTGGAGCTTACCCAATCTCAAATGGTGAAGGATTCCTTAAGAATCGCCCAAACCCTAAACTCAAGGGTCCAAAAATGGAGAAAAAATATGAAAAAGAGTATATATACTGATTTTGCGATGGTTGTTTAAGCGACAAATTGACCATTTAAGTCTCTACCCAAAAACTAGGTCAGATGGAACTTGTCCCGGCCTAGCCTTGTCAAATAAGCCAGTCATTAAAACTGATAAAAGAAACAAAAATGATAATAACATAAATCCAACGGAGACTTCTAGAACAAATTCGGGCCAACCACGAAATACACACATAATGCCCGAAAGTCTGAAAAATAACATAAACCACCCAAAACATGGTCTCATAATTAAGACCAATCAATGTACAAATCCAAAACTGAAGGTACAAAATTTGTCTCTTACCCAAATAAAGACATTGCTAAGATAGAATGAGATACAAAAATCCACCCTGAACAGTAAAACAAACTATTACCTTAAATATCACCAATAACCAACATATCTCAACCTTTGCATGTCATACTCATATTAGGATTTGTAAAGAAAGGACACAATAGGAGTGGATATGATCAAATTTTACTTAGTAGGTATCATAGACCGATTGAGCAAAGTAGGAAATAAAATAAGTAAAATATACTCTGAGTACGTCACCTGCAAAAACAAAAGTCTCAAACGGGAGATCACACCAACTTTATTTGAGCTTCTAACATATAAAAGTATATGAAAATAGTAACAACATAGATATAAAGAATAAAATACATAAAAACTACACATAAATCAAGGAAACTAAGGAAAGCAAGCAATATAAGTCTGCAATGCAATGTGTATGGAATGAATGATGAAAGCCATCACATGACTTTTTTATATACCTATCGAGTTCGCAGTTACCAAATTGGATCAACGGGGAGGTTCACAATCCATATACTATATCTTATATCTCAATATCATCTCTTGTAATTGGCCCATGTTCATGGAGAGGGTTTCATAAAACTACCTCATTGCCTTTCAAAAATAGTGTTTTCTAGTTGTACCGGTATCTCATGAATGTAAATTTATAGAATGAGGACATAATGCTCAAAATTAACTCAAATGATGATATCCAATCCGTCCAGTATGGAATATGTAAAAGTGAACCCAAAAATCAACTCAGTACGTCCATAATTCATCATTATCAACTTCAATTAGGTACCATTCAAATAAATATACATAAAAGACATTATTAATATGACATTAACTCCTAACTCAGGTATTTTATCATGATAAAGCAATCAATTCTCAAATAAGGCCTAAATTAGAAAAAATTTCCCCTGTACGAGCACCATATCTAGAATTAAATGCATTTAGATGCATAGATAAGGCCAACTATGCCAAATAAAGATCCTACACGGGCAACACAACACCAAGTAGAGCGAGTCAATAACAGCAACATATAAGCCCCCACTCGATCATACAACCGTATAAATATACTTGAAATATAAATCCTATAGTTATTTTCTTCAACTTATAACATGCTTTAGTTATTCATTAACTGCCTAACAATTCGAATAAAGTTAAGCCATAACTTACCTCTAAATAATAAAATCCTAATTTAAGGTGCTTCAACACAGAATCCCGTCACGAACAGCCTTAACACCAATCATAACATTCAAATATATAGCATCTCCACATTAAAAGAAAGAAAACCCTATAAATATTGCCCGTATTCAGGCCGGGATCAAAATAAGTTTGAAAAATGAAAGGGGTAAAACTAAAATTTTGTTTCAAAAACACAATCCCCATTGTTATGAGAGCTTATAGGACACATTGAAATGGGTTAAAATCAAGATCCAAAGCAAAAATATTTGATATTCATCATCGTAATTCATACACCTATCATCTTCTACTTTGTTTCACTAGCTCTGTTTTCTTCTATTCTCTTCCTTAGTTGACGTTTTATTTTTTCTGCTTTATGCTTGTATTCATGAACTACTTTTATTTTTTATCCATTTTTTTTGTTAATGTGTCATGACTCAAAAATGGGTCATGATGGTACTTATTACGGCTCAACCTTGAAAAGTAAGTCAATCACTCAAACTGATAAAGAAAAAATAAATCAACAATAGCATAAATTAAGGCAAGATTTTTATAGCGACGTCAAGGCAATACGAAACATAATTAAAATGCAAGTCTAAAAGAAATCTCATGAATCTCCAAAATTTGGTGTAGTATTGTTAAAGCATCTAGTACATAACGAAAACCCAAAAATACATATCTATATCTAAAAATGAAATAAAGACATAAGGTAAGATAAGAGGAGGTTCAAACTAATCCATTACTTAGTTCTTTAAACAAAAGAACTAAGCAAAACCACTCTAATCCACACATAATGAACCACTTAATTCTTTATTCAAACTTAAATCTACATAAAAAAAGTATAGTAAGACTGAGTATAGTCCACTTATACTCGGTAGGTATCATAGGCCGAATGAGTAAAATAAGAGACATAAGTAAAGAAAACTATTAGCACGTCACCTGCATGCAGAAAAGTCCCAAATGGTAGCTCAAAATGTCTTTACTAACAATTTTAGTATATAAACAAAAACAAAAAAACATAGAAATAGATGAAGAATATTCTGAAACTAAACACAAGTCGAGTAAAGTAAAGAAATCATGATAGATGCATATGCGAATACAATGCAATGCAATATGGATGAGAAGAGTAATGAAAGTCACTGTATGACTTTCTGTATACACCCACCGAGATTGCATCTCCAAGGTATGATCCATGGGAAGTTCACAACAATATACTATATCTTATATCTCAATATCAACTTATATCTCCATCTCGTGTTCATGGAGAGGGTTTTCATAAAAGTGTCATTTTCTTTCAAAAGCAATATTTTTCAATGATACTAGTATCTCATGAATGTAGTATATGTATGGAATGAGGATATAATGCTCACAATAAACTCAGTATGATTATATCTAATCCATCCAACATGTACATATATAAGTGAATCGAGAAATCAACTCGATATGTCCTTAATTCATGATCATCAACTCTAGTTAGGAACTATCAGAATAAATATGCATGCAAGACATCATTAATATCATATCAACCCCTAAATTGGATATTTCTATCATGATAAAGGAAATCAATGCTTAAAAAAGACCCATATTTAAGAAAATAATCCCTTACACGGGCATCATATCTATAATAAAGGCATTTAAAAGCATAGAAAAGACTAATGATGACAAATAAAGTCCCCACACAAGCAGCACATAATATTAGATATTATAAGTCAGCAATAATAGAGTATTAGCCCCTACATGGGAATAGAATAATATTAATAATCTCAAAATATAAATTCCATAGTGATTTTCCCTAACCCATAACATGCTTTATTTATTTATTAACTACCCAACTACAATACCTCACACTTTTCTTAGTCCCATTTAGCTCCTAGTATATCAAGGTTTAATTTTAAAAATGAATAACTCTTGATACATTTACAATTTTGCATCTCTAACCCACTAATGTATAGATAATTATATCAGCTTTCCAGCGATATCAATATTTCTAAAATCTGATACTCAGGTGAGAAGTTATGGCACTTTTAGTAAAAAATAGTAGAGTACCGCGATAGCACCGCATCGCGGTGAAGTGCAGATTCATAATTTTCTATTTCCAGTGAAGCACAGTGATTATACTGCATTGCAGTAAAGCCCAAAATCTCATTCGTCCCATTCCAGTAGCTCATCGCAATTTTCCAGTATCGCGCTAGAATTCTTGATGGAATAGACACCGCATCATGGTGGAGTGCAATTTCACACTCGCCTTTTCTAGTGACACAATGTGAAAGCACCGTGTCATACCAGAGTGCAAAATACCACTCGTTCCTTTTTTTAGTGAGTGAACGCAATAGAATCGCATTGTGGTGGAGTGCAAAATTAGGATTTCCAGTTTTGAACTAATTTTTCAAAAGTGCAACTTAGTCTTTTCCCAAGCTCCCAATTCATGTAAAATACAATATTAGTCCCTTTTAAGCCTAATACACTCATTATTCATGAAATTACTCTCAAAGAAACCCTAGAACTCCAAATTTCAAACCTCAAGAAATTTAAATTCCACCATTTTTTTCCAAGATAACCCAAAATTCAAGATTCCCAATACAAGATCTTCAAGAAACAATATTCAAGAGAGCAAATGAGAACTTAAAGTTCAAGCTTCTTCATCCATTCATCAATTAAGGTATGTGGGGTTATGAACAAGGATAATCCTTTTATCCTTATGCCCAAAATTAGTTTTAAAGTTGATTTTTACATGTAATTATATGAATTTCAGTTTAGGGTTTATACCCACTAATCATTATTAGAAGATTATGAGATTACAAGTTATTTAGATGTTGAATTACATGTCTACTTTTGTATTTTTATGCGTGACATTATTTTCCAGATTTAGAATTGAATTTTTAAGATTTTCATTACTAAGCATGAACTTATGATGCTTTGACTTGAACTTGATGCATGGGTTATTAAGACCTAGTTTGAATGTTGATATTTCAAGAATGACTAGGCTTTAAGCATCCTATGATTATTTTACATTCAGATTTTGAATCAAGATTTGATCTTTTAATCCCAGCTAAGATACAGAATCCACTTTACAGTTTTAATTATAGTTTACAGTAAATAGATACACAAGTGGTTTTCATTATAAACCCTTATATTAGTTTTAAAAGTGGATTTCCTATAGAATGAGCGTACAGATTAAAGGGAGTAGTATTTAGCACCGAGTTGGGTATGTTTACATGCCCCAGAATTATGAGCCAACATAGGTTTACATTATCAGATTATTCCCTTTTCTATATGGATAACAGTTACAGATGTGATCACTTAGCTTAGGTTATATTCCTTGGAAAGAGTATGACATCTCTCTCCAACGTAAGGTTTTTCCATAAAGGAACTAAAAGTTGGACACTATGATAGCTCACATAGTGTATGTTGGTTAGAAGAACCTCCCTATAGAAAAGAGTAATCCTAATAGAAAATCTTTTAGAAACTAAGTGTAAAAGCTCACAGCTTTATTCAAATATTTCTTTATATAAGACATTAGCTATGAGATTTCAGCTTTTAGTTTGTAGATATAAAAGTGAGTCCTTTCTACACTTAGACATCATGAGTTAATGATAGAATTGAAGTACAACTTTTAGAACTAAGCATTATGACTCACTAGATTTATGCAATATATTTTGTTACTCATGATTATGATTCTGAGTTTCCAGTTATTCAAGCTAATGCGAGTTATCTACACTTAGCATGCATTCTTTTAGAAATTTATAATAATGTTGAGATATTGTCTAACTTATACATTCACCCCCATATGCTCAGTACATTCTAGAAGTACCGATCCATATTTACGTTTATGTGCTACATTGTTTAATAGTATAGGTTCAGGTTCTCAATTTCAACAGCGTGAGTGATTTCAAGCATCTCCATCCAGGGAGTCAGACAAGCCACGTTGCGTAGAGTCTTGACATAGGTGTGAAGCACGCAATATTTATGAGCAAGAGGCTATGGGATATTTCAGGAAATCATCTCTTTCTTTTATTATCTATCATGCTTATAGTGTCTCTATCTACTTTCAACTAATGCTCTTACATGACAGTTGAATATGCCTCCTCATTGAGCTAATGTACACAAAAATAGTAACCAGCCACCCCAGCCTGTTGAATATTTGAATGAGAATGTATCCCATGCTGAATTTTGGGCTGCCTTTCAGGCGTTGGCCTAGGAAGTGTCTGCCAATGTTCAGGGCAACCATCAGGTGATAGTCCTACTTAAAAAGAATGGGGATTTAGTGATAGACAAATTTTTTATTTTATGAAAATGAATCTATCTGAGTTCTTTGGGTCAAAAGCAGGTGAGGACCCATAACTTTACTTAGATAAGTTGAGGAAGATCACCTAAATTATGTATATTATTGAAGAGGAGAGTGAGGTGTTAGCATCCTATAGGCTGAAGGATGTAGCATATGATTGGGTGATTATATGGAAGAAGGGTACAGGTGAGAATGCAGATCCTATGAGTTTGCAGGTATTTTAGGACATGTTTCTAGACATGTTCTTTCTGTGTGAGATAAGAGAAGATAAGGTAGAGGAGTTTGGTAAAACCGAGAAAGGGCTCGATGACAGTGAAAGAGTAATTCCTTAAATTTAACCAGTAGTCTAAGTATGCCCCTGACACGATGGATGAACCTAGGTCGAGTATGAGTAAGTTTGTTACTGGGGTATCTGTCTTGGTAGTCAAGAAGTGTAAGACTGCCATATTTATTGAGGATATGGATCTTTCTAGGCTGATGATTCATGCTTAACAGATTGAGGTAGAAAAGTTGAAGGGAGAGAGAGGAAAAATAAGAATGCTAGAACTGGGCAGTTTGAATATGTCCAGACAAAGTATGAAGGGGGAAATCATTCACATTTTTAGAGTCGCTCGTCTATGCCAGCGCCATCTTCAGCCAGTGCTCCCACCCCCAAAGTTAGCCAGGAGCAGTGGGATGAGACTTCTTTGTCTAGGTCTCAAAATAGTGTGAGTGGAAAACCCAGTTATCTTTCATATGCTAAGTATGGTAAGAATTATCTTGGTGAATACTTGTTCAGAAAGAAAGGTTGTTATGGTTTTGGTAAGTTGGGTCATGAAATTAAAGTGTGTCCGTATGCTAAGCAAGGAAGCAGGGTTTTTTTGTCTCCAGACTTAGGCTAATAGTGCACCAGCTTCTCTAGGTCACCTAGTCCCCCTTCAGGGCGCATCATTAAGTACCGTATTGGTTAACACCAGAATTAGTTCTATACTTTACCATCCCGTTAGTAGCAGGAGAGCTCACCAAATATTGTTACTGTTATGCTTTGTGTCTTTCATCTTGATATTTATGTGCTATTAGACATCGAATCAAATCTCTATTATGTGATCCCACTAGTTGCAGTGAATTTTAAAGTAGGTCCTGAATAGCTTTCTAAGCCCTTCTTAGTTTCTACCCTAGTGGGCTAGTCAGTTGTTGCCAAGCAAATTTATAGAAAGTGTCCTATCACTGTTCTTTATAATATCATGTTAACAGACTTAATAGAGTTAGATATGGTCCACTTTGACCTTATTTCGGGCATAGATTGGCTCCATTCCTATTATGCATCTATAGATTGTCGCACTCGAGTGGTGAAGTTTTAGTTTCTAGATGAGCCAGTCTTTAAGTGGGAAGGTAATTCAATTTCTCCCAAGAGTCATTTCATAGCCTATATTAAGGCCATAAAGTTGATATCAAAAGGGTACATCTATAATCTAGTTTTAGTCGAAGACACTAAGACTGAGGCTCCAACAGTTCAATCAGTCCGTGTAGTCAATGAATTTCCTGAGTTTTTTTCCAAAGATTTGCCAGGGTTACTACCTGATAGGTAAATAGAATTCGGTATTGACCTTCTTCTAGATACTCAGCCTAGCTCCATTCCTCTATATCGTATGGCTCCAGTTGAGCTTAAGGAGTTAAAAGAGAAACTTAAAGATCTCTTAGATAAAGGTTTCATAACGCCTAGTGTCTTCCCATGGGGCTCTTCCGTCCTATTCGTGCAAAAGAAATATAGTTCTTTGTAAATGTGCATTGACTATCATTAACTGAATAAAGTCACAATCAAAAACAAATATCCTCTTCATAGGATTGATGACTTATTCGACCAACTCCAAGGTGCAAGTTACTTCTACAAGATAGAACTTAGATCCGGCTATTATTAGCTTAAAGTAAGGGAATGTGATATTCCAAAGACAGATTTTAGACTCGTTACAGTTATTTCAAGTTTTTAGTCATATCCTTCGGGTTGACAAATGCCCTAGTAGCCTTCATGGACTTGATGAATAGAGTGATCAAATAGTATTTGGATATATTTGTCATAGTATTTATCAATGATATTCTTGTCTATTCTCGTAGTGAGGATGATTATGCAGTCTATCTTAGAATTGTATTGCAAACTCATAGAGAACACCAGTTGTTCACCAAATTTAGTAAATATGAATTTTGTCTAAGATTAGTAGCTTTCCTCGGTCATATTATTTCCAATGATGGCATTAGAGTAATCCCCAAAAGATAGAAGAAGCAAGAAACTATCCTAGACCTATTTCTCTATCAGACATCAGGAGTTTCTTGGGTTGAATTAGCTATTACAGATGTTTTGTTAAGGGTTTTTCATCTATTGCATCCCCTATGTCGATATTGACTTAGAGAAAAGTTATGTTTCAGTGGTCAGATTCCTGTGAGAAGAGTTTTCAGGAGATGAAGACTTGACTCACTTCAGCCCTAATTTTAGCACTACCTGATGGTACAAATAGATTTTTTGTCTATTGTGATGCTTCTTGAATTGATCTGGGTTGTGTTTTGATGTAGAGGGGTAAGGTTATAGTCTATGCCTCCAGGCAGCTTAAACCTTATAAAAAGAACTACCCTACCCATGACCTTGAGTTAGTTTTTGTTGTATTTGCATTGAAAATTTGGAGGCACTATCTTCATGGATGTATGTTGATGTGTTTACGGACCACAAAATCTTGCAATATGTGTTTACTCAGAGGGAGTTAAATCTTCATTAGAAAAGGTGGTTAGAATTGTTGAAGGATTATGATATGAGTGTGTTATATCATCCAGGAAAGGTCAATGTAGTGGCAGACACCCTTAGTAGACTGTCCATGGGCAGTGTTGCTCATGTGGAGAATGATAAGAGAGAAATAGTTCGATAAGTTCACCGGTTAACTAGATTGGGTGTGAGGTTGGTTGACCCAAATAAAGGGACTATTTAGGTTTAGAGTAGTTTAGGTGAAAGAGAAACAGGATAAGGACTCTAGTTTGGTCAAACTGAAGGGGTTAGTTAAAGACCAAAAGGTAGGGATTTTCTCTGAAGAGGGAGATGGTGCGTTGAGATACTAAAGTAGATTGTATGTGTTGTGTGTTGACGATTTGAGGCATTGAATTATGGCACAAGCACATGGTGCACGTTACTCTATTCATCCAGAAGCAACTAAGATGTTCCATGATTTATGAGAAGTCTATTGGTGGAGTAGTATAAAGAAAGATATCATAAAATTTGTTGCAAAGTGTGCAACATATAAACAGGTTAAGGTAGAGCACCAAAGACCTGATGGCACTTTGCAGGAGTTTAGTATTCCCACATGGAAGTGGGAAGAGGTGAACATGGATTTTATGATAGGATTACCCCATTCGCATCGACAACATGAGTTGATTTGGGTTATTGTAGACAGATTGACCAAATCAGCCCATTTTTTGCCAATTCACATATCCTACACCATTGAAGATTATGCTAAGCTATATATCAAAGATTTAGTTAGATTACATGGAGTCCCCTTGTCCATCATTTTAGATAGAGGTACTCAATTTACCTCTCAGTTTTGGAAAGCCTTTCAGAAGGGTCTTGGTACCCAAGTTCATCTCAGTTCAGCTTTTTACCTGCAGACAGATGGTCAGGTAGATAGGACCATTCAGACCCTAGAGGATATGTCGAAAGCATGTGTTCTTGACTTCAAAGGCAGTTGGGATGACCACTTTCCGTTGATCGATTTTGCCTATAATAACAGTTACCATTCTAATATTCAGATGGCCCCATTTGAGGATCTTTATGGATGGAGATGTAGATCACCATTCAGTTGGTTTGAAGTAGGTAAGGCTACTTTGATTGGGCCAGCTATGGTATTTTAGGCCATGGAGAAAGTTCAGTTGATTCGAGATATATTGAAGGCAACTTAGAGTAGTCAGAAATCTTATACAGACGTAAGAAGGAGAGATCTTGAGTTTGAAGTAGATGATCTTATTTATTTGAAGGTTTCACCCATGAAGAGGGTGAAGAGGTTTGGTAAAAAGGGGAAGCTTAGTCCCCGATATGTGGATCCCTACAAGATATTGAGTCGTGTGGGGAAAGTAGCGTATGAGATTGAGATACCTGAAGACCTGTCATCAGTTCATGCAGTATTCCATGTGTTCTTATTGAAGAAGTGCATTGATGATTCAACTTTTGTAGTCCCTCTAGAAAGCACAAATATTTAGAATAACCTTTCATACAAAGAACTTCCAGTAGATATTCTTGATCATCAGATCCGTAGACTAAGGAACAAAGAAGTTCCCTTGGTCAAAGTCTTGAGGCGAAATCAGTCTGTTGAGTATGCTGCTTGGGAAGCAGAAGAAGACATGCGAACCAAGTATCCTCACTTCTTCTCCACAAACTCAGATTTAGCTTAAGGTAACAATCATCCTTAATTAAGTTCTTTTCCGGTCTCAATTTCAGCCATGTGTTTATATTCATGTCAATTCATGCATTCGCAGATTAGTTCAGTCGCTCAGTATATTTTAGATTCAGTCATATAGTTCTATTTTAGTGGTGCATGACAGTATATAGTCTCAGTTCCTCAGTATCCTTAATTTAACTAGTCTCATTCGAGGACGAATGTTCCCGGGGGGAGATATTGTAATACCCCACACTTTTCTTAGTCCCATTTAGCTCCTAGTGTGTCAAGTGTCAACTTTAAAAATAAATAAATCCTGATATGTGTAGAATTTTCCAACTCTAGACCAACCAATGTGTAGATAATTAAGTCAACTTTCCAACGATACTAATTTCACCAAAATATGATACTCGAGTGAGAAGTTATGGCGCTTTTAGTGAAAAGTAGTAGAGCACCATAATAGCACCGCATCATCGTGAAGTGGAGATTCACAATTGTACATTTTCCAGTGAAGCACCGTGATTATGCCGCATTGTGATGAAGCCTAAAATCCCATTCGTTCCTTTACAGTAGCTCACTATGATTTGCTAGTATCGCGTCAGAATTCTTGATGGAACAGACACCGCATCGCGATGGAGTGCAATTTCGCCCTTGTTCTTTTCCAGTTACACAATGCAATAGCACTGCATCACTCCAGAGTGCAAAATGGCACTCGTTCCTTTTCCAGTGAGCCACCACGATAGTACTGCATCATAGTTGAGTGCAAAATTAGGATTTCCAGTTTTGAACTAATTTTTCCAAAGGGCAACTTAGTCTTTTCCCAAGCCCCAATCGTGTAAAACACAAGATTACACTTTTTCTAGGCCTAATACTCTCATTATTCATGAAATTACTCTCAAAGAAACCCTAGAACTTCAAATTTCAAACCTCAAGAATCCAAATTCCACCATTCTTTTTCCAAGATAACCTAAAATTCAAGATTCCCACTACAAGATCTTCAAGAAACAATCTTCAAGAGCAGAAATAAGAACTCAAATTTCAAACTTCTTCATCCATTCATCAATTAAGGTATATGGGGTTATGTACAAGGATAATCCTTTCATTCTTGTGCCCAAAATTAGTTTTAAAGTTGATTTTTACATGAAATTATATGGATTTCAATTTAGGGTTTATACATATTTATCATTATTACAAGATTATGAGATTACGAGTGATTTAGATGTTGAATTGCATGTCTACTTTCGTATTTTTATGCATGTGACATTATTTTCCAAATTTAGAATTAAATTTTCAAGATTTTCATTGTTAAGCATGAACTTTATGATGATTTGACATGAACTTGATGCATGGGTAATTAAGCCCTAGTTTGAATGTTGATATTTCCAGAATGACTAGGCTTTAAGCATCCTATGATTAGTTTACATTCAGATTTTGAATCAAGATCTTTTGATCTCAGCTAAGATATAGAATCCTCTTTATAGTTTTAATTATAGTTTACAGTAGACACATACATAAGTGGTTTTCATTATAAACCCTTATATTAGTTTTAAAAGTAGATTTCCTACAGAATGAGCATACATATAAAAACGAGTAGTATTTAGCACCGAGTTGGGTATGTTTACATGCCCCAAAACTACGAGACAATGTAGTTTCAGATTATCTGATGGATGACAGTTATAGATGTGATCACTTAGCTTAGGTATACTTCTTGGCAAGAGTATGGTACCTCTCCTCAATGTGATATTTTTTCATAAGGGAACTAGACGTAGGATACTATGACATCTTCCATAGTGTATGTTGGTTAGAAGAACTTCCCTACGGAAAAGAGTAATCCTAATAGAAAAGCTTTTAGAAACTAAGTGTAAAGGCTCACAACTTTATTCAGATATTGCTATACATAAGACATTAGCTATGAGATTTCAGCTTTCAGTTTGTAGATATAAAAGTGAGTCCTTTCTACACTTAGACAACATGAGTTAAAGATAGAATTCAAGTACAACTTTTAAAACTAAGTGTTATGACTTACTAGATTTATAGAGCATGATTTGATACTTATGATTTTAGAACTAAGTATAATGACTCATGAGATTTATATTACATGTTTCATTGTTCATGACTTATGAGATTTATATTTTTGACTTATTCAAGCTATGTGAGTCATTCATATTTGCATACATGGTTTCATAAAGAGTAATGATATGTACTACATTGTGCTAATCCACATTTATGTCTGTGTGCTACATTGTCTCATAATGTAGTTTCAGGTGCTCAGTCTCAACCGCGTCAGTGATTCTCGAGTACCTTTGTTTACACTCTACAGTTGGTGAGTCTTCATGGTTCAAGGACCTATTTCTTAGATTTTCAACCTTGATATCAATTGTTATGTCATTCGGTTCAGTCGAGTCAGTTGGGGGTTTGTCCCAATGACTCTCTAGTTCAGTAGTAAGTAGAGGCCAGTTGGACTAGACTAGTAGTTGAGTTCTAGATTTTTAGTATTGATTTCTCAGATGATTATTTTAGTTGTTTCAGTTCATATTTTATATGATATAGTATTGGTGATTGACTTATCTATCCTAAAGTAAGTGTTAGAAGTAGTAGCAGGCTCAAAGGGTTAGCTTGGGGCTACTTGTGGCCTAAAGCACTGTGTGACATTCCAGAATGAGATTTCGGGGCATTACGAACTTGGTATCAAAGCCTCAGGTTTAAAGAGTCCAAGGAAGTTTGACATGCCACGTTACGTAGAGTTTTGATCATCGATGTGTAACACGCCAAATAGTGCATACAGTTGTTTCTCTCTACTATTAATTCATGCTCTTTTATAACAGAAAATGCCTCCCTAAATAGCTAATGCCTATAGAAATGATAACCAGCATTCTCAGCCTGTTGATCCCCTGAATGAGAATGTGTCTCATGCTGAGTTTCGAGCAGCTTTTTAGGTATTAGCCTAGGTGGTCACCGCAAATATTCAGGCCAATAACTAGGCTGCAGTTCTACATTAGCAAGGAGGTGATTTAGCTGTATCTAGGATTTGAGATTTTTTGAGAATGAATCCGCCAGAGTTTTGTGGGTCGAAGGCATGTGAGGACCCACAGTTGTATCTTGATTAGGTGAAGAAGATCACCCAAGTTATGCATATTTCTAAGGAAGAGAGTGTAGGATTGGCATCTTATAGGCTGAAAGATGTTTCATATGATTGGATTGTGATGTGGAGGAAGAGTATAGGGAATAATGAAGCTCCTATGACTTGGAAAATATTTCAGGATACGTTCCTGGATAAGTTCTTCCCACTTGAGATGCGGGAAGCAAAGATAGAGAAATTCATGAACCTGAGGCAAGGCTTTATGATAGTAAAAGAGTATTGCCTTAAGTTCAACCAGTTATCCAAGTATGCTCCTGATTTGATGGTTGACCCCAGAACTAGTATGAGTAAGTTTGTGACCGGTGTGTCTGGATTGGTTGTTAAGGAGTGTAGGATTGCTATGCTCAATAGACACATGGATCTTTCTAGACTGATGATACATGCTTAGTAGATTGAGGTAAATAAGATAAAAGATAGAGATAGAGTAAGAGAAAATAAGAGGGCTAGATCAGAGCAACATGAGTATGGTTAGACGAGATCTCATGAAGGGAATCATCTATAGTTTTAGAGAAGTTCATATATGCCAGTGTCTTCATCAGATAGTGCCCCTGCACCCAGAAATAGGCAAAAGTAGGGGAATAAATCTTCTATGTCTTTTTCCTAGAAAAGTGTGAGTAACAGGTCTAGTTAACCCCCATGTTCTAAGTGTTGCAAAACTCATTACGATGAGTGTTTGGCTGAACAGAGGGGTTGTTTTAGTTATGGAAATTTAGGCTGTAGACTTAGAGAGTGTCCGTATGCTAGGAAGGATAATAGAGATGTTCGACCCCATACTGAGGTTACCAGTACACCTGCTATTTTATCCCGTCCAGCCCCTCTTCAAGGTGCTTCATCCAGCATAGCTGGCGGTTAGCGCCAGAATTGATTCTATACCTTACCATCCCATCAGGAATAAGAAGATTCTCCAAATATTGTTACTGTTATGCTCCGTGTCTTTCACTTTGATGTTTAAGTATTGTTGGACCCTGGGTCAAGTTTCTCTTATGTGACCCCATTAGTTGCTGTGAATTTTGAGATAAATATCAAAAAGATCCCTGAGCCTATGCTAGTTTCTACCCCAGTAGGTGATCCAGTCATTGCTAAGCAAGTTTATAAAAAGTGTTTTATTATTGTTCTTCATAAGGTCATATTCGCTGATTTGATAGAGTTAGATATGGTCGATTTTGAACTTATTCTGGGTATGGATTGGCTTTATTCCTGTTACACATCTATAGACTGTCGTATCTGTGTGGTCAAGTTTCAGTTTCTTGATGATCCAGTCTTCGAATGTTCTGGTAATTTTGCATCTCTCAAGAGTCATTTTATATCCTATCTCAAAGCCAGAAAGCTAATATCCAAATGTTGCATCTATCATCTAGTTCGAGTTAAAGACACTAAATTTAAGACTCCAACTATTCAGTCTATCAACATAGTTAAGAAGTTTCCTGATGTTTTTCCAGAAGATCTCCTAGGGGTACCTCCCAATAAAGAGATAGAGTTTGGGATTGACTTCTTCTTGATACACAGCCTATTTTTATCCGTCCATACTATATGACACCCACAGAACTTAAGGAGTTAAAAGTTTAACTCAAAGATCTTTTAGACAAAGGTTTCATAAGGCCAAGTGTTTCTCCTTGGGGCACACCCGTCCTGTTCGTGCAAAATAAAGATGGTTCTTTATGTATGTGCATTGACTATCGTCAGCTTAATATGGCCACAATCAAGAATAAGTACCCTCTTCCTAGAATTGATGACTTGTTTAATCAATTGCAAGGTGAAACTTATTTTTCAAAGATAGGCCTTAGATCCGGCTATTATCAACTTAAAGTAAGAGAGTGTGATATTCCAAAGACAGCCTTCCGATGCCGCTATGGTTATTTTGAGTCTCTAGTCATGTCTTTCAAGCTAACCGATGATCCATCAGTTTTTATGGACCTCATGAATTGTGTGTTCAAATAGTATTTATATATGTATTCTATAGTATTCATAGTCGATGTTTTTGTGTACTCCCGTAGTGAGGATGACCATGTAGACCATCTTAGAATTGTCCTGCAGACTCTTAGAGATCATTAATTGTTCTCTAAATTTATCAAGTGTTAGTTTTGGCTAAGGTCAGTAGATTTTTTGGGTCATATTATTTCAGGTGAAGGCATTAGAGTTGATCCCTAAAAGACAGAAGCTGTAATAAAATTGGCCTAGATCTATTTCTCCATCAAACATTAGGAGTTTCTTGGGTCTAGTTGGCTATTATTGCCATTTTATCAAAGGTTTATCTTCTATTGCATCTCCCATGGCCCGATTAACCCAAAAGAAATTTAAGTTCCTGTGGTCAGATTCCTATGAGAAGAATTTTCAGGAGTTGAAGACTCAACTCACTTCAGCCCCTGTATTAACTTTTCCCGATGGTATGGATGGTTTTGTGGTGTATTGTAATGTCTCTAGAATTAGACTGGGTTGTGCATTGATACAGAAAGGTAAGGTTATAGCCTATGCCTCTAGGCAGTTGAAACCGCATGAAAAGAATTACCTAACCTAAGATCTTGAATTAGCTGCTGTGGTTTTTGCTTTGAAAATCTGGAGACACTATCTTTATGGTGTTCATGTTGATGTGTTTACTGATCATAAAGGAATGCAATATATGTTTACTTAGAGGGATTTGAATCTTAGACAGAGAATAAAGTTAGAGTTGCAAAAAGATTATGATATGAATGTGTTATATTATTTGGGCAAGGCCAATGTAGTGGCAGACGCCCTTAGTAGGTTGTGTATGGGTAGTGTGGCTTATGTGGAGAAGGATAATAAAGAATTGGCTCATGAAATTTGTCAAGTTTGGGTGTTAGGTTATTTGATTCAGCTGAAGGTAATGAGTGGGTTCAGAGTAGTTCCGAATCCTTCTTAGTTTTGGAAGTGAAGGGGAAGCAAGACATAGATCCTAGTTTGGTCAAACTGAAGGAGTCAGTTAAGGACCAAAAGGTAGAGGCTTTCTCCTAAGGGGGAGATGGTGTGTTGAGGTTTTAGGGTATATTGTATGTTCCTTGAGTTGGTGATTTGAGGTAGAGAATTATGGATGAAGCGCATGGTGCGCAATATTCTATTCATCCCGGTGCTACCAAGATGTACCATGACTTGCGGGAAATCTATTGGTGGAGTGACATGAAGAAGGATATAGCAGAGTTTGTGGCAAAGTGTACAACTTGTCAACAAGTTAAGGTAGAGCACCAAAGACTTGGTGGTGTAATACAAGAGTTTGGTATACCCACTTGGAAGTAGGAAGAGGTGAATATTGGTTTCGTGATTATTTTACCCCTTTTACGTTGTCATCATGATTCTATTTGGGTTATGATAGAAAGGATGACTAAGTTAGCACTTTTCCTGCTAGTGCATATGTCTTATAAAACTGAGGATTATGATAAGTTGTATATCTGAGAGTTAGTCAGATAGCATGGAGTTCCCTTGTCTATCATCTCAGATAGAGGTACTCAATTTACTTCCCAGTTTTGGAGAGCCTTTTAGAAGGGTCTTGGTACCCAAGTACATCTTTGTTCTGCCTTTCATCTTCAGATAGATGGTCAGGCTGAGAGGACCATCTACACTCTGGAAGCTATGTTTAGGGCATGTGCCCTTGATTTTAAAGAAAGTTGGGATGAGCATTTGCCATTGATTGAATTTGCATATAAAAATAGTTATCATTCTAGAATTCAGATGGCCCCATTTGAGGCTTTTTATGGGAGGAGATGTAGATCACCTATAGGTTGGTTTAAAGTGGGTAAGGCTGATTTGATTGGACCTGATACAGTGTTTGAGGCTATGGAGAAAGTCAAGCTGATTAGAGAGAGATTGAAGATAGCTCAAAGCCATTAGAAGTAATATGCAGATGTGAGAAGAAGGGACCTCAAGTTTGAGGTGATTTGGTGTATTTGAAGATTTCACCCATGAAAAGGGTGAAGAGATTTGGCAATAAGGGGAAGCTTAGTCCCCGTTATGTTGGCCCCTATAAAATTCTAACCATGTTGGGAAAGTAGCTTATGATGTAGAGTTGCCCGCAGAATTGTCAGTTGTTCATCCTGTCTTTCACGTCTCCATGCTTAAGAAGCACATTGGTGATTCCATTATAGTAGATCTTTCAGAGAGCTCAGATATTTAGAACAATCTTTCATATAAAGATATTCCAGTTGAGATCCTAGACCATCAGATTCGTAGACTAAGGAACAAAGAAGTTCCTTTGGTCAAAGTTTTGTGGTGAAATCAGCTAGTTGAGGGTGCTACTTGGGAAGCAGAAACAGATATGCGAGCCAAGTACCCCCATCTCTTCTCCATAAGTTCAGATCAAGCCGAAGGTGCTATTCTTTCTTAATTCAGCTCCTCTTTAACCAAAGAGTCAGCTATATAGATATTCTCATTATGAGTCCATGCATTATCTGAAGTACTCAAAGATTATGATGGTGTAGAGTGAGTTTAGTAAATTATTTTAGTAGTACATCTTTAGTTTTCTCTGTATTCTAAGCCTAACTAGTGACATTCGAGGGAGAATGTTCCCAAGGGGGAGATATTGTAAGATCCCACAAAATCCTCATCATCTAAATCCATTAAACGATGCCCAAAGAGTTTCTAAACTTAGAAAGTCTAGCTAAGTGTTGGGACTTAGTCATTTCTAGAGCCTCAAAACTTTGAGAATTTTATTACCAGCCTTCTCGGCCTTTGATAGTTGATATTTTAACTAATTAATGATTAGGGAAGTCAATAGGTTTTCCCAAATAAGTTTCAAAATTTTCGGTCCACGTTTAGACCATGTTTGGTGTCCCAAAACAGTGGACCAACGCGATCTTGGCGCGCCGCATCGCCCATCGCATTGTTCAATTTTGTTGCAGGAATTGCCAGTCAAAAGTACTAAGGCTTGGTGTGATTATGGCACTATGCGTTGGTATCGCCTCGATGCCATCGACGTGCCGAGTTGCCAATCGTGTCGATGCCTAATTTTTCAGCTTTTAAAATCCACATCCAAGGGGGCAATTTAGTCTTTTCCGCCACCCTCTATCAGTCATAACACGGGATTAAGGCTTCAAAATACTAAAATATAGCCTTCTTCTCTAAAATTCAAAAAGAACACTTCCTAGGGTTTCAACCCAAAGTTGAAGAGAACTCAAGATTTAACCGTCACTTTTTAAAATTTCTTCAAGAATCGGAATCCCTAGACCAAGGGCATCAAGAATATCCGTTCAAAGTCGCGAATAGAGTCACAAAAGCGAGAGTTCATTCAAAGTTCATAATCTAAGGTATGTGGGGGTTTGAGCAAGAACACTTATTCCGTTCTTGTGCCCAAGTTTTGATTTTTAATAAAGAATTTCATGTTTTTGCAAGTGGGTTTTGCCCAATTTTCTTTACTTTGAGGTTATGAATTTATAAATTGTTCAAAATTGAAATTGCATATTATTTCACTTATTTATGTTTGAATTTAGGGAATTATGCTATGAATTGCACATCCCTACCATGAATTTATGTTTTTGAGTGTTCCCAAGGTTGAAGTCAAGATTTAAGCATCATTATGAAATCATCACTCTTTGAGTATTATATATGCTTTAAGTCAAGTATGAATTGTGATGTTTCTTGTAAACAATGTATTAGTATGATTTAATCAAGCAACTACTTTGATTATAAAGACGGTTGATCTTTGATCCTAAGCTAAGATAGGAATCCACATTGTTTATCATTTGAAGCAAAGAAAAACATAATTGACTTTCATTATACATTAGTGTGCTATTTTAAGGTAGATTTCCGAAAATTTCTAAGCCTAAGTGTAGGAGTAGTATTTAGCACTGAGTTGGGTATGATTCCAAGGTCTCATGCCCCAGAACTACGTGCCACCGTAGGTTTTGGATTTGCCCATAGTGGGCTAAGATAGTGATTACTAAAGTTAAGGTTCTATTCCGATGGCAAGGGTATGATAGTTCTCCCCAACGTGGGAAAGACGTTGAACACCATGTCAGCTCACATGGTTTATGTTGGTCAGAAGAAACTCCCAAGTTTCCAAAGAGTCCTAAAGTTCCATAATCATAAGTATTTGAACTCCTAAAGTTTCAAAAGAAGTTCTTTATTCTCCTTAAGTTAAAAGTATAAGTTCAAAAGTTATTGTTTAACGATTCAATTTTGGAGTACAACATTTGAGAATAAGAGGAGATTACTGATTTTAGAACTAAGTATAATGACTCACGATATTTATATTACATGTTTCATTGTTCATGACTTATGAGATTTGTATTTCGGACTTATTCAAGCTATGTGAGTCATTCATATTTGCATGCATGGTTTCATAAAGAGTAATGATATTGTTGACTTAATGCATACAACCCCATAAAATCAGTACATCCTCAAAGTACCAATCCACATATATGTCTGTGTGCTACATTGTCTCATAATGTAGGTTCAGGTGCTCCTCTCAGCCGCGACAATGATTCCCGAGTAACTTTGTTTACACTCCGCAGTTTGTGAGTTCTAATAGTTCGAGGACCTATTTCTCATATTTTCATTCTTGATATCAGTTGTTATGGCATTCAGTTCAGTCAATTCAGTTGGGGGTTCGTCCCAATGACTCTCTAGTCCAATAGTAAGTAGAGGCTTGTCGGACTAGACTACTAGTTGAGTTCCAGATTTTCAATATTAATTTCTCAGCGAATTATTTTAGTTGTTTCAATTCAGATTTGATATGATATAGTGTTGTTTCTTGAATTATCTATCCTAAAGTAAGTTTTAGAAGTAGTAGCAGGCTTAAAGGGTTAGCTTGGGGCTACTTGGGTCCTTAAGCACCGTGTGACGTTCCGGGATGAGATTTTGGGGAGTTACAAACTTGGTATCAAAACCTCAGGTTTAAAGAGTTCTAGGGAGTCTGAAAATCCACGTTACGTAGAGTCTCGATCATCGGTGTGTAGCGCGCCACATTTATGATCAAGAGGCTCCAAGGCATTATAGGAAAAGTTATCTCTTTCTTTCATAATCCGTCGTGCGTAAAGTTGTCTCTCTCTGCTATTAATTTATGATTTTTTATGACAGAAAATGCCACACCGAAGAGCTAATTCCCGTAGAAATGATAACCAACAACCTCAGCCTACTGATCCCCTGAATGAGAATATGTATCATGCTAAGTTTCGAGCAATTTTTGAGGCATTATCCCAGGCCGTCACTGCAAATGTTTAGGCCAATAACTAGGCTGCATTTCCGCATCAGCAAGGAGGTGATTTAGCTACAGTCGGGATTCAAGATTTTATGAGGATAAATCTGCCAGAGTTCTATGGGTCGAAGACAGGTGAGGACCCACATTGTATCTAGATAAGATGAAGAAGATCACCCAAGTTATGCATATTTTTGAAGAAGAGAGTGTAGAATTGACATCTTGAAGGCTAAAAGATGTTGTATATGAATGGGTTGTGATGTGGAGGAAAAGTAGAGGGGAGAATGCAGCTCATATGACTTGGCAAATATTTCAGGATGCGTTCCTAGATAAGTTTTTCCAACTTGAGATGCAGGAAGTGAAGATAGAGGAATTCATGAACCTGAGGCAAAGCTCTATGATAGTAAAGGAGTATTGCCTCAAGTTCAACTAGTTATCCAAGTATGCTATTGATTTGATGGATAACCACAGAACCAGTGTGAGTAAGTTTGTGACCAGTGTGTCTGGATTGGTTGTTAAGGAGTGTAAGACTGCTATGCTCAATAGAGACATGGATTTTTCTAGATGGATGATGCATGCTCAGTTGATTAAGGCATATAAGATAAAAGAGAGAGATAGAGTAAGAGGAAACAAGAGGGCTAGATCAGAGAAACATGAGTATGGTTAGACGAGATCCCATAGAGGGAACCGTTCGTAGTTTCATAGTTGTTCATCTAAGCCAGTGCCTTCATCAGCTAGTGCTCCTGCACCCAAAAATAGGCAGGAGTAGCGAATAAGTCTTCTATGTCCATATTCCATAATAGTGTGAGTAACACGTCTTGTTATCCCCCATGTGCTAAGTGTGGTAAAACATATTCTATCGAGTGTTTCGCTGAACAGAGAGGTTATTTTAGTTGTGGCAAGTTAGGCCACAGACTTAGAGAGTGTCTGCATGTTAGGCAGGAGAACAGAGATGTTCAACCTTAGACTCAGGCTACCAGTGCACCAATTCCTTTAGCCCGTCCAGCCCCTCCTCAGGGTACTTCATCCAGCATAGCTGGCGGTCAGCGTCAGAATCGATTTTATGCCTTATCATTTCGTCAAGAACAGGAGAATTCTCAATATATTGTTACTGGTATGCTCTGTGTCATTCACTTTGATGTTTATGTGTTGTTGGACCCTGGGTCAAGTTTCTCTTATGTGACCCCATTAGTTGCTGTGAATTTTGAGATAAATCCCAACAAAATCCCTGAGCTTATCCTTGTTTCTACCCCAGTAGGTGAGCTAGTCGTTCCTAAGAAAGTTTATAAAAAGTGTCCTATTACTGTTCTTTATAAGGTCAAATTCTCTGATTTGATAAAGTTAGATATGGTCGATTTTGATCTTATTCTGGGTATGGATTGACTTCATTCCTGTTACGCATCTATAGACTATCGTACCCGTGTGGTCAAGTTTTTATTTCCTGATGAGCCAATTTTTGAATGGTCCGGCAATTCTATCTCTCCCAAGAGTCATTTTATATCCTATCTCAAAGCCAGAATGTTAATATTCAAAGGTTGCATCTATTATCTAGTTTGAGTTAAAGACACTAAATCTGAGACTCCAACTATTCAGTCAGTCAACATAGTTAATGAGTTTCCTGATGTTTTTCCAAAAGATCTCCCAGGGGAACCTCCCGATAGAGAGATAGAGTTTGGGATTGACCTTCTTCCTGATACACAACCTATTTCTATCCCTCCATATCGTATGGCACCCACAAAACTTAAGGAGTTGAAAGAGCAACTCAAAGATTTTCTAGACAAAGGTTTCATAAGGCCCAGTGTTTCTCCTTGGGGTGCACCCATCCTGCTCGTGCAAAAGAAAGATAGTTCTTTGCGTATGTGCATTGACTATCATCAGCTTAATAAGGTCACAATCAAGAATAAGTACCTTCTTCCTAGAATTAATGACCTGTTTGATCAATTGTAAAGGGCAACTTATTTCTCAAAGATAGACCTTAGAATTGATGTACAAAATTTGTCTCTAACCCAAATAAAGACATAGCTAAGACAGAGTGAGATACAGAAATCCATCCTGAACACTAGAACAGACTTGTACCTCGAATATAATCAATTTACAAGATCTCAACCTCCATGTGTCATACTCATGTTAGGATCTATAAGGAAAGGGCACAATAGGAGTGAATATAGTCCACTTTTACTTAGTAGGTATCATAGGCCGACTGAGCAAAGTAGGAAATAAAATGAGTAAAATGTACTCTGAGCACGTCACTTGCAAATAAAAAAGTCTCAAACAGGAGATCACACCATCTCCATTGGCAGTTCTAACATATATAAGTATATGAAAATAGTAACAACATATATATAAAGAAGAAAATACATAAAAATCACAAATAGATCAAGGAAACTAAGGAAAGTAAGAAAGATAAGCAGGCAATGCAATGTGGGTGAAATAAATGATGAAAGCCATCACTTGACTTTTTGTATATACCTACTGAGCTCACAGTTACCAGATAGGACCCATGGGTAGGTTCACAATCCATATACTATATCTTATATCTCAATCTCAACTCTTATATTTGGCCCATGTTCATGGAGATGGTTTTCACAAAATTGCCTTAGTACCTTTCAAAAATAGTGTTTCCTAGTGGTATCAGTATCTCATGAATGTATATGTATGGAATAGAGATGTAATGCTCATAATCAACTCAAATGATGATATCCAATCCATCCAACATGAAATATATATATATATATATATATATATATATATATATATATATATATATATATATTAGTGAACCCAAAAATCAACTCAGTACGTCCATAATTCATGATTAAAAACATTAATTAGGTACCATTCAAATAAATATGCATAAAAGACATAATTAATATCACATTAACCTCTAACTCAAGTATTTTATCATGATAAATCAAACAATTCTCAAATAAGGCCTAAATTAGCAAAACAATCCCCGGCATGGGCATTATATCAAAAATTAAAGGTATTTAGATGCATAGATAAGGCCAACGATGCCAAATAAAGCTCCTACATGGACAACACAATACCAAATAGAGCGAGTCAACAACGGCAACATATAAAACCTCACTCGAGTTCACAACAATATAAATAAACTTGAAATATAAATCTTATTGTTATTTTATTCAACTCATAACATGCTTTACTTATTCATTAACTACCCAACTCAATCTAAAAGATGTTAAGCTATAACTTACCTCTAATAAAATCTCAATCTAAGGTTCTTCGACATAGAGTACCCTCACGAACAGCCTCAACACCAAGCACAACATTCAAATGTAAAGCATCTCCGTATTAAAAGAAAGATAATTATTTCAATATTGCCCATATTCAGGCCAGGATCAAAACTGGTTCAAAAAATAAATTTGAAAAATAAAAGGGGTAAAACTGAAATTTTGTTTCAAAAACACAATCCCCACAACTGTGAGAGCCTATAGGAGAAAATTCACATAAAAATAGGTTAAAATCAAGATCCAAATAAAGAAAAATCCATTTTATACTTTATCGGTAAAATCCCTAATTTTTCTATTTGAAATCATGATTTAAAGGTGTTTTTGTACATAAAAATCAATGTTAAATAATGGAATTGTGAGATGAGAAGTTACCGACACAAAAATCATTATTGAAACCTTCAAAAATTGCCTTTCCCAAAAATCAATGTTGAGGTGTTTTTGAAGATAAAATATACAAGGGTTGTATCTTAAGCAAATAAGAGGCCAATTAAGCGACTACCGCTAAAGCGGTACCAGGCCGCTAAAACGGCTACAGCTTAAGCAACGCCTAGCCGCTAAAGAGGCTATATATTAAGCGACGCCTGGCTGTTAAAGAGGCTACCTCTTAAGCGAACCTTGGCCGCTTAAGTGACTGCACCAAATGTCAACTGATGCTGATTTTGGTACAAGCCTACCAAGCTTCGATCAGACCCTCAAGATTTGATCTAAATCCCACCGATACAAATCATATATACTACTAGTCTAATTTCAATGTTCTAAACTCAATGGTGATGTCAGATTTTTAAAAAAAATGACATTTTAACGACCCTATTTTACTATTTTCCAAATAAAGAGACAAAATAAGATATAAAGATCCCAAATCGATCCAACCTCGCTACCAACCCAAATTTGACATTCTAGATCTGTTGGCATAGTCATTTTTGCCTTTCGACACTCAAAACAATAAATGTTTACCAAAGTCAGCTATATGGCTTTTCAAATCTCTAAAAGCCACAAACTCGCACAACTCATTGGTTGCCTCGGGAACCATGCCAATAATCTTTGAACCTCAATATCTATATGTAGAAACTACAAGTAAGGACTAAAGGGTCAAATCACAAAAATAAAAAGTCCCCAAACCATGGTCATTACAACCTAAGAAACCACCGCTTAAGCAACTAAAAGGTTGTTGAAACGGCCATCCTACTTAGGTTGGCCATTATTCAGTGATGCATGACCTCTAAAATAGCTCCCACGTAAGTGATGCCTTGCCACTAAAGTGAATATCTTAAGAAATAACAGGATGCTAAAGCTGCTACTGCTAAGGTAGGCCTTGGCCACTTAAGTGGATATACCAGATAGCAGCACAATCAACAATTTGGCTAAAATGTCAAGTTCCTGATCGAATCCCCATGATTCATTCAAAATCCTATGAATACAAACGAACTATGCTACCAGATTATTTTTTATATTTTGGATTCAATGACGATGTTAGATTTAAAAAAAAATATTATTTTATCAAATTGACCCTCGAGACCTCTTTTCACTATTTCTAAACGAAGGTCAAAAAATAAGATAAAAATTCCAAACTTAAACCAACTATGCTACTAATTCAAATTTGATATTTTAGGTCTACTAGCATAGTTCAAATTTTCATTCAACACTCAGAACAACAAATATCTATAGAAGTGAACTGTATGACTTCTCAAGTTTCTAAAAGATCATAATGATGAATTCCGCACCTCCTACTGGGCACAGTGAAGGTCAGTCAACTACTAGACCTCCACTCTCTAATGGTTTTCACTTTATCTGGTGGAAGGCCAAGATGGAGATGTTCATCCAAGGTGAAGACTATGAATTATGGGATAGGATCATTGATGGTCCTACTATTCCAATAAAGTTGGTTGATGGTGAACCAGTCAAGAAAGTAAGGAGAAAATTTACTGTAAGATGATCTAGTGACATTAAAGAAAAATGCAAAAGCTAAGAACATCCTAGTCTGTGGAGTAGGACCTGCTGAATACAACAGGGTGTCAACCTGCACCACTGCTAAGAAAATTTGGGATGCACTGGTAAATTCACATAAGGGTACCTTTCAGGTAAGAAAATTTAGGATTTCTCTTCTTTTCACTGAGTATGAGGCATTTAAGATGGAGGAAAATGAATCCTAGCATGAGATGATGAATAGGCTTACTGCCTTAACAAATAAGCTGACTTTCTTAGGAAAAGTCATCACTGAGGAGGAACAAGTTGAAAAGGTGTTGAGGGTACTGCCAAAATCAAAGTGGAATGTTAAGGTAACTATAATTAGGGAGGCAAACAAGGATCTCACAGATATGACCCTGGATGAATTGGTAGGGAACTTGAGGACTTATGAAATAGAAGTTGATAGAACCAAAGAACAAGCAGTTCTTGAGAAAATCTTGGCATTGAAGGCTTCTGATAGTGATGAGGAATTTGAACTTAGAAAGGAACAAATTTCCTTTATAACTAAGAACTTCAGCAAATTATTTAAAAAAAAAGAAGGGAACAGGTAACAAGAAATGTTCAAATAACAATCCAAATGGGTGCTATAAGTATGGTAAGACCAATCATTAGATCAAAGATTATCCAGTCTAGGAAATAGAATGGGAAAAGAAAAGGGCTGAAAAGGAACTGGAAGAAAAGGCCAAAAGGAAGAAGGAACATACAATGATAGAAGCATGGAGATCTGACTCAGAGGATGATGAATCTGATAAATCTGATGAAACTACATTCATGACACTTAGAGATTCAGACTTAGAGGAAGAAGATGATGTTTCTGAGGTAAGCATACTTGAACTAAAAGAAAAACTACAGTTGTTTTCTAAATCAAAACTTATTTCTTTGATGAGTGCACTAATTGATGATTTCAAAGAATTAACTTCTGATAGGGATGAGTTGTTCAACAGTCATGCAAGCCTTAAATTTGATCTCATTGATTTGAAATCTTATAAAGATACAGTTGACAAGGAAATTGCACCCTTGAGAAATAGGTTGCAGAACTCGATTCTTTAAATAATAATCTTAAGTCTGAAATCCTAAAATTGACTCTCACTAAAAATGGGAAAAAAGCCAAGAGCAAAGAACAAAAAAGTGTTGAACTTGAATTAGAAAAGTACAAATAAGAGTGTAGTAATGCAGCTGACATGGTAAACAAACTGAGTCAAGAAGTTTCTAAACTGAAACTTGATCTTGAAAGAGATAATAGGTGGACAAATTCCTCAAGAATTGTTCACAAACTGAGCGAAAGAAATCACATTGAAAATGAAGGTTTGGTATTCCACAAAGGTGTTGATGATCCTAAAGATTTATGTTATATCTATGGCAACCTTGGACATCCGACCACTGAATGTTCAGTAGCTTCTAAAAGTAGATCAAACAGTCAAAACCTGGAAAATAAATTTTCCCAAACCAAAAAGAACAGAACTGGTCCAGGTCAAAGAAACAGGTTGCCCTACATGTTGCCAGCGTATACTAGAAGAAATTTAATTTATCCATTTACTCATAAAATATGACCCAAGCTTTTCTGGGTTCCTAAGTGTAACGATTGATTTTTTTCGCAGAAGAAAAGAAAGCAAAAGGAATTGGTATTTGGATAGTTCTTGCTCAAGATACATGACTAGTGATAAGAAAAAGTTCCTTTTTCACTTTCCCAAATAAATGAAGGAGGACTTTCTTTTGGTGAAGGAAAAATGGGAATCATTATTGGAGTTGAAAAAATTGTCTCATCGAAGTCAAGAGCATTGGAAGATGTTTATCTTGTGGAAGGATTGAAGCACAACCTTGTAACGCCACAAAATCTGGTCCCAGGACGTCACACGGTGCTCAAGGCTACGAGTAGCCTCAAGATAACCCTTTGAGCTTGCTACTAAGTCTAAGCCTTACTTCAAGATCATCTAGTCAAGAAATAATACTGTCTTATACCAAAACTGAACTGAATAAACTGTAGAAAGGTCTAAAAAACAAATACTGTAAGTCTATAAATAAAATTGTAGTCCGACAAGCCTCTACTACTAATAAAGAACTAGAGAGCCATTGGGACAGATCCCCAACTGACTCGGACTAAACTGAAAACGATAACTCAAATTCAATAAAAGATGGAAATCTGAATAAGTAGGTCCTCGAATCATGAGGACTCACCAAATGTGGGAGCGTAGATAAAGATTCTCAGACTACTCACACTATTGATACGGAGCACCTGAGCATACATTATAAGACAATGTAGCACATAGACGGATATGTGGATTAACACTTTGATGATGTACTAAGTATATGGAGGTGTAATGCATAAGTAAACATCATCATAATTAGAAGGTAAATACATACGGATGTATATGACTCACATAAGCATGAATATCTAAAATATCAAAATGCAAAATCATATATAAAAAACATACTTGTAAATCTAGTGAGTCATAACACTTAGTGTTATAAAAGCTTTTCTATCATTCTTTTCTTTTGAAACTTAGAATATTTGGGACATAGAGTCCTTGGGACTCAGGGACTTTGGGATTTGGAGTTTCTTCTAACCGACATAAACCATATGAGCTAACATGGAGTCCAACATCTTGCCTATGTTAGGGAGAGCTGTTCTACCCTTGATATCGGAATAGAATCTTAACTTAAGTAATCACTATCTTGGTCATCCACGTAGAAGTGGGAATAATATTAATCCTACTGTGGCACGTAGTTCTGGGGCATGATACCTCGGAATCATACCAAACTTGGTGCTAAATACTACTCCCATCTTATGCTTAGAGCTTTAGGAAATCCACCTTAAAATAGCATAAGGGTTTATAATTAAAACTGGTTAAGCTTCTCTTCTTTAAAACTCAAACTATGTGAAAAAAAGATGGATTCCTTGTCTTAGCTTAGGATCAAAAGATCAATCTTTGCTCCTAAAAGCACTTATCAAAACTTGTCAATAAAACTTAAGATCATAATATCCTTGTAAATTCATTACTTGTACTTTAGGACTCAAGTATAATGTTTTGATGCATAAAAATTGTAATTAAACTTCATGCTCAATAATTATCGTAGAAGCTTTCAACCATCTTAATCAAGAGAGTAGAGAATAACTCATAATATAAATCTCATGATTTCAAATATGGGTATATGTAAATCTTTTGCAATGGAAACCTTAAATAACATGATAATTTCATAAATAAAAAATAATAAGAATTGGGTATCAACCCTAACTTTCAAATCATGTAATCTTTAATAAAAATTAAGTCTTTGGACACAAGGACGAAAGATTTGTCCTTGTTCAAACCCCACATACCTTAGATGACAAACTAAATAAATAGACTTGCTTTTTGAGATGCTATTTGTGCTCTTGAATGAAGATTCTTGAAGCTCTTGGTCTAGGGATCTTAAATCTTGAAATAATTTGGAAGAAGGATGGTGAAATCTTGAGTTTCTTAGAGATGAATGATGAAGCCTGGGGTTTTGGATGAGAGTTATTTTGATGAAACTTAGCATATAATTCTCCTAAAAGGATTTAATCATGAGTTAGGACGGATTGGGGGTTGGGGAAAAGTGTAAAATACCCCCTTTTAACTCCTGAAAAAAAACTGTAAAAATAAACTGGGGTCCTAATTTTTGGCTTTGGCATGACGCGCCACTATCGTGCCAAGCCAATAAAAAATACCAACTAGGAAAATGCTTGGTGGCGCGATGCGGTGGTATCGCGTTGCCACCTTGGATGGGACCTGGATACTTGGTGCGATGCATCAATATCGTGGACCTTTACTGGAATTAGAGAATTGGCTCTCTCCGCGATGCATAAATATCATGGAGGGCCACTAGAAATTGACAATTAGGAATTAACACTGTTTTGCGATGCAATAAGGGTCCAAATGACGGTGTTTTGCGATTGGAACTTAAAATAGCCATAACTTCTTACCTGGTAATTGGATTTAAGTGAATCTTATAGCGCTGGAAATCTTATTCAATTTCCTATACCATGGAAAGTTCAAATCTAAAGAATTCCATACAAAATAAACATCATTCATTATAAGAGCTAATCCATTACATTTTTGGGATGAGTTTAAGCTAGGAAAATTGCGGGGTATTACAATATCTCCCCCTTGGGAATATTCATCCTTGACTGTGGCTAGCTAAGCTAAAATTTTTGAGGAATCTGAGAGCATAAGATAGCATGCACAACTGAAATGAATTGAATATCTAAATCTAAATCGTTCTGAGCTTCTAGTAATCTATGAGTTCATGAACTTACATGAGGACAACTATATAGATGAATTTGTGATTAGAAAAAGACTGAATTAAGGAAGAGTATTACATTAAGATAATTCTAAGGTTGCAAAGAAGAGATGACGGTACTTGGCTCGCAAATCTGCTTCTGCTTCCCAAGTACTGCCCTCAACCGACTGATTTTGCCAAAGAATTTTGACCAAGGGAACTTCTTTGTTCCTTAGTCTATGGATATGATGATCTAAAATCTCAACTGGAATCTCTTTGTATAAAAGGGTGCTCTGAACTTCTGAGCTTTCTAAAGGAATTACAATGGTGGAGTCACCTATGCTCTTCTTAAGCATAGAGACATGGAGTACAAGAGGAACGACTGATAAGTCTGTGGGCAACTCAAGCTCAACCCTATGGCTTATTCTCTCAAAAACTCTCAAGAACAAGCCTTAGGGTTTTCATAGAAGGTTCAATTCCAAGGAAATTCACCGTCAAATTTCAAGAATCTTTTCATCATTCTTCGTAGAATCACAAGCTAAGGTATGCATAGGGCTTATTCATGGATTCCTTTCATCCATGAAGCCTAAGAACTCTTTTTTACATCCTATATCATGATATTTATGTGGTGAATAGATTATGCTCATGTTATTGATGTTGAATGATTCCCAAGTTGGAATATTTATGTGTTTTTATGAATCTATGATATCATATAAGTTGGAAACATGTAAATTTGGTTGTTCATGATGAATAATTTGTTTGTTACATCCATGCCTAAGTTGTGCATGTAAAGTGTTTGATAAAATGCCTAAAAGACTAGAAATCATGTATTATAGTTAAATTGTGACCTAAATGACAAATGCATGGTACACCTTTATGAAAACAGTGACTTCAATGATATTGTTATGCATTATGATTTTTGATGGAATGTTCATGAAACTAGATTGATGGACTTATGACATGTTGTTATAGGTATTACCTTCCATGTATAAGATTTTGAGAACCATGTGTAGTATAAAATCCCCCAACTTATGTTATTATGAATTATGAATATTGGTCATGTGTTCAAGAAGAGTCAAGTCATGTTGTGTCAGTTTTATTCTACCGAGTCTTGGGGGGTACTTGTACCCAACAATTTAGATGTGTGCCCAGATCCATGTCTTATTTTCACTATACTCTCAGTCAAGCCATGATCAATAGAACTCAGTAAGTCATGTGACTTATGAAAACCCAGAAATCTCAGTAACCCCAGTAGTTCAGTAATCTCAAAGATCTCAGTGCTCATAATCTTGAAAATTTTAGCATTTTTAATAATCTCAGTAACTTCAATACTCTCAGTCAATCCTCAGATCTCAGTGGTATTTCTTCAGTCAACGAAACTCAGTGAACTCAGCTCAACTCAATTAAGCAATACCATCAGTATTATTTTAGTTCAGTTAATCAGTTTAGTGTCTATTTAGTTGGGAGTAGGATTCATCACTGAGTGAACCCAGGGATGAGGATACACACTGTCAGCCAGTAGAGAGTGCGATCCTTAGTAGCAATCCCTATATTCCAGAACTATGTAGCCAGCATAGGGAGAGATGCACCCTATGCATTTAGGGATCTATACATCTCATGTGAGTTTTCTAACAGGAGGGGTTGAGGAAAGAGCTCCCTATCAGCGAGGATATACTCACAGTTTATCTTTACCCATGGTACGGTACTGATACCCTTCCAGCTGGGGTTACAGGTTGGACCCCACCAGTTCAGTTCCGAGGTATGTCGGTTAGATGACTACCTTCCAAAGTCTCAGTCTCAATAATAAAACTCTTATAGTTCATCAGAATATATACTATCAGATATAGTTAACTCAAATATAGTACGAAACTCAGTTAGTTTTATTAGATTTACGACCGACAGATACAATTACTTATGTTATTAGTTATATCAGTTATCAGACCTTATGTTATCAGTATTCAGCTTTAGGACTGTAAAATACAGTCAACTAGACAAGTTCTTCATAATTAGAACTGTCAGAAACGGTCATTCATGTATCAGTAATATAGTTTCAGTCCTTCAATACTCAACAATACAATATCAGTTCCCCACTTATCAGTGACTCAGATAGAGCAGTCATTTAGCAATGAGTCCTCATCATTCAAGGATGTTATTATTTGATTATGTCAATCTTTCAGTACTTATTTATTTCAGTAGATGGAGTTAGTTGGGGACACGCCCCATCAACTCCTTATTCAGCCAATTTAGAGGCTTTCAAAATATAGCATGTCAGACAGTTACTTCAGATTTGTTTTGGTATTAATTGTACCATTTTTTCAGACATTATTTTATTAGATATTTTATTCAGTTTTGAACCTTATGGCCTTACATCTTCTATTACGTATTTTACAGTGTATGTATATATATACCATATATTATACAGTATACAGGTACAAATATCATTCATGGGTTAGCTTGTGGTCCTTTGGGGTCATAAGCATCGTGTAGCATTCTGGGTACCAGATTCTGGGCATTATAAAAGCTCAAAAATAGTTTTTCTTTGCTTTGGGCCTCATTTTTTACTCTATTTAACTTGGGTTTTCTGCTGTAGGTTCCTAATGATATGGGGAAAATGTTTTTTAAGTAAAGGTCCAATTTTGTCTTTTTTTTGGAAATTTGTATCGAGGGCCCATTTTGAACTCAAGCTAAAAGTTGTCATTATAGGTGTCGTTGATTTTATTTTGACATGTAGATTTTATATATGATGTTTTTAGTGAAGTTCGAGATTGTTCGTGAAAAGTAAGGTTGTGGGTTTTACGTGTAGCAAATCGATTTCAGCTTTTAAGGTAGCTTATGGCTTAACTCTTTCAGACTAGGTTGGGTAGTAAATGGTGACACGAAATTCATGTTAAAGATGGGAACTAATTTTGAAAATGTCTATTTATGTGTTGTGCCCGTATGGGGGCCTATATGCGGTGTAATTATCAAAATTAAGTTATTATGTGATATGTGTGACTGTGTGGGGTTCTATATGATATTAATAGCCTTGAATACATATGAATAATTGTATTGTGTTGTTAAGATGCTTAATATGGTACCAGTGGTGTATTATGATTATATTTATACCTTATTTGGCATATGAGATATGTGGAAATTCGTGGATGAAACTGAAATAATGAGTGAATATTGGCTCATATGATTGTGAAAATATATTATTGTGGTTGGTTGTGAAAATACTCATTATGATTAGTTGTGAGAATTATATCCTGATATCATACTCATTCATGAATCATTATTACCACCATGGCAACATCTGAGAAACACTAGCAATACCTTTTTAAAACCCTCTCCGAGGAATGTATCGAGGAAGATATTGTAACATATTATAGAACTCTTTTTGAGGGATGTGACGAAAAAGAGATATAAGATATGTGGTATATGGGTTAACGAACCCCCCATGGGTCCTGCATTGGGAGGTTTTCCTCCGCAGGTGTATATGGGAATTATGGGACGATCCCGGAGGTTGTCGGAGGTTGTGTGACAACCTCGTGCATCTTCATCACCATCATCATCTTCATCATCATACACATTGTACTTACTTTATTGTATTATGCTGTGTTGTATATCCATATTGACTTGTCATCTATGTAATTATCGTATCTTCTTTTACTTGTATTTGATGATCTTGTATATGCATGTTCCCCCTGGTTTTTCTTATATGTGATATAATACATATTTTGTTCTATCTTAGTGTGATGTTGTAATATATGTGAGATATATTAGAAATGTTAGTGCAAGCAATATGGGCTACCATTGGGGGACATATTCAGATTGCAAGTGACGTACCCTTAGTGTATATTTTGTATGCTTTTCTTTACTACTTTGCTTGGTCAGCCTATGATACGTACTGATTATAAGTGGACCATAATCATGCATACTGCACCCTTTAGATGCAGGTCCTAGCTCGAGTGCGCCTCATCTTGATTGACTCGAGTGATTATTGGAGCTTCTAAGGTAGTGGTTGGACATTCATGCATTTGAAGTTCACCTCTATCTTTCTGCAGTAGTTATGTCTTTATTAGTATTTAGAGATAGATATTATTCCTTTATGGTTATTTTTTTGATGTATTTTATTCTTGGATTGTATTAGTAGTTCTTACATTATTGACACCTGGTTTTTGGCATAATTGGTATTTTGGATAAATTCACTCCGCATTGTTATGATTACTTATATAGTTGCACTTTATTCTAGAAGTATTATCTTCAGATATTTCTGTCTTTTCCTCTTTTTTATTAGTTTGGGTTATAGACTTACTTGTCAAGGTGCACCACGAAAAGTGGCATCATGACCCTCATTTTTGGGTCATAACAAATTGGTAGCAGAGCGGCTGGGTTTCATTGGTCTCAATGGTGTAAGAACAAAATGTTTAATAGAGTCTTATGAATTGGTACATAGACGTTTGTATCTATCTTCGAGAGGCTGTAAGACGTCTTTAGGAAACTTTTCTTATTTTATTCTTTATCGTGCAAAGTTTTTTCATACCTTGTGTTATGAGTTGTGTTTCACTCTTTCTGCATGAATGGTGTGGCTTATACTACTATCAGTTGAGAGATGCTGTGAGAGATTAGTGGAGATTATTTGTTAGTTTTAGGCTCTTAATGCTCCTGATTTGTCATAGGATCTGTTTGTTGATGCCTTTTTGGAGAGATTTGTGCCTTACAGCTTGAGGGATCAGATGCGGGATGAGTCAGATCATTTGGAGAAAGGCTCCATGATAGTTGCTAAGTATGAGACATGTTTCCCTGCCCTATCCAGATATTCCTATAATAGTATTTCCATAGAGTCTGAGAAGACTCAAAAGTTTGTGAAAGGTTTGGATGTCTCCCTTTAGTTGGCTATGTTTCAGATGTTTGTGCTTAGGGATTTCTTTCAGAGTGTTATGGATCATGCTAAGACAAAAGAGGGTATTCTTCAAGTAACTCAAGGTGGTGCCAAGAAGGTTCATTATTTTTTTAAATTCAGAGGTCAGTCATCTTATGGTAGAGTTTTTATTGTTCTCATGGATAATGTAGGCCAGTGCAGGCGGCCTTATAGAGTTTAGGTGTTAGACCTTCTAGTTCCGCAATTCAGGGTGGTCGTTCGGGCCTAGTTGTGCCTTCTCTTATTGGGATTGGCCGTAGAGGTTGCTATGTCTGGTGGATCACTTCAGAGGTTACCCAATCTCGAGTAGAAGTAGGAATGGATCAGCATACACTTTATGACTGGTTTACCTCAGACATCTCATGGTTCTGATAGTGCTTGGGTCATCGTGGATCAATTGACCAAGTCAGCTTATTTTATTCTGGTTCGGGTCTCATTCAGTGCTGGGGGGTTAGTATAATGACCAAATTTGCTGAATCAGAATGCTACACAGTGCTCATGACCCCGAAAGACCACAAGCTAACCCATGATTGATATCTGTACCTGTATACTGCATAAAATACTGAATAATGTGGAAACATAAGCTGAAAGGCCGTAAGGTTCAAAACTGAACATAATTTGAATAATATAACATCTGTGTGGGGTAATAAAATACCCAAAATAAAAATTGAAAATACTAAAGTCTTAAACATGATAGTTTGGAAAGCCTCTAAACATGACTTTCTGAATGAGTAAGGATTTGATGGGATATGTCCCCAACTAACCCCAATAATAAACTAATTAATGAGATGATAGAGAAATCATCATGTCCTCGAAGGATAAGGACTCAGTTCTAACTCTGAAGGCTAAAACTGGAATCTACTGATGCTCTGGAGCCTGTGTCTCTGAACCTATGGTATAAGACACCATAACACAAATGCGTCAGTACTTTTAATATACTGGTATGCATGTGAGGTAGGCTGAATGCATGGGTTCATATGCATGAATAGTACTGGCTAACCGACTAATATGAATGTGAGAATACATACATGTATACATATTAACTATATCTGAAATCGTGATAACATGAGTATGCTGATGACTAACATAACTAATGATTGAATTCTGATAACTGATAATTTGAGTGACTGTATATAACAGACCTGAATCTGATGGAACTAGATGAGTTCTGTATTGTATCTGAGTTGACTATATCTAACAGTCTTGAATTCTGAAGAACTATCTGGGTTCTTTTACTAAGACTGATACTGGGACTATGGGAGGTAGTCATCTAACCAACATGCCCCAAATAATGCATTACAGTTTAATTGGGGTCCAATATATGCCTGATTAGAAGGGTGTCAATACTGCGACATGCCCTAAATAATGCATTACAGTGTAATTGGGGTCCAATCTATGCCCTGATTAAAAGGGTGTCAATACTGCGCCACTAGTAAGGACAACATGTGAGTGACCCTAGTATAACAGGTAACTCTATCGAGAATGGTGGAAACCCTCATATAGCAGGCTAAGCCACCTCATCTACCCTCATATAGTAGGCTATGATGTCTCAACCTATGCTGGCTACATAGTTTTGGAATGCAAGGATTGCTTCTAAGAATCACACCCTCATATAACAGGTGAGTTACCATCCTTGGGTTCGCTCGGTGCTAATATCTACTTCCATCCAAATAGACATTGAACATGATTTACTAAACTAAACATGGACTGAGTTACTGAATTCCGTTGACTGATGAAATACTACTGATATCTGACAACTGACTGAGTTCATGAGATCATGAAGATTTCCTGAGTCATAAGACTGTCTGAAGTCTAAGGATCATAGCTAGACTAAGAGTATCGTGAAAACATGACATGGCTCTAGGCACACAACTAATGTCTCAGGTACAAGTACCCCCAGGACTGGATAGAAGGAAACTGATAAAGCATGACTTGCTTGAATACATAATAATCACCATAATGCATTTACTGAAGCATTTCATCAAACATGTAATAGGCTTAAGCTTGTACATACATGGGGATTTCATGACAACATGCTAGTTAGGAACTTTACCTTCATTTAGGCATTAAGTCAAACATATTGTAGGCATGGTACATATAAACATCATTGTACAACAATTAAACATCATGGTAACATTCTAATTTCATCATTCAAGGGTTTAGTCATAGGATTGCATGAATCTATATCTACAATAATTAAACCCACATAGAAATTATTACCCAACATGGAGTAATAATCAATTTCTCATTTATCAATGTGAACAAGAACAACCCAAATCATGAAATCATAAAGAAAATCCATAACTTGAAGTTGGAAAAGGGATTCTTGGACTTCATAGATGAAAGGAGTCCATCAATGAGCACTATGCATACCTGGGTTAAGATTCTTGATGTTCTCAAACTTGAAGAATTGGAAATCCCTTAGTTCTTAAAGAAGATTGGATTTTGTTCTTGGAGATTACTGTTAGAGAGAAACCCTAATATTGGTTGTGAAGTAATAATGAACCAAATGGCTGAAATCGGATATAATTGGGTATATATATAGGTGGGTGGTAAATGACCAAAATACTCTTTTAAAAATGGATTTAATTTGCTGAATCGGTACCTGCAATGGCTTGTGCGATGGTCCTTCGCTAGGGATATGGTCCATTGTTTCGACTGTCGTACGTGGACCAAAAAAAGTGATTACTTCCTAAGTAGCGACGGCTTGAGCGATGGTTCATCGCAAGTTTGACAGTTCGTCAACCTGACCGTCGCACCTTATCCAGAAGGTGTCCTCACTGTTTCCCTTGCGACGGTCTTGGGCGACGGTCCGTCGCTAGTCCAACGGTCCATCGTCCTCACCGTTGCACCTGGGCGGTTTTTACAGCCTTCTGTATTTTGGCCATAACTTTCTCCTTCGATGTCAGATTTTGATGAAATTAGTATCGTTGGAAAGCTAATTAAATTTTTCACATGACAAAGAGTGAAAATATTAAAAATACCATATGTACAAAATTAGATTCATCTTTCAAAGAGAGCTTCTGACATTCTTGAGACGATTTCAAGCTAGGAAAAGTATGGGGTATTACATCAAGTTCCTTAAAACATTAGAGTCATAAGGTTATTTGATTTAAATCTCTTATAAAATTACATAATATGCAAATAATTAATTAATAGACTAAATTTGACCATGTAGCAAAATGAATATTACACCTATAAATTAAACATTTTTCTTCGCAATGTTTAGAACGCCTTTTTTCTGTTCCCTTTAATTCTTTTGTAATGGCAAAAAATAAGAGAGTGTGACAAAAAAATACTGAAATGAAGGTGTTAGATTCTGAAGTAGCACGTTTTGTAGCTTTCAAATAGGGAATAAAAAGTCTTATCAAGAAAGCGGATAAGCTTTCAGTTACAACGGGAGCACGTGTTTCTTTTGTTACTTTTTATCCATATGGAATTTATGTTTATGATTCCTCTGAAAATATAAATGAAATAATAGATAATTTCCTAAGTCATCACAAGAATCAAACCACAAGCACCAATGTTGTTTCTCCTCTTCCGTCTTCATCTAGAGAAAGCTATATGATAAATGACGTGAATGTCGGTCTAAATGATGAGAAAGCCTCTCCAGATAATTAATTTACAATTGCATGGAGGCATTAGATTTGGTTGTCTGATAGAGAAGAGTTTATCCATCTTATTTTATTTACTTTTGGATGGTCAGTGAAGTCTGTATCTTTTAATATGTGAGTCTTTCTATTGGTCAGTTGTTGTCCTTTTATTTTTAGTCATTTGATAAGTCATTGTCCTGTCTTTAGTCCTATATTTCTCCATGATCTTAACTATGAAGTATAATGTCTTATGGTGTATTTTTCTTTTTTTTTATATGGATATCCTAATAAAATAAATTCTTCTTTGTTAGCATCTTGTAATGACTCTCAAGGTTATTTTATAATTTTTAATTTTTTCCTCATATTTGACCCTACCCATAACTTTGGTGAGTTGCTTATGACTTTTAGATATGGGTGATGTTGGGCGTATTTACACATCCAAGCACCATAATTTACCCATGTTTTAGCTAAGTTTTGAGGATATAATATATAATTCTTGCACTTTTAGTCCATTTTCAATTAAGTGAACTGACCTATGTGATTAGCATGCTTTTCAGGTACTAATGAGGAAGATTTCAGCACTTTGGGGACCTGTGCAGAGCAAAGGAAAACTTCACATAAAAGGGAAGGCAGCTTTTGGACTGAATGTGATGCATGAGAACTTTTTCCCGGGCAAACTCGATATTTTTAAATACTTAAGGATGCAGTAGCAACTTATTAGACAAGGATGTTATTAAGAACCTTGTTGCTGAATTTTCAGTAGATTCATTCATTATTGATTATTCAGATCCTGTAATATTTTGAGAGAGCAGAACACGGCTTAGCTTGAGTAACGGAGAGAGAAAACACGTTTTTCTCTTGGTATCGCTAGTCATCTCCATCGCCGAGATTGTACTAAGTTTCGGTATGATGATTATGTCTATTTGGATTTCCGTTGTATTCATGAGTAGCTAAGCTTATCTGTTAGGGTTATGGAAATCTTGTAGTATACTCTCTATTGCTATGAGTTTGTGAATTTATGATGTGTAATCCACTTATATCATTACTCTCTTCATTTTAATTGAATTCTCGTGGTTTCAAACATAGGGAATACCCCATTATAGCAATAACCTGTTCGATAGAAAAGTTACTGTTTGGAAAAGAGAGTGTGACGAGAAAATAGGGTTTCCAACCTTTATTTTACACGTTAATGCCCTAACAGGATTAACTTCTTGGAGAGTTCGTACAATTTGTTGTACACTTTAGGTTCGAAAGAACTAAAGTGAATAAATCCTTGATGGTTGAAAAACACTTGGATTTAGAATTAGAATACGTCTCTCTATAAGTGCATGCATGCATAAATTCCGTATTACTCATAGTTAATAGAGATAGGTAATAACGGTTGACTAGAACTTCTAGTATGGGGCATGCACTGAATAAAAACCTGCAGTAAACAAAAACAAAAACTGAAAGTAAAAGTACGAGAATCTTTGACCAAAGGGTCTAGTAATTATCACAAACTTGATTGACACTCGTATTCCCTGGCAACGGCGCCAATTTTTGATAACGCTCAATCTACAGCTCTCGTAGGAGTGTAAAGCGGTCGTTAGCAAATATAGAACCCAACCTGGGTTGGGTGTCGATCCCACAGGGAATAGCTTGGTCAACAAGTAAGCAACGGTTACTAGACTTTTAGTACAAGTCTCGTAAAAAGGGGGGATTGTAATGTGTAACCAAAATATTAAAGTAAAAACTGAAAATAAAAAAGTAAAGAGAAAAGGATTGTTACGTAAGTTGTGAAACAATGAGAATTGAAGCGTTGGGGTTATGTCCACCTCCTGAGTTATACGTCTCTATTGACTATGAGTGTGTAGAATTCTGACATGCATGTGCTTATAGAGAATTGTATTCGATGGTAAATCCAGGCGTCTTTCGACCTATTCGAGGATTATTTCACTTTAACTCTTTCGAGTTTAAAACGTGTCTAACGGTACGAATTCTCCAAGAGGTTAGTCCAGTTACGGCACTAGCTTTTTAATAGGAAAGGGTGTCCTACTACCTTGACACTATCTCTTTTCCAAACAAATAACCTTTCTTTCGAACAAGTTAAATGTTATACTGGCGTATTCTTGCGTTTTCAACCACAAAGAGTGTAGATTAAGATGAAGAGAATAATGATATAAGCAGTATACGTGTCACGAACTCACAAGCTCACAGCAATAAATAGTATCTCAGTTGGCTTCCATAACCCCAACAGAGAAGTTTAGTTACCCATGAATGTGAAGGAGATCACGATTGACATTGTTATTATATCACAATATTGGTTAATTGCGTGTAGCTCAAGTGATAGGCGTGAGGCGTGAATTCCTTAGCAAAGTAACGGTTCTCTTAGTGCGGGTTTTAAGAATGGAAAGATTAGAAGAGTTGTAGAATTGTTGTGGTGGAAGAAGAGAGGGATGGAAGAAGATTAATTATTGAATAGAAGATTGTTAAAAATCTCTAGCATGATAGGGTATTTATAATACCCATATCCTAATCCTACTAGGTAAATAAATATCTAACCAAATCCTACTAGGCTAATGGAATACTTAACCCAAATGTACTAGGTTAATGTAACATTATCATAATCCAAATAAGCTAATGAAATACATAACCCAATTGTACTAGGTTAATGCATCATTTTCCAAATCCATCTAAGTTACTGCAAGTCCCCAAAGTCTTCAGAAATGCTGTTTTAGCCCGGGACAGATTTTCCATGCAGCGTTTTTGGTCCTTAGGCGTGTAAACTCCCTTTCCTTCCTTCGTGAGCTTTCTTTTGCATCAAGTAAGCCATAAAATGCTGAATTCCGCATCATTTATACCTGAAACTTTTCTAATCATGTTCTTTAGCTCACTTATAGGAAAAAGGACTAAAAGTGCATGAAATATATAATTTGTTCTCAAAACTAGGCTAAAATATGGGCAAAATATATTGATATAGGCGTGTAAATTCGCCTATCATCAACACCCCACACTTGAAGCTTTGTTCGTCCTCGAACAAAATATCATGTCCCTCTAAACATCAACTTAGGATTTTACAGCAACAACACAAAATATTCATCAAGTCAAGCACAACAATTATCAACAAAGAGTAGCTTTCCGATCATTAGTAGAAACCATTTAACCTCTAGCATAGACTCGTGATGGTGGTCAACTCGCATGCACAAGTTAAGGTACTAGAAATCATATACAACTACCCAAAACTCATCAACCATGTGTGTCTCACAATATTTTACCCATAGTCACTCACAAGTATAGCATATTTTTCAAACATGGGTATCAAAATATCCTTGCTCTCACTCTCACAAAGAATTCATATGCTGCAACTGATGACCATAGGCATGCCCTTAGTGTAATACTCCACTAAATGTCAGAATGCTAAGCTTAAGATCAAATAGGTCTTTTGATGGTTGTAATGTAGGCTAAGGGACGGGTAGGACTATTTTGGCCAGAAATAGTGACTAAGTTCCTAATCACTTTAATACATCACATTGTATCATTGACAATTTTTTCTTTCAACCTTTCTTCTTTCTTTTATTCTAACACCCTTGTTCTCCTCTTTTGTTTTTCAATTTTAAACATAACTCACTTTTCAGCTTTCTTTTTCCTTTTTCTTTTCTCAACATACCTCTTATGATAGCACTTTATTTTTCATAACACATTCAAGCACCATTACAATTTAAAGCATCATACTCACCCAATTTCCTCTTATGTTGTCACATGACTTTTTCACTTTAAAGTACTTAGGAATTTGGATCAAATTATGGTCTTGAAAAAAATGGATTAGGCTTACACACGAGGTTGTCAAAGAAATAGGCTAAAGGCTCAAAAGGGTTTAACTAGGATGATGTCCATGGGTAGGTAAAACAAAGGTAAACATGTATAGGTTGCCAAAGAAATGCCTAAATCATCTCCTAAACTTACACTCCTTATTTTCGCTTTGCATACATACCAGGCAAGTTCTAGCATCAGCCACAAACATAGAATATACTATTATCTCACACACACAAGGCACATGGTCGACTTTATTGGAAGTAATATAGACTCTCGACCCAACAAGTGAAGGAATTGAACCACACACTATCACATAATGAGTCACAACTAGAGCCTAAACGTCTCAACAGTCATAATTGTAGCACATACTCTTGTTATAATCTCATGCTGCCTATTAGAATAATTTCATGCGAAGCTACGTTAAAAAAATTTACTACTAAAAAAACTTAAAAACGAAACACAAACAAAAACAAAGTAAACAAACATAGATGTAAATAGAGAATTATAGCATGCGATACCGCCACCCCACACTTAAACGGGACACTGCCCTTAGTGGAAAGTAAATACGAAGAACCTGGTCAGTAGGACTCTTCCTCAATGTCGGGGGTCATACCCCCTTCGTCGGAGTCAGCATAAGAGTCGTCGTCAGAGTTCTCCTCCTCATCGGAGTCTGGCAAGCGTCGATCGTCATCGGTCGGCTCGTCATCGTCTAGAGGTTCCTCAAAGTATACTCCTACTCCACACATCTCCCGTGCATGCATGTTCATTGGGTAGTCATGGTCCAGCTGGTGGAGCTCTTCAGCAGTTGGAATACGACCTCCACTCATCATTGTGAAGCGTGTCATACCATAAAGATGACGGAAGAAACTCTCATCACGAGCATGTCTCTCCGCAGTAGTAAGGTTGACACCATGAGTTGTTTTAGCATATTTGACCTTGGTGAGGTCAACCTTCTTCGGGTTATGTGGGAGTTTGTGATCAGCTGGTTCCTCTTCGATATCCTCCTTCCGCAAGAGTGCTGTCAACGGATTACTAAAAGTGAAGTGGGACCTTTTATGGAGTCTGGCTTTCCGCATTGTAGAGCGAATGATTGCCCCAAAGTTGATAGGGACATTCGTCATCAAAGCATAGACCAAACACACTCTATCTCTTGATATCTTGGTGTATTGAGTCCCAGGAATAAGGCATGAGTTGACAATGCACATCCAGATTCTTGCTTCCCTATTCAGTGGTGCATAGGGGAAGGTGTTGTGTCGTCCGGTGTCTTTATGTCTGCCCCACCTTGCCATCGATCTACTTCCACAAAGTGTGTGTCGTATTGCTCTATAAGGAGGCCTGCTGTACAGCTCTTTGAATGGTGCTGTGTCGACCGAAGGTAAGCCAAGAAAGGAGTTGATCAAATCCGCATTGAGCTGTAGTACTTGGCCCCGAATTTTGACTTCGTTGCCCGTTGTGTTAGGCGACCAGTTGGCATAAAACTCTCTTGTTAAATCAAGGTTGCATTCTCCCATATCGCGGAAGATGAACTCCAGCTTCAATGCCATTATTTGCGTCAACATACGCGGATCCTTCTTCGCTAAGGTGTCCTTGTTGATCAAGTCGACGTGAACATATTTTCTCTCTTTGTTGTTCCTGTACCATTCTTTGGCTTCCTCCTCAAGAACCCATTTGATTACAAACATTCGGTGTGGTAGTTGCTTTGAGGATGATTCTCCTTGGTCCTTGCGACCTCTCTTCTTGCCCTTTTGGGGAGTGGTAGCCTTCTCCTTGCCTTGCCTCGCTTTAGGTGCCATTGTACCTGAGACTAGAAATAGTGTTAATGGTAGCACAATCTCAAGTGATACAATCTATCAACAAGCAGTAGGGGTACCACCCCACACTTAGTTTTGTTAACACAAATCAGTGAAGCGAAAGTGGTCGATTACTCAGATTTCGTTGATAAATGTTTAAGGATTATATTCCGACAAGAAAATCAGCATTACATCGCTTACTTGCAGCCATTGCACTACTTTCATGTTAGATAAAACAACACTACTACATAGGGGTTGTATCATGGTATAGACATTTTCAACAATTGCAACCGCCTAAGTCGGTAGGCAACTATAAGGCTTATCCTGATGAACGGGATAGTCTAATATGTAAGCATCCAAGTAACAAGATCATAACATGATAGTCGATGTTCATAACCCTAGCAATTCCGCAAATAGTATAACAACGCTATTAAGACCAAATTCAAGTCGGAAACAAGTCAAGATGATTCTAACGTATATATTCACTCACATGATTTTGCATTAACAATCCAATCACATGAACATCACCAACAATCTTATACGATGTAGTACTTCATAATATACATAGCAACGTAGTACTTACGAGAAATGAATGAAGAATAAGAGAGTACTTACTTGCTTAAAGCTTTTGGAGATGGTTTTGTGAAATTGGAAGAGCAAAGAAGAAAATTTTGAGAGGTTTTGGATGAATATGCGACGCCTTTAGGTTACTTTGCAATGTGATTTGTATTTTAAGACCAAGTCCCCTTTATATAGGAGGAGAATGGGTCGGGTTTTGACCCATTTCCAAACGGTTTTGGAGACAAAAATACCACATATGCGGCGCATAATGCTCGGCATAGTCATGACATATGCGGCGCATAGTCTATGGCATTTAGGTACATATGCGCCGCATAGTCTATGGCATTTTGAGACATATGCGCCGCATAGTCTATGGCATATGAGATCCTGAGACCTAATGCCATAGCATAGGCGGTGCATAGTCAAAAGCACACTTAAGAATGGGCAGCGCATAGTGTATAGCACACTAGATTCCGAGACCTTAGGCTATAGGATAGGTTTTGAGTTGTTCGTGGCCTAGTTTTACCTAGGCCTAGCCTTCCTCGATGCCTATTTAAGAATGAGTAATGCTCAATACATAGCCTTATGCATCCTTACAATTAACTTACCACCTTTTCCATCCAATACGTCGAAATCGTCACTTGAGACAAAACTCCTCGTTGAATACTGCTCGCACCTATATTTGCTCAAAACCAATGAAAACGATTAGTACGATGGGTTGCCTCCCACCAAGTGCCTTAGTTTTGGTCATGGCACGACTCTTATTTTTGGATTTTTATTTATCAAAAGCAAAACAAGTACTAAGCCAAACGATAACACGATAAAATGATAAAATGATAAAACGATGGGTTGCCTCCCATCTAGCGCCTTATTTATTGTCATGGCTCGACATAGTCACCTCGAGTACTTAGATTTCGTCGAGATAAGTGATGGCCATGTAATTTATCGAGTCGAGGGGACCGATGTAAGGTTTAACACGTTGGCCATTCACTTTGAAGACAACACCATTATTGTCTTCCAATTCGACTACTCCAGACGAGTAGACTTGGATAACTTTGTATGGACCAGACCACTTAGATTTTAACTTACCTGGGAAGAGCTTCAATCTGGAGTTGAAGAGAAGTACCATATCACCCCTTTGGAAGTTTCGTCGAACAATCCACTGATCATGATACTTTTTCATCCTCTCCTTGTATAGGTCTGTCCTTTCATATGCATGGAGACGGAATTCATCTAATTCGTTCAGCTGCTCCAACCTCAGATTTTTTGCATCATCCCAATTCAAGTTCAATTGCTTCAATGCCCACAATGGGTTATGCTCAAGCTCGATGGGTAAGTGACAAGCCTTCCCATAAACTAGTTGATAAGGAGACATGCCAATGGGTGTTTTGAATGCAGTCCTGTATGCCCATAGTGCATCATCAAGCTTCCTAGACCAATCCTTCCTATTTGCATTAACCGTCTTCGCAAGGATTTGCTTGATCTCCCGATTGGAAACTTCCACTTGTCCACTAGTTTGGGGATGATAAGGCGTAGCTACCTTATGTTGCTTGACACCATAATTGGCTAAAACTAATTTGAATAGCTTGTTGCAAAAGTGAGATCCTCCATCACTTATGATAGTATGTGGTACTCCAAAGCGAGAGAAGATATTCTTCTTTAAGAACGCTACAACACACTTCCCTTCATTGTCGGCCAAAGCTACAGCTTCTACCCATTTTGAAACATAATCTACAGCAACCAAGATGTACTTCATTCCAAACGAATTCACGAATGGACCCATGAAATCAATACCCCACACATCAAAGAGTTCTACCTTAAGAATTTTGGACATGGGCATTTCATGGTGTTTTGAAATAGCACCTTGACGTTGGCATTGGTCGCACCTTCTAACATATTCGTAGGCATCTCTAAATATCAAAGGCCAATAATAACCACTTTGGAAAACTTTTCTTGCCGTCCGATTGCTTGCGTGATGTCCTCCAACTTGGGAAGTGTGGCATGCTTCCAATATAGTAGGCACTTCTTTATGAGATATACATCGTCGAATGATACCATCCGCGCATCGTCGAAACAAATAAGGTTCATCCCAATAGTAGTGCTTGACGTCATGCATAAACTTCCTCCTTTGGTGGTAAGCTAAATTGGCTGGTATCACATTACTCGCCACGAAATTTGCAAAGTCGGCATACCATGGTAGTTCCTCCATTGTTTTCGCTAATATTTCTTCGTCCAGGAATGCATCATCAATTTGATTTTCAGGTTGCGCCACATGTTCATTCTCAAGTCGAGATAGGTGATCAGCCACTTGGTTCTCGCAACCTCGTCTATCTTTGACCTCAAAATCGAACTCTTGTAGCAGCAACACCCATCGAATTAACCTTGGTTTTGCATCCTTCTTTGTCATGAGATACCTAAGAGCTGCATGGTCTGTATGAATGATCACCTTAGTACCCAATAGATAGGCAGGAAACTTCTCAAACGCATACACCACCGCTAGGAGCTCTTGTTCACTAACAGTGTAGTTCCTTTGGGCTTCATTTAGATCCTTACTCGCATAGTAGATAGGATGAAACAGTTTCTCCTTTCTCTGACTGAGAACAGCACCAACGGCTACACCACTAGCATCACACATGACTTCGAACGGGAGAGACCAATCTGGTGCTACCATGATAGGGGCTTCAATGAGTTTTCCTTTGAGGCATTCGAATGCCTTTAGGCAATCTTCATTGAAGTCGAACTTCGCATATTTCTCCAAGAGTTTGCACAATGGACTAGCAATTTTTGAGAAATCTTTGATGAACCGACGATAGAAACCTGCATGGCCGAGAAAACTATGAACTCCCTTCACCGAAATTGGAGGCGGTAGCTTCTCAATAACCTCTATTTTTTCTCGATCAACCTCTATTCCTCTTGCGGAGATCTTGTGCCCAAGAACGATTCCTTCTTTTACCATGAAGTGGCACTTTTCCCAATTCAGCACAAGGTTGAATTCTACACATCTTTGCAATGCCATGCTCAAGTTTTCCAAGCACGACTTAAAAGATTCACCAACAACTGAAAAATCGTCCATGAATACCTCCAAAGTGTCCTCAACCATATCAGAGAAAATGGACATCATACAGCGTTGAAAGGTGGCTGGTGCGTTACATAACCCTAATGGCATACGTTTGAAGGCAAACGTACCATATGGGTATGTAAACGTTGTCTTCTCTTGGTCTTCGGGTGCAATACAAATCTGATTGTAGCCTGAATAACCGTCCAAGAAGCAAAACCATCCTTTCCCCGCTAATCTATCTATCATTTGGTCCATGAAGGTCATTGGGAAAAGATCTTTGAGTGTCCAAGAATTCAGATTTCGGTAGTCCATGCATACTCTCCATCCAGTGATGGGTCTGAGTGGAATAAGCTCATTCTTTGCATTCGCGACCACCGTCATGCCTCCTTTCTTGGGAACACATTGTGCCGAGCTTACCCATGTACTATTAGAGATAGGATACACAACCCCAGCGTCTAACCACTTGATAATTTCTTTCTTCACCTCTTCTTGCATAGGTGGGTTTAGACGTCTTTGATGTTCAATGGTGGGCGTGCAATTTTCTTGAAGCTGAATTTTATGTGTGAAAATCCCAGGTGGAATTCCAATAATATCCGCAATGGTCCATCCAATGGCTCTAATATACTTGCGTAGAATAGCAATAAGAGCTGAAACTTGTTGCTCACCCAAATCGGCTGCTACAATAACTGGAAGTGTGTTTCTGCTTCCTAAGAATGCGTACTTCAAATGACTTGGCAGCTCCTTCAATTCTAACGTGGGTGGCTCTTCAATAGATGGCTTAGCTAGTGGTGTGGGTCGATTCTTAAGATCAAGATCCATCTTTTTGGGAGCATAGCGATATGTCCCTAATCCCGATAGAGCACAAGTAGCTTCTTCAGAATTTTCAGCATCCTCATTCTCTCCATTCATGAGCACAACCGCCAAAGGGTCATCAATAATTTGCTCTTCTTCAAGTAATTCTTTCTCATCATCAAAGAAAACTTCATCCACCAAAAATACACTTAGATCTTTGGGTTGCTTCATTGATTTGCAAACATCAAAGCGAACCACTTCGTCATTTATTCAGAATGAAAGCTCATTGGCTCTCAAATCAATGAGCACGCTTCCTGTAGCAAGGAAATGGCGCCCCAAGATTATGGAAACTTCTGAGTCTGCTTCACAATCCAAAATAACAAAGTCTGCCGGAAAGATGAATGAAGAAACCTTTACCAATATGTCACATAGAATACCAACAGGTCGTTTTACCGACCTATCCGCCATGACGAGCCTCATATTGGTTGGAGTAGGGTCACCCAACCCCAACTTCTTGTAGATCGATAATGGCATCAAATTGATGCTGGCTCCCAAGTCACATAATGCTTTGGTAAAATTCAAAGATCCAACGGTGCAAGGAATAGTGAAAGCTCCGGGGTCGGCCTTCTTCTGAACTATCGATCGTGTAGCAATTGCACTACAATGATGAACATCTTCTCTCAAATCATAACTTGCTGCCCGCTTCTTAGTCAGAAGATCCTACACAAATTTTGCATACCCAGGCATTTGTTCAAGTGCCTCCACCAATGGAACATTAATGGTCAGCTGCTTTAACATAGTCATGAATTTGCTGAACTTCATGTCATCCTCCACCTTCTTCAATCGTTGGGGAAAAGGTGGTGGTGGGTATGGAAGTGTTCTTTCCACGACTTTCTTCTCTTTTTGCTTCCGTTTTTCCACTTTTTCAGGTTGCACAGTGCTGGAGGTTGCGTCCTTGACGTCAGGAGTAGTAGCTGCGACATCTTCTCCTTTTGCGTTGTCATTCATGTCCGCAACTTCGTTAACCACTTGCTTGCCTTTTGCTGAAGTTTCCAGAACCTTAACACTTCTAGTAGTGATGGCCATGCATGACCCATCATTCCTTGGGTTTTGCACAGTATCGCTAGGTAAAGTGCTGGCCTTTCTTGGATTGAGTGCTGCTGAAAGTTGGCTCAATTGCTGCTCTATTTGCTTGATTGAAGTGGAATGTGAATCAACTAATTGTTTCATAGAGGACAAATCATTGATTACCTCCGTTACTCCCGCGCTCATTTCTTCCACACCTTTCAATAATTTAACCATCATGTCTTCCATACTTCCAGAATTAGATGTGGTGGTGTCACGTCTACCAGGGGGAACGTACAAACCACTCTTTTCATTCTTGTTTTTCCAACTACCTTGGTATTTGTTTCCAGATTTATCATAGTAGTTCCGACCTTGGTTTCCTTGGGTATTCCCACGGAAACCCCCCTGATTGTTCAAGTAGTTGGCCTCTTCTTCCGAATCAGATTCGTCTCTTCCTTTTGACGCAATAGCTTTCACTTTTTTGGTCTTCCCTGATAATAAATGCTTTGTAAGAAGATCCATTTGTGTTTTCAGATGCGCCATATCTTGATCACGTTCTTCATCTCTTCTTCTTTGGTCTGCAGTCATGCCAATAGATAAAGTGGGGCTTGCTACCTCAGAATCCCTGGTATGCCAAGCTCTACTTTGTTTCGTCATACGATCTAGCATATTGCTTGCTTGACCAAAGGTGAGGTCCATGAAAGATCCTCCAGCTGCATTATCCACCAGTGGTTTAGTTATTGAATTCAAGGCTCTATACAAGATGTCCATTAGGTGAACATTGGTCATGTGATGGTCTGGGCACCTCGCTAGCTTTGTCTTGAACCTCTCCCATGTTTCATGAAGAGCTTCAGTGGGAAGCTGACGAAAGTTGCTGATTTCATCTCTCAATTATGCCCTCTTGGATGGCGGAAAGAATCTTTCTAGGAAAGCGTCTCTCAATTGCCTTCAATTTGTAATAGAATCAGGAGTCAGCCCATTCAACCATAGTTTTGCCTCCCCAGACAGAGACAATGGAAATAGACGTAATCGAATTGCATTCTGAACAACACCAGGATTGTCAAACGACTTGCATGTAGAAATAAAGTTGATGAGATGCATATTCGGATATTCGCCTGCTAGTCCACCAAATAATCCCTTGAGTTGCAATAACTGAATCATGGTGCTTGTGATGTTGAACTTAGCTCCGGGCACTAATGGTGGTGGAATTATGGCTCCAGTGGCTCCGGCTCCATCCAGATCATCATCATCATCGTCGAAAGTTGGCTGCATAGGTTGGCGATCATACCTAAATCGTGCTTGTCGACCTCTTCTGTTGGCAGGTGTTATAATTTCAGCATCACGCCTAGGGTTTAGTAACTCGTCATCACTTAAATCCTCATCGTCGGTATTTGTTGCTCGTGCAGGGTTAACAATGTTCTGTTGTTGAACCTGGGAAGCGACATGGGCAGCTAATCTTGCTTGTTCCTGTTGAGCAGCCATCCTTTCGATTTCTGCTTGTGCTTCCATTCTTCCAATGCGTTGTGGTTCAAGATTGATAGGTAATAACGGTTGACCAGAACTTCTAGTATGGGGCATGCACTGAATAAAAACTTGCAGTAAACAAAAACAAAAACTGAAAGTAAAAGTATAAGAATCTTTGACCAAAGGGTCTAGTAATTATCACAAACTTGATTGACACTCGTATTCCCCGGCAACGGCGCCAATTTTTGATAACGCTCAATCTACAGCTCTCATAGGAGTGTAAAGCGGTCGTTAGCAAATATAGAACCCAACCTGGGTTGGGTGTCGATCCCACAGGGAATAGCTTGGTCAACAAGTAAGCAACGGTTACTAGACTTTTAGTACAAGTCTCGTAAAAAGGGGGGATTGTAATGTGTAACCAAAATATTAAAGTAAAAACTGAAAATAGCAAAGTAAAGAGAAAAGGATTGTTACGTAAGTTGTGAAACAATGAGAATTGAAGCGTTGGGGTTATGTCCACCTCCTGAGTTATACGTCTCTATTAACTATGAGTGTGTAGAATTCTGACATGCATGTGCTTATAGAGAATTGTATTCGATGGTAAATCCAGGCGTCTTTCGACCTATTCGAGGATTATTTCACTTTAACTCTTTCGAGCTTAAAGCGTGTCTAACGGTACGAATTCTCCAAGAGGTTAGTCCAGTTACGGCACTAGCTTTTTAATAGGAAAGGGTGTCCTACTACCTTGACACTATCTCTTTTCCAAACAAATAACCTTTCTTTCGAACAAGTTAAATGTTATACTGGCGTATTCTTGCGTTTGCAACCACAAAGAGTGTAGATTTAGATGAAGAGAATAATGATATAAGCAGTATACGTGTCACGAACTCACAAGCTCACAGCAATAGATAGTATCTCAGTTGGCTTCCATAACCCCAACAGAGAAGTTTAGTTACCCATGAATCTGAAGGAGATCACGATTGACATTGTTATTATATCACAATATTGGTTAATTGTGTGTAGCTCAAGTGATAGGCGTGAGGCGTGAATTCCTTAGCAAAGTAACGGTTCTCTTATTGCGGGTTTTAAGAATGGAAAGATTAGAAGAGTTGTAGAATTGTTGTGGTGGAAGAAGAGAGGGATGGAAAAAGATTAATTGTTGAATAGAAGATTGTTAAAAATCTCTAGCATGATAGGGTATTTATAATACCCATATCCTAATCCTACTAGGTAAATAAATATCTAACCAAATCCTACTAGGCTAATGGAATACTTAACCCAAATGTACTAGGTTAATGTAACATTATCATAATCCAAATAAGCTAATGAAATACATAACCCAATTGTACTAGGTTAATGCATCATTGTCCAAATCCGACTAAGTTACTGCAAGTCCCCAAAGTCTTCAGAAATGCTGTTTTAACCCGGGGCAGATTTTCCATGCAGCGTTTTTGGTCCTTAGGCGTGTAAACTCCCTTTCCTTCCTTCGTGAGCTTTCTTTTGTGTCAAGTAAGCCATAAAATGCTGAATTCCGCATCATTTATACCTGAAACTTTGCTAATCATGTTCGTTAGCTCACTTATAGGAAAAAGGACTAAAAGTGCATGAAATATATAATTTGTTCTCAAAACTAGGCTAAAATATGGGGAAAATATATTGATATAGGCGTGTAAATTCGCCTATCATCACGTATCAAATTTTGGTGCCGTTGCCGGGGAATACGGTTGTCAACTAAGTTTGTGATAGTTAATAGACCCTTTGGTCAAAGATTCTCAAATTTTACTTTTTGTTTGTTGTTTTTGTTTTGTTCAGGTTTGGTAGAGTGCATGCCAAATACACGAAGTTCTAGTCAGCCATTATTACCTCTAAATCCTGAACCACATCTTATTGGTATAATGGATGCACAACGAGACATTGAAAGAAGGGCTGCTCAACAGGAGGAGGCTTGATTAGCTGCATTAGCAGCTGCACAAGTAAATCAACAGAACGCTGATAACCCGGTTGGGCAAAAAATCTTGATGATGAGGACCTGGGTGATGATGAGTTATTAAATCCAAGGCGTGCAGCTGCACCTGTGAAACGAAATGTCAGTAGAGATCGTCAAGCTAGAATGAGACCTGAACGCCGAGCTGTGCAGGTCCTTTTTGATGATGATGATGATGATTTGGATGGGGCTGGTGCCACAGGGGATATTATTCCTCCGCCCTTGGCACCCGGAGCCAAGTTTAATATCACTAGCACCATGATCCATCTATTGCAACTCAAAGGGTTTTTTGGTGGACTTGCAGGCGACGATCTAAATATGAATCTGATTAATTTTATCTCAACATGCAAATCATTTGACAATCTAGGGGTTGGACAGAATGCAATCCAGCTGCGCTTATTTCCACTGTCTCTATCTGGAGAGGCAACTCTATGGTTAAACGGGCTAACTCCTAACTCTATTACCAATTGGAGGCAACTAAAAGATGCTTTCCTAGAAAGATTCTTTCCGCCATCCAAGAGAGCCCAATTACGAGATGAGATAAGTAATTTTTGACAGCTTCCAACTGAAGCTCTCCAAGAAACATGGGAGAGGTTCAAGAAGAAGCTTATGCGGTGCCCAAATCATCAGATGACCAATATCCACTTGATGGAAATATTATATAGGGCGATGAACTCGGTGACTAAGCCAGTGGTTGATAATGCTGCTGGTGGGTCATTCATGGACCTTACTTTTATTGAGGCAAGTGATATGCTAGATCGTATGACAAAGCAGAGTACAGCTTGGTATACCAGGGATTCTGAGGTAGCAAGATCTACTATATCTATTGTCATGACGGTAGAATAGAGACGAAGAGAAGAAGAACGTAACCAGGATATGGCTCACATGAAAACACAGATGGATCTTCTTACCAAGCATTTATTATCAGGGAAGACAGAAAAGGTCAAGGCCGTTGTATCACAGGGAAAAGATGACTCTGATTCTGAGGAGGAAGTGTATTACTTGAATAATCAGAGGGGTTTCCGAGGCACTGCCCAAGGAAACCAAGGTTGGAACTATTATGATAAATCCGGATACAAGGACCGAGACCAAGGGAGTTGGAAGAATAAGACTGACATGAGTGGTTTGTATGTTCCTCCTGGAAATCATGAAGCTGTTGCGTCTGGTTCTGGGAAGATGTCCATGGAGGACATAATGGCTAAGCTGTTAAAAGGAGTGGAGGCAACCAACACGGGAGTAACTGAGGTAAAAAATAATTTTTCCTCCATGAATCAATTGGTTGACTCGCATTCCACTGCAATAAAACAACTGGAACAACAAATGAGTCAATTATCAACGGCATTCAATCAAAGAAAAACTTGCACTTTACCTAGTGACACTGTGCAAAATCCAAGGAATGATGGATCATGTTTGGATATTACTACCAGGAGTGGTAAGGTGTTGGAAAACCCATCCAAAGTCAAGCCGGTGGTTGATAATATTGAAGAGAATGTTATTGAAGCATATTGTGATGATTCTGTAGAAGCTAAAAATCAGAATAAGGACGTTCATAATACTACACCCAGATGTCAGCAGTCTGAAAAGATTGATAATGGGAAGCAAAATAAAAAGGAAGTGGTGGAGAAAACTCTTCCAAATCCACCACCACCTTTTCCTCAAAGACTGAAGAAGAAGGCTGATGACACCAGGTTCAGTAAATTCATGACTATGTTGAAGCAGCTGACTATTAATGTGCCTTTGGTGGAGGCACTAGAGCAGATGCCAGGGTACGCCAAATTCATAAAGGACCTTTTGACAAAGAAAAGGGCAACAAGTTATGAGCTGGCAGATAATTTTCATCATTGCAGTGCAATTTTCATGAGGTCTTTAGTACAGAAAAAGGCAGATCTGGGTGCTTTCACTATTCCTTACATGGTTGGATCTTTGGATTTTGCTAAGGCGTTGTACGATTTGGGGGCTAGCATTAATTTGATGCCACTAGCCATTTATAGACAGTTGGGGTTGGGAAATTCTACGCCAACCAACATGTGGCTCGTAATGGCAGATAGGTCGGTAAAATGACCTGTTGGTATCTTATATGATGTACTAGTGAAGGTTTCTACCTTCATTTTTCTTGCAGACTTTGTTATTTTGGATTGTGAGGTGGATTTTGAAGTTCCCATAATCTTGGGTCATCCTTTCCTCACAATAGGAAGTGTGCTTATTGATTTACGAGCAAATGAGCTTTTATTTTGGATGAATGACAAAGTGGTACGTTTTGATGTATGCAAATCAATGAAGCAGCCCAAAGATATGAATGTGTTCTTTGTAGCTGATGTTTATTATGAGGATGAGAAGGAATTATCTTTAGACAAGCAGCTTACTGTTGAGATATTGGCTGCTATGCTTTTAAATTTTGAGCGTGAGGATATTGAAGAATACGAAGAAACTATCTGTGCTCTGACAGGAATGGGGTCATATTCATATGCCCCTAAGAAGATGGACCTTGACCTTAAGAATCGACCTTCACCACCAGCGAAGCCATCCATTGAAGAGCCACCAGTGCTAGAATTGAAAGAGCTACCCAGTCATCTAAAATATGCGTTCTTGGGAAGTGGAAATAAACTTCCGGTTATTGTTACTGCTGATTTAGGTGAAAAACAAGTGGCAGCTCTCATCTCGGTTCTTAAGAGGTACAAAAGAGCCATTGGTTGGACTATTGCTGATATAATTGGTATCCCTCCTGGGATATGTATGCACAAGATTCAGCTCGAGGAAGATTGTGTGCCCACTATTGAGCATCAACGTCGTCTGAATCCACCTATGCAAGAGGTGGTGAAGAAATAAATCATAAAGTGGTTAGATGCAGGGGTGGTGTATCCAATCTCAGACAGTAAATGGGTGAGTCCGGTATAATGTGTGCCCAAGAAAGGGGGCATGACAGTAATCGCAAATGAAAAGAATGAGCTAATTCCACTCAGACTTGTCACAGGGTGGAGAGTGTGCATGGATTACCGGAAGCTGAATTCGTGGACGTTAAAGGATCACTTCCCAATGCCATTCATGGATCAAATGCTTGATCGATTGGCAGGGAAGGGATGGTTCTGTTTCTTAGATGGTTATTCTGGATATAATCATATTTGCATTGCTCCTGAAGATCAGGAGAAGACCACTTTTACATGCCCATATGGTACTTTTGTATTCAAACGAATGCCATTTGGGCTACGTAATGCACCTGCCACTTTTCAGCGATGTATGATGTCCATTTTCTCTGATATGGTTGAAGACACCTTAGAGGTGTTTATGGATGACTTTTCGGTTGTAGGTGAGTCATTTGAGTCATGCTTGGTAAATCTGAGTATGGCTTTGCAGAGATGTGTTGAATTAAATCTGGTGCTAAATTGGGAAAAGTGTCATTTTATGTTAAGGAAGGCATTGTTCTTGGGCATAAAGTCTCTGAAAAGGAATTGAGGTTGATCGAGCCAAGATTGAAGTTATCAAGAGACTACCACCTCCAATTTCTGTAAAGGGGGTTCATAGTTTTCTCGGTCATGCAGGTTTTTATCGGAGGTTTATTAAAGACTTTTCCAAGATTGCTAGCCCATTATGCAAACTTTTGGAGAAGGAGGCAAAGTTTTACTTTTGTGAAGATTGGTTGAAGGCATTTGAATGCCTTAAAGGAAAGCTAATTGAAGCTCCTATTATTGTAGCACCTAATTGGTCTCTACATTTTGAAGTTACGTGTGATGCAAGTGGGGTGGCCTTGGGTGCTGTACTTGGTCAGAAAAGAGAAAGTCTATTTCATCCAATCTACTATGCAATCAAGGCCTTGAATGGAGCACAGAAAAACTATACCGTCACTGAACAAGAGCTTTTAGCAGTTGTTTATGCTTTTGAAAAGTTCTGTGCTTACTTGTTAGGAACCAAAGTAGTGGTTCATACAGATCATGCGGCTCTAAGATATCTAATGACAAAGAAGGATGCTAAGCCAAGGCTAATTAGGTGGGTGTTACTGCTTCAAGAATTCGATTTCGAGGTGAAGGATAGAAAAGGTTGCGAAAACCAAGTAGCTGATCATCTATCTAGACTTGAGAGTGAGCACATAGTGCAAATCGACCTTGATATTGATGATGCATTCCCTAACGAAGAGATTCTAGGAACTATGGTGGAAGACTTACCGTGGTATGCAGACTTTGCTAACTACGTGGTAAGTAAAGTGATTCCTGAGCATCTTTCCTTTCATCAAAAGAACAAATTCATGCATGATGTGAAACATTACTTCTGGGATGAGCCTTATCTTTTTCGACGAAGTGCTGATGGTATTATTAGGCGATGCATCCCAGATGTGGAGATGCCTAGCATACTGGAAGCAAGTTATGCTTCACAAGTTGGGGGTCACCATGCAGGTGATCAAACGGCCAGAAAAGTATTGCAAAGTGGTTATTATTGGCCGTCATTATTCAAGGATGCCTACGATTTTTTAAGAAGATGTGATCAGTGTCAGAGGCAAGGCTCTATCTCAAATCACCATGAGATGCCCATGTCTAAAATGCTTGAAGTAGAGTTATTCGATGTCTGGGGTATTGATTTCATGGGTCCATTTGTGAGTTCATTTGGGAGGAAATATATCCTAGTTGCTGTGGACTATGTATCCAAGTGGGTCGAAGCAGTCGTGCTAGCTGATAATGAAGGTAAGAGTGCTGTAGCATTTTTAAAGAGAAATATCTTCTCTCGTTTTGGGGTACCTCGTACCATCATAAGCGATGGAGGATCACATTTTTGCAACAAGCTGGTCAGAGCTGTATTGGTAAAATATGGGTTTAAGCAACATAAGGTAGCTACACCGTACCACCCACAAACTAGTGGGCAGGTAGAGGTTTCAAATTAGGAGATCAAGATGATTTTTGCTAAGACTGTGAATGCCAGTAGGAAAGATTGGTCCAGAAAGCTGGACGATGCCTTATGGGCATATAGGACCGCATTTAAAACACCAATTGGCATGTCACCATACCAACTAGTTTATGGAAAGGCTTGTCACTTGGCTATTGAGCTAGAACATAAAGCAATGTAGGCACTAAAGCAGCTTAACCTGAATTGGGATGATGCGATTAATATAAGATTGGGACAGCTGAATGAGATGGATGAATTTCGTCTACATGCGTATGAAAGAGCAGATCTCTACAAGGAAAAGATAAAAAAGTACCATGATCGGAGGATTATCTTACAAAACTTTCAGAAGGGCGATTTGGTACTTCTTTTCAACTCCAGACTGAAGCTATTTCCAGGTAAGTTGAAGTCTAAATGGTCTGGTCCATTCAGAATTAGCCAAGTTTACTCATCTGGAGTAGTGGAGTTAGAAAACAATGATGGTGGTGTCTTTAAGGTGAATGGCCAATGAGTGAAGCCATATATCGGTCCACCCGACTCAATAAAATGTATAGCCACCATATATCTCGATGAAGTCTGAGTAATCAAGATAACTATGTCGTGCCACAATAATAAATCAAGCGCTACATGGGAGGCAACCCATCATTAGAAGTTGTTTCACTAGGAGTTTGTTTTTGATAAATAAAAGTCCAAAAAGAAGAGTCGAGCCACGACCAAAACTAAGGTGCTTGGTGGGAGGCAACCCATCCTTCTAATCATTTTTGTTGTTTTTGATTAAGTGTAGGTGCATGGAGTAAAAAGGAGGAGATTAGACCCAAATTTTGATTTGAAAGTGAGCCATGCCAATGGTGGTAAGTCTAGGAATGATGGAGCAAAGGCTATAGGCTAGGCGCTGCCTATGCCAATGTAGGCAATAGGCTAGGCGCCGCCTATGCTAACATAGGCAATGAGCAAGGCGCCGCCTATGCCATTGCCTATGCTCACTGCCTCACATAGGCAATGGGCAAGGTGCCGCCTATACCAATGTAGGCAATGGGAAAGGCACCACTTATGCCAACATACGCAATGGGCAAGGCGCCGCCTATGCCATTGCCTATGCTCACTGCCTCACATAGGCAATGGGCAAGGCGCCGCCTATGCCAATGTAGGCAATGCTATAGGCGCCGCCTATGCTAACATAGGCAATGCTAAAGGCGCCACCTACTTATGCATAGGAAAGGCTATAGGTGCCGCCTTCTTATGCTTTTTTCCTATTAACCCGATTGTAGATAGATCAAACTGACCCATGGCTTATCCTATAAATATACCCTCTACCTTTGAACACCACTCAATTGTTTGTTGAACCTAGGCGCCGCCCAAGCTCCCTTATCCTCTCCAAGTTTTCCTCTTTTCTCATCTAATCTTGCAAGATCATCTTCCCGATCCATCACCAAGTAAGTTGTTCTTTCATATTCAGTAAGTGTTGCAGTGCTACGCTTATAATGATTAATTCGATTTTGTAGTAGTGCTTGGTGATAAGAGTGTGGTTAGTTTGTTATGATTTTTTTGAAGAATACATCTAATTAAGTGAAAGGATTCTTGTGGGTATTCTTGACTTTACTCCAATATGTATTGATTGGTATTCACTGTCATAAATTTTTATGGAGTTGAAATTTTGAAGTTAATGCATAATCTTGAGAGCTGTAAGCTTGAATGTTTGAATGACTCGTTCATCGATGTAATGATCATGATTGACCACTAGCCTAATATAGTGTGATTGTTTCTATGCGATAACATGATAAAATTTCTATGTGGTAGTCTTGTTCAAAGATTGCATTAATCTAATGAAATAAAGTTGGAAAGGATAGTTAAGATTACATGACCATTGTGTGCCGCTTCTCTATATCAAACTGAGAAATTGCTATGTAAAGTGAAGGGTTAAAAGTGTGACTGCGCTAATAATGTTGTTGGAACATACCACCTAAATATATGTCGATGAAGTCTGAGTAATCAACATCACTCACTCAATTAGTTTGTGCAAACAAATTAAGTGTGGGGTGGTGCCATCACTATTTTCTTTGTCGATTATAGTGAATCTTCTGAGATGAAACTAACATGACTCTATTGTGATCTCAGGTAGAATGGCTCCAAAAGGACGACAGGGAAAAGAGAAAGTGTCCACCTCACAAAAAGGTCAGAAAAGGTTAAGAAAAGACCAGGCTGAGTCCTCCTCTCTTCAAGTTCCTCCACCCACTTTTGGGATCGAGTGGGTTCTGGAGGAGGAAGGAAAGGAATGGTATAATAACAATAATGTGAAGAAATATGTTCATGTGGATTTGATGCAGAAGGAAAGTTTAGCAAAGAGAGACCCACGTATTTTGGCTAAATTCATGGCACTAAATCTTGACTTCATCTTCCGAGATATGGGGGAATGCAATCTTGATTTGACTCGAGAGTTTTATGCCAACTGGTCCCCAAGGACTAACAGAAGCGAAGTAAAGATTCGGGGCCAAATCTTGCAATTGAACGCTGATTTCTTCAACTCTTTTATGGGTACTCCAAGTGTGGATCAATCACCACTCAAGGAGCTTTATCACAGACCTCCTTACAGGGCCATCAGAAATACATTATGTGGATCAAGGTCCATGACCCGGTGGACTCGTCACAAGGATAATGGTCGTCACAATACTTACCCGTATGCTTCCTTGAACAGAGAAGCTCGCATATGGTTAAGGATAGTCAACTCCTGCTTGATTCCTAGGACACAATACACTAAGATCACGCGTGATTGAGTCTGCTTAGTGTATGCTCTAATGATGAATGTTCCCATCAACATTGGTGCAGTTATATGATCGTCAATGCGCAAAGCACGGCTACACAAAAGGTCCCATTTTAGTTTTGGCAATTTGTTGACTGCAATCTTAAGGAACGAGCACATTGAGGAGGAGCCAGCAGACCATAAGCTGCCACACAACCCGAAGAAGGTAGATCTCACAAAAATCAAAGAGCCAGAAACTGGTCAAGGCATAAACCTTACCACTGCTGAGAGACATGCTCGAGATGAAAGTTTTTCCCGCCATCTGTATGGCATGACTAGGTTTACCATGATGAGTGGGGGTCGTATACCGACTGATGCAGAGCTGCGGCAGTTGGATTACGACTACCCGCTTAATGAGCATGCTCGGTCCATGTGTGGAGTGGGGGTAAATTTTTAGGAACCTCTAGATGATGATGTATCGACTGACATTGATCACTGACTGCCTGACTCAGATGTGGAGGACAACTTTGATGATGACGACTCTGATGATGATTCTGACACAGGGGGTATGACCATGGATATAGAGGAGGAGTCTGACTAATCAGGTTTTGCTTATTTATTTACACTGAGGGCAGTGTGTTCCATCTAAGTGTGGGGTTCGGGTATATGTCTGTTGTATTGTGTACTGCTTGCCTACATTTATTCTTAGTTGTTTGATTTAGTCATAGTTAGTTAGTTTTAGTTAGTTGTAATGAGTAATACTGAGCCAGATTCTGCATGAAATTGTTCTAATAGACGACATGGCATTATAACAAGAGTTTGTGCTGAATCATTACTATTGAAACATTTAGGCTCTATGTTATGACTCACTGTGTGATAATTGTATATTCTTTGTTGTGACTGATGCTAGAACTTGCCTGTTGTGTGTAAAGCAAAATAAAGATTGTGAGTTTAGGAGATGATTTAGGCATTTCTTTGGCAGCCCTGATTTTGTTTATCTTCTTTTTACCTACCTTTGTACATTGTCCTAGTGAACACCCTTTGAGCCTTTAGCTATTTTTCTTTGGCTACCTCATATGTAGCCTAATCCATTTTTTAAAAAGACCATAATTTGATCCAAAAACTCCTAAGCACTTTAAACTGTAGAATCAAGTTGAGTAAAGAGTGTGGCAAAATAAGAGAAAAATGGTAAAAGTAATGCCACATAGTGTATTGGTACTTGAAAATTTGGTAAAAAAGAGTGGCTATCATAGGGATGCTTATAAAAAAAAGAAGAGAGTTGTATATTCCCATCATTGTGTTTCTAATTGAATAACAAATTAGGTGAAAGGGGGTTGGTAGATGAAAGGAAGGTAGAGTGGTTGTTAAAAGTTAGTGTAAATGGCATAAGGTAGTGTATTAAAGCGCTTGGGGAACGTAGTCACCATTTCTGGCCAAAATAGTCCTACCTGTCCCTTAGCCTACATTACAACCCGTAAAGACCTACTTGATCCTAACCTTGGCATTCTGATATTAGTGGAGCATTACACTAAGGGCAAGCATATGGTCATCAGTTGTAATCTAAGAATTCTTTGTGAGAGTGAGAGCAAGCAAGTTCTTATACCCATATTTCTGAAAAATGCAAAACTATGAGTGATTATGGGTAACATTTTGTGTGAGCGCACATGGTTGATGATTGTTGGGTAGTTTTATATGATTTTATTTGGTTTAACTTGTGTACACGTATTAACCAACTTGATGAGTCTATGTTGGAGGGTGAGTTGTTTCTAGTAATGATCAAGATATCTACTCTTTGTTAATAATTGCCGTGTATGTCTTGTTGAAAATTTTGTGTTGATCTTGAGAAATTCTAGTTAGGTGTTCGCATGGATGTAGTATTTTTTTCGAAGACAAACAAATATTTAAGTGTGGGGTGGTAATGTTGGGTGTATTTACACATCCAAGCACCATAATTTACCCATGTTTTAGCTAAGTTTTGAGGATAGAATATATAATTCTTGCACTTTTAGTCCATTTTCAATTAAGTGAGCTGACCTATGTGATTAGCATGCTTTTCAGGTACTAATGAGGAAGATTTCAGCACTTTGGGGACCTGTGGAGAGCAAAGGAAAATTTCACATAAAAGGGAAGGCAGCTTTTGGACTGAATGTGATGCATGAGAACTTTTTCTAGGGCAAACTCAGTATTTTTAAATACTTAAGGATGCAGTAGCAACTTATTAGACAAGGATGTTATTAAAAACCTTATTGCTGAATTTTCTACAGATTCATTCATTATTGATTATTCAGATTCTGTAATATTTTGAGAGAGCAGAACACGGCTTAGCTTGAGTAACGGAGAGAGAAAACACATTTTTCTCTTGGTATCGCTAGTCATCTCCATCGCCGAGATTGTACTAAGTTTCGGTATGATGATTATGTCTATTTGGATTTCCGTTGTATTCATGAGTAGCTAAGCTTATCTGTTAGGGTTATGGAAACCTTGTAGTATACTCTCTATTGCTATGAGTTTTTGAATTTATGATGTGTAATCCACTTATATCATTACTCTCTTCATTTTAATTGAATTCTCATGGTTGCAAACATAGGGAATACCCCATTATAGCAATAACTTGTTCGATAGAAAAGTTACTGTTTGGAAAAGAGAGTGTGACGAGAAAATAGGGTTTCCAACCTCTATTTTGCACGTTAATGCCCTAACAGGATTAACTTCTTTGAGAGTTCGTACAATTTGTTGTACACTTTAGGTTCAAAAGAACTAAAGTGAATAAATCCTTGATAGTTGAAAAACACTTGGGTTTAGAATTAGAATACGTCTCTCTATAAGTGCATGCATGCATAAATTCCGTATTACTCATAGTTAATAGAGAAGTAGAAACTACAAGGTGGACATAACCCTAACTTATTATTCTCTGTAATCAAATATAATTACAAATATCATCTCATCGTTACACTAATAATATTATTGTGCACTCAAACCGAACCCCCCTTTCCTTGGAATTTTCGACCAACAGTCTAATAATAATCGCAATACTTAGTGACTATAGTATTCCCTGTGGGATTCGACACCCAACCCAGTTGGGTTCTATATTTGACAGCGACCGCTTACACTTTCTAACGAGAGTTATAATTTGGGCGTATCAATGGGTGATATGATTATTAATATAATCTAATGTATTATTGATGAGTTTTAGAAGTCCAAAACTCAAATGTTTGACCATATTCAACTATTGAGATTGAGGAGGTAGATTTTGAGTTTTGACAGTTTCACTAGGTTTGGGAGTAATATATTGTTTGCTTGGGTGGTTTGCAACGTCTCAAGGCACTCGAGAGTGGTTTGGATCCTTGAGTTGAATTCTAGAGTACTTAAAGATTAGAATTGACCTTGATAAATATTTGTAATATTTCTCAAGGTCATTTTGTAATTCTTTTTCTTTTTTGTTACTTTACCCTCCTCGTAGCTGTGGCATGTGATTAACTACTTGTGTATTGTGGGAATAGGTAACATGATTCTCAAGGTGATCAAATATATTTTGGATAAGTTTATTTTGCTTTGAAAATTGAAAATTTAAAAAGTTTGACAAAGCTCAACATTTAGAGTTGGCAAGGTTAACTCCGTGTTTTGATGATTCCACTGGGCCCGGAGGATGATTTTTGGTATAGTTGAAGATTCCACACGATTTCAGAATTTTTTTAGGAAATTTTGGAACCTTGGTTGGATTTTTGGTGTTTCTTAAGATACGAGTTTACCATGACCAATATGTGCTCAAGACAACCTCAAAATGATAATTTAATGATTCCAATGAGTCTAAAATATATTATTTTAATCAATTTACATTATTAATTTGTGTTTGAGAAATTTTGAATATGTTCCAAGGTTCCATTTTGAGACAAACAATTTTTGAATTTGCCTCCATCTGGTGTAGTGGTATTTCTCCGTGATGGCGAGAGGACCACCACGGTCATGAAGAGGCTAAATGGTTGTCCTTTAGCTATCACCATGAGTTCTTTCTATTCGTAAAAAAAAATTGATAACTCAAATAAAGATTGTTCTTTGTGATCATGGGAGTGGGCTTTACAATCACAAGGATCTGATCAAGTTCACAATCGCTATAGGATCCAACATTTACAAAAAGGATATGATATCTGGATAAATTACATTTGATTTCAAACTTAAGCTTCATAAAGCAAATTTGAGAAATTTTGAGCACTAACTCGAGAGAGTTTTGAAGCATTTTCGACATTTGTTCATGGGGTAAGTTTCTAGAGAAAATTGAAGGAAAGGTATCATTTAAGTCTTGAATGAAGGATTGGTGACATTGACCAACTTAAAGGGTCAAACATAATTAGAAAATTTGATCAAGTTAAATGTGGACTATATTAATATTTTCAAGACTTTCTAATTTTTTCAAAAATACAAATCAACCCACTTTCAAAAATACAAATCAATCCACACCCCTCTCCTTTCCAAATCATCAACTATCTCTCATCTCTTTCTCTCTCTCCCCAACCAATAGTTCTGCTAAATTTCTCCCTTCGATCCTTGACAAATTCAACCTCCGGTGAAAAATAATTAGGCGAGTTTCTTTTTGACTTTTAACTATCAATCGACGTGACAACAGTGTTCCCCGGTGACAACAACTTCGAGTTTTTCATCATCCCATTTCTTCTTTCGCTAGTAAAAAATTATGTATTTTTAGTTATGAAAAAAAAGAGGAACTTTATCCAACTTCTCTTATAGTATTGGTTAACAATTTTAATATTTCTTGCTTAAATTTGAAATGTAGACTGAAGAAAACCCTAATTTCTGGCATTTCTTCTCTACTCTTTTTGGTGTGAAATATAATTTTTTATTATTATTGTCGTTCTTCTTATAGAACTGTTGATCCGATTTTTTGGTGTCTATTGAGTTTTTTGAAGTTTAATTTTTATTGGTGTCTGTTGATCCGATTTGTCTCGTGTCTTGAGTCGGGGGTCTATCGGAAACAGCCTTTCTACTTCTTCAGAGGTAGAGGTATGGACTGCGTACATCTTACCACCCCCAGACCCCACTAGGTGGGAATACACTGGGTTTGTTATTGTTGTTGTTGTTGTTGTTGTGTTTGTACAAATGCAAAACAACAATGTACATGATTTTTGGTCACGGTTGATGTTCTTAGTGTGTGTGTTGTGCTGGTGTTGCTGGGTTGATTTATTATTTTTCTAGATGAAAATGGTTTATTTGATATTAAACGATGATAGTGCTATTGTTTTACTAAAGAAAATCCTAGTATTTTTTTCTATAACGAATGAATTATCTGATACAACAGATGAACTATCTAATGAAATAGATGAACCATCTGATTCAACAGATGAACCATTTCATGAAACAAATAAAAATCTGATGCAACAGATGGAAATCTGATGCAACAGATGAAAATCTGATGCAACAAATGGAAATCTGATGCAACAGATTAAAATCTGATGCAATAATAAAAATCTGATACAGCAGATGAATAATCTAACAGATCATTCATTCGTTGTGATAGATGACTCTTTTGTTTGGAAGAAACCTAAATAATATTAATAGTTGATAATAGTTCTAATAGATGAGTGATCTATTTTTATTATTTTCAATGGATTTCTCATCCATTGTAACAGGCTGGTTATATCTTTCAATAGATAATCTACCTAGTGCAATAAAAGAGTGATCTATTTTTAGTGTTTCTAATGGATTACTCATCCGTTGCAATAGGTTGGTTATATGTTGCAATAGATAATCTACCCGATGTAACAGATGAGTGAGATTTTTTAATATTTCCAATGTTTTACTCATCTGTTGCAACAAGTTGGTTATATGTTGCAACAGGTAACACACTTGTTGCAACAGACCAGCCATCTATTTCAACAAATGAGTGGTTTATTTTTCTTATTACAATAAATTACTCATAAATTGCAACAGGTTAGTTATATATTGCAACAGATAACCTATCTATTCAATAGATGTATTATCTGTTGGAACTATTATTTTATTGTGTTGTATATGTCAAAAATACTGTTACCCTTTTTAATGATGTATTAATCAATTATATTCTATTTTGAGTTCCTATTATTTTTAGATTATATGGCTCCCAAAAGAAAAGAAACTGAATCAAGTCTAAGTAAAGGAACAAGTGAAGCAGCTAGGCTACATCCACCACTCTATGAGATTTCTTTACAAGCGTTATCTCGATCAGAAACAGAAAATAATTAACATGGGGAGGAGGAATGTTTCAAAAGAGATGATCCAAATTCTAATATCCCTTCCACCAAAGAGTTGGTCAAAACCTTCAACATTGAGAGTTATTCTATGAGAATGTTGTGCGATGGTTCCACAGATTTAACGGATGATTTCGTGGTTAAGTCATCCATGGGAAAATCTTTTGATGCCTTCAGAAAAATACTTCAAGAATAAAATTTGGAAGCTTATTTCAGGGACAACTGCTTTGGGCAATATCTTGATTTGCCAGAGGATAACAATGCTCGTTTCCAAATGAAAATAGTATGTGATCTTCTTAAGCACAAGTTTATGTATAAAAATAAAGATAAGATGGATTAGGTGAGGATAAATTATTGTAGCATGCCTGTTCATTTTGGTTGGAGGGAGTTTGCCATAGTTACTGGATTAAAATATTATCCTCCTTCTCCCTCTCAAGTTATACCTATTCTAATCTAAAAAAAAGCACCCCGCACACCCTAAAAAGGCAAAGGCAAGTCAAGTGCTCATGATGACCTAGTGTCCCTTGTTGGTCCAACCTTCAACATCATAAATTTGATAGAAGCGTTGAAAGGTAAAATAATTTCAAAGAATCACAAACAATCATTGTGCTTGGTTTGGTTTGTACATAATATTCTTTGGGAGAGAGATGTTAACAACAACAGACCACTTGGTTTGGTAAATCTCTACGAGAATCTTGAGGCATTTAACAACTATTCTTAGGGTTATGAAATTTTCAAAATTACTGTCAAATATTTGTTGACTCTATTAACACCAAAGAAAGTCAACTTATATGGCTTTCCATGGGCTTTCATGGTAAATATTTCTTTTCTTATGCATGATTCATTTTTTTATTCAATAATGCTTTTGATTTATTGGTGTTATTTTATTGGCTTGGGCATTTGAAGAAATTCCTTATTTGAGACAATAAATGAACTACTAGGAAGATGTTTCCTTTCAAGAATCCTGAGTTGTTTGTCGGCCAAAACAGATAACAATGCAAAGTTTCTTGATCTCTTAAACCCTCCAAAGGAAGCAGTAAGTCTAATTCTCATTAATTTTTGTTTTAATTAATGAGTTTTAAAATGATTTCTTCATCATTCTAATATATGTACTGATTTATTTTAGATTATCCATCCATGGATTGTTCCGACCAATCGAGAATTAAAAATGCTATTTTTTCTTACTTTACAATCTGTGCAAACTTTATCGGACCCTAAGGTTATTGAAAGAATAAAGAAGGAATTGTTTGGAGCAACAACTATCACAATAAAAATAATCTTGAAGGGTGGGCTTGTTGTTGATGATGATGGCAGTGGTAGTGGTGCTGTTGTTGGGGCTAATGATACTGCTCTTATAGTTTTTAAAACAATAAACCATTATGATTATTGTCATACTAGCTATACAGATTTTGCCACTTCTAGCAAATGTTCGACATGCAAATGTTAAGACTGTAAGGCAAAATATGATGGAGTGATTAATGCTAATAATGCATTAACTGCTTTTGTAAATGAAATCACATCTAAGAGGGGTGTCATTTCATCAAAGAGAAATTCATATCCATACACTCCACTAGAGATCAAGGTGTCTAAGAGAAGAAGCAAAGAAATTTCCAAGGCACTATCAAGCATCGAAAAAGCAAAATTGCAACTCTTTTATCTTTGTCTTGCACCTTTGATTAATGTACAAGGTCTACAGGAGAGCAACATGAGATGAAGATGAATGTATATCATCTATTCTAACAAACAAATAGACACACATCTATTTCAATAGATAATACATCTGTTGAAAATTATCAAACAGATATATACATTTGCTGCAACTGCCATCAAACCTGTTGCATCAGATGTGTTATCTGTTGCAACATATGTCCATCTGTTTAAGCATATTGAACAAGTCTTTGTACTATTTTAATTTGTACCAATAGATGAGTCATATATTATAACGGATGGGTCATCTGTTCAAAATTATCATACTGCTCTATTATACCTATTCAAATTAGTCCCAACAGATAATTAATCAGATGCAATAGATCGATAATCTGTTGTATATCTGTGATTAGAATTGACAATTCTGGCTTTCTAGGTGGATGTCAGAGTAGAAGCTACTGCTGAACAGCATAATATCACAGTTGATAATCCATCAACTGCTTTCATGGAAGAAGTAAAAGTGGAGCCTATCAGTTTGGGACAATGAAAGAATTATCCATTTGAAGGATGAGACTCCAAATAACTAACAAAGTTGATCAACGACTATTCAAAATGGATTGTCGATGGGTAGTTAAAGCATCATGCCGGTAGGTACATAAATCATTTTTAAAGATATTGATTTATACAATTCTTGTTGTAAAAACATAACATGAACACATATAAATCACGTAGAAAAAAAAATGACGAGCACTACAAAGTAAACGAATTGAGTCTTGGTTTTTATATGTTCAACTTTGTTGTTACACATCCCGAAATGAAGGATTGGTTCTATTTGATTTCACAACACCAAACTTGATGGAATACTATACATATTACTATTAATTAATACTTTATTTAATTGCATCATGTATTAATTTTACTGTCAGTTAATCTAAAATGTTTGATAATATGTGCAGCAAATCGATGTTACTTTTTACTACCTCCAAAAGAAGGCCAAGTTGCAAACACAAGAACAATATAAATACACGACAGACAATTGTTTATACAAAGTTTACATCAATAATGCCAACGATAGGTTTTGTTAACAACAGCCGAAGTTTCCTGAAATGAGGAATGATTAATTAACATTATCAAAGGTTTTAGCATTCCAGCCGACTTACCTTGGCATTTGGTCGATGAAGTGTACATCTCAATCAATTCTGTTGATGAATTCCATTGGGTGTTGGCTGTCATAATTCTAAAAGATAGGCGCATCCGAGTTTATGACTCGATGTCGCGGAGGAAATGTTCTGGGTCGTCGTCTAAGATACAAAAGCTGGCCAAAATATTGCCTACTTACCTTGATATAAGTGGCTTTTTGGACTAAAAGGTTCATACTTATTGATCGACGATTGAAGCATACCGTGATAAAATGGGTAATTCATTTGATGTAGAATATATTGAAGTAATTTCTCAACAACCCATTGGTAGCCTGTAAGTATTATGATTTAGTTTTATTTAATAAATTTCACAACACTCACATTAATTCCAAGATATAGATTATCCATTTTTTAAAATACAGGAATTAAAGTCTTTCTATTGTCGCTTACACCGAGTATTTGAGCAATGGATTACAAGTACCAAATGATGGACTTGATGATGGATTATTCCGAAAACTATATTCTGATCTTGTATGGATATATGGAGAAGCAAAATCGTAAAAATCATATGCAAGCGACACTAAAGATCCACGACGACCAAAGCCGAATTCCATAACAGTGGAAGAAGAACAACTTGTCCATATTGAACAGATCTTTATAGCTTGAGTCTGTCAAAGTAATAACCTATCCTTGGGAATTGTCAGCACCAAAGGTTAAATTGATGATTTTTTTGTATAGTAGATCATTTGTATCCACAATAATTTTTTTACATTTCATTTATTTATTGAGCTATTTCATGTAATTTCTGACGGCTTCAATTTATTTTATGTTGTCTATGAATATAGTTTAATCCTTATTTTTAAACTTATTAATTGAAATGGAATACTAGATTCAAATATCACAAAAAATAATACATCTGTTGCAATAGACGACATATCTGTTAGAAATTATCAAAAAGATTTAGATATATGTTGCAACATGTAGGTCATCTGTTGGAAATTATCAAACAGGTCTTCCTCTTGTTTTGATTTGTTCCAATAGATTACCTATTAGTTGCAACAAATACACTATATGTTGCAACATATTGTATATCTATTGCGACAGATAGACTGAGAAACATCTGCATAATGCAACAGATAACCAACCCATTGCAATAGATAATCAATTATTCACAACAGATATACTATCTATTATGGCAGATAGAAAATCTATTGCATTATAAAAAATTCAACTTTCATCAAACATAAAAAATTGCCACTACATGTAAAGTGAAGTGGCTTAAAATAAAAAATTATTATGGTGTTTGTCTTTGTACATCTTTTTTATACACAGACTCCAATCATCTAGTTAGTACCCTATAAGCACAGACCTCTTACATTTTTTCTACAACGGCGTCGAATAGACTGGCCATTTTTGTGTCGGTCAGCAAACATTTGATGTATGCAAGCGCATATAGCCTACATGTGGCACCAATTTTATTTTTTTGAAGGTCCATGTCCTTATTTTGACCTTCAAAATCCCATGCTTTGTTCTTCAACACTTTTGTTGGCAAATAATCCATCAGTTTACTCTGCCTCAAAAAGTTGGGGAGCAACTCCAACAGTGGTTACATGTGGGTAAAAAATTACAGTTGTCGAAGATAGGTAAGTTGTAATCATAAACCTTAATATTTTTCTCCTCGAGAAGTATCTCAACAACGAGAAAATGTATGACTTTCACGTTCATGACTACAAGAATTCTCTTTGCCTTGGTCCATTTCTTACTGTATAGATATGACCACTTCCTTTTAACATAGTTAATTATGTCTTCATCCTATTTATACGTAGAAACTAACCAATCAAATCCTGGGCCACCGGGAGTTTTAGCTTGCCTAGCAAGATCATTGTACCTATTCTTTAAATTATTGTACAAGTTGAGGTCCATTATCCTATCGGTAGCATCATAAGCATCCGGGTGTGCTAATTGTCTGCCCCTCATGAGGTAGAAAATTTTATCAACATACTGTGATGTAAGAAGATAATTTTTAAATAGGCTAGTAATTGTAAAGAAGAAAAACATAGTGGAAAAATGCAATGGATGGTCCATCTGTTGCAGAGGGTTCTCTAAATCTGTTCAAAGATTACCAAGCTAACGCAACTTGTGCAACATATGTTTAATATGTTACAACAGAACCACCACCAGTTGCACCAGAATACCCAGATGTTGCAACAGATTTCATATCTGTTGCGTAGCTTCTTCATGATGGAGTAAATTTGAAGGCTAGGTGAGAAAAAGTAAACTTACCTTGTCCACATACCACTCACGCATATTTGTCATAATCTTGAAGTCTTGGGCGTCAAACGTATGTATGGTATATTATTGTGCAGATTTTTTTTCTTAGCATAAGTGGTCTTTCGCAGTTCCTTACTCTCTTCGTCGCCAAGTGTTGCGCATATGTCCACTTTCTTTAGTCACCCTAAACTTCAACAACTTTTGGAGGGGAAGGAGTTGCAATTTTTTTAGTTTTCAGATTGGAGAGTATTTGCCGAATTTTTCTTTTGTTCCTCCTAACCGCCACTGTAGGAGTGTATGGCTCCCTCACCTTCTTGGATGGTATGAAACCCCTCTTGGATTTCAATTCCTCAACAGCTTCAGTGATAGCCTCTAATTTTTCAAGTAGTTTATCCTGTCTTTCTTTGCACACTTTGCATTTGCAATGAGAATATGAGGGTGAAGAGCGGTGATAGGAACCACTATAAGGGTGGGAGGGACCGGTGTAAGGGTGATAGGGACTTGTGTAAGGGGCGATTTCAAATGTATTTATTTTTCCTTGAGCATCAATATGCTTATCATTATGGCTGGCAGCAGCATCAGTATCAGGATGGCTGCCTATAACGACCTAAAAAATTGATGAAATATGTGAAATTTGTAATTTTGTGTGATTTTACTATTTTACCCCTATCCGTAGTTGCATTATGATATTTTCGTGGTGTGAGAGTGATTGGCGTGATTTTCGATGTATTTTAGTATCATTTATGCAATATTGTGGGTTTTGATGGCTTAAAGAGCCTTAATTTGGACTTATGTGGATATCTTTAGATCCGTGCGACAGATGGCCTAACGGATTGTGCTAGCAGCTCCAAAATATCAATTTTAGGCTAGATAGACCTTTGGTTCAGGTCTCGGTTCACCTAATCTCATTTTGACCTATTGATAGGGAAATTGAAAAATTAAAAATATGGGAGTGGGACCCATATTTGATCGAAACGACCTCGTATGAAAATTTCGACTTTTTGAGAAGATCCAAAATATTGATTTTAGGGTGTTAGCATATTTTTTATGATTTTACGGGTTTTAAATCTCATTTCGACCCTCAGTTTAGAAAATTATAATTTCGAGTTTCGGGGGTCAACTTTAGGAAAAAAATATTTTTTGGAAAATCTGATATGGCCAACTAGTCTGGACCATTGAATTTAGTATGGTTGCATAGTTAGTTTGCATAAATCGGACTTCGAACGAATCCCGGGCATCCCGTCAAAGTCCGGAGTGGACTTTAAAAAAAAAACTGCAGCTTTTTTTGGTTATTTCAGTGCAGATTTTCTGCACTTAAAAATAGTTTTTGGTCCATTTTGCTCATTTTTCATCTTGCCTCTTGAGAGTTAAACCCTAAATAGTTTGGGAGCTTAAAAGTGAAGCTTGTGGGAGCTTGGTAAGCTAGATTAACACCTTTTTCTTGGTTTCATTACGGATTAAAGGTAAAAATTCACCCTTTTCTTAGTAATTTCTTGATAAATTTCTCAAAACCCCAAAAATCTTAGGACTTGATTTTAAACCCAAATTTCACTCCTTTTCACTTGAATAATATTTTTATCTTATAATTACTAGTTTTTTTTATCAATTTAACTTTCAAACAACTCCGATTCTTGATTTTAACCCGGATTTCAAAGATTTTACCCGATAAAGCTCAAAAATGATTTTTCTTTGATTTGAACTCCGTTTTAAACTCAATTTAACTTGGGTTTTTAGCTATAGGTTCCTAAGAATATGGGGAACATGTTTTTAAAATAAATTTTTGATTTTACCCTTCTTGTTTCGGAAACCCATTTTAGGGATCCGTTTTGACCCCGAACCAAAAGTAGTCAATATGGGTGTCGTTGGTTTTCTCTTGACACATAGATTTTATATTTGATGTTTTTAGTGGAGCTCAGGATTATTCGTGAAAAGTAAGATCGTGGGTTCAAGTGTAGCGAACCAATTTTGGCTTTCGAGGTAAGTTGGCTTAACTCTTTCAGACTGGGTTGGGTAGTTACTGATCATACAAAATTCAATTTAAGGGTGGGAAATAATCATGAAAAATGGCTATCTATGTGTTGTTCCTCTGTGGGGGCGTATATGTGATGTAATTGTCAAAATTGAGCTATTATGTGATATGTTTGGCCGTGTGGGGTCCTATGTGATATTGATAGCCTTGAATACATGTGAATAATTGTATTATGTTGTTTAATGTGGTACCATTGATGTATAGTGAATATATTCAAACTTTATTGGCATATGAGACGTGAAAATTCATGGATGAAACAAAAATAATAAGTGATATTGGCTCATGTAGTTGTGGGAATGTATCAATGTGGTTGGTTGAGGAAATATATCATGTGATTGGTTGTGGAAATACTCATTGTGATTGGTTGTGAGCATTACATATTCATATCATACTCCTTCATGAAACATTGGTACTACCGTGCCAATATCTGAGAAACACTGGCAACACCTTTTTAAAAAATATTGTAACACCTTATAAAACCCTTTCCGAGAGATATGTCGGAAAGGAGATATGAGATATATGGATTGTATATGATTTGTCTAACCCCTGATGGGTCCTACGTAGGAAAGCTTTAGCTCCGTAGGTATATACGGGGATTGTGCGACAATCCCGAAGGTTGTGTGATGACATTATGCATCATCATCATCATATATATTGTACTTACTTTATTGTGTTATTGTTGTGTTGTATTTCCTTATTGACTTGTCATCTATGTATTTATCTTACCTTCCTTTACTTGTATTTGATGATCTTGTATCTACATGTTCTCTCTTGTTCTATTTATATGTGACATAATGTATACTTGTGTTCTATACCTTAGTGTGTTGTTGTAATATATGCGAGATATATTAGAACTGTTAGTACAAGCGGTGTAGGCTACCATTGTGGGACATTTTCTGATTGCAGGTGACGTGCCTTTAGTGTATATTTTGTATGTTTTATTTATTGTTCAGCCTATGATACCTACGGAGTACAAGTGGACCGTACTCATGCCTACTGTGCCCTTTCGATGTAGGCCTTTGCTCGAGTGCACCTCAGCTTGATTGACTCGAGAGATTGTTGCTGCTTCCAAGGTAGCGATTGGACATTCATGTGTCCGAAGTTCACCTCTATCTTTCTATAGTTGTTATGTATTCATTAGTATTTGGAGACAGTTATTATTCCTTTGTGGTTATTTTTCCAATGTATTCGACTCTTGGATTGTATTGGTAGTTCTTACGCTATTGACACCTGGTTTTGGATATGGTTGGTATTTTGGATAAGTTCTTTCTGCATTGTTATGATTACTTATATGGTTTGGCTTCATTCTAGAAGCCTTACCATGGGATATTTTTGTTTTTTCTTTTTTTGTTGTATCAGTTTGGGTGATAGGCTTATTTGTTAAGGTACGCCACGACAAGTTCCATTATGACCCTTAATTTTAAGTCGTGAAAAATTGGTATCAGAGCAGCCAGGTTTTATTGGTTTCAATGGTGTAAGAATGAGATGTCTAGTATAGTCTCGTAGATCGGTACATAGACGTCTGTATGTATCTTTGAGAGGCTCTAGGATGTCTTTAGGAAACTTTCCTCATTTTATTCCTTATCGTGCGAATTTTTTCATATCTTGTGTTCTAAGTTGTGTTTCACTCTTTCTGCGTAGATAGTATGGCTTATACTACATATCAGTTGAGATATGCTGTGAGAAATTAGTGGATATCATTTTTTAGTTGTAGGCTTGTTGATGCTCCTGAGTTGTCATAGGATCAATTTGTTAATGCCTTTCTGGAGTGATTTATGCCTTTCATTTTGGGAGATTTTATGTGGGATGAGTTTGATCATTTAGAGTAGGACTCCATGATAGTTTTTGAGTATAACGCATGCTTTCATGCCCTATCCAGATATTTCTATAATAGCTTTTCCATCGAGTTTGGGAAGGTAGAAAGTTCGTGAAGGGTTTGGATATTTCTCTTTTGTTGGCTACATCTCAAAAAATTATGCTTGGAGCTCCTCTTTAGAGTATTATGGATCATGGTAAGATGACAGAGAGAACTATTAGTGTATCTCAGGGAGGCACCAAGAAGGTGATGTGTGAGATAATGCTAACACATTTGAGGCTTTTAACTAGAAATGATTGTAAAGTGTTAAGTAATTTTTGTCGTGTTTGATTGCTTTCTCTTTGATAATGCAGGAAATTCAAGATGCAAGAAAACCAAAGACAATAAGAGCAAAAAAGGTGAATTTGGAAAAAGTGGCCATGAAAGTGTAGTTGACGACTTGTATGATAAGTCATCAAATTTGTGAAAAGTTATCAGAGTCATCATTAGTTGTAGACAGTGTGAGGAAGTTGGAGCAGAATTGTGATGACATCTCTGATAAGTATCACAATTATTATAAGCCATCGAGAATGCCATCAACCTAAGGCAGTACATGAGATTTGAAGTCAAGAAGTTACGACATTGTCTGATATGTCATCAAAGTCCTAATAAGACATCAGGAGTTTCCGTCAGCCTAAGGCAGAAACCATAAAACTTGAAGGAGGAGCTGATGACAATGTCTGATAAGTTGTCAGACTCCTGATAAAGTGTCACACTTCATCGTCAGCTGTGTGTGAAAAAGTTGTATTCTGTGATTTGATTCCAAATTTACCTCTTGGTATTTAAGGGAAAGTTCTTAGGTTTTCTTAGAGGCGGAAATTTATCTTGAACTGCATAGACTTGCACTATTTTATCTCTAGTTTTCTGTGTAACTTTACAATTAAATTTTGAGAGATTGTTATCATAGTTTTCTTGGGATTTCTACTGCGATCTAATTTGAGAAACACTTGTTGATAGTCATTATTCTGTAAGTTATCATTTATCAAATTATGAATACAAATTGTCTTATTTCTTTTTACATTATGAGTAGCTAATTCCTTTAACCTGAATTGTGGGATCTATAGGTTTGGTTTTGTAAAGTAACTAGGTGTTTAAGATTCTAAAGGTAGTAGGAACTCCTTGGTAATTCCTATATTTTACATATTGTCTATTAGTTGCAAATGATAGGTCATGCCTACTAGTGATTTGCTTGAAATAAGAAATCAACCCTAGTAGGAAGTGAATTATCAATAGGGACTTGGAAGCATCAAACTTTCATTTAATAATTAACGCTTTAACAAGGTTAATTAACTTGAGACAACATCCTATTATGACATATAAATTCCCTAACTTCGAAAGAATTAGGTAATTAAATGTCTAAATAGGTTGAGAAACATTTAGACATTACTTCGACAAGGATAATCTGTTGTTCCTACCTACCACAAGAATCTTGAACCGTTACTAGTGTCTGTCAAATACCAACAATCATAGTGAACACAACTCTGGTTTTCCATATAATATTAATTACAAACACTGACACTGACTTGAGAAATAATTACTTATTACTCTTTCAAAAAACCCCATTTATAGGAAACTACTAATTATCAGTTGATTGACTCACAAAAAAACTTAAATTAACACTATATTCCCTGTGGGATTCAACCCCAACCTAGTTGGGTTATATATTTGATAACGACCGGTTACTCTCTCATAAGAGAGGTGTAGTTTGAGCATTATCAAGAATGCCATCATTGTTGGGGAATATGATTATTGATTAAGTTCATGTGTATTAATTGATTGTTAGTCAAGTTTCCTCATTTTATATTTATTTATTGTTTTTGTTCGTTACAGGCTCATTGTTGTTTATGTCATGAACCATAAGTTCAAGAGAACCATTATTACCCTTCAATCCTAAACCTTATCTCATAGAAAGAATGGCTAACCAACAGGAAGCTGAAAGATTAGCTGCTTTGGCTAATGCTCAATTAAATCAATAGAATATAGATAACCCAGGTCGGGTACCTAATCTAGATAAAGAGGACCTGGGAGATGATGATTGAATTGACTCGGCTAATAGGAGGCGTGCAACGGAAGTAATTGCACCTGTAAATCAAAATCATCCATTCAGAAGAATACTAACTACCAAGCTATGCAGTTTGATATTGACAATGATTTGGACAATTTAGATGAAGTTAGATCTACAGGGGTAATCATTCTACCACCACTAGCTCCTGGGGCAAAATTCAACATCACCAATACTATGATCCAGCTACTGAATTTGAAAAGACTATTTGGTGGATAACCTGGTGATGATCCAAATCTACATTTTTGTGAATTTCATCAGTATTTGTAAGTCGTTTGATAATTTTGGAGTAGGATAAAATGCTATTCGTTTAAGATTGTTCCCATTGTCTCTGTCCGGAGAGGCAACTATGTGGTTGAATGAGCTGATTCCTGATTCTATAACAAACTGGAGGCAATTGAAAGGAGTTTTCCTAGAAAGGTTCTTTCCGCCCTCCAGGATGTTACAATTAAGGGATGAGATTAGCAACTTTAGGATATTGGCTAGTGAAGCTTTGCATGAGACTTAGGAGAAGTTTAAAAAGAAGTTGACTGAATGCCCAAACCATAAGATGACTGATAAACACTTGATGGAAATATTCTATATATCTTTGAACTCACTTACGAAGACAATAGTGGATAATGAAATAGGACAAGCTTTTACGGAGCTCACCTTTACTGAGGCTTCGAACATGTTAGAAAAAATGACTAAGACAAGTAGATCTTGGAATACCAGAGATTCTATTGTAGTAAGCACTACTGGGTCTAATGTAATATCAGTAAAGTAGTGTAGGAGAGAAGAAGAGCGTGATCAGGATATGGCTCTCTTAAAAAAACCCCATTTATAGGAAATTTCTAACTATCAGTTGATTGACTCAATAACAACTTAAATTAACACCATATTCCCTTTGGGCTTTGACCCCATCCTAGTTGGATTATATATTTGAGAATAACCATTTACTCTCTCATAAGAGAGGTGTAGTTTGAGCATTATTAGAAGGTGCGACATTTTGGTTAGTTTAGGAGTTAGACCTCTCGAGGAATAGATTTTAGAGGATCTCTTAGATACCATGGTAGGCTAGTGCAGGTGATTTTATAGAGTTTAGTAGGTGAATCTTCTAATTCAGCAGTTCAGGGTGGCCGTTCGGGCTCAGTTGTACTTTATCTTGTTGAGATTAGCCGTAGAGGTTGCTGTGTGTGTGATTAGATTAGCCATGTGGCCAAGGACTGTTCTCATATTATGTTTAGAGCAATTTCTATTTTAGGTGTAAAAGGTAGATATTCTACCAAAGATGCAACAAGTAAGGATAGTATAGCCTATATTGGTGGTTATGGGGATACTCAGCCAGTTATTAGTCATGGATAGTGTTATTCTATACCAACCAGACCTGAGGTAGAGGTTTCTGATGCTGTGATTACAAGTACCTTCCTCATTTGTTTCAGATTTGTATCTGTATTATTTGATCCTAGATCAATTTTCTCCTATGCATCTATGTATTTTGCTTCAGGTTTTGATTCTATTACTAAGCCTTACCTATTTGTGTATCTACCCTGGTAGGTGATTCTTTAGTAGTGGATTGGGTGCATCGATCTTGTGTTGTGACTTTTGTTGAGCGTGATACTTTGAAAGAATTGCTTGTGTTAGATATGATCAATTTTGATGATTATTTTGGGTATGGATTGGTTGTCTTCTTATAATGATATTTTAGATTGCTATGCCAGGACTGTGACTTTAGCTTCGTCGGATGTGCCAAGGATATCTTAGAAGGGTACACTTCATTCGAGTCCTAAGAGGGTCATATCTTATGTTCAGGCTCATAAATTGGTTGGGGGATATTTATCTTACTTGGCCCATATTCGTTACACCAGTGTTGTTTCACCTCCTTTCTTGGATTCTGTCTGTGTTGTTCGTAAGTTTATAGATGTGTTCTCTATGAACTTTCCTAGTATGCCTTCGGATCGAGATATTGATTTTATTATTGATGTTGAGTCGGTCACTAAGCCCATTTTTATTCCTTCTTATAGGATGGCGCCTCAGCAGAGCTGAAGGAACTGAAGGATCAGTTACAGGGGTTATTGGATAAGTGATTTATTCGACCTAGTATTCATCTTGGGGTGCACCTATCTTATTTGTGAAGAGAAAAGATAGGTCTATATGGATGTGTATTGATTATTGGCAATTGAATAAGGTGATGTTTAAGAATAAGTATCCTCTTTCTCACATCAATGATTTGTTTAATCATCTTCAGGGTGTTTCGGTGTTTTCGAAGATTGATTTGAAGTCTGGTTATCACTAATTGGGGATTAGAGCTTTGGATATTCCAAAAACTATTTTTTGAGCTTGATATGGTCATTATGAGTTTTTAGTCATGTATTTTGGGTTGACCCATGGCCCTATTCCATTCATAGAGTTGATGAACTGGGTATTTCGACCATATATTGATTTTTTTGTTATGGTATTTATAGTGATATCTTCATTTATTCCAAGAATAAGGTTTAGAATGGGGATCATTTATGGATTATGCTTCAGAGATTGAGGGGTAAGAAGTTGTATGCTAAGTTCTCTAAGTGCGAGTTTTGGTTGGAGTCAATTTCTTTCTTATATCATGTAATGACTAAGGAAGGTATTATGGTTGATCCAAATAAGGTTGCAGCGGTTTATGATTGAGCTAGACCTACTTCGCCCACTGAGATTCAGAGTTTTATTGGCTTGACCGGGTATTATTAGTATTTTTTTGAGGGTTTCTCTTCCATTGCGGCTCCATCAACCAAGTTGACTCAGAAGAAGAATTCCTTCCAGTGGTATGATGTTGTGAGGCAAGCTTTCAAAGGCTCAAGGATTTGTTAACTTCAGTTCCTATATTGGCTTTGCCCAAGGAGGGCGTGGTCTTTATTCTCTTTTGTAATGCTTTAGGTGTTGGGTTAGGTGTTGTGTTGATGTAGGAGGGCAAGGTAATTGCGTATACGTTTCGTTAAGATTAGAGCCTCATGAGAGAAATCATCCTACCAATGATTTGGAGTTTTGCGCAGTTCTATTTGCCTTGAAGTTGTGGACGCACTACTTGTATGGAATCCATTGTAAGATCTTCTCAGATCATCGTATCCTTCAGTACTTCTTTACTAGCAAGATCTTCATATGAGGCAGCGTCGTTGGCTTGAGTTGCTTAAGGATTACGACTTGACTTTTCTCTACCATCAGGGCAAGGCTAATATGTTTGCAGATGGCTTGAGCCAAAATTCGATTAGCATGGGTAGCTTGGTGCATCATTTGACTTAGGAGAGGCCGTTGGCCTTAGATTCTTTGGCTAACCCGATGGTTAGGCTTAATATTTTGACACTGGGGCGTGTTTTGGCATTTATGGAGGCTAAATCATCTTTGATAGAGTAGATTTGAGCTCATCAATTTGATGATGTTAGATTGAGGTTGATTTGAGATAAGGGTTGAGTGGGGAGGTTAGGGAAGCCTCACTTAATTCAGATAGATTATTGAGGATTAGGAGCTGAGTTTGTGTGCCGAGAGTGGTGATTGGATTAGGTTGATCTTGGAGGAGGCCCATTGTTCCAGATAATCCATCTATTCAGGTGTGACTAAGATGTGTAGTGATTTTAGACAACACTACTTGTGGGGTGGTATGAGGCATGATATGGAGAATTTTATGGCTCGTTGCCTATGTTGTCAGTAGGTGTAGGACAAGTATATGAGACCTGGTGGTTTGCTTTAGAGTTAACCATTCTCGAGTGAAAGTAGTAAAAAATTACTATGGACTTCGTGATTGGGTTGCCTCGTACTTTTCTTGGTTCTGAATGTGTTTGGGTCATCATGAATCGATTGACCAAGTTAGCTCATTTTATTTCGGTTCAGGTCTCATTCAGTGCTGAGAGGTTAGCCCATATATTCATTCATGAGACTATGCATCTGCTTGGTACGTCGGTGTTTGTTATTTCAGATCGAGGTTTTGTGTCCACATCTCACTTTTGGAAGACTTTTCAGGATGAGTTGGGTACTCAGGTTGATCTTAGCACAACGTTTCACCCCCAGACAGATAGCCAGTCAGAGCGGACTATCCACATTTTGAAGGATATGCTTCACGCGTGCACGATGGATTTTGGTGGCCAGTGGGAGCAGCATTTAGTTTTAGCAGAGTTTGCATATAGTAATAGCTACCACTCTAGTATTGATATGGCTCTTTTTGAGACGTTGTATGGTAGGCGTAGTCTCTCCCCAATGGGTTGGTTTGATGTTTCAGAGGTGAAACCTCAAGGTATGAACTTGCTTCGTGAGTCGTTAGATAGAGTCTGGGTCATTCAAGATAGACTTAGAGCGGTTCAGAGTAGGCAGAAGTGTTATACTGATCGTAGAATTCGTGCCTTGAGATTTAGTGTAGGTGATCATGTTTTCCTTTGAGTTTCACTCATGAAGGGTGTGATGAGGTTTGGGAAGAGGGGCAAGCTTAGCCCCAAGTATATTGGTCCATTTGAGATTCTTTGAACTGTTGGTGGTGTGGATTATGAGTTGGTTTTGTCCCTTGATCTATCAACTGTTCGTTCAGTTTTTCATGTTTCTATGCTTCGTTGCTATATTCCTGAACAGTCTCATATCATTCGTTGGGATTCGGTTCAGTTAGATGAGTGGTTGTCCTTTGTGGAGAAGCCGGTTTTCTTTTTGGCTAGGGATGCTAGACGGTTGCGCTCTAGAGTGATCCCTATGGTTAAGGTCCAGTGGTGACATCAACCTGTAGATGAGGCTACTTCAAAGGTTGAGTCTGATATGCATAGTTCCTATCCCCATCTTTTTCATTGATTCAGGTATTTCCTTGCCTTAGTTCGAGGACGAACTAGATTTTTAGTGGTGGATGATGTAACGACCTAAAAGTTTGATGAAATGTGTGAAATTTGTGGTTTTGTGTGATTTACCTGTTTTACCCCTCCCCGTAGTTGCATTTTGATATTTTCAGGGTGTGGGAGTGATTGACATGATTTTCGATGCATTTTGGTATCATTTATGCAATGTAGTGGGTTTTGATGGCTTAAAGAGCCTTAATTTGGACCTATGTGAATATCTTTTGATCTGTGCGATAGATAGCCAAACGAACTGCACCATCAGCTCCAGAATATCGATTTTAGGCTAGGTAGACCTTTGGTTTGGGTTCTGGTGCATCTGATCTCATTTCGACCTATTGATCGGAAAATTGAAAAATTGGAAATATGGGAGTGGGACCCACATTTGATCTAAACGACCTCGGATGGAAAATCCGACTTTGCCAACAGATCCATAATAACGATTTTATAGTTTTAGCATATTTGGTATGATTTTACGGGTTTTAAATCTCATTTTGACCCTCGGTTTAGAGAATTATAATTTCGGGTTTCGGTAATAAACTTTATGAAAATGATATTTTTTAGAAAATCTGACATGGCCAACACTTCCGGAATGTTGAATTTAGTGTGATTACATAGCTCATGTGCATAAATCAGACTCCGAATGAATCTCGGACATCCCGTCGAAGTCCGGAGTGACTTTAAAAAAAAACTGCAGCTTTTTTTAGTTATTTCAGTGCAGATTTTCTGCACTTATAAATAGTTTTGGGTCTAGTTTTCTCATTTTTCTTCTTGCCTCTTGAGAGTTAAACCCTAAATATTTTTGGAGCTTAAAAGTGAAGCTTGTGGGAGCTTGGGAAGCTAGATTAACACCTTTATCTTGATTTTATTACGGATTAAAGGTAAGAATTCTCCCTTTTCTTAGTAACTTCTTGATAAATTTCTCAAAACCCCAAAAATCTTAGGGCATGATTTTAAACCCAAATTTCACTCTTTTTCACTTGAATAATATTTTTATCTTATAATTACAAGTTTTTCATCAATTTAACTTTCAAAACAACTCTGATTCTTGATTTTAACCAAGATTTCAAGGATTTTACCAGGTAAAGCTCAAAACTGATTTTTCTTCGATTTGAACTCTATTTTTTACTCGATTTAACTTGTGTTTTCAGATGTAGGTTCCTAAAAATATGGGAACATGTTTTTAAAATAAAGTTTTGATTTCGCCCTTCTTTTTTGGAAACCCATTTGGGGGTCCGTTTTGACCCCGAACCAAAAGTAGTCAATATGGGTGTCATTGGTTTTCTCTTGGTGCGTAGATTTTATATTAGATGTTTTTAGTAGAGTTCGAGATTGTTCGTGAAAAGTAAGGTCGCGGGTTCAAGTGTAGCGGACCGGTTTTGGCTTTCGAGGTAGGTTATGGCTTAACTCTTTCAGACTTGGGTGGGTAGTAAATGATAATACAAAATGCACGTTAAGGGTGGGAACTAATCATGAAAAATGGCTATCTATGTGTTGTGTCCGTGTGGGGGCTATGTGATGTAATTGTCAAAATTGAGTTATTATGTGATATGTTTGACCGTGTGGGGTCCTATGTGATATTGATAGCCTTGAATACATGTAAATAATTGTATTGTGTTGTTTAATGTGGTACCATTGGTGTATTGTGATTATATTCAGACTTTATTAACATATGAGACATGTGGAAATTTATGGATGAAACAAAAATAATTAGTGATATTGGCTCATGTGGTTGTGGGAACGTATTATTGTGGTTGGTTGTGGAAATATATCATGTGATTGGTTGTGGAAATACTCATTGTGATTGGTTGTGAACATTACATCTTCATATCATACTCATTCCTGAAACATTGGCACCACCGTGGCAACATCTGAGAAACACTGGCAATACCTTTTTAAAAAAATATTGTAACATCTTATAAAACCCTTTTCGAGGGATATGGCAAAAAAAAATATGAGATAGACGAATTGTATACGGGTTGACAAACCCCCCATTGGTCCTACGTACCGAAGCTTTAGCTTCGTAGGTGTATACGGGGATTGTGGACGATCCTGGAGGTTGTGCGACGACCTCATGCATCATCATCATCATATACATTGCACTTACTTTATTATGTTTATGTTGTGTTGTATTACCTTATTGACTTGTCATCTATGTATTTGTCTTACCTTCCTTTACTTGTATTTGATGATCTTGTATCTACATGTTCTCTCATGTTCTATTTATATGTGACATAATGTATACTTGTGTTCTATACCTTGGTGTGTTGTTGTAATATATGTGAGATATATTAGAATTGTTAGTGCAAGCTGTATGGGCTACCATTGTGGGACATTTTCTAATTGCAGGTGATGTGCCCTTAGTGTATATTTTGTATATTTTATTTACTACTTTGCTTGGTCGGCCTATGATACCTACTAAGTACCAGTGGACCGTACTCATGCCTACTACGCCCTTTCGATGCAGGTCTTAACTCGAGTGTGCCTCAGCTTGATTCACTCGGGCGATTGTTGGAGCTTCCAAGGTATCGGTTGGATATTCATGCCTCCAAAGTTTACCTCTATCTTTCTATAGTTGTTATGTCTTTATTAGTATTTGAAAACAATTATTTTTCCTTTGTGGTTATTTTTTTGATGCATTTGACTCTTGTATTGAATTAATAGTTCCTACACTATTGACACCTAGTTTTGGGCATGATTGGTATTTTGGATAAGTTCTTTCCGCATTGTTATGATTACTTATATGGTTCGGCTTTGTTCTAGAAGTCTTACCGTGGGATATTTCTATCTTTTCTTCTTTTTGTATCAATTTGGGTGATAGGCTTACTTGTCAAGGTACGCTACGACAAGTGCCATCATGACCCTTATTTTTGGGTCGTGACACTGCCACCAATATCAACAACTCCACCAGCAACACCCCTAGAAGAAGAACCCAAATATGTTACAGTAGGTTGGTCATGAAAAACTTTCACATTAGGCTGACCTTGCCTAACTGCTATTTTTATGGTTGGTGCTCCAGCAAATTCATTCTTTATTAACTCCATCATTAGGTTTGCTATTGTATCAGCAAGACCTAAAGTAATAAAAGAAGTCATCCCTAACTCCTGCTTAGTAGGTATGATCCAAGGATGCACAACCTATAAAAAAAGACAGTTACATTTAAATCATAAAATAATAATTTACAGTGAGTTGGGTTACAAGTTAACACAGTCAACTTATACAATAGATGATCTATATGTTGCACCAGCTGATATGTATGTTGTAATATATTAACAATATGTTGCATCAGATTACCCATCTATTGCATAATTTATAGTAGATGGGTAATCTGTTGAGTCGGGTCCAGAGAACCAGAGCAACAGATGGTTAATCTGTTGCAAAATATAGATCATCTGTCACAAAAAATTACCCATCTATTGCACCCATTGCAGTAGATGGGTAATCTATTACAATAGATGACCCATCTACCGCAACAGATGGCACATCTATTTCAATATCTTTCTTTGAGTCAAATTATTTTTCTTGAAAGAAGGCGTACTGCTTCATTCAGAGGGTTATAGTAATCAGCCTCCTTAATTCTTGCGCTACTCTTTGCAACCAACCACCTAAGGATCCTTAGATCAGAAACCTCATCTGGGTAATCCTTGACTTGATTTCAGAGGGGAGAAATGACTTCTAATTCCTAAGCCTAAAATATGTACATAAGAAGCAAGAAAAAAGAAGTCATAATAATTATTCAATATAAAATAATGGATGACTAAGCAAATAGTGATTAAATTTACCATGAAAGCCCAAGAAAAGCCATATAATATGATCGTCTTTGGGGATAGCTTTGTCATTAAATATTTGTTAGTCAAGTCATAGCTGTCATATTCCCGAGGATAATCGTTGAATTTCTCAAAATCCTCAGCAAGCGCCAACAAATCATCTTTTATGACTTTCTTGACGTCTCTTGCCATTATAACGAAATGGGAAAACTAAAATAAGAATAATTACTCCCTGTGCTACTTTGCTATGGTTTTATCCTTAAGATCTTCTATCAAATCCGTCGCTTTGTAGCTACGTCCAGCAATGTCCAACAACCCATCTTTTTTTTCCTTGCGTTTGTCGATTTTAGTGGCTGGTTACTTGGACAATGCCTTCCATCTATTTGATGGTGGTGGTTTGGTTGTCCTGCTTACCTTAGACCTTTTGCGGGGTATTTTCTTGATGAGAGATTCTTGTGGATGCTCGCATCTCAAGACTGTCACTATGGCAAACTCTTTCAAGTCAAAAAAATCTGCATGCCACAATAGTTGATCCAGATTGCATCCATCTTTTTGCCTTCATCCTCAAATATTTATCATCCCTCATGTACTTGATCCTGCGTTTGACTAGACCATAAACCATTCTTATTTAGAAACGAGCAGTGTGGTCCTCAGGCAGCTCAAGAAAGTGTCCAAAGCAGCTCTTCTTAAAAATTTCATCTATGTTTTCATTCTTCATAATATTCCTATAGACATCAAAAGGTTTCCCCAACTTACATTTAAGTAAAAGATCACCAGTTAGTTTTGTAGGGTCATCTATCGGCATCGCAATATGAAACTTGTCAATACTAATAGTTTTGAAAGCCTTATGCTGAGATGTTGATCTTAATTCATGCCCCATTGGTGATGCATTATATACTTGTTTATCTTTTTCTTCCTCCTCACTTTTATTTTCCTCACTAGCCTCTACATACCCTTCTCCACCTCCCTTTTCATAACTTTTCTTAGCTTCATTTTTCCCTGAGTGAGATTGTTTAGGAAGTTCCTCCGAATCCATCTGTACTCCAATCTTTTTCGTTGGGTGGTCAAAAGTTGATCCATTTTTAGTTTCTTTTCTTTTGGGAGACACCTTTTAACTAAAAAAAATACATTACATTAGATGTTTGAATTATTTTTTATAAAAAGGTAAGACAAATTTCAATAAATTATTATACGCCACATTACAAATAAATACTCCAATGGATAACCCATCGGTTGGAACAAATGGAAAATATGTTTTAAGACCTATTTAATATCTTCCAACAGATGTTCCACCTGTTGCAACAGATGAACCACCACCAACACCGCTACCAATGACACCAAAACCACCAATACCACCACCATCACCACCAATGCCACCAATATCAATACCAACACCACCAGTAATTCCACCAACACCCGCACCAAGGCCACCAAGACCGCCAACACTACCACTAATGCCATAAATACCATCACCAAGACCACCTACACCACCACTGAGACCACCAATATCAGCACCACCAACAAAAGCCACCAACAACACCACAAACACCACCTAACAATACCATAATAGTCAACAAAACTCTGCTATAAAAACTAGGGTTTTCTCAGGTTCTTCCTATATTTTTAGCTTTGAAACTATAAATTATTATCCCATTCTCGAAGATAATACATCTAAAAGTCTTTTTTTTCATAATTAACTAAAAATCCTAAATTTCTACAATAAAAAACAAATGTATAACTCTTCTCAAACTCTGTTACCTACGAAGATAGAGAAAACAACGGATACAAGCAAGAATAAATTCAAAAATAACAACTATGTGGTCAGAAATGGGAAGAAAATTGATCTGTTTGAAAGGTTGAGCAATATATTGAGTAGTTTTTGTCTGTATTATTGAAAGACAAAAAAAAGAGTGAGAACTCAAGATTTGAAATGATGAAATATTTTTCCCACAAATGGATGGTTTATAATTTTGGAAAAGAATGATAAGTTTTGAAATTGTTAATTTGGTCTGAATTGATCTTAATTATTTTTTTAAATTTTAAAAGATATGAATTTTTTCAACTCAGAGTGATCGATTGACGACTCGGGTCAAGAGGAATGTAATACCAACATCATGCAATTACAAAGACTCGATTGAAATTATAGTTAATTCTCTGTACTCATCCCTTTTTATAGATAAATTAATTTAGGTATTAGATTAATAATAAGTTAATATGAATCATTTCAACTCAGAGTGATCGATCGATGACTCAGGTTAGTAGGAACGCAATACCAACATTATGCAATTACAAAGACTCAATTGAAGTTGTAGTTGAGCCTATGTACTCATCCTAGTTCTAGCTAAATCAGTTTAGGTATTAGCTTAACATTAAGTTAATAGGAATCATTTTAACTCAGAGTGATCGATCGATGACTCGAGTCGAGAGGAACGCAATGCCAATATCATGCAATTGCAAAGACTCAATTGAAGTTGAAGTTGACCCTATGTACTCATCCCTAGTTATAGCTAAATCAATTTAGGTATTAGCTTAATATCAAGTTAATATGTATCATTGCAAATTAGAGTGATCGATCGATGACTCGGGTTGGGAGAAACGCACTACCAACATCATGCAATTGCAAAGACTTAATTAAAGCTATAGTTAACCCTATGTACTCATCCCTAGTTCTAGGTAAATTAATTGTAAATAAATCTATTGCAACAGACGACTGAGCTGTTGGAAATTATCGAATAGATATTGAGATCTGTTGCAACAGATTACCTATCTAATTTAATTATCAAATAGAAATTTGAATCTGTTGCGATAGATGACTAAGATGTTGGAAATTTTCAAACAACTATTGATATTTGTTGCAATAGATGACATATCTATTTGAAAATTATTTTTTTAATTTTAAAGTAATCTTCTGTCTAAAAAAAGAAAGATAAAATACTACTAAGGCAGTAAAAAATATTTCTTGGATAACTCAAAAATTTCCTTCTTAAGTAGTCTTATCTTATCTTTTCAATGTCATCCGTCTTTCTCGTGCGCCTCAATTTATTAATAAATATTAATGAGTATTTTAACCCATCTTTATAATTATCTCTCCTTCAGCCCTAAATTTATTCATCTTTTTTTTCTCTCCTCTTTAGAGTTATCACAGCCGTTTCCCATTTAATCCCTTTTCTCTCCTCTTTCTCATAAGGATCCTTTCGGATCTTAACCGATCTATATCTTTTATCGACTGAAATTGTTGTTTTGATCCTCTTGTTTTTGACATTGCAGGTATGGTTCATTATTGCTCTTTCATTATCGCCTTCTTATTCTCAAGTTATTTACATCAGTTTTTTTTATTTAATTACCCTTTACCCATATCATATTTATTTAAAAAATTTGAAGGAAAGGTTACTTTTGAGTCTTGAATGAACAAACTGTTGGTTTTATTAAAATATGCAAAAAAAGTTATTTGTTGGGAGATATTTAAAAGCCTTATTGGCAATATCATTTTTTTGTATGTATTTTATTTATTTCTTTATTATTGATGTTGTTATTGATGTTGGTGGTGGGTTTGATGTTGCTGGAACTTATGGTGTGGTGTTGTTATGGTGTTGGAACAAATGATGTTGTTTCTTTACTTTTGATGTTGTTTCTTTGTTTTTAATGTTGTTGTTGATGCTGCAATAGATGGAGCAACTATTGGAACAAATCAAACCACTAGCAAGGTTTGTTTGATGTATTCCAACAGTTTACACATCTGTTGTAACAGAATCCATATCTATTGCAATAGGTTCCACATCTGTTATAATAGATTTACAATCTGTTGAACAGATGGGAAGCTGTTGCAATAAATGTGGAGCCTTTTGCAACAAATAGGTAGTATATATAAGGAAATAAAAGTTGATCAACTTTTTCACGACCAACACAAGAGGCTACGACGGTAAAGATGGGTTCGGAGGAATAAGGTGCTTGCAGATAGAACCACTTCATATGTGGGAGGTATGTATTACTAATAATGTTATCGTGAAAACACATATAGAGTACACTAAGTTTTTGAATTTTGTTTTTTACCGATTAGGCATTAATCATTCAAACAAGGTATCTACAATTTTATAGTTAAGTTTTATAGGTCCGAACTGATAAGGCTGAGGGACTATGAATATGGTTCTGATACCCTATTAAGATTTGATGATTGTTGTTGCTCATGTCTATGTTTAAAGCTTTGTGAAGTGATCAAGTTTTGTTGGCTTTATAAAAAGATTTGATAGCGATTGGACAAACGTTTAGGGTGCATTGGACTTTGAGGGCCTTTGGAGCCTCCCACTGCTTCAACCAAGAATGGAAATCAATATAGTTATTGCCTTAGCCCAAATTTATATGGTTGGGCTGCTCAGGGTTATAATTATACGCCAGAAGGTGTAGTAGGAGAATAGCTGTGCGGGGAAAGGGTAGTTAATGAAGATTATATCATCTGAGATATAATTGAAGAGAAAACATAGGATAGAAGGGAATTTGTAGCGAATCTAACACAAGAAATCTGAATCAAGTGCAAATATGAAAGTGTATCCCAAAATAAAAATCCATCTGTGGTCACTCTCAAAGAAAAATAGTACAACTGGGCACTATTTTAGGGAGCTGTGACTAGGTAGCATGGTCGGGATGATCACCTATATAGAAAATAATGAAACACTAAGAAAGTAGCTTTGCGGGCACCAAGGGTTTAAATGATGTACATTAAGTCAAGAAAACTTTCCCCAGGAACAGTTGTAGTTAAAATAAGGAATCTACGCGTAGGTGACAATTTCTGAATTTTAAATTGCATCTCATGACTTGTTGTTTGTGGTTCCGATTAGGTCCACTGCTATTGACCTAATCCGAACCACAAACAAGAATGAAAGGAAAATTGAGTATCATTACTTTCTTAGCTATATGGATATAATTGATTGTGTTTTCTTGCCTTAGCATGTTTTCAAAATCTCTTAGAGAAGATCAGAGGCTTCTTGTAGTATGTGAATCCTAATAATTTTCAAGCTTGCCTCCAGCTTACTGCTTCGGTATTCAAGCTTGTCATTGTCGTCTTTGAGGTTAGTATAGAATCTTGGTCTTTTATGAGCTCGACAATGAGGAAAACTTCCTTCAAAGTTGTTGCATCGTAAAAGGCCTTCAGAAATCTTTCAGAACACTTTGTTTAGAAGGCTTAAATGATACATGGAGGGACGCTATGTTTGTTTTAGGTCAACGTGTTGATGCACACTCAAGTAGTGGTCCCAACAGTTGAAAAACTCACTTTCTCGAGTGTTGTTCAATGTAGCTTGTTCAACGCAACCTTCATAGGATTTGATAGTTCAATGAGCCTGGAATTACGTACGTTTGATCTAACGTTTGATCTATATATATAATAAAGGACATTTGAAAAAAAAATAATTTTGTAGATTATTAATTATTTCATATTTATTTCATATCTATATATATTACAAAGAAGAATAGTCTAGCCTATAATTATTCTAAGTGACATCTTGAAAACTACCTACTAGTCATTTGACAACAAAAAAAATAACTTGTAGATTGTTAATTGTTTAATATTTAGTCCATATTTATAACATATATATATATATATATATATATATATATATATATATATATATATATATATATATATATATATATATATATATATATATAATAAAGGAGATTTGACAACAAAAAAATCAATTTTATAAATAATTAATTATTGTATATTTATTTCAACTCTATGTATAATAAAAAAGAATAGTCTGGGATATAATTACGTCAAGTGGCATCTTGAGAATTAGCTACTTGACATTTTCCAAAATCATTAATATTATAGATTATTAATTGTTTCATATTTATTCCATACTTATTTCATATCTATATCTACATCTACAATATATTAAAAGTGTGAAGAACTTTTTACCCTTCGTTAAAAGTTTGTGCTTTAGACAAAATTATCTTTTTACTATTTTTCTTCAATTACTATATCATTATATTTAAAATTAAGAATTCCTATAATATATGGTAAAAAAAATATCTTTTGAAAATTTTCTTTTAAAAAACACAAAAATAAAAAATTACCATAAACTTCTAAAAAAAAAAAGGTTGTTTCAATTTTTTAGGAAAAAAAAAAATGAAAACACATTTTAAAATTTTTGAGGAAAAGATTTTCAATTTCCTAAAGTTGTGTTGTAGTACTAATTTGATACCATAATTAATTTTTTTCTCTTTCACAGCATAAAAATAAAAATCTTTCATATTTAGATAATCTTTTTTTTTGTAAGAAAAGGTATTGGGGAATTCTTTTCTTTTCTACAATAATATAATAACATCCACAATATAAAATTTATTGACAGAGATATTCTAATAACTATTTTTGTTTATGAGTTCTAAAGGTGTCATCTACAATCACAAAAGGTTAGGTTTAACGTATTGTTCTAATATCTCGATTATCGTATTGTTTTGTTATAGTTTTTGTTATGTTCAAGTCTATGTTGTTGATGAATATTTATCGGACTTTGAAAAATTTGCATTAAGGTTAGGTTTGATGATATTGTTGTAATATTCTTGAATACTATAGTTTCTGTTCTATTACTATTTGTACTTTTTTCAAGGATAGATTAATGTTTGGTCAGGCTTTAAGGATTTTTCTTAAGGTTTAATCGCATTGTAATGATATCTCGATTATCGTATTTTTTTGTTGAGTTTACTGTGACAGATCAATATTCGGTTAGACTTTGAGAAATTTTCGTGTAAAGGTTAGGTTTAATCAATTTATTTTGTTGTAATTTCTGATCTATTAATATCTATTATTTTTTGTTATGTTACTATCCATGATGTGATAGTGCACATCGTAGGAAACGATCAAGATATTAATACTTTACATGTAGCTTGACATTAAGTACAGGTGCAAAACACCTACATTTGACTAGTATATAATAAAGGACATTTGATCGACAACAAAAAAAATTATAGATTATAATTATTTCATATTTATATATATAATAAAGAAGAATAATCTATCCTATATTTATGCCAAGTGACATTTTGGTCTACTTGAAATTTGATAATAAAAAAATTAATTTTATAGATTATTAATCCTTTTATGTTTATTTCATATCTATTTATATATAACAAAGGATATTTGAGGGCCAAAGAGAAAAGTTTGTTGATTATTAATTGTTTCATATTTATTTCATATCTATAGATAACAAATGACAATAGTATAAACTATTATTATGCCAAGTGGTGTATTGAGAACTAGCTACTTGATATATAACACCAAATAAATTAATTTTGTAGATTGTTAATTGTTTCATATTTATTTCATATCAATATATATAATAAAGAAGAATTGTCTAGAATATAATTGTGTCAAGTGGCATCTTAGGAACAAGTTAGTTGACATTTGATATCAAAAATATTAATTTTGTAGAATATTAATTGTTTCATATTTATTCTATAGTTATTTCATATTTAAATATATAATAAAGGAGATTTGACAAAAAAAATTAATTTTGTAGATTATTAATTATTTTTATATTTATTTCATATCTACATATAATAGAAGAGAATAATCTAGCCTATAATTATGTCAAATGACATCTTGAGACTAGGTACTTGACATTTAACAACAAAAAGGGATAATGTAGCCTATAATTATGCAAAGTGACATCTTGAGAACTACCTACTTGTCATTTGACAATTAGAAAATTAATTTTGTAGATTATTAGTTATTTCATAATTATTTCATTTCTCTCTCTCTCTCTCTCTCTCTCTCTCTCTCTCTCTCTCTCTCTCTCTCTCTCTATATATATATATATATATATATATATATATATATATATATATATATATATATATATATAATAATAATAATAATAATAATAATAATAAAGGAGATTTGACAACAAAGAAAAATAATTTTATAAATTATTAATTATTTCATATATATTTCATATCTATATATAATAAAGAAGAAAAGTCTACGCTATAATTATGTCAGGTAGCATCTTGAGAATTAGATACTTGACATTTGATCACAAAAAATTAATTCTTTAGATTATTAATCGTTTCATATTTAGTTCATATTTATATATATATAATAAAGGAGATCTGACAACCAAAAAAAGAATTTTATAGATTATTATCTATTTCTTAATTGTTTCTTTATTTATTTCATATCTACATATATAATAAATGAGATTTGACAATAATAATAATAATTTTGTAGATTATTAAATTTTTCATATTTATTTCATATTCATATATATATATATATATATATATAAAGGAGATTTGACAAAAAAAAATCTATTTTTCAGATTATTAATTAATTCATATTTATTCCATATTTATTTCATGTCTGCATATAATAAAGAAGAATAATATAGATTATTATTATGTTAAATGACATCTTGAGAACTAATTTCTTGTTATTTGACAATAAAAATAATAATTTTGTAGATTATAAATTGTTTCATATTTATTTCATTTATATATATATATATATATAATAAAAGAGATTTGACAAAAAAGAAAATCAATTTTACAGACTATTAATTGTTTCATATTTATTTTATATCTATATATAATAAAGGAGAATAGTCTAGCCTATAATTACGTCAAGTAATATCTTGAGAACTAGCTACTTGATGACAGTCATGAATGATGACAGAAACGTACATCATTGCTCTCTGATGACAACAACTTCGAGTTCTTCATCATATTTTTTCTTCTTTCACGGGTAAAAAAATTATGGCTTTTTAGTTATGAAGAAAGAGAGGAACTTGAGCCAATTTGTCTTCTAGTATTTGTTAACAATTTCAATATTTGTTGCTTAAATTTGAAATGAGGACTTAAGAAAACCTAATTTCTAGTATTTCTTCTCCTCTCTTTTTGGAGTGAAATATGATTTTTTTTGTTATCATAGTTCTTATTATTGAACTATTGATTTGATTTGATGGTGTTTATTGTGTGTTTTGAAGATGTGAAAGGGAAAGAAAAAAAGATACATACATTAATTTTGCAAGGTTTTAAGTGTTGAAGAAGATTTTGCATCTGATATAACGATCGCTCTTTAACGTTCCTTTTGCATAACGTCTACTGACTGACCAACATCACTGAACCTAACGGCCGACACCAGTGATGGCGTAGCGAACGCCGGCAACAGCTAAGGGTGTCTTCTATCCCTCATTTTCTCTCTCTCCCTAGCTCTCTTTAGCCTTATCTCTATCTTTCTCTCTCGCTTCCCCTCTATCCTGCCCTTCCTAGACACTGTTATTACCGGTGAGTTTAGGGATCCCACCTGCTCGACTCCACTTCAACGATGAGTAAGGGTACAACACTAGGTAGATAAGCCAGGTTGGTATGAAGAAAAGCTAACGTTCAGCTTTCGGCAGGTCCTAGAGGGCACTCTGGCAACTTTTCAGTGATGCACTGGCGGGCTTGTTTCTAGGCGAATCATCTCTGGCAACCAATGTCGTCAACAACATCGCTGAAACCAACATCATGTAGGAGTACCCCGGTAATATCTAAATGTTGAGTTTGTAGTTACTTCTTACAATTTAGTTTCTTTGTATTATTGTGTATTATTATATTGTATTGTATTATATTGTATTATATGGTATTATTTTGCTTCTTAGGACTATCATTGTGATGGGTTATTTTCGCTTATTGGTGGAAATTATTGTGTTGTTTTAGCTGCTAGACCAAATAGGGTGTTTTGTGCGTGACTGCTATTTTTCTACTGTTTCCTTTTTTGTTTGCTTGTCTATGTGGGTCCTTTTTTCTGAGTAGTGGCGGTGGAATGGTGGAATATGGTCTTGTTCATGGGGGCTTGGGCAGGGGGTCAATTTGGGAGGGGGAGAAGAGGGGAGCCTGCGGTAGGTGTAGGGTATAGGTCGAGTTTAGGGCTAGATCGGTGAGGGGTGGTAGAGGTAGGTGAGAGGTGAGAGAGTGTAGGTTGAGGGTAGGGTCTTGGAACATAGGGAACCTTCAGGGTAAGTCTATTGAGCTGGTGAAGATTTTTAAGAAAAAAAGGATCAATATTACGTGTGTTCAGGAGACTAAGTGGTAAGGTTTAAGGCTAAGGATGTGGATGGGTACAAGCTATGGTACTCAGGGAGTGAGAGGTGTCGGAATGGAGTGGGCATCTTAGTGGATGAGAAGCTTAGAGGGCAGGTGGTGGAGGTTAGGAGGGTCAGTGATAGGCTGATGTCGATTAAGTTGGTCATTGGGAGGTTTACATTGCATGTGTGTAGCGTTTATGCGCCACAGACGGGATTGGATGAGGATATAAAAGTGTGTTTTTGGGAGGCTCTAGATGAGGAGGTAAGAAGCGTGCCTAACTCAGAGAAGATTTTCATAGCGGAGGACTTCAATGGGGACATCGGGGTTTTATTGGGAGGCTATGATGATATGCATGGGGGGTTTGGTTTCGCGGATAGAAATAGTTAGGGAGCTACCCTATTGGATTTTACGAGGGATTTTGGGATAGTGGTAGTGAACTCGAGCTTTCCTAAGAAGGAGTATCACCTGATTACTTTTCGAAGTGTGATAGCCAAGACTCAGATTGATTTTATGCTGCTTAGGAAGGGGGATAGAGCATTTTGTAAGGTCTGTAAAGTCATTCTGAGTGAGTATCTTTCTACCCAACACAGGCTTGTGGTGATGAACTTGATAATCAAGAAGAGTAAGAAAAGTAGGGCCAGGAAGGGTCGACCCAAAATTAAGTGGGGAGGCTTGACACCAGTTACTGCTCTGTAAATAGGAAAGAAGGTGGCGGGAATGAGGTTGTGGCAGTGCAGGGGAGACGTATATGTCATGTGGGATAGGGCTGCCAGCTGTATAACGGAGACTGCAAGAGAAGTGTTAGGTGTTTTGAGGGGTCGGGCAGGCCGACATAAGAGGGACTGGTGGTGGAATGAAAAAGTTAAGAAGAAAGTGGATATTAAGAAAGGGGTGTATGTTAATTTGATTGAGAGTAAAGAAGAAGAAGAGAAGCGGGTGAATAGGGAGGTGTACAAAGTGGCAAGGAAGGAGGCTAAGTTAGCAGTTACGGTTGCCAAGGCAACAATATTTGAGAGTTTGTATGTGGGGCTTGAGGATAAAGGTGGGGAAAAGAGATTGTATACGCTGGATAAAGATAGGGAGTGGAAGGGTCGTGACCTCGATCAAGTAAAGTACATTAAGGGAGAGGATGGTAGAGTTTTGGTGGAGGATGTCCATATTAAGAGGAGATGGAAAGAGTATTTTCATAGACTGTTGAATGAGAAGGAGGACAGAAGCATTGAGTTAGGGGAGTTGGAGAACTCGGAGGAAAACTAGAATCTCAGCTACTCCAGACGTTTTAGGGTTGAGGAGTTCAGAGAGGCTATTCGTATGATGCGGAGGGGTAGGACAACAGGGTCAGTCGAAATTTTGGTGTTTTTTTTGGAAGTTTACTGGTGGAGCAGGTTTAAGCTGGTTGACTGATCTTTTTAATGGTATTTTCAAGTCTGCAAAAATGCCTGAGGCTTGGAGATGGAGTATGATGATTCCATTATATAAGAACAAGGGTGACATTTAGAGTTGCAACAACTATAGAGATATTAAGATGTTGAGTCACACTATAAAGATTTGGGAGAGGGTGGTTGAGTGGAGATTGAGGAGGGTCGTGTCTATTTTTGAGAACCAGTTTGGATTTATTCGTGGACGCTCGATGATAGAGGCAATACACCTGGTGAGGAGATTGATGGAGCAATATAGGGATAGAAAGAGGGATTTATAGATGGTGTTCATCGACCTGGAAAAGGTGTATGACAAAGTCCTTAGGGAGGTATTTTGGAGGTGCTTGGAGGTGAGAGAGGTCCCAGAGGCATACATCAGAGCTATTAAGGATATGTGTGGGGGAGGGAGGACTCAGATAAGGATGGCGGGAGGAGACTCTGAATATTTTCCAATCAAGATAGGGTTGCATCAGGGATCGACTCTTAGTCCATTTCTATTTGCACTGGTGATAGATGTGTTGACGTAGGGTATTTAAGATGAGGTGTCTTAGTGTATGTTATTTGCAGATGATGTAGTGTTGATTGATGAGACACGGAGGTGTGTGAATGATAAATTGGAGGTTTGGAGGCAAACTCTTAAAGCTAAGGGGTTCAGGTTGAGTAAGTCCAAGATGGAGTATATAGAATGCAAGTTTATTGACTCGAAGCAGGAGGATGGAGTGGTGGTGAGGTTCGCTTCCCAGGATGTTTGTAACAGGGATAATTTTAAGTATCTCGGGTCTATGATTCAGGAAAATAAAGAGATTGATGAGGATGTCTCTAAAGGTATTGGAGAAGGTTGGATGAAGTAGAGGCTCGCCTCGGGAGTGTTGCGTGATAAGAAAGTGCCCTTAAAGCTTAAAGGTAAGTTCTACAGAGTGGCAGTTCGTTCGTCCATGTTGTATGGTGCTGAGTGTTGGCCAGTCAAGAATTCCCATATTTTAAAATTGAAGGTAGCAGAAATGAGAATGTTGCATTGGATGTGTGGACTTACTAGAGGGGATAGAGTTAGGAATGAGATTATCTGGAAGAAGGTGGGAGTGGCGTCAGTGGAAGACAAGATGTGAGAGGGAAGGTTGAGATGGTTTGGGCATGTGATGAGGAGGGGCACAGATGCCCAGTTCGTAGGTGTGAGAGGCTAGCTTTAGATGGTTTTAGGAGGAGTAGAGGTAGGCTGAAGAAATACTGGAAAGAGGTGATTAGACATGACAGGAGCTGTTACAGCTTACTGAGGACATGACCCTAGAAATGAAGGTATGGAGGTTGCGGATAAGGGTAGAAGGCTAATGTGAGGGTGGGTTGTATCTAGTAGTTAGGGAGCTCTTGTGTAGCCGAGTTAGTAACCCTAGGACTATGTCCATTGGTAGGAGCTGCTAGTGTATAATATTACTAGGTGGGTGTCCTTTTCTTATTTCTTATTTTCATATTACTCTTATTTTTGTGTCTCTCGTATTTCTATTTTTATTAGTCCTTATTTCTTATTTCTGTTATGCCACTAATCCTGCTTTTGTGTATTACTTTGATCTTGCTAACTATTCTTTATCTTGAGTCGGGGGTCTATCGGAAATAGCCTCTCTACTTCTTCGGAGGAAGCGGTATGGACTGCATACATTTTACCTTCCCAAAACCCCACTTGGTGGGAATTCACTGGGCTTGTTGTTGTTGTTGCTGTATTGTATTTTTTGAAGTTTGATTTTTATTGTTTGTACTTGTACAAACAAAACAACAATGTTGGTGTTTTTAGTCACTGTTGATGTTCTTAGTGTGTCTGTTGCGCGTGTGTTGTGTTGGGGTTGCTGGGTTGATTTGTTCTTGTTCTTGGTAAAAATGGTGAATTTGATTTTAAATGGATTGAACAAAATCTTGCTACTAGTTTTTTTTCAAAAGATTAACAATCTGATGCAATAGATTAACTATCTGATACAACAGATTAACCATCTGATGAAACAGATTAACCATCTAATATAACAAATTAACCATCTTGTAAAGCCCCAAGAACCTATCCCAAGACGTCACACGGTGCTTAAGGCCACACACAGCCTTAAGCTAACCCTCTGAGCCTGTCTTTACTCCTATAATTCACTATGACAATAATCGAGTGGTAATAAGGAAGAATAATCATGCCATGAACATACTGAGATACAAAGTAATACTGTCCTATACAATCAAAATATTAACGTTCTGTACATACTGGTACTCTAGTCTGAAAAAGCCTCTACTACATAATACTGAAGAGCCATTGGGACAGATCCCCAACTAGCTCATGCTGAATAAAAAAAATAAACAACCATCAATTAGCAAGACAAAATTCATGAACATAGGTCCTCAAACCATGAGGACTCACCAACTGCAGGAATGTAGATTAAGGTACTCCTAGATCACTGTCGCGGCTGAACGGAGCACCTGAACCTATATCACGAGGAAATATAAAATACAAAAGGGTATAGGAGTCAGTACTTGGGAATGTACTGAGTATGTGGGGGTGGATGCAACATTTTAAATAATATCATAAGTGTATAAGAAAACCATGTATGGTGACATTAATAACTCTCTTCGCTTGAATTATCTGAAACATTATTTCCATAAATTGTCAGTAATAACACATACTTCATAAATCTCATAAATCATTCAACTCAACTCAAAAGCTTTGACTCATGACTTAGAGTGACTCGGTAACTCAAGTTATATAGATCATTATGGGTTTGGGAGTTTCTTATAACCGACATAACTACTCCATGTGAGCCATATAGAGTCCAACGTTTTGCCCTCCTAAGGAGAGAACCCCACATTGGCAAGGGTGTTGTACTCTTGCCAGGGAGTACAACCTCAATCTCAATATCACAATCTCATACTCGGCCTTTGGCCCACAATCATCAACATCAATCCTACGGTGGCACTTAGTTTCGGAGAAATACCTTATTTCCCGCTCGGTGATAAATACTCCTCCCAGACTCAACTCAGAACACGTTAGGAAATCTACCTTAATCAACATCAACTCATGGGTCTATTATAAAGACCAAAACATAAATATATCTCATTTGTAAATCATAAACATCTTGTGGATTCCTAACTCGACTCAACTCAACTCAACACAATCTTTCTCGGCATAAAATACATTTGTTTATCAAGTCATTTCAAATACCAAAAGCTTCATGGAAACATCACAAGACTCATTCTTGACTCTCAAGTTCACATATCAATATACATTGAATAGTTAAATTTATCATGGAAAGGCATAACTCATAACACTTGTCTCAAATCGTTCAAAAATCATAAATTCATATTAAGAATATTCAACTCATGGCACTTGAGTTAAATTGCTTAGAAATCATCAATACATAATGATAATATACAGCTCATGGAATAAACCCTCAATTTAGAAAACATGATGGTGAAATAATCATAAATATCAAACTTATTCAACTCAAATCTCATAGATCATGATTAAAGAAATTTGGGTGTAAACCCACTTGCAAAATCATGTAAATCAGTAGTAGAAATTAAACCTTTAGGCACAAGAACGAAAGGAGTGTTCTTGTTCAAACCCCACATACCTTATATTTTGATTTTGAAGATATTGAAACTTGCCTAAAACTTCTTTCTCACACTTTTAGACCAAGACCTTGCTGCCTTTGACTTGAGGAGCTTAGTTCTTGAACAACTTGAAGAAATTTATGGGAGATTTCTTGAATTTCTTGGAGATGATTTGATTTTTGGGTTTGGAAGAAAGCCTAGGTTTCTAGAGAATTCTTAAAGTAAATTTGTAGAGAAATGGTCTTCTCTTCTCTTCATATATATATATATATATATAAGTCCACAAGGAGCAGAAATGACCAAGATTCCCCTTTGAAAAGAATTTGAAATTTGCTGATCAGGGCCTGTGATGGTCGACCTGACAGTCCGTCAGAGGGACTGACGGTCCACCAAGTCGTCCGTCACTCGAACACCAAAACTAGAACGTTCTGCCTCGACATGACAGTTGACCTGATGGTCCGTCAGAAAAGTGATGGTCCACCAAGTCGTCTGTCATTTGAGGGACAGAAATGAGACATTCTGTCTCAGTTTGTTGGACACCTTAATGGTCCGTCAACTTTGTGACGGTCCACCACTTTGACCGTCACACGACATCCCAAAAAGAGAGCTACTGCCTTGGCTTGACAAGACACTTGATGGTCCACCAAGGACCTGATAGTCCACCTGGTCGACTGTCAAACCTGGGCTATCCGATAGTATTCAGTAAAACAGCCATAACTCACTTATCCGATGACAGATTTTGATGAAATTGGTATCGATGGAAAGCTTATTCAAAGATCTACACAAAAAAAGTGGAAATTAGAGATATAAAACATGGTTTAAAAATCAATAACTTTGGAAGTCATAAATATCCATTCAAAAAGATAGATTTAGGCTTAAGGAATGATCGGGGTATTACACATCTGATGCAACAGATGAACCATCTACTGGATAAAATACTATTAACTATTTCAACAGGATGACATGTCTAGGACTTGATTTCTTCCAATATATTATTCATCTGTTGTTACAGATAACCTTTTTGTTGGAAGAAATCTAAATAATATTGGCAGTTGATAACACTTCCAACAGATCACTCAGATCAGTAATCTGTTTCAATAAATAAGTGATCTGTTGAAGAATTAACAACAGTATTGAAACTATTTTTATTATTTCCAACAGATCACTAATTTGGTGCAATAGGTTAGTAATATATTGAAAAAGATAACTCACCTATTGCAGCAGATTAGAGATCTATTGGAACAATTATTTTATTATGTTGTACATGTTAGATTTATTGTTATCCTTTTCTTAATGATGTATTAATTAATTATAATTTTTTTTTATTTTTCTGTTATTTTTAGATAATATAGCTCCCAGAATAAAAAAAATTAAATCAAGTCCAAGTAAAGGAATAAGTGAAGCAACTAGGCTACATCTACCACTCTATGAGATTATTTAACAAATGAAATCTCAATCATAAGAAAAAGATAATGATCATGGGGATGAGGAATATTTTAAAAGAGATGATTCAAATGTTATTAGCCCTTCTACTGAAGAGTTGGTCAAAACCTTCAGCATTGATAGTTATCAAATGAGAATGTAGTGCGCTGGTGCCAAAGATTTAAGTGATGATTTCGTGGTTAAGTCATCCATGGAAAAATATTTTGATACCTTCAAAAAAATACTTCGAGTCCAGAAACTGGATGCTTATTTCAGGGGCAGCTGCTTTGGGCAATATCTTTATTTGCTAGAGGAAAATAATGCTCATTTCCAAATGACCATAGTACATGATCTTCTCAAGCGTAGGTTTATGTACGTAAATAAAGATAAGATCGATGAGGTGTGGATAAATTACTGTGGCATGCCTGTTTGTTTTAGTCGGATGGATTTTGCCATAGTTACTGGGCTAAAATGTTATCCTTCCTCTCAACCTATACCTATTCTAACCCAAAAAAAGCACCTCACACACCAAAAAAAGACAAAGGCAAGTCAAGTTGTCCCTTGTTGGTCCAAGATTTAAAAACAAAAATTTTATAAAAACGTTGAAAGGTAAAAGACTTTCAAAGAAGCACAAACAATCATCATGCTTGGCTGGTTTGTACATAATATTCTTTGGGCAAGAGATGTTAACAACAACATGTCACTTGGTTTAATAAAGCTCTTAGAGCATCTTAAGGCATTTAATAGCTATCCTTAGGGCTATAAAAGCTTCAAAATGACTATTGAATATTTGTTGACTTCAATAACGCCAAAGACGCTCAACTTATATGGCTTTACATGGGCTTTCATGGTATATATTTATTTTATTATGATTCATTTATTTTTTATTGAATAGTACTTTTGATTTATTGGTGTTATTTTATAGGCTTGGGCATTTGAAGTCATTCTTTATTTTAGACAATAAGTAAGCTACCAGGATGAAGTTAATGTCCAAGAATCCTGAGATGGTTGTAGGCCAAAACTAATAAAAAAGCAAAATTTCTTGATCTCTTCAACCCCGTGAAGGAAGCCATAAGTCTAATTCTAATTAAGCTTTTGGTTTAATTAATGATTTTTCTTAAATGATTTAATCATCATTCTAATATATGTACTGATTTATCTAAGATTGTACATCTGTGGCTTGTTCTGGCCAATCGAGAGTTGAAGATGTCATTTTTCTTAATTTATGATCTGTGCAAACTTTATCGGACCCTAAAGTCATTGATAGAATAAAAAATAAATTGTTTGGAGCAACAACCAACACAAAAAAAACAAATTTTGAGGGTGGGCTTATTGTTATTGATGGTGGTAGTGGTAGTGGTAGTGGTGCTGCTATTGGGGCTAATGATTCTCCTCTTGCAGTTTTTTAAATAACAAACTTTTATGGTTATGATCATACTGGTTTTACAGATATTGCTCCTCCTAGCAAATGTTCTGCTTGTAAATGTCAAAATTGCAAGGTGAAATATGATGGAGTGATTAATGTTATAAATGCATTAACTACTCCTATAAAAGAATTAACATCTAAGAGAGGTGTCATTCTATCAAAGAGGATTTCATATCCATACACTTCATTAGAGATTAAGGTGGCTAAGAGGAGAAGGAAATAAATTTCCAAGGCATTATCAAGCATCAAAAAAAGCAAAATTGCAAATCCTCTGTCTTGGTCTTAAACTTTTGAGAAATTTACAAGGGTCACAAGATAGCACCATGAGATGAAGAAGGTAAATATTTATCATTTGTTCCAACAGAGGAGACATTTGTTGAAAATTATAAAATAGATATAAACATCTATTGCAACAGATGTCTAACCTGTTGCATCAGATGCATTATATGTTGCAATGTATGTCTCATATATTAGAGAAAATCAAATAGGTTTCCAACTACTTTAATTTTTCCCAAAAGATAACCCATCTGTTGCAACAGATGGGTAATTTTTTGGGACAAATTACATCAAGACTTCTCTGTTGTTTTAGTTTGTTCCATCAGATGAGTCATCCGTTTTAACAGATGGGTCATCTGTTGGAAATTGTCAATCAAGTCTTCCTCCTATTTTAATTTATTCCAACAGCTGACCTATATGTTGTAATAGATGACTCATCTATTGGAACAAACTAAAATAGTAGGAAGACATATTTGATTTCCTCTAACTGATGAGTTATCTTTTTACTTTTTTTGTATCTATATGATTAGCACTGACAATTTTGGCTTTCTAGGAGGATGTCACAGTAGAAACTACTGCTGAACAACATACTACAGTTGATAATCCATCAACTGCTTCCAAAAAGGAAGAAAAAGGGAATACTGTCAGTCCAAAAGAATGAAAGAATTATTCGTTTGAAGGGTTCAACATCTGGGATGAGTCTCCCAAATAACTAACAAAGTTGATCAATGACTATTCAGAATGGATTATCGATGGGCTGTTAAATATGCTTCATGCCAACAGGTACATAAATCATTTTTAAAATATTAATTTATACAATTCTTGTTGTAAAAATACGTCATTAACACATATAAATTATGCAAAAAAGATGAATACTACAAAGTGAACCAATATGGTCTTGGTTTTGATACTTTCGACTTTGTTGTTGCACATCCCAGAACAAAGAATTGATTCTATTCCAGCAAGTTTGGGGTTGATGTAGAATATATATATATATATATATATATATATATATATATATATATATATATGTTACTATTAATACTATATTTAATTATATCTGTTTTTTAATTTTATTAGTATGTAATCTAAAATGTGCAACACATCGATGACAGTTTTTACTACTTTGGAAAGAAGGCCAAGTTGAAAACACAACAACAATATAGATACACGACAGGCAATTTTTTATTCAAAGTACACATCAATAAGGCCTACGATCTTTATCAACAACAGTTAGAAGTTTCCCGAAATGAGGAATATTTAATCAACATCATCAAAGGTTTTAGAATTCCAGTTGGCTTACCTTGGCACTTGGTCGATGAAGTGTACATCCCATTCAATTGTAGTGATAAGTTCCATTAGGTGTTGGCTGTCGTTATTCTAAAAGAGAGGCACATTCGAGTTTATGACTCAATGTCGTGAAAGAGACATTCTGGGCCATCATCTGAGATACAAAGGCTGGCCAAAATATTACCTACTTAACTTGATATAAGTGGCTTTTTGGACTAAAAGATTCATACTAATTGATCGACGATTGAAGCATACCGAGATAAAATGGGTAATCTATTTGATGTAGAATATGTTGAAGAAATTGGTCAAAATCTAGTGGTAGCCTGTAGTATCATGATTTAGTTTCATTTCGTAAATTTCAAAACTCTTACATTAATTGCAAGATATAGATTATCTAATTTTTACAAATACAGGAATTTCGGTCTTTTTGTTGCTGCTTTCGTCGAGTATTTAAGCGATGGATTACAAGTTCCAAATGATGGACTAGATGTCAGATTACTCCATAAAAGATATGAAACTCATTTATGTAAATATGGAGAATCGAAGGCTCAGAAATCGTACGCAAGTGACATTAAAGATCCACGATAACCAAAGTCAAATTTTATAGCATCGGATGAAGAAAAACTTGTCAATATTGAGTAAATCTTTATAGATTGAGTCTGTCAAATTCATAATAATTTTTTACATTTCATTTATTTGTTGATTTATTTAATTTAAGGTAATTTGTGAAGACTTCAATTTATTTTATTTTTACTATGAATTTTATTTTATCCTTAGATTTGAACTTATTAATGGAAATTGAATAGTTGATTCAAATATTGCAACATATGTCACATCTGTTGAAACTAATTAAAACAACATTACTATTATAATAGATGGACCATCTGTTGCAGCAAATAGTCTATCTGTTGTAATAATTCAAACAAGTATGAAGACCTATTTGATATTTTACAATATATGAGACATCTATTGCAACAGATCCATCATCTATACTAATTCATAAGTTTGAAAATTTAATAAAGTCATACAATTATCATCAATCATAAAAAATAAAAAAATTGACATTACTTAAACAATATATAATTAATTGTCTATGAATTTTATTTTATCCTAAAGATGACATTATTTTGTCTATGAATTTTATTCTATCCTTAGACTCAAATATTGCAACAGATAATGGATTTGTTGCAACAGACGACATATCTATTTAAAATTATCAAACATATTTAGATATATGTTGCAACATATCAGTAATCTATTGGAAATTATCATCTATTGGAAATTATCAAATAGGTCTTCCTGTTGTTTGATTTGTTCCAATAGATGACCTATCTATTGCAATAGATAGACTATTTGTTGCAACAAATTGACTATGTTTAGTAACAAATAGACTATCTATTACAACAAATGCTCTAGGTTGGTCATCTATTGCATTATGCAGATGTCCATATCTATATAATACACTTGTTGAAATATTTGAACTTAGTAATTATTTTTTGTACTAATTAATAGTTTCCCAAATTTAATAAACCAATTCAATTTTCATCAAATATAAGAAATTATCACTACATGCATACTTACAATAAAAATTGTCATGGTGTTTCTATATCTTCTTTTTCATACACAGGCTCTAATCATTTAGTTAGTACCCCATAAGCCTAGACCTCTTGCATCCTTGCCACAGTGTTGTCATTCAGTAAGGCCCTTGGATTGGCCAATTCTGTGCTAGTTAGCAAATATTTGATGTATGCAAGCGCAATGACCCAAAACCGGTTAAATTTTTTTCAAGGTCCTTGTTGCAACCTTCAAAAGTCTATTTTACATTCAATACTTTCACTGGAAAATGATTCATCGAGTCACTTTGCTTCAACAATCTAGGGAAGAAGTCCAATAGTGGTTGCATCTTAGTAAAAAAATTAGAATCCTCGTAGACACGTAAGTTACAATCATAAACCTTCATTATTCCATCCTCGAGTAGTATCTCAAGAGCCACAAAATGTTTTACATCTAGGTTAATGACTACAAAATTTCTCTTTGCCTTGATACAGTCCTTGCCATTTGGATATGGCTTCTTCCCTCTAACATAGTCAATCATATCTTGATCCCATTCGAAGGTAGAAACTAAGAAATCAAATTCAGGGCCGCCGGGAGTTGCACTAGGATAATGAGATCATCGTACCTATTCTTGAAATTATTATAGAAGTTGAGGTTCATTATCCTATCGCCAGCATCATAAGCATCTGAGTACTCTAATTGCCTGGCCCTCATGAGGCGGAGAATATCATCAGCATACTATGATATAAGAAGACAATTTTTAAATAAGTTAGTAATTTTAAAAAAGAAAAACAAAGTAGAAAGATGCAACGTATGGTCCATCTTTTGCATAGGTTCTCTGAAGTTGTTAATAGATAACCCATCTAATACAACTTATGCCAGAGATGGATAATCTGTTGCAATAGATGAACTACCAGTTGCACCAGAATGTAAGATGACTTATAATGTAAGACATGAAGTAGATTAGAAGGTTAGGTTAGAAAAAGTTAACTTATCGTTTCCACGTACCAATACCTCATATCTATCATATTCTTGAAGTCTTAGTGGGAAAATGGATTCATAGTGAAGTCTTTTGTGTGATGCTTGGATATTATGTACTTTATCATATTATTCTTCTATATGGAGTCAAGTTCCACGTATATGTACACCTTCTTCAATAGTCCCTGAACTTTATTATCTTTTGGAGGAGGAGGAGTTGAATTTTTTTATTTACTATTTGAGAGTATATGTTTAATTATCTTTTTCTTCTTCCTAACCTTCATTATAGGAGTGTATGGCTCTCTCACTTTCTTGGATGGTATGACAACCCTCTTAGATTTCAATTCCTCGACAGCATCTATTTTTTAAAAGAGTTGATTATGTCTTGTATGGTATGACAACCACTGTAAGGGATGATTTTAAACATATTTATTTTTTCTTGAGCATCAAAATACTCATCATCATACTGGCAGAAACATCAGCATCAGCATGGCTATCACAACATCAATAGTTCCACGAGTAAGACCCCCATAAGAAGCACCTAAATTTCTTGCAATAGGTTGGTCATGAAGAACCTCAACATGAGGATGACCTTGCCAAAATGATCTTCTTGTGGCTGTTGCTCTAGCTAATTCCTGGTCTTCAATTGTATGAACAAGACCTAGAGTAATAAAAGAATTTGTCCCCAACTCTTATTTAGTGGTTACAAGCGATGGATGTACAACCTATAAATGAAAGTAAATATGTTTAAATTAAATAATAATTTGTAATCAGTAGGGTAATATGTTAACACTGACAACTTATGCAACAAGTGATCTTTCTGTTACAATAAATAATTCATCTGTTGCAACAATTTACTCATATTTTTCATCAGATTACCCATTTATTGCATAAGTTGTAGTAGATGGGTAATCTGTTAAGTCGGGTTCAGAGAACCAAAGCAACAGATAGGTAATTTGTTGTAAAAAAATGACTCATCTATAGCAACAGATTACCCATCTGTTGCACTAGTTATTGTAGCGAAGTAATCTATTAAGACAAATTGCAACAGATGTTTCATATGTTACAACAGATGAACCATCTGTTTCAATATCTTTCTTTGAGTCAAATTATTTTACTTGAAAGAAGACTTGATGTACTGCATTATCCAGAGGGTTAAAGAGATCAACCTCCTTAATTTTTATATTGCTATTTTTCAGCCAACCACCTAAGGATTCTTGGATGAGAAACCTCATTCAGTTAATCCTTGACCTACTTTTAGAGGTACGGAATGGCTTTAAATGCCCAAGCCTAAAAATGTAAAAAATAAGCAAACAAAAAAGTCATAATAACTATTCAATATAAATTAATGCAAGAGTAAACAAATAGTAATTAAATTTACCATGAAATCCCACGAACAGTCGTATAAGTTGATCGTCTTTATGATAGTTTTGTCAATAAATATTTGACAGTCAACTTGTAGCTGTCTTATTCCTAGGGATAAATGTAAAATTTATCCAAATCTTGAGCAAGCACCAACAAAGCATCTTCTATGACTTTGTAGATGTCTCTTTCTAGTATAATTGAATGGACAAATCAAACTAAGCACAATTGCTCCCTGTACTGCTTTGGTGTGTCTTGATTCTTGAGATATTACGTCTAGGCTTTGTAGACACGTCTAGCAATGTCCAGAAACCCTTCTATTTTTTTGTTGTCTTTGTTGGTTTCGGTAGGTGGTCGCTTGACAATGTCTTGCCTTTATTTGATGATAGTGGTTTGGGTGTCTTGCTTGCCTTGGACTTTTTGCTGGGTGTTTCCTTGAGGAGAGGTTCTTCTGGACTATGGCATCTCAATCCAATCACTATGGCAAACTCTTTCATGCTAAAACAAATCATCATACCACAGTAGTTATTACAGATTTCATCTATTTTTTTGTCCCCATCCTTCAAATATTTATTATCACCCACGTACTTGATCCTGCGCTTGAGAAGACCATATACGATGCTCATTTGGAAGTGGGCATTATTGTCCTCAGAAAGCTTGAGAAAGCATCCAAAGCAGTTGGGCCTACAAAAATCCTCTAGCTTTTTCTTCTTCATAATATTCGTAAATTCATCAAAAGGTTTCCCCATATGATATTTAACTATAAAATCATCGGTTAAATCTACAGGATTATTTATCAGCATCTCAACTTGAAAACTGTCAATACTAATAGTTTGGATAGGATCATGCTGGGATTTCGATCTTAATTCACCTCCCATTGATGATGAATTATCATCATCTTTCTCGTTCTCCATGGAAGATCCATCTTCTTCCACACTTTCTACTTCCTCCTCTTCTTCTTTATCTTCATCTTCTTCCTCCTCACTTTTATTTTCCGCACTACCCTTGACAGAACCTTCCCTACCTCCCTCAACATTATTTTGCTTAGCTTTACCATCTTCCTCAATTATGTTTTCATACTTTTCCTTAGCTTCACTTTTTCATGAAATAAATTATTTAGGAAGCTCCTCCGAGTCTATGTACTCTAGCCTTTTTAGTTAGTTGGTCAGAAGTTGATTCACTTTCACTTTCTTTTCTTTTGGGAGACATTTTACCTACAAATAAGAGAAAAATGAAAAAAAATTACAATTGATGTTTCCATATTTTTTTTAAAAGGTAACACAAAATTCAATAAATACAACATGCTACAAAAACTATTCCAACAATGACCCATCTGTTGCAATAGATGGGTTATCTATTGGAAGAGTTGTTATGATTTATTCCAGCAGCTGATTTATCAGTTTCAACAAATGGTAAATCTATTGGAAGACCTATTTTAATATCTTCCAACAGATGTTCCACCGGTTGCAATAGGTGGGTCATCTCTTGGAAGTTACCAAAATAGGTAGTAGTTCTGTTTAGATAACTTTCAACAAATTACCCAACTTTTGCAACAGATGGATCATCTATTAGAGGATATTGAATTAGGTCTTCCACATTTCTATCAGATTTGTAATCTGTATGGTAATACAACACCCCAACACCACTAACAGCACCAATAGCAACACCACCAATACCAACAACACCAACAACACCAATGCCAACACCACCAATTCCAACAACACCAACACCACCACCACCACCACTAACACCACCACCAATACCAATACCACCAGCACCAATACCAACACCAAAACCACCAATACCAATACCAATACCACCACCACCACTATTAATACCAACACCACCTCTAACACCATCAATTCCATTACCAATATCACCAATACCAACACCAACAATAACAACACCACTAATACCAACACCAACACCAATAATATGAACACCACCAACAACCACCAACAACACCACAAATATCATTCAATAATACTACAACAATCAATAGAACACTAGGACAAAAACTAGGATTTTCTTGGGTTCTTCCTACGATTTTTAGAATCAAAACTCAAAAATTGTTAACCCATTTTCAAAGATAATACAACTAAAAGTCTTATTTTTTATCATTAACTAAAAATCCCTGATTTTTAGAAAAAACAACAAATGTAGAACTCTTCTCAAACTCTGTTACCTGTAAAGAGAGAAAAATAATGGATACAAGTAATAAAGAAGTAGAAAATAACAACTATGTAGGTAGAAATAGGAAGAAAATTGATTTGTTATGAAGGGGTTGAACAATATATTGAGTAGTTGTTGTTTGTATTGTTGAGAGAGAGAACTAGAGAATTAAAATGATGAATCGTTTTCCCACAAATGGATGATTTGTATAGGTTGATTTGTATTTTGTAAAAGAATGAAAATTTTAAAAAATATTGATTTGGTCTGAATTGATTTTAATTAATTTTTTAAAATAGATTAATTTTAACTGTTTCATAATAAATTAAAATAATTTCACTAAAATTAGCTTTAAGTTATTAAGTTCAATTGGAACTGTAATGAATTTAATATTAACATAATAATAATTTAATATGAATCATTTCAATTTAAATTAATCAATTGATGACTTCGGTCAAAATGAACACACTACCAACATCATGCAATTCCAATGACATCAATTGAAATTGTAGTTGAACTTATGACTCATCCATAATTCTAGATAAATTAATTTATATATTTCAAACAATGGCTTGATATGAATCATTTCAATTCAAATTGATCAATTGATGACTCTGATCAGGACAAACACAATACCAGCGTAATGTAATTGCAATAACATCAATTGAAATTGTAGTTGAATATTTGAACTCATCCTTAGTTTTAGCTAAATTAATTTAGATATTTCAAACAATGTCTTTATATGAATCATTTTAATTCAAATTATCAATTAATGACTTCGATCAGGATGAACACAATACCAATATCATGCAATTGCAACGACATCAATTAAAATTATAGTTAAACATATGAACTCATCCTTAATTATATCTAAATTAATTTAGATATTTCAAACAATGGCTTGATATGAATCATTTCAACTCAAATTGATCAATTGATGACTTTAGTCAGGATGAACGCAATAGTTGATCATGTAATTGCACCAAATCAATTGAAATTATAGTTGAACCTATAAACTCATCCTTAATACTAGCTAAATCAATTTAGATATTTCAAAAAATGGCTTGATATGAATTATTTCAATTCAAATTGATCAATTGATTACTCTGGTCAGGACGAACACAATACCAACATCATTCAATTGCAACGATATCAATTGAAATTGTAGTTGAACCTATAAACTCATTCTTAATTCTAGCTAAATCAATTTAGATATTTCAAATAACAGATGTATTTGAACAAATAGAGGACTAACCTGTTGCAACAAATAATACATCTGTTAAAAATTACCAAATAATTATAGACATCTATTAAAATATATATTCAACCTGCTGCAATAGATTACTTATCTATTGAAAGATGTCAACCAGATAATGACATATGTTACAATAGATGACTTATCTGTTGGAAGTTATCAAATAGATAATGACATCTGTTGCAACAGATGGCTTATCTGTTGGAAATTATCAAATAGATATTGCCATCTATTATGGCTTGTGATAGATAACTGATTTTTTGAAAATTTTCAAACGGATGTAGACATCTATTGCAATAGATGACTTATCTATTTTAAGATCTTTTTTATTTTAAAGTAATTTTTTATCCAAAAGAAAAAAGAAAAAAATACTAAGGCGGTAAAAAGTTTTGTTGGATAACTCAACAATTTCCTCCTTGAGTTGTCTTATCTTGTCTTTTCAATGTCACTATCTCCTCTTTCTCCTCAAAGCATTTCAGCACCATAAATTATTAATAAATATTTAAAACTATCTCTAGAATTCTTTTTACTTCAACCATAAAATAATTCATTGCTCTTCTTTCTATTTCTCTCCTCTTTAGGATAATTCCAACTGTCTTCTCTTTTTTCTCTTTTTTCTCTCCTCTTTCTCCTAAGGATCCTTTCGGATCTCAACCAATCTATATCTTTTCTCGCCTGAAATTGGTGTTTTGATCCCTTTGCTTTAGACATGGAAACTATGGTTCACTATTAGATTTGCGCTCTCTGGTATTAATCTTGTTTTCTCGTCTTATTCTTTTCTTGTTTCATCAATTTTTTCATGTTTTCTATGACAAAAATTGAAATTGTAAATGTCATATTTTTACTTTGATTATTTAAATTAATTATTTACATCTATTGTTTTTATTTATTTACCCATCACCCATATCATATTTATTGAGAAAATTTGTAACGCCTCGAGTCTGTACCCCAGATGCTACATGGTGCTCATACTCCCAAGGGATTACAAGCTAACCCATGACTTATACCTACTGCAATAACTGAATAATAATACTGTATTATGCAAAAATTAGGCAGAAACTTGCCATAAGGTTCAAAAACTATAAATAAATACTGAGTACTGACAACTGAATACTGATACATCTATCTGAAATACTCTAGTCTGATAAGCCTCTTTTGTCTGAATAAGGGATTGATGGGACAAACCCCCAACTAACCCCAACTACTGAAAATTGATAAACTGAGATACTGAAGTAATAATCATGTCCTCAAACTATGAGGACTCACCACTAGTCTGCTGTTGATGGATCGAGCTACTAAGTATGATCGGGAGTCCATGCATCTGAACCTATGATATAAGACATCATAGCATAAAAGAAAGGTATGCGTCAGTACTTTGAATGTAATGGTATGCTAAGTTAGGTAGGCTGAGATACATGGGTTCATATGCATGAACAATATTGACAGAATAATATAAGTATAACTGAATGAAAGTACATGCATGAATATGTAAACTGTAATTGAGGTCGTGATAACACTGAATACTGAGTTCTAAATTTCTAATCTATTGATATTTGAGTTTACTGACACTATATTACTGTTAATTGGGTGACTGCATCTAATAGTCTTGATTATGTGGAACTATTCTGAGTTCTGTACTGAACTGAGTGACTGTGTCTGACAGTCCTGATTTCTGTAGAACTAAATTGAGTTCTATTTTGAAAACTGAAATTAAATTCTGGGAGGTAATCATCTAACCGACATTCCCCTATCTAAATAGATTGGGGTTCAACCTGTGACCTAAATTTGAAGGGTGTCAATACCGTGCCATGGGTAAAGACAACTATGAGTTAACCTTCTCTGACAGAAAGCTCTTTCATCAACCCTTACTGGCAGGAAAACTTATATGAGATGTATCAACCCTAGAATTGCATGAAGATATCTCAATTTTCACTGGCTACGTAGTTCTGTAACACAAGGATTGCTACTAAGGGTCAAACCCTCTGTTGGCAGGAATACCCCCATCCCTGGGTTTGCTAGGTTCTGAATCCTAGTCCCAACTGAATAGACATTGAACTGATTCCTAGTTCATACTAGGTTTGACTGAACTATTACTGATTATACTGTCTAAATGAACTGAAATGAGTTCACAGAGTTTCGTTGATTGATGAATACTACTGAATTCTATTAACTAATTGAATTTACTGAGGTCTAAACTGAATACTAAATAGTACTGGACTGATACTGAGTCTACTGAGTTTTTCCTGAGTACTGTAATTGACTGAGAGTACTACTAATCATGACATGACTGATTTTATTTTGTAACTGATAGTGAATTTAGGTAAATAACTAAATTGTTGGGTATTAAATATCCCCAGGACTCGATAGCTTTAAAAATAAATCATAGGATAAACTTGAAAGGCATAACCATATGCACCTGATCATAACCCATTCATAGAGACATTCCATCAAACACTTGCATGATATAACTTGCACATAAGCTAACATGACATGATTGTTTTCCTTTTTTCTTTGTTCTCATGAGCAATTTATCAAACACTTGAAGAACATAATCCATGCACATGACACTGAACAACATATAGGCATCATAATTCAAATCTCCATTTACAATTTCAAGAGTTTAGCTTGGATTCACATGATTCTATACATTTATAAAATAACTCCATATGAAACTTGTAACAAACATGGAATAGAAACCCAATTAATCATTTTAATCATGAATATAATCAAACCTAATATTAAATTCATGAAATAAATACACTTGAAGTTTAAAAAGTAGTTTCTTAAACTCCAAGGTTGGAAGGGACCCTTTGATGAACACTTGACATACCTTAAATCTTGAATTCTGAAAGATTGATGGATTTTCATAGAACTTGGATTCTTGAATGTGATGAACTAGGGTTTGTTCTTGAAAATTTCTAGAGAGAATGAGTAAATTTTTCCTTTTGGATGACTTAATTACATGTTTTGGGAGATGATGTAAGATGGGTAAAGTCCTATTTACCCCTCTGGATGTGGGTTTTTAATTAGTGAAAACTGGATTAGCGATGCATAAACCGATGCATTGCGTTGTTGGCATCGATGCAATAGCCAACGCGCCGTGTTGAGTCTATATTGGTTTACTAGAATTTGCACTGAGATCTGGGAAAAATACTCATCGATGCGATGGGCGACACAGCGCATTGAGATCACATCGATCCACTGGTTTTAACTTTCAAATATTTTTCAAACGGAGTCTGAAAAATCCAAAACTTGACTGAGAACACCTACTTACATTCCAGATCATGATTCAACCTAAAAATCATTACTTTAAGGTCATGAGGGTCGTGAAAAAGGATTACCAACTTATGAATGATAAAATAACTCTAAGTATGAACACTTAGCTGAATTTTTCTTAGTCTGGGACCCCTTACTAGATTTTACAGGACTGAATCAAGCTTTGGATTTTGTAGGGTCTTATAATATCTCCCCCTTAGGAACATTCATCCTCGAATAAGACTGGCTAAGCTGGGAATACTGATGGACTAAATTTAGTTACTAGATATGCACAACTGCAATATGATTTCATAACTGACACTACTAATATGCTGAAATTTCATACTGAACATGCATATCTGATGCATGAGTGCATGGCTAGGATTACCGATAAGCTGAGTCTCTTACTGAACATGCATATCTGATGCATGAATATCTGACTGAATGGACTCACAAATATATGACTGGATATGCAATGGTAACTGATACAATGTTTATAAAGAAAATTTGAGCATAGAACTGAGTAAGTTTAAGGAAAAACTGTTACCTTGGGATGAGTATTAAATTGCAGAGAAGAGGTAAGGATACTTGGTCCGCATATCTATTTCTATTTCCCAAGTAGCTCCCTCAAAGGGACCTCTTTATTCCTTAGTATGCGAATCTTATAATCAAGGATTTCGACTGGGATCTCCTTATAAGAGAGGTTGTTCTGAACATCTATACTCCCTATAGGGTCTACAACTACTAGGTCACCTATGCATTCTTTATTAAGGAGGCATGGAACACTAGATGGACTGAAGCTAAGTCTGAAGGCAACTCAAGCTCGTTATCTACCTTTACAAAACAGCTGAAAATTTGGTCAGGACTGGCATATCGGGGACCTCTTCACTTCTTTCATAGGAGATATTTTCAAATATACATAATCACCAATCTGGAACTCGATATCCTTTTTGTGCATATCTGCGTATGATTTTTTTTGGCTCTGAGCTGTCTTAAGCCTTTCCCTGATCAATTGAACTTTTTCTAAGGTATCAAATACTATGTCAGGCCCTACCACTACAGGCTTACCCACTTTAAACCAACTAATGAGAGATTTATATCTCCTCTCATAGAGTGTCTCAAATGGAGCCATCTGAATACTGGAATGATAGTTGTTGTTATATGAGAACTCAATCAAAGGGAAGTATTCATCCCAACTACCTTTAAAGTCTATTTCACACACACGCAGTATATCCTCTAAAGTATAAATGGTCCTTTCAACTTAAACATCTGTCTGTGGGTGAAAAGTTGTACTAAGGTGGACTTGGGTACCAAGACCCTTTTGGAATGCCTTTTAGAAATGAGAGGTGAAATGTGTACCTCTATCTGAGATTATAGAAAATGGAACTCCATGCAATCTGACCAAATCTCTGATGTAGAGTTTGGTATAGTCCTTGGCTGAATAAGAGGTCTGGATTGGTAGTAAATTAGCTGATTTGGTCATCGTATCTACAATGACACAAACTAAATCGTGCTGACGATGAGTACGAGGCAAACCCATCACAAAGTTCATGTTCACCTCCTCCCACTTCCAAGTGGGAATACTAAACTCCTGTATAGACCCACTAGGTTTATGGTGCTTAATCTTAACCTGCTGACATATCAAACACTTAGCTACAAACTTTGCAAGATCTCTCTTTATCCCACTCCACAATAGATCTCCCACAAATCATGTTACATCTTAGTGGCCCCTGGATGAATAGAGTAACGCGCACCATGCTCTTCTGAAAGAATCTTCTATCTCAATTCATCCATACCTAACACATATAGTTGACCCTGACAACGCAGTACACTATCTCCGCCTTGGGAAAAAACCTTTATCTTCTGATCTCTGACTGATTCTTTCAACTTAACTAGGCTAGGATCCCTATCCTGTTTTTCCTTTACTTCAGAAACTAGGGATGATTCTGAACTACTCTACACCCATACATTACCTTCTGCTGAATCGACTAAGTGGACACCTAGTCGGGCAAGCTGATAAACTTTTTGAACTAACTTTTTCTTACCATCATCTACGTGAGCAACACTACCCATAGACATTCTACTTAGATTATCAGCCACTACATTGGCTTTACCCAAATGATACAGGACGCTCATGTTGTATTCCTTCAACAACTCCAACCACCTTCTCTGATAAAGGTTTAGGTTTTTCTAAGAGAACACATACAATAGGCTCTTATGGTCAGTGAACACATCAATGTGCACTCCATACAAATAATGCCTCCAAATATTTAAGGCAAAAACTACTATTGCTAACTCAAGATCATGAGTTAGATAGTTCTTTTCATGGGGTTTGATCTGTCTAGAGTCATAGGCTATCACCTTACCTCTCTGCATGAGGACACAACCCAAACCTACTCTGGATGCATCACAATACATAATAAAGTCGTTTGAACTATCTAGTAGAGTTAAAACTGGGGCTAGAGCGAGTCAAATCTTAAACTCCTAAAAACTCTTCTCACAAGAATCTAACCACTGAAACTTGACTTTCTTCAGAGTCAATCTTGACATGGGGGATGAAATAGATAAAAATCCCTCAACAAACTATCGCTAATAGCCAGTCAAGACCAAGAAACTCCTGATATCTGATGGAGATATGAGTCTGGTCTAGTTTTTTACTACTTTGGTCTTTTGGGGATCAACTCTTATGCCATCACCGGAAATGATATGGCCGAGAAAAGCTACTGACCTTAGTCAAAATTCATACTTACTGAATTTGACGAATAGCTGATGGTTTCTAAGAGTCTGTAATACTATTCTGAGATGGTCTGCATGATTATGTTCACTACAGGAGTAGACAAGGATATCATTTATGAAGAATATGACAAACATGTCCAAGTACTGCTTGAACACATGGTTCATCAAGTCCATAAAAGTTGTTGGGGCATTGGTAAGACCAAAAGACATGACTAAGAATTCAAAGTGACCATACCAATTTCTAAAAGCTATTTTCAGAATGTCACATTCTCTGACTCTGAGTTGATGATAGCTTGATCTGAGGTCTATCTTAGAGAAGTAATTGGCACCCTGAAGTTGGCCAAATAAATCATCGATTCTGGGAAGTGGATACTTGTTCTTGATTGTTACTTTATTTAACTAATGGTAGTTAATACACATATTGAAGGAACTATCTTTCTTATGCACGAATAGAACTAGTACATCCCACGGGGATACACTGGGTTTGATGAATCCCTCATTTAGGAGATCTTTCAACTGTTCTTTTAATTCTTTGTGTTCTGCTGGAGCTATTCTGTATGACAAAATAGATATAGGTTGAGTATCTGGAAGAAGTTCTATTCTGAAGTCGATTTCACTTTTGAGAGGAACTCCAAGAAGATCTTCAAGAAACACGTTTGAAAATTCACATGCTACTGATACTGACTCAAGAGTAGGGGTTTCTAAACTAGAGTCTTAGAATCGAATAAGATGGTAGACACATCACTTAGATATCAATTTCCTTGCCCTAAGATAGGAAATAAGTTGACCCCTAAGTGTTGAAGTACTACCCCTCCACTCTAGGATGGGCTCATTAGGAAACTAAAACAGGACAATTTTGTTTCTGCAATCGACTGAGGCATAGAAGGAATGAAGCCAATTCATGTCAATAATGACATCAAAATTAGTCATCTCTAATTCAACTCAGTTATTGAAGTGACTTTCTGAGATACCATAATCAGACATATCTTGTATACCCGCTGGGCTATGATAGATTTACCTATTGGGATAAAGATTGAGAAAGGCTCTACTAGAATTTTGGGACTGACTTTAAAGTGAACAGCTTTATAGGGGGTTACAAAAGACAAAGAAGCTTCTGGAACTAGCAAAGCATAAACATGAAAATGATAAACCTGTAACGACTAGTGACCACATCATGAGAACTTTCCTGATCCTATTGGGGAATGAAGTCCATAGAGTTTGTTTGTGTGTTTCCCACTGGTGGCACTAGAAGCGGCACCATGCTAATTCGGGTGATCGGACTGAGCTGACAGACGATTATGCTAACTCTACGAACCCACCTGAGGACACTGTCTGACTCTGTGGCCTGGCTTGCCGCATCCAAAACATACATCACTACCAGATCTGCAAATACCCTGATGGTTTTTGCCATACTTATGGCAGAGAGGATTTATTTAGGCACTACTAACACTACCCTGGGGTTTAAGGATTGATGCCCTATCTCTAATGCCGTGTGTAAATTTTTGCACAGGAGCACTAGATGAGGGCGGAACTGGAACTGAGGATTTTAGGCATAATTGAGAATGATTCCCAACCTCTAACTTAGGCTGATCGAAGTTGAAACTACCTGTTCTTTGTTCTTTGTTCTCCTTCTCTTTCTCCCTATTCTTAGTCTTCTCTATCTGCTGAGCATGAACCATAAGCCTGGATATGTCTATCTCTTTAATCAAGATTATGGTCCTACACTACTTAAACACACTATTAGACATGCTAAATACAAACTTATTCTTCTTAAATCTGCTATCTGCTACCACATGAGGAGCGTATCTGGCTAATTGAGTAAACTTGAGAGAATAATCTTTTACCATAATGTTGCCCTACTGCAAATTTATAAATTCCAAAATCTTTACTTCCTTCAAATCTAGCAAGAAGAACCTATCCAGAAAAGCAATAGCAAAGTCCTCTAATTCTATGGGCTCTGCATCTGCGACCCTCTCGGCTTTCTACTATTTGAACCATAAGTGAGCCACATTCTGCAACTGATATGCAGCTAATTCAACACTCTCACTAGCTGTCACCCCCATAATATCTATAACCTTCTACACCTGATTAAGAAATTCCTATGGGTCCTTATATGACTTTGACCCGGTAAAAGATGAAGGGTCCATTCGGGTGAAGTCTCGAATCCTGGCTGCAGCAGTATTGGCCACTGGGTTGGCCAGAACGGCAGCTGGGCATTTATTTTAGGCTGCAACAGAATGAGCTAGGGTGGTGAAAATTGCTTTGAATTTAGCGTGGAAGATATGTTCATCCAGGGGATCTGGCTGGACAGGCTGATGTGTTGATTGATTTACGGTTCTCCTTTTGTTAGTTTTTTTGGGAGGCATGTTTTGTAAATAAAAAGGAGAGAACAGATTAGACTGAGATTTTAAATTGAGATCATGCTCATTCACACGACATGAATACTGAAAGAAGGGAAACTTTTCCTAAAACATCTAATAACCTCATGTCCATAAGTGTGGCATGCTACATAACCATGCATAAGACTCAACTAGACGCGACTTTCAGAATTCCTAGGACTCTGTTAAACGCTAGGCTCTGATACCAAGTTTGTAATTCCCTAAGTTTATACCCCGCATAATCCTGAGGGACCACAAGATAACCCATCACCGGTATCCGCTGTAATAACTGAATAATAATAAAGTATTATGCAGAAATTAGGCAAAAACTTTCCATAAGGTTCAAAAACTATAAATAAATACTGAGTACTAAAATCTGAATACTGATACATCTTTCTGAAAAACTCTAGTTTGATAAACCTCTACTGTATGAATAAGGGATTGATGGGACAAACCCCCAACTAACCCCAACTACTAAAAATTAATAAACTGAGATACTAAAGTAATAATCATGTCCTCGAATTATGAGGAGTCACTACAAGTCTGCTGCTAATGAATTGGGCTACTAAGTATGATTGGGAGCCCGTGCATCTGAACCTATGATATAAGACATCATAGCACAAAAGAAAGGTATGCGTCAGTACTTTGAATGTACTGGTATGCTAAGTGAGGTAGACTGAGATGCATGGGTTCATACACATGAACAATACTAACTTAATAACATGAGTATAACAGAATCTAAGTACATGCATGAATATGTAAACTGTAACTGAGGTCATGATAATATTGGATACTAAGTTCTGAATTTCTAATTTACTGATATCTTAGTTTACTGATACTGCATTACTGTTAACTGGGTGACTGTATCTGACAGTCTTAATTCTGTGGAACTATTCTAAGTTCCATACTAAACTGAGTGACTATGTCTGACATTCCTGAGTTCTGTAGAACTTAACTGAGTTCTATTTTGAAGACTGAAACTAAAACTGTGAGAGAAAATCATCTAACTGACATGCCCCTTTCTGAAGAGATTAAGGTCCAACCTATAAACCTAGTTGTATAGGTGTTAGTACTGTGCCACAGGTAAAGACAACTGTGAGTTAACCCTCTCTGATAGAAAGCTTTTGTCAACCCTCACTAGCAGGAAAACTCATATAAGATGAATCAACCCTAGTCTGGCCGGAAGATATCTTAACCTATGATGCATACATAGTTCTATAATCTAGGGATTACTACTAAGGGTCAAACCCTCTGCTTGTAGGAATGACCCCATCCTTGGGTTCACTCGATGCTGAATCCTACTCCTAACTAAATAGAAACTGAACTGATTCCTAGTTCATACTAGGTTTGACTGAACTGTTACTTCTTATACTATCTAACTAAACTAAATTAATTTCATTGAGTTTCATTGACTAACGGAATACTACTAAATTCTATTAAATCACTGAATTTAATAAGGTCTGAACTGAATACTGAACTGGACAGGACTGATACTGAGTCTACTAAGTTTTTCCTGAGTTCATTAATTTACTGAAAGTACTACTAATCGTGACATGACTGAGATTATTCTATAACTAACACTGGCTCTAGGTAAACAGCTAAATTGTCGGGTATTAAATACCCCCAGGACTGGATAGCATGAAAAATAAATCATAGTATAAACTTGAAAGGCATAACCATATGCACCTGATCAATACTCATTCATAGAGAAATTCCATCAAACACTTGCATGATATAACTTGCACATAAGCTAACATGACATGATTGTTTTTCCTTTTTCTTTGCTCTCATGAACAATTTATCAAACACTTGGAGAACATAATCCATGCACATGACACTGAACAACACATCGGCATCATAATTCAAATCTCCATTTACAATTTCAAGGGTTTAAAATGGATTCACATAATTCTATACATATATCAAATAACTCCACATAAAACTTGTAACAAACATGGATTAGAAGCCCAATTAATCATTTTAATCATGAATATAATCAAACCCAATATGAAATTCATGAAATCAATACACTTGAAGTTTTAAAAATAGTTTCTTGAACTCCAAGGTGGAAGGGACCATTGGATGAACACTTGACATACTTTAAAGCTTGAATTCTGAAAGATCGATGGATTTTCTTGGAACTTGGATTCTTGAATGTGATGAACTAGGGTTTGTTCTTGAAAAATTCTAGAGAGAATGAGTAAATGTTTCCTGTTGGACGACTTAATTACATATTTTAGGGGCTGGTATAATATGGGAAAAAACCCTTTACCCCTTTGGATGCGGGTTTTAATTACTAAAAAACTGGACTAGCGACGCGCAAACCGACACACTACGTCATTGGCATCAATGCAATAGTCAACTCACCGTGTCAAGTTCTCATTTGTTCACTGAAATTTGCACTGGGAGCTGGCAAAAATACACATCAACATGATGGGCAATACGGCACTTCGAGATTGCATCGATCCATTGGTTTGATATTTCAAATGTGTTCCAAACAAAGTTTGAAAAAACATAAACTTGTCCAAGAACACCTACTAATATTTCTGATCATGATTCTACCTAAAAATCATTACTTTAAGGTCATGAGGGTTGTGAAAAGGATCGCCAACTTATGAAAGCTAAAATAACTCTAAGTATGAACACTTAGCTGAACTTTTCTATGTTTGGGACTCCTTATTAGCTTTTATAGGACTGACTCAAGATTAGGAATTTATGGGGTCTTACAAAATTAAATGAAATATGTCTTTTAAGTCTTGAGTAAATGAACAATTTTTTTATTAAAATATGCAAAAAGGTCATCTGTTGGGAGAACATAAAATGCATTGTCGGCAGTATCAGTTTTGTTTGTTTCTTTTTCATTTTTTTGGTTTGTTTTTCATTTTTTATTTGTTATTGATATTGGTATTGGTATTGGTGTGTTGGTGTTGTAATATTTGGAAAATATGGTGGAAGATATGGAAATCTGAAACACAATACTCTACATCTAGTCTGAAAGCCTCTACTGTCTGAATAATCTGAATAAGGAGTTGATGGGACATGTCCCCAAATAACTCCAACTAATAATTATTTAGTGAAATAGTAGAGAAACAATCATGTCCTCAAAGGATAAGGACTTACTTCTATTCTAACTGCTGAGACTGGAATCTACTGCTTATCTGGAACTCGTGTCTCTGAACCTATGGTGCAACATACAAAGAAAGAACCATAGTGTAAATGCTTCAGTACAATGGAATGTACTGAGTATACATGTAACATGCATGAATAATGCTAGCTGACTATCTAACATGAATGTGAGAATGTATACATAAATACGTAATTATAACTGACATTGTGATATTGCGATTACTGAATCTGAATACTGATGATATGCCATACTAATTACTGATATAACTGATAGCATAAATAGTTGTATCTGAATATAACTGAAACATGGGTGACTGTATCTGATAGTCCTGAATCTGATAAAACTATCTGAGTTTCATACTGTATCTGAGTCGACTGTATTTAATAGTTTTAAACCTAAAAAACTATTTGAGTTCTTTTACTGAGACTGGTACTGAAACTGTGGGAGGTATTATTTAACCAACATGCCCCTAATACACCATTGTGGCTGAGTTGGGGTCCAATCTATAACCCCAATTGGAAGGGTGTCAATACCGCACCACTTGTAAGGACAAGCTGTGGGCGACCCTTATCTGATAGTATCCCTAAAAGAAAATGGTGGGGACCTTATCTAACAGTGCTTATCCATCTTATCAACCGTCATCGGACAGTGTTAATAGCTCAATCTATGCAGGCTACATAGTTTTGGAATGCAAGGATGACTTCTAAGGGTCACACCCTCATCCTTGGGTTCACTCAGTGCTAATTCCTACTCCCATCTGAACGGACACTAAACATGATTTACTGAACTGAACATGAGCTGAGTTACTAAGTTTCGTTGACTGACGAAATACTACTGACATCTGATAACTAACTGAGTTATGAGATCTTGGAGATTTTTCCTGAGTCATAAGACTATCTGAAGTCTAAGGATTCGTAGCTTGACTGAGAGTATCGTGAAAACATGACATGGCTCTAGGTACACAACTAATGTTTTGGGTACAAATACCCCCAGGACTCGATGGAATGAAACTGACAAAGCATGACTTACTTGAATACATAATAATCACCATAATACATTTACTGAAGCATTTCATCAAACATGTGATAGGCATAAGCTTGTACGTACATGGAGATTTTGATGATATCATGCTAATTAGATATTTTCCCTTCATCTAGGCATTCAATCAAACACATAGTAATAATAGAATGTGTAAACAACATATGGAATTTAACACTCATTCATGGATTACAATTCAATTACTTATTATCAACATGAACAAAAGCAGCCCAATCATGAAATTCATAAGAAAATCCATAACTTGAATTTAGAAAAGGGATTATTGGATTTCATGGACGAAAAAAGTCTATGAATGAACACTATGCATACCTTAGTTCATGATTTCATGAAGATTGATGGTGAAACCTTTTTGAATTTGAATCCACAATAGAAACCCTAGCTTGTTCTTGAGAGAAACTTGAGAGAAAATAGTATATTTTGGGTGTATAATAGCTAAATCACATGTTATTGGGTTTAAATGGGGGTAGGAAATTGAACCCTTTTAACCCTGGACGTGTAATTTTAATTTCAACAAAATTTTCCCGAACTGGGCCCCTAGAGTGACACTGCATTATCGCGCCGTGTCACTAGAAATTGACAATTGGGAAATTGAGGGATGGCATGACGCAGAACCATCATGTTTCCCCTTCCTTCGTGACCCAGAACTTTGGTGCGACGCAGGGGAAATCGCGCTGAGATACTGGAAAAAGGACAATTCTGAATATGAGTACTGGCACGATGTGCCTTAATTGTGGACACCTATTGGAAATTTCCAAATGTCATTTCCTCTTGTGGCGCGGCGCGCCACTGACTAATATGACGCTATTTTATGATGGGAATTTGAAATAGTCATAACTTCTTACCCGTTTATCGGATTTAAGCAAATCATATATCGATGGAAAGCTTATTGAATTTTCCACATGACAAAGTGAAAATCTTGAAAATTCCTCTTGGAATAATTATAATTCACTTTAGAAGCCAATACTAGGTATTCCTGGGATGAAATTTCTTGAAATATTTGGGGTATTACAATATCTCCTCCTTGAGAACATTCGTTCTCGAATGAGACTAACTAAGAGGAGAAATAATAAGCTGAACATGAATTGAACATGAATAACTGGAACATGATCTCATGACTGATAAGCTAAACATAACATACTGAACATGCATATCTGATGCATGGGTAACTGATTCATGAATGCATGACTGAATATGCAATGGTACTTGATACCAAGTTTATACTGGAACATGAACATGAAACCAAATACCAAGTTCGTGATGAACACTGATCATGAAACTGAGTTAGCTTAAGGAGAACTGTTACCTTAAGCTTAATCTAAGTTGGCGGAGAAGAGGTAAGGATACTTGGTAGGCATGTCTTCTTCTACTTCCCAAGTAGCTCCCTCGATGTACTGATTTTGCCAAAGAACTTTAACTAGGGGGACTTCTTAGTTCCTCAATCTAGGAGTCTAATAGTCTAAGATTTCGACTGGAATCTCTTCATAAGAGAGACTATTTTAAACATCAATGCTCTGAATAGGGACTACGAATGGTGGGTTACCTATACACTTCTTTAGTAAAGAGACATGGAAGACTGGATGAACTGAGGCTAGATCTGAAGGCAATTTGAGCTCATAAGATTCCTTGCTAAAATAACTGAGAATCTTGAAGGGACCGACATATCGGAGACTGAGCTTTCCCTTCTTGCTGAATCTCTTCACTCTCTTTATGGGAGAGATCTTTAGATAGACATGATCACCAACCTCAAATTCGAGATCTTTTCTACAAACATCTGCATAAGTCTTCTGTCGGCTCTGAGCAGTCCAAAGTCTTTCTCAAATTAACTAGACTTTTTCTAAGGCGTCAAATACTAAGTCAGGACCTATGACTAAGGCCTAACGAACTTTGAACCAACCAATTGGAGATCTACATCTCCTACCATAGAGAGCTTCAAATGAAGCTATCTGAATACTGGAATAATAACTGTTGTTGTATGCAAACTCAATCAAAGGCAAGTGGTCATCCCAACTTCCCTTGCAATCAATTGCACACGCCCTTAGAATATCTTCTAAAGTCTGAATGGTTCTTTCTGCTTGACCATCTATCCGATGATGGAAGGATGTACTAAGATCAACTTAGGTACCGAGACCCTTTTGGAATGCTTTCCAAAAATAAGAGGTGAACTGGGTACCTCTGTCTAAGATAATGGACAATGGAACACCGTGCAATCTGACTCACTCCTTGATATAGAGTTTGGAATAATCCACATCTTAATAAGAGGTATGAACTGGAAGGAAATAAGATGATTTGGTCATTCTGTCCATAACGACCCAGACTGAATCATGCTGATGACGAGTTCGAGGCAAACCCATCACGAAGTCCATGTTCACAACTTCCCACTTCCAAGTAGGAATACTGAACTCCTACATGGAACCACTAAGCTTATGATGCTTTATCTTAAATTGCTGACATGTAAAGCACTTAGCTACAAACTCTGCAATATCTCTCTTCATCCCACTCCACCAATAGATTTCCCGCAAGTCGTGGTACATCTTTATGGCCCCTGGATGAATAGAGTAGCGCGCACCCTGCACTTCTACAAGAATTTTTTGCCTTAAGTCATCTACACCTAGAACACAGAGACGACCCTGATAACGTAAAACACAATCTCCTCCTTGGGAGAAAACCTCTACTTTATGATCCTGAACTGAATCTTTCAACTTGACAAGGTTGGGATCTCTATATTGCTTTTCTTTCACCTCAGAACTAAAGGTGATTCTAAACTACTCTGAACACATACACCACCCTCTGAAGAATCGACAAAGCGAATTCCTAGTCTGACAAGCTGATGGACTTCTTGAGATAACTTCTTCTTACTATCCTCCACATGAGAAACACTACCCATGGATAGCCTACTGAGTGTGTCGTCCACTATGTTGGCCTTGCCCATATGATAAAGGACACTCACATCGTAGTCTTTCAAGAGCTCTAACCACCTTCTCTGATAAAAATTGAGATCTTTTTGAGAAAAGACATACTGGAAACTCTTATGATTTGTGAAGACATCTACATGAACTCCATAGAGATAATGCCTCCAAATCTTCAAGGCAAAGACTACAGCTGTTAACTCAAGATTGTGAGTAGGATAATTCCTCTCATGGGGTTTAAGCTATTTGGAGACGTATTCTATGACCTTACTATGCTACATAAGGACATAACCCAAACCTACTCTGGAAGCATCACAATACACCACAAACCCATCTGAACCATCTGGAAGAGCTAAGACTGGGGCTGAGGTAAGTCGAGTCTTTAACTCCTAAAAACTCTTCTCTTAAGGGTATGACCACTGAAACTTGACTTTCCTATGAGTCAATCTGGACATAGAGGATGCAATAGATGAAAATCCTTCAAAAAAACATCTGTAATAGCCAAGCAAACCCAAGAAACTCCTAATATCTGATGGAGAGACAAGTCTTGGCTAGTTTCTTACTACTTTGGTCTTTTGAGGATCAACTCTAATGCCATCACCAGAAATAATATGACCAAGGAATGCTACTGACCTTAGCCAAAATTCGCACTTACTGAATTTGGTGAATAGCTGATGATCTCTGAGAGTATGAAGTACTATTCTGAGATGGTCTGCATGATTGCGCTCAATGTGGGAATAGACCATAATATCATCTATGAAGATATGACAAACATGTCCAAGTACTGCTTGAACACGCGGTTCATCAAGTCCATGAAAGCTGCTGGGGCATTGGTAATACCAAATGACATGACTAAGAATTTAAAGTGACCATACCGAGTACGGAAAGCTATTTTTGGAATGTCACTTTCTCTAACTCTAAGCTGATGGTAGCTGGATATAAGGTCTATCTTAGAGAAATAGCTGGCACCCTGAAGTTGGTCAAACAAGTCAATGATTCTGGGAAGAGGATACTTATTCTTGATCGTGACCTTATTGATTTGACGATAATTAATGTATATTCTAAAAGAACTGTCTTTCTTGCGCACGAATAAGACTGGTGCGCCCCACAGGGAAATGTGAGGTCTGATGAATCCCTTATCTAAGAGATCCTTCAATTGTTCCTTCAATTCTCTGAGTTCTGCTGGTGCTATTCTGTATGGAAGAATAAAGATAGGTTGAGTATCTGGAAGAATATCAATACCGAAGTCTATTTCCCTTTTGGGAGGAATTCCTAGAAGATCTTCGGGAAAGACATCTGAATATTCATTCATTTCTGGGACTGATTCAAGGCTGGGAGTTTTGGAACTAGTGTCCTTAACTCAAAAAAACTGATAAACATATCCTTTAGATATTATTTTCCTTGCCCAAGAAATAAGCTGACCCCTGAAAGTGGCTACACTACCCTTCCACTCAAGGACGGGTTCTTTTGGAAACTGAAATTGGACTATTCTATTTCTATAGTCGACTGTGGCATAGCACGAATAAATTCAATCCATGTCGAGAATGACATCAAAATAAGTCATCTCTAATTAGACTAAGTCTGCTAAAGTGACTTTCTATAACATCATAATCGGGCAGTTCCTGTATACCCACCGGGCTATGATGGTTTTTTCCACTAGGGTAGAGACTGAGAAGGGCTCTACTAGAATTTTAGGACTGATTCCGAAACCAACTGATATATAAGGAGTAACAAAATACAAAGAAGCTCCTGGATCTAGAAAATCATAAACATACACATGAAAGATCTGTAACATGCCAGTAACTACATCAGGAGAATTTTCCTAATTTTGTCGGGTCTGAAGAGTATATAGCCTATTTGGGTGTTTTCTGCTAGTAGCAATGGTGGTGTCACCCTGCTGATTCGAGCGACCAAACTGAGTTGAAGAGCGGAGATGACTCTAAGAACCTAACTGAGGGCAGTCTCTAACTTTGTCGCCTAGCTTGCCATAACCAAAACAGACATCGCTGCCATCTCTGCAAGCATCCTTGTAGTTCTTACCATAAGTCTGATAAAGGAGATTAGTTCGGACATTACTGATATGCCCTAAGACTTAGACCCTGGCACTCTATCTCTGAAGTTAAGAGCTGGAGCACTGGCTGAAGAAGGAGTTGGAACTGATGACTTAGGATGAAACTGAGAATGGTTTCCTTCTTCTAATTTAGGTTGACTAAAATTGAAGCTATCTGACCTAGCTTTCTTATTCTACTTTTCCCTTTGCTTAGTCTTCTGCTCCTCTATCTACTGATCATGGGTCATAAGTCTTGATAAAGTCATGTCACTATTTAGCATGGCGGATCTACACTCATTAACCACGCTATCATTTACCCCTGAAGCGAACTTACTCATCTTGGCTCTGCCATCTACAACCACATGAGGGGCATATCTAGCTAATTGAGAAACTTTAGAGAATACTCTTTCACTATCATATTACCCTACCTGAGGTTGATGAATGGAAAGAATCTGTCTAAGAATGCAGTGACAAACTCCTCCCACTCTATAGGACCTGCATCATCTGACCTTTCTGACTTTCACTATTTGAATAAAGTATAAGCCACATCCTACAACTGGTATGTGGCTAACTCAGCACTCTCATAGTAGTCATCCCCATGATGTCTGTTACTTTCTGAACTTGATCAATGAATTCCTGAGCATCTTCATCTACTTTAGACCCATAGAAGGATAGAGAATTCATTCGGGTGAAGTCCCGAATCCTAGCTACAGTTGAGTTGGCCACTGGGTTGGCCAGAACAATAGCTGATCGCTCATTATGGGCAGCTACTAACTGAGCAATATTGGTAAATACGGTCCTAAACTCCGCATGAGAAACATGATCGCCTAAAGGTTCTTCGGGCTGAGGGGTTGACTGATTTATTCTATTAGGAGGCATATTCTAAAATAAAAAGAAGAAGTGGATTAGACTGAGAGCACTGTCACGATATGAATACTGAAAGAAGGAAAACTGTTCCTAAATATCTCATAGCCTCTTGCACATAAATGTGGCATGCAATACACCCATGCACAAGACTCTACAAGATGCGGCTTTCAGACTTCCTAGGACTCTATTGAACCTTAGGCTCTGATACCAAGTTTGTAACATCCCAATTTGCTGAACCGGGAATGCTACACGGTGCTTATGACCCCGAAGGACCACAAGCTAACCCATGACTAATATTTGTACCTATATACTGCATAAAATATTGAATAATGCAAAAACAAGCACTGAAAGACCATAAGGTTCAATACTGAATATAATATGGATGAGATAACATCTATGGCATAATACAATACCCAAAACAAAACTGTAAAAACTAAAGTCTAAAACACAATAGTCTGCACCTAGTCTGAAAGCCTCTACTATCTGAATAATCTGAATAAGGAGTTGATGGGACATGTCCCCAACTAACTCCAACTAATAACTAATTAGTGAAATAGTGGAGAAATAATCATGTCCTTGAAGGATAAGGACTCACTTCTATTCTGACTGCTGAGACTGGAATCTACTGCTAATCTGGATCTCGTGTCTCTAAACCTATGGTGTAACATAAAAAGAAAGCACCATAGCACAAATGCGTTAGTACAATAGAATATACTGAGTATACATCTGAGGTAGGCTAATGCAAGGGTTAATATGCATGAATAATGCTAGCTGACTGTCTAACATGAATGCGAGAATGCATACATAAGTACATAATTGTAACTGACACTGTGATATCGTGATCACTAAATTTGAATACTAATGACATGACATACTAATAACTGATATAACTGATAGTATAAATAGTTGTATCTGAATGTAATTGATAACATGGGTGACTGTATTTGATAGTCCTAAATTTGATAGAACTATCTGAGTTCCTTACTGTATCTGAGTCAACTGAATCTCACAGTCTTGAACCTGAAGAACTATCTGAGTTCTTTTACTGAAACTATGGTAGGTAGTATTTAACCGACATGCCCCTCATATGCCATTATGGCTGAGTTGGGGTCCAATCTATAACCCCAATTAGAAGGTTTTCAATACCGCGCCACTAGTAAGGACAAGTTGTGGGCGACCCTTATCTGATAGTGTCCCCAAAACAAAATGGTGGGGCCCTTATTTGATAGTGTTTATCCACCTCATCAACCCTCATCGGATAGTCTTGATGGCTCAACCTATGCTAGCAACATAGTTTTGGAACACAAGGATGACTTCTAAGGGTCACACCCTCATCTGATAGTGTGTGTCCCCATCCTTGGGTTTACTCGTGCTAATTCCTACTCCCATCTAAATGGAAACTGAACATGATTTACTGAACTAAACATGAGCTGAGTTAATAAGTTTTGTTGACTGATGGAATACTACTAATATCTGACAACTGACTGAGTCATGAGATCATGGAGATTTTTCCTGAGTCATAAGACTATCTGAAGTCTAAGGATTCATAGCTCGACTGAGAGTACCGTGAAAACATGACATGGCTCTAGGTACACAGCTAATGTTTTGGGTACAAGTACCCCCAAAACTCGATGGAATGAAATTGACAAAGCATGACTTACTTGAATACATAATAATCATCATAATACTTTTATTGAAGCATTTCATCAAATATGTGATTGGTATAAGCTTGTACATACATGGGGATTTCATGATATCATGCTAATTAGATATTTTTCTTTCATCTAGGCATTCAACCAAACACATAGTAGGAATAGAATGTGTAAACAACATCATACAACAATTAATTATCATGATTCAATTCCAATTTAATCATTTAAGGGTTTAGTCCTAGGGTTTCATGAATCTATACCGATACAAATAAACCCATATGGAATTTAACACTCATTCATGGATTACAATTTAATTACTCATTATCAACATGAAAAAAAGCAGCCCAATCATGAAATTCATAAGAAAATCCATAACTTGAATTTAGAAAAGGGACTCTTGAGCTTCATGGACGAAAGGAGTCCATGAATGAACACTATGCATACCGTAGTTCGTGATTTTATGAAGATTGATGGTGAAACCTTCTTGAATTTGAATCCCTAATAGAAACCCTAGCTTGTTCTTGAGAGAATATAGTATATTTTGGGTGAATAATAGCTAAATCACGTGTTATTGGGTTTAAATAGGGGTAGGAAATTGACCCCTTTTAACCCTGGACGCGGAATTTTAATTTCAGTAAAATTTTCCCAAACTGGGCCCCTGGCGCGATGCGGCATTATCACACCGTGTCACTGGAAATTTAAAATTGGGAAATTGAGGGATGGCACGATGTAGAGCCATCGCATTGCCCCTTCCTTCGTGACGTGGAACTTAGGCGCGACGCAGGAGAAACGCGCTGAATCACTAGAAAAAGGACAATTCTGAATTTAAATGCTGGCACGACGTGCTATAATTGCGAAAACCTACTGGGAATTGCCAAATGCCATTTCCTGTTGTGGCACGGTGCACCACTGACTAATATGGCCTGTTTTACGATAGAACTTGAAATAGTCATAACTTCTTACCTGGTTATCGGATTTAAGTGAATCATATATCGATGGAAAGATTATTAAATTTTCCACATGAGAAAAGGTGAAAATATTAAAAATTCCTCATGGAATAATTATCATTCACTTATAAGCTAATACTAGGCATTCTTGGGATAAAATTTACTAGAAATCTTTGGGGTATTACAAGTTATTGGACTGATTTTAAGGGTTCAATGGACTTTTAAAAGACCTCCAAAGCCTCACACTGCTACAAATAAGAATGGAAATCAATACGGTTATTATACTGGTCTAAATTTATATTACTGGGTTTCTCGAGGTGATGATTATACAACAGAAGTTGCTTGAGAGAATATTTGCAAAGAAAAGAAAAGTGCTGAAGACTATATCAACTCAGACCTTATTAAAGAAGAAACACAGGGTAGCAAGGAACGTGTAGCAAATCTATCCAATTAAATTGACATAAAAAATAAAAAAACTGAATGAGCTAATAAAATAAAAGTGTATCTAAAAATAAAAAACCATCAATCGTTGTTGAAAAGAAAAATGGTCAAGTGGACTGGAGCTGTACACTTTGCTAGGTAACTGCGACTAGTTAGCGTGGTCTGAATGATCATCTCCAAAAAAAGGAATAAAACTCAAAGGAAGTAGTTTTACGAACACTAAGGGTTGGAAAAATAGATAGTCAGGAACAAAACTTAAACCAAGAACTCCTAAAGTAAAAATATAACGCCCCGAGTCTGTACCCCAGACTCTACACGGTGCTCATAATCTCGATGGACTACAAGCTAACCTAAGACTGGTACCTTCTATAATAACTGAATAACAATAATACTGAAATATGCAATAATTAGGTGAAAACTGGCCATAAGGTTCAATACTATAAATAATACTAAATATGGTATCACAATACCAAAACTGAACATCAATACTTAAAAGTGAACAACTGTCTGAAAATACTCTAGTCTAAAAAAGCCTCTAACTGTCTAAACCATGGAGTTGATGGTACAAGCCCCCAACTAACTCCAACTACTAAAAATGAACTATAATGTTGAAATAAATGATCACGTCCTCAAACTATGAGGACTCATTACTAACTCTGTATGCTAAGAGTCTGAATTGCTAAGGGTGCGCGGGAGCCCGTGTGTCTGAACCTATGATATAAAATATCATACCACAAGAGACAAGTATGCATCAGTACTTTGAATGTACTGGTATGCTTAGTGAGGTAGGCTGAAATGCATAGGTTCATATACATGAACAATAATAATTGAATAACGTGAGTATGACTGAGTAAGAATACATGCATGAATACGTATGCTGTAACTGAGATTATGATAATACTTAATACTGAGTCTGACTACTGATTAGATATTATCTAAGTATCCTGATACTAAATTACTGATAATTGAATGACTGTATTTGACATTCCTAATTCTGTGGAACTACACTGAGTTTTGTACTGAGCTGAGTGACTGTGACTGACAGTCCTGAATTTGTAGAACCAAACTGAGTTATATTCTGAGAATGAGACTAAAACTGAGACTGTGGGAGGTAATCATCTAAACGACATACCCCTCTCAAAATTGATTGAGGTCCAACCTATAACCCAGTAGGAAAGGTGTCAATACCGTACCATGGGTAGAGACAAGCTGTGAGTTATACCTCTCTGACAGGAAGCTCTTCCGTCAACCCTCGCTAGTATGAAAACTCAAATAAGATATATCAACCCTAGTCTCATAGGGAGATATGTCAACCTATGCTGGCTATGTAGTTCTGGAATGCAAGGATTTCTTCTAAGGACCACACCCTTTACTGGCAGGTGAGCCCCCATCCTTGGTTTCACTCGGTGCTGAATCCTACTCCCAACTGAATAGACACTGGACTGAATTCTAAACTATACTAGGCTAGACTGAACTATTTACTGATCGTACTGTATACTGAATTAAAATAATTTTACTGGACTGATTCTGAGTTCTCTGAGTACTAAACTTATTACTAACTGAATTTTGTGAACTGACTGAGTTTACTAATTTCTGAATTGGATACTACTATGTTCTGAACTGAATACAAAACTGAGATTGATTACTGAGTACTACTAAATTTTCCTGAGTTCTGTAACTGACTGAGAGTACTACTGGTCTTAACATGACTCAATTTATTATGTAACTAATAATAGCTCTAGGTAAATAGATAAATAGCTAACTGACTGAGAGTACTATTGGTCTTAACATGACTCAATCCTCATGATATTACATACATATCAACTAACCTCACATGAAACGTATCATAAAACATAGATTAAGATCCCAATTTATCATTATAAACATGAACTTAATCAAACCCAATATAGAATTCATGAAATCCATAAACTTGAAGTTTAAAAATAGTTTCTTGGACTCCAAGGGTGGAAGGGACCCTTAGATGAACACTTCACATACCTTAGCTGATGAATTTCTGAAAGTTAATGGTGAGTTCTTGATTTAAAATTTGAACACCTAGGGTTTTTGTTCTTGGGAAATTTGTGAAAGAATGAATATAATTTCTCTTCAAAGTGTATAATTTCGTGTTTTGGAGGCTGAAGGGCATGGGAAAAAGATCTAATTAACCTTGAGGATACGGCCTTTTAATTCCTTTAAACTGTGTTACCGATGCGCAGTCTGACGCACCACATTATTGTCATCGACACAATAGCCAACGCACCACGTTGAGTCCACGTTGGTTCACTATAATTTGCACTGAATCTGGGGAAAAACTATCTTATCAACGCGATGCATCAAGATCGCATTGACCCACTATTTTAGGCACTCAAACATGGTCTAAACGAGGTCTAAAAAAATTTGAAACTTGTTCAGGAATCTCTACGGACATTCCTGATCATGAATTAACTCAAATATCAATATTTAAAGGATGTAAAAGTCATGAAATAAGATTGCCAACTTTCTAAGGGTAAAATGGCACTAAGTCTGAATACTCAGTTAATATATTCTAAGTCTGGGACCCCAAACAATCTTAGGGGATTGATTTAAGCTAGAAATTTTTGCGGGATCTTACAAAAAATAAGGGGTCAAGTCTAGGTGGCAATTTCTGAAGTTAAACTTGCATCCTAGGCCTTCTGGTTGTGATTGTGGTCAGGTCAAAGGTTGTGTAAACAAAATGGCATGGAATTTTCGCCCAACTTCAAACCTTTTTGTTTCCACAGTCGTTGACCTGATCAGAACCACAAACAGAAGGCATGGGATGCAAGTTAGACTTCAGAAATTGATGCCTTGGCTTCCCTTATTTTTACTTCAGAAGTTCTTGGTTTAAGTTTCATTAATGATTGTACATCTTTCCAACCATCGGTGCTCGCAAAGTTGATTCCTTGGAGTTCTGTTCCTTTCTTTGGAGGTGATCATTAAATCTATGCTAACTAGTCACAGTTACCTAGCAAAGTGTCCAGCTCCAGTCCACTTTACAAATTTTCTTTTCAATAACGATTGATGGATTTTTATTTTGGATACACTTTCATATTTGCAGCTCATTTAGTTTATTCATCTATCAAGTCAATTTTATTGGCCAGATTGCCTAGAAGTTCCTTGCTTGCTACCCTATTTTTCCTCTTTAACAAGGTCTGAGATGATATAGTCTTCAACAACTCCCTTTTCCCTCATAGATATTATCCTATGACACGTTTTACTGTATAATTGTCTCCCTGAGCAACCCATCCATATAAATTTGGATCAGGGGAATTTCTATTGGTTTTCCATTCTTGTTTACTGTACTGGGAGGCTTTGAAGGCCTCTCAAAGTCCATTGCACTATTAAAATCAGTCCAATCACTATTGAATCTCTACATTTCTATCAAACATTGATCCTTTCTCAAAGCTTGATGCATAAACATGAGAAAAATCATCATTAAATTATAATAGGATATCAACACTACCTTTTTGGAACCCTTCGGCCCTATCAGTTCACACCTATAAAACTTATCTATAAAATGCAGGATCTTGTTTGAAGGATTAATGCCTAAATGATAAAAATTGTATTAACAAAATTATTATACTTTATGTGTATTGTCACGATAACCTGATCAGTATACATAAGTCCTACATATGAAAGTAGATCCATCCATCTGCATACACCTTATTCTTCTTACCTCATCAATGTCAAACAGTGTTTAATCTTCAGTTCCCATCCTAAAGTAGTGTAAAACGCTACGGAGGTTCAAAGGGTAACCATCTTCAATATCAAAGGACTACATGGCCTCAAGAAAAAACTAGTGTTAAGTATGTAATGCGCCATGATCATTGTAATAGTAAACTTGTGTTGTTGTTTGTTATGGACTTTGATAATTTTAACTCATTGTTGGGAATGTAAATGTTATTATTTGTTATATAAAATATATTTTTATTAACTTGTCATCAATAAAAAAAGGCAAAACAGGAACTAAATACGACAGACTATAAAAAATATTTTCAGTATATTAACCATCTATTGCAACAAATGGACATTTATTGGAAGAACATAATACAGTTCATCAATTTGGATTGTGTTCAAACAACAAATGACCAATATGTTGCAATAGATGGGTAATCTATTGGAAAAACTCAAAACCCTCTTCTTCCTATAGATCGCACGTCCTGTGCAATAGATCTGCTACTGGTTTGTGTTCTTCCAACAGATGACAAATCTGCTTTAACAGATGGTGTATCTATTGGAAAACTGACTAAAAATGACTATTAATTAAAAAAAAAAAGTTATTGAAAGGGTGAAAAATCATGACTTTTCGATTATTTAATAAAGAAAAATGGTTTGTAAATAAATACTAAGGAAATAAATGATAAACACAATTTAAAACCATAAAAATGGTTATTTGATTTTAATAACTGATATTAATATTAAATAGGCAAAAAGTCGTGACTTTCACTTAAGTATTAAATCTATTTTTTTAATTTAAATAATTGAAAAGTCTTCAGTTTGAATTAATTAAGGGATACAATTATTAAAAAAGAGGTGAACAATTGAGACATTTTATCTAACACATGAAAAACAGTTGATGAATCAAATTCCCCATCTATTGTAACTGATGAATCAGCTGTTGGAAAAAATCAAAACAGCTCTTCTAACAGATGGTCTGTCTGTCATCACAGATAATCCATCTGTTGCAACAAATGGCTCATCTGTTGCAACTGTTGCTCTATTGCAACTGTTGTACAGATGGACCGTTTGTTGCAACAGATGGTTAATTTGTTGCGACAGATGGGTTATTTGTTGCAACAGATGGACCATAGGTTACAACAACTCAATAAAAATAGTTATAATTAAAATAAATAGTTATTGAAAAGGTGAAAATTCTTTGATTATTTAATTAAGAAAATATTTATTTAATTTTAAGAAGTAATTAACATTAAAAATCTAAAAATTATGACTTTTCACATAATAAAAAAGTCACCAGTTTGATTTAATTAAGTCATCCCTTTTCACATTAATCAAAAAGTCACCAGTTTAATTTAATTATGGCATGTAATTAATAAAATAGAGGTGAACAATCGTGACTTTTTGCCTAACACGTTCAAATTCATTCCTCTATAAATAGGTTCATTCCTTACTCGTTCATTCTACTCCACTTTATTTACTTCTCACATCTTGTCTTTCATGTTACATCTTCAACCACTTCTCTTAAAAGAGCAGATTATTTTTTCATTGAGGTAAGTTTTTTAAAAAAATCTACCAGTTGGTAGTATACATTGTATTACATGAAACTCTTTTTTTCTTTACTGTTTTACGTTTTATTGTTAGTGCATATGTTTTCTAGATATGGCTTATTCTATTTGGGACGTGGTGATTCTACACGACACCGTATGGAAACTTCAAAGGTAGGTTAATGAACTCCAATGGGAGTTGGGCGCCATGAGAGAAAAGATGGTGTGTAAGATTCGAAGGCTAAGGAGGACCCTGCTACTGCAGGCTGATGATTGTTCAGTTAACAATAATAATAATAATAATAATAATAACAAAAATAATAATAATAATAATTAGGTTATGCTTTTTATTTTAGCATATGTATTTTTTTACTCATATCAGATCTACCTAAATCTAATGTATTTTGTTTTGTTTGATTAAAAAATGTATGTTAGATCAACTTTGAATTTATTTCTTATTTAATTTTATTTCTTCTTCTAAAAATGTCGAGGGTTGGAGGTAAGGATTGAGCGTTTGGAAAAATTTTGAATCTAGTAGAAATAGCAAGAGTTTTGAGTTCTTCCAATAGATGGATCATCTATTGAAACAGATTGATCATCTATTGGGAGAACACAAATCAGTGGCAAAAAAATTAATTGTGTTGTTCCAATATATGGTCTATCTGTCACAACAGATTAGTGATCTGTTGGATAAACATAATCCAGTTTGATGATCTGTATTGTGTTCTTCCAAAATATCTATTGCAACAAAAGGTTGATGTTAGGTGTATTTATGCACTCTAGTGTCACTATTCTAGTCATTTTAGCCTTGTTTTGAGGATGATTCTAAGCTATATGGATTGATAGTGAGATAAATATGTATCAAAGTATTAGATCATGTGTTTACAATGGTTACAAGTGTTTACTAGCAAGTTTGTACTTCAAAGAGTCAATTAGAGTTCAAGAGAGAAAACTAGTCTTTCTAGTTTGAACTAGTTGCTTGTCTTGTCTATCTTGATGGACTCTATTATGTTTTATGTGTTCCTTATGATTTAAATGTGTTATTATATGTGGAAAAACTTGTTAGTAGTGTACAAAGTTCAAGTAAGTCAAGGAAAGAGTTGAAACTTGAAGTTAATGATCATGGAAACCAACCAGTCTAAGCTCTTATTTTTGATTCATCGTGATGGATATTGTATGTTTGAACCTCTTATTAGTATGGTGTGTTCTTTTTGAATCCTCTGTGATCTTAATATGATGATATATGGATGATTTAAAGGATGGAAACGTATTGGACAGACACCATAATACAAGGGATGAAAGGAGGAACAACCAACACTTAACCAAAATTCGTGATGCAAATTCCAGAAGCACCATGCAATATGCGTGCATCGCATGCTCTATTCCATTGGAATAAGTGTGTGTTGCATTCTCAATTCCTATGGAATAGAGGGTGTGCTGCATGCCCCACTCCACCCCTGGGCGTTTTATGTTAATCCAATTCCAACACGAACATGACTTACCCCTATACTATAAATACATGTTGTATCACGTGTTTACATATATTTTGACATACTTTGGAGATCAAGGGGCTGCTACAAATTCTTCATTAGGATTTTATTAATTTTATTTATTTCATTCATGTTTTTATTCGTTAATTACAACTTTGTGATTACGATTATGACTATGTGAGGCTAAAGGCCCTCTTTCTGGGGTTGAAGCCAAGAACATGAGTACTATTATTTTCAATTGAGTTTGTTTGATTTTTTTTATCATTATTGGTTGTTTTTTTATTCTTGTTATAACTATTTTAAGGATTTGCGACCCTTAGAATACATCTATTGTCAACCTTGTGAACTCGATAGAGGGAATAGGGAGATAGAACATGGGAAAAAACAAAGTATGGTTTGTATTTCTTTATGAAATAAGGAATTCAAATTAGTATCAAGGATAGGTATGTATTTAGATGATTTACTTTATTCATATGTAGGATGATATTTGTAAAGAACTAAAGTGAACTATTACATCCCCGCTCAACGATGTAGTTGTAAGGTTCAACTTAGGTAAAGGATTAGAGGTTGGGAAACCATAATCATGCAATTAACCCTACGAATCAACAACCAAGATAAGTAATTTAATGAATGAAGTTCAATACATAGTATGATTGTTCAAAGTTCTTCAACCCTAGGTTTTCTCCTATTGATTGTTCAAAGACTCTTATTTCTGCATTGTTTAGTTTTCCTTATTTACAATATTCAAACTCTTTTTGGTTACTCTCGTACTAAATTAATATAAACTGTGAACTTAAATAGATTTGTTATCAAATCAAGTTTCTGTGAGATCGATACTTGGCTACTTGAAGGCCACGTTACTACTCGACAAGACCACGTACACTTGTGTGTGCATTTAGGAGCTGTCAAGTTTTTGGTGTCGTTGCCAGGGACTTGTAGATTGGAAACAATCTTATTTTTAGTTTTTATTTATTGAGTTGTAAATATTTTTTGTTTAGTTTCTTTTTATTTTTTTATTTATTTTTTTCATCACATTTCTTGAAATGTTAGCCTTGGATAGATGGTTTTCGAGGGATGATGATTCTTCATTATTGTGGAGGACCCCACCATGAGGCTTTTTGTCCATATTTTGATCCAAGCATTTGGAGGGGACCTACTAGATTCTAACCTGAGGAGCAGCCTACAAGTTAGGGTGTGGTTTGTTACAGTATATATCACTCTGCAGGTATCTGTGGTTTTAATCTTGATTCAGTCATATTTGAGGGTGATGTCCAAAATACAACTAAGGAGGTTTAGGAGATATTACCATCACCATGTCCATAAATGCTAAGAGAATAAAAATATGAGGAGGATACTAGACAATTTGTAGAGTAAACACAAAAATCGCGGCCACTCAACTTTCATCTTTCTTTTGAGACTAAAATTGAGAAGGTGAACAAAAGTGAGTGTGTAGTAGATTGTGTAGATTTGTAAGTGGTATTAGTTGGGCCTCACTCAAAGAACTTTTCTACATTATTTTTAAACAATGTCTTGTCTATGGAATCATTTAAAATAGTGGAAGAGTGTGAAGATGAGAAACAAGAATTCTATATTCTTAATTTAGCACACGACAAGCAACATAAGAACACACCTCACTTCAAGGTCGAATGGTTTATCATGCATCATCCAATACTCGGTTCCTTAATCTTTGTAACACCACCCTATGAACGAGGCAAAAAATAAATGCTACTTTAGGGATGAAATTCATATCCTCAAGGTGGAGAAAAAAGTTGATTGGGTCATGCCGCGACACTAAATCAGGTACTTCTTGGGAGGCAACCAAAGTAAGGTATGTTTTTATTTTCAGTTTTATTTTTATTTCACGTAGTTTTTCTTTTGGGTTGAGTCATATATTGATAGGAAGTCTGAATATTGGAAACCTGAGCTAAGAAGCATAACAAAGGCTAAGTGTGGGGTCCCACAAACCCCCTTATGTGTAAAGATGCTACTAGCTAGGCCTAGCGGCCTCAGGGAGTATTTTGATCTCTTACTTTTAAAGTTTAATTTGGGGAACAAGTAGATTTTTAAGTGTGGGGTGGGGAAATTCCTAATTTTTGGCTCAATTTAAAATTTTTAAGTTAGGAATAAGTGAGATATTCTTGTTGATGCTATTTTTGGTTACATAGTGCTAGTGTTTTGTTTTATAAAAGCATGTTGATTGTGTGAATTACTACTTTTAGAATCGTAGGCTCATGTTTGTGACTCTTGTACTTTTTGGCTTAAATTTAAATTTATGCTATTGTTTGGTTGGGAGTCTATGATGATCCTATTGAGTTGAGCATGTGCCATGTGCGTGTGAGGTTCTTGTATATTCCTTGTTGCATGTGATGTCTAGAACTTGTCCGATGTGTGTGTAAAGGGAAATAAAGAATGGGAGTTTAGGAGATGATTTAGGCATTTCTTTAATAGCCTTATTTTATACCTTCTATTTGCCCTACCCTTTGTGTAGTATATTAGTTAACCCTATTGAGTCTTTAGCTTTTTCTTTGGTAGCCGCATAAGTATCCTAATACCATCTTTTATGCACCTTTATTAAATCCAAAAGCTCCTAGGCGCTTTAATGAAAAATTAATCTAATAAGGAGTTTGAGAAATTGAAGAAGAAAAAGGTAAAATTGATGCCCCAAGGTAATAGTTATTGGTGTTTATATTTCATGTGTAGTGGTTGGGAGTGATATAAATGGTGTTAGAAATATTCTCATGATTGTAGAAATTGAGAAAAATTGAATCCTGGAGGAATAAACAATACGCCCATCATGTGTTTGTGAAAATGCTTAAAAGAGATTGGGCAAAACAAAAGAATGGGGTAGACAAAAATAGTTTAAATTGGTTGTTAGAGATTGATTTTAAACGTATAATGTAGTGTATTTTAGTGCTTAGAAGGTCATTCACTATTCCCAAATAGTTCCTACCCGTCTCTTAGCCTACATCACAACCCAAAAAAAGTTCTAATTGATCCTAAGCTTTACATTCTGATATTAGTAGAGCATTACACTATATTCAAGCCTATGGCTCATTGAGTGTAACTTTTAAATTCCTTGTGAGAGTGAGTGTAACTTGATTCTTATACCTATTGTGATAAATTACATTATTGTGAGTGATTATGGGTAACTCTCTTATTGTGAAGGGCACGTGTTTGATGACTATGGGTGTTTTGTAAGATGTCCTTGATTGAATGATAAGCATGAGTTTGCCAAAAAGGTGAGTCAATTCTTGAGGCTAGGATATTTTAGAGTAGTAATCATGAGTTTTCAATGGTGTAAATAACATGCTTAGCATAGTAACTTGCATTCTGTGTAGTCATTGTAGTACTAGCTTGAGTATCTTGCGTTTAGTAGAAGTGTATAATCTCATTATTTGATGATTATTATAATTAAGAGTTGTTCGAGGACGAACAAAGCTTTAAGTGTGGGGTGGAAATGTTGGGTGTATTTATGCATTCTAGTGTCACTATTCTAGTCGTTTTAGCCTTTTTTTGAGAATGATTCTATGCTATATGGGTTGGTAATGAGATAAATATGTATCAAAGTGTTAGATCATGTGTTTAAAGTGGTTACAAGTGTTTTCTATCAAGATTGTACTTCAAAGAGTCAATTAGAGTTCAAAAGAGAAACTAGTCTTTCTAGTTTGAGCTAGTTGCTTGTCTAGTCTATCTTGATGGACTCTATTGTGTTTTGTGTTCTTTATGGTTTAAGTGTGTTATTATATGTGTAAAAACTTATTAGTAGTGTACAAAGTTTAAGTGAGCCAAGGAAAGAGTTGTAACTTGAAATTAAAGATCATGGAAACTAACCTAATCTAAGCTCTTATTTTTTATTCATCGTGATAGATATTGTGTGTTTGAACCTCTAATTAGTGTGGTGTGTTCTTATAAAATCCTTTGTGAGTTTAATAGGATAATATATGGATGATTTGGAGGATGTAAAAGTATTGGAAAGACACCAGAAGACAAGGGATGAAAGGAGGAACAACCAACAATTAACCAAAATTTCAGACGCAAATTCCAGAAGCACCATGCAATATACGTGCGTATCATGCTATATTTCATAGGAATAAGTTTTCGTTGCATGCTCCATTACTATGTAATATAAATTATGCCTCATGCCGCACTCCACCCCTGGGTGTTTCATGCTAATTCAATTCCAACACGAACTTGACTTACCTCTATACTATAAATACGTGTTGTATCACGTGTTTACATATATTTTGAATTACTTTAGAGATCAAGGGTATTCTAAAGCTTCTTCATTAGGATTTTATTAATTTTATTTAGTTCATTCATATTTTTATTCATTAATTACAACCTTGTGTTTACGATTATGACGATGCGTGGCTAAAGGCCCTCTTTCTGGGATTGAAGCCAAGAACATGAGTACTATTGTATTAAATTGAGTTTGTTTGATTTTGTTATCATTATTGGTTTTTTTTTATTCTTGTTATAACTATTTTAAGGATTTGCGACCATTAGAATACATCTATTGTCAACCTTGTGAACTCGGTAGAGGGAATAGGGAGATAGTACATGGGAATAAACAAAGTATGGTTTTTATTTCTTTATAAAATAAGGAATTCAAATTAGTATCAAGGACAGAGATGTACTTAAATGCCTTACTTGATTCATATGTAGGATGATATTTGTAAAGAACTAAAGTGAAGTATTACATCCTCGCTCAACGATGGGGTTGTAAGGTTCAACTTAGGTAAAGGATTAGAGGTTGGGAAACCATAATCATGCAATTAACCCTAATAATCAAAAACTAAGATAAGAAAGTTAATGAATGAATTTCAATACATAGTATGATTGTTCAGAGTGCTTCAACCCTGGTTTTTCTCCTATTGATTGTTCAAAGACTCTTATTTTCTCATTGTTTACTTTTCTTTATTTATAATATTCAAACTCTTTTTGGTTACTCTCGCACAAAATTAATTTAAATTGTGGACTAAAATAGATTCATTGTCAAAGAAAGTCTCTATGGGATCGATACTTAGCTGCTTGAAGGCCACTTTACTACACAATAAGACCACGTACACTTGCGTATGTGCTTGGGTGTTGTCAAGTTTTTTGTGCCATTACCGGGAACTTGCAGATTGACAACTATCTTATTTTAGTTTTTCTTTATTGAGTTGTAAATAGTTTTTGTTTAGTTTCTTTTTATTTTCATTTATTTCTTTTTTTTATCACACTTCTTGAGATATTATCCTTGGATAGATGGTTTTTGAGGGATAATGATTCTTCTTTATTATGGAGGACCCCACCACGAGGATTTTTGTCTATATTTTGATCCAAGCGTTTGGAGGGGCCCCGCTTGTTTCCAACCTGTGGAGCATCCAACAAGTTGGTGTGTGGTTTGTTACAGTATATATCACTCTGCAGATATGTGTGGTTTTAATCTTAATTCAGTGATGTTTGAGGGTGATGCTCAAAAGACAACAAAAGAGGTTAAGGAGATACCACCACCACCATGTCCACAGATGCTAAGAGAAGTAAAATATGAGGAGGATACTAGCTAATTTGTAGAGCAAACACAAGAATCGTGGACACTGAACTGTCATCTTTCTTTTGAGATTGAAATTTAGAAGGTGAATAAAAATGAGTGTGTAGTAGATTGTGTAGATTTTGAAGTGGTATTATGAACGATGCAAAAAAATAGATGCTACTTTGGGGGTGAAATTCATATCCTTAAGGTAGAGGAAAAGGTTGATTGGGCCGTGGCGCGACACTAAATCAGGTTCTTCTTGGGAGGAAACCCAAGAAAGGTATGCTTTTATTTTTAGTTTAATTTTTATTTCACGTAGTTTTTATTTTGGGTTGAGTCACATGTTGATAGAAAGTCTGGGTATTGGAAACCTGAGCTAAGGAGCGTGACAAAGACTGAGTGTAGGGTCCCACGAACCCCCTTATGTGTAAAGATGCTACTAGTTAGGCCTAAAGGCCTTAGGGAGTATTTTTATTTCTTACTTTTTAAGTTCACTTTGGGGACAAAGTAGATTGTTAAGTGTGGGGTGGGGAAATTCCCAATTTTTGTCTCAATATAAAATTTTTAGGTTAGGAATAAGTGAGATATTCTTGTTAGTGCAATTTTTTATTACATAGTGCTAGTGTTTTGTTTTATAAAAGCATGTTGATTGTGTGAATTACTACTTTTAGACTTATAGGCTCATGTTTGTGACTCTTGTACTTTTTGGCTTAAATTTAAATTTATTCTATTGTTTGGTTGGGATTCTATGATGATCCTATTGAGTTGAGAATGTTCCATATGCGTGTGAGGTTCTTGTATATTCCTTGTTGCATGTGATGTCTAGAACTTGCCCGATGTGTCTGTAAAGGGAAATAAAGAATGGGAGTTTAGGAGATGATTTACGCATTTCTTTAATAGCCTTGTTTTATACCTACTATTTGTCCTACCCTTCGTGCAGTATTTTAGTTAGCCCCATTGAGACTTTAGCCTTTTCTTTGGTAGTCACATAAATATCCTAATACCATCTTTTATGGACCTTAATTAGATCCAAAAGATTCTAGGCGCTTTAATGAAAAATTGATCTAGTAAGGAGTTTGAGAAATTGAAGAAGAAAAAGGTAAAATTAATACCCCAAGGTAATGGTTACTGGTGTTTATATTTGATGTGTAGTGGTTGGGAGTGATATAAATGGTGTTAGAAATATTCCCATGATTGTAAAAAATGAGAAAAATTGAATCGTGAAAGAATAAACAATACGCCCATCATGAGTTTGTGAAAATGCTTAAAAGATATGGTGCAAAACAAAAGAATGGGGTAGACAAAATTGGTGTAAATTAGTTGTTAGAGATTGGTTTTAAATGTATAATGTAGTGTATTAAAGCGCTCAGAGAGGTCAATCACTATTTCCAAATAGTTCCTGCCCATCCCTTAGCCTACATTACAACCTGAAAAGTCCTAATTGATCCTAAGCTTTACATTCCGATATTAGTAAAGCGTTACACTATGGGCAAGCCTATGGCTCATTTTGTGTAACTTGTGAATTCCTTTTGAGAGTGAGTGATTATGGGTAACTCTCTTATTGTGAGGGGCACATGTTTGATGAATATGGGTGATTTGTAAGCTGTCCTTGATTGAATGATAAGCATGATTTTTCCAACAAGGTGAGTCAATTCTTGAAGCTAGTATATTTTGGAGAAGTAATCATGAGTTTTCAATGGTGTAAATAACATGCTCAGCGTAGTAACTTGCATTTTGTGTAGTCATTGTAGTACTAGCTTGAGTATCTTGTGTTTAGTAGAAGTGTAGAATCTCCTTAGTTGATGATGATTATAGTGAAGATTTGTTCGAGGACAAACAAGGCGTTTAAGTGTAGGGTGGTAATGTTGGGTGTATTTATGCATTCTAGTGTCACTATTCTACTTATTTTAGCCTTGTTTTGAGGATGATTCTATTCTATATGGGTTGATAATGAGATAAATATGTATGAAAGTGTTATACCATGTGTTTACAATGGTTACAAGTTTTTTCTAGCAAGTTTGTACTTCAAAGTGTACATTAGAGTTTAAGAGAGAAAACTAGTCTTTCTAGTTTGAGCTAGTTGCTTGTCTAGTCTATCTTGATGAACTCTATTGTGTTTTATGTGTTCCTTATGGTTTAAGTGTGTTATTATATGTGTAAAAACTTGTTTGTAGAGTTCGAGTTGAGGAAAGAGTTGTAACTTGAAGTTAAATATCATGGAAACCAACCTAGTCTAAGCTCTTGTTTTTGAATCATCGTGATGGATATTTTGTGTTTTGACCTCTAATTCGTGTGGTGTGTTCTTATAGAATCCTCTGTGATCTTAATAGGATGATATATGGATGATTTGGAGTCTATAAAAGCATTGGAAAGACACCACAAGACAAGGTATGAAAGGAGGAACGGCCAACAATTAACCTCTCCACCCTTGGCGTTTCTTGCTAATTCAATTCCAACACAGACTTGGCTTACCCCTATACTATAAACACATATTGTATCACATTTTTACATATCTTTTGATATATTTTGGAGATCAAGGGGCTTCTACAGATTATTCATTAGGTTTTTATTAATTTTATTTAGTTCATTCATATTTTTATTCATTAATGACAACCTTGTGATTACGATTATTATTATGTGTGGCTAAACGCCCTCTTTCTAGGGTTGATGCCAAGAACATGAGTACTATTGTTTTGAATTGAGCATTTGATTTGCTTGTCATTATTGGTTATTTGTTTATTCTTTTTATAACTATTTTAAGGATTCACGACCCTTAGAATACATCTATTGTCAACCTTGTGAACTCTAGAGAGGGAATATAGAGATAGAACATGAGAATAAATATGGTTTGTATTTCTCTATGAAATAAGGAATTCAAATTAGTATCTAGGATAGGGATTTACTGAGATGCCTTACTTGATTCATATGTAGGATAATATTTGTAAAGAACTTAAGTGAACTATTACATCCCTGCTCAACGATGTAGTTGTAAGGTTCAACTTAGGTAAAGGATTAGAGGCTGGAAAACCATAATCATGCAATTAACCCTACGAATGAACAACCAAGATAAGGAAGTTAACAAATGAAGTTCAATACGTAGTATGATTGTTCAAAGTGCTTCAACCCTGGGTTTTGTCCTATTGATTGTTCAAAGACTCTTATTTCTACATTGTTTACTTTTCCTTATTTACAATATTCAAACTCTTTTTGGTTTCTCTCGCACTAAATTAATCTAAATTATGAACTAAAATAGATTCATTATCAAATCAAGTCTCTGTGGGATCGATACTTGGCTGCTTAAAGGCCGCTTTACTACTTGATAAGACCACGTAACTTGCATGTGCGCTTGGGCACTGTCAATGGTGCATATGTTAGAAGAACACACTCCAGTTAAAAATAATAACATTTACATTCACAACAATGAGTTAAAAATATCAAATTCCATAACAAACAAACAACAACACAAGTTTTACTATTACAACAATCATGGTGGATTACGATCTAAGCATGCAGTTCTTTTGTGGCAAAAATTCTTATATACAGAGAACTTATTTTTTCTTGATGGAAATGATTTTCCGACACCATGTCTCCTCTTATATCACCATTTTCCCGGTTTGATAGTGCTTGGGTCAATATATGAAGGAGATATTAATCTCTCCAAAAGCTCTACAGGAACAACTTAAGATTCTTCAGGAGGCACCGTATTAATATTCTCACTCTATGTCATTATATATTTTTCCACCAAATAATATAGAGATGAGTACTCATAAATTTGAACTCCATATTGGGCTCAAAGTGTTGTCATAGCATGTGGACAGGGTATTTTATCCAAGTCAAAAACTCTACATGTACAAGATTTTGTTTGAAGATTGACCGTGGCAACATCACTATAACTTTCGATAATGAACTTGTAATCTGCTATTTGATAAGCAAATAACCTATTACCCAAACTTGTACTTGTTGATATTTGCTTTTTCACTTCTAGAACAAATCTGTTTCTTGCGCTCGCAAACTGCATACGCCTTTCATAAAATAATTTTGCATACTTCTTGTTTATTTCATCAAATAGCTTCACGATGGGAAATTCTCTTTCAATGTCAAATAATGAATTCACTGATTCAACTATGTTTGACGTCATAATATATACCTATACAAAAAAATCACTTAGTACAACATCATATAGTATTACAAATTTGTAACTCAAATATGATATTAAATTTATAACAATGCACCTATTTACCAGACAAAATGCTCATCTCCATCTCTTGAAACCGACATGTTAAGATATTATACTGCCTTGGGTGACATATCCCTTATTTGATTGAAATGGTCAAAAAACTCAACTACAACATATGCTTTAGCTGCTCTATAAAAAAAAGACATGACCCTTTCATTATGAAAATTGTTTCGAGTATTATCTCCAAGATCCTCATGCAACAATCAAAGTGAGCTAAAGTATAGAAAACTGAACCCATCTTTGGTATACTTGGATGCCTATCTGAAATAAAACACAACGCTTCAATTTATCTTCAATGTAGTTTTGCATTTGTTCAAAAAAATATCCATGCGAGGCATCACATTCCTTGTTTGCTACATAAAAAGCAATAGGAACGATGTGAATCTTCGCATTCTGTGCCACCACCGCTAGCAAAACTCCTCCATACTTTCTCCTCAAGAAAGTCTCATCGATGGATATGATTTTGCTCAACTATTGAAAACCAAGAATTCAAGAACCATAGGATACAAAATAGTACTTGAACCTTCCATTTTCATCAAAATGCAACGCCGTCTTACTTCTGGGATTTGTGGACTCAAGCATGTAATGGTATGTATCAAGGTCTGCTATGCGGAAACATAATCATGGCATAATCTAAATAAATACATTACTGATAAAGTTTACAATCTGATGAAACTGAAGGAATAAACTAAAATCTACATGACTAACTCTGACTGACATCTATGAATCCTCTACTATACTGACTATAAGTAACTCGGACATGCCTCCAACTACCACTAGTCAATACACATGGAAAATAAATAAACTGTACATGAACTAAAACTTTCTGGAGTTCCCAAAATAAGAGAACTCATCATCATGATGTGTGGGCTACAAATGGTACCTACAGTATAAAACAATGTATCCACATAGACATATATATGGATCAGTACTTCTGGAATGTACTGAGTATGCAGTGGTGAATTCAATAAGTAAAATTGATTTCATACATAATCTTAAAATATGCATGCTAAGTGTAAGTAGACTCACTAATGGGCTGGAATAAACTGAAAGCTGAAATATCTTAAAACATGAGTAACAAATATAATCTGATAAGCTGGTGAATCTCTACACTTAGTTTCTGTAAGACTTTACTTTTATGATATAAGTAGAACTGAAGCTGGGATATGGTAAAACAGGGATACTGTATGAATAATGGGTTTGAAACTATGTGATGGAGGCTGACATAACTCGAGGATCTGAATATACAATCATACGGAGCAAGAATGCATAAACACAGAACCAAACATAACATATGCTAAGCTTATCTGATTAACTGAATGATTGATAGTTGAATACTGGTCATGTAAGGTTGAACTATACTTAGTCTAAATAACTGGGATGAAACTATTTATTACTATGCTTATGAGGTAAGGACTATCAAAATAATATGAGATAACTCAACGTGAATGCGTGAAAACTGTAATATCTGAGAATGCAATACCAAGTGTATAACATGATTCTAAAATAGTCTGTAAACTAAAATATTGAAATACTGATAACTGAATGATATTGTCTAGCTGTAAGACCCCATAAAATTCTCTCATAGTCTGAGTCTTAGAGCGCGTTCAGTGAAGTGTTAATCTAGCCCTAAAAAGGTGAGAAGGGTCTTCCCAAGTGAGAAGTATTTTAAACCGTGTAGAATTTCTCTAATATCGACTTTTTCATGTAGAGAATTGAATAATCTTTTTTTTTATGCCAAATTTTCCCAAATTTGACACTTGGGTAAAGAGTTAGAGCCATTTTAGTGAGACAGTGTGCCACCTGGCACTTTAGCGCATCGCGGAGCCAGCCAAAATGGCAATCGGGAAAATCCAGTGAGCCTCCTCTATTATGGCGCATCGCACCAAGGCTTAATTTTAGAATTGTCAATTTTTAGTGCACCAACGCAATTCCACCACGTCACGGTACCTTTCCAGTTCGCAACTAAGTTGGCAACGTGATTTCCAGTGCGTCGCGCCACCAACCAGTTTCCCAATTGTCCAGTTTCCAGTGAGCTGGTGCGATTCCACCACGTCGCGCCAGCATGTGAAATCAGGATTTTTAGATTCTATTTTTAAATTTCAAGGACCAATTGGTAATTCCTAAAGCCCCAAACTAGTCTATATAAAGGATCTATACCCTAAATAACAAAAATACTTTATTATTCATCAATTTTTTCCCAAATCCAAGTATTTTCTCTCTGAAGAAGTCAAGAACCCTATCCAAGAAATCAAGAATGAGCCTAAGGATTTCTTTAAGAATCACTCCAAGAGCTTTCAAGAAAGAGTTTCTCTAAGGTATACAGATGTTGATGTTTGGGTCCCTTTCATCCAAGAAGCTCAAAAACCTTTTTCTAAATTTCAAAGCTTTGATGTTTATGAGTTTTCATGATTCATGTCAGTTGAAATTGATGTTCATGCTATTATTGAGTTGTGATTCATATTTATTTTTAAGATTTTCAAGCTTGGCCCTAGTATGTGAAATTCATGTGAAGTTCATGATAAACCCTCTTCAAGTACTTGTTAAGTGATGTGTTCATGTCAATTGGGTGCAGAAGAAATTGAATAAGAAAAACATGCTCCCCATATGTTTGATAAAATTCTTATGTGAATGAATTAGAGCCATTATATCATGTTGACTAGAAATTCCCAATTGTGTGCAAGCCCGTGCATGTCAAGTGTTTGTTGAAAAGCCTTAGTGAATGAATTGCGACATGATAGCATGAAATTCCCCAATTATGTGCTCTTTTATACATGCTAATACTTTAATACATGCCAAGTGTTTGATGCAAGACCTTTTTAAATGGAATATGATCCAATAGCATGTCCTGCTATGTTATTACATGTTTAGGACTCCTAAATGCTTGAAGTGATGCCTTAGTGATTATGATGGTGAATGATTGTCCATGGTCTTGATTATTCAAGAATGGTTATGTTTTACTTTTATGTTATCGAGTCCTCAGAGTATTTATACCCAATAATTTAGCTGTTGTCTAGAGCCCGTGTCAATTTTCATGATAATTCCAATCGAGCCATGATTCCCAAAACTCAGCGAGTTATAGAACTTTGTATTCTCAGATAGATACAAAACTTAAGAAATCTTAGTAATCTCTGTAATCATTATAATCTCAGTATCGCTAGTAATCTAGCCTTAGTTCTGTACCCAGCTCAGATCAAGTAGTATTCAAGTGTCCAGTTCTAACCTCTGTAGTAATCGAGTACTCTATTTAAATCTCAATGCCGTTCAGTCAGATAACGAGATTCAGTAGTATTCTATCAGATATAAAACCAACTGAATTCAGCTTAACTCAATCAGACCATTCGAGAAACATGATCAGTATCAGATTCAGCTTAGTTTGTGTTCAGTTAAGAATTAGTTTAGAGTCTTTCAATTAGGAGTAGGATCTAGCATCGAGCGAGGGTAGGGATGGCGGCTCCCCATTAGAGAGACAGAGTCTTTAGAAGCAATCCCTAAACTCCAGAACTGCGTAGACAGTGTAGAATGTAGGAGCTACCCGTCAGGAAAGGCTGGTCACCCATCAGATAGGCTTGACTATTATATTCCTTAGGCTTGACTTCTGGTGAGGGTCACCCGTCAGATAGGCTTGACCAGATAGGTCTTTACCCGTGGCATGGTATTGACACCCTTCCAACTGGGGTTACAGGTTGTACCCCAACAGTCGAGATTTGGGGCATGTCGATCAAGTGACTACTTCCCACAGTTGCAGTTTTAGTATCAATCTTTAAAAATCAGGACTGTCAGTTATAGTCATCTATCTCAGTTAGGAACTCAGATAGTTCCATTAATTCATGGACCACCCATCAGATAGGCTTGGTACCATATAAAGTTATTCAGTATCAGATCTAGAGATCACCCATCAGATAGGCTTGATCTCAGTCTCAGCTTTATTTGAGTATTCTTGTTATTAGATCTAGAGATCAACCGTCAGATAGGCTTGATCTCAGTCTCATCTTCAGTTGAGTATTCTTGTTATCAGATCTAGATATCACCTATCAGATAGGCTTAATCTCAGTCTTAGATTCAGTTGAGAATTCTTGCTATCAGATCTAGAGATCACCCGTTAGATAGGCTTGATCTCTGTCTCAGATTCAGTTGGTATTCTTGCTATCAGATCTAGAGATCACCCATTAGATAGGCTTGATCTCAGTCTTAGATTCAGTTGAGTATTCTTGTTGTCAGATTCGGACATGATTATTTCTTATCATTGATAGTAGATTCTGGAATCATTCGTTAAAGAGGTTTGATCTCCAATGCAGTCAGTCGAGAGTAGAAAGCTCAGAATTTAGTCATTGATATGAGTAAATTTAGTTAATCAATTTTAGTATTTGGATTCACGATGATTTCAATTATCGTGCGTGTATTCATGCATGTGTTCTCATTCAGTACTCTCATGATTATTCAGTTAAGTAATTGTTCATGCATAAGCCCTTGCATTTTACTTGACCTCATCTTTATATTTGGTATATTCCCATACTGATGCATTTGCGCTATGGTATTTTATTTGACATCATAGGTTTAGAGGCACGAGATCCAGAGTACCCTTAGCATCTCAGTCCCAGTCAGCAGCAGTAGACATAGTAGTGAGTCCGCTTCAGTCGAGGATGATCCTTATTTTTATTATTATCGTATTACATTTGGTTTAAATTCAGTAGACGAAGCTAGTTGGGGACATGTCCCATCAACTCCACAGTTCAGACAGTTTAGAGGCTTTTTGGACAGATGTATTAGTATTCAGTTTTCAATTTTGAGTATTTTTAGATGTTTTGAACCTTATGGCCAGTTTTCGCATTTATTATCTATATTATGCAGTGTTCAGGTACAATATCAGTAAAGGGTTAGCTTGTGGTCCTTCGGGATCATGAGCACCATGTGAAGTTCTGATTCTAGAAAATTGGGTCGTTCCACTAGCGAAACTGATCTGCACGTTGTACTGAGTACTGTAACTGATACTATGGGAGGAATCATCTAACCGACATGCCCCGCTCTAAACTGAGGGTCCAACCTGTAACCCCAGTTAGAAGGGTGTCATACCGTGCCATGGGTGCTAACACTATCTGTGTGGATCCATTAAAGTGTTGTCCCGAAGGACTAAGGGTTACCCTCAACTGGCAGGTGCCCTTATGAGATCAACCCTCAACTGGTATTTTAACATCTTAACCTATATTGGCTACATAGTTATGGAATACAGGGATTGCTACTAAGGGTCACACCCTCAACTGGTAGGTAAGACCCCATCCCTGGGTTTCAGTCGGTGCTAAATCCTGCTCCCAACTGCACTGACTTGGATTACTAACTAGTGAATGCACTAATAACTAATAATTGATAAGGTCAGGTCATAGTATTCTGAAATACCAGTGCATACAGATTCTGAGGTAATTATAAATGTGTAAATTGATACTAAAACTGAGACTAGACTGAGTTTAACTAAACATGATACTAACTAAATGACAAGACTCATGGTCTATATGAAACCATTCTGAATATTTTGAAAAACAATGTAAATAGCTAAGTTTTTGGGTATTCATAACCCCCAGGACTCGATAGCAATAACAACAAGAACGGATGAGAGCATTTGAAACCATAATAAGTAAGCATTACTCCAAAATAATTACTTAGGAATTTCATCAAACACATGAGGGAAAAATAGAATTACAAGGCAAAATTCATAACTTGGGGATTCATCTTTAAATTGACTTAAAATGATATGAGAATTTCATCAAACATGTGGGAAGCATGAATTTAAAACATGGGAATGTTGCTACACATCATGAATTTAGGATCTATCATGAAATTCACTTGAATAAAGTATGGGAAACTCAAATTCGTAGCATGAGGAATTCAAAATCTTGCATGAAATCATACATGGGATGAATTGAATTAAAAACACCATGAAAACATGAAATTCAATCTTTCTTGAACATACAAAATACCATAATAATGGAAAATTTATTCTTTAATTAAAAGAAAAGGGTTTTTGGGCTCTATGGGTGAAAGGGGGCCCATGGATGAACTCCCACATACCTTAAAACTTTAAATCTTGAAGAAAAGACAAAATCTTGAAGGTTTTCTTAAATTGGAAAACTTGATTCTTGATTGTTCTTAAAGAGGAGAATTGAATTTGATGTTCTTGGGATTAGATTAGGGTTTCTTGGAGAAAAAAAAGTGAAGGAGAATGGGAAAATAATGCCCTAAATGATGTCTTAACTCGTGCATATATGACTTGGCTTGAGGGTAAAAGACTTAACTACCGCTTATACATTTAAATTCATAACCCGATCGCGATTATGCATCTTACCACGACACGGAACCATCGCGGCAGCTTACTACCTCACACGAAAATGGCTATAACTTTTCGTTCGAGTATCGGATTAAGGGGAAATTGGTATTGTTGGAAAGCTAATCCAATTATCTAAAATTAGGTGGGCCTTGAGCTGCAAAATTCTATGTATATAAAAATTTATATATATTTAAAGTAGACCCTTGTAGAATCGAACCCCAAACTTTGGACGAATCTAATGTTCTTAGCTCAACTTGGCTCTAAGTGATTTATAGGAACATTATTCACCTAATAAGAAATTCACACACTATGATAAATTTCATGACACATGCATTTCAAATTATAGATCAAGAACATGAGAAATACACCTTCACCACAACACAGTGGAAATCACGTTGAGCTACTAAAATTTTCCATTCAAAGGACGAGTACGATTTAGGGGCTTGGTGTGATGCGAGCTTATCGCGTTGCATCACTAGAAATAGATGAGTGCAATTTTTCACCTTGGCACCGTCGTGGTGCTTCACTGGAAAAAGGGCGAGTGCGATTTTCCACTTCTTCGCGACATGACGCGGTGCGATCATGGTGAGCCACTAGAAATACAATCCAAACACAGTTCAAACCTCATTTGAAACTTCCCCAAGACATGCTCCTTACACCCATGAACATGAATCAAATCAAAATCCATCGTCTCAGATCCCGAAAGGTCAACTTAAAAAGCCAAAAAGTTAAGGAGTTAAATATATGACTAAGTCTCCATCACTTAGTGAAATTTTTAGGTTCTAAGTTTCTTATATATTCACTAAGATCTAAACTGAACTAAGGATAATATGAGGTATTACACAAGTCCTTGGAAATATCCATAGCCATATATATCTTCCTATAACTGATCGTAACACCTAATTCTATAAGGAGTTGATTGGCCATATCACTTATAGAAGGGTCTTTGACATTGGGGAATCTATTTTGGAAATATTGACCGAGGATCTTTGTCATGGCGTGAGGATTATGGCTCGTAATGTTCTTCGAACCACATGTGTGATAATTTTTGTAAACATTAATGACGAATCTATCAGAACTTAAGTATTTCACAACCCTCAACCACCGCTTGCAATTCAAATTAGCACATCTTAAAAAAAGACTTTGCTCGAATTAATCTCCCTCTTTAGCCTGAAATCTTTTTTCAAGCAAGCAATAAATAAAGAAGTGGATAGTTCTACTTTATTCTTGAATGACATTTCCTTGTAAAAATTAGTCTCGTCATCTTGACAATTGTTCGACTGTGTTGCTTGAAAAGAACTGCCCACCGTATTTCTCACAAGAACAGGCGTAGGTGTTTGATCATCATCTAGAATACTCATGTCCAGATCATCCAACTTATCACCAAAAATGTCTTGTTATTATTTTTTCTACATTTTGGTTCTTATTCTCTCTTGATTTTCAACCACGTACACTCTTAACACCGGCTTAGCTGAATCACTCAGTTAAGCACGTGTAACACACTGAGTCTGTACCCCAGACGCTACACGATGCTTACGACCCCGAAGGACCACAAGCTAACCCATGACTTGTATCTGCTGTGAGAACTGAATAATAATACTGAAATAATGCGAAAAATTGGCTGAAATGCCATAAGGTTCATATGTCCCCAACTAACTCCGACTACTATAGTACTGAAACTATTGAAAATACTAAAATAAAAGCACATCCTCGATAGATGAGGAATCACTACTTAATCTGTTGCTACTAACTAAATCTGTCTATCCGTGGTTAGGAACCTGAGCGTCCGAACCTATGATATGAAACATCATAACACAAAAAAAGGGTATGCATCAGTACGTGGAATGTACTAGTATGCTAGATGAGGTAAGTATGAATGAAAGGGTTCATATGCATGAACAATAACTGATTGAATGGTATAGAGTAACTGAATATAAGAGTACATGGATAACTGAAATTGTTGTAAATACTGAGTATGCAATAATGTGCATATACGTTTATACTGTATCTGAGCTTTAACTGAAGCTGAGTACTGATTTCTAATACTGAGTAACTGATATCTGAGATTTACTGATAACTAAATTACTAATAGCTAAGTAACTATATCTGACAATCCTGATTCTATAGAACTAAACTGAGTTTTATACTGAGGCTGAAACTGAATCGGTGGGAAGTGATCATCTAACCAACATGCCCCAAATAAGATAACTGGGGTCCAAACTGTAACCCCAGCTGGAAGGGTGTCAGTATCATGCCACGGGTAAAGACAAGCTGAAGAGTTACCCTCATCTGGCAGGTACTCTAATGAGAATGACGGTACCCTCAATTGGCAGGTTAAAACACCTCATCAATCCTCAACTGGCAGGTTGATGTCTCTACCTATGCTGGCTACGTAGTTCTGGAATGCAAGGACTATTTCTAAGGATCACACCCTTTACTGGCAGGTGAGCTCTTATCCTTGGGTTCACTCGGTGCTGAATCCTACTTCTAACTGAATAATACTAATTATTATACTGAGCTGAACTAGACTGATATTGAGTTTCACTAAGTTTTGTAACTAACTGAGTTCACTATATCGTGACATGACTGAGACTATTCTGTAATTACTGTAGCTCTAGGTAAACAGCTAGATTGTTAGGTATTAGATACCCCCAAGACTCGATAGCATGAAAAGTAAAGCATAGCATGATCTTGAAAAGCATAACAATGTTCACTTGTTCATAATTCATTCATAGAGACATTCTATCAAACACCTGTAAGTCACAAACTTGTACATATGCTAGTATGTCATGATTTCACCATTTAATTCACATAGACTTTTTAGCAAACACTTGGGGAGCATGGAGTATTTCTCATGATAATGGCCAACACATGAACATCTTGAATACAATACTCAATTACAAATTCAAGGGTTTAGCATGCAATTCATGTAATTTATCACATAAACTATTTTAATTTCATGAAAACTTATAATTAATCATGAATTGGAACCCAATTACTATCATGAACATGAATACAATTAATTTCAAGCATGAAATTCATAAATTTGAGATCTCGTAAGTTTAAAAAGGGTTCTTGGACTTCATGGGTGAAAGGAACCCATGAATGAACACCTAACATACCTGGGAAGAAGAGTTCTTAAAGGTTCTTGGAGGAATTCTTGAGCTTTGTTCTTGATTTCTTGTAAAACTAGAATTTGCAAATTGAGAGAGAATGATTTTTAATTTGGGGAAAAGTGAGTAATGATGACCTAATTTCATTTTTAGGGATTAAATCCCATACCTGGACTGATTAAATTTATGGGAAAAACACTTATTTTTCCCTGGATGACATTTTAATTTTCATCAAAATTTCCCGACCTGGGCCCTTGGAGCGACGCGATGCTATCGCCTCGTATCACTGGAAATTGACAATTGGAAACTTGGATCTTGGTGCGACGCTGTACAATCGCGGAGCTTCACTATATGTGAATTTACCCCTTGGCGCGACGCACATGATCACGAAGTCACACAGGAAAGTGATAATTGGGAAAAATGGTTGGTGGCGCAATGCAATGGGATCGCGATGCTACACTGGAAAATGAAAATTTCCATTTGGACTGCCTCCGTGATGTGCTGGTGTACAAGGTGGTACACTGTTTTACAAAAATGGCTTTAACTCTTCCCCTGGGTATCGGATTTGGGCGAACTTTATATCGTTGGAAAGCTGACTAAAATTCCTATGCAATAATAAGATCTAAACTGAAAAATACTGAGTATTTTAAAAATTTTATTTAGTAATACTCATGTACTGAGAGTTAAATTGAGCTTGAAAATATGAGGTACTACAGCACGCAACCGAACCTGATTGGTTATCTTAAAAGGTAGTACCCTCTGATTTTCAAAGGACCTGTGCATGTAGCTGATGACGAGTTATTCTGGTAGACAATACCGTCCATAATAGTTGATGATTAAGTTTACAAAATTATCATACTAAGCATTACTTTGGACTGTCATAGCTATCATCTCTAGCATTTCACCCTCCTTTCACTGCCATACATATCGATTGTTCTTCTCAATCCATTGCCTATAACAATCCACCCCTATTGTTATTGATCTCTTTATTAGTGGTACCTAAATAAAACATTTGTAAAAAAGGTTAATAATGACATCATAATAAAATTAATAGTGACTTTATAGTATCATAACATAAACCTCAACAGATAAGTAATCTATTACAACAGGTAAATAATATATTGCAACAGGTTAGTGATCTATTGCAAGAGATGACTCACCTATTGGGATTCATGTTACGGTACTATAAAACCTGAAGCTGATTCCAACAGATGAGTCATCTTTTGGAATAGGTGAATCATCTATTACAATAGATTATCCATCTGTTGCAACAAATGACACACCTTGTAACGCCTGGGGAGTACACCCTGGATGCCACACGGTGCTTATGGTCCCGAGAGACCACAATCTAACCCATGAGTGGATATCTGCTGTGAGCACTGAATAAAATTGATAAACAATATGTGCGCAATTTTGACTGAAATTCCATAAGGTTTTAACAATTGAAATCAATACTAAATCATGGTTTAAAATGTCTAGAAATATACTGGAAATACGGATAAAAAAATTGATAATCACAACTGAACACTAATCGACTGTCTGTACTAGTCTGAAAGCCTCTAAACTGACTGACTGTGGAGTTGATGGAACAATCCCCCAACTAACTCCAACTGAATAAATAACTAAACTACTGACATATATAAGATAACTCATCCTCGAAGTATGAGGACTAACCCTTGCTGCTCTGCTGATGCACTGAAATGTCTAAATACGGTTGGGAATTCGAGCGTCTGAACCTATGATATAAGACATCATGGAGCAAGAGACAAGTATGCGATTAGTACTTTGAATGTACTGGTATGCTAAATGAGGTCAAGCGAATATGTATGGGTTCATTTGCATGTAATGATAACTTGCTAAATAACATAAGGTAACTGTATACGAGTACTTGCAAAACTAAAAATACTGAACCTGTAAGACCAAGGGTACATCGTATATCCAAAATAGTTTGAAACTATAGTACTGAGATCTGTAACTGAATAACTGATACTAGTAAGTTTAGACTAAAACTGAAGTACTGATTTTTTGATAACTGAATAACTGATAATTATAAGTCATGATCGTGTAGAACTTAACTAAGTTTTGTACTGAATACTGAATACTGAGACTATGGGAGGTATCATATAACCGACATTCCGCAAATAAGCTAATTGGGGTCCAACCTATAACCCCAGTTGAAAGAGTGTTAGTACCGTGCCACGGGTACTAACACTGGCTGTGAGTCACCCTAACTGGCAGGAAGATATTTTGTCAACCCTCACTGGCAGGAAAACTCATACGAGATATGTCAACCCTTATCTGACAGAAAGATATCTCAACCTATGTTGGTTACGTAATCTATAACTCAGGGATTGCTACAAAGGGTCATACCCTAACCTGGCGAGAATGCCCCCGTCCCTAGGTTTGCTTGGTGCTGAATCCTACTCCCAACTAAACTAACACTGGAACTGATCACTAAACTGGGCTAAGCTTGATTGAAATCACATTGATCTTGTTAACTGACTAGATGCTACTTCTCGTGATACTACGGGGACCATTCTATAATGACTGTGACTAAGTAAACAGCTAATTACGGGTATTCAATACCCCCAGGACTCGATAGCATTGACCATGGGACCATATTACAATTTTAAACGCATAACAAATAGATCACCATGTAAAATTCATTCACTTGGATATTTTGTCAAACACTTAGGAGGCATAACCTTATACATGGAAATGAACAACATGTTAATGCATCATGACTACAACAATCAATTCACAAATTAAGGGTTTGACATGAGATCTACATCACCCAACATACTCATTGATTTATTTTACATGAACTCATATTTTTCTTAACTTGAAACTCAAATAACAACACATACATGGACATAATTCAATATAAATCATGTGAAACTCATAACTTGAGTTTAAAAAAGGTTCTTGGACTCCAATGGTGAAAGGAACCCAAGGATGAACATCTAACATGCCTTGATTTATGAATTTGTGAGAATTTTTGGTGAATTCTTGAGACTTGGACTTGAATTTGATGAACCTAGGGTATTGTTCTTGAGGGGTTTTGTGAAATAATTAGAGAATTTGCCTTTGGGGAGGCTTAATTTTGTGTTATGGCTGAATAATGTAAGGGTAAAATGACTCAACTTCCCCCATAAACCCATAATTTAATAAACAAAAATATGTCCAGTGATGTGACAAGCGACACGCCACGTTGATCAACCCGACGTGATGACCGACGCGCCGCATCGATGGTGATGATGAGATAGCCAATGCGACATGACCTAATCACATTGGCTCACTATTTTAGTCATCCAAACATGTCTCAAATGATGTTTGAAAATTCCTAAATTCAACCGAAATAACCTATAGATAACCCTGATCATGAATCAATTTAGAAATCGACATTCTATGGTTGAGAAGGTTGGAATAAAAATTCATCTGAGTTGAGAGGCCAAAATAAGATGAAGTTTTAATACTTAGATAAATTTTCTAAGTATTGGACCCTCATGGCATATAATATAAGACTGAGATGGACTAGGATTTCCACGGGGTGTTACAATATCTCTCCCTTGGGAACATTCGTCCTAGAATGAGACTGAGTAAACTGAGAGGCACTGAGATTACATGCTAAAAATGCATTACTGAAACGTGACTACATGACTGAGTCTGACACGTGGTGATTGGACGAACTGACTCATGAATGCATGAATGATGTGAGAATGATATGCAGTTGAAACTGAGTATGGAAAAGAGAGATTCTAAGGAAAATTGTTACCTTAAGCTGAGAATACCGAAGGTTGTGAGATCATTTATTGGACATGCATGAATGGGAACATGAGATCCTAACTGAGTCTGAAACATGATACATGAACTGAATATCACAAACTGAACTGATTTCTTAAACACATGCAGTGATATGAGAATGGTTATAAGGCTGAGATAGGGACGAGAGAGTCAACTTATAAGTAACCATTACCGCCGGTTGGATCTGGTTTCATGAAGAAAAGATGAGAGATTTAGTACATGAAAAGGTTGGGGGTATTACATCTCCCCCTTGGGATAGTTCATCCCCCGAATGATACTGACTTGGCTAAAAGACTAGGAAAACTAAGATGATGCATGAAACGCTTATGAACTTAACCATGACCGAATACTAGATTCTGAAACTAATGCCTGATGTATGAATTGAGCCAAATTCTTAGTTTACATGGATGGGAATAGATTACCTCTTGGAATGGCCACACTCAACTGGAGCATTTCTTTAATACTCTTTCTAAGAAGTTCTAATAATGTTAGAGAGTAGGGAATCCTAGACATGGTCTGAATAGGAAATCTGTATACTAGGATGGCTACTAGAATCTGAGAGCCTGACTTGGTCACTTGTGCTACCATCTCTCCCTTAGCTTAAAACCATTATTCTAAGTTTGGGAACCACTAATTCAATATGTCTAAACTGAACTGACACCATCTTACTCTAGATTCTGGGTTATAATAATACACATAATTGGTAAGCTCACCCTAAATGATTGTGCCCGATAATATAAAACTTGTTGCTAGTACTTTCTTCGGAGATACAACTCTTAGCTTTTTGTGGTCCCAACAATCCTTATATAACAACCTTAACACTGACTAACTTAGAATTCCCAACTCTTCTTTCTACTAGCTCAATCTTCAAATGTTCAAACTTATATTCGAGCACTTAACATGGATATCCCCAAATCTTTAATAACCACACTACTTGCATCATAGCCTACAAATATCACATCCCAAACAAATGTTTTGAATAAACAAACTTAAATTCTTGCATGCACTACTTCAAGCCTACTAATTCACCTTTGATATAACTAGCCCCATGAACTGTATAATCTTCCCAAATTCAAATAACACTATCCTAACTCTACTACTACCGCTATACTGTAGCACCTCAAATCTGGTACCCGAAATGCTACATGATGCTCATGACCCTGAAGGACCACAATCTAACCTCTGATTGATATCTGTACCTGAGCACTACATAATATACTGTATAAATGAAGAAAAAGGCTGAAAGTCTATAAGGTTCAAATATCTGATAAAACATGACATCTGAAAATATGGTATATCAATACCAAAACAAAACTGAAATAACTGTCTGAACATGCTATAGTCTGAAAGCCTACAAAACTGACTGAATAAGGTATTGATGGGACATATCTCCAAATAACTCCAACTACTGAAATAAAATAAGTACTGAAAGAATGAAATAATCAAATAATAACATCCTCAAATGATGAGGACTCACTACTAGTCTGTCTGCTGAACGTCTGATCTACTAAGGATGCTCTGGAGTTTGTGTTTCTGAACCTATGGTATAAAACACCATAGCGCAAATATGTTAGTACGATTATGCAAGTGAGGTAGCCTGAATGCAATGGGTTTATATGCATGAATAATACTGACTGACTGAGTAACATGAACGTGGGAATACATGCATGAATACATAACTGTAAATGAGATCATAATATCACTGAAACTAAATACTGATAACATAAGTTTTTTATAACTGATATACTATTATCTGAATGACTGTGTCTGATAGTCCTATTTTTTATGGAACTAGCTGAGTTCCTTACTGAACTGGGTGACTGTATCTAACAGTCCAAAATTCTATAGAACTATCTGAGTTCTATTACTGAGACTTGAGACTGAGACTATGGGGAGTAGTCATTTAACCGACATGCCCCAAATAAGCTATTATAGACGAGTTGGGGTCCAATTTGTAACCCCAATTGGAAGGGTGTCAATACCGCGCCACTGGTAAGGACGATCTGTGGGTGACCCTCATCTGACAATGTCCCCAAAAGAGAATAGTGGGACCCTCGTCTGACAGTGTTAATCTACCTCATCAACCCTCATCTGTCAGTGTTGATATCTCAACCTATGCTGGCTACATAGTTATGGAATGCAAGAATTACTTCTAAGGATTACACCCTCAACTGTCAGTGTGTGCCCTCATCCTTGGGTTCTCTCTCTCAGTGCTAATACCTACTCCCATCTAAATAGGCACTGAAACATGATTAACTGAACTAAACTAGATTGGTCTTAGTGAGTTCCGTTGACTGACGGAATACTACTGAGATTATTGAGTTACTAAGATTACTGGGATTTCTAAGTTTTCCTGAGTCATGAGTCTGACTGAATTCTACTGAGCATGGCTTGACTGAGAGTATATTGAAAACTGACACTAGCTCTAGGCACACAGTTAAATTCTTGGGTACAAGTACCCCCAGGACTCGATAGCATGAAAATAACAAGACATGACACTTCCTGGACTTACGACCATAATCAACAATCCATAATACAATCATTAGGGAATTTGCACTTGATTATCATGGTTTGGTACATGAATAGGAATGCATATAAACATGTCATAATTTCATAGGGCTAATCTCATGAACAACCCATCAAATAATTTCAATGCATAAACATAGAAGTCATTTTGAACTAAGGGTAAAGCATGGGTTCATCAATTTGGTCATAATTGAGTCCTAAAGCATGATTCTTATTCTCTTGGGCATTTTATCAAACATATTGCTAGCACAACCTTAGGCTTAGGCATATACACTAGTTCATACATCATAGTTAGTTTAATCAACTCAATTTAAAAGTTTCCAAACCCGCATACTAGCATAATTTCATGAAAAGTACATAAAGACTCCAACTTGGGATTCATACAACTACATCAACATAATTAAAATCAACTCACCATACGGAAATCGCAATTCATGAGATTAAAATAGAATTCTTGAGCTTCAAGGGTGAAAGAAACCCATGAATCAACACTTTACATACCTGGGTGGATGATTTCTTGAAGATTGGTAGAGGAAAGCTTGAATTCTTGACTTGGGATTAAACACCTAGGGTTTCTTGTTCTTGGGGATTGATCTTTGAGAAAACCCTAATTTGGTGTTATGGATGAATAATGAAGTTATGAGCTCTAGTCTGGTATAATTTGGGGTTAAAACAGGTGGAAAAAATCTAATTACCCTTTTAAAAACGATTTAAAATCACTGATCGAAAGTGGCGATGGTTTGGGTGATGGTCCGTCGTTGGCTCAACGGTCCATCGGTCCATTCCATCGTACTTCGCCAGAACCTAAACTTTCTGTCTTGTCTGTGACGGTTTGGGCGACGGTCCATCGGTCCTAACCTTCGCACTTGGCCATAAGATGGGTTCACTGCCTTAGTAGCGACGGCTTGGGCGACGATCCGTCGCTAACTCAATGGTCCGTCGGCCTGACCGTCACTTCTGGGCAGTTTCGACCATTCTCTGTAAAACGTCCATAACTTTTACTCCGATACTAGATTTGGACGAAATTGGTATCGTTGGAAAGCTAATTCAATTCCCAAATGATAAAAAGGTCAAAATTGGGGAAATTCTATCTGAGTTAAATATTAATTATTTAGGAAGTCATCACTAACTCTTTTGAAGACTAGATTTGTCTAAAAGAAAGTTCGGGGTATTACATATACACACTACAAAATAAAGCATATATTGCTATAAAATACTTGGTAGCTAAATATAAAAAAATTGTGGCTAAACACTTTAGCCATAATTTTTTTCATAGCATTCGTAACTAGATGTACCGTGGCTAAAAGTCAGCTATGGACTTTACATGATCCGAGGCTAAGGGCTAATACCTATAGCTACGATATTTTTTTGTATTGTAGCTATGACAGTGAAAAGTTCTTGCCACGAAAAATACACTTATAGCAAGTGATTTTATTCTTTTGCCACCACGAGAAAAATTCGTAGCTATCTCCATAGTATAGCCACAAGATATTATATTTATAGCAAAATTAATTGTCATGCAACTTCAAATTATGTGTCTATTTCTATAGCTTAATCCCGTGGCAATATTTATATTTAGCTGCAATTTTAAAAATCATAGCTATTATTTAAAATATTTGCCACAAAAAATTGAATTAGCTATGCTTTTAAAATCCTAGTTTCGCTATGAAGTTAAATTTTCATGGCTATAAGCGACACAATAATTGGAGCTAAAAATATTTATTATATTACATTTTGGCAACAAAAAGTTGATCCTTTAGTCATGATGAAAGATTTCGCCGACAAAACCTATTTCAAAATTTTCAAACATTCATTCACATTATACTGAAAACTAATCATATAATTTAGAAATAACTTATTCCATTCAAATTGATATCTAAAATTAGCCAAAAATAAATTTCAGATACACAAATGGATAGCTATTATAGCATCCACATTACATAACTTTTCTACATCAAACACAATAAAGTTAAAAGAAAAATAAGATACAATGATGTTAGATAGTGATGGCAATTCATCAAAGAGGATGTTGAAGTAAAAATCCAACAGATGCGCCAATGCATATCTAATAACATGTTTTTGCTGTAAATAAGCTCTCATATATTATCTCAAAAGAATGAAACTATTGAAATTGTTGTTGAGGGAAAAATCTAACCCAACTATTCTGCACCTTTTCGACAATCTGCAAAGTACAAATTAAATATCATAAGCATGATGAAGTCCAAGAGTTATTGCAACTACTAACGTTCTTACGACTATCTACTGCAGTAAAATAGAACAAATAGAGAGCTATATTCATAATAAGTATGACCAACTTACAAATACTTTTGCACTGAAAAAGGAGAGTTGCATATCATATAACATCTCTTCTTTTTAAACTAACTTCACATGAAAATTTATACTAACATCAATCTAATTAAAACATAATGTATATGACAACATCAACTATTGAAAAGAAACTCAGGTTAACTTCATTCAACGTAACTAATGAATAGAATCCCAACTAGAACCCAGGCAAACATCAAGATAAAAAAAGACAAAAGAATGCAACACTTTGCATCTTAAGTCCGTCATAAAGAGCACTTAATTTTTCAAGAAACTAATAGCACCTGTAAAGACCAACTATGCTTAGGTTCTTTTTTCTCCCCCGTTCTTTTTACAAATAATAGAAACTAGATTGAAAATTCTAACGCCTCTAAAAGTTAGATGGATAAAAAAGAAAAAGACGAAAATATACGCAAGCGATACACCTTTATGGCCATGAAAGTAGTGTCAGTTAGAGAAGCGAAATGATCTACACTCTACAGTCAAAGCCAGTGCAGCAGGTAATACCATCTGGTTATTTCCTTAGCTAAATTATTTTGTTTGAAAAAACATTCCTGCAACCGTCATTCTAAAATCATCATCTTAATACTTTTGATTAATATTAACATATTAGTTATGTACAAAAATGTATGAGTAAAAGAATATAGATAAACAAATTATTTGTAATGAAAGTATCTATCCAAAAACAGCACTGATTAGTATATTACTTTCTAAAAATAAAAAAATAGAGAAAGACCTAGATGTCACCAAGGACCATTGTGGTAAGTCAAGTAAACACGAACAACACTAGCAGGGTAGTAATTTTCATATACAATAAATCTGTAAGCATCATCACTATCAATTTTTTAGGCAATTATTTGCCAATAGTTTCATATTTTTGCAAATCTTGACAAGTAAATGAATTGTTTTAACTGCTATGATTTCCTAATAAAATAATGCCAAAAAGGATTAATAAATTTTGTGATCACTTATCAAATTCCAATACCTTACAAGAATAGAGGGAATAAACACAGCGCAACACAACAACAATATTTTTGTAAGATAAATATTGTTGTATTTGGCCATGAATATAAATTGGAGTTGTTTTTGAAATTTAGGAAGAGAAATAGGAGTGCAAAGATATTTTTCACTAAAGTGGAATGATCCTTATGGTCAAACACTACTATTTTCATTTTTTTTCACTAAGGCGAAATAATTTTTTAAAAAAGAAAAGAAAAAATTTTCATGGCCAAATGCCTACTAAAACTACCTCACCCTAAATTATCAAACATCATACTGTATGATCTAAATTAATAAACTAGTTGTGTCAAAAGATGAAATATAACGTGAAAAGATATCGCATGTCTACACATTTAAATACATTGTTCATTCTCAAACCACTAAGGTTGAGACTCTGGCCAATTCCAAAAATTAAATTCTAGAGAACTACAATAGATACCAAAGGAAGAAACACTTTAAAATCAATTCATTACATGAAAAATATGAAAAACTCAATTGCAACGACTGAAGAAAGAAAATTCAAGCTGCAAAAAGAATAATTTATAAACTGTAGAAAAGAGAAAAAAACTGATGGTTGATCACGTTGTCCAGATGCAAAAAATATGCAAAAGCTTTGGTTGAGGTGTCACAAGTTATTTTGGACCACAATGAACTATTGGAAACAGAGGTGCTACAGGTTCTAACTCGAGTGAGGTGGATAGTGATAACTCACTAGCTGAATCATAAGTACGAAAGTTGGATAATTCTTGAGAAAGAATCGATGTAGCAGCTAATGAGAAGGTCTTGGTTCTTGGTCAAGAATGAGTGTCCTATTCGGAAGCTAGTCAGAAAAGGTGAGTAAGGCAGATATTTGGTGGCGAAAGCTACATATGCAGGGAATGCATATATAATTAGTTGTGAGCAATAATGTTGCTACAACTATAAGTTGTGTTGGTGATCCATGAGTGGTATTGATAAGCTAGCTACAGTCAATTCTAAATAGCTAGCTGATAATGCAGTCCAAGTTAAGAACTCTTAAGGAGAGCCGCAAGAGGATTCGCTAAGGAAAAAATAAAGCCAAGTAAGATGAATATATTTGTCGAGATTGGACTTTGGTGATGAGGAAAAACAGGTAAGGTATAAAAGATTGGATCACCTATTAGTAAGAGTACTAAGGTCACGCCATAAACAAGAAAAATTACACGTGATGCATTATCACACAAAGAATCCAATGAAACTGATGTTTTCATTCACCAGCAGGTTCTAGCTTGTTGAAAAGGGGGTGTGAGTACTCTAGGTGTGACATTATACATAGAGCACACTTCTCTTGATGAATCTACGCTATCAGGTAGATGCAACAGATCATAAAACCATGGGAATGAAACAAATGTTGTTGGTATATAGTGGAAAATAGATGATGAATAGTGCTATGAGACATGATGATTCGAGAGCAGCTGATTTTAAAACTCCCCGGCGTGATTTGTTGTGTTCAAAAGGGGGTGAGAGATCACAAAGTGCGGCGTTAATCAAGGAACAGAAGTTTGCACAATCCAAACCCTCATTAAGTGCAAGCAAATAAGGCCTATATGTAGTGCTAATAAATATTTGTGTTAGGAGGCATTTTTGTTGTAGTGTATCGTGATTATCCATAAAGGTCACAAACTTATGAGGCAAAACATCAACTCAATTTTATGAAAAATATACATTTGTTTCACACATACTTAGATATTATCCAAACTGGAAAAATGTCTCAATTCAACATCTCATAAATAGTTTTGAGGCTAATATACCAGGCAATATCTTATGGCCAATTCAACTCCAACTTTAAAAATTTTAAATCAAGTAAAAAAAAATTGGTTTCATGGCCAAACGCCCACAAAGTTAATGCAATTCAAGAAGAAAACAAAACAGTTTTAACAAAGAAATTAACCAAATATTCAATATTTTTTTACAAATAAGGTAAAGGAAATCTTCAAACATCAATCTGAAAGTACATACTCAACAAATTCAATAGGTAGAATACACTCAACTACCTACTAATCTTCTATCTCAGTACTCTAAAAAAGATTACAAATAACTTACAGCAAAACGACAGCGATCAGGGAATTTGTGGAGAGATTTAACTGCGTATGCATCTGAATGTGTCACCATTATTTTGCTGTAAATACGTTTTGGGTGAGGAATGAGGATTGAGGATATTTTAGGGTTTGCCAGCTAAAGAGAGAGGGGGTAAAAAAATCCGCCTACAAAAGTTGGGGAAAATTGCACTGTTGGTGGGCTATTGCTTTTAGGAGTTTAATCATAATTATCTTTTATTTTGATCTTTTAAATATATAATTTTGAGTATTTTTAGTCTTTTAAGCTTGTTAAAATACTATTAAAAATATGATTAAAACCGATTGGAAAAAACAATGGAATTTTGAACCGATTACAAAAATCACTCGATCGGTTTTATCCAAATCATTATTTTTTAAAAATAAAATCGACTGAGCTCAATCATTTTTTTGCACCAACAATCAAATAAAAAATACGATTGAGCATAGTAATATCTTTGATCGGATTTTTAAAATAGTTTGATCGGAGCTTTGATCAAAAGTTGATCAAGCTGATTGATTCTCAAAATAACTTTTAAAAAAATTTTAAATAAAAAATCCATCAAGTTTGAGCTTCCAAATTTGTACTTCAAATTCATCGTTTAGAGGGTTAAATCTAATATAAGTTCTCATAAAATAAATAAAAATCGACAAAGAATCAATAATTTGACGTTATATGATCCCCATCCCACCCTCGAATTTTCACTCCAAATCGTAGCTCACTTATCCCAAAATTGAGATGTAATAAGGAAAATACCATAATCAGTTCTTTTTGTATTACAATTCTCTTTGTAATTATGTCGGTCGGCCTTGCAATTGTAACTCTGCACTTGTGATTGTTCGTAGAATTAACTATAACACAAATTCGACACTTAGTCTTCAAAAATAGTTGCACTATGAAAATTTGCAGTAGCTAAGATAAAATTTCTTTCTCAAGACTCTCCTGAAATGCTCGGATCCAATCCCAAAACCCTCAAACAAGTTCCAAACAATTTACAACTTGTACAAAGTGCACGAACAATAAATTTAGTGATTTAACTAAAAATTAAGGATCAAGTTGTCATATACTACCACTATCAATCATCATCATCGGTCCCTATTTGTCAACCATCATCACAACTAATTATCAAAACCGTCATCACAAACTATCCCCCAAATTAGAATTGACAATCACATATTACTATTTCCACCACTACCACCACCTTCAAACTTATAAATTTATTTACTTAAATAAGTACTTACTTAGAATAAAATTAAATGAACTAATATTTTATTTATTAAATACTTAATAATGGTAAATTATGTACATTCAAATATTGATAAAATTAACCTTTGATTATTTAGTATTCAGATTTTAGTATAATAGTTTAATCTTCAAAATATGTATTGAAATTAATACGTCATAATTTAATAAAAATAATAAGATTTTTCTACCTCCACAAACATTAATGGTTGTTAAATTACTCTCGAAGTGCTTATTCAAAATAATTAAGGTCCACACACACACATATATATTTATATATGTATATGTATGTATGTGTATGTATGTATGTATGTATGTTTTCATATATGTTTCTAGACTTAAGTCATCGCCAGGCACCTAAAGTTGTCCCGAAAGTCACTTAGACCCCTCAACTAAAACTTGTACCTATCAGACACCTCAAGTGCTAAAATTGATACATATTAGGCACAAAATGCTAATTTGACAAGAAGAGTGTGTTACAGTCTCCTTGGTCACGTGAATAGTAGAATAAATAATATTTTATTTTTTAGTTAAAAACTTATAATTAAATTATTTTATTAATATAATATTTAATTATTATAATTTCTTAATTTAAAAAAAAAAAAAATCCCCCTTTCATTGTCGTCTTCATAACACACACACCCAGATCGTCGTCAACCCCCCACCCCCTTCCCGTCATCGTTGTCTCCGGAAAACTCCTTCAAAGAAGAAAAAAACACACTAAGCAGATTTTCAATTCAAATTTCGGCATGAAAAAAGCCGGCAGTAAATCACCAGCGATATATGGTGGTATGTTGTCACGTCGCTTCTCACCGTTCTCACCAGTTCACAGGTTTCTCTTTGTTCCATTCTCCATTTTCTCAAAGTTTTATTTCAGTATCATATCTGATCTATATTTATTAAAAATAATATCAAAAAATTCAATAGAATTAATGTGTCCTCTCAATTTTTCATTCTTGTCATCTTCTTTGTCTGCTAAACTCATAACAAAAGCTAGCTAAAAAAATCAAAAGAAGCCATTGAAGAAGGACAAGCTCAACAACATAAAAAGGACTACGTGGACCTACCATCAGCACCATTACTTGATTTTGCTGAATGGAAACAAATTAAACCAATTAAACCAACCAGCAAAAATGAAAACAAAACCAAAAAAAAAAATAGATGAAAAAAAAAATACCTCGCCGGAAAAGTTTGTGGATGGCAGTGAGAAGAAACGAAGAAGAAAGGGAGAGTTAGGTTGGGGGAGGGAGAGGGTGGGTGGGGATTTACCTTTTAAATTTTTTATTTTTTTTTGAATTATTAAGAATTGAAATAAATTTTATTTATAAATTTGAAAATTTATTTTTATAGTTAGATTTGGGCCCATTTGCCACATGTCATCATTTTATTGATTATTTTTGTCATGTCACGTGCGTGTGTTAGACACTTTATATCTTTTGATGATTAGGGAAAAAAGTTCTAATTGGATCAAAATTCGGGTGGGTTTGGGGTCTAATAGGTACATACCTTAGTTGAGGGATCTAAGTGAATTTTCGGGATAACTTTAAGTGTATGTCAATGACTTAAGCCATGTTTCTATAATATGAGTGTATGTATATTTCTATAATGTGTGCGTGTGTAAAAAATCTTATATTTACATAATTAAAAATAAAAACGAAACATACACGAGCAAATATCTCAATAACTATTTCAAAATTTAACTTTGAATATAAAATCATATAATAAATATTAAAAATAACAAGTTATAATAAAAATAAAATTGGCTTGATAAGTTCAAAATTTTATTATAACTTATATTTTGTGGTTAAATAACAAATCATTCCATTGATATAGTAAATTTAGTGCATGAAAAAAACTATCATAAGCTTTAAATTTATGCCTCTATCATTTTATCATGAAAACTAAAATGATATCAAATTAGTAATTGACATAATTTTTTATAACTTGTTGCATGTGTTTTTTTTTTAGAAATAATGTTTTGTTTTAAATAATTTATTGTCGTTAAAGGGAAACTATAATTGTAACTACTTCAAATGTGACATAAAAGCTTATGATTTGTTATAAAAATTTATCACAACAATAAAATTATAAATATACCATTTCCTTGTGACAAATAATTGCTATAATCTTGTAACTTAAAGCAAAACTATCAACTTAGCTATTTTACATTAAATAATGATTGGTGGGGCTAAAATAGATTACTATTGGAAGGATGATTTTCATTGTCTGGCAAAAACTTATAACTAGCTATAAAAATTTAGTGTAATAATAAATTTATAGCTAATGAGTAAATATTACCACAAATTATTATAACTTGAATTAAAAGTATCTATTTAGCTATATCAAATAATTTTTTGTTGCTAAAAAGGTTACTATTGCTATGATGACATAAAAAGCCTGATAAAAATTTAAAATTAGTTACAAAATTTTATTGTAGCAATAAACTTGTAGTTATATGGGTAACTTTTGCCACACATTATTATAACTTGTAGCAAAAACATATATTTAGCTACAAAATTTTGCTTCAAGTAATTTATTATGGCTAAAAGAATACTTTTGCAAGAGTAGCTTTAAATGCATGGAAAAAACTTACAATTAGCTATAAAATTTTATCGTAACAATAAACTTGTAGCTATTACAGTAACTATCACTACAATAGTTAGCAATTATAGCAAAAACGAGAAATTAGCTTTATCGATTTATTTTTGTAGCTGAAAAATCTTACAAAATCGTAAATAGCCATGAAATTTTAAATTTTGTAGTTGTTATTAGGTATTAGTCACGATTTTCAAATATGTAGCTAAGAATTCGTAGCAATATATGTACTCCAAGTTTCATGACTCCAATTCTAGATCATTTGCTATCATAGGATTCTGAGAAGGAATCTGAAAACATGTATGGCTCCTAAGCACGGAGGTACTACCCCTCTATTCAATAACTGATTCATCGGGATACTGAAAAATAAAAACCCCTGTTTCTACAATCAAATTAAGCATAGCATGAATGGATACAATCCATGCCGAGAATGACGTTAAAATCCGTCATCTCTAACTCTACAAGATATACTTAAGTAACATTTTAAGATATCGTAACCAGGCAGTTTGTATATACCCGCTGGGCTATGATAGATTTACCCACTAGGTAAATACTGAAAAGGGAACTGTTAAGGTTTCGGGACTGACTCTGAATTTGACAGCTATGTAAGGGGTTACAAAATAAAGAAAAGCTCCAGGATCTAGTAAAACATGCACAAAATAGGAAAGGCCTGAAACGCACTCGTAACCACATCAGGAGAACTTTTTTGATGATGTTAGGACCGGAGTGCATAAAGTCTTTTCTGACGTTGACCACTGGTGGTATTGAAAGTGGCGCCCTGCTGAGTCGAGCAATCGAATGGAACTAAAGGATGATTATACTGACTCTGCAGACCAGCCTTAGGACATTCTATGACCCTGTGTCCTGACTTGCCACATCCAAAACACACATCACTGCCCGCTCTACACACATCCTTATGATTTCTACCACACTTTTCACAAAGTAGATGGGTACGACTACTGCTCACACTACCCTGGGTTTTGGAGCCTGGCACCCCATCCCAACTATCACTCCTAAACTTTGGTATTGGCACACTAGCTGAAGTTGAAACTGGGGCTGAACATTCTGGCTGAACTGAGAACGGGCACCACCCCCTGACTGAGCAAAATTAAAACTACCTGTCCTAGCTCTCTTACTCTCTCTTTCTATTTCTTTAACCTTTTCCTCCTCTATATTCTGTGCAAGGACCATCAACCTCGCCAAGTCCAATTCTTTGATCAACATTGCGGTCCTACACTCATTGACCACATTATCAGATACCCCAAACACAAACTTACTTATCCTAGACCTATTTCCAGCTACGACATAAGGAGCATACTTAGCTAGATGAGTAAACTTGAGGGAATACTCCTTCACACTCATATTGCCTTGCTTTAAGTTAATAAACTCCAATACCTTAGCTTTCCTTCTCTTTAAAGGAAAGAATATATCTAAGAAGGTTGTAGCAAACTCCTTCCATTTTATAGGCCCTGCATCTGCACCTCTATCCCATTTTCACTGCTTAAACCAGGTGTGAGCTACATCCTGCAATTGCTAAGCAGTCAACCCTGTACTCTCACTAGGTGTGACACACATGATGTCAGTAAATTTCTGAACCATATCAAGAAACTTCCGCAGATCCTCATTAGACTTGGATCCAGAAAAAAAAAGAGGGTTCATTTGGATGAAATCCTGAATCCTAGCTGCTATGGTATTAGCCACTTGATTGGCTGGGATAGCAGCCTACTAATTGTACTGAGCTACTAATGAGTGAGTTAAGGTAGTGAAGGTAGCTCTTAACTCGGGGTGAGAGACATGCTCGTCCAGGTGATCTTCCTGAACGGGCGGAGGTGCGGGCTGATTCTCGTTTCTTCTTCTGTTAGTCTTTTTAGGAGGCATATTCTGTAAACGGAAGGAAGATTAGAATTAAATAGTGAGTTTAACTTGAGCACATGCTCATTCGCATGAAATGAACACTGAAAGAAGGGAAATTTTTCCTAAAAGAATCTTGTAGCCTCTTGTCCATAAGTGTGGCGTGCTACACACCCATGCACAAGACTCTACTCAACACGCTTTCAGACTCCCTAGGACACTTTAAAACCTTAGGCTCTGATATCAAGTTTGTAACACCCTAGGAGTATGATGATAGGCGAATTTACGCGCCTATATCAATATATTTTGCCCATATTTTAGCCTAGTTTTGAGAACTAATTATCTATTTCATACACTTTTAGTCCTTTTTCCTGTAAATGAGCTAACAAATGTGATTAGGAAAGTTTCAGGTATAAATGATGCAAAATACAGCAATTTATGGCTTACTTGACGCAAAAGAAAGCTCACAAACGAGATGGAAAGGAGCTGGACGCATAAAGGACTAAATCTGCTGCATGGAAAATCTGTCCCGGGCTAAAACAGCATTTCTGAAGACTTTGGGGACTTACAGACACAAAACTGGATTTTTGCCATAATACATTAACCTAGTGCAATTAGGTTATGTGTTTCATTATTCTATTTGGATTATAATTTTGTAACCTTACCCTAGTACATTTGGGTCAAGGATTTCATTAGTATATTAGGATTTGGTTATTTATTTCATTAGCTTAGTAGGAGTAGGATAGGAGTATTATAAATACCCTATCATGTTAGAGATTTTTTAATGACATTCTTACAATTCAATTAACTCTTAACTTAAGACATCTTCCTACAATACATTCTTAATTCTTCATTCTTCTATTCTTAAATTCCACAACAAGAGAATCGTTACTTGCTACGGAATCACTAAAACCACACGCCAAACACCTACTATTCACGCCATCCACCATGCAAAACGTGATATCCTTCGCATTCATGGGTAACTAAACCTCTTAGTTGGGGTTATGGAAGCCGAATGAGTTACTATCTATTGCTATGAGCTTGTGAGTTCAAGACACGTATATTGCTTATATCATTATTCTCTTCATCTTAAATCTACATTCTTTGCGGTTACAAACACAAGAACACGCCATTCTAATATTTAACCTGTTCGAGAGAAAGGTTATTTGTCTAGAAAAGAAGAACGCATAGAATAACGCCAGTCTAACATTTAACTTGTTCGAGAGAAAGGTTATTTGTCTGGAAAAGAGATAATGTCAAGGTAGTAGGACACCCTTTCCTATTAAAAAGCTAGTGCCGTAACTGGACTAACCTCTTGGAGAATTTGTACCGCTAGACACACTTTAAGCTCGAGAGAGTTAAAGTGAAATAGTCCTTGTTTAGGTCGAGAGACGCTTGGATTTACCATCGACTACAATTCTCTATAAGCAATTGCATGTCAAGACACTACACACTCATAGCCAATAGAGACGTATACCTCTGAAGGTGGACATAACCCCAACGCTTCAATTCTCATTGTTTCACAACCTACGAAATACTCTCTTTTTACTTTATTATTTTCAGCTTTTATTTCATTACTTTGGTTACTTATTACAATCCCCCCATTCTTACGAGACTTGCATCAAAAGTCTAATAATTTTACTTACTTGTTGACCAAGCTATTCTCTGTGGGATCGATACCCAACCCAGTTGGGTTCTATATTTGCTAACGACCGCTTTACACTCAAACGAGAGCTGTAGATTGAGCGTTATCAGAGTACACCCTGGACATCACACAATGCTTAAGATCCCGAGTGACTACAAGCTAACCCATGAGCTAATATCTGCTGTGAGCACTGAATAAAACTAATAAACAACATGTGCAGAATTTCAACTGAAATGCCATAAGGTTTTAACAATTGAAATCAATACTGAATCATGGTTTAAAATATCTGGAAATATACTAGCAATACTAATAAAACGACTAATAATCACAACTAAAAACTGACCAACTGTCTGTACTAGTCTAAAAGCCTCTAAACTGACTGATTGTGGAGTAGATGGAACAAGACCCCAACTAACTCCAACTGACTAAATAACTGAACTAGTGATATAGCTGAATATAAGATAACTCATTCTCGAAGAATGAGGACTCACCCCTGTTGTTGTTGCTGATGCACTGAAATGTCTAAATACGATTGGGAATTTGAGCATCTGATAACGCTCAATCTACAGCTCTCGTGGGAGTGTAAAGCGGTCGTTAGCAAATATAGAACCCAACCTAGGTTGGGTGTCGATCCCACAGGGAATAGCTTGGCCAACAAGTAAGTAAAATTACTAGACTTTTAGTGTAAGTCTCGTAAAAAGGGGGGATTGTAATTTGTAACCAAAACAATAAAGTAAAAGCTGAAAATAGCAAAGTAAAGAGAGAAAGACTGTTACGTAAGTTGTAAACAATGAGAATTGAAGCGTTGGGGTTATGTCCACCTTCTGAGGTATACGTCTCTATCGGCTATGAGTGTGTAGAGTCTTGACATGCAATTGCTTACAGAGAATTGTAGTCGATGGTAAATCCAAGCGTCTCGCGACCTAAACAAGGACTATTTCACTTTAACTCTCGCGAGCTTAAAGTGTGTCTAACGGTACGAATTCTCCAAGAGGTTAGTCCAGTTACGGCACTAGCTTTTTAATAGGAAAGGGTGTCCTACTACCTTGACATTATCTCTTTTCCAGACAAATAACCTTTCTCGCGAACAAGTTAAATGTTAGACTGGCGTATTCTTGCGTTTGCAACCGCAAAGAATGTAGATTAAGATGAAGAGAATAATGATATAAGCAATATACGTGTCTCGAACTCACAAACTCACAGCAATAGATAGTATCTCATTCGGCTTCCATAACCCCAACAGAGAAGTTTAGTTACCCATGAGTGCGAAGGAGATCACGATTTGCATTGTTATTGTTGAGTAATGGCGTGTGGATTAGGTGATAGGCGTGTGGCGTGATTCCTTAGCAAGTAACGATTCTCTTGTTGTGGAATTTAAGAATAGAATTAATGGAAAGATTAGAAGAGTTTGTGGTGGAAGATGAGAGGGATGGAAGAAAATTAATTGTTGAATTAAGTGAAGAATGAATAAAAATCTCTAACATGATAGGGTATTTATAATACTCCTATCCTACTCCTACTAAGCTAATGAAATAAATAGCCAAATCCTACTATACTAATGAAATCCTTGACCCAAATGTACTAGGGTAAGGTTACAATATCATAATCCAAATAGAATAGTGAAATACATAACCTAATTGTATTAGGTTAATGTATCTTTGTAAAAATCCAGCTTTGTGTCTGTAAGTCCCCAAAGTCTTCAGAAATGTTGTTTTAGCCCGGGACAGATTTTCCATGCAGCAGTTTTGGTCCTTAGGCGTGTAGACTTCCTTCCCTTCCTTTGTGAGCTTTCTTTTGCGTCAAGTAAGCCATAAAATGCTGTATTTTGCATCATTTATACCTGAAACTTTCCTAATCATGTTCGTTAGCTCATTTACAGGAAAAAGGACTAAAAGTGCATGAAATATATAATTTGTTCTCAAAACTAGGCTAAAATATGGGCAAAATATATTGATATAGGCGTGTAAATTCGCCTATCATCAACACCCCACACTTGCAGCTTTGTTCGTCCTCGAACAAAATATCATGTCCTTCTAAGCATCGACTTAAGGTTTTTACAACAACAACACAAAACATTTATCAAGATAAGCACAACAATTATCAACAAAGAGTAGCTTTCCGATTATAAGTAGAAACAATTTAACCTCAAGTATAGACTCGTGATGGTGATCAACTCGCATGCAAACGTTAAAGTGCATAGAATCATACACAACTATCCAAAACTCATCAACCATGTGTGTCTCACCATATATTACCCATAATCACTCACAAGTATAGCATATTTTTCAAACATGGGTATCAAAATGTCCTTGCTCTCACTCTCACAAAGAATTCATATGTAGCAACTGATGACCATAGGCTTGCCCTTAATGTAGTACTCTACTAAATGTCAGAATGCTAAGCTTAGGATCAAGTAGGTCTTTTGATGGTTGTAATGTAGGCTAAGGGACGGGTAGGATCAGCTATTTTGGCCAGAAATAGTGACTAAGTTCCTAAACACTTTAATACATCACATTGTATCATTGACATTTTTTTCTTTCAACCTTTCTTTATTTTATTCTTCCACCCTTGTTCTCATCTTTTGTTTTTCAATTTTAAGCACAATTCACTTTTCAGCTTTCTTTTCCCTTTTCTTTTCACAACATACCTCTTATGATAGCACTTTCTTTTTCATAACACATTAAAGAACCATTACAATTTAAAGCATCATACTCACCCAATTTCCTCTTATGTTGTCACATGACTTTTTTAATTTAAGGCACTTAGGAATGGATTAGGCTTACATACAAGGTTGTCAAAGAAATAGGCTAAAGGCTCAAAAGGGTTTAACTAGGGATGATGTCCATGGGTAGGTAAAACTGAAGGTAAACAAATATAGGTTGCCAAAGAAATGCCTAAATCATATCCTAACTTACACTCCTTATTTTCGCTTTGCATACATACCAGGCAAGTTCTAGCATCAGCCACAAACATAGAAGATACTATTAATCTCACACACACAAGGCACATGGTCGACTTTATTGGAAGTAATATAGACTCTCGACCCAACAATTGAAGGAATTAAATCACACAATATCACATAATGAGTCACAAATAGAGCCTAAACGTCTCAATAGTCACAATTGTAGCACATACTCTTGTTATAATCTCATGCTGCCTATCAAAATAATTTTTAACTACTAAAAAAAACAAAACGAAACAAAAATGAAACAAAAGCAAACAAACATAGATGCGAATAGAGAAGTATAGCATGCAATACCACCACCCCACACTTAGTCGGGACACTGTCCTCAGTGGAAAATAAATACGAGGAACCTGGTTGGTCGGACTTATCCTCTATGTCTGGGGTCATACCCCTTGCATTGGAATCATCATCAGAGTCGTCATCCTCAGAAGTTTCTCATAAGTATCCTACTTAATTCCAAGAGTGAGTTGAGGTATTTGCTGCGGGGAGGGTTTTCCTTGCTCCTTGCGGCCTCTTTTCTTGCCCTTTTGGGAAGTGGTAGCCGTCTCCTTGCCTTGTCTCTCTTTAGGTGCCATTGTACCTGAGACTTGAAATAGTGTTAATGGTAGCACAATCTCAATGGATACAATCTATACATAAGCAGTAGGGGTACCACCCCACACTTAGTTTTGTTAACACAAATCAGTGAAGCGAAAGTGGTCGATTACTCAGATTTCGTCGACATACGTTTTAGGATTGTATTCCGACAAGAAAATCAGCAATGCATCACTTACTTGTAGCCATTGGACTACTATCATGGTAGATATAGCAACACTACTACATAGGGGTTACCACATGGAATAGTTATTCTTACAACAATCACAACCTCTTATGTCGGTAGGCACTATAAGTCTTATCCCGATGGCCGGGATAGTCTAACATGTAAGTATCCAAACAACAATCTTAAACACTATTCATAGCCATAGTAATTCCGCAAATAGTATAACAATGCTATTAAAACCAATTTCAAGTCGGAAACAAGTCAAGATTCTCCTACGTACATGTTCACTCACATGATTTTGTATCAACAATCCAAACACATGAACATCACCAACAATCTTATACGATTTAGCAATTCATAATAGACATAGCAACGTAGTACTTACGAGAAATAAATGAAGAATAAGAGAGTACTTACTTGCTTGAAGCTTGTGGAGATGGTTTTGTGAATTGAAAGAGCAAAAGAAGAAGATTTTGAGAGGATTTGGATGTATATGCGGCGCCCTTAGGTCAATTTTTAGTGTGGTTGTGTTGTAAAACTAAGTCCCCTTTATATAGGAAGAGTATGGGTCAGGTTATGACCCATTTACAATCGGTTTTGGAGACAAAATTCCCACATATGCGGCGCATAATGCTTAGCATAGACATGACATATGCGGCGCATTGTCTATGGCATAATGGGACATATGCGCCGCATAGTCTATGGCATTTGTAGACATATGCGCCGCATAGTCTATGGCACATGAGATACGGAGACCAAATGCCATAGCATAGGCGGCGCATAGTCAAAAGCATACCTAGGAATAGGCGGCGCATAGTGTATAGCATACTAGATTCCGAGTCCTTAGGCTATAGAATAGGTTGTGCATCGTTCGTGGCCTATTTTTACCAAGGCCTAGCCTTCCTCGAAGCCTATTTTGACGTGAGAAAGGGTCAATTCATCGCCTTATGCATCACCATTCCTAACTTATCGATTTTACCATACAATACGTCCAAATTGTCGATGGAGATCAATCTCCTCGTCGCATACTTCTTGCACCTATATTTGCTCAAAATAAAATGAAAACGATTAGTACGATGGGTTGCCTCCCACCAAGCGCCTTAGTTTTAGTCGTGGCACGACTCTTATTTTTGGATTTTTCATTTAGCAAAACAAAACAAGTATAAAAACGATAAAACGATAAAACGATGAAATGATAAAACAATAAAACGATGGGTTGCCTCCCATCTAGCGCGTTATTTATTGTCGTGGCTCGACATAGTTACCTCGAGTACTCAGACTTCGTCGAGGTAAGTGATAGATCGTTTTCTGAAAGGATTTAGACGACAATGAGGCTTACCTGTGGGCATGTGATCTTTGTCGAGATGGCACATACGTTTCTCCGGAGAGTCACCAATTATATCATCAATAGTCCAACCCATAGCTCTCTTGTATCTCTTCAGAGCAGAGATGAGAGCATCTACGTGCTGTTCACTTAAATCATCTGCATTCTCCGGAAGTATATTTCTACTTTCCAAGAACAAATACCTTAGATAATCGGGAAGCTCTTGCGATTCTAGCATTGGTGGCTCGTCAAAGGGAGTCTTCGCTTTTGGTTGATTCTTGAGATCACAATCTGGTTGCTTAGGAGTATAAGGCTCTATTTCTGTTAGAGCACTCATAAGTTCTTCATAACCTTCATTATCTTCATGCTCAACTTTCAGTGGCACAACAGACAATGGCTCAACAGTAGGTTGTTTCTCTATAGATAATGCTTTCGTATCCTCTTGATGAACATCAGCTACAGATAACTCATTCATATCGCTGGGATGCTTCATTGTTTTGCATATATCAAACCGTATCACTTCGTCATTAATTCGAAACAAAAGCTCATTATCTTTCATGTCAATAAGCACACTTCCAGTTGCAAGGAAGGGACGTCCCAAGATGATGGGAACTTCAGAATCCTCCTTACAATCCAGAATAACGAAGTCTACAGGAAATATGAATGAAGAAACTTTCACCAACACATCATTCAAGATACCCACAGGTCGTTTTACCGACCTATCAGCCATCACGAGCCTCATATTGGTTGGTGTAGGGTCTCCCAACCCCAACTTCTTGTAGATCGATAATGGCATCAAGTTGATGCTGGCTCCTAAGTCACACAATGCTTTAGCAAAGTCCAAAGATCCGACGGTGCAAGGAATCGTGAAAGCTCCGGGGTCGGCCTTCTTCTGAACTATCGATCGGGTAGTAATTGCACTACAATGATGCACATCATCCTTCAGCTCATAACTTGCTGCCCTCTTTTTAGTCAAAAGATCTTTCATAAACTTCGCATACCCAGGCATTTGTTCAAGTGCCTCCACTAATGGAACATTGATGGTCAGCTGCTTCAACATAGTCATAAATTTGCTGAACTTAGTGTCATCGGCCACCTTCTTCAATCTTTGTGGAAAAGGTGGTGGTGGATATGGAAGTGTTCTCTCCACGGTTTTTTTCTCCTCTTGCTTCTATTTTTCCACTTTTTCAGGCTGCACGTCACTAGGTGAAACGTCCCTGACGTTGGGAGTAGTTGTTGCGGCTTCTTCTCCTTTTGTAACGTCACTAGGTGTAATGTCCATGTCCGCAACTTCGTCAACCACTTGCTTACCTTTTGCTGAAGTTTCCAGCACCTTACCACTTCTGGTAGTGATGGCCATGCATGACCCATCATTCTTTGGGTTTTGCACAGTATCGCTTGGTAAGGTGCCAGCCTTTCTTTGATTGAATGCTGCTGAAAGTTGGCTCAATTGCTGCTCTATTTGCCTGATAGAAGTGGAATGAGAATCAACTAGTTGCTTCATGGAGGACAAATCATCAATCACCTCCTTAACTCCTGCGCTCGTTGCTTCCACTCCTTTCAATAACTTAGCCATCATGTCTTCCATACTCCCAGAATTAGATGTGGTGGTATCACGTCTACCAGGGGGAACGTACAAACCACTCTTTTCATTATTTTTCTTCCAACTACCTTGGTCTTTGCTTCCAGATTTATCATAATAGTTCCGACCTTGGTTTCCCTGGGCATTCCCACGGAAACCCCCCTGATTGTTCAAGTAGTTGGCCTCCTCTTCCGAATCAGATTCGTCTCTTCCTTTCAGCGCCACAGCTTTCACTTTTTCGGTCTTCCCTGATAATAAGTGCTTTGTCAGAAGATCCAATTGTGTTTTCATGTGTGCCATGTCTTGCTCACGTTCTTCTTTTCTTCTTCTTTGGTCTGCAGACATGCCAATAGATAAAGTGGGGCTTGCTACCTCAGAATCCCTGGTATGCCAAGCTCTACTTTGCTTTGTCATGCGATCTAGCATATTGCTTGCTTGACCAAAGGTAAGGTCCATAAAAGAACCTCCAGCTGCGTTGTCCACCACTGGTTTAGTTACTGAATTCAAGGCTCTATACAGGATCTCCATGAGGTGAACATTAGTCATGTGATGGTTTGGGCATCTCGTTAGCTTTGTTTTGAACCTCTCCCATGTTTCGTGAAGAGCTTCAGAGGGAAGCTGATGAAAGTTGCTGATTTCATCTCTCAATTGAGCCCTCTTGGATGGTGGAAAGAATCTTTCTAGGAAAACGTCTCTCAATTGCCTCCAATTTGTAATTGAATCAGGAGTCAGCCCATTCAACCATAGTGTTGCCTCCCCAGACAGAGACAATGGAAATAGACGTAATCGAATAGCATTCTGACCAACACCAGGATTGTCAAAAGACTTGCATGTAGAAATAAAGTTGATGAGATGCATATTCGGATCATCGCCTGCTAGTCCACCAAATAACCCCTTGAGTTGCAATAACTGAATCATGGTGCTGGTGATGTTGAATTTGGCTCCGGGCGCTAATGGTGGTGGAATTATAGCTCCAGTGGCTCCGGCACCATCAAGATCATCATCATCATCGTCGAAAGCTGGTTGCAAAGGTTGGCGATCATACCTATACCGAGCTTGTCGACCTCTTCGATTGGCAGGTGTTATAATTTCAGCATCACGCCTAGGGTTTAGTAACTCGTCATCACTTAAATCTTCATCGTCAGGATTTGTTGCTCGCCCAGGATTATCAATGTTTTGTTGTTGGACTTGAGCAGCGGCAAGAGCAGCTAATCTTGCTTGCTCGTGTTGAGCAGCCATCCTGTCGATTTCAGCTTGTGCTTCCATTCTTCTAATTCGATGTGGTTCCGGATTGATTGGTAATAACGGTTGACCAGAACTTCTAGTATGGGGCATGCACTAAAAAAAAACTGCAATAAACAAAAACAAAAACTAAACGTAAAAGTACGAGAATCTTTGACCAAAGGGTCTAGTAATTATCACGAACTTGATTGACACTCGTACTCCCCGGCAACGGCGCCAATTTTTGATAACGCTCAATCTACAGCTCTCGTGGGAGTGTAAAGCGGTCGTTAGCAAATATAGAACCCAACCTGGGTTGGGTGTCGATCCCACAAGGAATAGCTTGGCCAACAAGTAAGTAAAATTACTAGACTTTTAGTGCAAGTCTCGTAAAAAGGGGGGATTGTAATTTGTAACCAAAACAATAAAGTAAAAGCTGAAAATAGCAAAGTAAAGAGAGAAAGACTGTTACGTAAGTTGTAAACAATGAGAATTGAAGCGTTGGGGTTATGTCCACCTTCTGAGGTATACGTCTCTATCGGCTATGAGTGTGTAGAGTCTTGACATGCAATTGCTTACAGAGAATTGTAGTCGATGGTAAATCCAAGCATCTCGCGACCTAAACAAGGACTATTTCACTTTAACTCTCGTGAGCTTAAAGTGTGTCTAACGGTACGAATTCTCCAAGAGGTTAGTCCAGTTACGGCACTAGCTTTTTAATAGGAAAGGGTGTCCTACTACCTTGACATTATCTCTTTTCCAGACAAATAACCTTTCTCGCGAACAAGTTAAATGTTAGACTGGCGTATTCTTGCGTTTGCAACCGCAAAGAATGTAGATTAAGATGAAGAGAATAATGATATAAGCAATATACGTGTCTCGAACTCACAAACTCACAGCAATAGATAGTATCTCATTCGGCTTCCATAACCCCAACAGAGAAGTTTAGTTACCCATGAGTGCGAAGGAGATCACGATTTGCATTGTTATTGTTGAGTAATGGCGTGTGGATTAGGTGATAGGCGTGTGGCGTGATTCCTTAGCAAGTAACGATTCTCTTGTTGTGGAATTTAAGAATAGAATTAATGGAAAGATTAGAAGAGTTTGTGGTGGAAGATGAGAGGGATGGAAGAAAATTAATTGTTGAATTAAGTGAAGAATGAATAAAAATCTCTAACATGATAGGGTATTTATAATACTCCTATCCTACTCCTACTAAGCTAATGAAATAAATAGCCAAATCCTACTATACTAATGAAATCCTTGACCTAAATGTACTAGGGTAAGGTTACAATATCATAATCCAAATAGAATAGTAAAATACATAACCTAATTGTATTAGGTTAATGTATCTTTGTAAAAATCCAGCTTTGTGTCTGTAAGTCCCCAAAGTCTTCAGAAATGCTGTTTTAGCCCTGGACAGATTTTCCATGCAGCAGTTTTGGTCCTTAGGCGTGTAGACTTCCTTCCCTTCCTTTGTGAGCTTTCTTTTGCGTCAAGTAAGCCATAAAATGTTGTATTTTGCATCATTTATACCTGAAACTTTCCTAATCACATTTGTTAGCTCATTTACAGGAAAAAGGACTAAAAGTGCATGAAATATATAATTTGTTCTCAAAACTAGGCTAAAATATGGGCAAAATATATTGATATAGGCGTGTAAATTCGCCTATCATCAGCATCTAAACCTATGATATAAGACATCATAGCGCAAGAAACGAGTATGTGATCAGTACTATGAATGTACTGGTATACTAAATAAGGTCAGGCTAATATGCATGGGTTCATGTGCATTTAATAATAACTGGCTGAATAACATAAGGTAATTGTATTAGAGTACATGCGAAACTGAAAATACTAAACATGCAAGACCAAGCATATATTGTATATCTAAAATAGTCTAAAACTGAAGTACTGAGATCTGTAACTGAATAACTAATAACTGTAAGTTTAGACTGAAACTAAAGTACTAAATTTTTTATAACTGAATAACTGATAACTGTAAGTCATGATCGTGTAAAACTGAACTGAGTTCTGTACTGAATACTAAAATTGAGACTGTGGGAGATATCATCTAATCGACATGCCCTAAATAAGATAATTGGGTCTAACCTGTAAACCTAGTTGAAAGGGTGTTAGTACCCTGCCACGGGTACTAACACTGGTTGTGAGTCACCCTAACTGGCAGGAAGACACTTTGTCAACCCTCACTGGCAGGAAAACTCATACGAAATATGCCAACCCTTATCTGGCAGAAAGATATCTCAACCTACGCTGGCTATGTAGTTCTGTAACTCAGGGATTGCTACTAAGGGTCACACCCTAACTTAGCGGGAATGCCCCGGTCCCTGGGTTCGCTCGGTGCTGAATCCTACTCCCAACTAAATCGACACTAGAATTGATCACTAAATTGGGCTAAGCTTGATTGGATTCACACTAATCCTGTTAACTAATTAGATGCTACTTCTCATGATAATACGGGGACAATTCTATAACGACTCGGACTAAGTAAACAACTAATTTTGGGTATTTAATACCCCTAGGACTCAATAGCATTGACCATAAGATCATATCATAACTTTAAATTCATAACAAATCGATCACCATGCAAAATTCGTTCACTTAGACATTTTATCAAACACTTAGAAGGCATAACCTTGTACATGGGAAAGAACAATATGTTAATGCATCATGACTACAGCAATCAATTCATAATTCAAGGGTTTGACATGAGATCTGCATCAACTAACATACCCATTGATTTATTTTACATGAAACTCATATTTTCTTAACTTGAAAATCAAATAACAACACTTACATAGACATAATTCAATATAAATCATGTAAAACTCATAAATTGAATTTAAAAGAGGTTCTTGGACTCCAAGGGTGGAATGGACCCAAGGATAAACATCTAACATACCTTGATTTCTTAATTTGTGAGAATTTTTGGTGAACTCTTGAGACTTTGACTTGAATTTGATAAACCTAGGGTTTTTTTCTTAAGAGGTTTTGTGAAATAATGAGTGAATTTACCTTTTGAGAGGCTTAATTTCGTGTTATGGATGAATAATGTAAGGAAAAAATGACTCAACTACCCCCATAAATCCATAATTTAATAAACAAAAATATACCCAGTGACCCGACAGGCGGCGCGCCGCGTCAATCAACCCGACGTGATGATCGACGCGATAGCCAATGCGGCATGGCCTGATCGCGTTGGCTCACTATTTTGGTCATCCAAACATGTCTCAAAGGATGTCTAAAAATTCTGAAATTCACCCGAGATGACCTATAGATAACCCTGATCATGAATCAATTTAGAAATCGACATTCTAAGGTTGAAGAGGTCGAAATAAAATTTATTTGAGTTAAGAGGCCAAAATAAGACTAAGTCTTAACACTTAGCTAAATTTTCTAAGTATTGGACCCTCATGGCATGTAATATAAGACTGAGATGGACTAGGATTTTCACGGGGTCTTACACACCTGTTGGGATAGATGTTACAATACTAAAAATCCTTCGAAGATAATTCCAATAGATGAGTGACATGTTGAAATAGATAACTAACTTATTGCAATAAATGACTCACCTATTGCAACAGATGACTCATGTTCACTAGTTTTGTAAAATGAATACCTATAAGTCATTTTTTGCAACAGATAACTCACCTATTACAACAGATGACACGTCTGTTGGAAATAACTTCAGACTCTGTTGCAATAGGTGAGTAATCTATTTCAATAGATGGCCCCTCTATTTCAATAAATAATATATCTATTGCAACAGATTACCGATCTGTTTAATTCATGCTCTATAGAACCATAAACATGAATCCAACATATGAGTCTTTCATTGCAACAGATGACTCATCTATCGCAACAGATGACTCTTATGTTGGATTCATGTTCGGGTTCTATCCATTATTAAAAAAATAAAGTAGTAGTGTATCCAAATGATAAATTCAACTAAAAATCATAATTACTAACCAAAGTCACCTATTAAGTAATGCCAAGTGATGTACAAAATAAAATTTGACCTAAAAAATTGGTCAAGTAGCAGCAGTAACGGTAACAACAACAATGGTAACAAAAATAAGAAGATGATGAATAAAACAGCAGCAACAATGAACAATAAAAATCTCTAAGGGGGAGAAAACAACAATGAATGAGAAGATAGAGAAACACGTGTTTTATTCCTTTCATTTTTTGTTATATTAGGTTTTACATTTGGATCAAAGTGTAAATTAAAAAACTTATGTGTAATTCTCAAACTTCCCCAACTTTCTTAATCCATAATAAAGTAATTACCACCTACACTCAATTATTAAAACTTAAGTCACCTACACCTCATTTTAAAACTGTTTTGTCACTTTTAACTAAATTGCCCACTCGACATAATTATCAGCTAGACTATTCTCCTTTATTAAATATAGATATAAAATAAATATGAAACAATTAGTAATCTATAAAATTGATTTTCTTTTTGTCAAATCTCTTTTATTATATATAGAAATGAAATAAATATGAAACAATTTATAATCTACAAAATTAATTTTCTTGTTGTCAAATAAAAAGTGGCTAGTTCTCGAGATATCACTTGGCATAATTATAGGCTAGAAAGTTCTTCTCTATTATATTTATAGATATGGAATAAATATGAAACAATTAAAAATCTACAAAATTGATTTTTTTTTGTTGTCAAATGTCAAGTAGCTAGTTCTCAAGATTCATTTTACATAATAATAAGTTGTATTATTCTCTTTTATTATATACAAACATGAAATAAATATGAAATAATTAATAATCTAAAAAATAGATTTTTTTTTGTTGTCAAATCTCCATTATTATATATATAGATATAAAATAAATATGAAATAAATATGAAACGATAATAATCTACAAAATTATTTTTTTTTTGTTTTTCAAAGTCAAGTAGCTAATTCTAAAAATTTCAATTGGCGTAATTATAGGCTAAACTATTCTTCTTTATTATATATATGAATATGAAATAATTATGAATATGAATATGAAATAATTATGAAACAATTAATAATCTACAAAATGATTATTATTTTTATCAAATCTCCTTTATTATACATGTAGGTATGAAATAAATATAGAAACAATTAATAAATAGTTAATAATCTACAAAATTCCTTTTTTGGTTGTCAAATATCCTTTATTAGATATATAGATATGAAATAAATATTAAAAAAATTAATAATCTAAAGAATCTAGCCTATAATTATGCAAAGTGACCTTTTGAGAACTAACTACTTGTCATTTGACAATTAGAAAATTAATTTTGTAGATTATTAGTTATTTCATATTTATTTTATTTCAAAATATATATATAGAGAGAGAGGGGGGGGGGAGAGATTATTAATTATTTAAATTTTATTTAATAAATATTTCATATCTATATATAATAAAGAAGAATTGTCTAGGCTATAATTATGTTAGGTGTCATCTTGAGAATTAGCTACTTGACATTTGATAAAACATATTGATTCTTTAGATTATTAATTGGTTCATATTTATTTCATATCTATATATGTAATAAAGGAGATCTGACAACCAAAAAATGAATTTTGTAGATAATTAACTATTTCTTAATTGTTTCTTTATTTATTTTATGTATACATATATAATAAAGGATATTTGACAATAATAATAATTATTTTATAGATTATTAATTTTTTCATATTTATTTCATATCCATATATATAATAAAGAAGAATATTTTAGCCTATAATTACCCCAATTGACATTTTTAGAATTAGCTATTTGACTTTGAAAAACATAAAAAAAAATTGTAGATTATTATTTTTTTATATTTATTCAATATTTATTTTATCTCTCTCTCTCTCTCTCTCTCTCTCTCTATATATATATATATATATATATGAAATAAATATGAAACAATAAATAAGCTACAAAATTGTATTTTTGTCAAATCTTCTTTATTATATATAGCTATGAAATAAATAAATAAATAATTAAAATAATTAATAATCTAAGAAAATGTATTTTTTGATTGTCAAATCTACTTTATTATGTATTTATACATCTATAAATAAATATGGAATAAATATGAAATAATTAATAATCTATAAAATTAAATTTTTTGTTCAAATGTCAAATAGCTATTTCTTAAGATATCACTTGGTATAATTATAGGCTAGACTATTCTCCTTTATTATTTATAGATATAAAATAAATATGAAACAAATAATAATCTATAAATTGATTTTATTTTTAGTCAAATCTCTTTTATTATATGTAGAGAAATGAAATAAATATGTAACAATTTATAATCTAAAGAATAATTATTTTTATTGTCAAATAACAAACGGTTAGTTCTCAAGATATCACTTGGCATAATTATGGGCTAGACAATTCTACTTCATTATATATATATATATATATATATATATATATATATATATATATATATATATATATATATATATATATATATGTGTGTGTGTGTGTGTGTGTGTGTGTGTGTGTGTGTGTGTGTGTGTGTGTGTGTATTTCTAATTGTCAAATGACAAGCCATATTATTCTCCTTTATTATATATAAACATAAAATAATTATGAAATAAATATGAAATAATCAATAATCTAGAAAATAGATATTTTTATTGTCAAATCTCCTTCACTATATATATATATATATATATATATATATGTATGTATGTATGTATATATATTCCATATTAAATCTCCTTTAATATATATGAAATCCCCTTTATTAATTATTTCATGTTTATTCCATATTTATTTATATATACATACATAATAAAGGAGATTTGGCAATCAAAAAAATATAAATTTTTAGATTATTAATTGTTTTTGATTATTTATTTATTTCATAGCTATATATAAAATAAAGAAGATTTGACAAAAAAACAATTTTGTAGATTATTAGTTATTTCATATATATTTCGTTTCTCTCTCTCTCTCTCTCTCTCTCTATATATATATATATAGAGAGAGAGAGAGAGAGAGAGAGATTATTAATCATTCAAAATTTATTTAATAAATATTTCATATCTATATATAATAAAGAAGAATAGTCTGGGTTATAATTATGTCAGGTGTCATCTTTAGAACTAGCAACTTGACATTTGATCAAAAAATATTAATTCTGTAGATAATTGATTGTTTCAAATTTATTTCATATCTATATATGTAATGAAGGAGATATGACAACTAAAAAATGAATTTTGTAGATTATTAACTATTTCTTAATTGTTTCTTTATTTATTTTATGTATATATATAATAAAGGAGATTTGAAAAAAATAATAATAATTTTATATATCATTAATTATTTCATATCTATATATATAATAAACAAGAATAGTTTAGCCTATAATTACTCCAATTGACATTTTTAGAATTAGCTACTTGACTGTGAAAAACAAAAAAAATAATTTTGTAGATTATTATTGTTTTATATTTATTTTATATCTTTCTATCTATATTTACATATATATATATATATATATATATATATATATATATATATATATATATATATATATATATATATATATATATATTATCCTTTATTATATATAAACATAAAATAATTATGAAATAAATATAAAATAATTAATAATATATATATGTATATATAGAGGGGGGGGGGGGAGAGAGAAAGATATAAAATAAATATAAACAATAATAATCTACAAAATTTATTTTTTTGTTTTTCAAAGTCAAGTAGCTAATTCTAAAAATGTCAATTGGAGTAATTATAGGCTAAACTATTCTTCTCTATTATATATATGGATATGAAATAAATATGAAATAATTAATAGTCTATAAAATTATTATGATTTTAGTCAAATCTCCTTTATTATATATGTAGATATAAAATAAATAAATAAATAACCCATTAGGAATAATTAATAATCTACAAAATTCATTTTTTGGTTGTCATGTCTCCTTTATTACATATATAGATATGAAATAAATATGAAATAATTAATAACCTAAGGAATTAATATTTTTTTATCAAATTTCAAGTAGCTAGTTCTCAAGGTGACCCCTGATATAATTATAGCCTAGACTAATATTCTTTATTATATATAGATATGTAATATTTATTCAATAAATGTTAAATAAGAGAGAGAGAAATGAAATAAGTATGAAATAACTTATAATCTACAAAATTAATTTTTTGTCAAATCTTCTTTATTATATATATAGCTATGAAATAAATAAAGAAATAATTGAAAACAATTAATAATCTAAAAAATTATATTTTTTTGATTGGAAAATCTCCTTTATTATGTATGTATATTTAAATAAATATAGAATATATATGAAATAATTAATAAAGGAGATTTGATATATATTAAAGGAGATTTAATATAGAATATATATATTAAAGTAGAATTGTCTAGCCTATAATTATGTCATGTGATATCTTAAGAACTAACCATTTGTTATTTGACAATAAAAATAATTATTTTGTAGATTATAAATTGTTACATAGTTATTTTATTTCTATATATATATATATATATAATAAAAGAGATTTGACTAAAAAAAATCAATTTTATATATTATTAATTGTTTCATATTTACTTTATATCTATATATAACAAAGGAGAATAGTCTAACATATAGTTATGCCAATTGACATTTTCAAATACATACATACATACATACATATATATATATATATATATATATATATATATATATATATATATATTCCTTAAATGTAGTTACTGGATATCTGAACACACAAAAAATTAATTTTGGACATTATTAATTTCTTTATATTCATTCCATATTTATTTCATATCGATATGCATTATAAAGAAGAATTGTCTAGCCTATAATTATGGAAAGTGACATCTTGAGAACTAGTTGTTTGTCATTGGACAACAAAAAAAATAATTTTGTAGATTATTAATTGTTTCATATTTGTTTCATTTCTATATATATATAATAAAAGAGATTTGACAACAAAGAAAATCAATTTTATAGATTATTAATTGTTTTATATTTATTTCATATTTATATATAATAAAAGAGAATAGTCTAACATATAGTTATGCCAATTGACATTTTGAGAACTAGCTACTTGACAACAAAAAAGTTTAATTTCGTAGCTTATAATTTTTTTTTAAATTTATTCTATATTTATTTAATATCTCTATGTATAATAAAAGAATTGACAACAAAAAAAAGATCATTTTTGTTGATTATTATTTATTTCATATCCATCTATAATAAAGGAGAATAATACAGTCTATTGGTATGCCAAGTGACATCTTGAAAATTAGCTACTTGACATTTGACTATAAAAAAATTAGTTTTGTATATTATTAATTATTTTATATTTATTTCGTATCTATATATAATAAAGTATATTTGACGACAAAAAAGTAATTTTGTTGATTGTTAATTATTTTACATTTATTCCATATTTATTTTGTATATATATGACTAGTTTTCAAGATGTCGCTTGACATAATAATAGGTTGTATCTATGTATATTATGATAAAAATAATTAAGTCTAACTTCTATTGAGTAAAAACTATTAAGATTGACCTCTATTGGAACTAATTTTACAAGACCAAAAAATGAGGGTCATGATGGCACTTGTCGCGACACACTTTGACAAGTAAGAATATCACCCAAACTAATACGAAAAGACAGAAATATTCCAAGATAAGGCTTCTAGAACGAAGTCGAACCATATAAGTATTCATAACAATGCAGAAAGAACTTATCCAAAATATCAGTCATGCCCAAAACTAGGTGTCAATATTATAAGAACTATTAATACAATCCAAGAGTCAAATACATCGAAAAAATAACCATAAAGGAATAATATTTGTCTCCGAATACTAATAAAGACATAAATACTGTAGAAAGATAGAGGTGAACTTCGGACATAAGAATGTCCAACCGCTACCTTGGAAACTCCAACAATAGCCCGAGTCCATCAAGCTGAGGAGCACTCGAGCTAGGACCTGTACCGAAAGGGCATAGTAGGTATGAGTATGGTCCACTATTCTCAGTAGGTATCATAGGCCGACCAAGCAAAGTAGTAAATAAAGCATACAAAATATACACTAAGGGCACGCCACCTGCAGTAAAAAAATATCCCATAATGGTAGCCCACACCGCTTGCACTAACAGTTCTAATATATCTCACATATATTGCAATATCACACCAAGATAGAACAACAGTACGTATTATATCACATATAAAAAGAACAGGGGGAACATACATATACAAGATCATCAAATACAAGTAAAGAAGATACGATAAATACATAGATGAAAAGTCAATATGGCAATACAACACAACAAAAAACGATAAGTAAGTGCAATGTATATGATGATGAAGAAGAAGATGATGATGATGCATGAGGTCGTTGCACAACCTCTGGATCGTTGCACAATCCCCGTATATACCTACGGAGGCAAGGCTCCCAACGCAGGACCCATGGGGGGTTCGTTAACCAGTATACAATCCATATATCTCATATCTCCTTTCCATCACATTCCTCGAAAAGGGTTTTATAAAGTGTTACAATATCTTCTTCCCGGCACATTCCCGGAGACGGTTTTAAAATAGTGTTGCCAGTATTTTCTCAGATGTTGCCACGGTGGTATCAATGTTTCATAAATGAGTATGATATGAGGATGTAATGCTCACAACCAATCATAATGAGTATTTTCACAACCAACCACAATGATATATTTCCACAACCATGTGAGTCAATATCCACTCATCATTTCAGTTTCACCCATGAACTTCCACATGTCTCATATGCCAAATAAAGTATGAATATAATCACAATAGACCAATGGTTTCATATTAATCATATTACAACACAATACAATTATTCACATGTATTCAAGACTATTAATATCACATAGGACCCCACACGGTCACACATATCACATAATAACTCAATTTCGATAATTACATCATATATAGGCTCCCACATGGACACAACACATAAATAATCATTTTTCATGATTAGTTTCCACCCTTAACATGCATTTTATATCATCATTTACTACCAAGCTCAGTCTGAAAGAGTTAAGCCATAACCTACCTCAAAAGCCAAAACAGGTCTGCTACACTTCGAATCCACGATCTTAATTTTAACGAACAACATTGAACTCCAATAAAAACATCAAATATGAAATCTACGCGTCTAAACAAAATCAATGACACCCGTATGGACTACTTTTGGTTCGGGGTCAAAACGGACCCCCAAAACGGGTTTTCAAAAAAGAAGGAAAAAATCAAAACTTTACTTCAAAAACATGTTCCCCATAATTTCAGGAACCTACAGCTGAAAACCCAAGTTAAATCGAGTAAAAAATGAGGTTCAAAACAAAGAAAATCCATTTTTGAACTTTATCGGGTAAAATCTTTGAAATTCGGGTCAAAATCAAGAATCGAAATTGCTTTGATGGTTAAATTGATGAAAAACTAGTAATTATAAGATTAAAATATTATTCAAGTGAAAAGGAGTGAAATTGAAGTTTAAAATCAAGCCCTAAGATTTTGGGGGTTTTGAGAAATTTATCAAGAAATTACTAAGAAAATGATGAATTTTTACCTTAAACCCGTAATAAAATCAAGAAATAGGTGTTAATCTCAATTCTTAAGATCCCACAAGCTTCACTTTTAAGCCCCCATACTATTTTAGGGTTAACCTCTCAAGATACAAGATGAAAAATGAGCAAAATGGGTAAAAAAAAAGAGGTGAAAATCAGCTGTGTATAGTTGAAAATCTAGTATAACAATTTTTTTCTTTTTAAAGTCCAATCCGGACTTTGATGAGGTGCCCGAGATTCATTTGGAGTCCGATATATGCAAACGAATTATGCAACCATACTAAATTTGACGTTTCAGACACATTGGCAAAGTCAAATTTTTGAAAAAAAGTATCATTTTCACAAAGTTGACCCCCAAAATCCAAAATTATAATTTTCTAAAACGAGGGTTGAAATGAGATTTAAAAGTCATAAAATCATACCAAGTATGCTAACACCCTAAAATAGACATTCAGGATATGCTGGCCAAGTCGGATTCTCTATCCGAGGCCGTTTCGATCAAATGTGGGTCCCACACACATATTTTTAATTTTTCAACTTTCCGATCAATAGGTCAAAATGAGCTCGGGTGCATCGGGACCCAAACCAAAGGTCTACTAGCCTAAAATTGATATTTCGGATCTACTGGCGCAGTCCATTCGACCATCCGTCACACGGATCAAAAGATATCTCCATAAGTTTAAAATAAGGCTCTCCAAGCCATCAAAACCCATAGTATCACATAAATGATACCAAAATGCATCGAAAATTATGCCAATCACTCCCACACCCTAGAAATACCATAATGTAACTATAGGGAGGGGTAAAATAGTCAAATCAAATAAAATTACAAATTTTATATATTTCATCAAATTTTTAGGTCGTTACATCATCCACCGCTAAAATCTAGTTCATCCTCGAACTAAGGCCAAGAAATATCTGAATCAATGAAGAGTTGAGGTTAAGAACCACCCAAATCAGACTCAACTTCTCAAGTAGCTTTATCTATAGGTCGATGTTTCCACTGGGCCTTATCCACAGGGATCAATCTAGAGCGCAACCGCCTAACATCCCTAGCCAAAATAGAAACCAACTCCTCAACAAAGGACAACCACTCATCTAACTGAACAGACTCCCAATGAATGACATGAGACCCATCAGGAATATAACGACGAAGCATAGAAACATGAAAAACTAGATAAACAGTTGATAGATCAAGGGGCAAAGCTAACTCATAAGCCACATCACCAACAGTCCGAAGAATCTCAAATGGACCAATATACTTGGGGCTAAGCTTGCCCCTCTTCCCAAACCTTATCACACCCTTCATGGATGAAACTCGAAGGAAAACACAATCTCTAATGCCAAATCTCAAGGCACCAAGTCTACAATCAGTATAGCACTTCTGTCTACTATGAGGTGCCCTAAGTTTATCCTAAATGACCCAGACTCTATCAAAAGACTCATGGAGCAAGTTCATACCTCGAGGTCTCATCTCTGAAATATCAAACCAATCCACTGAAGAGCGACAATGCCTACCATACGATGCCTCAAGAGCAGCTATATCAATAATAAAATGGTAGTTATTATTATGTGCAAACTCTGCTAAAGCCAAATGCTGCTCCTACTGGCCATTAAAATCCATAACACACGCGCGGAGCATACTCCAAAACCTGGATAGTCTAATCTGACTAGCCATCATTCTGGGGTGAAATACTATGGTAAGATCAACCCGAGTACCCAACTCATCCTGAAAAGTCTTCCAAAAGTGAGATATGAACACAAAACCTCGATCTAAAATAATGAACACTGATGCACCATACAGACGCACAATCTCATAATTGAAGATAGGGGCTAACCTCTCAGCACTGAATGAGACCCAAAGAAGAATAAAATGAATTGACTTGGTCAATCTATCCATGATGACCCAAGCACTATCAAAACCATGAGGTATACGAGGTAAACTAGTCACAAAGTCCATGGTGATCCATTCCCACTTCCACTCGGAATGGGTAACCTCTGAAGCAATCCACCAGGTCTCATATGCTTGACTTTCACCTACTACCAACATAGGCAACGAGCCACAAAATATGTTATATCTCTCCTCATACCATCCCACTAGTAGTGTTCCCTCAAAACATGATATATCTTAGTCATACCTAGATGGATAGAATATCTAGAACAATGGGCCTCTTCCAAGATTAACCTAATCTAGTCACCCACTCCCGGCACACAAACTCGGCCCCCAACCCTTAAAACTCCATCTGAATCAAGTGAGGCTTCCTTAGCCTCCCCACTCAATACTTTATCTTGAATTAACCTCAATCCAACATCATCAAACCAATGAGCTCAATTCTGCTCCATCAAAGAAGATCTAGTATCCACAAATACCAAAATACACCCCGGTGTCGAAATATCAAGCCTAACCATCTGTTAGATAAGGATTGAACCTTTAAGGCTAAAGTCTTCTCCTGGTTAAAAGATGCGCGAAGATACCCAGGCTAGCTGACTTTTGGCTCAAGATATTTGCAACCACATTAGCCTTGTCCGGATGGTAGAGAAAAGTCAAGTCATAATACTTAAGCAACTCAAGCCAACGGCACTGCCTCATATGAAGATCTCATTGGGTAAAGAGGTACTGAAGACTACGATGATCTGAGAAGATCTCACAACGAACTCTATACAAGTAGCACCTCTACAACTTTAAAGCAAATATAACTGCGCACAACTCTAAATCATGGGTAGGATAATTCCTCTCCTGAGGCTTTAACTGATGAGACGCATACACAATCACCTTGCCCTCCTGTATCAACACCCAAACCAACACCAAAAGTATCACAAAACATGAAAAATCCCACGCTCTCCTTGGACAAAGCCAATATAGGAGTTGAAGTCGATAAATCCTTGAGCTTTTGAAAGCTTACCTTACAAGCATCAAACTACTAGAAGGAAATCTTATTGTGAGTTAACTTAGTCAATTGAGTTGCAATGGATGAAAAACTCTTAACAAAGTGCCGATAATAACCCGCCAAGCCAATAAAACTCTAAATCTCGGTGGGAGAAATAGGTCTAGCCTAATCACGAACCACTGCAACCTTGGTTGGATTAACCATAATACCTTCCTTAGTCACCACATGATCCAAGAAAGAAACATACTCCAACCAAAACTTGCACTTAGAGAATTTTGTATACAACTTCTCATCCCTCAATATCTAAAGCACAATACATAAATGCTCTAAATAAATCAAGATATCATCTATAAATACAAAAATAAAAGAGTTGAGATACAGTCGAAACACCCGATTCATCAACTCCATAAATGCGGCAGAGGCATTGGTCAACCCAAAAGACATGACCAAGAACTCATAATAACCACATCGAGTCTGAAAAGATGTCTTCAGAATATCCAAAGCTCTAATCCTCAATTGGTGATAACCAAACCTCAAATTATTCTTCGAAAACACTACAACACCCGAAATTGATCAAACAAATCATCAGTGTGAAGAAGAGGACACTTATTCTTAACCGTCACCTTATTCAACTACTGATAATCAATACATGACCCATCCTTTTTCTTTACAAACAAGAGATGCGCACCCCAAGGAGAAATACTAGGTCAGATAAATCCTTTATCTAACAACTCCCACAACTGATCCTTCAGTTTCTTCTACTCTGATAGGGCTATCCTATAAGCAAGAATAGAAAAATAGACTTGGTGCCTAGCTCAACATTAATACTAAAATTAATATCTCGATTCGGAGGCATACCAGGCAAGTCCGTAGGGAATACATCCATAAACTTACGGACAAAATCCAAGGAAGAAGACGAAACAACACTGGTGTCTTAACTATGGGCCAAATAAACATCCCCCCTCAACCAATTTATGAGCCTGAATATAAGATATGACCCTCTTAGGACCCGAATAAAGTACACCCTTCCAAGTTATACTTGGCACACCCAGTGAAGCTAAAGTCACAATCTTAGAAAAACAATCTAAGACAGCATAATAAGGAGCCAACCGATCCATGCCTAAAATAATATCAAAATCAACCATATCTAATACAAACAAATTTACCAAAGTCTCACTCTTAGAAAAAGTCACAACACAAGATCGATGCGCCTGATCCACCACTAAAGAATTACCTACCGGGATAGATACATAAATAGGCATGTTTATGCAGGGCAGGAAATCATGCCTCATACTCAGCAACTTTCATAAAGCCTTTCTCCAAATGATCCAACTCGTCTCGCATCCAATTCTTTAAATTATAAGGCATGAATCTCTCCAAAAAGGCATCAACAAACTAATTCCATGACAACTCACGAGCATCAATAGGCCTACAACCAACAAATAATCTCAACCAATATCTCGTAGCATCTCTCAATTGATAGTAGTATAAGCCACACCATTCGCATAGAAAGATAGAAACACAACTCAGAACACAAGGCATAAAATAACATCGCACGATAAAGAATAAAATGAGGAAAGTTTCCTAAAGATGTCCTATAGCCTCTCAAAGATAGATACAAATATCTACGTACTGATCCGTGAGACTCTATTAGATTAGTTGTCATGATACAAAAAAATGAGGGTCATGATGGCACTTGTCGGAATGCACCTTGACAAGTAAGCCTATTACCCAAACTGATATAAAAAGAGATAAAGACAGAAATATTCCAAGATAAGGCTTCTAGAACAAAGCCGAACCATATAAATAATCATAACAATGCAGAAAGAACTTATTCAAAATACTAATCAGGCCCAAAACTAGGTGTCAATAGTGGAAAAACTACTAATACATTCCAAGAGTCAAATACATTGGGAAAATAACTATAAAGGAATAATATCTGTCTCTGAATACTAATAAAGATATAACTACTGTAGAAATATAGAGGTGAACTTCAAACGCATGAATGTCCAACCGCTACTTTAGAAGCTCCAACAATTGCCCAAGTCAATCAAGCTGAGGCGCACTCGATCTAAAAACTGCATCGAAATGGCGCAGTAGGCATGAGTACGGTCCACTTGTACTCAGTAGGTATCATAGGCCGACCAAGCAAAGTAGTAAATAAAGCATACAAAATATACACTAAGGGCACGTCACCTGCAAAAATAAATAAATTCACAATGATAGCCCACACCGCTTGCACTAACAATTCTAATATATCTCACATATATTGCAATATCACACCAAGATAGAATAAAAGTACGTATTCTATCACATATAAGAAGAATAAGGGGAAACGTGCATATACAAGATTATTAAATACAAGTAAAAAAAGATACGATAAATGCATAGATAACAAGTCAAATGGCAATACAACATAACATAACACAATAAAGTAAGTGCAATGTATATGATGATGAAGATGATGATGATGATAATGATGATGATGATGCATGAGGTTCATGATGATAATGATGATGATGATGCATGAGGTTGTCTCACAACCTCCGGGATCATTGCACAATCCCGGTATACACCTACGGAGGCAAGCCTCCCAACGCAAGACCTATGGGGGTTAGTCAACCCGTATACAATCCACATATCTCATATCTTCTTTTCATTACATCCCTCGGAAAGGGTATTATAAAGTGTTGCAATATCTCCTCCCCGACACATCCTTCGGGGAGGGTTTTAAAAAAGTGTTGCCAGTGTTTGCTCAGATGTTTCCACGGTGGTATCAATAGTTCATGAATGAGTATGATATGTGGATGTAATTCTCACAACCAATCATAATGAGTATTTTCACAACTAACCATAATGATATATTTCCACAACCATGTAAGCCAATATCCACTCATTATTTCAGTTTCATCCACGAATTTCCACATGTCTCATATGCTAAATAAAGTATGAATATAATCAAAATACACCAATGGTACCATATTAAGCATCTTACAACACAATACAATTATTCACATTTATTCAAGGCTATTAATATCACATAGGACCCCACATGGTCACACATATCACATAATAGCTCAATTTCGACAATTACATCATATATAGGCCCCCACACGGGCACAACACATAAATTTCCATTTTCATGATTAGTTCCCACCCTTAACATGCATTTTGTATCATCATTTACTACTCAGCCCATTCTGAAAAAGTTAAGTCATAACCTACCTCAAAAGCCAAAACCAGTCCGCTACACTTCGAACCCACGACCTTACCTTTCACGAACAATCTTGAACTCTACTAAAAATATCAAATATAAAATTTACGCATCCAAATAAAACTAACGACACTCATATTGACTACTTTTGGTTCGGGGTCAAAACGGACCCCCGAAATGGGTTTTTAAAAAAGGACAAAATCAGAATTTTACTTCAAAAATGTGTTCCCATATTTTTAGGAACCTACAGCATAAAACCCAAGTTAAATTGATTCAAAAACGAGGTTCAAATTGAAGAAAAACCATTTTTCAACTTTACCGAGTAAAATCTTTAAAATTTGGGTTAAAATCAAGAATCAAAGTTGTTTTGATGGTTAAATTGATGAAAAACTGGTAATTATAAGATAAAAATATTATTCAAGTGAAAAAGAGAGAAATTGAAGTTTAAAATCAAGTCCTAAGATTTTTGAAGTTTTTAGAAATTTATCAAGAAATTATTAAGCAAATGGTGAATTCTTACCTTAAATTCGTAATAAAATCAAGAAATAGGTGTTAATCTAGATTTCCAAGCTCCCACAAGAGTCACTTTTAAGCCCCCATACAATTTTAGGTTTTTACTCTCAAGAGACAAGATGAATAATGAGCAAAGTGAGCAAAAAGAGGAGAAAATCAGCAATATATAGCTGAATATCTGTTATGACAGCAGTTTTTTTCTTTTTAAAGTCTAACCCGGACTTCGACGGGGTGCCTGAGATTCATTCGGAGTCCGATATATAAAAAAGAATTATGCAACCATACTAAATTCAATGTTCCGGACGCTTTGGACAAGTCAGATTTTTGAAAAAACATTCACAAATTGAATTTCGAAACCCGAAATAATAATTTTTTAAACTGAGGGTCGAAATGAGATTTAAAAGCCAAAAAATCATACGAAATATTCTAACACCCTAAAATTGATATTCCAGATCTACTGGCGATGTCGTATTTTCTATTCGAGGTCGTTTTGATCAAATGTGGGTCCCACACCCATATTTTCAATTTTTCAACTTTTCGATCAATAGGTCGAAATGAGCTTGGGTGTATCGGAACCCGAAATAAAGGTCCACCTAGTATAAAATTGATATTTTAGAGCTACTGGCGTAGTCTATTCGGTCATCCATCGCACGGATCAAAAGATATCCCCATAAGTCTAAAATAAGGCTCTTAAAGCCATCAAAAATCACAATATCACATAAATGATATCAAAATGCATCGAAAATCATGTCAATCACTCCCACACTCCATAAATACCATATAAAACTACGGGGAGAGGTAAAATAGTCAAATCACACAAAATCACAATTTCACATATTTCATTAAATTTTTAAGTCGTTACAAAAATAACTAAGATTTGTCCTTAAATAGTCTTCTTGAAAATAATATATATATTTAAAAATATTAATAAAAATAAAAAATGAAAAAATCTATCAAATATTTCTTGAATTATATATATTCAAATTTTGAATTATTTCATATTTTTCATAAAGGAGAATAATTTAACCTGTAATTATACCAAGTGACTTTTTTAGAACTAGCTACTTGACATTTGACCATAAAAAATAATAATTTTGTAGATTATTAATTGTTTTATATTTATTTCATCTTCATATATATAATAAAGGATATTTGACAAAAAAATTATTGATTATTATCTATTTCTTATTTATTTCATCTCTCTCTATATATATATGTGTGTGTGTGTATGTGTATACATACATATATATATATATGTATATATGTGTGTGTGTGTGTGTGTATATTTATATATATATATATATATATAATAAAATTGAATAGTCTAGCATATTATTGTGCCAAATGGCTTTTTAAGAACTAGCTACTTGAAATTTGACACAAGAAAATTAATTTCTTAGATTATTAATTGTTTTTCATATCTATATATATAATAACGGAGATTTGACAAAAAAATAATTTTGTAGATTATTAATTGTTTCATATCTATTCTATATTTATTTCATATCTATCTATCTATCTATATATTCAGATAGATATATAATAAAGGAGAATAGTTTAGTCTATAATTATGCTAAGTGACTTTTTGAGAACTAGCTACTTGACATTTGACAACAAAATATTCATTCTATAGATTATTGATTGTTTCATATTTGTTCCATATTTATTTCATGTCTATATATATATAATAAAGCAAATTTGACAAACAAAAAAACACAATTTTGTAGATTAGTAAATGTTTCATATTTATTTCATATATATATATAATAAAGGAGAATAGTCTAGCCTATAATTATGCCAAGTAGCTTCTTGAGAATTAGTTACTTGACATTTTGACAACAAAAAATAATTTTGTAGATTATTAATTATTTCATATTTCTTTAATATTTATTTAATGTCTATATCCTACCAAATCCTTGATTTTATTACTGTTTTCTAAAGGGAGATTTATTTTCACTTTTCACTTTTAAAATTGATTCTTTACAATGGGAGTCGTATCACCTGATTTAATAATTTATGAGCTTTTAAAACTAGATGAGCTATTTTGGAAATTAAATCGAGGATGATTCTGGTTTATTACTAATTCACCCTTTTACCACTACTATTAACTTTGATTGATAGAGATTTCAATCCTTCTATACTATTATGCCTATTTAGTTTCGAACTTAATCTCGGACAATGGATTTACAGGTTTACATTCTTTTAGTCATGGTTCAAGTTCATGCACTGGATGGAGTAGTTTGATTATGATAGTTATTAGAAGTCCTGATTTGTGATCAAGCAGTGTATACAGATATACGTAGTCTCCTATGGGTCCCTTTATCATAAGACACAGTGTCGAGAAGGATGATCGCCATAGGTCTTGTGTTTGTAAGCTACTAAGTTGGATGAGGTGTATATACTTGGTTTATTTTGGCACTCAAATTTGATTTTGCAAGGGCTTTTGGGATGGTGGTAGTGAATTCGTGCTTTCCGAAGAAAGAGGATCACCTGATTACCATTCGAAGCACGATAACCAAGACTCAAATTGACTTTCTGCTGCTTAGAAAGGGGGATAAACTATTATGTAAGAACTGTAAAGTCATTTTGAGTGAGCACCTTTCGACCCAGCATAGGCTTCTAGTGATGGACTTGTCTATCAAGAAGAACAAGAAGAGAAGGGTTGGGGAAGGTCAACCTAAAATTAAGTGAGGTAGCTTGACGCCAGTTAGTGCACTGGAGATAAGAGAAAAGGTGGTGAGAATGGGATGTGGGAGTGTAGGGGGGATGTGGATGTTATGTGGGATAGGGATGCCAGTTGCATCACAGAGGCTGCTAGAGAAGTGTTGAGTATTTTGAGGGGTCGGGTAGGACATCATAAGAGGGACCGGTCATGGAATGAAGAAGTGAAAAAGATTGTGGAGATTAATAAGGGGGCGTATATTAAGTTGATTGAGAGTAAAGATGAAGATGAGAAGTGATAACGCTCAATCTACAGCTCTCGTTGGAGTGTAAAGCAGTCGCTGTCAAATATATAACCCAACTGGGTTGGGTATCGATCCCACAGAGAATAGCTTGGTCAACAAGTAGGCAACGATTACTAGACTTTTAGTGCAAGTCTCGTAAAAAGGGGGGATTGTAATGTGTAATCAAAATATTAAAGTAAAAACTGAAAATAGCAAAGTAAACAGAAAGAATGTTTAGTATGTTGTAAAATAATGAGAATTGAAGAGTTGGGGTTATGTCCACCTTCTGAGTTATACATCTCTATTGGCTCTGAGTGTGTTGAATTCCGACATGCATGTGCTTATAGAGAATTGTATTCGATGGTAAATCCAGGCGTCTTTCGACCTATTCGAGGATTATTTCACTTTAACTCTTTCGAGCTTAAAGCGTGTCTAACGGTACGAATTCTCCAAGAGGTTAATCCAGTTACGGCACTAACTGTTTAATAGGGGATGGGACCCTACTACCTTGACACTATCTCTTTTCCAGACAAATAACCTTTCTTTCGAACAAGTTAAATGTTATATTGGCGTATTCTTGTGTTTGCAACCACAAAGAATTTAGATTAAGATGAAGAGAATAATGATATAAGCAGCATACGTGTCACGAACTCACAAGCTTATAGTAATAGATAGTACCTCATTCGGCTTCCATAACCCCAACAGAGAAGTTTAGTTACCCATGAATGCGAAGGAGATCACGATTGACATTGTTATTATACCACAATAATGATTAATTTCGTGTAGCACAGGTGGTAGGCGTTTAGGCGTGAATTCCTAGGCAAAGTAACAATTCTCTTGTTGCGGAAATTAAGAATAGATGAATAGAAGAAGAAGTAGAATTAATGGAAAGATGATTGTAAGGATCTGAATTAATAAAAATCTCTAGCATGATAGGGTATTTATAATACCCATATCCTAATCCTACTAAGCTAATGAAATACTTAACCAAATCCTACTAAGCTAATGAAATACTTAACCCAATTGTACTAGGTTAATGTATTATTATCCTAATCCAAATAAGTTACTGCAAGTCCCCAAAGTCTTCAGAAATGCTGTTTTAGCCCGGGATAGATTTTCCATGCATCACTTTTGGTCCTTAGGCGTCCAAGCTTCCTTTTCTCCTTCCGTGAAGCTTTCTTTGGCATCAAGTAATCCATAAAATGCTGAATTCTGCATCATTTATACCTGAAACTTTGCTAATCATGTTCGTTAGCTCACTTACAGGAAAAAGGACTAAAAGTGCATGAAATATATAATTTGTCCTCAAAACATGGCACAAATATGGGCAAAATATATTGATATAGGCGCGTAATATCGCCTATCATCAACACCCCACACTTAATGCTTTGTTCATCCTCGAACAAAATATCATGTCCGTCTAAACATCAACTTAGGGTTTCACAGTATCAACATAAAATATTCGTCAAGACAAGCACAACAATTACCCACAAAGAGTAGTTTTCCGATCATTAGTAGAAACAGGTTAACCTCTAGTATAGACTCGTGATGGTGGTCAAATCATATTCAAAAGTTAAGGTACAAGGAATCATATACAACTACCCAAAACTCATCAACCATGTGTGTCTCACAATATATTACCCATAATCACTCACAAGTGTAGCATCTTTTTCAAACATGGGTATAAAAATATCCTTGCTCTCGCTCTCACAAAGAATTCATATGCAGCAACTGATGACCATAGGCTTGCCCTTAGTGTAATACTCCACTAAATGTCAGAATGCTAAGCTTAGGATCAAGTAGGTCTTTTGATGGTTGTAATGTAGGCTAAGGGACGGGTAGGACTATTTTGGCCAAAAATAGTGACTAAGTTCCTAAGCACTTTAATACGTCACATTGTATCCTTAACATTTTTCTTTCAACCTTTTTTCTTTCTTTTATTCTACCACCCTTGTTCTCCTCTTTAGTTTTTCAATTTTAAGCATAACTCACTTTTCAGCTTTCTTTTCCTTTTTTTCTTTTCATAACATACCTCTTATGATAACACTTTCTTTTTCATAACACATTCAAGCACCACTGCAATTTAAAGCATCATACTCACCCAATTTCCTCTTATTTCGTCACATGACTTTATACGTTAAAGCACTTAGGAATTTGGATCAAATTACGGTCTTGAAAAAAATGGATTAGGCTTTCATATGAGGTTTGTCAAAGAAGTCAGCTAAAGGCTCAAAAAGGGTTTAACTAGGATGATGTCCACGGGTAGGTAAAATGAAGGTAAACGTGTATAGGTTGCCAAAGAAATGCCTAAATCATCTCCTAAACTTACACTCCTTATTTTCGCTTTGCATACATACCAGGAAAGTTCTAGCATCAGCTACAAACATAGAATATACTATTAATCTCACACACACAAGGCACATGGTCGACTTTATTGGAAGTAGTATAGACACTCGACCCAACAGATGAGGGAATTGAACCACACAATATCACATAGTGAGTCACAATTAGAGCCTACACGTCTCAATAGTCATGATTTTAGCACCTACTCTTGTTATGATCTCATGCTGCCTATTGGAATAATTTCATGCGAAGCTAAGTAAAAAAAAATTACTAATAAAAAAACTTAACTTAAACTAAAAAACTAAATAGAAATAAAACAAAGTAAACAAACATAGATGCGAATAGAGAAGTATAGCATGCAATACCGCCACCCCACACTTAAACGGGACACTGCCCTCAGTGGAAAATAAATACGAAGAACCTGGTCAGTCGGACTCTTCCTCAATGTCGGGGGTCATACCCCCTTCGTCGGAATCATCATAAGAGTCATCATCAGAGTTCTCCTCTACGTCGAAATCTGGCAAGCGTCAATCATAATCGGTCGGCACATCATCGTCTAGAGGTTCCTCAAAGTATGTGCCTACTCCACACATCTCCCGTGCATGCATATTCATTGGATAGTCATAGTCCAGCTGTTGGAGCTCTGCAGCAGTTGGAATACGACCTCCACTCATCATTGTGAACTGTGTCATGCCATAAAGATGACGGAAGAAACTCTCATCACGAGCATGTCTTTCCGCAGTAGTAAGGTTGACACCATGTGTTGTTTCAGCATCTTTGACCTTTGTGAGGTCAACCTTCTTCGGGTTATGTGGGAGTTTGTGATCAGCTGGTTCCTCTTTGATATCCTCCTTCCGCAAGATTGTTGTCAACAGATTACCAAAAGTGAAGTGGTACCTCTTGTGTAGTCTAGCCTTCCGCATTGTAGAGCGAATGATTGCCCCAATGTTGATAGGGACATTCGTCATCAATGCATAGACCAAACACACTCTATCTCTTGTTATTTTGGTATATTGAGTCCCAGGAATAAGGCATGAGTTGATGATGCGCAACCAGATTCTTGCTTCCCTATTCAAAGGAGCATGGGGGAAGGTGTTGTGTCGTTCGATATCTTGGTGTCTGCTCCACCTTTCCATGGATCTACTTCCACAAAGTGTGTGTCGAATTGCTCTATAAGGAGGTCTGCTGTACAGCTCTTTGAATGGTGCTGGATCGACCGAAGGTAAGCCAAGAAAGAAGTTGATCAAACCCGCGTTAAGCTGTAAAACTTGGCCCCGAATCTTTACTTCGCTGCCTGTGGTTTTCGGCGACCAGTTGGCGTAAAATTCTCTTGTCAAATCAAGATTACATTCTCCCATGTCGCGGAAGATGAAATCCAGATTCAATGCCATGATTTTTGCCAACATACGCGGTTCCTTCTTCGCTAGGCTGTCCTTGTTGATCAAGTCGACATGAACATATTTGCTTTGCTTGTAGTTCCTATACCATTCTTTGGCTTCCTCCTCAAGAACCCATTTTATTCCAAACATTCGGCGGGGTAATTGCATTGAGGATGATTCTCCTTGGTCCTTGCGACCTCTTTTCTTGCCCTTTTGAGATGTGGTAGCCTTATCTTGTCTCGCTTTAGGTGCCATTGTTCCTAAGATTTAAATGATATTACAAGTTAGCATCAACTCAATGGAAACAATCTATAAACAAGCCATCGGGGTACCACCCCACACTTAGGTTCATTGATACAAATCAGTGAAGTGAAAGTGGTCGATTACTTAGGCTTCGTCGACATACGTTTAAGGAGCTATATTCCGACAAGAAAATCAGTTATGTATCACTTTTTGCAACCTTTGCAATACATTCATGTTAGGTAAATCAAGACTACTACATAGGGGTTTCATCATGGTATAGTTTCTATCAACAATTACAACCTCCTATGTTGGTAGGCAACTATAAGTCTTATCCCGATGAACGGGATCTTCTAACATGTAGGTATACAAGTGACAAGACTATGCAATGTTCATAACCATAGCAATTCCGCAAAGAGTATGACAATGCAATTAAAACCAAATTCAAGTCGGAAACAAGTTAAGATTATCCTAACGTTCATGTTCACTCACATGGTTGTGCATCAACAATTCAAACACTTTAACATCACCAATATTTCGTAAAGATGTAGCAATTCGTAGTACTTACGAGAAATAGATGAAGAATAAAAGAGTACTTACGTGATTGAAGCCTTTGGAGATGTTTCTTGTGAATTGAAAGAGCAAAAAGAAAAATTTTGAGATGATTTGGAGTGGATGTGCGGCGCCTTTAGGTCAAGTTTCAATGTGTTTATGTTTCAAGACTAAGTCCCCTTTATATAGGAAAATAATGGGTTGGGTTTTGACCCATTTAAAATTAGTTTTGGAGACAAAAAGGGACCATAGGCGGCGCCTTTAGCTTTGCCTAAGCATGGTATAGGCGGCGCCTAATGCAAAGCATAAACTAGCATAGGCGGCGCCTAGTGTAATGCATAAAGGGACCATAGGCGGCGCCTAGTGCATGGCATATGAGATTCCGAGACCAAATGCTTTTGCATAGGCGGCGCCTATGCTATAGCATACTTGAGCATGGGCGGCGCCTATGCCTTTGCACACTAGAATCCGAGACCTTAGGCTATAGTACAGGCGTTGCCTTGTTTGTGGCCTAGTTTTACCTAGGCCTAGCCTTGCTCGATGCCTCTTTTGTCATGAGCAATGCTCAATCCATAGCCTTATGCATCTTTATTCCAAACTTACCACCTTTACCATACACTACGTCCAAATCATCATTTGAAACCAATCTCCTCGTTGAATACCTCTTGCACATATATTTGCTCAAAATCAATGAAAATGATTAGTACGATGGGTTGCCTCCCACCAAGCACCTTAGTTTTGGTCGTGACACGACTCTTATTTTTGGATTTTCTTTTATCAAAAGCAAAACACATATTAAAAAAAACAAAAGACGATAAACGATAAACGATAAACGATAAACGATAAACGATAAACGATAAACGATAAATGATAAACGATGGGTTGCCTCCCATCTAGCGCCTTATTTATTGTCGTGGCTCAACATATTTACCTCGAGTACTTAGACTTCGTCGATATAAGTGATGGCCATACAATTCATCGAGTCAAGAGGACCAATATAAGGTTTAACACGTTGACCATTCACCTTGAAGACAACACCATTATTGTCTTCCAATTCGACTACTCCAGACGAGTAGACTTGGATAACTTTGTATGGACCAGTCCACTTAGACTTTAACTTACCTGGGAATATCTTCAATCTAGAGTTGAAGAGAAGTACCATATCATCCTTTTGGAAGTTTCGTCGAACAATCCGCTGATCATGATACTTTTTCATCCGCTCCTTGTATAGGTCTGACCTTTCATATGCATGGAGACGGAACTCATCTAATTCGTTCAGCTGCTCCAACCTCAGATTCATCGCATCATCCCAATTCAAATTCAATTGCTTCAATTCCCACAATGCCTTATGCTCGAGCTCGATGGGTAAATGACAAGCCTTCCCATAAACTAGTTGATAAGGGGACATGCCGATGGGTGTTTTGAATGCAGTCCTATACGCCCATAGTGCATCATCTAGCTTCCGAGACCAATCCTTCCTATTAGCATTGACCGTCTTTGCAAGGATTTGCTTGATCTCCCGATTGGAAACTTCTACTTGTCCACTAGTTTGTGGGTGATAAATCGTGGCTACCTTATGTTGCTTGACACCATACTTGGCCAATACAGATTTGAATAGCTTGTTGCAAAAGTGAGATCCTCCATCATTTATGATAGTAAATGGTACTCCAAAGCGAGAGAAGATATTCCTCTTTAAGAACGCTACAACACGCTTTCCTTCGTTGTCAGCCAACGCTACAGCTTCCACCCATTTCAAGACATAATCTACAGCAACTAAGATGTACTTCATTCCAAACGAATTCACGAATGGACCCATGAAATCGATACCTCATACATCAAAGAGTTCTTCCTCAAGAATTTTAGACATGGGCATCTCATGGTGTTTCGAAATAGCACCTTGACACTGACATTGGTCGCACCTTCTAACATAGTCATAGGCATCTCTAAATATCGAAGGCCAGTAGTAACCACTTTGCAATACTTTTCTTATCGTCCAATTGCCTGCATGATGTCCTCCAACTTGGGAAGTGTGGCATGCTTCCAAAATATTAGGCACCTCTACATGGGATATACATCATCGAATAATACCATCCGCACATCGTCGAAACAAATATGGCTCATCCCAATAGTAGTGTTGTACATCATGCATATACTTCCTCCTTTGGTGGTAAGATAAATTGGCAGGTATCACATTACTCACCACGAAATTTGCAAAGTCGGCATACCATGGTAATTTTTCCATTGTTGTCGCTAATATCTCCTCGTCAGGGAATGCATCATCAATCTGAATTTCAGGTTGCGCCACATGCTCATTCTCGAGTCTAGATAGGTGGTCGGCCACTTGGTTCTCGCAACCTCTTCTATATTTGACCTCGAAATCGAACTCTTGCAGCAGCAACACCCATCGAATTAATCTTGGTTTTGCATCCTTCTTTGTCATTAGATACCTAAGAGCTGCATGGTCTGTATGAACGATCACCTTAGTACCCAATAGATAGGCACGAAACTTGTCAAACGCATACACAACTGCTAGGAGCTCTTGTTCTATCACAGTGTAGTTCCTTTGGGCTTTATTTAGGACCTTACTCGCATAGTAGATAGGATGAAATAGATTCTCCTTTCTCTGACCAAGCACAGCTCCAACGGCTACACCACTAGCACCACACATGACTTCGAACGGGAGAGACCAATCTGGTGCTACCATGATAGGGGCTTCAATGAGTTTTCCTTTGAGGCATTCGAATGCCTTTAAGCAATCTTCATTGAAGTCAAACTTCCCATCTTTCTCCAAGAGTTTGCACAATGGACTAGAAATTTTGGAGAAGTCTTTGATGAACCGACGATAAAAACCTGCATGGCCGAGAAAACTACGAACTCCCTTCACCGAAATTGGAGGCGGTAGCTTCTCAATAACCTCTATTTTTGCTCGATCAACCTCAATCCCTTTTTTGGAGATCTTGTGCCCAAGAACGATACCTTCTTTTACCATGAAGTGGCACTTCTCCCAATTCAGCACTAGGTTGAATTCTACACATCTTTGCAATGCCATGCTTAGGTTTGCCAAGCACGGTTCAAAAGACTCACCAACAACTGAGAAATCATCCATGAATACCTCCAAAGTTTCTTCAACCATATCAGAAAAAATTGACATCATATATCGCTGAAAGGTGGCTGGTGCATTACATAGCCCGAATGGCATACGTTTGAAGGCAAACGTACCATATGGGCATGTAAACGTTGTCTTCTTTTGGTCTTCGGGTGCAAATTTCAAATCTGATTATAGCCTGAATAACCGTCCAAGAAATAAAACCATCATTTTCCCGCTAATCGATCTAGCATTTGGTCCATGAATGGAATTGGAAAGTGATCTTTGAGTGTCCAAGAATTCAGCTTTCGGTAGTCCATGTATACTCTCCATCCAGTGATGGGTCTGAGTGGAATAAGCTCATTCTTCGCATTTGCGACCACCGCCATGCCTCCTTTCTTGGGAACACATTGTACCTGGCTTACCCATGTACTATCAGAGATTGGGTACACAACCCCCGCGTCTAACCACTTGATAATTTCTTTCTTCACCACTTCTTGCATAGGTGGGTTTAGACGTCTTTGATGCTCAATGGTGGGTGTGCAATTTTCTTGAAGCTGAATTTTATGTGTACAAATCCCAGGTGGAATACCAATAATATCCGCAATGTTCCATCCAATGGCTCTAATATACTTCCGTAGAATAGCAATGAGAGCTGCAACTTGTTGCTCACCCAAATCTGCTGCAACAATGACTGGAAGTGTGTTTCCGCTTCCTAGGAATGCATACTTCAAATGCCTTGGCAGCTCCTTCAATTCTAAAGTGGGTGGATCTTCAATAGATGGCTTAGCTGGTGGTGTGGGTCGATTCTTGAGATCAATGTCCAGCTTCTTGGGAGCATAGCGATATGTCCCTAATCCCGATAGAGCACAAATAGCTTCTTCACAATTTTCAGCATCCTCTTTCTCTCCATTCATGAGCACAACCGCTAAAGGGTCATCAATAATTTGCTATTCTTCAAGTAATTCTTTCTCATCATCAAAGAAAACATCAGCCACCGAAAATACACTCAGATCTTTGGGTTGCTTCATTGATTTGCACACATCAAAGCGAACTACTTCGTCATTTATTCGGAATGAAAGCTCATTAGCTCTCAAATCAATGAGCACACTTCCTGTAGCAAGGAAAGGGCGGCCCAAGATTATGGGAACTTCCGAGTCTGCCTCACAATCCAAAATAACAAAGTCTGCCGGAAAGATGAATGAAGAAACCTTTACCAATACATCACATAGAATACCAACAGGTCGTTTTACCGACCTATCCGCCATGACAAGGCTCATATTGGTTGGAGTAGGATCACCCAACCCCAACTTATTGTAGATTGATAATGGCATCAAATTGATGCTGGCTCCTAAATCACATAATGCTTTGGCAAAATTCAAAGATCCAACGGTGCAAGGAATAGTGAAAGCTCCGGGGTCGGCCTTCTTCTGAACTATTGTTCGGGTAGCGATTGCGCTACAATGATGAACATCTTATTTCAACTCATAAATTGCTGCCCGCTTCTTTGTTAAAAGATCCTTCATAAATTTTGCATACCCAGGCATTTGTTCAAGTGCCTCCACCAATGGAACATTAATGGTCAGTTGCTTTAACATAGTCATGAATTTGCTGAACTTTGTATCATCCGCCACCTTCTTCAATCTTTGAGGGAAAGGTGGTGGTGGGTATGGAATTGTTCTCTCCACGACTTTCTTCTCCTCTTGCTTCCGTTTTTCCACTTTTTCAGGCTGCACGTCGCTGGGTGTGACGTCCTTGACGTCTTTCGTGGACTCCTCTCCTATTGCGTTGTCATCCAAGTCCGCAGCTTCGTCAACCACTTTCTTGTCTTTTGCTGAAGTTTCCAGCACCTTACCACTTCTGGTAGTGATGGCCATGCATGACCCTTGGGTTTTGCACAGTATCGCTAGGTAGAGTGCCGGCCTTTCTTTGATTGAGTGCTGCTGAAAGTTGGCTCAATTGCTACTCTATTTGCTTGATTGAAGTGGAATGTGAGTCAACCAATTGCTTCATTGAGGACAAATCATTTATTACCTCCGTTACTCCCGCGCTGGTTGCTTCCACTTCTTTCAATAGTTTAGCCATCATATCTTCCATGCTTCCGAAACCAGATGTGGTGGTGTCACGTCTTCCTGGGGGGACGTATAAACCACTCTTTTCATTCTTGTTCTTCCAACTACCTTGGTCCTTGGTCCCAGAATTATCATAATAGTTCCGACCTTGGTTTCCTTGGGTATTGCCTCGGAAACCCTCCTAATTGTTCAAGTAGTTGGCCTCTTCTTCCGAATCAGATTCGTCTCTTCCTTTTGACACAATAGCTTTAACTTTTTTGGTCTTCCCTGATAATAAATGCTTTGTAAGAAGATCCACTTGTGTTTTCATGTGTGTCATATCTTGATCACGTTCTTCTTCTCTTCTCCTTTGGTCTGCAGTCATGCCAATAGATAAAGTGGGGCTTGCTACCTCAGAATCCCTGGTATGCCAAGCTCTACTTTGCTTCATCATATGATCTAGCATATTGCTTGCTTGACCAAAGGTGAGGTCCATAAAAGATCCTCCAGCCGCATTATCCACCACTGGTTTAGTTATTGAATTCAAGGCTCTTTATAATGTCTCCATAAGGTGAACATTAGTCATGTGATGGTTTGGGAAACGCATTAGCTTCGTCTTGAACCTCTCCCATGTTTCATGAAGAGCTTCAGTTGGAAGCTGCCGAAAGTTGCTGATTTCATCTCTTAATTGTGCTATTTTGGATGGCGGAAAGAATCTTTCTAGGAAAGTGTCTCTTAATTGCCTCCAATTTGTAATAGAATCAGGAGTCAGCCCATTCAACCATAGAGTTGCCTCTCCAGATAAGGACAATGGAAATAGACGTAATCGAATTGCATTCTGACCAACACCAGGATTGTCGAATGACTTGCATGTAGAAATAAAGTTAATGAGATGCATATTCGGATCATCGCCTGCTAGTCCACCAAATAATCCCTTGAGTTGCAAAAGCTGAATCATAGTGCTAGTGATATTGAACTTGGCTCCGGGTGCCAATGGAGGAAGAATAATAGCTCCAGTGGCACCAGCTCCATCCAAATCGTCATCATCGTCATCTAAAGGAATCTGTACAGCTCGGCGATCAGGCCTCAATCGCGCTTGACGATCTCTCCTCTGCATGGGTGCTGCCACCTCAGTAGTATGCCATGGGTTTAGTAGCTCCTCATCGCCCAGGTCCTCATCATCAGGATTTGTTTGCACGGCCTGGGTTATCAATATTCTGTTGATGCACTTGAGCAGTTATCCTTTCAATTTCACGTTGAGCAACCATTGATGCACTGAACAAACCTGAATAAAATAAAAACAACAACTAAAAGTAAAAGTACGAGAATCTTTGACCAAAGGGTCTAGTAATTATCACAAACTTAATTGACACTTGTATTCCCCGGCAACGACGACAATTTTTGATAACGCTCAATCTATAGCTCTCGTTGGAGTGTAAAGCAGTCGCTGTCAAATATATAACCCAACTGGGTTGGGTATCGATCCCACAGAGAATAGCTTGGTCAACAAGTAGGCAACGATTACTAGACTTTTAGTGCAAGTCTCGTAAAAAGGGGGGATTGTAATATGTAATCAAAATATTAAAGTAAAAACTGAAAATAGCAAAGTAAACAGAAAGAATGTTTAGTATGTTGTAAAACAATGAGAATTGAAGAGTTGGGGTTATGTCCACCTTCTGAGTTATACATCTCTATTGGCTATGAGTGTGTTGAATTTCTACATGCATGTGCTTATAGAGAATTGTATTCGATGGTAAATCCAGGCGTCTTTCGACCTATTCGAGGATTATTTCACTTTAACTCTTTCGAGCTTAAAGCGTGTCTAACGGTACGAATTCTCCAAGAGGTTAATCCAGTTATGGCACTAACTGTTTAATAGGGGATGGGACCCTACTACCTTGACACTATCTCTTTTCCAGACAAATAACCTTTCTTTCGAACAAGTTAAATGTTATACTGGCGTATTCTTGTGTTTGCAACCACAAAGAATTTAGATTAAGATGAAGAGAATAATGATATAAGCAGCATACGTGTCACGAACTCACAAGCTCATAGTAATAGATAGTACCTCATTCGGCTTCCATAACCCCATCAGAGAAGCTTAGTTACCCATGAATGCGAAGGAGATCATGATTGACATTGTTATTATACCACAATAATGATTAATTTCGTGTAGCACAGGTGGTAGGCGTTTAGGCGTGAATTCCTAGGCAAAGTAACGATTCTCTTGTTGCGGAAATTAAGAATAGATGAATAGAAGAAGAAGTAGAATTAATAGAAAGATGATTGTAAGAATCTGAATTAATAAAAATCTCTAGCATGATAGGGTATTTATAATACCCATATCCTAATCCTACTAAGCTAATGAAATACTTAACCAAATCCTACTAAGCTAATGAAATACTTAACCCAATTGTACTAGGTTAATGTATTATTATCCTAATCCAAATAAGTTACTGCAAGTCCCCAAAGTCTTCAGAAATACTGTTTTAGCCCGGGACAGATTTTCCATGCATCACTTTTGGTCCTTAGGCGTCCAAGCTTCCTTTTCTCCTTCCGTGAAGCTTTCTTTGGCATCAAGTAATCCATAAAATGCTAAATTCTGCATCATTTATACCTGAAACTTTGCTAATCATGTTCGTTAGCTCACTTACAGGAAAAAGGACTAAAAGTGCATGAAATATATAATTTGTCCTCAAAACATGGCACAAATATGGGCAAAATATATTGATATAGGCGCGTAATATCGCCTATCATCAAGAAGCAGGTGAATAGGGAGGCTTACAAAGTAGCAAGGAAGGATGCTAAGTTAGCAGTTATGACTGCTAAGTCAGTAGCATTTGAGAGCTTGTATGTGGGTTTAGAGGAGAAAGACGGATAAAAGAGGTTGTATAGGCTTACTAAGGCTAGGGAGTGGAAGGGTCATGACCTCGATCAAGTGAAGTAAATTAAGGGAGAGGATGGTAGAGTTTTGGTGGAGGATTTTTACATTAAGAAGAGATGACAGAAATACTTTCATAGACTTTTGAACGAAGAGGAGGGACAGAGGCATTGAGTTAGAAGAGCTGGAGCACTCGAAGGATAACTATGATTTTAGTTATTGTAGGCATTTTACGGTTGAGGAGGTTAGAGAGGCTATTTGTAGGATGTGAAGGGGTAAGGAGACGGGGCCTGACTAGATTTTGGTAGATTTTTGGAAGTTTGCTAGTGGGGCAGGTTTAAGGTGGTTGACTGATTTATTTAACGGCATCTTCAAGACTGTGAGAATGCTCGAGGCTTGCAGATGGAGCATGATGATTCCATTATATAAAAACAAGGGTGACATTTAAAGTTGCAACAACTATAGGGGTATTAAGCTGTTAAGTCACACTATGAAGATTTAGGAGAGAGTGGTTGAGCGGAGATTGAGGAGGGTCGTGTCCATTTCAGAGAATCAATTTAGATTTATGCTTGGTCGCTCGATGATAGAGGCAATCCACTTGGTGAGGAGATTGGTGGAGCAGCATAGAGAAAGGAAGAGGGACCTACACTTGGTATTCATCAACCTGGAAAAAACGTATGATAAAGTACTGAGGGAGGTTCTTTAGATATGCTTGGAGGTGAGAGGGGTATTAGTGGAGTACATCAGAGCTATTAAGGACATGTATGATGGAGAGAAGGCCAGGATGAGGACGACAGAAGGAGACTCAGAGAATTTTTTGGTCGAGACAGGGTTACATCAGGGATCGACTCTTAGTCCATTCCTATTTGCGTTAGTAATGGACGTATTAACGTGGAGTATTCAAGGAGAGGTGCCTTGGTGTATGCTATTTACGAATAATGTAGTGTTGATTGATGAGACACGGGGGAGGGGGTGTGAATGACAAATTAAAGGTTTGGAGGCAAACCCTTGAGTGTAAGGGTTCAGGTTAAGTAAGTCCAAGATGGAGTATTTGGAATGCAAGCTTAGTTACTTAAAGCAGGAGGACGAAGTGGTGGTGAGGCTGGACTCCCAGGATATTTTTAAGAATGATAGTTTCAAGTATCTTAGGTCTATAATTTAGGGGAATGGTGAGATTGATGAGGATGTCGCTAAGCATATTGGAGCAGGTTGGATGAAATGGAGGTTGACCCCAGGAGTGTTGTATGATAAAAAGGTGCCCATTAAGCTTAAAGGCAAATTCTATAGAGTGATAGTCCATCTGGCCATGTTGTATGAAGCGGAGTGTTGGCCAGTCAAATATTTCCATATCCAAAAATTAAAGGCGGTGGAAATGAGGATGTTGCATTGGATGTGCGGGCTTACTAGAGGGGACAGAGTTAGAAATAATATTATTTGGGAGAAGGTGGAAGTGTCTTCGGTAGAGGAAAAGATGCAGGAAGAAATGCTGAGATAGTTTAGGCATGTTATGAGGAGGGACGTGGATGCCCTAGTTCATAGGTGTGAGATTCTAACATTGGATGGCTTTAGGAGGAGTAGAGGTAGGACGAATAAATACTGGAGGGAGGTGATTAGACATGACATGGAGCAGTTGTAGCTTATGAAGGACATGACCCTTCATAGAAAAGTGTGGAGGTCGCGAATACGGGTAGAAGGCTAGTGAGAGTATGTGGGTTGTAGCAAGTAGTCAGGAAAGATCTTATGTAACCGGGTTAGTAATCCTAGGATAGTGTACACAGGTATCTTTGGTTTGTGAGTGTAAGTTACTACTAGGTGGGCATCCTATTCCCTATTTCTTAGTTCATATTTTCTTATTTCGTGTGCCCTTATTTCTTATATTTTGTATTTCTCTGAATTCTATTTTATTATTTCTTACTCCTTATTTCTTTTTTTTTGTTTATTATTCTTTATCTTGAGCCGGGGGTCTATCAAAAATAACCTTTCTACTTCTTCGGAGATAGCGGTATGGACTGCGTACATCATACCCTTCCTAGACCCCACTTTATGGAAATACACTGGTTTTTTTGTTGTTGTTGTATTCATTCATTCATGTGCATTTCTTATCACCAGTATAATTGCTTTGTGCTTATATTTATCAGTCTTATGGGAGAGAGGGAGGGGGTTGTATAGGTATAAGCTCTGATTGTTATTTATTGAGTGGTTGCTTGTACCTTTTGGGTTTATGGGGGCTCGATTAGGTTATTGTTTGTCTGAGCTAGTTAGTTACTTTATTATTGATTATTATGGTTAGTTCATGGCAGGATGGTTATGGACTCGTAGCCAAGATTTTACGTTTCTGATTCCCTTCTTTCTCATAGTAAGATATATTATTGATAGATTATTAGATGTTTAGTCATCCTTTAATTAGATACTTTGTTATGCTAGTATTAACTTTTATTCTTGGCTATGAGCCCCGAGATATTAGATTGACTCGTTCAATACATACATACATATATATATATATATACACACATACATCACCGTATATCTCTCTCTTTCCTTATCTATTCATGTTGTATATGTGTCCTTTGGCCTTGTATTACTACTTTATATCCTTCTTTTACTCTTCATTTGTATATTGATGAGTGATATACGGTATTACACTTTAGTTCCTTATTACTGTTAGAATATGATAGTTTATCATTCATGATCCATGAATATTATTATGTTTAATTTTCTTGGATAGTTGTCTGTAGTTATATTCCTGCTTTACATATTATTTATACCTGCATTATCTTTGAAGCTTAGTCAACTAATACCAACTGAGAATCACGTGTTTGGTCTCATACTACACTTTTACAGCCTACAAACCCGAGTACAAGTTCTTATCATTGATTGTGCATCATGCGGAGTAGCCATGGATTGGAGATCTGGGGTGAGCTCCTAAGGTTCGAAGTATTCTTTCTCTCCCTCTTATTGTTAGATTGGTCTCTATTTTTTATTCAGATACATCTTTGTATATATATTTATTTTGTATTTCACTTGTACTCCTTTTGTATTAGAATCTCTTATACCGACTTCACCGGGTTTAGGAAATACATTTACCTACTTCTTGTTTTCTTTCTCCTTGTCATGTAGTTTTACTTTCTCCTTTTTTATTACTCGGTTACTAGCTTTTTCGGACTATGGGTTAACTTACCTACTCGTGGATTATAGTAGGTGCCATCATGACCTGAGAAATTGAATTATGAAAGCTTGATTCTGTTTGAATGAAAAAAACTGTTAAAAGTTATTTCATTCATGATATCCTCCGATTAGCATTTGTGTACTTTCACAAGGATTGTGAAATGGAGGAAATATTCATAAATAAATAATGTTATTGTCATTTATTTTTATAAATATAGTAAATTTTGATTTTCTTCAAATCGTTATGAAATATTTTATGTTTGTGCTCTTATAAAATCTAATCTTAACAGAAATTACACAGGTTTATATGATTATAATTGTATGTCATCAACCTATAGTCCGAAAAAGCTAGTAACTGAGTAATAAGAAAGGTGAAAGTAAAACTAAATGACAAGGAGAAAGAAAACAAGAAAAAGGTAATTGTATGTCTGTATATGTGCGATCAACTGTACTATAGGTATGTATGTATTTTCAAAGCAGAAGTTGGACGTTTATATGGCTAAATCTATGTGTATTTTTGTGTTTCAAAGCAAAGTTTAAATGTATGTTTGTGTATGAAAGCACAAACTATGTTGTTAGCTAGATTCAATATAGTATATATATTTTCAAACTGTACATGTACATTACAAGCCAACTTGTAACGCCTCGAATCTGATACCCGAAATGCTACACGGTGTTCATGACCCCAAAGGACCACAACCTAACCCATGGTTGATATCTGTACCTGAAAACTACATAATAAACTATATAGATGCGGAAATAAAGGCTGAAAGGCCATAAGGTTCAAATAACTGCTAAAACATAACATCTAAGAGTATGGTATATCAACACCAAAACAAAACTGAAATAAACTGTCTAAACATGCTCTAGCCTAAAAAGCCTCTAAAACTGTCTGAATAAGAAGTTGAGGGGACATGTCCCCAACTAACTCCAACTACTGAAATAAACTAAGTAATTAAATAATAAAGTAACGATCATGTCCTCAAAGGATGAGAACTCACTACTAACTCTGACTGTTGAATCTGGAAGGCTACTGATGCTCTGGAGCTCGTGCTTCTGAACCTATGGTATGAAAAAACCATAGGGCAAATGTGTCCGTACAATTGAATGTACTGGTATACAAGTGAGGTAGGCTGAATGCAAAAGGTTTAAAATGCATGAACTATGCTAACTGACTGAATAACATGAGCGTGAGAATACATGCATGAATGAGTGACTATAACTAAATTCGTGATGACACTGACTACTGAGTCTGATTACTAGTAACATGAGTTACCGATAACTGATATAACTGGTATTGAGCAACTGTATCTGACAGTCTGGGTTCTGATGGAACTAACTGAGTTTCGTACTGTTCTAAGTTGACTGTATCTGACAGGCCTGGACTCTGAAGAACCATCTGAGTTCTTTTACTGAGAATGTAACTGTGGGAAGTATTCATCTAACCGACATGCCCCAAATGAGGTATTAAAGTTAAGTTGGGGTCCAATCTATACCCTGATTGTAAAGGTGTCAATATCGTGCCACTGGTAAGGACAAACTGTGAGTGACCCTCATTTGGTAGGTACTCTAATGAGAATGGTGGGACCCTCATATGACAGGTTAAGCCACCTCATCTACCCTCATCTATCAGGTTTTGATGTCTCAACCTACACTGGCTACGTAGTTCTAGAATGCAAGGATTGCTTCTAGGAATCACACCCTCAACTAGAAGGTGAGTCCTCATCCTTGGGTTCTCTTGGTGATGAATCCTACTCCCATCTGAATATACACTAAACATGATTATTTGAACTAAAATGGACTGAGTTCATTGAGTTCCATTGATTGGCGGAATACTACTAAGATTATTGAAGTTCTGAGATCTCTGAGATTACTGAAACTACTGAGTTTTCCTGAGTTATGAGACTGACTGAATTCTATGGATCATGGATGGACTGAGAGTATCGTAAAAACATGACACTGGATCTAGGCACACAGCTAAATTTTTGGGTACAAGTACCCCCAAGACTCGATAGCATGAAACTGACAAGACACAATACTTTCTTATCATAGGACTAAAGTCCACAACCATGATACCATAAGTTGGGGATTTCATGAAGCACGTGGTTATCATTATGTTATACATGGATTGGAATGCATATAAACATGTCATAATTTCATCAATCTAGTCTCATGAGCATTTCATCAAACATTCTTAATGCACAACAATATCATAGAAGTCATTTTAATCATAAGGGTAAAGCATGCATTTATCATTTGAGTCACAATTGAGCTATAATACACAATTTCTATCCTCTTAGGAATTTTATCAAACACCTTACATGCACAACTTAGGGCATAGGTGTAATCATCAAATTACACAACATAAACAACTCAATTAATGGATTTCAACTTACATGCTAACGTAGTTTCATGAAAAAACACATAAAGATTCCAACTTGGGAATCATACAACAAGATAAACATGGTTACAAACAACCCACAACATAAACACCATGATTTATAATTTGAAATAGGGTTCTTTAGCTTCATGGATGAAAGGAATCCATAAATCAACACTTGACATACCTTAGATGGAAGATTCTTGAAACTAACGGTGAAATTCTTGAAATTAGATCCTCAATTGAAAACCTTATGCTTGTTCATGATGAATTTTGAGAGAGACAATTATAATTTGGGTGAAAAATAGCTGAATTACGTATTTTTGGGCTTATATAGGAGTGAAAAATTGACCCTTTTTCCCTTGAGAATGCGGTCATTTAATGACTAAAAACTCGGTGCCGACGCTATACGCGATGCAGTGCGTTGATGGATACAACGCGACACTCGACTCATCGTGCCATGATCGCATCGAGCCTCAGAAGTTTTGGCTTTGGCAGCCTACACAAATGTTGACCAATGCGATTGGCGATGCGGCGTGCCAAAATCTCGTTGGTCCACTATTTTGAGACTCCGAACATGATCTAAACGTAACTTGTCCGAGAACACCTATTGACCTTCCTGATCATGAATTAATAAAAATAGAGACCATTAAAGGACATTGAGGTCGCAAATTAAGATCGCTAACTTTTGAAGGCTAAAATAAACTAAGTCTGGAAATTTAGCTAGAATTTTCTAAATCTGGGACCCCCTTGACAAGCTTAAAGGACTGAATTAAGCTTAAGAATTTTTACGGGGTCTTACACAACTATATGTGAAGTGTATGTTGTACGTGTAAAGAATTCAACATCTAAAATGTATATTGTATACATAAGAATTTATTCTTAGATAAGATTGCACTCATGACACATAATATTTTTCATCGATATGAAGTGCAATTGTACATAGAGAATAGAAATCGAAGAACCATGGAGACAATTCCAACAGAAATCTGGCAAAGAAACAAAGCCACAACTTTATGAACAATATATTGTCTATATTTTTTAGTAAAATTGTAAATTTTAAGAAAGATATTTGTGTTAACCTTCAAATGTGATTATCTCTGACAAAATATAATTAATTTTGCAGCGATCAATTCAAACACTAACAAATTTCAATGACGACAAATGAGTAAGGTTAGGATGAATAGTAGCAAATGAGTAAGGTCAAATATTTAAACATATCATTGTGTGTGTGTGTATATGTAGGTATATGCCTATATATATATATATATATATATATATATATATATATATATATATATATATATATATATATATATATATATATATATCAGATAATTTTCTGCATGTGTGAAATTAGTGTATGTGTGTGTTTGAGGTGGGATGGGGGGATTTGAGAGACCCTATATGCATTTCTTTTGGGGTCCAATAGTTGGTCCAAATGGAAGATAATAATGACAAATAAAAAAATCCCTAATTAAATCCAAAATTTTCAATTGCAAGGTGGCTAATAATTGTCCCATGAGATATTAATCAATTTGAAAAATGGAAGCTGAAAAGAAAGGTTGTCTTCTCCGATTTTCTTCGGAGGTTGTTTGATGTGATGTATAAGAATAGTGCAAAATATAATTGATTAATAATTCTTGAATTAGTAAAGTTGATATTAGTTATGGTGAGATTTTTCTTATGTAGTGTTTAGATTGAGTATTAAACTTAAACATGCATTTCATAATTTTTTTAAAATAATATTTGTTCACAAAAATATCCTCCACAAATACGATAGAAAAGATATAAAAAAGATTTTAAGGGGCAATTAAGTCTTTAAATAATGTTAATGCAAGCATTAGAAGCTCTTGAATTACTAATACCATAGATTTTCGTATATAAATTGTCACACATGTTAAGAAACAATAAATAATTGAACTAATTTTACTATATCATTCTTTGAATATAATAAATTTAATATCTTGAAAAATGCATTAAGTGATTAATAAGATTTAATAGCAACGGCAAGCTGAAAAGAAAAGAATAAATTATTCATTGATTTTTCTGAATAAGTATTGTTGAACATCTATTTTTCATATAGTGGATTCGTATTATTGGATAGGGAGTAAATGGAAATTTGAAAAAAAGGGCTACACGATTTTTGTCTTTTCCGATCCTCATAAGGAACAGTGGTGGCGGAGTTTGGAAAATGGATAGCTAGGTAAATTGTTTTTGTGGGACTATATTTTAATTTAGCTTTAATTATATATTATTTTGTTCTTTATAATAGAGAAATTTATATATTTTTTCCATTCTTAAATAAGTCGTTTGTAATTTTTTTTAAATTTTTAAATATTTAGTGTTTTAGAGAATTAAGATATTAAATATGTTCCTTATTTAAATAAAGAGAGTTTTAAAACTACTAAATTGTTACACATTTTTCAACATATTTATTAATAGTGAGTTAGTAAACATACTCTTTATTTTTATAAAATAAGTATTTTGTTAAGGGGTGTGTCCATACTAAAACAATTGCTTATTTAGAAATGGAGGGAGCAACAATTTCACCTCAAAATATTTAATAATCAAACTCTTAACCTTCCAAAAAAATTTCAAAAATGAGAAAAAATAAATGTATTTATGTTGTAAATATAAGAAAGTTTTAAAATCTAACTAAACTAGATTATTTTTAAAATATAGTAATCTATTGAAGGAAAACTACAAGATGTGACTTGAATGGAACAAATATAACTCAGGTTCCTTCAAAAATTAGAGTCATAAGGTAATTTGATTTAAATCTCCTAAAAAACTACATAATATGCAATTAATTAATTAATAGACTAAATTTGATCATGGAGTAAAAAGAATATTACGCCTATAAATTAAACATTTTTCTTCTCAATATTCAGAACGCCTTCTTTCTGCTCCCTTTAACGCTTTTGTAATGGCGAAAAATAAGATAGTGTGCCCAAAAAATACTGAAATAAAGGTGTTAGATTCTGAAGCAGCACGCTTTGTAGCTTTTGAAAAGGAAATAAAAAGTCTTATCAAGAAAGCAGATAAGCTTTCGATTACAACGGGAGCACGTGTTGCTTTTGTTACTTTTTCCCCATATGGCATTTATGCTTATGATTCCTCTGAAAATATCAATGAAATAATAGATAATTTTCTAAGTCATCGCAAGAATCAAACCACAAGCACCAATGTTGTTGCTCTCCTTCCATCTTCATCTGGAAAAAGCTATATGATGAATGACGTGAACGTCGGTCCAAATAACGAGAAGGCCTCTTCAGATAATTAATTTACAATTAAATGGAGGTATTAGATTTGGTTGTCTGATAGAGAAGAGTTTATCCATCTTATTTTATTTACTTTTGGATTGTCAGTGAAGTCTGTATCTTTTATTATGTGAGTCTTTCTATTGGTCAGTTGTTGTGCTTTTATTTTTAGTCGTTTGATAAGTCATTGTCATGTCTTTAGTCCTATATTTTCCCATGATCTTAACTAAGAAGTATAAGGTCTTATGGTGTATTTTTTCTTTTTTTTTTATATGGATATCCTAATAAAATAAACTCTTCTCTGTTAGCAACTTGTAATGACTCTCAAGGTTATTTTGTAATTTTTAATTTTTTCCTTATATTTGACCCTACCCATAACTTTGGTGAGTTGCTTGTGACTTTTAGATATGGGTGATATGATTCTTAATGTAATCTAACGTATTATTATGAGTTTTAGACGTCCGAAACTCAAACGTTTGACCATATTCAACTATTGAGATTGGGGATATAGATTTTGAATTTTGACAATTTCACTAGGTCTGGGAGTAATTTATTGTTTTCTTGGGTGGTTCGCAACGTCTCAAGGCACTCGAGAGTGGTTTGGATCCTTGAGTTGAATTCTAGAGTACTTAAAGATTAGAATTGACCTTGATAAATATTTGTAATGTCTCAAGGTCATTTTATAATTTTTTTTCTTCTTTTTCATTACTTTACCCTCCTCATAGCTATGGCATGTGATTAGCTACTTATGTCTTGTGGGAATAGGTGACATGATTCTCAAGGTGATCAAATATATTTTTGAGAAGTTTTTTTTTTTGCTTTGAAAATTAAAAATTTAAAAAGTTTGACCAAATTCAACATTTAGAGTTAGCGAGGTCAACTCTGTGTTTTGATGATTCCACTGGGTCCGGAGGATGATTTTTGGTATAATTGAAGATTCCAGACAATTTTAGAAGTTTTTCGGGGAATTTTTGAACCTTGGTTGGATTTCTTGTATTTCTTAAGATACGAGTTAACCATGATCAATATGTGGTCAAGACAACCTCGAAATGATAATTTAACGATTCCAATGAGTCTAAAATATGCTGGTTTAATCAATTTACATTATTAATTTTTGTTTGAGAGATTTTGAATATGTTTCAAGGTTCCATTTTGAGACTTAGACTATTTTTGAATTTGCCTTCATCTGGTGTAGTGGTATTTCTCTGTGATTGTGAGAGGACCACCACGATCGTGAAGAGGCTGAATGGTTGGACTTTATCTATCACGATGAGTGCTTTCTGTTCGTAATAAAAATTAATGACTGAAATAAATATTGTTCTTTGTGATCATGGGAGTGGGCTTTGCAATCACAAGGGTCTGATCAAGTTCGCAATCGCTATAGGATCCTACATTCACAAAAAGGATATGATATCTAGATAAATTACATTTGATTTCAAACTTAAGGTTCATAATGCAAATTTGAGAGATTTTGAGCTCTAATTTGAGAGAGTTTTGAAGCATTTTCAACATTCGTTCATAGGGTAAGTTTCTAAGCTTTCTTTTTGTAATTCTTCATTGAATTTTCATTTATTTCATATAATTACCACTTATGGGAATTGAAATTGTAGATGTTCTCCTGAAGTAAAGGAAGTGCATTTTGGTGATTTAAGGTCCTATTCGAACTCCATGTTTAACAAAATTTCAAATTTGAGTTTCTTCTCTTATGTATAAAGTGCATTTTTACCTACTTTTGATCTAGACTTTTATATTGTAATATGGGTATCGTAGGACTCATATTTATTGTAGATCATATTTATGGCAAATTTGAAGCATTTTGTTGCTATAAAAAAGAAAAAGAATATCGTGTTATAATTGTGAACCATGCAATTTGACGTTGAGGTAGGTTATGATTATTCTTATTATATTGGGTTTGTGGAGTATCTTATTGTATAAAACATAGTATGAGTTGGCCAAAATAACTGACTCAGAGTATTGGACAACTCGAATTGTTATGACTCAGAATTAAGTCTTAGCCGATAAATATCTTGTGATTTGATATTTAAATTGTTGTTTTGGTGGAGTGTTCCGATTTGGATAAAAACTTATCCAAACTGAAAAAGCAAATAAAATCAATCAAGTAAATTCACTTTTATTTGATTTGATTTTATATTTTAAAAAATTGATAATATTTTGTTTGATTTTCATTTTCTTAAAAAAAATTAAGAAATAACAAAATTGAATTGATAAATTATATATATGTGTGTGTGTGTGTTTTCATCAAAAATTTATTTATATTAAATATCTTGTATTTGCTATAAGACATGTTTAATGTGGAAATCTCATGATTTATCTTTTTTTTCTTGATGAATTATTGTCTTTTTTCCATTTGAATGAATCATTTTTATTTTGTATTTGATTAATTATCGAACAAGCAAACGAAATCAAATTGAAATCAATAATAACCAAACCTATAAATATATACTATATTTGATTTAATTTCAATAATTTAAAAATAATTATATTTTTTAAATTTTGGCTTTAACCAATAACTGACAAATAGATCTATGAACACCTTTAGTGGTGTCTGAGGTTAGATTTAACAAAGACGACTTATGTTTTATAAATTACATCATTGTTAAATTGTACTCCGTTTTGTTTTATTTTTTAATTTTTTATGAGAAATTATTATCTCAAGATGGGCACCATTGAAAGTAACCTTTTTAAATTGCAGAATTGTAGCATAAAAGCACGTATATGAAATTATAGATCATTGTAGAAGGTTATAGCTTATGAAAACTTTGGTGAAATGAAATTTTGTTTTACTGTTATAATTCTCTATATGATTGTAATTCTGCATACATATTTATCTCATGGGTCACAAAAATAATACTACGAAAATAATGCTTTTGAGCAAATCATTAATTCAAATTCTTGTTCAAGTTTGAATAAATTTATATTGCTTTAAGTTCTGGTTTGAATCCATATGAAACACTTGATCAAATTATTTCTTCATTTCCTTTTTGTGTACTTAAGCTTAATTTATTATTTGGAGTTGTAATTTTATTGAAATAATGAAACAAAAAGAGATGTGGGTCCAATCATTTTAGCCAGGAGAATAGATGAAACCATATATTAAGACCCTTTTTAATATTTTTGGAGAATAAATGTGTGTTTGAACATATTGAGTTTAACTTATTTGCTTTTATTGGGTAACTAGTGAAGCGGAAAATAATACGAAAAAAAAAGCAAAGTTCTAGAGGGCCATTGAACTCCCCTCCCCATATAAAAATAAATTTAATTTAGATGTGGAGTTTATAATTTCACTATAGTTTAGATGTTTTTTAGTACCTTATTCTTAAATGATTTTAGTACAGAATTTTTTTAACGTAAATGACAATTCAAGAAATAATAACCTATTACATCAAATTCATGCTGATAAAATTTTTATGGGAAAATATTGTGTCTTTCATTCATAAAATTTATTCTGTTATAACTATAAAATGATTTTAGTTATAACAATTAGAAGGTTTTAATCATGCATTTTCTACCGTAACTGAAGACCAAACTTACTTTCTCAACTACTTCAGAGATATATGTAGATACATCATAGCAAGAAAGTAAGAGGACATGAAGTCCAAATAATATATTAGTAATATCAAAATTAATACATGCATTATTTTCTTTAATACCTTCTACTAAACGACCTCTTAAGCAATTTGTCACACACAAATTATGTATGATATATATATATATATATATATATATATATATATATATATATATATATATATATATATATGTATATATATGTATGTATATATGCTGAGTTAAAAATACTAGATCTAGTTAAACAACACTAAGTCACTCTAAATTCGCATGTGAAGAGTCGGTAGAGAGTGATTATAAAGTCAGAAAATCAACAATTTTTATTTTTATCATGTATCTCACACAACTAACACTAATTTGTAAGATGTTTTTTTTTATCTCACACATAAATTGACCCCTGTTTTATAATTTTGAGTCCACAAATGTTGAGTTCACCTTTTGGCGAGATAAAAAAAAAGGAAAAAGGATATGGGCGGATCCTTTTTTTTTGAGGCATTTACAAAAAATAGTCTAGGTTTCAGCAAAATGGGAGTGTTTCTAACCTAACTTTTAAAATTGCAATTCATAATCTCTCATTCTTTTTTTCCTTCTTTTCTTTTCTTTTATCATTTTTTATTTTTAGTTTCTTTTTTCCAATCGTTTATCTCTAGCTTCTATCTCTCTTTTTTTTTTCATTTTTTTTCTCTTCTATCTGTAGCCTCTACTTCTCTTTATTCTTTGTTTTAATTTTTTTATTTTCTATTTTTTTTCTTTCTCATTTTTTTTATTCTATTTTATATTTTATATTTTTTTTGTATTGTCAAAAAGCATGGTTCCGTCGAGTGCAAGTCATGAATGATGACAGAAACATGATAGCCACTCATTGTATTTATAATCACCATCATTTCTTTTTTTTTTCTTTTATCTTTTTCCATTATTTTTTTCTGTTTTTGATTTTTTTTTCGATTCTTTCTTTTGCTTTTTTTTTTCCTCTCTTCTATCTCTAGAATTTATTTCTCTTTCTCCTTTTTCTGTTTTTTTAATTCATTTTTTGTATTTTTTCTTTCTCATTTTTTTGTTATATTTCATATTTTTGTATTTTTTAAAAAATATGGCTACGTCGAGCACAAGCCAAGGATGATAATGAAAATATCATAATTGCTTATTATATTTACATTCACACTATTATTTATATTTTGTATTCGTTAATACAATTATATTTGTATTATATAATTTGTGTTTGTATTTTATAGTTTGCATTTGTAATGTTTTATAGTTTACACCATCATTTATATTTTATACAATTCACACTAGTAGTTTAAACAACTTTTGTATTTGTATTTTACCATTGACTACATATTGTATTTATATTTTGTGGTTTATTTTATTTGTATTTGTATTCTATTTTTGTCGATGCACTTGTATTTTTAAAGAATTATTTATATATATAAGTTGACCGCATATTGTATTTAATTTTGTTATTTCATTTATTTTATTTTATTTGTATTTGAATTCATAGTTGACAATATCATTTGTATTTTAAACAATTAAAAAAATTATTATTTTTCTTTCTACAAACACTTGTATTTATATTCATTGATACGAATTATATTTTATTGCAACAAATTGAACAATACAAATATAAATGATAAATTATGCAAATATAATCATTAAACTATACAAATATGAATGTTATATTTGCATCAAATGATACATGTTTATACATCTTGAATCATACACATACAAAAGATATTTCTTTATACAAATAAAAATGATAAGTTTGACATCCAAAAACTAACGATACATTTGCATTGAATGAAAAATTGTGTATTATAGTTTCAAGAAAATATAATTAATCCATATAATTATTTTTATATAAAATACAAATAATAAATTGTATATATTCATCGATAAACTAGTCAAATATAAATAATAAATTATTTAAAATATATAGTGTGATACAAATAAATATAAATAAAAAATATATAAAATACAAAAGAAAAGACAGGAGAAAAAAATACAAAAAAGGAGAAAAATACCCCCCCACCCCCCCACCCCACCCAAAAAAAAGAAACAAGAATGAAAAGGAAATAAAGAAAATACCAAAAAAAGAATTGCAAAAAAAAAAAAGAAGAAATAAAAATGAAAAAAGGAAATATGAAAAAAAGAAATTATAAAAAATCGAGAAAAAATGAAAAGGGAAAAAAGGAAAAAAAGGAACAAAAATAAAAGAAATAAAAACTGGAAAAGAAAAAAAGAAAGAAACAGAAATAGAAGATTAGAAACAGAGAAAATAAAGTAAAGAGACTGTGGATTGTATTTAATTGGTAAGAGACACTATAAATTGTAATTAATTGAAGTTTAGGCTAAATAGGGTAATTAGAAACTTGTGTTTGCTAATTCATATAGTTATCTCTTAAAAATAGGGGAAAGGACAGAAACGACACTTCGAATTAAACTATTTTCATGAAAATGACTATGGAATTTAAATTTCACTTTCTAGTCATTTCAATTTATTGGCCTGTTCTATACCGTTTTCATACACCTTCTATATAGTTTTTATACATATCTTATACATATGAATATTCTATACGAAAATTATACAGGTTTGATACACAATTTATACAATAACTATACATTTTTATACGTTTTATACAACAATTATATAATTTTCATACACTTTGTATATATATATGTATATATATATATATATATATATATATATATTTGATAGAGCTATACAATTTCTATACATATATCTTATGTAGATACATATTCTATTTAACAATTATATCATTTTTATATGATTTAATTATTATTTCTAAACAATAAAAAAATAGAATATTTGATCAGTTAAAAAATTTATAACAAGAAACAACAACAACAACAACAACAACAACAACAACAGACCCAGTGTATTCCCATAAAGTGGGGTCTAGGGAGAGTAAAATGTATACAATCCATACCGCTACCTCAGAGAAAGTAGAGAGACTGTTTCTGATAGACAAATTTATAACAAAAACAAATTGAAATATTTTTAAAAGGGCCGAATTGCCCAAGTTGAATACTGTATTAGTATTGTATATAGACTGTATCAGTATTGTATATGAGCTGCATATAGACTGCGTAGGCCAAAATGACCCAAATTAGGAAATGACTATAAAGCGAAAATAATATATCCGACTGGCCACTTTTTGAAAAGTTTTCAAATTTGGGTTATTTGTTTTAAAAAGTGCTACAGAGTGTCCTTTTCCATAAAAAAATAATGGCCCATAATTGGGCCATTGGACAATACATGACTAGTCGACCCAAGTAATTCCAATTAATGGCCATTTGAGCCAATTTCTCCTTTCGGCCATTGATTTGTTCCCTCCCAAGCCCTTTCCCTTCTTGGGTTATTTCGACCCATAAATTAAGTTTTTTTCTTGGTTCAACAAAGTTTTAAATTGTTTTTCTTCTTCTTCCTCCTCTTCTTCTTCTTCCTCTTCTTCTTCCTCCTCTTCCTCTTCCTCTTCTTCTTCTTCTTCTTCTTCTTCTTCTTCTTCTTCTTCGTCTTCTTCTTCCTCCTCCTCCTCCTCCTCTTCTTCTTCTTCTTCTTCTTCTTTTTCTCCTTCTTCCTCTTCCTTCTTCCTCTTCCTCTTCCTCTTCTCCCTCCTCCTCCTCCTCTTCCCCTTTTCTTTTTTTTCCTTTTAAAAAATAATTTCACTATAGTTTTTTTTTTGGGGGGGGGGGATAACTACGAAACTTAGCAAACATACACTCCTAGTTATCCTATTTAGTCTAACTTTCAATTAATTACAATTTATAGCCTCCTCTTACCTATTAATTATCCCTAATTACAATTCATAGTCTTTTTCATGCGTTTTTTCTTTTTTTTCTCTAGTTTCTATTACTCTCCTTTTTTTTCCGTTTTCTCTTTCTTTTTTCTTTTTTCCTTTTTCAGCTTTTCCCTACTTTTTTTTCATTTTTTTAATTTTTTATTTTTTTTTCTTTTCAGTTTTTCTCCACTTTTTTTTTTCTCTATTTTCTATTACTCTCCTTTTTTTCCTTTTTTTTCCCTTTTTATTTTTTCATTTGTGCGAACTAGCAAACACAAATACAAGTGCGAACTATAAAATACAAATGCGAACTATAACAAACAAATACAAGTGCGAACTATAAAATATAAATATAAAAATGAACTATAACATACAGATACAAGTGTGAACTATAAAATATAAATGCAACCTATAACCTACAAATACAAGTGCGAACTACAACCTACAAATATGGGTGGGCATATTTTGGTTTAAACCGAAAAAAATGAAAAACCAAACCGAAATTAAATTTTGGTTTCGATTTTTCGGATCGGATTCGGTTTATAATTTTAAAATTTTGGTTTTTCGGTTTGGTTTTTGGTTTAAAAAAAAAAAATTTGGTTAAACCAAAAAATTGAAATTTTATAAATAAATAAATAAGATATATTTTTTATTATATATATTATATATATAATATAATATTATATTATATATATCTGTATAATATTTAATAATTCACATTCACAATTAACATTTAACAACAAATTCGCATATGTCGCAGGCTGTTTATGGATTGTTTTAGTGACTCAAATATTTTATGGACTATTTTGGTGACTTTGGACTGTTTTATGAACTATTTATGCAAGGTTATATTATATGTAATGATTTATGATGTTATGTATTATGTTAAGCTTATGATTATTCCATTTTGTTTCATCCATGTTGAGTTATTTATATTTGGGAATGAAAAACAGATTTGAAAAAAATATTTTTTTCTAAAAAAAACATCAATTTTAAATGTTTAGTTATGAAAAAAAGAGGCTAACTACTTTAATATTTCAAACCGAAATAAAAATTCAAAATAACCAAACCGAATTTGTAAAAACCGAACCAAATCAAATTTATTTTGGTTTGATTACAGATGTCATTTTTGTCAATCCAAAAACTGATAAACCGAATCGATATTAAACAATCAGATCGAATCGACCGAACGCCCACCCTTACCTACAAATACAAGTGCGAACTATAAAATACAAATACAGGTGCGAACTATAACATACAAATACAAGTGTGAACTATAAATTGTAAATACAAATGCGAACTTTAAAATACAAATAAAAATATAATTGTATTAATGAATACAAAAATATAAATAATGGTGTGAATACAAATACGATAAGCAATTGTAGTATTTGCGTTATCATCCATGACTTGTGCTCGAGTAGACATACTTTTTGAAAATAAAAAAATAAAAAATAAAATAAAAAATGAGAAAGAAAATAAGTACAAAAGGAAAACCCAACAAAAAGAAAACAAAGAAAAATAGAAGCTAGAGATAGAAGAGAGAAAAAAATGAAAAGAAAGAAACGAAAAAAAAAATGGGGAAAAGGGAGAAAAAAAATCATCTATTCTTTTTATTTCTTTTTTTACGGGCTTTTTTATTTTCTTCTTTTTCTGTTTTCATTCTTGTTTCGTTTTTCTTTTTTGTCATTTTTTTCCTTTTTTGTATTTTTTCTTTTCTCTCATTTTTATTGGTGTTTTCGAATTTTATATTTTATATGTATTCGTATCATACTATACATGTTAAAGAAATTGATTATTTGTATTTGAATAGTTCAACCGTAAATACAATTTATCATTTGTATTTGTATACAAATAAACATATGGACTAATTGTATTTATTTCAGTCTAATATATATAAATGTGAAATGTGTCATTCTATGCAAATGTATTGTTAGAATTTGTATGCTAAATTTATCATTTAAATTTGTATATAAATAAGTTTCATTTGTACGCATATGATTCAAGTTGTATGAACATGTATCATTTGATACAAATATAACATTTGAATTTATATAATTTAACATTTGTATTCTTATAATTTATCATTTATATTTGTATTTTTCAATCTGCATTAATAAAATATAATTTGTATCAATGAATAGAAATATAAGTGTTCGTTGAAAGAAAAAATTATAATTCTCTTTTAATTATTTAAAAATACAAATGATGTTGTCAACTACAAATTCCTATACAAACTAATGAAATTACAAATACAAATATAATATGTGGTCAATTTACAAATATAAATATAAAATAGTTCTTTTAAAAATATAAGTGCATCGATGAAAATAGAATACAAATACAAAAAAAATAAAATTCACAAAATACAAATATATATGCAGTCAACTATAAAATACAAATATAAAATAATTCTTTAAAATACACGTACAAATTTTATAAAATATAATAGATGGCGAGAAGTGTAAAATAGTATGTACTATAAAATACAAATACAATTAGAAACTATAAAATATAAATACAAATACATGAGCGAACTTTAATAAGAATACAATTGTATCAATGAATACAAAAATATAAATGATGGTGTGAACTATATAATATAAATACATGTGTGAATTCTAAAATTCAAATACAAATGTGAACTATAAAATACAAATACAAATACAAATACAAGCGTGAACTATAAAATACAAATACAATTTTATCAATTAATATAAAAATATAAATAATAATGTGAATACAAATACAATAAGCAGTTGTGGTATTTTCGTTACCACCCATGGCTTGTGCTTGACATAGTCATATTTATCCTAAATATAAAAAATATAAAATAAAGTTACAAGAAAAAAGAAATATGAAATGCAAAAAAAAGAAAATAAAAAAGAAAGATAAATAAAAGCTAAAAATAGAAAATAGAAAATAAAAGAAATGAAAAAAAAAGAAAAAGAAAAAGAAGAAAAGAAACAAAAAAGGGAGAAATACGAAAAAGAAAAAAAAAGAGAAAGCAAATACAAAAAAAAATGAAAAAGGAAAAACAAAGAGAAGAAAGAGAAATAGAAGTTATAGATAGAAGAGAAAAAAAGAATGAAAAAAGAAAAAAAAATGAAAAGAAGAAATCAAAAAGTAAAAAAATGATGGTGAATACAAACACAATGAGTGATTATGATATATCCGTCATCATCCATGACTTGTACTCGACGTAGCTATATTTTTTAAAGGATAAAACGATATAAAATATAAAATACAAAAAAAAAAATGAAAAAGAAAAAAAAATGAAAAAGAAAAAAGAAGAAGAAAGAGAAGTAGAGGAAAAAGATAGGAGAGAGGAACAAAAAGAAAGAAACGAAAAAAGAATAGAAAAGAAAAGAAAAGAAAAAAGAGAAAGAAAGGTTATAAATTGTAATTTTGAAAGTTAGGCTAAGAATACTCTCATTTTGCTAAAACCTAGGCTATTTTTGAAAGTTCCCCCCTTTTTTTTACTAAAATATCTTCTTTTCTTTCTTTATTTTTTAAAAAATAGAAACTGTATAATTATTGTATATAATACGTATCTGAATAAAAAATATATTGAAATTATATAGAATGTCTACACAAACAGTGTATTTATTGTATACTTCTGTATAGGACATGTATCAAAATTGTATAATTTTTGTGTAGAACATGTAGCTAAATAATTATTGTAGCTAAATGTCTTAACAGATGCGTATAAAATTGTATAAATACTGTATAGATCATGTAAATGTATATGATGCATACAGAAACTGTATCATTATTCTCTTATTCATATGTATATGATGTGTATATAAATTTTATCATTAGTATATAAAATATGTATATGCCTAGAATATGTATAAGAGTTATAATTATTATATATATATAGAGAGAGAGAGCAACAATTTCAATGTTACAAAACTGTATTTGATTGTTAACAAAGGCAATTAAAAATATTTTTTTAATAAAAAATTTACAAATAAAAATAGAGAAAAAAAAATAAAAGAGTAGCAAAAAGAACCGCGGCAGATAGGAGGAGAGCTAGCGAATTGGCTAAAAAGTTAAAAAAATTCAATTTGATAGTTATTTTCATAGAATTTGTTTGGATTACATTATCTTTTTTGTCCTTTCCCTATAAAAAAAGTTCTCATCCAACTAATATTAATTGTACGAAACACATTTAATAAAAGATTTCCACTAAGTATCCACTCAAACAACCAAAGGAACAAAAGTAGATGGAATACCTGATTGTATCCAGGTATTTTGTAGGATAACTTACATAAATCTTAAATTTTTAATGGGTTGTAGTATTTTTTATCATAGTTTTGTTAAATTATAAGATATCTTAAATTTTAATTTTTCTGATACATATCTTTAACCTTGATACATATGCATTGTGATATATTTATAACTGAATGGTTAGTTAAATAAGGAAATAACTGATTTTCAATTATTACCACTACTAAAAAAAAATTTGAAAAAATGACCACAAAATGTGGTCGAAAAAAACCGGCCACTGTGGTTGATTTTTTATTTTATTTTTTTAATTTAAAGTGGTCACTTTTTTATTTTTAAATATCAAAATAAATATTTCAATAATTTTTATATCAATTAGTATATATTTTAAAAATTAAAATTTAAAAACAAATAACAAAACCGACCACTTGTGGTCAGTTTTAGTGAAAAAAAATTAATTAAAAAATATTTTTAAAAATTGACCACTTGTGTACCAAAATGCCCTTTAATCTTGTGGTCCTAAACATGCCATGTGGAAAGTGAAAATTAAAGTATTGCCAAAAAAGAAAAGGGGTCATTCTTTTTTAAACGGACTAAAAAGGAAAGTAAGTTAATCCTTTTGAAACGGGGGGAGTATATGTATAATATTTTAAGGTACACCAGCCACCAAATACAGCCGCATACGATCAGCTCTTGAGAGATATTTCTTTGGGTCCAGTTGAATCTAGTGCAATGTTCCAATACAAAGTAAATGAATTTAAATTTTTCACCGAACAACACTCCAGAACAAGGAAAATAAATAATAGTGGTGCTTGGGTTAAGGGTGATGATGATGTTGATTACTTTGGCATCATACACGAGATCTTAGAACTGGAGTATGCTGGCTTCCCAATAAAAAAAATTATCCTCTTTCGATGTAAGTGGTTTGATCCAAGCACAAGAGGCACAAGAGTACATAAGGAGCATAACATCATTGAAGTGAAGCACAATAGGTCGTATCCTATTTACGATCCATTTGTTCTAGCACAAAATGCTAAATAAGTGTATTATGCTCCTTATTCATTGTGCAATGACAAGTCAGATTAGTGGGCTGTAATCAAAACTAAGCCTATAGGCCGAGTGACAGTTGAGAATGTGCTGGAGACTGCGTATCAAAATGAAATGCAGATTGATCACCAGCCAGTGGACGTTGAATTAGTGGACAGTTTGAATCACCTGGAAAATATATTTGAAGAAGTTAATATTGCGGAAGAAAAGACTGAGTGGGCAGGAGATGAGGAAACCTACGAAGAGGGTGAATGGTTTAGTGGAGAGTCTTCAGAAGAGGAAGATTAGTTATGTAGGTTGTATTTATTATGTATTGATGTCTTTATGCTCTGTACTATATATTTACCTTTATGTTTCTTGTTTAAGATTAATATACTGTTTAAGATTGTTGTTTTCACTTTTCCATGATTTATATAGTAATAAAAATATTTGTCTATATCTCGTGTTATTGGAGCGATTTGAAATGTGAATTAGTAACTTGAAATTAGTTACTTGGAATATTTTCTTATATATTCATTTTGTAGAAAATAACTACTTGTTAACTTAACATAATTTAGATGTTAGACAGAGGTGACAAGGGTAAGGGAAAAGTTGATACTACGAAACCAAAAAAGAAAAGACAACCTCTGCCTTATAGACGACCGACAGGTATTCATATATCTGAGGGTTAGTTTGCTGACGTGACAACACGGCTCTCATATTCTAGGTCGTCGGAGGATTCAATACCAACTCTTACGCATGTGGGGACACTTCATGGGTCTACACCGACTCATTCTGCTCCTATGACCGTGCCATCGCTAGCACAGTACTATAAGACGGCCGCTGGCCCATCCAAACATATACCATCATCGATACCCTCCTGCCGCAGTTACGCAGCTTCGCACAGTGATTTTGCTGGATCTATTGGGTTGTCAGATCTTCAGCTTGGAGGTATTCCATCTGGTGCTTCAGATCCGCCCACACCAGTGCATCCACCATCACTTTACTAGGCATCCAGGAGACAAAGATGATTCTGGGAGGATTTATCTTGTTTCATTTGCGAGAGGGTAAAATTTCTAAATATAATCACGTTATTCATTTTTTTCATTACTATATTATTATGCTCTATGAAATTACTATTTGATCTTGTGTTGTAGGTTTAGGACGGATGCTGGAGTTGGACAAAAGGCGCGAATATGCATTTCTCGGCACTTCAACGGATACTGGACCAGCTGGCAAAAGGTTTCAGAAATTAACAGGAAAAGAATATTTGAAGAATTTAAGGTAAGGATTTAACTTATTGACTACTTATTAATACTTTGTTAGAACAAAAGATTGAATATTATATTTTTGTTGTAGAAATTTTACTGGTGGGATGATGCAAAAATATTTCTTATAAAGAGGAACTTTTTCATAAGATGTAGAGCCAAATTTAATGGTCTCTTGGATTATGCCCGATCCAAATTGGTAAAACCTAAGTGGATTCCTGAAGCCACATGGCAACGGTAGCTTCGTCATTGGAGTAGCGAAGATTACCAATTGTTGAGGGAAAAAGGAAAGAAAGCCCAGGCATCATTCGAGGATGGCTCCCTACATACTGCGGTTGCCAGAAGTACTCTTGCTGTGCTGGAAAAAATGGTATGTAACTTTTACAGTTTAAATTATTTCTTTCTATTTAAATTTTTTTATTATTTGAACATTGATAATTTTTTCAAATGCAGGAAAAAGAAAAGGGTAGGGAAATACCAACAGATGAGCTATTCAAGGAGACTCATCTGAAAAAGAAAAAGAACCCGACTGATGAAGATGTCTGGGTTGAAGCTCGTGCAAAAGCTGTCCACGTAAGAAATAAATTTTGAATTTATGAATCTTTTTCTCAAAGTTGATATTATTCAATTATAACTATAATGTTTTTTGACTTTTAGTATTAACTTTACTTTGAATATAGGATGAATATACGCATCTTATTGGTGAGTATCGTAGTAGTCAGCCTCCAGAAAGTCAGGGTGACCCAATACCCCAACATGTAGAGGAGAAATTATGGGCAAAAGTTGTGGGTCTTGCAAATAGAGGTTATTTCTAAGGATACCACAAAAGTTTTTTTGACGATAATATTAGGTGTTCGTTCGGCGCTGCATACTCTAGCTTTTTAGTTGATAGAGAAACCATTAAAAGACTAGAAAATATGGTTTCTAAAATCACTGAAGAGCTTGCTGCACAGAGAGAGGCAGAAGAAGATGGAGGAGGCAACAACATCACAAATCAGGATGCTGCAGCAGCAGTTCAGCTCTTTCATTCAGACTGCGGGGGTTATTCCTTTGTGTCCTGGTGATGCAGTTCAGGCTACAAAAAGTCTAGGCCCCCTGGATGATTTCAGCGCGGATGAGGATACGAAAGACGAGGACGAATTCGATGATTATGACTTTTAGTTTTTTGATTTTTGTATGTGTTATACTTTGAATTTAGACATTTTGTTGTTTGAAACTATTGTTGTAGTTTTTTGATACTCACTTTTGTTGGACATTTTGTATGTGTTGTACACTTTTGAAAGTATATACATTTATTTTTTTGTTGTTGTTGCTGCTGTATTGCATTGTTGTTGTTGCATGCTGTATTTGAGTTTTGATTTTTATTTTTTAAAAATATTCTCAGAAAAACCGACCACAAGTGGTCGGTTTTATATTAACTTTAATTAATTAATTTAATAAAAAACCAACCACTTGTGGTCGGTTTATAAAAAACTACCACTACCTAACCGACCACACAATTTAGTCGATTTTAGTAGTGTACGGGGAGTAAATCACGCGCAAATCGTGGCATATATAAATACATTTGGTTCCAGATGTATCACAGTGATTCATATGGTAAAATTGCTCAGTACTCATTCAATATTCATCTCACTCAAAAATAAATAGTTTACATATGTCGAACATATGTTAAATGTATCAAACATTTATAAATGAATCAGTATTTATCATATGTATCATCAGTATTCTAACAACAAATGTATCACTCATACCCATTACCAATATAGTGACAACAAATGTATCACTCATATGTATCACCGTATATAGTACAAAAATGTATCGAGAAATTAACAACATTATATATGTATCAAGCTCATCAACTAAAGATTTATGTATCAACGCCAATGTAACAACCTAAAAATTTGATGAAATATGTGAAATTTGTGATTTTATATATTTGACTATTTTACCCCTCCCCGTAGTTATATTATGGTATTTCTGGAGTGTGGGAGTTATTGACATGATTTTCAATTCATTTGATACCATTTATGCGATATTGTGGTTTTTGATGGCTTCGAGAGCCTTATTTTAGACTTATGGGGATATCTTTTGATCCGTACGATAGATGATCAAACGGACTACGTCAACAACTCTGAAATATCAATTTTAGGCTAGGTAGACCTTTGGTTCAGGTCCTGATGTATCTGAGCTCATTTCGACCTATTGATCAGAAAGTTGGAAAATTAAAAATATGAGTTGGGTCCCATATTTGATCGAAACGACCTCGGATAAAAAGTACGACTTTCTCAGCAAATTCGAAATGTCAATTTTAGGGTGTTAGCATGTTTGGTAAAATTTTATGGCTTTTAAATCTCATTTCAACCCTCGATTTGAAAAATTATGATTTCGGATTTCAGGGGCAACTTTGTGAAATGATATTTTTTTTGAAAATTTGATATTGTCATCGCATCCGGAACGTCTAATTTAGTATGACTGCATAGTTTTTTTGCATGTATTGAACTCGAAACGAATTTCGGACACCCCATCGAAGTCCGGATTGGACTTTAAAATATGCAGTTTTTTTTGTGCAGTTTTTCTGCAATATATATAGCAGTTTTGGGCTCATTTTTTCATCTTGTCTCTTGAGAGTTAAACACTAAAATAGTATGGGAGCTTAAAAGTGAAGCTTGTGGGAGCTTGGATAGCTAGATTAATATCTGTTTCTTGGTTTTATTACGAAATTAAGTTAAGAATTCACCATTTTTTTAGTAATTTCTTGATTAATTTTTCAAAATTCAAAAATCTTAGGACTTGATTTTAAACCCCAATTTCACTCCTTTTCACTTGAATAATATTTTTATCTTATAATTACTAGTTTTTCATCAATATAACCCTTAAAACAACCCCGATTCTTAATTTCAACCCGAATTTTAAAAATTTTACCCGGTAAAGCTAAAAAATAGTTTTTCTTCGATTTGAACCTCATTTTTGACTCGATTTGACTTAGGTTTTCAGATACGGGTTCCTAAAAATATGTAAAACATGTTTTTGAAGTGAAGTTCCATTTTTTCCCTTCTTTTTTGGAAATTTATTTCGGGGGTCTGTTTTGACCCCCAAACCAAAAATAGTCAATATGAGTGTCGCTAGTTTTATTTTAATGCATAGATTTCATATTTGATATTTTTAGTGGAGTTCGAGATTGTTCGTGAAAAGTAATTCGTGGGTTCGAAGTGTAGCGGACCGATTTCAATTTTTGTGGTAGGTTATGGCTTAACTCTTTCAGACGTGGCTGGATAGTAAATGATACAAATTGCATGTTAAGGATGAGAACTAATCATGAAAAATGGCTATATATGTGTTGTGCTTGTGTGGGGGCCTATATGTGATATAATTATCGAAATAAGATATTATCTGAAATGTGTGACCGTGTGGGGTCCTATGTGATATTGAGAACCTTGAATACATGTGAATAATTGTATTGTGTTGTTAAAATTCTTAATGTGGTACTATTAATGTATTATGATTGTATTCCTACTTTATTGGCATATGAGACATGTGAAAATTCATGAATGAAATAAAAATAATGAGTGGATATTGGCGTAAGTGATTGTGAAAATGTATCATTGTGGTTGGTTGTGGAAATATATCATATGGTTGGTTGTGGAAATATATCATGTTGTTGGTTGTGGAAATACTCATTCTGATTGGTTATGAGCATTACATCTTCATAGCATACTTATTCATGAAACATTTGTATCACCATCGCAACATCTGAGAAACACTTGCAACACCTGATAACATCTTTCCGAGGGATGTACCAAAAATAAGATATGATATATGTGGATTGTATATGGGTTGACGAACCCTCCATGGGTCTTGCGTTAGGAGGCTTACCTCCGTAGGTGTATACGGGAATTATGCAATGATCTCGGAGGTTATGCGATGACTTCGTGCATCATCATCATCATATACATTGCACTTACTTTATTGTGTTTATTTTGTGTTGTATTGCCATATTAACTTGTCATTTATGTAATTTTCTTATCTTCTTTTACTTGTATTTGATGATCTTGTTTATGCATGTTCCCTTTTGTTCTACTTATATGTGATATAATGCATACTTGTGTTCTATCTTATTATGATGTTGCAATTATATGTGATATATTAGAACTATTAGTGCAAGCGGTATGGGCTACTGTTATGGGATATTTTCTGTTTGTAGGTGACATACCCTTAGTGTATATTTTATATGCTTTATTTACTACTTTGCTTGGCTAGCCTATGATACCTACTACGTACAAGTGGACCATACTCATGCCTACTGTGCCCTTTCGGTGCAGGTCCTAGCTCAAGTGCGCCTCAGCTTGCTTGACTCGGGCGATTGTTAGAGCTTCCAAGGTAGCAATTAGGCATTCATGCGTCCGATGTTCATCTCTATATTTCTATAGTAATTATGTCTTTATTAGTATCCGGAGACATATCTTATTCCTTCGTGGTTATTTTTCTTATATATTTGACTCCTAGATTGTATTAGTAGTTCTTACACTATTGATACTTAGTTTTGGGCATGATTGATATTTTGGATAAGTTCTTTACGTATTGTTATGGTTACTTATATGGTCCGACTTCATTCTAGAAGCCTTACCTTGGGATATTTCTTTCTTTTTCTCTTTTATATTAGTTTGGGTAATAGAATTACTTGTCAAGGCATGCCGCGACAAGTGCCATTATGACCCTCATTTTTGGGTCGTGTCAAATTGGTATCAGATCAGCCAAGTTTTATTGGTCTTAACGGTGTAAGAATGGGATATCTAATAGTGTCTCGCAGATCGGTACGTAGACATCCGTATCTATCTTTGAGAGGCTGTAGGACGTCTTTAGGAAACGTTCTTTCTTTTATTCTTCAATGTGCGAAGTTCTTTCATACCTTGTGTTCTGAGTTGTATTTCACTTATTTTGTATGGATGGTATAACTTATACTATATCTTTTTAGTTGAGAGATGCAGAGAGAGATTGGTGGAGATCGTTTGTCAGTTATAGACCCCATGACTCTCTTGAGATGACTTAGGATCAGTTTATCGAGGCTTTCGTAGAGAGACTTGTGCCTTTCAGTTTGATAGACCGTATGCAGGATGAGTTTGATTATTTGGAGCAGGGCTTCATAACAGTTATTGAGTCTAAGTCACATTTCCTTCCCTTGTTTAGATATTCCTATAATAGCACTTCTACTAAGTCTAATAAGATTCAAAAGTTCATGAAGGGTTTGGATATTTCTTTTTAGCTGGCTTCATCTCAGATGGTTGTATTTGGGGCTTCTTTTTAGAGTATTGTGGATCCTGCTAAGATGCCAGAGGGTATTCTTAGTGCATCTCAGGGAGGCACCAAGAAGGCATGACGTTTTAGTGAGTTCAGGAGTTAGACCTTTCAAGGAAGAGATTTTAGAGGTTCTCATGGATACCATGGTAGGCTAGTGGAGGCTTTACAGAGTTCAGGTGGTGGATCTTCTAGTTCAACAGTTTAGGGTCGTTGTTCAGGGCCAATTGTACCTTCTCCTATTGTGATTGGTCATAAAGATTGCTAAATGTGTGATGAGATTAGCTATGTGGCCAGGGACTGTCCCCGTTGGGTAATTTAGTCTACTCTTATTTCAGTGTTGAGAGGTAGGGGTTCTACCAGAGATACGAGAGGTTAAAAAGTGGAGCCCGTGGTGGTGGTCATGGGGCCACCCAGGTAGTTGGTGGTCGTGGCCAGTGTTATGCTATACCAGCCAAACCTAAGGTAGAGGCTTCTGAAGTTGTGATTACAAGTATCATCCCCATTTGTTTTAGACCTATATCTTTATTATTTGATCTTGGGTTGACTTTCTCCTATGTGTCTGCGTATTTTGCTTCGGGTTTTAATTTTATTAGTGAGCCTCTTTCCATGCCTATTTGTGTATCTGCCCTAGTAGGTGATTCTTTAGTGGTGGATTGGATGCATCAATCTTGGGTTGTGACTTTTACTAAGTGTGAGAATTTGGTAGACTTGCTTATGTTAGATATGATCAATTTTGATGTTATTTTGGTATGGATTGGTTGGCTCCTCATCATGTTGTCTTAGATTATTTCACTAAGAGTGTGACTTTAGTTTTGGTTGGTATGCCAAGGATAGATTGGAAGGGTGCACTTTATTCGGATCCTAAGAGGATTATATCTTATGTTCAAGCTCGTAAATTGGTTAAGAGGAGATGTTTATTTTACTTAGCTCATATTCGTGACACTAGTGTTGTTTTGCCTCCTTCCTTCGATTTTGTCTGTGTTGTCTGTAAGTTTATGGATGTATTCCTTACGAACTTGCTTGGTATGCCTCCGAATCAAGATATTTATTTTGCTATTGGTGTTAAGCCGGGCACTAAGCCCATTTCGATTCCTCCTTATAGGATGGACCCGACAGATTTGAAGTAACTGAAGGATCAATTGCAAGAGTTGTTGGATAAGGGGTTTATCTGACCTAGTGTTTCACCTTGGGGTATGTCTGTCTTGTTTGTGAAGAAAAAAGATGGGTCTATGAGGAAGTGTATTAATTATCACCAGTTGAATAAGGTGGCGATTGAGAATAAGTATCCTCTTCCTTGCATGGATGATTTGTTTGATCAACTTTAGAGTGTTGTAATGTTTTCAAAGATTGATTTGAGGTCTGGTTATTACCAGTTGAGGATTAGAGCTTTGGATATTTTGAAGATAACATTTGGGACTCAAAATGGTTATTAGGGGTTATTGGTCATGTCTTTTGGGTTGACCAATGCCCCTACCGCGTTCATGGAGTTGATGAACCTGGTATTTCGATCGTATCTCGACTATTTTGTTATTGTATTTATAGATGATATCTTGGTTTATTCCAAGAGTGAGGTTGAGCATGAGGAATATTTGTGGATTGTACTTCAGAGATTGAGGGATAAGAAGTTGTATGCTAAGTTCTCTAAGTGCGAGTTTTGGTTAGAGTCTATTTCTTTCTTGGGTCATATGGTGACTAGGAAAGGTATTATGGTTGATCCAACCAAGGTTGCAGTGGTTTGTGATTGGGCTAAACTTATTTCGCCCACCGAGATTCAGAGTTTTGTTGGCTTAGCAGGATATTATTAGCATTTTGGTGAGGGTTTTTCATCTATTGTAGCTCCATTGACCAAGTTGACCCAAAAGAAGATTTATTTTCAATGGTTCAATGCTTGTGAGGCGAGCTTTCAAAAGTGTAAGGATTTATTAACTTCAGCTCCTATCTTGACTTTGCCTAAAGAGGGCTTGGGTAGTACCATCTTTTGTGATGCTTTAGGTGTTGAGTTAGGTGTTGTGTTGATGCAGGAGAACAAGGTGATTGTGTATCTATCTCGTTAGTTAAAACCTCATAAGATGAATTATCCTATGCATAATTTGAAATTATGCATAGTTGTGTTTGCCTTGAAGTTGTGGAGGCACTACTTATATGGAGTCCATTGTGGGATCTTCTCAGATCTTCGTAGCCTTCAGTACTTCTTTACCCATCAAGATCTTAATATGAGGCAAGATTTTTGGCTTGATTTGCTTAAGGATTATGACTTTACTATTCTCTACTATCCGAGCAAGGATAATGTGATTATAGATGCCTTGAGCCGAAAGTCGACTAGCATGGGTAGCTTAGCGCATCTTTTGATCCAGGAGAACCCTTAGGCCTTAGAGGTTCAGTCTTTCGCTAACCAGATAGTTAGACTTGATATTTCAACGCCTGGGCATGTTTTGGCATTTGTGGAGGCTAGATCTTCTTTGATGGAGCAGATTCAAGCTCATCAGTTTGACATGTTGGATTGAGGTTGATTCGAGATAAGGTGTTGAGTTGGGCGGCTAAGGAAGCCTCACTTGATTTAGATGGAGTTTTGAGGATTGGGGCTTGAGTTTGTGTGTCAAGAGTGGGTGATTGGATTATGTTGATCTTGGAGTAGGCACATTGTTCTAGATATTTTATCCATCCAGGTGTGACTAATATGTATCATGATTTGAGGCAGCATTACTAGTGGGGTGGTATGAGGTGAGATATAGCGGATTTTGTGGCTCGTTGCCTATGTTGTCAGCAGGTGAAGGCCGAGCATATGATACCTAGTGGATTGCTTCAAAGGTTACCCATTCTCGAGTGGAAGTGGGAACGAATCACTATAGACTTTCTGATTGATTTGCCTCGTACATCTTATGTTTCTAACAGAGTTTAGGTCATTGTGGATCGATTAACCAAGTCAGCTCATTTTATTCTGGTTCAGGTCTTATTCAGTGCCGAGAGATTAGCCCATATCTACAGTAGTGAAAATGTGCATTTTCATGGTGTGCCGGTGTCCATTATTTCAGATTGAGGTCATGTGTTCACATTTCACTTTTGAAAGACTTTTTAGGATGAGTTGGGTACTTCGGTTGATCTTAGCACAATGTTTTACCCCTAAATTGATGGCCAGTCAGAGCGGACTATCCAGGTTTTAGAGGATATGCTCCGCGCATGCGTGATGGATTTTGGTAGTCAGTGAGAGAATCATTTGGCTTTAGCAGAGTTTGCATATAATAATAGCTACCATTCCGGTATTGATATGACTCCTTTTGAGGCATTGTATGATAGGCGTTGTCGCTCTCTAGTTGGTTGGTTTGATGTTTCAGAGGTGAGACCTCGACGTATGGACTTGCTCCATGAGTCTTTGGACAGATTTTGGGTTATTCAAGATAGACATAGAATGGCTCAGAGTAGGAAGAAGTATTATACTGATCATAGACTTTGTGCCTTGAGATTTGGTGGTTGTGATCGTGTTATCCTTCGAGTTTCACCCATGAAGGGTGTGATGAGGTTTGGGAAGAGGGGCAAGCTTAACCCCGGGTATATTGGTCCATTTGAGATTCTTTGTACTATTGGTGATGTGGCTTATAAGTTGTCTTTTCCCCTTGATCTATCAGCTGCTCATCCAGTTTTTCATGTTTCTATGGTTCATCGCTATATTCCTGATGAGTCTCATGTCATTCGTTGGGATTCAGTTCAGATAGATGAGTGGTTGTCCTTTGTTGAGGAGCCTGTTTTTATTTTGGCTAGGGATGTTAGGCAGTTGCGCTCTAGAGTTATCCTGTGGTTAAGGTTCAGTGGTGAATCGACCTGTAGATGAGGCTACTTGGAGGTTGAGTCTGATATGCGTAGTTCTTATCCTCAACTCTTCATTGATTTAGGTATTTCTTTATCTTAGTTTGAGGACGAACTAGATTTTTAGTGGTAGATAATGTAACGACCTAAAAATGTGATGAAATATGTGAAATTTATGATTTTGTGTAAGTTTACTATTTTACCCCTCCCCGTAGTTGCATTTGATATTTTTGGGGTGTGGGAGTGATTGACATGATTTTTGATGCATTTTGATACCATTTATGCGATATTGTGGTTTTTGATGGTTATGAGAGCCTTATTTTAGACTTATAGGGATATCTTTTAATCCGTGCGATGGATGATTGAACGAACTACGTCAACAGCTCCATAATATCGATTTTAGGCTAGGTAGACCTTTGGTTCGAGTCCCAGTGTACCCGAGATCATTTCGACCTACTGATCGGAAGTTGGACAATTAAAAATATGGGTGTGGGATCTACATTTGATCGAAACGACCTCGAATGAAAAATCCGACTTCGCCAGCAGATCCGGAATATCGATTTTAGGGTGTTAGCATGTTTGGTATGATTTTAAGGCTTTTAAATCTCATTTCGACCCGTGGTTTACAAAATTATAATTTCGGGGTTCAACTTTGTGAAAATGATATTTTTTAAAAATCTAATATCGTCATCGCGTCCAAAACGTTGAATTTAGTATGGTTGTATAGTTCGTTTGCATGTATCGAACTCGAAACAAATTCTGGACACCCCATTGAAGTCCGGATTGGACTTTAAAAAATACAGCTTTTTTTGTGCAGTTTTTCTGCAATATATATAGCAGTTTGGACTTATTTTGCTCATTTTTTCATCTTGTCTCTTGAGAGTTAAAATAGTATAAGAGCTTAAAAGTGAAGCTTGTGGGAGCTTGGATAGCTAGATTAACATCTATTTCTTGGTTTTATTACGAAATTAAGTTAAGAATTCACTCTTTTCTTAGAAATTTCTTGATTAATTTTTCAAAACCCCAAAAATCTTTGGGCTTGATTTTAAACTCCAATTTCACTCTTTTTCACTTGAATAGTATTTTTATCTTATAATTACTAGTTTTTCATCAATTTAACCCTTAAAACAACCTCGATTCTTAATTTTAACTCGGATTTCAAAGATTTTATCCGTAAAGCTCAAAAATAGTTTTTCTTTGATTTGAACCTCATTTTTTACTCGATTTGACTTAATTTTTCAACTTTAGGCTCCTAAAAATATGGCGAACACGTTTTTGAAGTGAAGTTTTGATTTTGCTCTTCTTTTTTGAAAATTCATTTCGAGGGTTCGTTTTGATCCTGAACCAAAAGTAGTCATATGAGTGTCGTTGGTTTTATTTTGACACATAGATTTCATATTTGATATTTTTAGTGGAGTTCGAGATTATTCATGAAAAGTAAGATTGTGGGTTTGAAGTGTAGCGGATCAGTTTTGACTTTTGAGGTACGTTGTGGCTTAACTACTGAGCTGGGTAGTAAATGATAATACAAAATGCATGTTAAGGGTGAGAACTAATCATAAAAAATAGTTATCTATATGTTGTGTGTGTGGGGGGGCCTATATGTGATATGACTGTCGAAATTGAGATATTATGTGATATGTGTGACCGCGTGGGGTCCTATGTGATACTGATAGCCTTGAATACATGTGAATAATTGTATTATGTTGTTAAAATGCTTTATGTGGTACCATTGATGTATTATGATTATATTCATACTTTATTGACATATAAGACACGTGAAAATTCATGGATAAAACAAAAATAATGAGTGGATATTGGCTCATGTGGTTGTGGAAAAGGATCATTGTGGTTGATAGTGGAAATATATCATGTGGTTGGTTGTGAAAATACTCATTGTAAGCATTACATCTTTATATCATACTCATTCATGAAACATTGATACCTCCGTCATAACATTTGAGAAACACTTGCAACACCTGATAACACCTTTCAAGGGATGTGCCGGAAAGAAGATATGATATATGTGAATGTATACGGGTTGACGAACCCTTCATGAGTCCTGCGTTGGGAGTCTTGCCTCCGTAGGTGTATACGGAAATTGTGCGACGATCCCAGAGGTTGTGCGACGACCTCGTGCATCATCATCATCATCATCATATACATTGCACTTACTTTATTGTGTTTATATTGTGTTGTATTGCCATATTAACTTGTCATTTATGTAATTGTCTTATCTTCTTTTACTTGTATTTGATGATCTTGTATATGCATGTTTCCTCTTGTTTTACTTATATGTGATATAATGCATACTTGTGTTATATCTTGTTGTGATGTTGCAATATGTGATATATTAGAACTGTTAGTGCAAGCGGTGTGGGCTACCGTTGTGGAACATTTTCTGTTTGCAGGTAACGTGCTCTTAGTGTATATTTTGTATGCTTTATTTATTACTTTACTTGGCTGGCCTATGATACCTACTGAGTACAAGTGGACCGTACTCATGCCTACTGCACCATTTCGGTGCAGGTCCTAGCTCGAGTGCGCCTCAACTTGCTTGACTCGAGCGATTGTTAGAGCTTCCAAGGTAGCGGTTGGACATTCATGCGTCTGATGTTCATCTCTCTCTTTCTATAGTAGTTATGTCTTTATTAGTATTCAAAGACATATATTATTCCTTTGTGGTTTTTTTTCTGATGTATTTATCTCTTGGATTGAATTAGTAGTCCTTACACTATTGACACCTGATTTTGGGCATGATTGGTATTTTGGATAAGTTCTTTACGCATTGTTATGATTACTTATATGGTTCGGCTTCAGTCTAGAAGCCTTACTTTGAGATATTTTTTCTTTTTCTCTTTTGTATCAGTTTTGGTGATAGGCTTACTTGTTAAGGTACGTCGCGATAAGTGCCACCATAACCCTCATTTTTGGGTCGTGATAGCCAAATTCAATAGCTAATTTGCAGACCATTGCAATGGTCATCGTCATTGTCATGATTACGCAGAAAACTATCAGATTTTTTTGCTTCTACAGTATGGAGATCTTTCAAAAGAATATGAATGCTTGTCAACATGAAGCACACAGTAAATTTTTTAAAATTTTAAGGGAAAAAAATTAATAGAGATGGAAAAATTTGAACCAAATTGTAAATTGCAAATGATAAGATCTGATGCAAATTTTTTAATTTAATTTTTTAAGACATTTAAGAGATTCTCTCTCATTATTTACTCTCCTAAAATAAATGCAAATTTACTACTTTCTTATTTAATATGTATCAAGAGGAAAAGGAGAAATAGGAGATTTTATAAAATATTTTAAAATACAAGAGATATTATATATTTATGCTTCTTAAGTTTGTGTTTTTATGTAATTTATCATATTTTGTATCTACAACCCTAGTGAATATTTGGCTCAAAACTGTGGTCATTGGGCCGAAAGAATATGCAACCTTGTAACTTGTAACCAATCAAGCCACCCACAGTTAGTAGTGAGTTGTTTTTCGAGTTTTTACCTAAAAGTATCAGTGACAAAAAAAAATATTGTATGTATATATAATGCATTGATATTATATAAATATTTATGTGATATTATGTAATATATCAATACTATACATACATACATATATATAATTTATATTCATATCTATAATATATTAAAAGTGTGAAGACCCTTAGAAAAGTGATTTAAACTTTTTGTCCTTCATTAAAAGTATTTGCTTTAGACAATCGTCTTTTCACTATTTTTTTTAAATATTTTAAAAATTAAAATAAAATAAATATATTTATGGTAAATTTTTCGATATTAAAAGTTATTAAAATTAATGATAATTAATATTTGCATTTCCTTATTTGAATTATATACCTTAAATATATTAGGACTCCTATTTATTATCTAAGTCGCAACACAATACCTATTTCACGTGAACTGGAATACCTAACAACAATTTCTCTTCGCTGTATAAAAAGTTTTTGTGCGTAGTATTTATTTTCTATAGCTTACTGATTTTATTTTGTTTTCTAATGGGATTTGTTTGTGTTTTTCAGTGATTTGGTTGCTACAACTTATTCATTTCTTTTTTAGTGTTTAAGGATATGAAGATTGCAAATACACTTCTTGATTTTTTATGTTAACTGACGTCAAGCGGTCAAGGTAAAGTTTCTTGACAAGCATCACACTGACAAAATTTATAAGTTTATTTATTGTGTTTGAGTTGTCAGTATTTATTAATTGTTAAACAAGTTAAGAAGTTCTAAATTATTATTGTGAATTGGGTCGACATCTTTTTTGTCGAAGAAGTAATTGAAAAAATTAAAAGTTTATCGCTTTTCTTATTGATTATTAAATTTTTTCTTATTCAATTTGTGTAAAAATTTCTAATCTTTAGAAATCTAAATAATTCTCTCTAATCTATTTCAGATATTCGTAAGATATTTTCGCGATCTACTATTTTTGATTTGGCTGTTAATATTTTATCTTATTGAGAATTCTTTTTTCATGTAAACAATAGAATATCAATATAATCTACTCTTAAAGAATTTTATTTACGGGGAGATTGTATAAACTTTTGTTTTTCACTTTTAGCTTTATGCTGAACTTATTTGATCTAATGTATATTGAGGTGAATGACAAATATCTAATTAATTAAATTCTTTTAATAATGAAGATATTAAATATTTTTATCCGTGTTCAATCATATTCAATTAAATTTAAATTACACTTAAAAGAAATATTTTACAACTCAAACATGCATATTGTCTAATGATATAGTAACTTTTAAAAAATATATATAATCACTAAGATTAGGTATAAATACAAATATATTATAGTTCTTAAACTAATGTTTCTATTATTTGAAACTTTGACATCATTTAAAAGTTTGTTTATTTTCCTTCTTGAGTGGATCATGCACGTTAAATAACACGCTATTAGTTTATTATTATAAATTATATTATATTATATTCTTTTTTAATTTAACCTTTTGTATTGATAAAAAATACACGTGCAATGCACGTAAGACTAAACTAGTATATATTAAATGTGTGAAAACCCTTAGAAAAGTGATTTGAACTTTTTGCCCTTTATTAAAAGTCTGTACTTTAGACAAAATTATTTTTTTTACTATTTTACTTCATTTATTATATCATTATGTTGGAATATTTAAATATAAGAATTTCTATTACATTTGGTAAAAGAAAAATATCCTTTGAAAATATTTCCTTAAAAAACACAAAAACTATACCCTAAAGTTTCAAAAGAAAAAAAAACAAGTTATTTTATTTTTTTAAGGAAAAAAATGAAAACACGTAATTAAATTTTGTGAGGAAAAAATTTTCAATTTTCTAAAGTTGTGTTGTAGTATTAATTTGATACCATAATTTATTTTTTTTCCTTTTCAAAACATAAGAATAAAAATATTCCATATTTAGATAATTCTTTTTTGTCGGAAAAGGTATTGGAGAATTCTTTTTTTCATTAATTTAATATCATAATTAATTTTTTTCATTTCGCAACATAAAAATAAAAATCTTCCATATTTCAATTTGATACCATAATTATTTTTTTTCTTTTTCGCAAAATAAAATAAAAATATTTCATATTTAGATGATTTTTTTTTTGTAGGAAAAGGTATTGGAGAATTCTTTTTTTTTTTTTTACAATAATATAATAACATTCACAATATAAAGTTTGTTGGCGGAGATGTTCTAATAACTACTTTTTTTATGAGCTCTAAAGGTGTTATCTACAATCACAAAAGGTTAGGTTTAATTTTATTATTCTAATATTTTGATTATCGTATTATTTTATTATAATTTATGTTATGTTCAAGTCTTGTTGCAGATGAATGGTTATGTTTGATGATATTGTTGTAATATTCTCGAATACAATAGTTTCTGTTCTGTTATTATTTGTTATTTTTTCAAATGATAGATTAACGTGTGATCGGGCTTTGAGGATTTTTCTTAAGTTTAGGATTTAATCGCATTATTATGGTGTCTCGTTTATCGTATTGTTCTACTGAGTTAATAGTGGTAGATGAATGTTCGGTCAAGCTTTGAGGAATTTTTATGTAAAATTTCGATTTAAGCAATTTATTTTGTTATAGTTTCTGATCTATTACTTTCTGTTGTTTTTGTTATTATTCGGGATGTGATAATTCACATCATAGGAGACGATCAAGATATCAATACTTCATATATGGCTTGGCATGAAGCACACGTGCAAAGCACATACATTTGACTAGTATATATATACATATATATATATATATATATATATATATATATATATATATATATATATATAAATACTCTTTATATATCAATTTCTTATGACATCTACATTAATTTAAGATGCATATATTAAACAACAAAGTGACCATCAAATAGCGAAGAAGAAGAAGGAATATGAACATTAAGGTGAATGGAATCGCGGACAATGTGATCTTAATTACAAGATAGTAGAAAGGCAAAGATATGGCACAACAGGAAAGTTGACATGTAAGCCAGCAATCAGATATCTGCATTAAAGCACCAAATAAGGATAACAGGCTTTAAAATGTAAAGCTTGGAAACAAAGGTTGGTTATATTACACATTTTTCTATAATTAAAATTAATTTTATAGTTACTATATTTGACAAACAAAAAGCAAGCAATTACATGGCATTGCCTCCGGGTGACTTTGAATTTTTTATCCCAATAGGAAAAGTCTTTAAATACTAATCTTCCTTCCTTTTTAAGCATAATACAATTATAATTTTACCCCTCTACACCTCAAATATTTTTAAACTTTTCATACTCATTTGTCTCTCAAATTCTATTTTTATTTTTATTATTTTGACTTTTTTATTTTTCTTTTAATTTTATTTTCATGTTTTAATTCATTTGTCTCAATCTTTATTTTTTTCTCTTTTTTGTTTTTTATCAAACATTATCTATTTCTTTATTTTTTTTCCTTTTTCAATTCATTTGTCTCAACCTTTATTTTTCTTTTATTTTTAGTTTTTATCATTTCACTTCTTTTTCCTCATTTTTCTCAAACTTTATTTTTAGTTTTTTCCTCTCTTTTTTGTTTTTCTTATTTTTTCTATTCTTCGCTTTTTTCTTAATCTTTATTTTTTTTGTCTTTTTTTTTTCTCAATCCCTTTCTTTTATTTTTCTATTTTGTTTGATCTCGTTTTTTTTTCTCAACTTCTATTATATTTTGCTAATAAATAAAAATATTAAATAATCCGCAATGGGATTTTCTTTTTTGGACATCAAAGCAAATTTAAGGGCATGAATTATTGTTAGGAAGTCTTTTGGGATAAGTTTTGACTCTAAGAGAAAAATTATAGAACAACTCATAAATCACGGCACAATTGCTAGTGTCAAATCTTGCTTGTGGAGAATAACTTATTGTTTGAAAATCCTTGAGTTAAGTCTTGCTTATAAGACAAGAGTTATAGAACATCTTATAAATAAAAAAATAATGTGGTAGTGTCAACACTTGTCCATTGGGCACAACTTGTTCTTTTGGGAGGTTCTTGGACTAAGTTTTGTCTTAGAGGCAAGACTAATAGAGCATCATATAAATCAAGATACAATATGATAGTGTCAACTCTTGTCTATGGGGCGTAACTGTTGACACCCAATTTTGACCTTCCGATACTTCATTTAGGCTGCTATTTTAATAAAATCGTTAATTTTTAAACATTAATATTTTTGCATATTTTTCTTGCATCAAACAGATTTTCGACATATTGCATTCATAATTTAGAAAAATGCATAAATAATTTTATCATCTTTTAGCATCATTTTTATAATTTTTTAAATTAAATATGATATTTTACATAATTTTATTAATTAAATAATTTTTTCACGTAATTGTGCACTCTCACGATTTTTTTCGCAAACACATTGTCTAATTTTCCATTATTTAATACCATTTATCTGAGTATTTTTATTTATTTACTAACATTATTATTATATATATTATTATTTATTATTATAATTTATTTAATTATTATTATTTAATTATTATTATTATTCAATTAAATTATTATTATTTGTTATTAGTTATTATTTAATTACTACTATTATTATTTACTACTACTTGCATTTAAATAGCGGCCTAAATTAATATCACTTTGTCAATTTTGGTCCAAATCATTACAACTCTAACCATAATTCACTTGACCCATTACAATTCTAGCCGGATTGCATACAACTCATTTCAATTTTAGCCACGAATATTTCAAAGTTAACCAAATCAAACTATTGACCCCATTTTAATCTCAGCCGATAACCAAGTTTGATCCAACGGCTGAGATGCCTCAACACCTTCTTTTCTTATTTAATGCCACAAATTCTAATTTCTGCAACAAGTCTCTCTCTCTCTTCCGCCTTTCTCCCTCAAATGCTCTCTCTCTCGCTCAGAGGGAGGCAGCCATGGCTGCCAAACACCGTCCACACCGGATACCAACCATGACCAAGCATCGTCTCTTCTTCTCCCGCATCAACAGCCTCCTCCATCATCTTTCTTCTCCGGCGTCACGAGGGACTCAGTTGCCGAAGCTCCATTATTCCAAGCCATCATCAAGTCGTTGTCCCACCTCAGCAGATCTATCACCGCCGCCCATAGCAACACTAGCACCAGCACGCCAGCGCCACTCCACTCTCCAACCCTCTCCACGAACCAGCCCCAGCGACGATCGACCATCCCCCCGCTCAGATCCGACCTCCACCTCCAATAGTCGAGAAATACCAACGACGCGCCACCCCCATATTCAACTATTATTCGGTTTGATCTCCCTAAACTCAAATTGCATGTTTGTTTGTTTGAATTAAAGTTTTGTGACATGTAACTTTGGATTGTGATTAAATTCATGTAATTATTTATTCATGTTCATCTTTGGGTCTGTTATATGTGAAAACGCCTAATTTCTTGCAACTTGACATTTTTTTATGCCTCTTAGTTAACATGTGTAAGAAAATCTCAACTTCTTTTGTGGCTTGGTTTTAATTTTCTAACAAGATGCTTATTACTAATCACTGCAGATTGTTTGTTTTCTAATCTCTTGATTAATTGCGACAAATTTGATACTTTCCTATTTATGGTAAACTTGATTTTAATTGATTTTTACTTGCTTAACTTATGAAAATTCATTCTTGTTAATTGATTTTGCTAAACACATGCTCTGTTATTTTTGGACTGATTTGTGGATGATTGACTGATTGATTGGCCCCTTAATTGATTCTGATAATTTTGAAAATATTTCTTTCCTTTTACCTGATCAATTGGGATTGATTTTCAAAATATTGCTTTTCCTTTTACGTGTTGGCTAATTGGACCTTAATTCATGGCTTCTTCACTATATAAACAACTCTTCTTTTTTAATTAATTCACAAGTTCAACACCTCTCAATTTCTCACTTCTCAATTCACAACACTCAAGTTCTATTACAATCTACTACTACTATTTCAAACAAAGTACTAGTTACTTTAAGGCAATTAATTACTCTAAAGGTGCTTTGGTATTTCCTTCAAGAGTATTGAAAGCATCTCGCATACTTTATTGTTATGTGGGTTTGGCCATTTTTGCTCTTATTCTTTTATTGCTGCTCACGGGTGAGTCCTTAAATCGATGCAATATTTTTAAACTATGTGTGTTGACTATATCATGTCACGAAAATTAGTAAGCATGTCTATAGAAAATAATTGTTTCATGCTTGTATGCTATATGTTTGTATATCTCGTGCTTGTCATGCTATTTAGTTGTGTTTAGCAGGTTTGAAAATGAAAGAGTCGCCAGAGTAGATATCATTATCTTGTATTAGTCAGTATCATTAGTTTTAGTATAATTTTCTTTTCTTACTTTTATTATGTGATGTGTAATATTTGTAAATATACTTTTATTATTGTAATAAATAAATTTTGGGGACTGCTTTTGGGGGGCGAAGATTACGTGCTCTATGAACGGAGTGGTAGGCACAATTTAGATTTTTACGTGTCTTTTATGCTATATGAAACATTTAGGCAAAATGCGACTTAAAATCTATTAACGTACTTACTTGGCCGTCTAGAAATCCTGCTTTAGGAATTTTAATTAATTTTGATATATTGAATTAAGTTTTGGCAACATGGAAATCGATGAATACTGTCTACCACGTATTTTGAGCATCAAAGTCATTTTTCATCACATTCTAGATATTCATATTGATTCTCACATATTAACATATTAAAATAGACATCAATACATCTTAGCATATTTGACATCCAACGTATTGCTAAATTATTTGACATCAAGCATATTAGTAGATTATTGATATCAAGCATGTCACTGTATTAGTGTACTTGGTCGCATGTTAAACATAAGTATGAGGCATGTTCATCTTATATTTAATTAATCTTTTAGTATGTCTAATTAGTTTTACAGCACATCTAATTAATCTTTCAGCATGTCTAATTAATTCTTACACATGATTAATCAATTTTTAGCATATTTAATTAACTGGTTAGCATGTTTGATTAATTGGGCATGCTCAACATAACTCTCAGCATGTCCAATAACATCTTTAGCATGTTCAAATATAATATAGCATGGCAAAAGGTTTGTTTTTTAAGACATCTTTAGTATGATTGATACACTTTCAGCATGTCACTATGAATACAACTGTTGTTATAGAAAATACATACTTTTGAGCACTTTTTGATATGTTTAAACACTAAAATAAGTATATTATGACATTCTTAACATGTTAATGTCTTTTAATATTCTTGTTGATGTCCTATGTTCTCATTTATATTTACAACACTTAATTCACAAGCACATTTTTTGTTTGACTCATTTACCACACTTTGGACATCTCTCATAAATACACAATGATATTACATTCACGAATCACAGTCGTCCCTTATCACTAGTTGTTGAACATTTAGACACTGTGCCTATAGGTTAATGATAATATAATTTGATTGTCTTTGCGTGTCATCACACTAATTAACATTAACTAATCAAGAGGCTAACTTGGGATTATTACGTGCTACCTGTTGTCCAATATGTTCGCACTTCAAGTTCTAGGCAACATAGTTTTCTTTTAGTCTAGAACACAAATTTAAAATAGCAAAGTCCAATGCCTCTTAGAGGACAGTCGGGACGTTAAATATTACTAAAAACGTTAGTTTTGTCCTTGTCATATAACGCCCTTGGACTTGACATCCAGCCTAGGTGGGGTGGGATGGGTAACCCTTTTCAGAAATGATGATCCCAAAAAATATTAACGGCGAGGCTAATGACATTATTACTTGTCTAAGAGTTCAAAAATTGGGTTGGATGATGATTAACAAGATGGGTTTCTGATCCGAATAAAACCAAAACATCTCTTTGTTTGACTCGGATGATTTCTTTTAGTCTTTTTATTTATTTTACATGTTTATTTGGGATAGCTAGTTTATTATAAAGCGGTCCCTTTTTTATTATAAATTATGTCATTTCTTTCTCCTCGCTTATCTTATTTCTATATTTTTTATTTATTTTATCACCTAGATAATCGATAATTAGCATTAACAAATGACATGTGTTTGCTTATTAATTATCTTATCGCTTAGTTAAATAGTAAATTAATAATAAAAGAAGAGACCTCTATTTGATCACATAGAATCCCCATGTAAAGTATGAATTCGGCCGAGAACCACCTTTGTGGACCTCGAAAGGAGCCTAACACCTTCCTTTTGAGGTAATTTGAACTCTTACCTGAACTCTGGTGAACTGAGACAAAACGACAAAATAGGTTCGTAGTAGCCTAGATCGGTGCCCTAATGCACCTTAATACATTAGGTGGAGACTCTTTACACCTTCTCTTAAACGCATCCCAAGAGTTTGTCAAGTCGAATCCCACCTTCCGTGAGGTAAAAGAGGCACGGCAGAATGGTGAATCTGCTGGGGATATTAGGTTCTAACCATCACGAATTTGTGCTTTATATGGGATTCTCTTTATTTGTTTTTATAATATTTGCTTTTGACATGATTTTATTTTCTATATGTTCTTTTTGTATTATTCATTCACATCATGATTTATCTGTCCCTTCTCCTTCTTTATTTTTATATTTATGTTTATCCACACCTACTTTGATGTTAAATGTTTCTATTTGCTAAAGCATGATTATCGTATGTTGTTACGTGCTATATGTTATTGCTTTCATAGAATTGGCATTCCGCTCATACTTTTCTCCACTTGGACCCTCTTTTATTTTCTTTCTACGAACGGTTGCGTGGTAGCACGGACATTCATTCCAAAAACATCATTCGGGAAATTTCTTATAGATCGGTCGATCAGCGGTGCGTTGACAACCACAAGCTTTCCCACTCTCGAGTTGCCCACTCGGGGGAACCATGTCATAAACCTACTCCTATCCTTTGGGCCTTGGCTACATATTTATTTTATTAAGGAATATGTGTATCATTCAACGTATGATGCCTTGGCATCCTTGACGCGTTGAATGTTAGTCTCACTCAGAGTCCAAAGAGGTTTACAACCTCAAAAGGACTCACAATTATTTGCTATGTGTTGCATTACCATGTATGCATTGATATCTTTCTTATCATGTTGTTGTCTTCCATTTCCTAACCGATCCTTATTCTTAGTGTTCCTTATTTTGGTGTTCTTTACTCTCAATACCCTTATCATGTTGGGACCCTACAATGCACTCTTAGGTTCTATTCAAAACTTCCCTTCAATCTGTCCTCCTAACTCATTTGTTAGTACGTTAATTCCCTCCTGGGTTTAACTCGTCTTATGATAAAATGTTTTAGTCTTATTCACAATCTTTTAGTACAACCTATCATTTAGGAAATCTTCTTCCTATTGCTACTAACGTTTATATACTACTGTCTTACCATGATTCTTGAATAGTAATATCATTATGTTCATGTCGCACTCCAACCTTCACAATCTCTAAGTTACATAGAGCTCTCATAACATCTATTCACTCTGAATGAGCATAACTCATTATTTTCAAATGAGTAGAATATTCATTCTAGACTTCCGTGCGTACTCGTTGTTTCTAATTACAAGTCCTTTTTCTTAGGTTGACTAAAGTTGAACATCAGAAATGGCCAGTCAAGCAATGTTTATTGACCTTGTTAATAGCGAAGCTAAGCATGAAAGCTTGAGGTTGCATCAAAACAGAGTCATTTCGAGCATCAGAAGAAGAATGGAGCTAATTAGGGGAATAATGACTGATATTCGAGGTTCGTTTGAGATTCCACCAGGTTTTTCAGAGCCGCTATTTGAAGCTAACTTCAACCCTCCCATCCACACCACAGAGTCCCCTATATCGGAAACTTTACCTACATCTGATCATGATACGCCCATGTCCCCAAGTCAGTTTTCAATTGCATTGTTAAAAAGAACTTATTGAGTTGACAAATACGGGTAAGGATAAAAATATGGAAGGACAAGTCCCAAAGCATGAGACAGGATCATCTCAACAACCCAAAATGAATAAGTCACTCAAATCAAGGGAAGAAGACAAGGATAAAATTGTGGACCTGAACTTTTCATTATATGATGGGCCAGGAAACCCTCATTGTCATTTGAAGGCCTATCTTAATGAACTAGCAGTTATAAAGCAAAGTGATGGTCTCAAGATGAAGCTCTTTGTATGTTCACTTACAAGTCCAGCATTGATGTGGTATGCAAACAAAGGCCCTAGCGACTGGGTTTCTTGGAATCATTTGACAACTGATTTTATTAGGCAGTTGACAATAAGCTTAAAAGGAAGCTCACAGTCGAGGCAAATTTGGTTAGGCCACAATCCAAGAATAAGGGAAAGACAATTATCGAGGAGGCATTCAAACCTTCAAAGCTTGAAATAAGCGCACCTCAACCTCAACTGATATGGTGCCCAGCCTCAGAAATCATCCCAACCTCTAATTATGTCCAAGCCTATTATCTTCATTCCTTTACAAAACCTCTTCCACAGACTGTTTGGTACCCCTTTTTATTTGTTGCACCAACATCAAACAACATTCCAGTTTCTTACCTAAGTTCACTCACAAATCAATAATCTAACAAATCTACCAAATCTCAATGCAAGCTTCAAAAAAATCTACCAAGATAGTACACTCCTTTGATTGAACCCATAGCTCAACTTTATGAGAGACTAAGGATGGCTGGCTACACCACTCCTATTCCCACAATTGTCATGAATACATGTGCGCCATGGTTTGATCATTATAAAATTTGTGCTTATCATTCAGGGATGAAAGGACATGCCACAGAAGAGTGTTGAGCTTTAAAAGAAAAAATTCAAGCACTGATTGACGACAAAGTGATAAGTGTGATGCAGTTGAATCACGATGATGAGTGATTTACTAGGCTTGACTTGAAACGATTCTACATTGGTGAAGATGACAACATATTGATTCTCCGCTCCATATTCTCAAGTATTTGAAATTCCTTCAAATTTTACATTCTGCAGTTTTCTTTTTACTTCTTCCTTTCTTATGTAATGTGAACTACGGTCAACCTGATTTCCCTATATGAGGGATACGTAGGCACTCATTTAATGAGTTCCGTCTCACCATAATAAAATTTTCTTTTCCCCTGCTTTATTACTTTTCTATATGGAGTTGGATGAATCAAAAATATGATATGAATAAACAAATATAATGTTCAACAAAAGTCTTGTTCATTTTCTATCTCTCTTACCTTCTTTACGATAACAATTGCAAAATCAACATCATACCCTATCGTTATCATGTTTCATGCATTAGGAACTCAAATCTTTATGCCTAGAATGCTTATTAAGGCTTAGTCTTCCTCCTAGAATGACTTTTGTTTTGTATATATTATGTGTTGAACTTATGCATTATGTGGTAAATTTTTGCCTTACTTATTTTTATTTTTTAAGGTTGTCTAGCATTTGAACATCGAACTTAAGTGACAATCTACAACCTAACAAATATGCTCAATATCCAAAAAGTTTTCAACTCACCTTCTCATCGCCTAAGGAAAAATGCTATGACTCCTTATCCTCACCTTACCCACACCCCTTCTAGGTAATTTTCTTCTACACGTAACAGTCTTGAAAGTGAAAGGTTCAATTCAGAGAAACGTTGGCAAAGGCTTTGTGACTTAGAGAGAAGGATGAAAGAGGAAATGAGTTCTAGGGGTATCTACGATTTGAGGTATGAGAAATTATGTATACATCTGTGGGTTGAATTACCTCCAGGATACTAAATTCCTAAGATCAATAGATTTGATGGGCATGGGGATCCAATCACACATTTGAAGGAGTATTGCGGCAGGTTAAAATGAGCCTCTCCTTATAAGACTGTTTATTCAGAGTTTGTCAGGAATGGCAGTCACATGGTTCGCCCAACAAGACTTTGACAAGTGGCATAATTGGGAAGAATTGGCTCGAGATTTTGTGAGGCAATACAAGTTTAACATCAATACTGGTCCGACAATGTGAGAATTGCTCGAGATGAATAGAGCGACCCATGAATCTTTCGAGTAATATGCAACTCGATGGAGGTTAGAGGCTTCCAAAATATGTCCTACTGTACCTGAGGAGGAAATAGTCCAAATTTTCCTCAAAACACTAGACGAAATATACTTTCAGAAAATGTTCGCCCTAGTCAATCACAATTTTGAAAGTCTAATTTCGATTGGAAAGAAATTAGAATATGAAATGGAGAATCCATCCAAAGGAGAGAGAAAAGGTTCATCGCCCTCCATACCTCAAATACAAGGCCATTAAAATTATAAAGCAACCTACTCTGTTTATGGTTCTTGAGACAAGGCTCAATCCTACTCTGTCCAACAAGATTCAAGACGTTCACAAAAAAAACATAAGGTGCATCATATGAATTGACATTCCTGTTTCACGTCACTATTTTACCAGCCTTACGACTTGCAACATTTTCTCGTTTTCTCTAAATTTCCTTGAACTCATGAACTACGTTCGACCTTACTTCCATTTGGATACGTAGGCAACCCACTTTGGGTTCGGTCTTTATCTAATAAACCACTTCTTTCCCCCCTCTTTCACATTCCTACACTTTCAAATCGTCAAGCTAATTAACCCAACTCTTGATCATATAAAGGCAGATTACATTTGAGGTTACGATATTCAAATATAGGATAATCATTTCTCTTGGATTAATGTTTTCTTTTGAGTGGTGCGGGAATATAAGACTGTAACTGGGGCAGAACTTTTGAGAGGATCTCAAAAATTCTACGTGGGCATGACATCGGCATAAATTATAAACTGGGGCAGAATTTTTGAGACGACCTCAAAAATTCCAATAAGCAGACTGTGGAATTCCTATAACGAGTTAGTCCTATACTGGGGCAGAAATTTTTGAGTAATCCTAAAAAATATCTTAACAAGAGAACAAGGATCCGCAAAATGTTGCGCCGTCTCAAAATATGTCACAATCAACGATTCGACAAAATTTTCATGTTTATTCTAACAAATTTTACTTACAACTTTCAAAAGAAAATTTTCTTTTAAAACATGATCTTTCTTTTCAAAAATGATTTATCTTTTAGTTTCTATCTGTCTACCCGAGTGAAGGCCCAGGAAAAACTCATCAACAAAGACGACGACATCAAGAGGAGGACACTTCAGTGAAGGCGGAAGCACAAATCAACCTCCCCTTTTTACAAACTCACAATTTTTCTTTGAGTACAGGATTAACAGGAGCAGATAACAAGAATCACTCCATCACAAAGAGCCCAACGGCCAACATCATAACGAGTAGCTCAACAGTTGATCGAATAATATAACGGATACAGTTTCTTTCTCACTCAACTTTATATACATCTGTGCTAACCATTTTTAACAAGTACAGGTTACTCCATGTCGAGAAGCCAAACAGCTGATCCAACATCGAGAGGTTCAACAACTGATCCAACGTTATAATGAAAAGCCAAACAACTGATCCAACATTGAGAGGTTCAACAACCGATCTAACATCATATCAAAAAGCCAAACAGTTGATCCAATATCGAGAGGTTCAACAGCTAATCCAACGTCATATCGAGAAGCCAAACAGATAATACAACATCGAGAGGTTCAACAGCCGATCCAACATCCTATCGAGAAGCCAAACAACTGATCCAACATCGAGAGGCTCAATACTCGATCCAACACCCCATCGAGAAGCCAAACAACTAATCCAATGCTATATCAAAGGTTCATCAGTCGATCCAACATCACAACGAGAAACCAAATAACTGATCCAACATCGAGAGGTTCAATAACCAATCCAACATCCTATCGAGAAGCCAAACAATTGATCCAACATCGAGAGGTTCAACAACCAATCTAACGTCCTATCGAGAAGCCAAACAACTGATCCAATATCAAATGTTCAACAACTAATCCAACATCATATCGAGAAGCTAAACAGCTGATCCAACGCTATATTAAAAGATTCATCATCGATTCAACATCATAAACAGATGATCCAGTATCGAGAGGTTAAAAAACTAATCCAGCGTCATATCGAGAAGCTAAATAGTTGATTCCACGTCACATCAAGAAGCCAAAATATTAGACCTCAACAATATAACAGATATTTTTTTATTATGTTACGTTTATCAACTATTTATTTCTTACATGCCTAATCTTATTATTTAGTGGTATAAAGACGCAGGTAATGGACAAGAAATAACAAACAGAAATAATTTTTATTTTTGATTTTGGAATATCACCCCACCTATTCATTCATTACCTGAGCTTATCTTGAAACTCACTTATCTCAACATTTTTAAAAATCTCCATACGTCACTATTATAAATTCTATTCACTACCGTCTCACTGACCCAAGATACCATTTATTGATGCCGCAACCTTTGTCATTAACATTCTTTAGGAATATTGTTCGTTCCTAAATCTAGAACTACACACGACCTGATTCTTGTAAAAACAGAGATATGTAGGCGACTTAAATCCAAAGTCTCGGCCACACTATTTTTAAACACTCCCCATTGCTTTCTTCCTTGCCAACTGTCATCTCGACCGAACAAAATTGGCTACTACGCCAACTTTCGTTGCTTAGAAATTCTTTTATCATTCTCAAACAACAAAGGGGCAGCTGTTGACACCCAATTTTGACCTCTCGATACTACATTTAGGCTGCTATTTTAACAAAATCATTAATTTTTAAATATTAGTATTTTACATATTTTTCTTGCATCAAACAGATTTCCAACATATCGCATTCATAATTTAGAAAAATGCATAAATCATTTTAGCATCATTTTTAAAATTTTTTAAATTAAATACGATATTTTACATAATTTTATTAATTAAATAATTTTTTTACGTAATTGTGCACACTCACGATTTTTTTCGCAGGCACATTGTCTAATTTCCCATTATTTAATATCATTTATCTGAGTATTTTTATTTATTGACTAACATTATTATTATATATATTATAATTTATTTAATTATTATTTAATTATTATTATTATTCAATTAAATTATTATTATTTATTAGTTATTATTTAATTACTACTATTATTATTTACTACCACTAGCATTTAAATAGCGGCCTAAATTAATACCACATTTTCAATTTTGGTCCAAATCATTACAACTCTAACCATAATTCACTTGACCCATTACAATTCTAGCCAGATTGCATACAACTCATTTCAATTTTAGCCACGAATATTTCAAAGTTAACCAAATCAAACTATTGACCTCATTTTAAACTCAGTTGTTGACCAAGTTTGATCCAACGACTGAGATACCTCAACATCTTCTTTCCTTATTTAATACCACAAACCCTAATTCCTATAACAAGCCTCTTTCTCTCTCTTCCGCCTCCCTCCCTCAAATGCTCTCTCTCTCTCATAGGGAGGCAGCCATGGCTGCCGAACACCGTCCACATCGAATACCAACCACGACCAAGCATCGTCTCCCCTTCCCCTGTATCAATAGCCTCCTCTATCATCTTTCTTCTCTAGCACCGCGAGGGACTCAGTCGCCGAAGCTCTGACGTTCCAAGCCGTCATTAAGTCATTGCCTCGCCCTAGAAGATTCGTCATCGTCGCCCATCGCAACACCAGCACCAGCACGCTAGTGTTGCTTCACTCTTTGAACCCCTCTACGAACTAGACCCAACGATGATCGGCCTTTCCTCCGCTCAGATCCAGCCTCCACCTCCAATAGTCAAGAAACACCGACGATGACGTACCAGCGATGCGCCACCCCCAGATTCAACTATTATTTGGTTTGATCTCCCTAAACTTAAATTGTATGTTTGTTTGTTTAAATTAAATTTTTGTGACATGTAACTTTGGATTGTAATTAAATTCATGTAATTATTTGTTCATGTTCATCTCTGGGTCTGTTATATTTGAAAACGCCTAATTTCTTGCAACTTGATATTTTTTTATGCCTCTTAGTTAACATGTATAAGAAAATCCCAAATTCTTTTGTGACTTGGTTTTTTAACAAGATGCTTATTACTAATCACTGTAGATTGTTTGTTTTCTAATCTCTTGATTGATTGCAACAAATTTGATACTTTTCTATTTATGGTAAACTTGATTTTAATTGATTTATACTTGCTTAACTTAAGAAAATTAATTACTGTTAATTGATTTTGCTAAGCACATGCTCGGTTATTTTTGGACTGATTTGTGGATGATTGACTGATTGATTGATCCCTTAATTAATTCTGATAATTTTAAAAATATTTCTTTCTTTTTACAAGATCAATTGGGATTGATTTTCAAAATATTGTTTTTCCTTTTCCGTGGTGGCTAATTGGAACTTAATTCACGGCCTCTTCACTATATAAACAACTCTTCTTTTTTCATTGATTCACAAGTTCAGCACCTTTCAATTTCTCACTTATCAATTCACAGCTCTCAAGTTCTATTACAATCTACTACTACTATTTCAAACAAAGTACTAGTTACTTTAAGGCAATTAATTACTCTAAAGGTGATTTGGTATTTCCTTCAAGAGTATTGAAAGCATCTCGCATACTCTATTGTTACGTGGATTTGGTCATTTTTTCTCATATTCTTTTACTGTTGCTCACTAGTGAGTCCCTAAATCGATGCAATATTTTTAAACTATGTGTGTTGACTATATCATGTCACGAAAACTAGTAAGCATGTCTATAGGAAATAATTGTGTTGTGCCTGTATGCTATATGTTTGTATATCTTGTGCTTGGCATGCTATTTAGTTGTGTTTAGCAGGTTTGAAAATGGAAGAGTCGCCAGAGTAGATATCATTATCTTGTATTAGTCAGTATCATTAGTTTTAGTATAATTTTTTTTTTCACTTTTATTATGTGATGTGTAATATTTGTAAAGACACTTTTATTATTGTAATAAATAGATTTCAAGGACTGCTTTTGGGGGCGGGGATTACGTGCTCTATGAATGGAGTGGTAGGCACAATTTAGGTTTTTACGTGTCTTTTATGCTATATGAAACACTTAGGCGAAACGCGACTTAAAATCTATTAACGTACTTACTTGGCCGCCTAGAAACCCTGCTTTAGGAATTTTAATTAATTTTGATATATTGAATTAAGTTTTGGCAACACGAAAATCGATGAATACTGTTTACCACGTATGTTGATCATCAAAGTTATTTTTCAGCACATTCTAGATATTCATATTGATTCTCACATATTAACATGTTAAAATAGACATCAATACATCTTAGCATATTTGACATCCAACGTATTGCTAAATTATTTGACATCAAGCATATTAGTAGATTATTGATATCAAGCATGTCACCGTATTAGTGTACTTGGTCGCATGTTAAACATAAGTATTAGGCATGTTCATCTTATATTTGATTAATTTTCCAGTATGTCTAATTAGTTTTACAATATTTCTAATTAATCTTTCAGCATGTCTAATTAATTCTTACACATAATTAATCAATTTTTAGTATGTTTAATTAACTGGTTAGCATGTTTGATTAATTGGGCATGCTCAACATAACTCTCAGCATGTCCAATAACATCTTTAGCATGTTTAAATATAATATCAGCATGGCAAAATGTTCGTTTTTTAAGACATCTTTAGTATGATTGATACACTTTCAGCATGTCACTATGAATACAACTGCTGTTATAGAAAATACATACTTTTGAGCACTTTTTGATATGTCTGAGCACTAAAATAAGTATATTATGGCATTCTTAACATGTTAATGTCTTTTAATATTCTTGTTGATTTCCTATGTTCTCATTTATATTTTACAACACTTAATTCACAAGCACATTTTTGTTTAACATATTTACCACACTTTTGACACCTCTCATAAACACACAATGATGGTACATTCACGAATCACAGTAGTCTATTATCACTACTTGTTGAACATTTAGACACCATGCCTATAGGTTAATGATAATATAATTTTTTTGTCTTTGCGTATCATCACACTAATTAACATTAACTAATCAAGAGGCTAACTTGAGATTATTACGTGCTACCTATTGTCCAATATGTTTGCACTTCGAGTCCTAGGCAACATAGTTTTCTTTTAGCCTAGAACACAAATCCAAAGTAGCAAAGTCCAATACCTCTTGGACGATAGTCGTGACGTTAAATATTACTAAAAATATTAGTTTTGTCATTGTCATAGAATGCCCTTAGACTTGACATCCAGCCTAGGTGGGGTGGGACGGGTAGCCCTTTTCGTAAATGATGATCCCAACAAATATTAAAGGCGAGGCTAATGACATTATTACTTGTCTAAGAGTTCGGCCTTTGGGTCGGATGATGATTAACAAGTTGGGTTTCTGATCCAAATAAAACTAAAACATCTCTTTGTTTGACTCGGATGATTTCTTTTAGTCTTTTTATTTATTTTACATGTTTATTTAGGGTAGCTAGTTTATTATAAAGTAGTCCCCTTTTTATTATAAATTATGTCGTTTCTTTCTCCTCGATTATCTTATTTCTATGTTTTTTTTTCTTTTTATCACCTAGATAATCGACAATTAGCATTAACAAATGACATGTGTTTGCTTATTAATTATCTTATTGCTTAGCTAAATAGTAATTTAATAATTAAGAAGAGACCTTTATTTGATCTCATAGAATCCCTATGTAAAGTATGAATTTGATCGGGAACCACCTTTGTGAACCTCAAAAGGTGCCTAACACCTTTCTTTTGAGGTAATTTGAACCCTTATCTGAACTCTGGTGAACTAAGACAAAATGACAAAATAGGTTCGTAGTAGCATAGACCGGTGCCCTAACGCACCTTAATACGTTAGGTGGCGACTCTTCACACCCTTCTCTTAAACGTATCCCAAGAGTTTGTCAAGTCGAATCCCACCTTCTGCGAGTAAAAAAGGGCGCGATAGTAACTTGTCGGCTAAGTCTTGCTTCTAAGGCAAGAGTTATAGAATATCTCATAAATTAAGACACAATGTGGTAGTGTCAACTCTTTCTCATAGGAAGGAACTTGCAATTTGAAAGTCCTTCGACTAATTCAAGCCTCTAAGGCGAGAGTTGTAGAACATCTCACAAATCAAGACATAATTTAGTAGTGCCAACTCTACCCATGGGGTATAACTTGTTGTTTAAAAGTCCATAATTTGTAAAACATCTCATAAATCAAGACACAATGTGATAGTATCAAATTTTATTCGTTGAGCGTAACTTATTGTTTAAAAGTCTTTGGGCTAAGTCTTGCCTCTAAAGCAAGAGTTATAGAACATCTCATAAATCAAAACATAATGTGATAGTGTCAACTCTTACCCGTGGGGAGTAACTTGTTATTTGAAAGTCCTTGAGTTAAGTCTTGCCTCTAAGACAAGAGTTATAGAATATCTCATAAATCAAAACACAACGTGGTAATGTCAACTCTTGCCCATGGAGCATAACATGTTACTTGAAAGTCCTTGGTCTAAGTCTTGCCTCTAAGGGAAGAGTTATAAAACATCTCGTAAATCAATGTGGTGGTGTCAACTCTTGCCTAAGGGGCATAACTTGTTGTTTGATGGTCCTTAGACTGAGTCTTACCTATAAAACAAGAGTTATAGAGCATTTTATAAGTAAAAAACACAATATATTAGTGTTGACTCCTTCCCAATATACGTAACTTGTTTGAAAATTCATGGGATAAGTCATGCCTCTAAGACGAAAGTTGTAGAACATCTAATAAATAAAGACATAACGTAGTAGTGTCAACTCTTGCCCGTGGGGCATAATTTGTTGTTTGAAAGTCCTTGAGCTAAGTCTTGCCTCTAAGACAAGAGTTGTAGAACATCTCATAAATGAAGACATAATGTGGTAGTGTCAACTCTTGCCCATAGGGCATAATTTGTAGTTTGAAAGTCTTTGAGCTAAGTCTTGCCTCTAAGGCAAGAGTTGTGGAGCATTATCTCTTAAATGAAGACATAAGTGGTGGTGTCAATTCTTGTCCGTGGGGCATAATTTGTAGTTTGAAAGTCCTTAATTTAAGTCTTGCCTCTAAGGTAAAAGTTATAGAACATCTCATAAATCAAAATACAATGTGGTAGTGTCAACTCTTGCCTATAAAACATAACTTGTTGTTTGAAAGTCACAAGTCTTGCCTCTACAATGTAGTAGTGTTAACTTTTTCCCATGAAACGTAGCTTGTGGTTTGAAAGTCATAAGTCTTGCCTTTATAATGTGATAGTGTCAACTCTTGCTCATGAGATATAACTTGATTGGAAGAAATCGAAGAAAAGAACAAAAATTACGAAAAAAAGAAGAAAATGAAGAAAAATATTAAAAAAATAAAAATCAAAGAAAATGTAAAAGTTGAGAGAGAATGAAAAAAATAAAGGTTGATAAAAATAAAAATAAAGGCCGAGAAAATATTAAAAATAAAAAAAGTTTTTTTTTATTAAAGTAGACGTTGAGTTAAATAAAGAAAAACAAAAGTAAGGGCTGACAAAAACTAAAAAGAACAAAAAAAAGGAAAGAAAAATAGAAAATAAAAGTAAAAGAAAAAAGAAAAAAAAGAAGTTGAGAATTTGCCCCCAAAAAAAAAGAAGTTGAGAGGAAAACAATGTAAGGGTTCAGAAAAATAAAAAATAAATAGAAAAATAAAAATCAAAGTCAAATTAAAAAGAGAAAAAAAAAAGTTGAAAGATGAATTAGTATGGATTTGTTATCCATTATGAAGATCATTTATGTAATTTACTCCATCGGTCAGGAGCCTTTTGTCTGAAAATATAACACTTAATAGTTGAAGGCTATTTTTATGAAGTTTTTTTTTATTGTGAGTCAAAATTTGAAAGCCACGTTATTTTGTGGCTATTCCTGTAGTTTACCCAACTTTTTATGTTGTAAATGTCCAAAAAGGTCGAATGGCCACTTTTGATAATGAAACATGATCGAATGTAACGACTCATTTCGTCGTTACTAAATTATTCATAATAAATTCATGAATATTCTTAATTTTCATTCCTCAATATTAATTTGGGTCCAAATTAACCAATATTTTATTTATTATGTCACCTTAAATTTTTTGGTGAAGATTTTAGCCTTCGAATATGTCTAGATAGACTCAAACCGATGAATTTAATTATTCGTAAGTTCTAATATCAATAACTTAGTTTGAAATTTCTTTATCTGTTAATTAAGGTCATACAATATCCTAAACACAAAGTTAAGTTTAAAACTTTATTTTCGATAGAGTTTTGATATGGGTTTTTATTAGAGTCAAATTCAAACGATCATATCTCTTAGAATATAATGATTTAATAAATCAACACCCACTAAATTAAAGATCTCTGAGTCCTCTTTCCAATGAAACAAACCGTTCCTCAATCCAAATTCGGATTAAAAAGTTATGACTGTTTTACTGAGCACTGTCTGGGCTGAAGCGGGATTTCGCTATAACAAAAATTCTGTTGGTATTTAAATTAGCTTCATCCGTATTTTAAGTCTAAAAACCCCAAATTTCATTCTCCATCCCTAGAGAGGTGATTTTCCAAGGCTTAAGGTGAAATTTCTTCGTTGAGGTAAGTTTTTCCATTATTTTCTTAGTCTTTTAATCCTTTAACATATTAGAATCTTTAGAAAAACCTTTAATGGTGGGATACTTTTGGAAAATACTCATGGGTATTTTTAATATGACGCAAAACTGATTTTAAACTGTAAATTAAAGATTCCTAACATGAATTTCATAAACTAGATAATGAATTTTGATGGTTAGGAACCTTGAATTCCATAAAGATGAGACCATTAGCATAAAAACTCCATTAATTTAGATGGGTTAAGCTTGAAAGAGCTAATTAATGACTAATTGACATTGGAGAATAAAATAGACCTTGAATTAAGGATAGAATTAGTGGGTTTGAATCCCCAAGATAATTGTTTGAAGAGTAAATAGTTAATGACTCTTATAATTGATTGATTTTTAGATGATTGATTGTTCCAAGGCATGAAAGAAAGGAAAGAGCATCCTTGTTGTAGCTTTCTTCTTCCAAAAGCTTGGCGTTCAGGCAGGCTAGGTTTAATGAGCAAAAAATTGTGTTATTTTATATTTTCATAATTTAGAATTGATGAGAGAAAGCATGTCTAGGCTTGCGGGCATGGAGTTGAGGTGGATAAAGACACGAGTACTTAACTTTAATCCCAAAAACTATATTATTCATTGATTATGTGATATTTATGATATTATGTGTTATGTTCCCAAAAGGAGATTGTTGTAAACGTAGTATATAAACATGATGTTTTTTAGTTGTTCTAGTGATGAACGTAGTTGAGTTGTAATGGTATTAGGTTGTATGTATTGTGCAATAATATGTTGAGGAGAATTATGCTATGATCAACTATTGATGAGCATAGTAATATCTAAAGGATAGATGACTTGAATTAGTGTGATGATTGTATTATGTGGAAAGAGGTAGAGGATAATGATACGCGTGAATGTGCTAGTTATAGGTGGTGATGTTCGCACGCAAGTTGCGGTATTTAAGGAGATAATGATATTTTAATAATTAATGAGTAATTAAGGCTCCAATAGTGATTTGTATGCATAAGAATTAAATTGTGATTTATTTTATGATATTCTTATTTTGATATTAATAAAAATACTATATCTATTGGATGCCCATGAGAGGCTAAATTGGTGATAATGATGGTTTATTGAATTGTGCCTATGAGTGGCTTGTTTGATAATGATAACTCCTTAAAGTAACGCTATGAATACTTGTTGATTGGTATTCAGACATGCTTTAAATTGTTGATGCTTGGATTATTGATGCATGTATAAATGATTGTTGAAAATTTACTTGATGGAATTGTCTTATGACTTTAAGTGTTCTTGTAAACTTGGTACATTGTTGTATGCTGTGAGATTGTGTAAATTTGATATGGATAATACTTGTTTATGGTGGATCGGGTACCACGCCGATACGGATATGTATATGTTGGATCAGGTACCACATCGGTACGGATATGTATATATTAGATCGGGTACCATGCCGGTACAGATATGTATACGTGGATCGGGTACCATATCGGTACGAATATTATATGTTGGATTGGGTACTACGCCAGTACGGATATGTATATATTGGATCGGGTACCACGCCGGTACGGATATGTATATGTTGGATAAGTATCATGCCGGTACAGATATGTATATGTTGGATCGGGTACCACGCTGGTACGAATATGTATATGTTGGATCGGGTACCATGCTGGTATGGATATGTATATGTTGGAACAGGTACCACACCGGTACGGATATGTATATGTTGGATTAGGTACTATGCTGGTATGGATATATATATGTTGGATCGGGTACTGCGTCGGTACGAATATATATATGTTGGATCGAGTACCACGCCGGTACGGTACATGAAAATAGATTGTTCCCTGCAGGTCGTGACTATTTGGGAAAAAATAAATTCCATAGCATTTGTGTACATATTTGTGTTGAGTCTGTGGATGTTTACAGTGTGGTTGTTACTTTTGATAGTTATGTGGCTTTTTTCTGAGCACTGTTTGATCTGTTATTGTTGTGATACGAATCGATCCATGAGGACTCAAATCGAAGACGCGAAAAGTAAAGATAGATAGATAGATATATAGGAAAATAAGGATAGAAAGATAGACACAAAATTGATACCGAAAGGGCAATCAAAGGATGATTCATATCCAAAAACATCCCTTAATGACTATCAATAGATACCTAACTCTTACGGTAATCGCAAAGGGGATTAGATCCACCTTACAACCATTGTTTTTAAGAAAAGTTTAAAAAAATGCTTTTCCAAGCACTCAAACACTCACCATAGTGGGATGTCATATGCAATATAGCCCTCAAGATGAGCTATATCAACAATGATATCTACACCACTAGGTAATTTACTGGGAGTGAACTTACCATCTTCAAACAAGATATTATTCTTAAAGAGAGAAGGATCTATCCATGGAGGATGTAGAACATGCAAGTCTATTCTCTAAAAAACCATTATCAAGTGTCAAAGATGTTTCAAGCACATGGTCATCCCTATGATCCAAGCAAGTATTATGATCTTCACTAAAAGACAAGCTCAAAGGGTCACTCCCATTTTCTTGACCAACATTCTCAATTTCAATACTCACTTGAGGTTCTCTAATCACATTACACACATTCTCAAGTGATGGACTAGTTTCGAACACAAGTTAATCAACACAATTTCCATAAGGTGATGTACTATCATCAAACACAATGTCTTCAACACTAGGTGGACACAAATTGATCTTACAATAAGAGTCAATTTGGTCATCACTAGGATCAACGAGTGTATCCACACTCACATAATGTACATCATCACCAAGAGGTAAATAATCATTAGACTCACATGTAGGTAAGCTAATTATCACACTCAATGGGCTACTAGCCCCACAATTATCATCTTCACGCACAAGAGTGTAAGAGTAAGCTATTTTACCTTGAAGTTCTTGAGCCCATTTTTCTTTAACTTGGTATGAAGGTCCTCCATAAGTTTTGGATTCAATTAAGATTTCCTTCATCAAGTCTTCAAAGGGAATCTTCTCTTTTAGAACTTGTTCTCTTCCGCTTGCCATGTTGGTACCTACATACATGTCTTTATTAAAAGAAGGACAAATAATGTTAGCTATAGTTGGTGGCAACCCCCTCACTTCACTCCTCACAACCTCTTATTTTTTGTCTCTTAGGTTTCCACCTTACACATCCTTACTCCTCTCAATCTTTTGTCTCTCAATCTCTTTTGGCTTGGAGTAAGTGACCATATTGCCTTGAGATTTAGGAAGGGTAGGTGGAAAGAGATGGTTTCCTTATTGGTTTAATATAATTTGAAGCCAATTTTGCATATTTGAAATCTTATGTTGTGCAAACAATTGGCACCCAAGATAAGTGTCCACATTCTAAGGGAATTATATCACACCACAGCTCCTCAAAGTACCTATCTCGGGTAAAGAAAACCTTTACACTCTCAATGACTCTATAGACTTCCAAGATGTATGGGAAATGCTTAGACACTCAAGGTATCCCTAGATAATCAACCATAAGAGGAGTTATGTAGTTTACGTGAAACCAATCATCAAGTATAAGAATACATATCTAAACTCCACAAATCTCTACCCATCTTAAACAAATTTGTCTTCTTGGATCACTATTATAAAGCTTCATGTAACTCTTTGGTACATAGATTGGCCTCAAGAACTCTTTCAAGGCACCCCATGTTTGAGTAGAATTCCTTGAAAGTTTACACCATGCTAAGGTTGGACCTTGAATGTACTTAAGGGAATAAGTAGCTTGTTCGGTTTTGCTCATAACATAATCCTCTAAGACTCTTTCTCATTGTCATTCCCAATCAAGGTAAACTTCAGTATATCATTCTCCTTTGAAGATAGATAGAGTAGGAAGACATTGACTCCTAATATACCCTTCATTCATATCTTGGTTCCCTCTCCCACATATTTGATCATGGCTATATTCATATCACCCATAATCTCCATCTACTTCATAGCCATAACTATTTTCACCATTATCATAGTCTCCTATGTCGTACACAACTATGTGAGGCTATCGAAGACATGTTACCCTTATATCTCCTTGTACCTACAAAATGAACAAACTAGATTAGTAGTAAATCTCCTTACTAACACTCGTATGAACTCACCTTTGTGATCCTCACAAGTGGACCGACGAATATTGAAAGTTGCTTATACTCTGATGGCAATAAGGTGTCAATCTCTAGTTTATGATCGAAGTGGATTCTTGTTTGATCAACTCAAAGAAATAAAACTATTTAAGGACTTGAATTAAGAAATCACATAGAATTGAAAAACAAAAAATCTTGAAAGAAATTGGACGATGAAAGAAATAGGACTCAAGAACTAATCAATCAACTTAGTAGATGAATTACTAGTTGATGAGTAGTTTAGGAATCAAAAAAAGAGTTTAGAAATCAAGAAATTGAAACTATGGAATCAAACCATGAGCAATGGAGTAATTAAAGTGTTAAAATGCACTTTGGAATCTTGAATTTTGCATTTCGGACTTGAGTTGCGTTGGGAGGGGCTGATCTACGTTTGGTGACCTACTATAGTAGGTGGGGCGCATGTCTAAGGTAGAATGGATGCAGGTAACACTGGTTTGAGGTGACTTTGGGCTGATGCATCATCTCCAATGCAGGTCCAAGACAGCTTGGGCGCTGGTCAGTTGCCAGCATGCACAAGGGGCCGAAAATGAACTTGTTGTGGTCCCTTTTTTGTTCTTTTGTCTTAGGATATTCTTGGAACCTTTGAAAATTCTAAATACAAACAACTTTACACTCTTTTTCCTTCTCCTTTGAGGATCAAACATCAATTTTTGATGAATATTCAACTTGAAGATTTGAATGTCTTCAAGAACACCAAGAACTTCAAAAATCTCTAACTCTTAAACCGTTGAACGGAATGCAATAAAATTTTGAACCACGTCTATTTTCAAACTTCTAAATACATTCCAATCATCAATTTGCTCAAATTCTTCAGATTTTGCAATCAACTTCAAAATCTTCAACCCAAGCTTCCAATAAGGATAAAACACTCAAATAAGCTACGATTTGGCTCAAATTTAATTTATAGACTCATATAGTGTTAGAGAACACAAATATAATACTAAAAACACAAAATCAAAACTTCAAACTTTGACCTAAGAACAAAAACGTGAATATTAACTTTTTTAGGGATTTTTTTTTATTTTTGACACTTCTTTTTTATTGATTTTCAAGATAACAAACCCAAGACTAGAATTGTGGGAATCATCCTAAGCTTGGATATAATATTAAATGATACTAATCTACCCAAGAGGACTCAAATCAAAGACATGAAAAGTAAAGATAGATAATAGATAGATAGATAGGAAAATGAGAATAGAAAGATAGACACAAAATTGATACCAAAAGGGCAATCAAAGGATGTATCAAATCCTAAAAGATTCAAAAGTCTTATTTATTTTCTTAAACTTTGTGCCAAGTCAAAGTAGGTCATTCTTTTTGAAACGGAGGGAGTACGTGTTTTAATAGTAGCTTACCAAAATGGCTAGTTATCATTCTTTAATATTATAATAGATAATTTAGTTGTTAGGCCGATAATTTAGTGTGGGTTGTCTATGGTTACGGGTTTGTTCCTGTGAATATGAGTAATGAAAAAGATAAGGTGAATAAAGAGAAATAATATTGTATTAGCTTTGGATTGTGGTTGATGGTGTGAATTAATGAGGCTAGAGTATGTTAGTAGCGAATATAATATTGATGGAGTTGGAAGAGTAGTGGGATGTTGTAACTTATATAGGTAAAGTAATAATGTTATTACAATCTTAGTTGAATTATATTCCATTCATGATGTCATGATTTATTTTCCTTAATTCTATTTTATGATTGTATGGACTAATAAGATCGGCCGATGATGCCTACCAGTACATGTGGTTGTACTGACCCTACTCTTCTACATTTCTTCTTAGAGTGTAAACTGAATTCAAGTTAGTTGCAGTTTCTAGATGGATCGATAATGATATTCAGCACTAACTTCAGCACTTTTATCTTGGCAGATGTTAGAGTCTTTGTATTATTATTTTGTTGTCAGTTTATGCTATAGTAGATAGCTCTTGTACATGTCTGGCCAAGTCTTAGGATAATGAAGTACAATTGTAAGAAGTTTTTAAAAAAGTTTACTTATTAATATTTAATTTACATTATTATATTTAATCCAATAACTTCTTAAAAACATAAGTCTTCTGCATATTCTTAATCGGGTAGTATGGGTTCTCCTAGCTACATAGAATAGCGTAGGTGCCCGCATGGTTCAGTAGTTTGGGTTATGACAGTTGGTATCAGAGCATTAGTGTCACCGATCCCACAAGTACAAGCGCAATGTTAAGTAGAGTTACGTAGATTGGTGTGTAGGGATCTACACCTAATCTTTAAAAGGCTATGAGGCTTGTAGAAATCATTTTCCTTTCTTTATCTCCATCGTGTCGTCGTAATCTTGGACTATTATATGGAATACAATTGGTATCTAGACAATTCTAATTGGTATCTTAACAGAGCACAATTGGAATGTAGTTAATTACAATTGGTATCTTAGTAATTTGAATAAAAATCTAGAAGATTTCAATTGATATTTGTTAATAAGGTCTAAAAGTTATTGTCAATAGGTAAAGACTTGTGAAAGTTGTAAACTTATTGATTGCTTGTGTTTGATATTTGGCTAAACTTGTGTTGCTAGATTTTTGCCATTGTTGTGAATTATTTTTATTTGAATTTAAGTAATGAAAATTGACTAAGTTGCTTTTGTTGATAATTGTGATGAAATTAATTGATTTCTTGTTATTGTGAAACCTTCAATTCTATGGTGCTTACTTATTTTTTGTACTATTATACTGATGAAATTGATGGTATGAGAATTGAGAGGATGTTATGAGAACATGATGTCAAGAAAAGATAGTGAAAAAGTTACATGAATAAAAGATAGAGGTGATATGTGTTTTCTGTAATAAGGGGTTTTTGTTAATGATGTTGTGGATGGATCCTTGTGTGGTTCAGTGATTCGTATGTAAATATTTGACTCTGTATCTTCGTATTTTGAAAAGCTTTGATAGAATGATTGCGTATAGAATGTGGGTTGGTCAATAAGGATATCGAGAGAGTGAATAGGGTGCAATATAAACAACTCTATTAGTAATGTCTCTCTAATTCCAACCTAGTGCTTTTCTCCACTGAATGTCCGTTCGGGGACGAACAGATGATAAATTGGTATCTGATTGTACTGACCCATTTCATCGTTACTAAATTATTCATAATAAATTCATGAAAAATCTTAATTTTAATTCCTCAATATTAATTTGGGTCCAAATTAGCCAATATTTTATTTATTATGTCACCTTAAACTTTTCGGCAAAGATTTTAGCCTTCGGATGTGTCTAGATAGACTCAAGCTGATGAATTTAACTATTCATGAGTTCTAATATCAATAACTTAGTTTAAAATTTCTTTAGCTATTAATTAAGGTCATACAATATGCTAAACACTAAGTTAAGTTTAAAACTTTATTTTCGAAAGAGTTTCGATATGGGTTTTTATTAGGGTCAACTTCAAACAATCATATCTCTTAGAATATAACGAGTTACAAAACCCAACAACCACCAAATCAAAGAACTCTGAGTCCTCTTTCCAATTCAATAAATCGTTCCTCAATCTGAATTTGGAGTAAGAAGTTATGACTATTTTACTGAGCACTATTCGGGATGAAGCGGGATTTCGCAGTAGCAAAAATTTTGATGGTATTTAAATCAGCTTCAGCTGTATTTTAAGTCTGAAAATTCCAAATTTCATTCCCTAACCCTAGAGAGGTGATTTCCCAAGGCTTAAGGTGAAATTTCTTCGTTGAGATAAGTTTTTCCATTATTTTCTTCGTCTTTTAATCCTTTAACATATTAGAATCCTTAAAAAGACCTTTAATGGTGGAATCCTTTTGAGAAATACTCATGGGTATTTAGAGCTGATTCTAAATTGTAAATTAAAGATTCCTAACATGAATTTTATAAACTAGAAAGTAAATTTTGATGGTTACGAACCTTGAATTCCATAAAAATGAGACTTTTAGCATAAAAACTCCATTAATTTAGAAGAGTTAAGCTTGAAAGAGCTAATTAATGGCTAATTGACATTGGGGAATGAAATAGACCTTGTATTAAGGGTAGAATTAGTAGGTTTGAATCCTCAAGATATTTGTTTGAAGAGTCAATATTTAATTACTCTTATAATTTCTTGATTTTTAGATGATTGATTGTTTCAAGGCATGAAAGAAAGGAAAGAACAATCTTGTTGCAACTTGTTTCTTCCAAAAGCTTGGTGTTCAGGTAGGCTAGGTTTAATGAGTAGAAGATTGTGTTATTTTATATTTTCACAATTTAGAATTGATGGAAGAAAACATGTCTAGGCCTGCGGGCATGGAGTTGAGGTGGATAAAGACACGAGTACTTAACTTTAATCTCAAAAACTATATTATTGATTGATTATGTGATATTTATGATATTATGTGTTATGTGCCCGAAAGGAGATTGTTGTAAACGTAGTATATGAACATGATATTTTTTTAGTTGTTCGAGTGATGAACCTAGTTGAGTTGTAATGGTATTAGGTTGTATGTATTGAGCAATAATATGTTGAGGTGAATTATGCTAAGATCAAATATTGATGAGCATAGTAATATCTAAGGGATAGATGATTTGAATTAGTGTGATGATTGTATTATGTAGAAAGAGGTAAAGGATAATGATACCCGTTAAGGTGCTAGTTATAGGTGATGATGTTAGCACCCAAGTTGCGGTATTTAAGAAGATAATGATATTTTTAATAATTAATAAGTAATTAAGGCTCCAATAGTGATTTGTATGCATAAGAATTAAATTGTGATTTATTTTATGATATTCCTATTTTGATATTGATAAAAAATACTATATCTATTGGATGCCCATAGAGGCTAAATTGGTGATAATGATGGTTTATTGAATTGTGCCTATGAGTGGCTTGTTGATAATGATAACTCCTTAAAGTAATACTATGAATATTTGTTGATTGGTATTCGAACATGCTTGAAATTGCTGATGCTTAGATTGTTGATGCGTGTATAAATGATTGTTGAAAATTTACTTGATGGAATTGTCTTATGACTTTAAGTGTACTTGTAAACTTGGTACATTGTTGTATGTTGTGAGATTGTGTAAATTTGATATTGATAATACTTGTTTGTGGTGGATCGGGTACCACGCCGGTACAGATATGTATATGTTGGATTGGGTACCATGTCGATACAGATATATATATATTGGATCAGATACCATGCCGGTATGGATATATATATGTGGATCGGGCACTACGCCGGTACGAATATGTATATGTTGGATCGGGTACCACACCAATACAAATATGTATATATTGGATCCGGCCAGTATGGATATGTATATATTGGATCGGGTACTACGCCGATACGGATATATATATATTGGATCGGGTACCACGCCGATATGAATATATATATCTTGAATCGGGTACCATGCCAGTACGAATATGTATATGTTGGATCGGATGCCACGCCAGTACGAATATGTATATGTTGGATTGGGTACCACACCTATACGAATATGTATATGTTAGATCGGGTACCATGCCAGTACAAATATGTATATGTTGGATAGGGTACCACGCCGGTACGATATATGATTATAGATTGTTCCCTGCAGGTCATGACTATTCGATAAAAACAAATCCCATAACATGTGTGTACATATTTGTGTTGAGTCTGTGGATGTTTACAGTATGGTTGTTACTCTTGATAGTTATGTGGCTTGTTTGTGAGCACTGTTTGATCTATTATTGTTGTATTATTAATTCATTGGGTATCTGATTGTGTGATATGTATTTGAAAAAGTGAAACTTGTACTTACTTATATGTTGGTTGACTTGCTTCATTTATACATGTTTTAATGGTAGCTTACCAGAATGGCTAGTTATCATCTTAAATATTATAATAGGGCATTTGGTTATTAGCCTGAGAATTTAGTGTGGGTTGTCTATGGTTACGGGTTTGTTCGTGTGAATATGAGTAATGAAAACGATAAGGTGAATAAAGAAGAATAGTGTTGTATTAGCGTTGGATTGTGGTTGATGGTGTGAATTAATGAAGCTAGAGTATGTTGGTAGTGAATATAATATTAATGGAGTTGGAAGAGTAGTGGGATGTTGTAACTTATATAGGTAAAGTAATAATATTATTACAACCTTAGTTGAATTATATTTCATTCAGGAAGTCATGATTTATTTTCCTTAATTCTATTTTATGATTATATGAACTAACACGGTCGGCCAATGATACCTACCAGTACGTGTGGTTGTACTGACCCTACTCTTCTATATTCCTTCTTGGAGTGTAGACTGAATGCAGGTTAGTTGCAGTTACTAGATAGATGATGATATTCAACACTAACTTCTGCACTTTCATCCTGGGAGATGTTAGAGTCTTTGTATTATTATTTTATTGTTAGTTTATGCTGTAGTAGATAGCTCTTGTACATATCTGGCCAAGTTTTGGGATAGTGAAGGACAATTGTAAGAAGTTTTTGAAAAAGTTTACTTATTAATATTTAATTTACGTTATTATATATGATCCAGTATTTTCTTAAAAACATAAGTCTTTCGCATATTTTTAGTTGGGTAGTAAGGGTTCTCCTAGCTACTTAGAATGGCGTAGGTGCCCGCACGGTCCAGTAGTTTGGATCGTGACACCATTTAGGTAATGAAAAGTGGCTCAAAAGTCAATTTGAGGAATAAAAAAAAAGGGAAAGGACATGAGCTGACCACTTTGTAAAGAAATGGCCCATAATTTGAAAACGTGGACAATTGGAGCCAGTCGGTCCAATTTTTTTTTGTTTTTTAGCCATTTAGCCCAATTGGACACATGCAGTCTCTATACTCAATTGATACACTTTTATACCACGTTGATACACTTCTATACCACATTGATACACTTTTATACAATTATTGTATAAAATATATATTTGTATTTGGTATCAAAGATTCATGTATTTTATATCACATATTGTATTTGATTGATAAAAATGAAGAGTAACAATTACAATGTTACAAAATTGTATTAGATTGTTAGAAAAACTACACCAATTTGAAGAATAGTTTTTTTTTTTTTTTTTAAATAGAGTTGTGAAAAAAACAGTGGAAAAAAAATATTTTTTTTTCTAGAAAAAGAGGACAAACAATGAATATTTTAAAAAAGTGTAGCAGCAATTTAAAAAACAAATAGCTAAAAGACAAGAAAAAAAAATGAAGCAAAAAATGGCGTAAATGATTATATTTTTGAAAATTCAAAATCAGTGGCCACTCGATGGTAATTCTTTTAGCCAAGTGTCTATTCTTGTCCACTCCCCCCAAAAAATGTGAGCTGTTTTTTGTATAAAAAATTTAATTCAAAAAACAATTTATCTAATTTTTTCATATATTTCGCTAATGATAATTTAAGCTAAACTATTTTTTATCGACATCAATTTAGCTACTTGTAATAAAACTCTTCTTTTCATCATATGAATCATTTTAATACGTTACATTTATTGCTATCCACGTAGTAAAAAAGCATTCGTATTAAGTCGTAGAAAAATGAATATGGCTGATTGGCCACATAAGACCGAACTTAGATGGCGTTTTTGTGTAGAATATACTTTTTCGTGTCACTCGATCAATTGCATAATGCAAACGTTGGGTGTCGATATCACAAATTATTGTTTTTTTCAAATAATTTTATTTCGTCATTATTGTACTTTCAACATTTGGCACTCCGATTTTGATGTCAATTATGGCGACGAAGACCAAATACCTCCTACTGTTCGTACAATATAATTTTGGAAATTGCTTTAAACTAGCTACAGTTATGCAGACATGATATGATGTATATTATGATGTCTACTGCCAAACAAATGGAGTATCAGCACCTGCGAAAACCACGTATATTTTTCTTTAGTTTTAATTCGAAAACTTGTTACAAGTTAAGCAAACCAAAAGAATTGAGCTATGTCAATAGTCAATACTATATAAAAATGGAAAAATAATTCCAAATTACTTCTGTGGAGTGTCAATTCAACAAGTTGAATGAGAAATGTCGTATTGGAAATAAAGGGGAAAATGTCATCGGTTACGTCGACAAAATATGCCTGTTGCGGTAGTTTTTGGTTAGCTGGTATCCGTTAAGTCTCAGCAGCTCTATGTATAATGCGTAGTGGTGAAATTCAATATCAATACCTCTGCCGGCTTTTATTCCATATTGACGTGCATGACTGACTATCTTATATATAAAAGCTAAAGTCAGAAAACACATTTTTATTCACATAATACGTTTTCAACAATATGCATGCCATTACGATGAGGTTTGAATTTGTAATTAACTAAAATTGACTTGATATAAAAAATGATTGTGTAAAATTCTAACAAAATCCCCTTATTCTGTACTTGTAATTAAGGTTGGACATATTTGGTTCAAATCAAAAAAATTAAAAAACTAAATCGAAATTAAAATTTATTTCAGTTTTTCGGATCGATTTCGGTTTTAAATTTTAGAAATTTGCTTAAACGATTTGGTTTTTGGATTTTCAAAAAATAATTCGGTAAAACCGAAAAATTGAAGTTATATAAATAATATATTAATATTTTATTATATTTAAAAGAGGGAAGGACAAAAATAGCACTTTACTCTAAAATAATTCCACCATGATAGCCATTGAAAACTAATTACCTGCAAATAGCCGTTAAACTAATTCCTACTTTTAGCCATTTCGTTGTAGGCTTTGTCTCCTTCTCCATTTTTTTTTTTTTTTTTAATATATTTTTAAGTTTTTATTGTTCCATTTTGAAAAAAAAAAATGTTGTCCATTTTTCTTCTGAAAAAGGAATTCAACAATTATATATATATACTAGATAGGTATGCCCGTGCGTTGCACGGGTCCAATGCATAGCATAGAATAAAATGAAGATGTAACAGTAAGGGACTATCCCATTTGATTGGATCAGTTGATTAAAATGATTGCAAATGTATGTTTTATACAATTGTGGAAATAACATACTACTGGATGGTCACATTCACATATGTTAGTGAATGTAGTCTATTTACATTGATACAGATAATATTTATAGATTCTACAATAGGAGATGCATTTTTCCTGTTGTGATCAATCTCTCAAGCATTCTCGATCAAACACCTGTTAAATGAGATTTAAAGATTAAATTAGGTCAGAAGTTGAAAATGTGATAATAGAACAAATCTTTATTCAACGAAGACAAACACAATAGTTATTAAGTAAGAACGGCCAGGCTATAGCAAGTTATATGGCGCTAGAAGGGTCGATGTTTAGAGTACAATAGGGCAGCCCAAAAAATAGAGTAGCATTTGAACCTCCCAGGCTTTGTTAAAACAACTTGCCTGAGCACTAACCAAATGAAACAAACACTTTGAAATGTATTTTAACTCACCAAATCCTTTTCCAACCTAAGAGTATTTGTAGGACTGTCCAGAAGTGTATAAACTGACTTTATGGTGAAGGTCCCCTTCTTTATCTCTTTCCATAATAAGATATCTTCTTTAGCATTTAGACTGTTAAAGTTGTTCAATGGTGTTGTAGAATTCTGTGAAGTTATCAACTTTCCAGTCATGGAACAATCTTCTGAAGGTTAGATTCCAGCCATGTATATCACTAACATAAAAAACCGTAGCCTATTTCTGTATTGTAGATAATGGAGAATTATTTCTTTAAAGTTTGTCGACCCACTCACACATCATGTCAAAAGGAAGTTTTCCTTCCATTTCCTAGAACAAACTTGGAACTTCCCCATAATTTAGGTCGTCAATTTCTGATGGATCTCCAGACTCCAACCCTATAATATTATTATTTGCCTTAGTAATCTAGTGATCCTCTATGCCATATAAGTTATAGCTTCTGTAAAATATTATCACAAACAAAAGAGCTCCCTTTTCTAAGTTGTCTATATAAACAATGTATAACATGCACTTATAAAGATAAGTATATTCAGTCGAATGAGTCCTCCCAGCTTTTAAACTTCGACCAAACCCATCCATATCTAATTTTAAAAAATTTAAGTGATCAACAGCAGTGTCGCAACTCAATCGAGTAATTCCATCCATCAAAACTCGGTGAACTATTTTACATATGCTCAGTTATATATAGGTATAGCTTTGAAAATCCAATGGTACATTTAAAATCATAAACATCTTCCAATAGAAAGGCTGGGATAGTAGGAGAAACAACGTATGTGCTCTGATTGTGTTATCAGAAAATATTCCAAATTGTTTTATTTATAGGAATGTGTATCAAGACTATATCATAGAATTATGTGAAACAATTTCTCAATTCCTAGACACATGCCATAACTTCTTTAGTATTCTACCCTCTTTGGTACTTGAGAGAAGTCAAATTGCACTATATATTTGATAATCAAGATATGGAGCATATTTTAAGCTACGATGAGGTGTTAAAATATGGAGAAATAAGTAAAGCAGAGAAGACAAAGCATAACATTAAATAGCAAACAATTTGATCTGAAAAGGTAAAGAGAGAAAAGGAAAACCTCCATAACAGAAATGGGATCATTAAGCCCTCCACCAAAGGTTTCAAGTGAATTGGAAAAAGCAATGTCTCCTGTCATATGCCTCTCCAAGCCCTTCTCAGTGAATTAGTGAACAAGGATGAATAGGCTCATAGCAAAATGTTAGAGCATATCTGAATTACCATAGAAATAATATTTATACAAAACTACTGGAGAATTAAGATGTTGTTTTCTTCTTTCAGTAACATCCTTGAAATGACGCTTGTGTGTATACTAAACACTTATTTCTATAAGAGCAACCCATAAATGGTGCAATATAGTTCTCCGATCAGTAGGCCAAAGATACAATTTTTTTTACACTATAACAACCGGTTTAAAGGCAATTGTAGAAAGATACAGTCAGAAAGAAAGAACAACTAATTGGGAAGGAACCATAGTGTCAATCCATTTAGATTTGGGCTACTTAGGAATTCCTTTATTTTATATTGTCTTCATTATATATATATATATATATATATATATATATATATATATATATAAGTTAAGGGTTTTTTAGGTCACAACTCCATTTATCAACATAATCATTACTTAGGAGGTTGACATAAATAGTTAATTATTTGAGAACAGGGCATGTAAGGGAAAGGTTGAACTAAAAACAATTACCTAATTGATTCCTATCGTGTTTTAAGAGTAAGCTGTAGTATTCTGTGCTTCCGGCAAGGTTGAGCTATAAGCAGATCAGCAAACATACATGTTAATGTTTAAGAAAGTTGCATCATCTTTGATACCAGAATTCTTTCCCCAGCTAAGTTGTTTGTATCTTCATTTCTCTTATGTAAACTTATTCTTGGTTAATAACTGATTTCAGTAAAAGAGCCTGCTCTAGTAATCTCCAATTATAGAAGTGACATTAACTGAATTGTTATATGGGTTCTAACTCAGGTGCTTGTCTACTTTAAATTAAATTTTTCTATTTCTTGAAGCAGTAAATTGTTGCTTTTTATTGATGCATTTGAAATTCCCTTTTTTAGATGCTTCCATTTCTTAAGTGAAGAGCCGACAAGCTGTAATGAAAGGTTGAGAAACTCCCTAAAGTATATCGTAACAAAGTGATCACTATCTACTCTCATTCATTTGATAAATTTGAAAATCCGCGCATTATAGGAAAGCAAGTTGTCATATTTTCACTCATATAGTACTTGAATTTTTCATCTTAGTTAGACATTTTAATCTTGAGATTAAAGATAAAATTTGATATCTTTTACTTATTTAAAATTTATAATAGTTTCTATCTTCCATTTCATCATTCCTCTCCCAGTTTCCGCTCCATCTGATCTTATGCTTAAAACTATCTCTGCGGAGAGCATATACAGTAAAATTGTTGCATCCAAGATCCGGCTACAAATTAAATTATTTCTCTGTTTCTTTTGTTCCAAAAAAAATAAAAGAAGATTTTAAACAAGAAATTCTGCTATATTTTTCATTACTCTTTAGCAATCAATGACATCCATATATAAAAAAGCAGACAACTAAGCTACACAAGAACAAGAAATAATCTTATATTCTAACAAAAAAATACACACAAAAATCACCACAATAATCTTAAAAAAAGAGAAGGAAGCACACAAAAATGAGAAGAATTTTTTTTGAAAAAAAATGGTATTCAAGAATTTCGCATTTCAACTTGTAATAGTAGAAAAATAAGCCAATTAAAAAAAAATAATGGGTACTCAAGAAATCAGTAGAATAAGCCATTTTTTTAAAGAGAGACAAAGGTAATCAATAATCTCACTTTCCAACTTATAACATCACAAAAAAAAAATTAATTTCATCGAGGGGGGAAAAAGGTTGAAAACGGGTTAGGAAGAAAATTACCTATACGGCTTGTTGAAGACGATTGAACAAATAGTCTATTATAAGTAAAATGGTGCTCTTATTTATACAATTCAACTGTAGAAATGTATGTATTCTATAGAAGTCTTTCACTACATTTTTGTGGTGATAATGGAATACAGATGGTTGGTTCTTAGTTTATATGTGACAGAGAAAGCTAGAAATATCCTAGATTTTTGGAAACTAACACATTATATATTAATAAAAAAGAAAAAAAATAATATGAATTACCTTAAATACCCTTGATCGTCCACTTGATGGCCTTTCTATATATATATATATATATATATATATATATATATATATATTAAAAAATAACAATGTATCAAAGTGGTATAACCACTCTATCAGTTTGGTACAAGGACTGTATTAGTTTGATATAAGGATTTTATATACGTATGTAGGTTCTCTCTCTTTTGAAAAAGTGTATCAATGTGGTATAAGTGTTGTATCAATTTGGTATAGGAATTGTATATGCATGGAAAAATATTGTCTCTTTTGAAAAAGTGTATCAATATGGTATAAGCATTGTGTCAACTCGGCGTAAAAACAGTAGATGCAGAAAAAGGAAAAAAGTAGCGCAGTGGCTATTAAATGATATTAATTTATCTGACTGGCCATAATGTGACAAATTGACCAAATGTCAACCATTTATTTTTAAAATGGTCAGTGGGTGTCCTTTCCCCTATTTAAACTATATACAAACCCAATCCAAATCTGATCTCATCCCAACAATAGATCCAAGTCCAAAATACACAATACCTCTAATTACATATAAGTTATAACCCTTCAACCCTAATTCATTATTCAAGATTCACTTCACAATTCTATATCAGCGGCGTCTCAGGACCTCACAACCCTAATTTTATTTTTTGATTCTCAGTTCTTACTTCCGTCAACGTACTCAGTAGTCACTATTCACTTCCGTCAATAAGCATACTATTTTATTAAATAAATACCCTTCAAGACTAAATCAATTATTTAAGAAAGTAACACAAAGATTTAAGAAAATAAAATTTTTTCTAGACATTATAGTAGAAAAAAAAAATGAATCGGAAGTTGCTACTCACTTCCAATCATGAAAAAAAAAATCCACTTCTTTGATCTTTAAAATCGAAAAAAAATAAAAAAAATAAACTAAATTTGCAGAAATCGAACCAAATCAATTTTTTTCAATTCGGTTACTATTGTCATTTTCACCCAGACGAAAACTAAAAAGCCAAGCCACTATTAAATAACTAAATCAAACAAACCAAATGCCCAGCCCTACTAGTTGTAATGATCTGAATTTGTAAAATTTTTAATTTCATAAGTTTTACCATTTTGTCCTTCCCCGTCGTTGCTATATGTATTATGTTTGGAGTTTGGGATAATTGACACAATTTTTGATGAGATCATAAATATTCTGTATGAGTTTGTATTTTTTAGAGGATTAAAAAGCCAAATAGTTGACTTCGGTCAATATTCTTCGCTCTTAGTGTCGGACAACAATTTGAAATGTGTTAATAGACTCAAAATGTTGAATTTGAATTAGTAGCAGGGCTGAATTGATTTCGAGGCCTTTATATCTCATTTAGACCCTTTATAAATAGTGAAGAGGAATTTCGAGGGTTAATTTATTAAAAATAATTCTTTTTTAAAAATCTAATGTCGCCCGAGTCCGAAACATCGAAAATAGCCTAGTACCTAGTCCTGTTAAGTCCACGAAATTTCAAACGAATCTCGAGGAGTCGATCGGCAACTTTGGAACTTACCGAAGTTGCTGGTGCAATCACTTTAGTGGGGATAATACTACTTTAGAGGTAGTCTCTTTGCAACAAAGCGTCACTTTAGCAGTTAGAGTTAACCAGTCGCCTACCGATAAAGTGGACACTTGACCACTTTAGCGGGTGCCGATTTAGTGGAAGGGGACCACTTTAGCATGCCTATCCACTTAGGTTAAACTTCTTTAAGGATCACCCGTTGCTTAAGTGATGAACGCTTAAGGAGAAGCTGTATCCGTATATGTACTCTTTTTCACGTTTTCCTCTATGTTTGGATATTTGAGCTTCAGGTTTGGGCGATTCTTAAGGATTTCTTCACTGTTGGAGCTTGGGGTAAGCTTTCCATTCTTTTTTACTGATCATGTCATCAAAAATACCTTTAAAATTCCAATATCAAAATAAATTTTGAGTCTTTTACCGATAAAGTTTTAAAAAAAAATTTCTTCAATTTGGACCTCATTTTTAATTCATTTTCACATTAGTTTTCTCCTTTAGACACCTATAACCTTGGAGAATGTGTTTTAAAATAAGATTTTGATTTTACCCTTTTCATTTTTGAACTCATTTTCTGAACTTATTATATATCCAACTCAAATATGGGTAATATGGGCATTATTAGCTTTCTTTTAATGCATAGATGCTATATTTGAGTGTTGTGGATTCTAAGGCTGTTCATAAGGGGAAGAATCTGGGTTGAAGCACTTTATGCCGAGATTTTATTATTTTGAGGTAGGTTATAAATTAACTTATTTAAGACTGACATGGTAGTTAATAAATAAAATATGATATGGGTTAGGGTAAATAACTATGAAATTTATATTTTGAGATTATTTTTATTGTTGCTTTCCTGTATGGGGGCTTATATTCTATTGTGGTTGGTTTGTGATATCTGAAATTATATGTTGTTCGTGTGGGGGCTTTATTTGACATCATTAGCCTTATTTGTGCATTTAAATGTCTTTATTCTAAATATGATGCTTATGCAAGAGCTTATTTTACTAATATAGGCCTTATTTGAGCATTGATTTTTTTTATCATAATAAGAATACCTCAGTTAAGGGTTGATATAATATTAATGATGTCTTACATGCATATTTATTCTAATGGTGCCTAATTGGAGTTGATAATCATGAAATGTGGATAAATTGAGTTGATTTCATTCCATACTAAGTTGACTTGGAGCATTACATCCTCATTCCATACATATACATTGATAAGATACAAGTACTATTGAGAAACACTATCTTTGAAAGAAAATGAGATACTTTTGTAAAAACCCTCTCTATGAACATGAGCCGGAGAGGTGTTTGAAATTGAGATATGAGATATAGTATGTGAATTGTGAACCCAGGAGATGTAAGTTCAGTTCGTGTATATAGAAAGTTATGCAATGACTTTCATCATTCATCCTATGTATATTGCATTGCATTTGCACATGCATCTTGCTTCGTTCTCTAGTTTCCTTAAATTATGCTTTATTTTAGTATATTTTTGAATATACTAGTATATATATATATATATATATATATATATATATTAGTATTTTTCCATTTTTATAAGTATTTATAGATTAGAACTGTTAGTAGAGAAAGTGTGATCTACCATTTGAGACTTATTACTTGCAGGTGATGTGCTCATAGTATATTTTACTTATCTTATTTTTTAATTTGCTCAGTCGACCCATGATATCTACTGAGTATAAGTTGATCATACTTATTTATACTGCGCCCTTTTGGTGCAGATCCTAGTATAAGTTCTATGCGAAGTGGTTGAGTTTGCGCATGCAATAGTTGGAGACTCGAGGTACTAGCATACTCCAGGCATCCAGAGTAATTACCAGTCCTCATCCTATGTTTATTTATATCTTTATTATTTTGGATACATAGATTATATTTCAGACTCTGCTGTATTATTAGATGCTCTGTACTTATGACACCATACTTTGGAATTAAATTTGCGTATTTTTTTCAGACTTTTACTTTGACTTATGTTTTAGGGTCTGATTTCATTCTAGAAGTCTCGTTATGTTATTCGTCGGTCACATAAGTGTAAGACCAGGATGTCTAGTAGAGTCTCGCACATTGGTACGTAGATGTCCATAAATATATATTTGAGAGGTTATAAGATGTCTTTAGGAAAAAAGTTCTCTATTTTGATTCCTAGTCATACGGGTTATTCTGATCATATGTTCTAAGTTATGTTCCACTTTTTTCTACGCAGATGGTGAAGACTAGATCTTGAGAGGCTAGGGATGCTGACCCAGAACTTGAGGATAGGCCATACTAGAGGGTGAAGTAGGGTTCGTGGATGGCTTATAGGTAGAGGATGGGCATAAAAAGTTGCCCTAGCTAGAAGACATGTTAGGAAGACCTCTCTCCAGCCTGATATTATGTATTCTAGGGATGATTATTGAATAGGGTATGCGGGGACAACTCAGGTCCCACAGAGTTCAGTCCATGCCCTAGTACTTTAGGGTCTCTTGGTTCATCTCTTGAGTTGCTTGGAGAGTAATCCCCTGACTCTACCGGGTATTCCTCAAACTTTGAGTAATGTTCCACCATTAGTTTCGACATCTATTTATGCTATTCATGCTTTTAGGGTAAAATTATAATCTATGGTACCCCCACGTGTGGATTCTTTGCTTGCTGACTTACTATTTCTCTAGTTGCTTTGGGTATGATTATGTCTTTTGATGATCAGAAGAGATTCGAGAGGTTTATTCACTTGGTCAGCCCAAGTTCAGTGGAGCTATTAGTGAGGATTCCTATGAGTTTTTGATTGATTGTTAGGAGAAGTTACATAATCTAAGATACCGTAAGTCATATGGAGTTGCTTATGCTACCTATCAGTTGACAGATGTGGCTAGAAATTGATGGAGGTCGTTTTCTAGTTGTAGACCTTTAGGTTCGCCCACTGTGACTTGGACTTAGTTTTTCAAGGCCTTCTTGGAGATATTTGTATCACATAGTATGAAAGATCAAATCAAATGTGTGATGAGTTTGATCACTTAGAGTAGGAATCCATGACTATTACTGAATATGAAGTTTATCTTCACACTTTATCTAGGTATTCAACCGCTAGCATCTCTACCAAGTCTTAAAGGATTTTAAAGTTTGTGAAAGGGTTAGATGGTCTTATCAGTTGGCTACAACTCAGATGGTATTTTTAAGGGATTGAGCATACCAAGATGAATGAGTTTATTATCCAGGCTACTCAGAGAGGCACCAAGAAGGTGCATCATCAAGGTGAGTTTAGTGGACACGCCTCTCGTGGTAAAGATTTTCTAGCAGAGATTCCTGTAGTTATCATAGTAAGATAGTTCTGATTGTAGGGATCGTGTGGTATACCTTCAGGTTCAATGAATTTAGGTAGCCTGACATTAGGCCAGGGTGGTCATTTTAGTACAGCTGCACCTCCTCAGATTAAGTCAGGCCATAGAGGATATTTTGTATGTGATAAGTTTTTCCATGTGGCCAAGTATTGTCCTCAACATTTTCTCAAACCTAATCTAATATCTGCAGTGAGAAATGGTTTATAGAGTATTAGATGTGTTGTTGGATGTGCTCGAGGTAGAGGTAGACGTAAAAGTGCTCGTGTTGCTTGTTGTGGGGTTACTTAGGTCTCATTTATTTGGACTTTATGGAGGTATGAATCTGAATAGTTTAGACTTCAGATAATTAAGTGCATTTGTTTTTAATTAAGATTTTAGCTCTTAGTAGGTCTGAGTAGGTCTTAATCATTCAGATCTAGAATCAAGTTTGAATATCATTCAGAGGTATTTTTGTGTTGAATAATATTCACCACTACTCTATGCACAATCACCAGTCATCACCACTACTACCGTTGTCACCATTACCATTGTCAACCACCACCCACCAACAACAACTACCACTATTAATCGCCACCACCAATCAATTCTACCATCACAAACACCATTGACAATCAATATCGCTACCAACCACTATTGTTAGCTGCTATAAAACCTACCACCTCTATTATTCTAATTATATTCACCGCTACCACTACCCCAAAGCTAACACCAATTCCACCGCCAACACCATCATCAACCACTACCGACTAATCCCTACTACCAACCAATTTATCTATCACAATTAGCACCACCACTAATACATCATCAACCTACACACATTCTTTGGCCACTACCACCATCATTGTCATTAGTATTACCACTTCTACCACCACTACAACCACTACCATTACTATAATCTATCTCTACTAATAACCATCTTCATTATCACAATTAATAGCGTCTCCAACTACCACTAACACATCATCAAACATCATACATTCATTTTTCAGCCATCGTAATCAATACCTCCAAAAACAACCATCAACCAACATCACATCACAACCACCACCACCGCTACTAATCACCACCATCATAATAATTAATACAATATCAACCATCTCTACCATCACAACTATCACCACTAACATTAATAGTCACTAACATCAACTATTACCACTACTACCACCACCAGTAAATCATTTCTACTATCACTAACAAACATAAATATTTTTTTAATCAAATAGTAATCTTATTGTATTAATTCAAGTATTTTCTTAATATATAATTAATTTTTATTTGAATTATATTTTTTATTATATCTATAAATAAATAAATTTTACACATTCAAATGTTGAAAAATAAACAATCTTAATCATTTAGTTTTCAGATCTAGAGACAACATCTTAATCATCTAGATGTACATTCAAATTCAGACGTCTGAATCATAATAAAAACAAATGCAACCTTAGTCCGGAGTAGACATGGTCAGTGCTATGCTACACGTGATAGAGTTGAGGCAGAGGCCTCTAATGTTGTTATGACAAGTACCATTCTAATTATCTATAGATATGCTTCCATATTATTTAACCCAGGTCTACATTATTTTATGTCTATATATTTTGCTTCTGGTTTTGATCTTGCGTGTTAGCTCCTTGCTATGCCTTTTTTATATTTATACCCTCGAAGGAGATTCTTTAGTGGTGGATCGGATTTCCCAATCTTGTGTGTTTACCTTTTCGAGCCATGAGACTTGAATAGACTTGATTGTCCTAAGTATGGTTGATTTTGATATTTTCTTGGGTATGGATTAGCTATCTCCTTATCATGCTATTTTGGAATGTTATGCCAAGACCTTGGCCTTAGTTATATCTGGTGTGCCGAGCTTATTTTGTAAGTGTAAGCTTAATTTAAGCTTGAAGGGTGTTATATCTTTTCTATATGCTTATTGTATAACAAGGAGAGGGTGTTTGTCTTATTTTGCTCATGTTTGTGATACTAGTCTTGCCTTACCAGCTCCTATGGATTCTATTCTGGTGGTTTAAGTGTTCATAGATGTGTTTTCTATGGATTTTCCTAGTATAACTCCGGATCATGATATTAATTTTTCTATTAATGTGCAATATGGCACCAAGTCCATTTTTATTTCTCTCTATAGGATGACCCCGACAGAGTTAAAGGAGCAGTTACAGGATTTTTTGGATAAAGGGTTCATTAGACCTAGTGTATCTCCTTAGGTGCTCCAGTATTGTTCATAAAGAATAAGGATGGTTTTATGCATATATGTATTGATTACAGGTAGTTGAAAAAGGTGAAAGCTACTTAAGAACAAGTATACTCTTCTTTGCATTGATGATTTTTTTGACCAGTTTAGGGTGCTTCAGTGTTCTCCAAGATTAATTTGAGATTCTAGTATCATCAATTGATAATTAGATCTTTGAAATGTTCTGAAGACGACTTCTCAAACTTGATATGGTCATTATGAGTTTCTAGTCATGTTTTTTAAATTAACCAATACCCCAGCAGTGTTCATAGAGTTGATGAATTGAGTGTTTCAACTGTATCTCAACTTCTTTGTGATTGTATTTGTAGATGACATCTTGGTTTATTTAAAGAGTGAGGTTGACCATGTGAAGCATTTCAGGATTGTATTTTAGAGGTTGCGTGATGACAAGTTGTATGCTAAGTTTTCTAAGTATGAGTTTTGGTTGGATTCTATATCTTTCTTGGTCATATGGTGACTAAGGATGGTAGTATGATTGATCCATCCAAGATAGTGGCAATTTGTGATTGGGCTAAACCTACTTCTCCTATCAAGATTTAGGGTTTTATTGGTTTGGCAGGTGATTATTAGCATTTTGTAGAGGATTTCTCATCTATCATAGAATTTTTGACCAAGTTGACTTAGAAAAATGTGGATTTTAGTGCTTGAATGCGTCTGAGAAGAGCTTGCTAAAACTCAATGAGTTGCCAACTTTGGCTTCTATCTTGACTTTGCCCAAGAAAATTATAGACTTTATCATATTTTGTGATGTTTCTGGTATTGGTTTGGGTGTGGTGTTAATGGATAAGGGTAAGGTGATAACTTATGCCTCTCATTAGTTGAAGCCTCATGAGAGAAATTACCCTACCCATGATTTCGAGTTGGCAGCTATAATATTTGTGACGAAGTTGTGGTGTCATTACTTATATGGAGTGCCTTGCGAGATTTTCTCGGACTATCGTACACTTTAGTACTTCTTCAGACAGTGATATCTTAATATGAGTTTGCAATGTTGGCTTAAGTTACTTAAGAATTATGACCTCACTATTTTTTATCATCTGGACAAGGCTAATATTATCGCAGATGTCATGAGTCAAAAGTCGACTAGTATGGGGAGTTTGTCTCATCTCTTGATCCAAAAGTGGCCTTGAACCTTGAAGGTTCAATCTTTAGCTAAATAGATGATTAAACTTGATATTTTATTACCCGAATGTGTTTAGCCTTTATTGATGCTAGATTTTCTTTGACGGAGAAGATTTGATCTCAACAGTTTATTGATAATAGTTTGAGGGCTATTCGGGATAAGTTATTGAGTGACGAGGCTAAGTAAGCATCTCTTGATTTTGATAGTGTATTGAGGTTCAATCGAGTTTGTGTGTTAAAATTCAAAGGTTGGGTGAAATTGATCTTAGAGGAGGCTCATTGTTCAAGATATTTTATCCATCCAACTGTGATCAAGTTGTATCCTGATTTAAAGTCGCTTTACTGATGGGGTGGTATGAAAAAAGATGTGGAAAATTTTATGACTTATTGCTTATGTTATTAGCAGGTATAAGCCGAGCATCAGATATTAGGTGGTTTGCATCATTGATTACCTATTCCTGAGTAGAAGTGGGAGTGGATCACTATAGACATCATGAGTAGGTTTCCTTGTACTTTCTCTGGTTCTGATAGTATTTGGGTCATTGTGGATCAGTGGACAAATCAACCCATTTTTTACCTATTAAAATTTTCTTAAGTTTTGAGAGATTGGCCCGTATCTATGTTCATGAGATAGTTTGTCTTCATGAAGTGCCCATATCTATTATTTCAGGTAGAGACTCAAAGTTCACTTTCAACTTTTGGCAGACGTTTCAGGAGGATTTGGGTACTTAGGTAGACCTTAGCACAACTTTCCACCCCAGACCGATGGTTAGTCGAAGCAGACTATTCAAGTTTTGGAAGATATGCTCCACGCATATGTTATGTACTTTAGAGGTTAGTAGGAGCAACACTTGCGGAGTACGCTTATAATAATATCTACCATTCAAGTATTAAGATGATGGCCCCTTTAGAGGAGTTGTATGTGAAACATCCTAGGCTTTGGCCCTTTGAAATTTTCTGAGCTTTGAGATGACTGTTCTTGATACGACTCACCATACGAGTCGAATGGTGTTGGTATGGGTCAGGTGACCCATCTTGTAAGGTGTCTAGTGTGTGGTGGTCAAGCTTATATTGTGGTTGCGACTTGATGGCGATGAGTCATATGTTAAAGTGATGAGAGGTAAAGTCCAATCGTATGTTGTCTAGTGTCCAACTCCCTTTGATTCTGTCTGGGATATGACTTAAAGGTACTAGCCATATGGTATGGGTAAGAGTGGGGAAAGGAGAGTCCTATGGTGAACAGTGTGTGAATGTCCAATCTTCTATTCTAGGTATGAATGGATAGTACTACTCGTATCATGTAGGTATGAGTGAAGGGGTTCAACTGTACCCACCTACGAGAATTTTTACATTTTAAGTTATGGGTATTCTGGATATTTCCCATCTTAACTTTTTTTGACCCCATGACTTAAAACACTCTTGGGATTTCATTAACCAATTATTCCCAAATCAAATACTCTAAAATCTCTCTCAAAACTCTTAGTTCAAGAAAAGGTTAGGGTTTTCTCAAGGTAGTCAATTAAGGCCTTCAAGTGTGGTTTCTCTCCATATTCCTTGGTATTTAAAGTATTTTACTCCTCCCTCATTATTAGTTCAACTAAAAACATGTTTTAATGAATAGTTTTCATGGCATTATTGTGGGTTTATGTTGGTTTTGAAATATGTGTTGGGGTTTTTGGTTGTTCTTGGTTGGATAATGTTTTCCCATATTTTTAATTATGCTTTTCATGTTATAATTATGGTTTGAACATGTGATTACATGGGACTACTAAATTAGTAGTTGGTATGGTTTTGGAAACTACATGCCTTCAACATGTTTGTTAAAATGCCTATGAGAATGGATTTGTCACATAGTTTGACTTTAATTGAAAACTTTGCATTGCATAATATGGTAATGGAACCTAAATTGGTTTGATTAGATTAAATAATTTGAAAAGACCTTGGTGGCCATGGTTTTGATTGATTGGAAATCCTATAAGGTACATGGAAATCCCCTAAGTGTTGGTTATTGACATTGCTTGCAAGCTATAGTTGGTATGTCGATACCACTTTAAGATTCCTTAGTAATTAACTTCTGGAATTGGTGGTTTGGTTATATGCTGGAGGTTTTAATTAGGCAATAATGGTGGGTTTTGATAGCTAACAATTAAGGTGTGAGTCCAATGGACAGACACTAAAAACTCATGTTTACTGACATGAGGGTTGGTTATGGTGACCATATACTTGTGGGGTACATGAGAATCCCCTAAGTTTATACTTGTATATATGTATCATGGAGGACGAAGGGTACACAAGAATTCCTGGCCCCTATTATATCTCCAGTTCATGAGGCTAGATGCACTGGGCCTGTTCAGGGGATAACACTAGACCCATATAGCCTGTAGGTGGTTTTTGGATGGTCAAGTTACACAACCCAGGTTAAGATTTTAATTCATGGTAAACCCGGTCCCCTTTCTCGGCATGGTATATATGTATCTATGTATGAAATTACATATGGTTATTTACTTTGGTTTTGAATAATGACATTATTCTATCCTTAATCCTGAGTACATGCTAGTATTCACTCTCTAGCCCATCTTCGGGCGCTGAATCCCCACGCAATACAGGAATCAGCCATACTACTCCTTATGTATAGTAACTTGGATTTGGAGACAACATTTGTGTCAGATTGAAGTGGTGAACTTCTATACTCTAAAAGACTCTATTTCATGCTCTTTTTATACTTTTTTTTTATTTCTCAAACTTTAATTTTAGCTATGGTCGAGGGCTTTTCCCGACCGGATATTCTTTATTTTTGGTTAGAGGCTTTGTGTGACTACTATGGGCATGGGTGGTGTCGGTATTGGTGTCATCCTTGGAATTGGTATTGGTATTGAGGCTGACACCGATTGGATATTTGGGTGGATGTTTGGTTGGTTATGTTTTTGAATTTTATTATTGTCTTTCAATTATAATTGTTCTATCTTGTTATATGTTTGGAATTCATCCAACATAGGTTGCAAGGTAGTTATGGTTGGTATTGGGGGTTGCCTCTGGTCCCTATTGGACTTGAGGCACCGACATGACTAGGCCCTCGTGTAGGTCATAGCAGATTGGCATCAGAGCCCTAGGTTCATTGCTAATTGAGAGTCCACAAAACCGTGTCTAGTAGAGTCTCTTTAAGGGTATGTAGTGCGCCATACTTATAAGGAGAGGCTATAAGGTATTTAGGAATGTTTCTCCTTCTTGTCTTCTATTTTTGAGCTGTAGAGTCTAAGGTCTTGAATTTTCCTATAATTCCTATTTGTTTTCTTTGTAGATCATGCCTCCTCGACGTCTGAAGCTCATGAGAACTCCTTTGCCCTACCCAAGGACAATGTTGATGGGACTTATTCTACTTATATGGTCCAGACCCAGTCTAGGGGTGTAGTTCCTGATTGTCCTTCTAGAGTTTCACTTGTCCCCTCTAATCCTCCTCGAGCTCCTCAGACTGATGTGATGAATACTGAGTTTTATCAATCTATCCATATGTTGGAATAGTTGGTAGCTTCTCAATATGAGCGTAATGTTCTTGTTATTCCATATTCTGAGGCCAGAAGGGTTAGCTAGTTCATGAGGTTGAATCCTCTTACCTTTACTGGTGTTAAGGTTGAGAAGGATCCTTTGGGTTTTCTAGATGAGATAGAAGAAATATTTTGTCTTATACATGCCACTAATATGGAGGGCACAGAATTTGTCGCCTATCAGCTGAAGGATATAGCGTACCAATGGTACAAGGAATGGGATCAGGCAAGGGGTGATGATGTTGAGTCATCTCCATGGGAGGATTTCTCTAATGCTTTTCTAGACCACTTCTCTTCTTAGGATTTAAGAAAAGAGATGGCGAAAGAGTTTGTTAATCTAGAGCAAGGTAAGATGTCAATGGAGTATGCCTTAAAGTTCTACTATTTATCTCGGTATGCTTCGGAGTTGGTTTCTAGCATGCGGGATAGAATTAGAAAGTTTACTTCAAAATTATCTCGTGAGTTGATCCTTGAAAGTAAGGCTGCCTTGTTGAACAAGGACATGGATATCTCCAGGTTGGTAATATATATACAATAGGTTGAGGAAAAGAAGAAAAAACAGGCTGATTTAGGGGAGAGGTAGGGAGAGAAGTTTTTATTCTCTGAGCAGGGTTTTGGTCAACAACAGAGTGACAGGGATGGTAAAAAGTGGCCCGAGAAGAAGTGGGGAAATTCTGGATCTTATTAGACGACTAGTGTTCCCTAACCAAAGCCATTGGGTGATAGACATTTTCATAGTGGCAATAAATTTAAGGAACAGGGTGCCTAATCTCATGCTAGTGGGGCTCAGTCAGCTCCATCATATCCTATTTATATATTTTATGGTCATTTACATCAGGATTTCTATGACGAGGGGAGGCACAGGTACTTCAATTGCGGTCAGTCAGGGCATATACATAGAAACTATCCTGTTGGTAAGGTTGATTTGGGGGCAAATAAGGTTCTTGTTGCCTCTTCTTCAGATTTGGAACCAAAGGGTGCACCATCTGGCTCTGGCACTGGCCAAAATCATCTTTATGCTCTCACTACAAACCAGGAATATGAGGTATCGTCTGATTTCCTAACTAGTATGTTGAAACTCTTTATGATGTGTACTATTTACTTGATCTGGGGTCCACTCTCTCTTATGCGACCTCATTTGTGGCTGTGTATTTTGATATTGGTCCAAAGTGTATTTCAGACCCTTTTTCTATTTCTACCCTGGTTGATGACTCTGTGATTGCTAGAAGAGTCTATAGGGGGTGTGCGGTATCTATTGGTAGTAAAGAAACTGTAGTGGGTCTATCTGAATTAGATATGGTAGATTTTGATGTCATGTTGGGGATGGATTGTTGCGCGGGTGCTATGCATCTCTAGACTATTAGGCCCTTAAGGTTGCCTCTAATTTCCCTAATGAGTCAGTTATTGAGTGAGAGGATGGTTCCCTAGATCCTAAGGGGGTGTTCATATCATATCTTAGAGCTCAAAGATTAATCTCCAAGGGGTGTCTCTATCATTTGGTTCGGGTTGAAGATTCTAACTTGGAGGGTCCTTCTTTGCATTCCATCTTTGTGGTGAATGAATTTCCCGAGGTCTTCCCTTATGACCTTCCTGGTGTTCCTCCTAATAGGGAGATTGACTTTAGGATTGATCTTGTTTTGGACACTCGTCCAAAGTCTATTCCTTCATATAGAATGGCTCCGGTCGAGTTAAAGAATCTTAAGGAGAAGCTAAGGGATCTTTTAAACAAAGGTTTCATTCATTCTAGTGTATCCCCATGGGGTGCACCGGTGTTATTCATGCTTATAAGGATGGTTCCCTTTGGAAGTGTATTGATTATTGACAGTTGAATAAGGTGATAGTAAAGAATAAGTATCCCCTTCCAAGAATAGATGATTTATTTGATCAGCTGCAGGGTGCTAAGTTTTTCTTTAATATTGATCTTTGGTTCGGGTATCATCAGTTAAAGATTAGGGAGTGTACATGCCTAAGACTGTCTTTTGTACTCAGTATAGGCATTTTGAGTTCTTTGTAATGTCGTTTAGTTTGACCAATGCTCTAGCGGCATTTATGGATTTGATGAATAGGGTCTTCTGTCAGTTTTTAGATTTTTCATTATTGTATTCATAGATAATATTTTGGTGTACTCTAAGAGCTAGGTAGATCATGCCTATGACCTCTATGTTGTGTTGCAGACCTTGAAGGAGCAACAGTTGTATGCAAAGTTTTCAAAATGTGAATTTTGGTTGAACATCATCACTTTTTTGTGTCATATCATTTCTAGTGAAGGGATCTTGGTAGATCCGCAAAAAGTTGTAGTGGTAAAGAAGTGGCCTATATTCATAACTCCAATCGATATTTGGAGCTTCTTGGGTTTGACTGACTATTATAGAAGGTTTGTGGAGAGTTTTTAAACTATAGATGCCCCGTTCACTAAGTTGGCTTAAAAGAAGGTAAAGTTCTTGTGGTCTGATACTTGCAAGGGTAGTTTTGAGAAGCTGAAGGATAAGCTAACTTCTACTCTGATTTTGACTTTGCCCAAGGGCACTGATTGGTTTGTGGTCTACTGTGATGTATCCTATGTAGGGCTTGGTTGTGTTCTGATACAGCATAGAAAGGTGATAGCTTATGCTACAAGACAGTTGAAGGTGCTTGAGAGGAATTATCCAGCTCATGACTAAGAATTATTAGTAATGGTATTTACATTGAAAATTTTTCATCACTATTTTTATGGAGTACATGTGGATATCTTTTCTGATCATAAGAGCCTGCAGTATGTGTTTACTCAGAGCCTGCAGTATGTGTTTACTCAGAAAAACTTAACCTCAGACAAACAAGATAGCTTGACCTTCTCAAGTATTATGACGTGAGTCTTCACTACCATCCAGGTAAAGCTAATGTGGTTGCTTATGCTCTTATCATGTATCCATGGGGATTCTAGCTTATGTGGAAAAGGAGAACTGGGAGTTGGTGAAGGATATTCATGTTTGGTTAACCTTGGAGTTCTTCTTTTATACTCAAAGGATAGTAGTATATTTGTATAGGAGGTAGCACGATCGTCTCTTGGTGCTACAATCAAAGCAAAGAAAATGTTAGATTTTGTCTTGATGAGGATCAAGGGTTATGCAGGTGGGCAGAAGGTGATGGCCTTCAAGATTAGTGGTGAAGGTACCTTGCGGTACCAAGGAAGGTTATATGTTCCCGATGTCGGTGATTTGTGAGAGAGGATCTTGGCTGAGGCGCATGAGTCACACTATTTTTTTATCCTGGTTCGATGAAAATGTATCATGACCTCAAAGAGATGTATTAGTGGAATAATATGAAGAAGGATGTGGTAAATTTTGTGGCCAAGTACATGGTGTGTGAACAAGTAAAATTTGAGCACACGTGGCCCGGAGGATTGTAGCAAGAAATTGAGTTGTTGAATGAAGTGGGAAGTAATCAACATGGATTTTATCACCGGTCTTCTTCAATATCAGAACCGATTTAATTCGGTTTGGGTCATCAGGGCTAGGATGGAAAAGTCAGCTCTATTTAAAGCCTTGTATGGTAGGAGGTGTAGATCTCTTATTGGATGGTTTGAGTTTGGTGAGGTAAGATATTTGGCCCAGATTTGGTTCACCAATCCATGGAGAAGGTAAAGGTGATTTGGGATAGGCTTAAGGCTGCTCAAAGTCACCAAAAATCTTATACGAATGTGAGACAAATGAAGTTAGAGTTCGAGGTTGGGTATAGGGTGTTCTTGAAAGTGTCTCCCATGAAGGGAGTGATGCGGTCTGGAAATAAAGGGCTTAGTCCCCGGTATGTTGGTTCGTACTTGGTTTTGAGGAGGGTTGGCAATGTTGCGTATAAGTTGGAGTTGCCTTCTAGTTTGAGCTCCATTCACCCGGTGTTCCATATTTGTATGTTGAGAAAATGTATGGGTGATTCATCGTAAATTGTGGCAATCAAGAATATTGGTATATATGGGTGACCATATACTTGTGGGGTACACGGGAATCCCTTAAGTTTATACTTGTATATATGTATCATGGAGGGCGAAGGGTACACGAGAATCCCTGGCCCCTATGATATCTTCAGTTCATGTGGCTAGATGCACTGAGGCCCGTTCAGGGGGTAACACTGGACCCATATAGCCCATGGGTGGTTTTAGGATGGTCAAGTTACACAACCCAGGTTAAGATTTTAATACATGCTAAACTCGGTCCCCTTTCTCGACATGGTATATATGTATCTATGTATGCGATTGCATATGGTTATTTACTTTGGTTTTGAATAATGGCATTATTTTATCCTTATTCCTGATTACATGCTAGCGTTCACCCACTAACTCGTCTTCGGGTGTTGTATCCCTATGCGATGCAAGAACCAACCATACTACTCTTCTTGCTCAGTAACTTGGATTCGAAGACAACATTTGTGTCAGACTAAAGTGGTGAGCTTCCATACTCTAAAATACTTTATTATATGCTATGGATATCTTTTCATACTTTTTTTTATTTCTTGGACTTTGGTTTTAGCTATGGTTGGGGGAATGTCCTGGCCAAATGTTCTTTATTTTTGGTTAGAGGCTTTGTGTGGCTACTATGGGCATGGACGATGTCGGTATTAGTATCAGCCTTGGTATTGGTATTGGGGATGACACCGGTTGGATGTTTAGGTGGATGTTTGGTTGGTTATAGTTATGGATTTTATTATTGTCTTTCAATTATAATTGTTCTATCTTGTTATATATTTGGAATTCATCTGATATAGGTTGCAGGGCAGTTATGGTTGGGTATTGGGGGTAGTCTCGGGTCTCAATTAGACTAGAGGCAACCGACATGACTAGGCCCTAGTTCAGGTCATATAAGTATAGTAGACGTTGTTGATCTCCTATCAGTTGGTTTGAGGCCTCAAAGGTTAGACCCTATGATATCAACTTTCTTTGTGAATCTTTGGTCAAAGTTTGGGTGATCTGGGATAAGTATCAAGTAGGCTAGAGTAGGCAAAAGATTTATTCAGACCATAGGCTTTGTGCCTTAAATTTTGGGATTAGTGATTGAGTCTTTCTTTGTATGTTACCCATAAAGCACATGATGTGGTTTGGGAAGAGGGACAAGCTCAACCCAAGATACATTAAACCATTTGAGATTCTTCGAACATTTGGGGAGGTTGCTTATAAGTTAGCCTTACCTCCATACTTTTCAACCACTCATCCAGTTTTTCATGTATTTATGCTTCCACGCTATATCTCGAATGAGTCTTATGTGATTTATTGGGATTCAGTTAAGTTGAATGAGAAGTTGAACTTTGTTAAGGAGTAGTCTCCACTTTAGCCAGGGATGTCAGATGGTTGTGTTCTAGAGATATTTCTGTGGTTTTGATTTTGTAGAGACACCGTCCTGTTGAGAAGACTACTTAGGAGTTCGAGTCTGACATGCGTCGTAGTTACCCTCAACTTTTTAATAATTCAGGTATTTCTTTACCTTTTAGTTTGATGATGAACTAAAGTTTTAATTGTCGATGTTGTAATGACCTGAATTTGTGAATTTTTTTTATTTTTATGTGTTTTGACTATTTTGCTCTTCTTTGTAGTTGCTACATGTTTTATTTAGGGTTTAGGGATGATTTGCACGGTTCTTTATGCAATTGAGATTATTTTGTGTGAGTTTGCGGGATTTATAGGCTTGAGAAGCTATATAGTCAACTCTGGTCAACATTCGTTGTTCTAGTGTAAAACGATGTGCCAACAGACCCAAAATATCAATTTGGGTTAGTAGCAAGGTTGAATCAATTCAAAGACCTATATATCTCATTTTGATCCTTTAGAAAATAGTGAAGAGGGGTTTTGAGGGTTAATTTATTGAAAATAACTTTTTCAAAAATTTCACGTTGCCATTGAGTCCGAAACGTCAAAATAGCCTAGTAGCATAGTTCTTTTGCATCCACAAAATTTTGAATGAATCTCGAGGGATCAACCGATAACTTTGCAACTTATCAAAGTTGCTGGTGTAGCCATTTTTGCAGTTAAAATACTACTTTAGAGATAATTGCTTAAGCAAAAAATGTCGTTTTAGCGGTCAGAGTTGACCAGTGTTCTACCGCTAAAGCAGACACTTGATCTATTTATCGAGTGTTGCTTTAGTGGAACAGGATCGGTTTAGCGGCCTAGCCACTTAGGCCAGACCGCTTTAGGGTCACTAGACACTTAAGCGATGACCACTTAAGCAGTCATTTGACTACTTAAGTGGCCAAAGTTGTATCAATATATAAACTGTTTTTTACATTTTCCTTTACTTTTGAACCTTTGAGCTTCAGATTTGGGTGATTCATGAAGATTTCCTAACCATTTAAGCTTGGGTAGACTTCAAAATCTTATTTGCATTATTTTTCATCGATTATACAATCAAAACATATTTAAATCATGATTTCAAGATGAAAATTTGGGGGTTTTATCGATAAAGTTTTTTTAAAAAAATCTTTGATTTGGACCTCATTTTAAATTTATTTTTATGTGATTTTTATCTATAGACTTCTACAACCTTAGGGACTGTGTTTTTAAAATAAAATTTTGATTTTTCCCCTTTCGCTTTCAAACCCATTTTGAACCCAATCCAAATATGAGCAAGATGGATGTCGTTAGCTCTCTTTTAACACATAGATACTATATTTGAATGTTATAGTTAATTTTGACGCCATTCGTAAGGGGAAATCTCTGGGTTGAAGAGCTTTAGGCTGAAATTTCATCGTTTCGAGGTAGGTTATAGCTTAAGTTCTTTCAGATAACAAATAAGTAAAGCATGCTATGAGTTGGAGTAAATAACTATGGAGTTTATATGTGAGATTATTTTTACTATTGTGCCTGTGTGGGGTCTTATATTTTGTTGTGGTTGGTTTGTGATATTTGATATTGTGTTTTGCCTGCATGGGGGATTTATTTGACATCGTTGGTCTAATTTATGCATTAAATGCCTTTATTCTAAATATGATATCCGTGCGAGCCCGAGCATATTTTGCTAATATAGGTCTTATTTGAGCAATGGCTGCTTTTATTATTTTTACTGATGTTTTACGTGCATATTTATTCTGACGGTGCTTAATTGGAGTTGATTATCCTAAATTGTGGACATATTTGGGAGCAATACTTGAAATGGCAATCCATAAAAAAACACCAATACTAAGATCGGCCAGAACAAGGTGATCGCCAAAAAGAATTACTGAATAACTTAGAAAGATAAATATTACTGCTATGGATGGTCCGATACTGAATAAACGAGTATCTCCTGTAGATGGAATAAGGTTCTCTTTCAAAAGTAATTTTGTCGCATCTGCTAAAGCTTAAAGAATTCCTAAAAGGCCGGCATATTCAGGTCCGATACGTTGTTGTAAAATATATATCAGTGTTGTTTTTATTTTCTATTTACTTATATATTACAACTGTTAGCGTAGACGGTGTGAGCTGCCGTTTGGAACTTTTCTTCTTGCAGCTGACTTGCTCATAGTATATTTTACTTGTCTTATTTGCTGCTTTGCTCAATTAGTCTATTATACCTACTGAGTACAAGTGGACTGTACTCATCCCTACTATACCTATTGAGCCTATTATACATACTGAGTACAAGTGGACTGTCACTAAGTGAGGTGACTGAGTTCGTGCATGAGATAGTTGGAGATTCGAGGTACTAGCATAATCTAGTCTAGAGTCATTTTCAGGCTTCATCTTATGTTTATTTATGACTTAGCTTATTTTCGGGGACAAATGTTATATTTCAGCCTCATTTGTATTATTAGATGCTATGTACTTATGACACTAGGTTTTGAAATTGAATTTGTGTATTTATTTCAGGCTTTCGCTTTAACGTATGTTTTAGTGTGTAAGAAGTCTTGTCATATTCTGTTTTATTATTTTTTTAAAAAGGTTTTCTTAACTTTTGAAATTCAAGCTTACTTATCAAATCTAAGCCTTAATAAATATCATCATGACTCCAAATTTTTGGATCGCGATAATACTAGGTTATCACGTTAATCGTTTACTTTATCAAGAAGTTGAAGTTCATCCAGAATACAACTCCCACCAGACCTTTTTATATTTGTCGTTCAAATCCAATTGGCTAGTTTGATAACATGGTGCATGCCTACCTGTTGTGTTCTGAGTGTGAAATGCAAAGATCCCCAAATAAATTTTATTACTAGTTTAAATTGGAAAGGCTGAGGAGAAGAACACTAGAATTTTTAATTAGAACAATGAGATATGACGTTATCTAATATATTCAAAAGAATAAAGTGCTAAAAGTAACAAGTAGGATCAACTAATTAAGGAATAGTAGATTGTGTGAAACAGTGTGCATCGCATCTTTGTGATTAATGCATGATTGGTCTTAGAGGGACCATCTCATGCCTTAAATTATTCCAACCAAAATTCATTGATTGAATAATTTAAAGAAAATTAAAAATCCGATATCGTAAATTATGGATTTGATTCCTCTCTGTTAAACTTTTCTCCACTGCCTCATGTAAATGTGTACCTGAGCAAATCAAGAGAAAGTGTCATGGAGAGGAATCAAAATCGTAAACTATTCAAACAGTGTTGAGTTTAACGTTAAACTTTTAATATTATTAAATCACTTAAAATATAATTATTCTATAAAGTAAAATGAAGAACTCGTAAATAAATTTGCTACATAAGGTAGAGTATACTAACACTGATGTTAAAGGTGTATATAACACCAGTATATAAGTTAAATTTGTTATATGTTATTAGTATATTCATTTGTGGAATGTAACCACATTAGAGGGTCTTTATTGCACACAGCAGATAGATAAAAAGGAAAATACATTACATCGACTTTTTAGTTAACCAAAGATCTGGATACCGGTTGATAAATCATATTCGTGCACCCAATACCACTCTTCTCAAAATATAGATTCTGTTGGTAGTTTCTTGTTGGAAATCAAACAAAATTAAATGGACTTCAGCTTAACTACACTAAAGAGAAAAAATTTTGCTCTGGCATCCTTTGATTCCCTTGATTTGATATCCTTTGCTACTCACGTAATTACTAAATTCATCATTTGATTTGTCATCGTTTGCTATATATCATTTGATTACAAGATTCATCACTTAATTTTACATCGTTTGCTATTTACTTGATTACTCAATTTGGCATCGTTTCTTATTCACTTGATTACTAGATTCATCAGCACTTGATATGTATGTATAAGTTAGAAGATTTCAAAAGAAACATAGTGTCTACAAATAGGTCACTAAATAAATATATATGTAAGGGATAATAATATCGTCTTACGGAGTTGTCATACAAGTATATTAATGAAATAATGAACACACATAAATAAAACCACAATAAGTAAATACTGTTATAAGAGTAGTCAAAGAATGTTAAAAAAAGAAAAAGTCGTGGTAAGAGGAGGGAAATATGGTAGGCTAAATGGATGGCTGGAAGCAAACAAATTATGTAATAGGTATCATCTTCTTTATTTCTCCCATTGCCACGTGAAGCTACGTATTCGTTCTACACATTGATCCTTCGAGAATCTCTTTTTTCTTAATTCATACACATTGACTCTACATGTATAACTTATAAGTAGTTAAAACATCACATATAGCTACTAATTAATAGTAACCATAGGATCATTATTATTCCTAATTATTTTTTACCTAACTTAATTATGTGAAAAATATTGTACACTTCTAATGTATAAAAGTTCAGACTTTTTCAAAAAATGGAGAGAAGAGTAGTGGTTAAGGGTGGATTTTTTACATTTTATACTCTATTTATTTCAATTTGAGTGTTATACAATTTCAGTTTAGGACGTTTTGGTATGTTACAAAATTATATGATAATTTAAGACAACAAAATTTAAAGGACACATATTTCTAATTTTTTAAGATCACAATATTTATAAATCTCTCTTTATTTCTTAAAATTTCTTTTTAGTGAAACGAAGACACTTACATCGAGAGGGGAAAAATATTTTATATTCAATCATCTGAATTCCTAAGTAGATAGTTTCTCTCACTTGTTGAAACATTTATACGGGATTACACATTGGTTTGGTGGGGTCAAATGTCAACCTATGAAGAACCAGAAACAGACATTTCACAATTCGTTGACCACATTATTCTTTTTTCTACTCATTCATCCCTTTGATTATATATTGCTACCACTGTATAGTAATAGTAGTATTCCATCTAACCCACCACACAAGTAAAAGGTCTTTAAATTCTTCAAATACATTTTCCTTCCCTTCTTATTCCCCTATTTCCAAGTCTCTCAACTCTATATATTTCAACAAAACTCACCAATTGTTACTAAATATATACGAGATTCGTCACTAATCTTATATAGATGGGTAGTACTTGTGATGATATATGTGACAGTACTAGCCTTGATTTATGCTTAGGCTTTTCGTCAACTAGCAATCAGAAATCAAGAAAACAAGGACAAGCAGCTGCAATTAAATTCGATCTTGGTTTGAATTTAAGCCTTCCTGGTGATAATCAGATCTACGATTTGAAGACGGAAAATAAGCGTAATTTTCGATCATATAATAAAGATCAGTTATCTGCTGTGTCGTCATATTCGTACACTAGTGTGAAAAGGGAAAGAGATATTGGTAGTGACGTGACAGAAGTAGAAAGAGTAATTTCATCTGATTGTTATGAAGATGATAATGGTTCAAATGGAAGGAAGAAACTTAGGCTCACTAAAGTACAATCTGCTCTGTTAGAGGAAAGTTTCAAGCAACAGAGCACTCTCAATCCTGTAAGCTATTCATCTTTTCTTTTTTGCTATATTGAATTATGTGATCATTTCAGTTATTTCATGAGTCAAGCACATGAAAATTAATGAGCGATTGTGAGATTGAAATCAAAATTTATATCTACTATGATATAATATGAAAGTTGTGAGTTATGACTTATGACCTCCTTTTCTGTTTAATTTATCCAACAATAAAAAGAAATTCTACTTTTACAATTAATTTAGCTTTGGACTTCGTCATATTGTTTTTAATGAAATAATTTGTGGTCATAACTTGGACATGTATAGTATTAGATGTTGGTTTTTCTACATGATCAACTGATATATTCACGTTATTCCAATAATTCAGAAGCAAAAGCAGCACCTAGCAAGGAAGCTCAACGTTAGGCCTCGTCAAGTGGAAGTTTGGTTCCAGAACAGAAGAGCCAGGTTTGACATCTTCTTCCTTAATTTATACTCACCGAATCATATGACATTCTTTTGTTTTAGTTCGTCCTAAAAGTAATTTAATTTTAAAGTTTTCCTTTTATCCTTGATACTATACAAATACTTAAAGATTATTTTAGATTATAAATTTCAACTCTTTTTTTTTCTTAAACATTGTGCTTAGTCAAAAAATACTATATAAAATGAGGCCGGAAAGTACCCACATACTCACACACAAATGATACACAAATACGTATATAGTTTGCGCACCAAAAAGACATTAACATAATTAGGCCACTAATTATAATATAGGAGTAATTATATACAATTCCTTATAATGAACTTTGATAGTACATGTGAGGAGTAAATTTGTCATCCAATTTTATATTTTTTTTTTCCAAAATTACTTTTCTTTATTTTGTTACACAAAAGTCATTTAACTTTATCTCATCTTTTAAATGACTTTTGTGTAACAAAACAAAAAAAATGACTTTTGGATAAAAAAAAATACAAAATACTCTACATATGCGTTACCTGACAAATTATGTATATGCAATTATTGTGCTAGCTATAATAGATTAGACTAAGTCCTATATAAATTTTTCGTAATTATTCATCTAGAAATCTAATTAATTTATGCAGAACGAAGCTAAAACAAACAGAGGTAGACTACGAGTTTTTAAAGAAATGTTGCGCGACACTAACAGATGAAAACAGGAAACTTTACAAAGAACTTCAAGAACTCAAAGCTTTAAAAATAGGGCAACCTTTATACATGCAGCTGCCGGCAGCAGCCATCCTCACCGTGTGTCCTTCCTGCGAAAGAGTCGCCGCTGCGGGCACCTTTACCAATCCCTCAGCAGCTTGTTAATTAGCAGTTAGCAGAGACACAACACGGCACACTAAAGTTACTACGTTTTGCATGGTTTGGAGAAGAGCCAGACTACTGTTGCATGACGACAATTTTACCATCTACCCTAAGCCTCCCTTCAGCTTGTTAATTAGCAGTATTAACTAAAATTGTCATGTTATTAAATTATTTTTAACTGTCAGTTAATTAGATTCTTAGGAAATTCTCAACAGTGGCAAACGTTTTTTTTTTTTTTTCTTTTTTGGTTTAAGGTTTGATTAATTTGTACTGTTATGAAATGACTTGTATAATTCATTATATTTGTAGAGAGATAATTAGAGGTTTGCTAATCATCAATCAATTTATTTAAAATTGTTTCTTTGTCGCAGTACAACTCTGGAAATTGTTAAGAAGTATATACTTAATTATTTTTGGTTGCCTATGTTTCTTCGTCTCGTCAATTTTAGACTTGAGATCTTATTTTGAGGTGAGCTTATATACACTGATCTTGTAAAGAACTTTGCGTTATCAGTTTAATAGAATCAATTATAAGAGATTACCACTTTATTTTACAGGTTTTCTAATCAAGTATATATTGTATTTAAATTGTGTTGGTGTTGGTGGTGTAGGTCCATTTAATCTAACCTTGGGTTTCAATTTCGACCTGCCGTGAAATTTAAAAAAGTAAAAAGGGAATTTTAGAATTTTATAAAATTAAATTAAAGATATGTAGAATGTATCACTTTTTTAATTTTATAATCTTAAATATATCCGTGAAAAATTAAGATTAAAAGATTATCAAAAAACTATTTTTTTATAGATTAAAAAAAAAATAGGACAAATAAATTAAATCAAGGAAATATAAACCATCAAACGTCAACATATACATGACGTACCTTCCTTGTTCTATTAAGCCTTTATTGGATGTAAAATTCTTCTTCGCTAATTTATTATGTGATGTATTTATCTTTTTTAATATTTCTCATAAATAATTACACTTCTTTATTTTACATTTAATGATATGATCAATATACACAAAACATTTTTTATTTTATTTCATTAATTTCCAGAATCTTTCGTTATTTTTTGAACTACCTGTCCAATCAAACATCGTGATAGATAAATTAAAATGGGGAAATAATACATCATTCATGATCTCTAGTGGTAGTATATTCTCCTATATTAGTAGTGGTAGTATATTCTCCTATATTAGAATTGGGAGTGGAGCTGCTGATCCAGACTCCACTCCGTAAACATCCCTGCTTGTCACCTGTTTCCTTCCTAATTTATTATATCACTCCTAATTAATTGTTATATAATATTTAAATATTAAAAAATTAATAATCATAAATAAAAAAATAAAATAAATATTTATGATATTTTTATTTTAACTATTTCAACCGTAATTTTTCTATATTATCCCTAATTAATTATTATAAGTCATCTAAATATTAAAAATTACTAATATTTAATAAAAAATAAAATAAATATAAAATGATAAATTAATTTTTGGTGATTTGAATTAATTTGACATCTTATATGAGGTCCACTTAATTATTTTTTTTGTAAGTATTTTTATAGCAGTTTTGGTTATTATGAGTTATTTAAGACATGTCTACTTCGATATTCTAATCGTGGTATTTGGTTGACTCTCAAAATTATATCAGTGTCACTTAAGTTGGAATAGAAGAAAAATTATTATAAATCACAATAATTAAAAACTTAAATTATTTTTAAAATATAATTGACTATCAATGCCAAAAAAATTGAACAAGGAGAGTATTATAAATTAGCTAACCACTTAAAATTAGTAAATTATAATATCAAAAACGTATTTTTAATTACAATAGTCAAGAACTTAAAATATCTAAAAAATAATTAATCTGTTATGTGTTTTAAAAAAATATATTATATAAAAATTACATAAAATATATTATAAATTACAATAGTTAAAAATTTAAAATATCTAACAAAAATAATTAATTTGTTATATATTTTAAAAAATACGTTAAAAATATATTAATCACAATAATTAACAACTTAAAAAATTAAAAAATATAAAATATTTGATTGAATGATCTTGAAATTTTATGGGTGTCATATTAATAACTTAAAATATTATTTTTATATAAATTACATTAATCTAAATATAATCAATATATATATATATATATATATATAAAAAGATTATAGATATGCCTATGTGACACCTCTCTTTGGCCAAGGATTCTATTTATCTTTTTTCTCCTTTTTTTGGAGTTTTTCTTTCATTTTTTCCAATTATTTTAGTTTTAAAATTATTTTCATAACTCACCTCTCTTTATGTTCATAATAAATTACACTCTTAATTAGTATTAATAAAACTCATAGCTCTAAAACCTTTTATATTCATAACCTACAATTATTTAATTTTGCATTAAAAATTTAATGACATTTGTTTCTTTAAATAGTGTGAAACAATGACAATTGTTTCTTGAAAAAGTCTAATGACAATTGTTTCTAACAAGGTATGTGCATTCTCAAAGTCACTCTTCTAAGCTTTATTTTTTTTTAGAGTAAATTTCCTTTATGCTATGCATAGTCTATTAATAAATTTTATACATTTTTATATTTTTGTAAAGAGTTCTGTATTACTTTATTAGAACAATTTTCTTTTATGTTATGCCCTCATTAATTAATTTTTTGCAATCTTGTATTTCTCTTTATCTTAATCTCATTAAACATTTTATTGCAGATGAAAAGAAGATTACTATCATGACAGGGTTTCTTGTCCTCATTTCACTGTGGGTATGAGACATAGCATATAGCAACAACAAAAAAAAAAGTCTCACCGGCCAAGATATGGTTCCGTAATTATGTACATCAACTTTAGTAAATTTTTTGATAAAATATGAGAATATAACAATAGTTTATAATTTTGAATGACATTTTAATTCATAAGAAAATTGTTTATTGATTCTTTAAATTGTAATTTTTTATTTTTCACATTTTATAATTTAATGAGAAATGAAAAGGATAAAATAAGATAAAAAATATGAGATTCATATAATTAGATTTGTGTTGTATATATAAATAATAAACAAGTTTAAAAGTTACTAAAACTAGGCATGAAAATAAATTCAATTTTATGGAATCTTTACTTTTTCTCCACTTTCTTTTAAGAAAAATAAAATTATTATTTCACTTATAGAATATATTATATAAAAATCAAACTTTTAGAAGACTGAAAATACGAAAGTGATAAAAATTCACACAAGAATATATTTATATATTTAAGAGTGTATACATTCAATTACATAAATTCTACTCTTAAATATTAATAATGTCCATAACTCTTAAGCCTTTCATATTCATAACCCTCGATTAGTTCATGTTCAAGAAGACCGTTTATTTTTTCCTTTTTTTTAAAAAAAAAAATTTTAAACTCTAAATATTTTTGTCTTCCTTTATGATTAATGTAATTGATTTTTATTAAGTAAAACTTATATCTCTATATAATAAAAAAACTAAACTTCTACTCTTAATATTATCATTAACTTTATGACTTTTAAATTTTCATATTCATAACCTCCAATTATTTAATTATAAAATTTAAGATAACTTATGATGTTCCTCCATTTTCATCTATATAAAGTCATAATATTTTGTTTCATGAGACCCATACTCAAGAATATCCTTTTTGTTTTATATCTAAAACAGTGTTCTTTATATTATTAGTTATAGTATTAAATTCAAGTTTATGAAGAAGGAATTTGAATGTTGATCGTTTGTCAAAGAGGCTATCGAACAAGAGCTTACAAAATTATACACTAATTTAGTATTTCTTTTTTCGTCCATTTTCATATGGTTAACGTAAAAGCAATAGGTATGTGTGTGTGTGAGTGTTCATGGGTATGTTCTCTATATGTAACTTTTATAATATGAACTTTCATGATTTTTTTTATTATTATAAATATTATAGACTTTTGAAGGTTGATCGTTTGTCAAAAAGGCTATCGAACAATAGCTTAAAAAATTATAAACTAATTTAGTATTTCTATTTCCATCCATTTTCATATGGTTAACGTAAAATCAATAGGTATGTGTGTGTGTGAGTGTTCATGAGTATGTTCTCTATATGTAACTTCTATAATATGAACTTTCATGATTTTTTTATGATGCGAATTGCGATATGCACATTAAGGTAATTGTAATATGGAGTTAATCTGTATATAGTGCTGACGAGTTAAAGAGATTTATGCTATTGAAATTATATATATATATATATATATATGTATATATATATATATATATACATATATATATATATATATATATATATATATATATATATAATGAGAAAGAAATTATCTTACCCTCTTAGTGCATTTATAAGCATACATAAGTACATTATTTCAAATTAAAATCTCAACTTCATTGAATACGCAATAGAAATGAAATAAAATTGTCATTAGAGAATATATTTTAATTATTGATAAAGAATATACTATCCATCATTTAATAAATATTAAATTGTTAAATTTTATTTTATTTTATGAAATATAATATTCTTCATAATATAATTATAATAAGTTATAATATTATGATTAAATAATAAATCTAAAATAAATATAAAATTAGTTAAATAAAATAATTAATTTTTTAACACCGCGCCAAGCTCCATAGCAATATATTAACTTGGCTTTATATATCTCAATTACCGAAACAATAAGATAATGATCTGGTTGGTTGAAGAAGAGGTTAGTCATGATAGAGATGGTGTATGTGGAAAGCGAAAGGTTGGAGTCAGCTCACGTGTATAAGTATTTGTCTCTAGTTTTTTGATTGAGAAAGTGTCACCATGAAAAAGCGAACGGCACACTGCCTGCCTTAATTATAAGAGGCGCGTAAACAAGGACAAGGGATGAGATAGCCTTAGGGACCGTTTGGTGGAGTTTATTGAAAAGTTAATATATGTATTAATTTAATATGTATTATTAATATTTTATTTGGTATATTTTCATTTTATGTATAATTAATGTTTATATTAGTTATATATTTTATTATATATTGAGATTGTATTACTAATATCTCAAAATCTATGGTATTAACAATATAATGGATCCAATGCATGCATTAACATAATTAAAGACACTATTATTCCTAAAAAAAATTTCACATCCTTTCCAACATATATATGGAAGATATTTTTGTAAAATTTTTCATTTTAGAAATTAAATTCATGTTATTTTTAATACATCAAACATAACTAATATAAGTATAACTAATGCAAGTACAACTAATATAAACATAACTAATACAAATATTAATAACACACTATATTTTGCATTATTCTTATACACTCTACCAAATGACTTCTTATATTTCAATTAATACATGCGTAACCTTAATTCTAACCAATAGTCAAGCGGTCGGATTTTTAGAGTTTTTAGGTTTAATATTTTGATAAATTTGAGGGATTCATGACTACATTTTTTATTTTTTTTGGTAAAACAACGAAACATATTATATAGATTAAGTTAAACATTAGTATATATGGTAGAGGAACTCCCAGGGGAAGTCCTAACACTAGTAGAGCATAAACTAGAAGAGGTTACAGTAGTAGTAATACGCTTAGCGTTGGAGGAAACTAAAACACTAGTTCTAGCAGAAGCTGACACCGACTTGTTTCCTATAAAAAGGAGGTTATTATACATCGACCAAGATAGTAATCTACGATAAAGAGTTCCACTAATATTCTTTTGAAGTTGTTCAACTAATTCCACTGGTGGAGATGTCAAAATGTGGTTAGCTGATGACTGAAGTTGTTGCGACCCTTTCCTGAATAAAAAGCCGGCTACTGCATTTGCTTTCTGGAAATTATGTTGCACTACTAGACTCCCCACGCTCTTCAATATTATTAACCTGCATTTATGAATAATATCATTATATAGAGGTACTGGATGATGAATAAGCTGTATAACTTCCACCGAATCAGTTTCTACAAGGAGAAGGGGTTAAGTGATAAGCAACAACTAATTCCAACCCATTAAGCATCGCCTCTAATTCCACCAAAGTGTGGCAAGGACTAGTGCTTTTTCTGTAGAAACAAATTACCCAAGTACCTGAGGCATCTCAGATAACTCCACCAAAACCACAACGATCGGTATTGACAGTGAAAGATCCATCAATATTGAGCTTAAAAACTCCACTTGTTGGAGGGAACCATCGGATATCAATAGGGACATAACCTGTGTAGTTGCTATGGGTAAAGGTAGCACTACAAAAAAGGATAAAATTGCGAAGGTTATTTTAACCTTCGTAAAATTATATGAAATGCAGGAGCTAAAAATCTATTGCTAAAATTTATAAATTTGCGAAGGTTTTAAACCTCCGCTATCAATTACTGGGTTTTAAATCCACGCTATCACTAAAAAATATAGCACTTATCCCATAAAAAAATATTTTCCCTCTCTGTTTTTTTAATTGGCCGCAATTTTCCCTCTCGTTAAGTTGACACTCTCATTTTCCCTCAAAGCACCCTCTCTCTCATTTTCTCCAAATTGACCCTCTCTAACATTTTCCACCAAATTGACTCCGGTCGGCCGGCCATTGCTACTTCGACCGGCCATTGCAAGCACTTGAGATGGACTCCGAGGTTGGTGCACTTCCCGGTATGACAGATTAATGTAAGTCCTGTATTGTGTTTAATTGACTTTTGTGCTTGAATTTAATTAGGTCAAATCATACGTCGATTTCATGAAGGTAAGAGGTGATTGGTGATAAATCCTTTGTAGCATTTGTTACTCTAGTTGTTTATTAGCTGATCTTTATCATTATTTGAGTTCCACTGTATGATGACTGTAATTAGAAGAAGAAAAAAAAATGCACATTCTCTATTTCCTTATATACGGCTGTGTTTGACTCGATTCATGGCCTTTTGAGATGTTTGGATCAACGTCGTCATCTAGCCAGGGAGGAGGATCAGGGTCTCGTGGACAGAGGGACTGGGAGTCAATTAGGTATGTATATACAAAATTGTGATATTCTTGAATATGTTGTGTTTGTTTAGTTCATTTGAGTTAGATTTTACTTGACTTGCTGATTAAAACAGACTAGGATAGAAGGTTAATAGGTAGTCGTGTGTTGTTTTGCTGTCCGTTCATATTAGCAGTCATAGTATTGCTCCTTTATTTTCTTGTCCTTCGATTTCTATTAATATATGTTGTTTTTTGTACCCTGATTATTGCATTGTTTTGTTGTAGCTTTAGTTCTATTTCTATATGCTATTTTTGTTATTGTCGGTTGAAGTAGGGATAAGGTCTGCATACACTCTACCCCCTCCCCCGAGACCTTACTTGATGGAGTACATCGAGTATGTTGTTGTTATTATTCGCTGATCAGAATAGAAGTTTAACAACTTGACTTTATGTGTTGATATGATCCAAAGAACGGAGTTTTAGATGTTGATATAATTCCCAAAGGGCTGGTTTTTAGGTGTTGATATAATTTCCAAAGGGCTGGTTTTTAGATGTTGATATAATTCCCAAATGGCCGGTAAATTTAAGGTAGGCTAGTGGCTAAGCTTCTGTTCTTCATTTTACTGGGTGGTTGGAATCTCTCTAACTGTGTTCATGAGATATTTCATTCGATCAGCTATGCCTAATTCTGTTACAGTTGGGCTCCTATATGTCTTGGCTCTATTTAGATCCGTTTCTATGTTCACAGTGTATAGCTGGTCCTTACTTGAACCCATTGAGGCATTTGCTATAAAAATGACCTAGTAGACAGATTAATATTTAAGGTTCATTGGAACTGTGTTTAACAACGGTTCTGTTTCTTTAGATCTACATTTATATCACTTCCATATATGCCTAGATGTTATGTATTGACCAACGATTAATGTTAGCAATGTACGTAGATATGTCAAGTGAGTGCAGCTACTATAAATTAATAAGACAAACCTTCTTACTCTATATATGGGTTTTTAACTGCTTATTTATTTGTGGAATGTTTTATTTGGAAACTTTCAATGGCAGAACTGGAGTTATTAGGATTAAATAGGGTAACTTTTGCCTTTTGCACCACCTTGATGGTACGTACCACCACATCTACATAATGCTGTAAAGCATCAATGTAGTATTTTCTCTGATAAAAAGAAAATACTCTGTTGCCATATATCATCCTCATAGTACTTTGACATCTGGCTTTTCTTTGATTTTTCCCTTTTATGAGTAGCATGTTTTATTCACTCTGTTGCTGCTGTTTTAGCTCTTGTATTTTTCTCTCTTGATTGTTAGTGAGTGTTGGTACATGCTATTTTGCTCTAAGTCTTCAAAAAATATCGATAGGTACGTGTCGGATCCTTTAAAAGTTGTGTGTTTGTGGAGGATCCGACACGGGTGCAACAATATTTTGAAGAGTCCGAGCAACATATGGTACATGTATTTGGTTTGTGTACATGTTTGGTGACTATAATATTCAAAAATCAAGATTTTTGCGTGGATTTAACTCTATTTTTCTGTACTCTCTCCCAACCAACAGTTCTGCAAAATTTTTCCCTTCAATTTCCGACGACTTCAAGCTCCAACGACAAATACCTAGGCGAGTTCCTTTTCGACCTTCAACCGTCAATCGACGTAACAAGCAGTGTTCTCCGGCAACAACAACTTTGAGTTCTTCATCGTCCCAATTCTTCTTTCACAAGTAAAAAAATGTCTTTTTAGTTATGAAGAAACAGAGGAACTTGAGTCAATTTCTCTTATAGTATTGGTAAATAATTTTAATATTTCTTGCTTAAATTTGAAATATGGACTGAATAAAATCCTAATTTCTGTCATTTCATCTATACTCTTTCCAGTGTGAAATATAATTTTTTGTTGTTACTGTAGTTCTTGTTGTCGGATTGTTGATTCGATTTTTGTTGGTGATTTTTGGTCACCGTTGATGCTCTTAGTGTGTGTGTGTGTTATGTTGGTGTTGCTGGGTTGATTTATTATTTTTTCATAGTAAAAATGGTGTGGCAACAGATGAACCATCTGACGAAACAAATGAACCATTTGATGCAATATATGAACTATCTGATGCAACAGATGAACCATCTAATACAACAAATTAAACATTTGACACAACAGACGAAATATCTGATGCAATAGATAAAATATCTGATGCAACAGATGAAAAAAATAGAAATTTGATGTAACACATGAAAATCTTATGCTACAATAAAAATCTAATACAACATATGAGCAATCTACAAATCATTCATCTGTTGCGACAGATGACTCTTCTGTTTGGAAGAAATCTAAACAGTATTGATCTAACAGAGGACTCATTGAGCAATAAATGAGTGATCTAGTGCAACAGATGAGTGATCTATTTTTATTGTTTCCAACAGATTACTCATCCCTTGCAACAGGTTGGTTATAAGTTACAATAGATATCCTATCTGGTGCAACAGATGTTTGGTCTATTTTTATTATTTCCAACGGATTGCTCATCCCTTGTAATAGGTTGTTTATAAGTTGCAATAGATAACCTACCTGGTGCAACAAATGAGTGATTTGTTTTTATTGTTTCCAATAGATTACTTATCCACTACAATAGGTTGTTTATAAGCTGAAACAGATAACCTACCTGGTGCAACAGATGTGTGATCTGTTTTTATTATTTTCAATGAATTACTCATCCACTGCAACGGGTTGGTTATAGGCTACAACAGATAACCTACCTGGTGCAACAGATTAGTGATCTATTTTTATTATTTCCAACGAATTACTCATCCACTGCAACAAGTTGGTTATATGTTGCAACATATAATTTACCTGGTATAACAGATGAGTGATCTATTTTTATTGTTTTCAATGGATTACTCATCCGTTGCAATAAGTTGGTTATATGCTGCAACAAATAGCCTACTTGGTTCAACAGATTAGTGATTTATTTTTATTATTTCCAACGGATTACTCATCCGCTGCAACAGGTGGGTTATATGCTACAACAGATAACTACCTGGTGCAATAGAGGTGTGGTGATGTTGGGTGTATTTATGTATTCTAGCGTCAGTATTCTAGCCTTTTTAGTCTTATTTTGAGGACGATTCATGTGATATATAGGTTGATAATGAGATAAATGTGCATAGAATTGTTAAATCATGTGTTTATGATGTTTAAAGTGAGTTCCAAATAAGTTTGTACTTAAAAGATTCATTTAGAGTTCAACTTGGAAAACTAGCGTTACTAGCTTGAGCTAGGTGCTTGTCTAGTTGATTCTGATGGATTCTATTGTGTTTAAAATGTTCCTAATGATTTTTATGTGTTATTATGAGTGAAATAACTTGTTGATAATGAGAAAATTTCAATTTTAATGAGTCTATAGCTGGAATAATAAGTGAAAGATCAATGCTAACTAGCTATATTTAGCTCTTGTATTTATTCGTCGTTATGGATTTTGTGTTGTGTTTCTTTCTTAATTCATTTGGTGTGATGATGTAGGAGGCTTTTGGAGCGGAATATGATGATATTTTGATGTTAAAGAAGCTTGGAATTCATAGGAAAGATGCCATAAGACAAGGGATCAAGAGGGGAGACTCAACACTTAACCAAATTTTGGAGAGCGAATTCCAGTAGCTATGAGCGATATTGAGGACCCGTCCCACCTGGACCGGGGATATAGTCAGGGAGCCTCCCCACCTGTAGTGGTGATGAACCTAGGGCACCGCCCCACCCATTTCCAGGCTCAACATCTGAAGCTTTTCTTGTCTAACACGGAAAGGGCTTCTTCCTATACTATAAATACATGTTGTATCACATTTTTACACATCTTTTAGCATATTTTTGAGAGCGAAGGATTGATACAACTTCTTCATTAGGTTTTTATTATTTTTATTTAGTTCATTCATGTTTTTAGTCATTAATTACTATTTTGTGATTACGATTATGACTATGTGTGGCTAAACGCCCTTTTCCGGGGTTAAAGTCAAAGACATGATTACTTTTGTTTTGAATTAAGTTCATTAATTTTTCTTATCATTATTGGTTGTGTGTTCATCTTTGATTTAGTTATTTTAAAGATTTGCGACCCTTAGAATACATCAATTGTCTACCTTTTGATCTTAGAAAAGGGAATAGGGAATAGAACATGGAGATGAATGAAGTATGGGTTTTATTATTTTATAAAATAAAAAATTGAACTTAGCACCTAGGACATGGATGTACTTAGGAGCCTTACTTGATTTAAACGTAGGATGATAGCTTAAATAACCTAATTGGATCATTACATCCCCGCTCAACAATGTAGTTGTAAAGTTCAACTTAGGCAAAGGATTAGAGGTTGGGAAACTATAATCATGCAATTAACCCTACGAATCTACAACCAAGATAAGCGAGTTAATGAAGGAAATTCAAGACATAGTATGATTGTCAAAGTGCTTTAACCTTGGGTTTTCTCATATTGATTGTCTCAAAACCTTTACTTTCCGCATTGTTTATTTTAGTTGCGAATTACAATTTCCAAAATCTCCTTTGGTTACTCTTGCACCTACTTAATCTAAATTGTGGATTAAAATAGAATTATTGCTGAATCAAGTCTTCGTGGGATTGATACTTGGATTCTTGAAGGCCATTTTACTACTTGATAAGACCACGGACACTTGCGTGTGTGCTTGGGCACTGTCAAGTTTTTGGCGCTGTTGTCGGGGACTTGTATTTTGACAATTATTTATTTTAATTTTACTTTTAGATTTATTTGGTGTTTTTACGCTTGGTCTTGGTCTTGTTATTACAGGAAACAAGTTTTTAAAGTGGTAAGCTGGCAAGGAATAAGGAGTTGGTTGAACTAAGCTCCAAACCCAAGAAACTTTATCATCAACGAAGGAGAGAGACAATCCTTCTCCCATGAATTCCTCAGATCCAAGAAGACCAAGAAAATCCTGCGCAAATGGCTGAGGAACAACAAGTAGCATGCAGGACTATTCAGGAAGTGGTAGTCCCACTTTCAATAAATTTGACTTCCTCCATTCAAAGACCGACTGCTGGGGGAAATTTTGAGCTTATGCACAATGTGGTGCAACTATTGATTAGTAGTGGACAATTTGCAAGGCTTTCACATGAGGATCCGCAGGTTCATTTGCAGAATTTCATTGAGTTCACTGCTACATTTATTTTGACAGTATAAATGCTGATTATGGGGAAGCTAAAAAATAGTTGAATGCGGAGCTAGCCAATTCAATCACATTATGGGATGACTTAGACAGAAGGTTCCTCATCAGATTCTTTCCATTAGGCAAGACTGCGAGACTTCACAGTGAGATAGTGAGCTTCAAACAAAAGCCTGATAAAAATCTATATCATACTTGGGAACACTTTAAGGCCCTTCTCTGGGATTGTCCACACCACCAGCAGTCGAATGAGGTACTTGCTCATACTTTTGTAGAAGCTCTTGATCATAATACAAAGATTTTTCTAGATTTAGCCGCAGGTGGTCAAGCATTGGAGTTGACTTATAATGAGCTGTACACATTGTTGAATTGCATAGCACAAGGAAATCCCAAGTGGTATTCCGATTCCAGAAGTACCACAAAAAGAGTTGTAGGTGTACTAGAGATGGACCAATTCACATCCCTATCAGCACAGGTGTATGCATTACATTATTTAATCAACACTCAGTTCAACAGTATGAAGTTAGGAGCTCTACAGCCTACCACAGCCATCAATGCAGTTCAGCAAATTAGTGGTTAGTGTGAGGTATGCAAAAATAGTGGTCATTCTATGGCCATGTGTGTTTCAAATCCAAAATTAGTGATGTATGGGCAATGATCAAAGGCCAAATTATGGTAACGCCTACAACATGAAGTGGAAAGATCAGCCATAAAATGCTCCACAGCCACAAGCCTAACCAAATCAGTCAAGAAACAATATAAATAAGATGATGAAATAGATCTTAGCTAATCAGACACAGTTTGCTGTTGACTTAAAAAATTTGCAAGTAGCCACAAGAAGTTTAGAGTTACACCTGGAGAAAAGTCAACAAGCAGTAAATACTAGGCCACAAGGTAGGTTGCTAGCTGACACAAAAAATCCAAAGCAAGTCATGGCAATCACCTTAAGGAGCGGTAAAGAGTTTCAAGGAGAACCTCCAAAGGTAACAAACGAGGTAGATGCCGATGTGGTGACCTAACAGGTAAATGAAGAAGTTTCTAAAAAAATAAGGAAGTTTGAGTACTTGAAAGAAAAAGTTGTTGAATCAGAAGTGAAGAAGACACTTCGATTTTCTCTCCCTCAGAGACAAATTAAAGCGAAGGAGGATGCACTTTTTAAGAAGTTCTTTGATACATTCAGAGTGCTTCACATTAACTTACCTTTATTAGATATTTTGCAGAATATGTCCAAGTTCGCAAAGTACTTGAGCTTGAGGGATGTGATGGCTAAAAAGGTGAAATTGTAGGATGTGGGAGCTATAATACTCACCGAAGAGTATAGCGCTGTGATGACACAGAAAATCCCCAAAAAATTGAGAGATCAGGGAAGTTTGCCATCCCAATCCAAGTTGGGAGTAAAGCAGTCTATGCTCTGAGTGATTTAGGGAAAAACATCAACTAGATGCCCCTATCACTGTTTTAAATATTGGGGTTGGGAGAGCCAAGACCAACCAACGCAATGTTGTAGTTGGCAGATGGGTCATTCACACATCCAGATGGAATAAGTGAAGATGTCCTCATAAAGGTTGGTAAATTCATTATACCTGTTGACTTTATTATTCTTGATTTTGAGGCAGATGAATAGATGTCAATAATCTTGGAGAATCTATTTTTAGCAACTAGAGGAGCATTAATTGATGTTAGAGAAGGCACGCTCAAAATGAGGGTAGAGGATGAAGAGGTGGTGTTTGATGTATACAAAGCACCTACAGTTACGTCCCAAGTTAAAGATTTGTGAATGATCAATGTTATTGAAGGGGACAAGTGTGGGGTGGCTAGTCTACAAAAAACCTCTTCAAACTAACTGATTGAGCAGCTTAAGACTCTATATCCTAAGACTAACATAATGGAAGTTGATGAGCCTGAATAGGCTAAAGTTGGAAAACCTGCTGCTCTTGAGAATTCACACCTAAAAGGGGTGAAAAGGCTAAGAAGATGGCCTCCAAGTGTGAGAAAAAAAGATGAAGGAATATGGATGAGTTGAGTTGGGTCGTACTGCGACACTAAATCAGGCACTGCTTGAGAGGAAACCCAAGTTAATGAGGTATGTTTTCTTTTCAGTTTTTTAGTTTTTATTTCACTTAGTTTTTGTTTTTGGTTGAGTAACGGGTTAATAGAAAGTCTGAGTACCATAAACTTGACTTAAGAAGCATGGAAAAGACTGAGTGTGGGGTTCCATGGACCTCCTTTATGCAAAAAGATGCAACTAGCTAGGACTAGAGGCCCCAGGGAATATTTTTATCTCTTACCTTTAAAATTCACTTTGGGGACAAAGTGGATTTTAAGTGTGGGGTGGGAAAATTCCTAAATTTTGGCTCAATTTTTTTTTTGTGTGACATATTCTTGTTGGTGCCATTTATGAGTACATGATGCAAGTGGGTTTGTTTGTAAAAGCATGTTGATTGAGTAAATTGCTATTCTTGAGACTCTTAGGCTCATGTTTATGACTTTTGTACTGGTTGGCTTAATTTTGCATTCATGCTATTATTTGGTTGGGAGTCTATGAAGATCCTATTGAGTTGAGCATGTGCCATGTGTGATATGAGGTATTTGTATATTCCTTATTGCATGTGATATCTAGAACTTTCCCGATGTGTGTGTAAAGAGAAATAAAGAGTGTGGGTTTAGGAGATGATTTAGGCATTTCTTTGATAGCCTTATTCTATACCTTCTATTTGTCCTTACCATTGTGCATTATCCTAGTTAACCCCCATTGAGCCTTTAGTCTTTTCTTTGGTAGCTTTATATGTAGCCTAATCCCCTTCTTTGATAGACCATAATTTGATCCAAAAAGCTCCTAAGTGCTTTAATGAAAAAAAAGAAATAAGTGAAAAAGGATTTTGAGAAATTGAAGAAGAAAAAGGTGAAATTGATGCCCCAAGGTAATAGTTATTGGTTTTAATAATTGATGTGTGGTGGATGAGTGTGATATAATTATGCTAGAATATTGCCATGATTTTGAAAAAAAAAAGAGAAAAAAATTAATTCTTGTGGTAGTAAACTATGTGTCCACCAAGTGTTTGTGAAAATGCTTAAAAGAGATGGGGCAAAAACAAAAGGTATGGATGAATGAATAAGTGTAGTTTGGTTGTTGGAGAGTGATTTCAAATGTATAATGTAGTATATTAAAGAGCTTGAGAGGTTAGTCACTATTCCCAAATAGTTTCTACCCATCCCTTAGCCTACATTACAACCCGAAAAATTCCTAATTGATCTTAAGCTTTACATTCGACTATTAGTGGAGCATTACACTAAGGGAAAGCCTATGGTTCATTATGTGTAACTTGTGAATTCTTTGTGAGAGTGAGAGTAATTTGATTCTTGTACCATCGTGTTCTAAATTGCTTAATTGTGAGTGATTATGGGTAACTCTCTTGTTGTGAGGGCACATGTTTGATGAATATAGGTGATTTGTATGATGTCTTTGATTGAATGATGTACATGAGTTTTCCAACTTGGTGAGTCAATTCTTGAGGCTAGGATGTTTTGGAGTAGTGTTCATAAGCTTTCAATTGTGTTTGTAACATGCTTAGTATAGTAACTTGCATTCCGTGTAATCATTGTAGTACTATCTTGAGTTTCTTGCATGTAGTATAAGTGTAGAACCTTCAGCTCATGAGGTTTCTAGTAAAGAGTTGTTCGAGGACGAATAAGTCTTTAAGTGTGGGGTGGTGATGTTGGGTGTATTTATGCATTCTAGCGTCACTATTCTAGACTTATTAGCCTTGTTTTGAGGATGATTCATGTGATATATGGGTTGATAATGAGAAAAATATGCATATAAGGGTTAAAACATGTGTTTATGATATTTAAAGTGAGTTCCAAACAAGTTTGTACTTAAAAAATTCATTTCGAGTTCAACTTAGAAAACTAGTGTTACTAGCTTGAGCTAGGTGCTTGTCTAGTTGATTCCGGTGGATTTTATTGTGTTTAAAATGTTCCTAATGAATTTTATGTATTATTATGAGTGTAATAACTTGTTGGTAATGAGAAAATTTCAATTTTTATGAGTCTACAACTGGAACAATAAGTGAAAGATCAATGCTAACTAGCTATGTTTAGCTCTTGTTTTGACTCGCCGTTATGGGTGTTGTGTTGTGTTTCTCTCTTAATTCGTTTGGTGTGATGATGCAGGAGGATTTTGGATATGAATATGATGATATTTTTGTATGTTTAATAATCTTGGAGTTCATGGGAAAGACGCTATAAGACAAGGGATCAAGAGGGGAGACTCAACACTTAACCAAATTTCGAAGAGCAAATTCCAGTAGCTCTGGGCGATATTAAGGACCCGTCCCACCAAGAACGGGGATACAGTCAGGGATCCTCCCCACCTGTAGTGGGGCTGAACCCATGGCGCCGCCCCACCCTCTTCCAGGTTCAACATCTGAAGCTTTTCTTGTCCAACACAGAAAGGGCTTGTTCCTATACTATAAATACATGTTGTATCACATTTTTACACATCTTTTAGCATATTTTGGAGATAAAAGGGATGATACAACTTATTTATTAGGTTTTTATTATTTTTATTTAGTTCATTCATGTTTTTAGTCATTAATTACTATTTTGTGATTACGATTATGACTATGCGTGGCTAAATGCCCGTTTTCAGGGTTAAAGCCAAAGACATGATTACTTTTGTTTTGAATTAAGTTCATTAATTTTTCTTATCATTATTGGATATGTGTTCATCTTTGATTTAATTATTTTAAGGATTTGCGACCCTTAGAATACATCAATTATCTATCTTTTGATCTCGAGAGAGGGAATAAGGGATAGAACATAGAGATGAACAAAGTATGGGTTTTATTCTTTTATAAAATCAAGAATTGAACTTAGCACCTAGGACATAGATGTACTTAGGAACCTTACTTGATTCAAACATAGAATGATAGATTAAATAGTCTAATTGGATCATTACATCCACCCTCAACAATGTAGTTGTAAGGTTCAACTTATGAAAAGTATTAGAGGTTGGAAAACCATAATCATGCAATTAACCCTGTGAATCTACAACTAAGATAAGTGAGTTAATGAATAAAATTCAAGACATAGTATGATTGTCAAAGTGCTTTAACCTTGGGTTTTCTCATATTGATTGTCTCAAAACCTTTACTTTCTGCATTCTTTATTTTAATTGCGAATTACAATTCCCAAACTCTCTTTTGGTTACTCTTGCACCAATTTAATCTAAATTGTGAACTAAAATAGAATTATTTCTGAATCAAGTCTCTGTGGGATGGATACTTGGCTTCTTGAAGGAAACTTTACTACCTGATAAGACCACGTACACTTGCGTGTGCACTTGGGTGCTGTTATGTGGCCTGTTTTTATTGTTTCCAACTGATTGATCATCTGCTGCAACAGTTGGTCATATGCTGCAATAGATATCCTACCTTATCCAACAGATGTGCGGTTTGTTGGAATTGTTATTTTACTATTGTACATGTTTGATTTACTGTTATCCCTTTTTAACAATGCATTAATCAATTATAATCTATTTTATGTTTCTATTAATTTTAGATAATATGGCTCCCAAAAGAAAAGAAATCTAATCAAGTCCAAGTAAAGAAACAAGTGAAGCAGCTGGGCTACATCCACCACTCTATGAGCTTGCTTTACAAGTGTTATCTCAATCAGGAGTAAAAGATGATGAACATGGGGAGGAGGAATATTTCAAATGAGAAGATCCAAATGCTAATAGTCCTTCCACCGAGGAGTTGGTCAAAACCTTCAGCATTGATCATTATCCAGTGAGAATGCAGTGCAATGGTGCCACAGATTTAACGGGTGATTTCTTGGTTAAGTCAGCCATGGGGAAATCTTTTGACGCCTTCAAAAAATATTTCGAGAACAAAAATTCTATGCTTATTTCAGGGACAACTACTTTGGGCAATATCTTGATTTGTCGGAGGACAACAATGCTCGTTTCCAAATAAAAATGGTATATGATCTTCTCAATCATAGGTTTATGTATGAAAACAAAGATAAGATGGATGGGCTGTGGATAAATTACTATGGCATGCCTGTTTGTTTTGGTTGGAAGGAGTTTGCCATATTTACTGGATTAAAATGTTATCCTCCTTCTCCTTCTTAAGTTATACATATTCAAACCTCAAAAAGCACCCGGTACACCCAAAAAAGGCAATGGCAAGTCAAGTAATCGTAATGACCTGGTGTCCCTTGTTGGTCCAAGCTTCAAAATCATAAATTTGATAGAAGCGTTGAAAGGTAAAAGACTTTCAAAAAATCACAAGCAATCATTGTTCTTGGTTTGGTTTGTACATAATGTTATTTGGGTGAGAGGCGTTAACAACAACAAACCACTTGGTTTGATAAAGCTCTCCGAGGATCTTGAGGCATTTAATAGCTATCATTGGGGTTATGAAATCTACAAAATGACTATCAAATAATTATTGACTCCCTAAATATTTCTTTTATCATGACATGATTTATTTTTCTATTCAATAATTCTTTTGATTTATTGGCATTATTTTATAGGCTGGGGGATTTGAATCCATTCCTTATTTGAGACAACAAGTGAACTACGAGTAAGAAGTTTCATGTGCAAGAATCCTGAGATGGTTGTCGGCCAAAACTGATAAAAACACAAAATTTCTTGATATCTTCAACCCCCCGAAGGAAGAAGTAAGTCTAATTCTAATTAAGTTTTTATTTTAATTAAGAGAAAATATCCAATTATCCCCCTGAATTATACCTGAAAAGGCTATGACACACCTCAACTTTAAGGGAGTCCTATTACTCTCTTGAACTAATTAAAAGTGTAATTTTGACACCCTTAGTATGTACATAGCACACACGTGTGCCTACATGGACACTTCAGTGTGTTGTACCACGTAGGCACTAAGGGTGTCAAAATTACACTTTTAATTAGTTCAGGGGGGTAATAGGACCTCCTTTAAGTCGAGGTGTGTCATAACCTTTTTGGGTATAGTTCAGGGGGGTAATTGGGTATTATCTCTTTAATTAATGATTTTTTAAAATGATTCCATCATCATTCTAATATATGTACTGATCTTTTTAGATTGTCCATTCATGGTTTGTTCCGACCAATCGAGAGTTGAAGATACCTATTTTTCTTACTTTAAGGTTTGTACAAACTTTATCAGACCCTAAGGTCATTGATAAAATAAAGGAGGAATTGTTTGGAGCAACATCCATCACAAGAAACAAAAATTTGGAGGATGGCTTGTTGTTGTTGATGATAGTAGTGGAAGTGGTAGTGGTGCTCCTCTTACAGTTTTTGAAATAACAAACCATTATGATTATGATCATACTGGTTATACAAATTTTGCAACTTCTAGAGAATGTTCTGCATGCAAATGTTAAGACTGCAAGGCAAAATATGATGGTGATTAATGCCATTAATGCATTAACTGCTCCTATAAAGGAAATGACAACTAAGACGGGTGTTATTCCATCAAATAGGATTTCATATCCATACACTCCACTAGAGATAAATGTGGCTAAGAGGAGAAGGAAAGAAATTTCCAAGGCATCATCAAGCATTGAAAAAGGAAAAATTGCAACTCCTCTATCTTTGTCTTGCACTTTTGATCAATGTACAAGGGTCATAGGAGAGCAACATGAGCTAAAGAAGGTGAATGTATATCACCTGTTCCAACAAACAAATAGACACGTTTGTTTCAACAGATTGTATCTCTGCTAAAAATTATCAAACAAATATATACGTTTGTTACAACTGTCATATAACCTGTTGCATCAGATGTGTTATCTGTTGCAACATATGTCCATCTATTTTAGCAAAACAAATGGGTCTTAGTACTATTTTAATTTGTACTAACAAATGAGTCATATGTTGCAACAGATGGGTTATTTATTCGAACTTATCGTACAACTCTATTTTACCTATTCGAGTTTGTCCCAATAAATGATCCATTTGATGCAATAAATAGATGATTTGTTATATATCTGTGATTAGCATTGATAATTTTGGTTTTCTAGGTAGATGTCACAGTAGAAGCTACTGCTAAATAGCATAATATCAAAGTTGATAGTCCATTAACTACTTTCAAAGAAGAAGAAAAAGTGGAGCCTGTCAGTTCGGGAATGCAAAAGAATTACCCGTTTGAAGGGTTCAACATCTCAGATGAGGTTCCAAAAAAACTAACAAAGTTGATCAACAAATATTCAGAGCGGATTGCCGATAGGCTGTTAAAGCATCACGCCGATAGGTACATAAATCTTTTTTAAACATATTAATTTATACAATTCTTGTTGTAAAAACATGACATTAACACATATAAATCATGTAGAAAATAAAATGACAAACACTACAAAGTGAAAGAACCGAGCTTGATTTTGATATGTTTGACTTTGTTGTTGCACATTCCGGAATGAAGGATTGGTTCTATTTGATGTCAAATCCCTAAACTTGCTGGAATGATGATGTTTAAATGTCATACATATTAATATTAATTAATACTTTATTTAATTATATCTGTGTATTAATTTTACTATCATATAATCTGAAATGTTTGATAATATGTGTAGCACTTTGATGTCATTTTTACTACCAAGTCCCAAAAACACGTACAATACCGATACACGACAAAAAATTATTTGTACAAAGTTTACATTAATAATGCATACTATAGGTTTTACAACAACAGCCGGAAATTTTCTGAAATGAGGAATGCTTAATCAACATCATCCAAGATTTTAGAATTCCAGCTGGCTTACCTTGGCATTTGGTCGATGAAGTGTATATACCGATCAATTGTGGTGACGAATTCCATTGGGTGTTGGCTGTCGTCATTCTAAAAGAGAGGAGCATCTAAGTTTATGACTCGATGTCATAAAGGAGACATTTCGGGCCATCATCTGAGATACAAAAGGTGGCCAAAATATTGCCTACTTACCTTGATATGAGTGGCTTTTTGGACCCAAAAGGTTCGTGATGATTGGTCGATGATTGAAGCATACCAGAATAAAATGGGTAATCCATTTGATGTAGAATATGTTGAAGGAATTGCTCAACAACTCATTGAAAGCTTGTAAGTATCATAATTTTGTTTATTTCATAAATGTAATAACACTTACATGAACTGCAAGGTATAGATTATCTATTTTTTTAAAACACAGGGATTACAGTCTTTTTATTACCGCTTACGTCGAGTATTTGAGCGATGGATTACAAGTACCTAATTATGGACTTGATGCAGGATTGCTCCGCAAAATATATGCTGCTCTTATATGGAAATACAGAGAAGTAAAAGCTCAGAAACTATACGCAAGCAACATTAAAGATCCATGACGATCAAAGCCGAATTCCATAGCACCGGATGAAGATCAACTTGTCCAAATTGAGTAGATCTTTATAGCTTGAGTCTGTCAAAGTAATAACCTTCCCTTGGTAATTATTGGCACCAAAGGTTAAATTATTGATTTATTTGTAGAGTAGATCATTTGTACCCATAATGATTTTTTTACATTTCATTTATTTGTTGAGTTATTTCATGTAATTTCTTCAGTCTTCGGTTTATTTTATGTTGTCTATGAAGATAATTTAATCCTTAGTTTTGAACTTATTAATTGAAATGAAATACTAGATTCAAATATCGCAACAGATAATACCTCTATTGCAACAGACGTTATATCTGTTGGAAATTATCAAACAAATATAGACATATATTGCAACATGTAGGTTATCTGTTGGAAATTATCAAACATCTCTTCCTACTTATTTGTGTTGTTCCAATAGATTACCTATCAGTTGTAACAGATAGATTATATTTTGCAATAGATTATATATCTATTGCGATAGAGACTGAGACATCTGCATAATAAAATAGAGGACCAACCTTTTGCCACAGATAATCAATCTGTTGTAATAGATAATTAATTTGTAACAACATACAGACAATCTGTTGCATTATAAAACAAATCAACTTTCGTCATACATAAAAAATTGTTATGGAGTTTGTCTTTGCACATCTTTTTCTTTATATACAGGCTCTAAGCATTTATTTAGTACCTTATAAGCCTAGACCTCTTGCATTTTTTTCACAATGGTGTTGCACAGACCGGATATTTTTGTGTTAGTCAGCAAATATTCGATGTATACAAGAGAGTACGACCCACACGTGGCATCGAATTTATTTTTTTAAAGTTACATGCCCTTGTTTCGACCTTCAAAATCGCATGCTTTCTTCATCAAGACTTCTGCTGGCAAATGATCCATCAATTTACTCTGCCTCAATAAGCTGGGGAGTGATAACAACTGTGGCTACATATGGATAAAAAAAGCACGATCGTTGAAGGCACTAAAGTTGTAGTTATAAACCTCAATCTTTCCTCCTTTAGAAGTATCTCAACAATGAGCATATATTTGACTTCCACATTCATGATTGTAAGAATTCTCTTTGCTTTGGTCCAGCTGTTGTCGTGTGGATATGTCCTCTTTTCTCTAAGATAGTTAATTATATCTTTCTCCCATTCGTATGTAGAAACTAACTAATCAAATCGCAGGCCACCGTGAGTTTCAGCTAGATCCTTGAGATAATTGTACCTATTGTTGAAATTATTGTAGAAGTTGAGGTCCATTATCCTATCGGCAGTATCATAAGCATTAGGGTACGCTAATTGCCTGCCCCTCATGAGGTAGAGAATTTCCTCAACGTACTGTGATCTAAGAAGACAATTTTTAAATAGGTTAGTAATTGTAAAGAAGAAAAACATAGTGGAACGATGCAATGGATAGTCCATCTGCTGTAGAGGGTTTTCTGAATCTGTTCACAGATTACTCTGCTAACGCAACTTATGCAATAGATGTTTAATCTATTACAATAGAACAACAATTAATTGTGCTAGAATACCCAGCTGTTGCAACAGATGACATACTTCTTCCTGGAGTAGACTAGAAGGCTAGGTTAGGAAAAGTAAACTTACCTTATCCACGTACCACTTACGCATAACTATCATACTCTTGAAGTCTTGGGCGTCAAACATATGCATGGTCTATTCTTCTACTGATTTCTTCTTCTTAGGATTCTTGGTATTTCACAGTTCTGTCTTTTCTTGGTCACCAAGCCATGTATATGTCCACCTTCTTCAGTGGCCCCAGAACTTTAACAAAATTTGGAGAGGAAGGAGTTGTAATCTTTTTTATTTTTAGGCTGGAGAGTAATTAGCTAATTTTTCTTTTCTTCCTCCTAATCGCCACTGTAGGAGTGTATGGATCCCTCACCTTCTTGGATGGTATGACACCCTTCTTGGATTTCAATTCCTCGGCAGCTTCAACAATAACCTCTATTTTTTCAAGAAGTTTATCCTGTATGTCCTTGCACACATTGTATTTGCAATAAGAACAAGAGGGTGAAGAGGGGTAAGAGGGACCACTGTAAGGGTAAGAGGGACTGGTGTATGGGTGAGAAGGACATGTGTAAGGGATGATTTCAAATGTATTTATTTTTTATTGAGTATTAACATGCACATTATCATGATTGGCAGCAACATCAGCATCAAGATGGCTACCACCAACATCAACAACTCCACCAGCAACACCCCTAGAAAAAGCACCAGATCTATTGCAGTAGGTTGGTCATAAAAAGCTTCAACATTAGGCTGACCTTTCCTAAATGCTCTTCCTATGGATGTTGCTCCAACTAATTCCTTCTTTATTAACACCACCGTTGGATCTGTTATTGTACCAATAAGATCTAGAGTAATAAAAGAAGTCATCCCTAGCTCCTGCTCAGTAGGCACAATCCAAGGATGCACAACCCATAAAAATGATAGATATATTTAAATCATATAATAATAATTTGCAGTCAGTTGGGTTACATATTAACACAATCAACTTCTGCAACAGATGATCTATCTGTCACAACAACTGATCTGTATATCGCAATAGATTAACAATATACTGCATCAAAGTACTCATCTATTGCATAATTTACAGTAGATGAGTAATCTGTTTAGTCGAGTTTAGAGAACCAAAGCAACAGATGATTAATCTATTGTGAAATATGGATCGTTTCTCACAATAGATTACCTATCTGTTGCTCCAGTTGCAGTATACGAGTAATCTATTGCAACAGACAACCCATCTGTCGCAACAGATGGCACATCTATCACAACAAATGGCACATCTTTTTCAATATCTTTCTTTGAGTAAAATTATTTTACTCGAAACAAGACGTACTGCATTATCTGAAGGGTTAACGAGATCAGCCTTCTTAATTCTTATGCTGCTCTTCGCAGTTAACCACCTAAGGATTCTTGGATGGGAAACCTTGACCTACTTTCAGAGGGGAGGAATGACTTCAAATGCCCAAGCCTAAAATATGTAAATAGGAAGCTAGCAAAAAAAGTCATAATAATTATTCAATATAAATTAATGGATGAGTAAATAAATAGTGATTAAATTTACCATGAAAGCCCAATAAAAGACGTATAATGTGATCGTCTTTGGGGATAGCTTTGTCAGTGAATATTTGACAGTAGTAGTTGTCATATCCCCAGGAATAATTTTTGAATTTCTCAAAATCATCAACAAGCTTCAACAAATCATCTTCTATGACTTTGTTAACGTCTCTTGCCAATATAACGGAATAGGCAAACCAAACTAAGCACAATTTCTCCTTGTACTTATTTGACATGGTTTTATCCTTAAGATCTTTTATCAAATCTGCTTCTTTGTAGCTACATCCAGCAATGTCCAATAACCCATTTATTTTTTCCCTGCGTTTGTTCATTTTGGTAGGTGGTTGCTTGGATAATGCCTTCTGTCTATTTGATGGTGAAGGTTTGGCTGTCCTGCTTTCCTTGGATCTTTTAGTGGGTGTTTTCTTGATGAGAGGTTCTTCTGGACGATTGCATTTGAATCCTATCACTATGGCAAACACTTTCAAGCCAAAACTAACCGATATGCCACAGTAGTTAATCCAGATTTCATCCATCTTTTTTTTGCCCACCTTCGATTCTTTATCATCCCCCACGTACTTGATCCTGTGCTTTACAAGACCATTTACCATGCTTATTTGGAAATGGTTAGTGTGGTCCTCAGGCAGCTCAAGAAAGTGTCCAAAGCAGCTTTCTTAAAAAGTTAGTCTATGTTTTCCTTTTCATAATATTCCTAAATTCATCAAAAGGTTTCCCAAGCTAACATTTAAGTACAAGATCACCAGTTAGTTTTGCAGGGTCATCTATCGACATCGCAACTTAAAACCTATCGATACTAATAGTTTTGACAACCTTATGCTGGGATTTCGATCTAATTTCACGCCCCATTGGTGAGGCATTATCATCTTGTTTATCTTCTTCTTCCTCCTCACTTTTATTTTTCTCACCAACCTCTATATAACCTTCTCCACTACCTTTTTCATAAATTTTCTCAGCCTTATTTTTTACTTGTCTGAGATTGTTCAAGAAGTTCCTCCAAATCTATCTTTACTTTAGCCTTTTTTGTTAGGTGGTCAGAAGTTGATCCACTTTCAGTTTATTTTCTTTTGGGAGATATCTTTTAACTACAAACAACAAAAAACAAAAAATACATTACATTTGATGTCTGCATAATTTTTCATAAAAATTCAAGATAAATTTCAATAAATTATTATACGCCACATTACAAATAAATACTCCGACGGATAATGTATCAGTTGCCACAGATGGGGAATCTATTTGAACACCTATTTAATATTTTCCAATAGATGTTTCACCAGTTGCAACAAATGGACCACCAAGACCACCACCAACACCACTACTAATGCCACCAATACTCGCACCAAGGCCGCCAAAACTGCCACCACCACCACTAAGGCTACCTACACCACCACCAAGACCACCAATACCGACACTACTAACAACATCCACCAATAACACTGCAAACACCACCAAATAATCAATGAAATACCGCGATAAAAACTAGGATTTTCTCAGGTTCTTTCTATGTTGTTAACATCAAAACTCAAAATTGTTAACCTTTCTCAAAGATAATACAACTAAAAGTTTTTTTTTTCATCATTAACTAAACAATCCTAATTTTTAGAAAAAATAAAAAATATAGAACTCTTCTCGAACTTTGTTACCTATGAAGACAGAGAAAATGATGGATACAAGCAAGAATAGAGTCGAAAATAACACCTATATGGTCGAAATGGAAAAAAAATTAACCTATTGTGAAGAGTTGAACGATTTGTTGAGTAGTTGTTGTCTGTAATGTTGAGAGAGAGAAAACAACGAGAAAATTAAGATTTGACAGTATGAATTATTTTTTCCCCAAATGGATGATTTGTATGGGCTGATTTCTATTTTGAAAAAGAATGACAAGTTTTGAAAATATTAATTTGGTCCAAATTAATCTTAATTACGACTCAGAGTGATCGATCGATGACTCGGGTTATAAAGAACACAATACCAACATTATGTAATCGCAAAGACTCAATTGAAGTTGTACGTCACCCTATGTACTCATCCCTAGTTCTATCTAAATCAATTGCAAAGAAATCTGGTACAACAGATGACTAAGCTGTTGAAAATTTTCAAATAGATATTTATATCTATTGTAATAGATTACATATCTAATTTAATTATCAAATAGACATTTGCATCTGTTGTGATAGATGATTGAGCTGTTGGAAATTTTCAAATAAGTATGATATCTATTGTAACAAATGACATATCTAATTTAATTGTCAAATAGACATTCGCATCTATTGTGACAGATGAATGAACTGTTGGATCATTCAAATTTAAAGTACTGTGAGATCATTCAAATGCTAATAAAATATATACCTGCTAAAAAAACTCAAACAAATCTCAAAAAGGACAAAACAAAGGAATCAATTTAGTGAATTTTAAAATACTGCAAACCCACCTTTAACAACTTACTTCACAAACCATTTTCATAGACTTAAAAATAAAAAACGAAAATTTGAATAAAGTAGTCAACAAAAAAAAGAGAAAAAAGAGTGAAAAGGGTCGCCGAAAGTAGAATTTTTTGGGGAGCAGCGGTGGTTCCACTTTTTGGCGGGGATAGTGGCTAAATCTGGTGAGGAAAGGTTGGTTCCAGTGTGGTTTTACTAATTTTTTGGTGGTTCAGTGGTGGAGGGAATTTCTGGTGAGGGGTTGGTCGGATTTAAAGCAAATGATGACTGACATGGTGCTCACCGACAATGGGAATGGTGTAAAGATAGAAAAGGGAAGGCGGCATATCTGGAAGGGTGGTTTTCGGCGGTGTTCCTATAATGCCCCGTACTTCTACCTAGCTTAAATTCATCCTTAAAGTGTTAAATACTTGTTTCAAAGATGAATCTACTTTTATACATATTGTATTTTCAAGATTTTCACTTTTTGTCATGTGGGAAATTCAATAAGGTTTCCATCGTTATTAAATTCACCCAAATCCGACACTCGGGTGAAGAGTTCGAGCCTTTTTAGTGAGACAATGTATCACCTGAGCCATCAACGCATCGCGGGGCCAGCTTAAATAGAAATTTTCAATTTCCAGTATTGCTCTATGATAGTGGCAGTCGCGTCAGCTCCTCATCGCGCCACTATGCAATTTCCCATTTGTCACTTTCCAGAGACACGGTGCGATAGAGCCGCGTCACACCAGGGTTCCAGGTCGGGAAATTTATACCAAATTAAAATACGCGTCCAAGGGTTAAAAGGGTTAATTTGTCACTCCTATATATTCCCAATAATAGGTGATTCAGCCATATTTCACCCAAAATATATTGTTTCTCTCAAGTTTCTCTCAAGAACAAGCTAGGGTTTTCAATTGAGGATTCAAATCCAAGACTCAAATTCAACAATCTCTCTGTCAATCTTTGTAGAATCAAGAACTAAGGCATGCACAGTGTTCATTCATGGATTTCTTTCATCCATGAAGCCCAAGAATCAAGTTTTAAATCTTGTATTGTGAATATTTTGTTATGGGTTGATTATGTTCACGTGATTATGATTGTATGATTCCGAAGTTGGAATTCTTATGTGTTGTTCATTAACCTATGCTAGTATGTGGTCTGAAATATGTGAAATTGAGTGGAAATGTGAAGTTTTATTGTATTGATTTGATGGTCATGCCTATGTCCTAAGTCATGCATCCTAGGTGTTTGATAAAATGTCTAAGAGAATAGAAATTATGCATTATAGCTTAATTGTGACCCAAGTGATAGATGTATGCTTTACCTTATGAACAAGAATGACTTCCATGATATTGTGTGAATTATGAATGGTTGAGGAAATTTCCATGTGATTAGGTTAATAAAAGTATGACATGTTTATATGCAATTCCATTCATGTACAAGATTATGATAACCATGTGCTACATGAAATCCTTAAATTAATGCATTATGGATTGGTGATATCGGTCATGTGTCCAAGAAGTGTCAAGTCTTGTCAGTTTCATGAAATCGAGTCCTGGGGGTACTTGTACCCAACAATTTAGCTGTGTACCAAGAGCCAGTGTCATATTTTCATTATACTCTCAGTCAAGCCATGATCAGTAAAATTCAGTCAGTAATGTGACTCAAAAAAACTCAGTAAACTCAGTATTAGTCCAGTAATTGCAGTGATCTCAGTACTTAGTAATCTTGGTAACCTCAGTATTCCCAGAAATCTCAGTAACTTCAGTACTCTCAGTCAGTCCTCAAATCTCAGTAGTATTCCGTCAGTCAACGGAACTCAGTGTAGCTCCGCTAAATAATACCATTAGTATCAGTTTAGTTCATTTAATCAGTTCAATGTCTATTTAGTTAGGAGTAGGATTCAGTACTAAGTGAGCCCAAGGATGGGGACTCACCTATTATTCAGTGGAGGGTGTGATCCTTAGAAGCAATCCTTGTGTTCCAGAACTACATAGCCAGCGTAGGTTGAGATGTACCCCTATATGTAGGGCTACTAATACATCTCATTTTAGTTTTTACTTACATGAGGAGTTGACAGAAGAGCGCCCTGTTAGAGAGGGTTTACTCATAGCTTGTCTTTACCCGTGGCATGGTATTGACATCCTTCCAGTTGGGGTTACTAGTTAGACCCCAACAGTTCAGTTTTGGGGCATGTCGGTTAGATGATTACCTTCCACAGTCTCAGTTTCAGATCCAGTCTAAGTAATAAAACTCAGTTCAGTTCTATAGAAATCCAGGACTGTCAGATACAACCAAATCAGTACAGTGTGGAACTCAGCTAGTTCCATCCGTATCAGGACTGTCAGATACAGTCACTCATATTATCGGTATTCAAACTTAGTAATCATGTTATCACGAACCCAGTTAATAGTATATTAATTATACGAAATTCATGTTGTCAGCATTCAGTTTCAGGACTGTTCAATACAGTCAATCAGAGCAGTCTTTAATAATCAGAACTGTCAGAAACAGTCATTCCTTTATTAGTAATATGACATCAATTCCTCTATATTCAGTAGACTCAGTCATTCAGTATCCCAGTATTAGTACTCAAATACCAGTAAACCCATGTTATCAAAATTCATGAGTTAGCATTATCACGATCTCAGTTATGGTTTCATATTCATGCATGTATTCTCACATTCATGTTAGTCAGCCAGTTAGTATTGTTCATGCATATGAATCACTACGTTTAGCCTACCTCACTTGCATACTAGTAGATTTAACGTACTGACGCATTTGCGCTATGGTGTTTTATACCATAGGTTTAGAAGCATAAGCGCTCGAGCATCCTTAGTAGATCAGACGTTCAACAGCCAGACTAACAGTGAGTCCTCATCTTTTGAGGATTACATGATTATTTTATTACTATATTATTTCAGTAGTTCAAAGTTAGTTGGGGAAATGTCCCATCAACTCCACAGTTGATAGTTTAGAGGCTTTCTGACTACAGTATGTTTCAGACGATTTATTTCAGTTTTGGGTATTGTGATACCCCACTACAGACATTGTTTTATATTCAGTATTAGTTCAGTTTTGAACCTTATGGCCTTAGAGCTTACATTCCACATATTTCCAATATATTATTTAGTGCTCAGTTGCAGATATCAGTCATAGGTTAGTTTATGGTCTTTCGAGGTCATGAGAACCGTGTAGTGTTTCGGGTACCATATTCGGGGCGTTACAGTTCCGCTGTTTGGCGGAAGTGGTTTTTCTATTTTGTGGCAGATGAGCCTTTTGCCGGTGAAATTTTGCAGAAAAATTAATATAAAAAATTGTTGTTTCTCCCTCTACTTCCTTCTGTTTTGTCACTATTTTCTCCTCTCCGATCACACACCCTATGTGCGCGTGTGTTTGAATGTGTATTTCACTGTGTGTGTTATGTTGAGAGTATTGTGATGTGTGTGTTATGTTAGTGATGGATCGAAGAAAAAGAAAAAAATAAAATCTGTGAGTGTTATGTATTTTCTAATGAATCCCAAAAAATAATATGGATGTGTATATTTTTTTTTCAGTGAGGGTCTGTGTGTTAGTGTTTGATGTGTTGTTATGTATACAGTGAAACCATATTTTCATTTTTTTAATAAGATGATATTAACACCCAATATTTAATCATCCAATACATCTGCGTACAAATAGATATAAAAATTCTATAACTTGATCATATAACATTCAATAACACAAAGTTCACATAATCAATTAATTATATATATACTAAATAATACTTGAGATCACTTTAACATTTTACATTTATACTTCAATTTATAAAGATAAAACTTATGGAAAAATAATACAAAATGAGATAAGAACCTGATGAATTAAATAAGTATAAAAGCAAGAACGTTGTCACCAAACTCGAGCGGAAACCCATAACTTGATCCAGAACTCTTTCTTTTCTTTGTTTTCTTCCATGTTTTGCTTTTTGTCTGATGTTTTTATTTCTTTCTCTATCTTTTCTCTCTGTTTTTTCTCTCTAGTTTTTCTGATGGAGTCTCCATAATCATTGCTACATCATCTATTTTTTTTTTGGCCTCAACTATTCTGAATTTATCACTATCAAGCTCTCTCCAAAGTAAGTCGTCAGCAGTTCCTCTTTCCCCCTACTATTCTTAATTGATTACAAAACATTTTCAAATGAGCCAAAGGATCACCACCACCCTCGTACATGCCCAACTTTGGTGTTTTGGACTCTATAGGTAAGTGAACATTGTGAAACAAGTACAAATCCTTGTAAGGAACTCTCTTTTTCTCTCCTAGTACCTGCATGTTTCTCATATTTTTCTCCAAATTTCTCACTTTCCAATCTATTTCTTCTTATTCCTCATTTCTAACAGTCTACACTAACTCATCTCATACCCTATAACTTTTTTGTAGGTCATCTTGTTTTTTCTTTGGACCTAGGGTTGTATGGGTGAGATACCAATTTAGCCACAAACCAATCACCTAAATACTATTTTTATTTTGGTAATAATGAATGGGTCAGGGTGTAATATTTTCAAAACTTTTCTTAAGAATATCACCGAACCCGATATGGGTTGCCTACGTATCTCATCAAGGTGAGAATCAGGTGTGCGTGGTTTGTGAAATTGGAGAAATGAAGAATTACACTTTTTTTTATTTGACTAATGAGAAATAATTTATTTTTTCCTGAATTTAGTAATAATGATAAAAAACATACATTTTCTTTTATTTTTGAAAACAAATTAAATTTTTTTTATATAAGGATCAATTTTTTTTTTTTTCGTTTAGAAAGAAAGAAAAACCCTTTTCTTAAGATCACCGAATCCATGGAAGACTGCCTATGTTTCTCATTACGATGAGAATTAGGTGTGAGTAGTTCTTGCAATATATGTCATACAAAACTCAGCCTCAATACCCCTAAAGGTTCAGGTCTGTTAGGATTTATACATATATTTTTTATTTTATAAAAATTTAGCCTCACGATCCCTAAAGATTCAAGGCTATTAAGCTATATATTTATATATTTTATTAATTTATTAAAACGTAGCTGATGACCCTTAAATGTTCAGGGCTATTAAGATATGTATAAAAATTAAATTTGATGATAAGAAAGAAGAAAGAAAAAAAAGTAAGATAAAATAATTATATTAATAAAAATAGTCATTTTTAAAAATATCCCTCAATAAATCTGTGAATAATTCTTAAAAGATAGGGTTGTATCCCGAGAAGATTTTTCCTACGTATCTCACTAAAGAATGAGAATCAGACCCTCGTAGTTCACGAAGACCTCAAAAACTATATATATATATATTTTCATTTCTTTGAAAAATAATTCATTAAATTTGAGGATAAAATACTCCCTTGCGTTTCACCAAGTTACCTAAAACCGGTCAACAATCAAATAGTCTTCCAAATAATTATCAAAGAGCACGTACGATGCATATGTTGGTCATTATAAAAAGGGATACCTATCCTAGACAGACTCAGCCCCTGTGCCGAGTCCCACTAAGTCAAATGAAGATGATGCAAATAAAGCAAAACCTAATAGGGATAACCAGATTCTGAGTTTCAGTTATACTAAGTTTAACCTATTAAGGATAGATGTCTAGACTGGCTTACATGAGCGGACATTCGAGTCGGAGAGGGATAACTTGTTCGGTAGCAGTGCTATTCCAACTTCGTTGTTGATCCAAACCCCGCCTAACATATCTTACTATAATCCTTCACAAGGTTCTTTAACACTCCGACTATTAAAAAAAAGGTAGGATGCATACTCTGCATTCCTTCTATCCTATTTTTCAGAAACTCGTAGGGGATGTGCGAGAGAAGACTATTTATAATACATTTAAACAATATCAAAGCAATAAATGAGAGAAAAGTAGCATATTAGACCAACAAACACAATATAAAAATGATTCAAGCAAGTAAAAGTCAATATCCAAAGCTCGGATTCTAATTATTCCCCAGCAAAGTTGCCAGATATGTCACACACCTTTTTCGCTGTGAAGGGTCGCAGTGAAGGGTTTTTTCAATTTAAGTCACGATATTGAATAGGGAATAATTAATTACAGAGTCTCTATTTGGAATTGAGTTATGGTATTCTAAGTCACCTTTTTGAATCCCTAATCAAAAGAAAATAACTCTTTATTATGATCTGCGAAAACAGATTGGGTAAGGAATTATGTTGACCAAGGGGAAGGTGTAAGGCACCCCTTGAGTCCCGTGATTCTAACACGGTCACTTTTATTGATCTGACTTAAACTATTTTGATAAATTGTGCTAAAGCCTAAATTTGCTCATTTTTACTATGCTAAACCTTATCTATTGTTTTATATTAATTAAATTAATGAAATTTAATTTTAGAAAAATATTTGCCAAGGTGCATTATCGCATCCTTGAATTTTTAAATGTCTTAAAAAGATGCGTATGCCGTGTTCTTTATTGAGACGAATATTTTAAACTTGCCGAAAATTTGCCTAGCATTAAAAACATTGGTTTTACCACTTATAAACTTGAGACAATTTTATCAATTCAAAATGCTGCTTCATCTTAACAATACACTTAAGTGATAGTCATTAACATAATAAATTAATTGAAAAAATAATTATTAAACTTTATTAATGATAACGAATAAAAATAATAAATGATAAAATAAATAGGAAAAAATGTGCAAAACTATTCATATTAGGCCAATTTTATTATGAGCCCCAAATTTATTTTTCTCAAAAATTAATGCCAATTTAAAGTACTGTGAGATCATTCAAATACTAATAAAATATATACCTGCTCAAAAACTCAAACAAATGTCAAAAAGGACAAAAAAAAAGGAATCAATTTAGTGAATTTTAAAATGCTGCAAATCCACCTTTTAACAATTTACTTCACAAGCCATTTTTGTAGACATAAAAACAAAAAAATGGAAATTTTAATAAAGTAGTCGATGGAAAAGGGAGAGAAAAGAGTGTAAAAGGGTCACCGAAAATGGAATTTTCCAGCGAGCAGTGGCGGTTTGGAGGTTTAGTGGCGACATTGGCTAAATCTGGCGAGGGAGGGCTGGTTCTAGCGTGGGTTTGCCGATTTTCCAGCGGTTTGGTAATGGAGGGAATTTTTGGAAAGAGGTTGGCCGGATTTTGAGAAAATGGTGACCGGTATAGTACACGCCGGTGACAGGAACGGGGCAAAGAGGGAAAAAGGGGACGCGAAAGTGGTTCCGCTTTTTGGTGGCAGATGAGCCTCTTTCCAGCAAAATTTTGCTGAAAAATTAATATTAGAAGCTATTGTTTCTCCCTCTTCTTTCTTTTATTTCCTCATATTTTCTCCTCTCTGATCTCTCACTTCGTGTGCGTGTGTGTGTGAATGTGTATTTCACTGTGTGTGTTATATTGAGAGTATTGTGATGTGTGTGTTATGTTAGTGATGGATCGAAGAAAAAGAAAAAAAGTGAAATCTGTGAGTGTTATGTATTTTCTAGTGAATCCCTAAAAATAATATGGATGTGTATTCTCTTTTTCAGTGAGGGTCTGTATGTTCGTGTGTGATGTGTTGTTATGCATACAGTGAATCCATTTTTTCATTTTTTTAAAATAAGATGATATTAACACCCAATATTTAAACATCCAACACATCTGCGTTCAAATACATCTACACATTCTCTAACTTAATCATATAACTTACAATAACATAAAGTTCACATAATCAATTAATTATATATATACTAAATAATACTTGAGATCACTTTAACATTTTTCATTCATACTTCGATTCATAATGATAAAACTTATGGAAAAATAATACAAAATGAGATAAGAACCTGATGAATTAAACGAATATAAAAGCAAGAACGTTGTTACCAAACTCGAGCAGAAACCCAAAACTCGATCTAGAACACTTTCTTTTCTTGGTTTTCTTCTCTGTTTTGCTTTTTGTCTGGTGTTTTATTTCTTTCTCTGTCTTTTCTCTCTGGTTTTTCTGATGTAGAGTTTGTAAAACTGATTTGGCAAGTTTCACTTTTAAAGGGGATGTAGAAAGAAGAAGTTGAGTGAAGATAGGATAGTGGGGTAGGGGGTAGTTTTTATTTTAGGATAATTATCTCTTTTTTTTTCAAAATAATTTTTAAGTAAATAATAATAATAATAATAAATATTTACTAATTTTTATATTTAAGAAAATATAAATAAAGTTTATAATAATTTAAAATAAATATAATTAAGTGAATAATAAATCTACTAGCCTATTTATTAAAATTAAAAGAAAAATATATATTTTTGATTTTTAGTATTATTTTAAAAATAAAAATAAAACTAACAATAAAAATAACAATAAAAAATAAGAATAAAAATATTCCACAAATATGATTTTATTTATTTATTTATTTTCAAATAAAACTTATTAAAATGAAAATAAAAGTTAAAATAAACGTTAGACAAAAAATAAATTTTTAATTCCTAAATAATAGATAAAAGTTACGGGAGGGTCAAAATTATGTGTCTACATTTTGCCCCTATTTGTTTGAAAGTAAGGAGTGTTTTCATACAAAGAAGTAGACAACGAAATAATTTTTGACCCTCCATTTATTTAAAAGGATAGAAGAAAGAAAAAGGAGATGCGATCGACTCCTGGTTTTGAACTGCCTACATATCTCAGGTTATAAGGGAATCAGGTTGTATGTAGTTCAAAATTAAATGGTGAGAGAACTAGTTAGAGGTCGAGTGAGGTTCCGTCGAGTTTCCAGTTTGCGACTTCTGCCTTTACATTCAAATGAATAACAAAAATAAAATTGAAAATACAAGTGAAAGATCCTATCTATTCAACTTTTCTGAAATCTTGACTTGAATCTTCGTGACTTCTCAAGTTGTGAGATAGTCATTATTTTGAGTTGAAACTTTGGAAAATGAAATGTTCCTCCATGTTGGCTCTTGGCATTGAAGAGGAATTTGACAATTGACTTATTTTCCAAACTTTCTTCCGACTTAGACTTGAAAAATATTCACCTTATTCTTCAGGTGGGCTCCTAAATTGCTATTTATTCACCCACTTCTTCAGGTGGGCTCCTGACTTGCTATTTATTCACCCTGTTCTTCAGGTGGGCTCCTGAACTCAAAGTAAATAGTGAAACAGAAAAATAACATCCCATTCTTCAGGAGGGTCCTGAGCATAAAATAAATTCCCATTCTTCAGGAGGGTCACGAGCATAAAATAAATTGCTATTTTTCAGGAGGGTCCTAGGCATAAAATAAATTTTTATTCTTCAGGAGGGTCCTGAGCATAAAAATAAATTCCCATTCTTCAGGAGGGTCCTGATCATAAAAGTAAATTCCCATTCTTCAGGAGGGTCCTGCGCATAAAATAAATTTCCATTCTTCAGGAGGGTCCTGCACATAAAATAAATTCCTATTCTTCAGGAGGGTCCTGAGCATAAAATAAATTCTCATTCTTTAAGAGTGTCCCGAGCATAAAATAAATTTACATTATTCATGAGGGTCCTGAACATAAAATAAATTTTCATTCTTTAGGAGAGTCTTGAGCATAAAATAAATTTCCATTCTTTAGGAGAGTCTTGAGCATAAAATAAATTTCCATTCTTCTGGAGGGTCCTGGGCATAAAATAAATTCCCATTCTATAGGAGGGTCTTGAGCATAAAAATAAATTTTCTTTCTTTAGGAGGGTCCTGTGCATAAAAATAAATTTCCATTCTTCAGGAGGATCCTGAGCATAAAATAAATTTTCACAAACAGGAACAAATTTTTTGCCAAGTTTGCACTAGAAAATTTTGTGAGTGTCATCAGATCACAACTTTTGAAAAGTATAGTAAAAGAGGGTGAATCAAGGCCCTGCTAAAGAAATGCGTCTCTTCATAGTAAAATTGATAACCAAAATTAAGAAGTGCATCTCCTAAGGGTTAAATGAAATGACTCAACTAGAAAGTGCGTTTTCTAGGAGTGAAGGTTCAAGTTAGGAAGTGTGTTACCTAACAAATGAAACTTGAATTATTCAGACTAGGAAGTGCGTCTCCTAGGGGTTAATTGGAAGGACTATACTAGAAAGTGTATCTTCTAGGAGTAATGGTTCAAGCTAGGAAGTTCGTTACCTGACACATGAACTGACATACTCTCCTAGGGGTTAAATGAAATAACTCGACTAGAAAGTGCGTCTTCTAGGAGTAAATGTTCAAGTTAGGAAGTGTGTTACCTAACACATGAAAACTGACATACCCTGACTAGGAAGTGCATTCCTAGGGGTTAAATGAAAGGACTCGACTAGAAAGTGCGTCTTCTAGGAGTGAATGTTCAAGTTAGGAAGTGCATTACCTAACAAATAAAATTGGAAATACCCATACAAGGAAGTACGTATCATAGGGGTTAAAAGAAATGACTCAACTAGAAAGTGTGTCTTCTACGAGTGAAGGTTCAAGTTAGGAAGTGCGTTACCTAACACATAAAACTTAAATTACCCAGACAAGGAAGTGCATCTCCTAGGGGTTAAATAAAATGACTCAACTAGAAAGTGTTTCTTCAAGGAGTGAAGGTTTAAGTTAGGAAGTGTGTCACCTAATACATAAAACTTAAATTATCTAGATAAGGAAGTGCGTCTCAAAAGGGTTAAATGAAATAACTCGACTAGAAAGTGCGTCTTCTTGGAGTAATGATTCAAGTTAGGAAGTGCATCACCTAACAAATGAAAACTGAAATACCCAAACAAGGAAGTGCATCTCATAGAGGTTAAGATGATAAGTTTTAACCATGACTGTGATTACTAAACCTGTAGCAATATTGCCTCCTTTATTTTCAAAAGTGAGGAATTGCATCTTTTGATATTTAGGCTTTGTGGCCCTTGATTTGAAGGTAACATGTGTTTTTGTTTCATACAAGGAAAACTTTTTAATTTAAAAACACGGTGGTTGATTTATGGCATTTGGCTATTGAGGTGACCGTTCTTGCACTTATGATGCTCAGCTCTATTGCAAATCATTGATAGGTATTGTTGACTTGTCATACTTTTGACCCCAAATTTTGGCTATTAAAAGTATTTGACTCAAATCACATTTTTCTTGCATGATGCCTCTGGGTTTATCTTCTAATGCACCTTTTATATTCTTATTTGTCTAAAAAAACTGTCAAATGACAAGCATTCTCGAGTACCTTACTTTATTCTTGAAATATGTTATCTTTGTGTGCCGGACCTTTGTCTTGCTTTGTACAACTGAAGGAGTTGGTAGCAAGTTTTGAAGTCCTTCATCACTTGTCTTGACATAAATTTGAGTCAAAAATACGCGAAAGATGACGATATGGATTTTTCTTTTGACCACAAAGACACAAAAACTAAAAATAAAAATAAAAATAACAAAAAGAAAAGGAAAAGACAATAGACATTTTTTTTTCAAAAATATCAAAAAGAAAAAATTATATGGGTGTGGTATCTGATTCTAGTGATTATGACATGCATTTTGAATTAAACAACCTAATCTATCCACACTAATCATTACAACTTTTGCCCACTTATTGAGCTTGAAATGGAGCCATTCTTGAACTAGCTCCCTCTAGATCACAATTCTCCTTCGTCTAGTGGTACCTTAGTATTTTCTTTCCATTGAGTCTATCTCATTTTCATTTATTTTCTCACCTCACCGTCTCCTTATGGTGCCCTTTGGGGTTTTCACCAATAAGACTCTCTCATTTTTTTTGTTTTTAAAGGAAAACGATGCCCAAAGTATAGAACATCTTGCACTCAAATATGTTTTGCCTTGGCATTCTCAAAGATTAATCTAAAGGTCTTTCCTTAGTTGTGACTTGGCTTTTGGATAGGGTTAGAAAGAAAGGGTGATATGAGGTTTAAAATTTTACATGACACTGGGTGAAGCATATAACTTTTGGAATCGACTCTTAAGGAAAATAATTTTTTTTTTGCCCTAATTTTATTTCATACTGGGTAACTTGAATTTTCACTTGGTTGGACGGAACCCTAGAGTAGGGCTGCCTACGTATCTTGTTGTAGAAAGAATCAGGTCAACCGTAGTTCATGCATCTTGTTCTTTTGCTTAATTTGATTTTTTTGTTTTGGACTCTTTTTTTTCTTTCTTTTTCTTAACTTTTCCTTCCTGGTTTTGAGATATTTTGTTGACTCTCTCTCTATATTTTTTTCTTGACACTTTTTCTGACTAGATTTCTCTTTCTTGACAGTTTTTTTTTTCAAACTCTATTTTGATTCCAAAAGAGAGGTATGAAAGAAATAAAACTCAAGCTCAAAAGGGATAACAAAGGATGACACAAATTTGGATAGCAGAATAAAATGCCTTCGTAATATCAAACCTTAAAAATACAAGTCCATAACATGCTATTTGAGAGTGAAATATGAGATCATACACATCTTTTTCAACATTGACCTTCACTAAGTACTGCATGTGTGTCACTTCTTTCATGCTTATGAAACATAAAGGTCAACTTGTGTTGTACTTTCCTCACAACGAATGATTCATGTCCTTTTAGAGCTAATTTATTTTTTTCTTCTTCTGACCATGGAGACTATAGATCCTCCGATTAATCTTCATTCTAAATGCTTGACATGGATCTTCTCATTCATGACCAAGTTATTTTTTGATTCACAAAGTGATTGCCTCAATCCATTCAAGTGGGGCTTTAATTCGATCTTCAAGAATCTCAACACCTTACTTATTTTTCTATCCAATTTTCTTTCAATTTTAACTTGTTGGCTCAATACTTCAGGATTAGATTGAGTTTTAACATCTGGCTGAAAAATCCAACATGCATATCATATCCCTAGAATCCCTATAGAAAGAACTATGTAAAGAAAGAAAAGATAAACAAACACTTTATATATTAAATAAAAATAAATAAATAAATAAATAAAAGAGACAAAACATTCTATTGACAGAAAAGACAAAAGGATTTGAATAGAAATGATTATAAAATAAGATAAGATAGATCCCAAACCACAACCCTAAAATAATTCGGGTAGTAGAAAGAAAAATAAAATAGACTACCAAAACTCCTTCCTCATGGGCAGCGGAGTGACTTTCAAACTGCCGAACTTAATATTTTAGCCACTGATTTGCACGTCGGCCTTAATGATGTCTCCATAATCATTGCTACATCATCTATTTTTTCTCTTTGGCCTCAACAATTCTAATTTATCACCGTCAAGCTCTCTCTAAAGTAAGTCGTCAGTAATTCCTCTTTCCCCCTACTCCTCCTAATTAATTACAAAATATTTTCAGGCGAGCCAAAGGATTGCCATGAGCCTCGTACATGTCCAACATTGGTGCTTTGGACTCTAGAGGCAAGTGAACATTGTGAAACAAGTTCAAATACTTGTAAGGAACTCTCTTTTTCTCTCCTAGTACTTGCATGTTTCTCATATTTTTCTCCAAATTTCTCACTTTCCAGGCCATTTCTTCTTATTCCTTATTTCTAATAGTTTACACCAACTCATCTCAGACCCTATACCATTTTTTGTGGGTCATCTTATCTATTCTTTGGACATGGGGTTGTATGAGTGAGATGTCAATTTAGCCACAAACCAATCACCTAAATACTATTTTTATTTTGGTAATAATGAATGGGTCAGGGTTTAATATTTTAAAAATTTTCTTAAGAATATCACCGAACCCGATATAGGTTGCCTACGTATCTCATCAATGTGAGAATCAGGTATGCGTAGTTTGTGAAACTGGATAAATAAAGAATTACACGTTTTTTATTTGACTAATGAGAAATAATTTCTTTCTTTCTTGAATTTATTAATAATGATAAAACACATACATTTTCTTTTATTTTTGAAAACAAATTAATTTCTTTTTTTTATATAAGGAATATTTTTTTTGTTTAAAAGGAAAGAAAAATCCTCTTTTTAAGATCATCGAATCAAGGAAGGACTGCCTGCGTATCTCATTAAGATGAGAATCAGGTGTGCGTAGTTCTTGCAATATATGCCGTACATAACTCAACCTCAAGACCCCTAAAGGTTTAGGGCTATTAAGATTTATATATATATTTTTTATTTTTTTTAAAATTTAGCCTCATGATCCCTAAAGATTCAGGGCTATTAAGCTATATATTTACATATTTTATTAATTTATTAAAACTTAGCTCACGACCCTTAAGGGTTCAGGGTTATTAAGATATGTATAAAAATTAAATTTGATGATAAGAAAGAAGAAAGAAAAAAAAGTAAGATAAAATAATAATATTTATGAAAATAGCCATTTTTCAAAACATCCCTCAATAAATATGTGAATAATTTTTAAAAGATAGGGTCGTATCCCGAGAAAAATTTCCTACGTATCCCACTAAAGAATGAGAATCAGACCCTTGTAGTTCACGAAGACCTCAAAAACTATATATATATATATATATATTTAAATTTCTTTGAAAAATGATTCATTAAATTTGAGGATAAAACACTCTCTTGCGTTTCACCAAGTTTCCTAAAGTCGGTCAACAATCAAATGGTCTTCCAAATAATTATCAAAGAGCACGTAGGATGCATATGTTGGTTATTATAAAAAGGGACACCTGTCCTAGACAGACTCGATCCTTATGCCGAGTCCTACTAAGTCAAATGTACATGATACAAATAAAGGAGAACCTAATAGAGACAACCAGATTCTGAGTTTCAGTTATACTAAGTTTAGCCTATTAAGGATAGGTATCTAGACTAGCTTACCTGAGCGAACACTCGAGTCGGGGAGGGATAATTTATTTGGTAGGAGTGCTATTCCGAATTTGTTATTGATCCAAACCCCGCCTAACATATCTGACTATAATCTTTCACAAGGTGCCTTGACACTCCGGCTATCTCAAAAAGATGGTAGGATGCATACTCTGTATTTCTTCTATCCTATTTTCAAAGACTCAAAGGGGGTGCACGAGAGAAGATAATTTATAATACATTTCAACAATATAAAAGCAATAAATGAGCGACAAGTAGCACATTAGGCCAACAAACACAGTATAAAAATAATTCAAGCAAGTAAAAGTCAATATCCAAAGCTCAAATTCTAGTTATTCCCCAGCAGAGTCGCCAGAGATGTCACATACCTTTTTCGCCGTGAAAGGTCATAACGAAGGGTTTTTTTCAATTAAAGTCACGATATTGAATTGGGTTAATTATTTACAGAGACTCCACTTTGAATTGAGTCATGGTATTCTAAGTCACCTTTTTGAATCTCTAATCAAAAGAAAATGACTCTTTATTATGGTCTACAAAAACGGATTGGTTAAGGAATTCTGTTGACTGAGGGGAAGGTGTAAGGCACCCCTCTAGTCCCATGATTCTAACATGGTCACTTTTATTGGCCTGACTTAAACTATTTTGATAAATTGTGCTAAAGCCTAAATTCACTCATTTTTACTATGTTAAACCTTGTCTATTATTTTATATTAAATAAATTAATGAAAGTTAGTTTTAGAAAAAATATTTGCCATGTTACATTATCGCATTCTTAAATTTTTAACTTGCCGAAAATTTGCCTAGCGTTAAAAACATTGTTTTCCACTTATAAACTTGAGACAATTTTATCTATTCGAAATGCTACTTCATCTAAAAAATAAACTTAAGTGATAATCATTTAACATAATAAATTAATTTAACAAATAATTATTAAACTTTATTAATGATAACAAATAAAAATAATAAATGATAAAATAAATAGGAAAAAATGTGCAAAACTATTCATATTAGTGCCAATTTTTACTATGAGCCCCAAATTTATTTTTCTCAAAAATTAATGCCAATTTAAAGTACTGTGAGATCATTCAAATGCTAATAAAATATATACCTGCTCAAAAACTCAAACAAATCTCAAAAAGGACAAAAAAAAAGGAATCAATTTAGTGAATTTTAAAATGCTGCAAATCCACCTTTAACAATTTACTTCACAAACCATTTTCGTAGACTTAAAAACAAAAAAATGGAAATTTGAATAAAGTAGTTGACGGAAAAGGGAGAGAAAAAAGGGCAAAAGGGTCGCCAGAAGTGGGATTTTCCAGCGAGCAAAGGTGGTTCCGCTGTTTGGTGGAGGTAGTGGATAAAGCTGGCGAGAGATGGATGATTCCAGTATGGATTTTCCAATTTTTGGCGGTTTGGTGATGGAGGGAATTTTTGGTGAGGGGTTGGCCGAATTTTGAGCAAACGGTGATTGGCATGGTGCTCGCCGGTGATAGAAACAGTGTAAAGAGGGAAAAAAGGGAGGCGACAGATCTGGAAGAGTGGTTTTCAGTGGTGGTTCCGTTGTTTTGCGGTAGTGGTTCTGCTGTTTGGTGGCAGATGAGCCTCTTTCCAGCAAAATTTTGTCGGAAAATTAATATTAGAAGCTGTTGTTTCTCCCTCTTCTTCCTTCAATTTCCTCTCTGTTTTATCCTCTCTGATCTTTCACTCTGTGTGCATGTGTGTATGAATGTGTATTTCGCTGTGTGTGTTATATTGAGAGTATTGTGATGTGTGTGTTATGTAGTGATAGATCGAAGAAAAAGAAAAAAAATGAAATTTGTGAGTGTTATGTATATTTCCAGTGAATCCCAAAAAATAATATGGATATGTATTCTCTTTTTCAGTGAAGGTCTGTATGCTAGTGTGTGATGTGTTGTTATGCATTCAATGAATCCATTTTTTTTATTTTTTTAAAATAAAATGATATTAACACTCAATATTTAAACATCCAACACATCTGCGTACAAATACATATGCACATTCTCTAACTTGATCAGATAGCATGCAATAGCATAAAGTTCACATAATCAATTAATTATATATATACTAAATAATACTTGAGATCACTTTAACATTTTTCATTAATACTTTGATTCATAATGATAAAACTTATGGAAAAATAATACAAAATGAGATAATAACCTGATGAATTAAACGAATATAAAAGCAAGAACGCTGTCACCAAACACGAATGAAAACCCAAAACTCAATCTAGAACCCTTTCTTTTCTTTGTTTTCTTCTCTGTTTTGCTTTTTGTTTGATGTTTTTCTTTCTTTCTTTGTCTTTTCTCTCTGGTTTCTCTCTCTAGTTTTTCTGATATAGTGTACGTAAAATTGATTTGGGGAGTTGGGGGATTTCACTTTTAAAGGGAATGTGGGAGGGAGAAGTTGAGTGAAGATAGGATAGTGGGGGGAGGTTGGGTAGTTTTTCTCTTAGGATAATTATCTCTTTTTAAAATTTTTTAAAGTAAATAATGATAATAATATAATAAATATTTACTATTTTTTATTTAAGAAAGTATAAATAAAGTTTATAATAATTTAAAATAAAAATAATTAAGAGAATAACTACAAGCCTATTTATTAAAATTAAAAGATATATATATTTAAATTTTTGTATTTTTTTAAAATAAAAATAAAAATAACAATAAAAATAATAATAAAAAATAAAAATAAAAATATTCCACAAATGTGATTTTATTTATTTATTTTCAAGTAAAAACTATTAAATGAAAATAAAAGTTAAAATTTATTTATTTATTTATTTTCAAATAAAACCTATTAAAATGAAAATAAAAGTTAAAATAAACATTAGACAAAAAATGATTTTTTAATGCCTAAAAAAATAGATAAAAGTTCTGGGAGGGTCAAAATTACGTGTCTACACTTTGTAGCTATAAGGAAATGAAAGTTGATCAACTTTTGTCCAACTAACACAAGAGGCTACAATAAAGATGAGTTCAGAGGAATAAGCTGCTTGTAGATGAAACTACTTCATATGTGGGAGATATGTATTACTGATAATGTTATCGTGAAAACATACATAAAGTATACTAATTTTGTGAATGCTGTTTTTATCGATTAGTCATTGATCATTCAAACAAGATATCTGCAATTTGACAGTTAAGTTTGATATGTCCGAGCTGATAAGGTTGAGGGACCATGAATATGGTTCTGATACCCTGTTAAGGTTTAATGTCAGTTGTTGCTCATATTTATATGTCAAGCATTGTGAAGGGATTAAGTTTTGGTGGTATTGTAAAGAGATTCAATAGCGATTAGACTAACTTTTAGGGTGCATTGGACTTTGAGAGGGCTTTCAAAGCTTCCCACTACTTCAACCAAGAACGAAAATCAATATATTTATTGCCCTTGCCCAAATTTATATGGTTGGGTTGCTTGGGGTGATGATTATACGCTAGAAGGTGCGGTAGGAGAATGCATGCGAGGGGAAATGGGGGGTTGATGGAAGACTATATCATCTAAGAGCTAATTGAAGATACACATAGGGTAGAAAGGAACTTCTAGAGAATTTGACCGATGAAACTGACTTAGAACATGAGAAATTTAAATCAAGTGCAAATATGAAAGTGTATCCAGTAATGAAAAATTGGTCTGTTGTTTCTCTGAATTTAAATCAAGTGCAAATAGAGTGGTCGGGATGATCACCTATATAGAAAATAGAAAAACACCAAGAAAGCAGCTTTGCGGACACCGAGGGTTGAAATGATGTACAGTAAGTTGAGAAAACTTTCTAATATCAACTACAGTTAAAATAAGGAATTTAAGCGAAGACAGCAATTTCTGAATTTTAAATTGCATCCCATGCTTTCTTGTTTGTGGTTCCGATTAGGTCCACTACTATTGACCTGATCAGAACCACAAACAAGATTGAAAGGCAGATTGAGTATCATTACTTCCTTAGCAATATGTATATAATTAATTGTGTTTTCTAGCCTTAGCAGGTTTTCAACATATCTTGGAAAACATCATACGCTTGTTGTAGTATGTGAATCCCAATAATTTTAAAGCTTGCCTCCGGCTTACTGATACGGTATTCAAACTTATCGTTGAAGTCTTTGAGGTAGGTATAGAGTTCCCAGTCTTTTTTGAGCTAGTCAATGAGGAACACTTTCTTTGAAGTTGTGGCATTATAAAAGGCCTTCAGAAGGTTTCCAGAACACTTTCTTCAGTAGGATTAATTGATACATGGAGGGTTCGTTATGTTGGTTTAGGTCAAAATGTGTTGATGCACACTCAAGCAGTGGTCCCAATAGTTGAACAACTCACTTTTACCGAGCGTTGTTCAATGCAGTTTGCTTAACAAACCTTCAAAGGATTTGATAGATTAAATAACATGGAATTATGTAACGTTTGATCTACACTGATTCCACTAATCCTATCAAACGTTACATAACTCCAGGCTTATTATCCTATCAAAATCTTTGCTCGAGTTAGTGTACAAATCAAATGAGCTTAATCTTTTAGCTTTTCTGCTGATCACTCTTGTCCTCTATGGGAGAAGAGTCATAAAAGCTAAGAGATTGAGCTCGTTTGATTTGTGCACTAACTTGGGCAAAGGTTTTGATAGGTTAATGATCCTGGAGTTACGTAACGCTTGATAGGATTAGTGAAAACAAGATCAAATGTTCTATAATTCCAGGCTAATTAATCTATAAAATCCTTTGAAGGTTTGTTGAGCAAGCTACATTGAACATCGCTCTATAAAAGGGACATATTCAACTATTGGGACCACTTATTAAGTGTGCATCAACACATTTTAAACAAAAACAACATAGCGAACCCTCCATGTATCTTTTAATCCTACTGAAGAAAGTGTTCTGGAAGCCTTCTGAAGACCTTTTACAATGCCACAACTTTGAAGAAAGTGTTTCTTATTGACGTACTCAGAAAATACTGAGAACTCTATCATGACCTCTAAGATGGAAACGACCATCTTGAATACTGAATCAGCAAGTTAGAGGCAAACTTGAAAATTATCGGGATTTACATACTACAACAAGCCTCTGATCTTCTCCAAGATATATTGAAAGCATGCTAAGACAACAAAACACAATCAATTAATCCATATTGCTAAGGAAGTAATGATACTCAATTGGCCTTTCAATTTTGTTTGTGGTTCTGATCAGGTCAATAGCAGTGGACCTAATCGGAACCACAAACAAGAAGACATGAGATGCAATTTAAAATTCCAAAATTGTTGCCTTCACTTAGATTCCTTATTTTAACTGCAGCTGTTATTGGCGTAAATTTTCTCGACTTACTGTACATCATTTCAACCCTCGGGCCCATAAAGATGCTTTCTTGGTGTTCTGCTATTTTTTATATAGGTGATTATCCCGATCACGCTACCTAGTCATAGCTTCCTAGCAAAGAGACCATCTACACTATTTTTCTTTTAGACAAACAACAGATGGATTTTTCATTACTGGATACACTTTCATATTTGCACTTAATTTAGATTTCTCATGTTCTAAGTCAGTTTCATCGGCCAGATTCGCTAGAAGTTCTGTTCTGTCCTATGTTTCCTCTTCAATTATCTCTCAAATGATATGGTCTTTCATCAACTGCCCTTTCCCTTGCTGGCATTCTCCTTCGGCTCCTTCTGGCGTATAATTGTCTTTTTAAACAACCCTTCCATATAAATTTGAGACAGGGGAATTTCTATTAGTTTTCCATTCTTGTTTGATGCAGTGCGAGACTTCGAAGGCCTTCTCAGAGTCCACTACACACTTAAAGTTAAGTTCAATATTTATTGGATATCTGCAATGACACCAAATCTTGATTCCTTCTTAAAACTTGACATACATAAACATGAGCAACACCCATCAGTAATTCATAACAGGGTATCAACACCATCTTCTTGGGGCCCTCGGCCTTATTAATTCAAACCTATCAAACTTAACTGTACAATGCAGTATCTTGTTTTAATGATTAGTGCCTAATCGGTTAAAAATTGCATTAACAAAAATATTATACTTTGTATGTATTGTCCCGATGACCTTATCAGTAATACTTAACTCCCACACATGAAAGTGGATCCATCCATCTGCACACACCTTATTCTTCCTAGCCCATCTATGGCTTAAATTGAATAAATAAATGACTAACCTGTTGCAAAAGTTGCAACATTTATTTAAATTATCAAACAACTATAGACATCTGTTACGACAGATGATTAATCTGTTGCAACATATGACTTGTCTGTTGGAAAAATCAAACATATATATCCATCTGTTACAACAGATTTCAATATGTTGTTAATTATCTAATAGATGGAATATATTTTGCAACAGATTATCCAACTGTTAGATTTATTTTTAAGCAATTTTCTTTTCTTTATGAAATACAACAAAGATGGAATGTTGTGTTTAGATCCGTTTTTTTTTTAATTTACATAAGCTTTAAAGTCTCCAGTTTTATTTAAAAAGAGGTGAACACCTATTTTTTGACTAACCCATCCGAATTCAATTCCTTATAAATATGTTCCTTCTTACTCGTTCATTTTACTTCACTTCTAGATATGGATGATCCAGATTTGTACAAGGTGATTCATCTTGAGTCCTTGATGGAACTTGAAAGGCAGATTCATGAACTACGGAGGGAGTTGGGAGACTTCAGAGTAAGGCTGAGGAGGGCCCTTCTACTGCCGGATGACGATTGGTCAGTTGGCAATAATACTAATACTAATACTAATACTAATACTAATTCTAATACTAATACTAATACTAATACTAATACTAATACTAATACTAATACTAATACTAATACTAATACTAATACTAATACTAATACTAATACTAATACTAATACTAATACTAATAGTAATACTAATACTAATACTAATACTAATACTAATACTAATACTAATTCTAATACTAATACTAATACTAATACTAATACTAATACTAATACTAATACTAATACTAATACTAATACTAATACTAATACTAATACTAATACTAATACTAATACTAATACTAATCCTAATCCTAATACTAATACTAATACTAATACTAATACTAATACTAATACTAATACTAATACTAATACTAATACTAATACTAATACTAATACTAATACTAATACTAATACTAATACTAATACTAATACTAATACTAATACTAATACTAATACTAATACTAGTATTAGTACTACTAATAATAATAGTAATAATAATAATTAGGTTAATATTTTTTCTTTTAGCGTATGTATTTTCTTTTTTATTTTTATATCGGATCTACCCAAGAGTATGTTTTTTATTGTTATATTTGTATATAATAGATTCAAAAATCTATGTTTGGTCGACTTTGGATTTTTAATTCTTATCTAATATTGAATTATCATTTTGTCTATTCCTTATTCTCATCATGTCGACAGTTGGAGATAGGGATTGAGTGTTTGTGGCAACCAATGAACCATATGTTGCAACAGATTGTTAATCTGATGTGACAGATAGATCATATATTGCAAAAAATGGTTATTAATAAAAAAAGATTATTGTTATTGAGAGGGTAAAAAGTCATGACTTTATTATTTAATATGAAAAACGGTTCGTAAATAAATAATAAGGATATAAATGATAAACACAATTTGTAACCGTAAAAGAACTGTTATTTAATTTTAATAACTGATCATGACTTATCACCATTTTTATTTTTAAATATATTTTTTAAAATTATTTATTTATAATATAATAAAAAAGTCACAACATTGAATTAATTAAGGTATATGATGATTGTTAAATAAAAGGTGAACAGTTGTGACTTTTTGTCTCTAACACATTCAATGTTGCTGATGCATCAAATTCTCCATTTGTTGCGACAGATAAATCAGCTGTTAGAAGAAATAAAAAAAGCTCCTAAAATGGATGGTTGTCTGATGCAACATATGTATAATCTATTGCCACAACTCAATAAAAATGGTTATTATTTTATTAAAGAAACGGTTATTGAAAAGGTGTCTTCGATTTTTAATTGAGAAAAAGATTATTTAAATTTAATAAGTAATTAATAATAATAAGCTGAAAAGTCATGACTTGTCAAAATAATAAAAAACTCACCAGCTTGATTTAATTAAGTCATTTCTTTTCACATAAAACAATAAGGAAATAAAGTCTAAACACATTTTATAACCGTAAAGAAATAGTTATTTAATTTGAATAATTGATGTTAACATTAAATAGGCGACAAATAATATGACTTTTCACCATTTTTGTTTTTAAATCTATTTTTTTAATTTATATAATTAAAAAATCACCAAATTTGGATTAATGATATGATGATTATTAAAAAAAAGATAGATTATATGTTGCAACAGATAAATTATCTGATGCAACAGGTTGTCTTTGTTGCAACAATGATATATCTGTTGTCATGGATGGGTTATATGATGCAACAAATATAGAATCTGTTGTTACAACTCAATAAAAATGGTTATTGCAAAGAACTAATTAATAATAATAAGCTGAAAAGTCATGACTTATCACAACTTGATTTAATTAAGTCATAAATTAATAAATGGAGGTAAACAGTCGCGCCTTTTTTGCCTAACTCATTCAAATTCAATCCTCTATAAATAGGGTCCTTCCTTACTCGTTCGTTCATTCTACTACACTCTATTTATTTCTTCCATCTTGTCTTTCATATTAAACCTTCAACCACTTTCTCTTCCCTGAGTTAGGTAAATTTTTTTCTTGCTTTGTGTGTAAATATACCCACTTTGTAGTATACGTTGTATTACATTCAAATTCTTTTAATTACTTTTATTTTTACATTTTTTTGTCAATTCATGTGCGTTCTAGATATGACAGATTCAGTATGGGGCGTTGCTTTTCTGCAAGACTGATAACGCTCAATTACAGCTCACGTAGGAGTGTAAAGCGGTCGTTGTCAAATATAGAACCCAACTGGGTTGGGTATCAATCCCACAGGGAATAGCTTGGTCAACAAGTAAGCAAAGATTACTAGACTTTTAGTGCAAGTCTCGTAAACAAGGGGGGATTGTAATGTGCAAGTACTGTAAACAAAATAGTAAAGTAAAAACAGAAATAGCAAAGTAAACAGAAAGAATGTTTAGTGAGATGTAAAACAATGAGAATTGAGAAGTTGGGGTTATGTCCACCTTATGAGTTGTACGTCTCTATTGGCTATGAGTTGTGCGGAATTCAGACATGCATGTGCTTATAGAGAATTGTATTCAATGGTAAATCCAAGCGTCTTTCGACCTCAAAAAGGACTATTTCACTTTAACTCTTTTGAGCTTAAAGCGTATCTAACGGTACAAATTCTCCGAGAGGTTAATCCAGTTACGACACTAACTTTTTAATAGGGGATGGGACCCTATTACCTTGACATTATCTCTTTTCCAGACATATAACTTTTCTTTCGAACAAGTTAATGCTATACTGGCGTTATTCTATGCGTTTGCAACCACAAAGAATTTAGATTAAGATGAAGAGAATAATGATATAAGCAACATACGTGTCACGAATTCACAAACTCATAGCAATAGATAGTATCTCATATGGCTTCCATAACCCCAACAGAGAAGTTTAGTTACCCATGAGTGCGAAGGAAATCACAATAGACATTATCATTGTACCATAATAAAGATCTCGTGTAGTAGAGTGTGGTAGGCATTAGGCGTGAACTCCCTTGCAAAGTAACATTTCTCTTGTTGTAAAATTAAAAGCCGAATAGATGAAAAATAATGTCAACAATGAATTAATAAAGAAAGGGGAAGGATAGAATAGGGATGAGGGTGGTGGAGAATTGTTTTGATGGATGGATGGATGGTGGATGGATGAGAATTGATGGAATGGGGGAATGAATTAGAGGTAGAATGAATAAAAATCTCTAGCAAAATAGGGTATTTATAACACCCATATCCTATTCCTACTAAGCTACTACATTACTTAACCTAATCCTACTAGGTTAATGTATCATTATCCTAATCCTACTAAGTTACTGCTAGTCCCCAAAGTCTTCAGAATTGCTGTTTTTGCCCGAGACAGATTTTCCATGCGCCACTTTTGGTCCTTGGCGTCCAAGATTCATCTTCCTTCCTTCGTGAAGCTTTTTTTGGTGTCAAGTTATCCATAAAATGCTGAATTCTGCATCATTTATACCTGAAAACTTGCTAATCACGTTTGTTAGCTCACTTACAGGAAAAAGGACTAAAAGTGCATGAATTATATAATTTGTCCTCAAAACTTAGCTAAAATATGGGTGAAATATAGTACTTTAGGCGTGTAAATTCGCCTATCATCAACACCCCACACTTAAAGCTTTGTTCGTCCTCGAACAAACTATCATGTCCATCTAATCATCTACTTAGGGTTTCACAGTAATAACACAAAATATTCATCAAGACAGGCATAGCAATAATTAACAAAGAGTAGTTTTCTGATCATTAGTAGAAACAATTTAACCTCTAACATAGACTCGTGATGGTGATTAATTCGTGTCCACAAGTTAAGGTATAAAGAATCATACACAACTACCCAAGACTCATCAACCATGTGTGTCTCACCATATATCACCCATAATCACTCACAAGTATTGTATATATTTCAAACATGGGTGTAAGATTATCCTTGCTCTCACTCTCACAAAGAATTCATATGTTGCAACTGATGACCATAGGCTTGCCCTTAGTGTAATGCTTCACTAAATATCAGAATGGTAAGCTTAAGATCAAATAGGTCTTTTGATGGTTGTAATGTAGGCTAAGGGACGGGTAGGACTATTTTGGCCAGAAATAGTGACTATGTTCCTAAGCGCTTTAATACATCACATTGTATCATTAACACTTTTCTTTCAAACAACCTTTCTACTTTCTTTTATTCTACCACCCCTTTTCTCCTCTTTTGTTTTTCAATTTTGAACATAACTAACTTTTCAGTTTTATTTTTTTCTTTCCTTTTTCTTTTCATATCATACCTCTTATGATAGTACTTCTTTTTCATAACAAATTCAAGCACCAATACATTCTAAAGCATCATACTCACCCATTTTCCTCTTATTTCATCACATAACTTTACAATTTAAAGCACTTAGGAATTTGGATCAAATTATGGTCTTGAAAAAAATGGATTAGGCTTACATATGAGGTTGTCAAAGAAAATAGGCTAAAGGATCAAAAGGGTTTAACTAGGATAATGTCCATGGGTAGGTAAAAAGAAGGTAAACAAGTGTAGGTTGCCAAAGGAATGCCTAAATCATCTCCTAGACTTGCACTCTTTATTTTCGCTTTACATACATACCAGGCAAGTTCTAGCATCAGCCACAAACACAGAATACACTATATCCTCACACATACAAGGCACATGGTCGACTTTATTGGGAGTAGTATAGACTCTTGACCCAACAGATGAAGGAATTGAGCCACACAATATCACATAGTGAGTCAAAATTAGAGCCTAAACGTCTCAATAGTCATGATTTTAGCACAAACTCTTGTTATAATATCATGCTGCCTATTAGAATAATTTCATGTGAAGTTAAGTAAAAAAAAGTTAACTACTAAAAAAACGAAAAACGAGAAAAAAAAACTAAAACGAAAAACAAAAAAAACTAAAGTAAACATAAATGCAAATGCGGATAGAGAAGTATAGCATGCAAATACCACCACCCCACACTTAGACGGGACACACTGCCCTCAGTGGAAAATAAATACGAAGAACCTGGTCAGTTGGACTCCTCCTCTATGTCGGGGGTCATATCCCCTTCGTCGGAATCATCATAGGAGTCGTCGTCATCAGAATTCTCCTCCATGTCGGAGTCTGACATTCGTCGATCATCATCGGTCGGCACATCGTCATCAAGAGGTTCCTCAAAGTATGTACCTACTCCACACATCTCCCTGGCATGTATATTCATGGGATAGTCATGATACAGCTGTTGGAGCTCTGCAGCAGTTGGAACACGACCTCCGCTCATCATTGTAAACCGAGTCATGCCATAAAAATAGTGAAAGAAACTCTCATCCCGAGCATGTCTCTCTGCCGTAGTAAGGTTGACGCCATGTGTTGATTCAACATCTTTGACCTTTGTGAGGTCAACCTTCTTCGGGTTGTGTGGGAGTTTATGATCAGCCGATTCCTTTTCGATGTCTTCCTTCCTCAAGATTGCAGTCAACAGATTGCCGAAGCTAAAGTAGGACCGCTTGTGTAGCCTAGCTTTCCGCATTGTGGAGCGAATGACTGCCCCGATGTTGATAGGGACATTCGTCATCAATGCATATACCAGGCACACTCTATCTCTTGTTATCTTGGTGTATTGCGTCCCTGGAATAAGGCAAAAGTTGACTAGACGCAACCATATCCTTGCTTCCCTATTCAAAGGAGCATATGGGAAGGTGTTGTGTCATTTGGTGTCTTTATGTCTACTCCACCGTGCCATGGATCTTGTTCTACAGAGTGTGTGTCGAATGGCTCTATATGGAGGTCTACTGTACAGCTCTTTGAATAGTGATGGATCAACAGCAGGCAAGCCAAGAAAGGAGTTGAAGAAATCCGCATTGAGTTGTAAAACTTGGCCCCAAATCTTGACCTCGCTTGCTGTTGTTTTCGGTGACCAGTTGGCATAGAATTCTCTTGTTAAATCGAGATTACATTCTCCCATGTCTCGGAAGATGAAATCAAGATGTAACGCCATGATCTTGGCCAACATGCGCGGTTCTTTCTTTGCTAGGCTTTCCTTGTTTATCAAGTCCACATGAACATATTTCTTCTCTTTGTTGTTCCTATACCATTCCTTTGCTTCCTCCTCTAAAACCCATTTAATTCTGAACATGCGGCATGGTAATTGCATCGAGGATGATTCTCCTTGCTCTTTTCGGCCTCTTTTCTTGCCTTTTTGTGAAGTGGTAGCCTTATCTTTGCCTTGTCTTGCTTTGGGTGCCATTGTACCTGAGACTAAAACAATGTTCATATTAACATCATCTCGATGGATACAATCTATAAACAAGCAGAAGGGGCACCACCCCACACTTAGCTTGTTGGTACAGACTAGTGAAGTGAAAGTGGTCGATTACTCAGACTTCATCGACATACGTTTTAGGTGCTATGTTCCAACAATAAAATTAGTGCAGTCATACTTCTTGTAATCTTGGTAATACTTGCATATGTGAGATATCAAAACTACTACATAGAGATTGAATCAAGGTATAGTATCAAATAATCACAACCTCCTATGTTTGTAGCCAACCATAATTCTCATCTTGATGAACAAGTCATTCCAACATGTAAGTATGCAAGTGACAAGATTATGCAATTTTAGTGACCATATCAATTCCGCAAAAGTATGACAATGCATCAAAATCAAATTCAAGTTGGGAACAAGTTAAGATCATCCTTACGTATTCATTCACTCACTTAGTTGTATCACAACAATTCAAACACATTCACATCACCACTACTTTTTTCAAGATTCAACCATTCATAATAGACGTAGTAACGTAGTACTTATGGAATATAAATGAAGAACAAAGTAGTACATACTTGATTGATGCCTTTGGATGATGTTCTTGTAAAGAAAAAGAGTAAAAGGAAAATTTTTGAGAGGATTTGGAGGCTATAGGCGGCGCATAAGCTAGGTTTCCAATGTGTTTTTGGTTCAAGACTAAGTCTCATATTTATAGGAAAAGGTTGGGTCGGGTTTTGACCCATTTAAAATTGGATTTGGAGACAAGAAGTGTCCATAGGCGGCGCCTTTTGCTTTGCCTATGCTTGGCATAGGCGGCGCCTTTTGCAAAGCATTGCCTAGCATAGGCGGCGCCTATGCCATGGCATTCCTAGGCATAGGAGGCGCCTTTAGCATGGCATATGAGATTCAGATACAAAGGCATTAGCATAGGCGGCGCCTATGCTATGACATACTTGGGCATGGGCGGCGCCTATGCTATGGCACACTAGATTCTGAGACCTTAGGCCATAGTATAGGCCTTGCCTTGTTCGTGGCCTAGTTTTACCTAGGCCTAGCCTTTTTCGATGCCTATATTTTCATGAGCAATGCTCAATCCATAGCCTTTTGCTTCTTTATTCCTAACTTACCACCTTTAACATGTAATACGTCCAAATCAAAATTTGAAACCGACCTCCTCGTTTTACACCTCTTTGCACCTACATTTACTCAAAAACAATAAAGATGATTAAAACGATGGGTTGCCTCCCATCAAGTGCCTTAGTTTTGGTCGTGGCACGACTCTTCTTTTTGGATTTTTTTATTTATCAAAAGCAAACACGTAATAGAATGAAAGAAAGAAAAAAATGAAAAACGATGGGTTGCCTCCCATCTAGTGCTTGATTTATTGTCGTGGCACGACATGACTATCTCGAGTACTTAGACTTCGTCGAGATAAGTGATGGCCATATAGTTCATCGAGTTAAGAGGACCGATATATGGTTTTACTCGTTGGCCATTCACCTTGAAGACAACACCATTAGTGTCTTCCAACTCAACTACTCCAGACGAGTAGACTTGGTTAACTTTGTATGGACCAGACCACTTAGACTTTAACTTACCTGGGAATAACTTCAGTCTGGAATTAAAGAGAAGTACCATATCATCCTTTGGAAAGTTTCGTCGAGCAATTCGCTGATCATGATACTTTTTCATCCGCTCCTTGTAGAGATCCGATCTTTCATAAGCATGTAGACGGAATTCATCCATCTCGTTCAGTTGCTCCAATCTCAGATTCATGGCATCATCCCAGTTCAAATTTAATCGTTTCAAAGCCCACAATGCCTTATGCTCAAGCTCAATGGGTAAGTGACAAGCCTTCCCATAAACTAGTTGGTACGAGGACATGCAAATCGGCGTTTTGAATGCAGTCCTGTACGCCCATAGTGCATCGTCCAGCTTCCGAGACCAATCTTTCCTATTAGAATTTACCATTTTAGAAAGGATTTGCTTGATCTCTCTGTTGGAAACCTCTACCTGTCCACTGGTTTGTGGGTGATAAGGCGTGGCTACCTTATGTTGCTTAACACTATATTTTGCCAACACGGATTTGAATAGCTTGTTGCAGAAGTGAGATCCTCCATCGCTTATAATAGTACGTGGTACTCCAAAGCGAGAGAAGATATTTCTCTCTACGAATGCTACAACACGCTTTCCCTCATTTTCGGCCAACGCTACAGCTTCAACCCATTTTGAGACATAATCTACAGCAACTAGGATGTACTTCATTCCAAACGAATTTACGAATGGATCCATGAAATCAATACCCCATACGTCAAAGAGCTCTACTTCAAGGATTTTCGACATGGGTATCTTATGGTGTTTTGAAATAGCACCTTGTCGCTGACACTGGTCGCATCTTCTCACAAAGCCGTAGGCATCTCTGAATATCGAAGGCCAATAATATCCACTTTGCAATACCTTTCTCGCTGTCCAATTACCTGCGTGATGTCCCCTAATTTGGGAAGTGTGGCATGCTTCCAATATATCAGGCACCTCTACATGGGATATACATCGTCGGATAACACCATCCGCGCATCGTCGAAACAAATATGGCTCATCCCAAAATAGTGTTTTACATCATGCATAAACTTCCTCTTTTGATGGTAAGATAAGTTTGCAGGTATCACATTACTCACCACAAAATTTGCAAAGTCGGCATACCATGGTAGTCCTTCCATTATTGTCGCTAAGATCTCCTCGTCAGGGAATGCATCATCAATCTCGATTTCAGGCTGCGCCACATGCTCGTTCTCGAGTCTAGATAGATGATCAGCCACTTGGTTCTCGCAACCTCTTCTATCTTTAACCTCGAAATCAAATTCTTGCAGCAGAAAAACCCATCGAATTAGTCTTGGTTTTGCATCCTTCTTTGTCATTAGATATCTCAGAGCTGCATGGTCTGTATGAACGATCACTTTGGTTCCCAACAGATACGCACGGAACTTCTCAAAAGCATACACAACTGCTAGGAGCTCCTGTTCTGTGACAGTATAGTTCTTTTGTGCTTTGTTTAGGACCTTGCTAGCATAGTAGATAGGATGAAATAATTTCTCCTTCCTCTGGCCAAGTACAGCGCCAACAACAACCCCACTAGCATCACACAAGACTTCGAACGGGAGAGACCAATCTGGTGCTACCATGATAGGGGCTTCAATGAGTTTTCTTTGAGGCATTCGAATGCCTTCAAACAATCTTCATTGAAGTCATACTTTGCATCTTTCTCCAAGATTTTGCATAATGGACTCGCAATTTTGGAGAAGTCTTTGATGAACCGCCGATAGAAACCTGCATGACCAAGGAAACTACGAACTCCCTTCACTGAAATTGGGGGCGGTAGCTTCTCGATGACTTCAATTTTTGCTCGATCAACCTCAATTCCTCTTTCGGAGACTTTATGCCCAAGAACGATTCCTTCTTTTACCATGAAGTGGCATTTTTCCCAATTCAGCACTAGGTTGAATTCGACACATCTTTGCAACACCATACTTAGATTTGCCAAACACGCTTCAAAAGACTCACCAACAACTGAAAAGTCGTCCATGAATACCTCCAAAGTATCTTCAACCATATCAGAAAAAATAGACATCATGCAACGCTGAAAGGTGGCTGGTGCGTTACATAGCCCGAATGGCATACGTTTGAAGGCAAACGTGCCATATGGACATGTGAACGTTGTCTTTTCTTGATCTTCAGGGGCAATACAAATCTGATTATAGCCTGAATAACCGTCTAAGAAACAAAACCATCCTTTCCCCGCTAGTCGATCTAGCATTTGGTCCATAAATGACATTGGAAAGTGATCTTTGAGCGTCTATGAATTCAGCTTTCGGTAGTCCATGCATACTCTCCATCCGGTGATGGGTCTAAGTGGAATAAGCTCATTATTTTCATTTGCGACCACCGTCATACCTCCTTTATTGGGTACACATTGTACAGGGCTTACCCATGTACTATCAGAGATTGGATACACAACTCCTGCGTCTAGCCACTTTATAATTTCTTTCTTCACCACTTCTTGCATAGGTGGATTGAGACGTCTTTGATGCTCAATGGTGGGTGTGCATTTTTCTTCAAGCTGAATTTTGTGGGTACAAATCCCAGGTGGAATACCAATAATATCCATGATGGTCCAACCAATGGCTCTTATATACTTCCGTAGAATAGTAATGAGAGCTGCAACTTGTTGCTCACTCAAATCCGCTGCCATAATGACTGGAAGTGTGTTTCCGTTTCCTAAGAATGCATACTTTAAATGACTAGGCAGCTCCTTCAATTCTAATGTGGGTGGCTCTTCAATAGATGGCTTAGCTGGTGGTGTGGGTCGATTTTTGAGATCAAGGTCCATTTTTTTGGGAGCATGGCGATATGTCCCTAATCCTGATAGAGCACAAATAGCTTCTTCACAATTTTCAGCATCCTTACTCTCTCCATTCATGAGCACAATCGCCAATGGGTCTTCAATAATTTGTTCTTCTTCAAGTGATTCTTCCTCATCATCAAAGTAAACATCAGCCACCAAGAATACTTTCAGCTCTTTGGGTTTCTTCATTGATTTGCAAACATCAAAGCAAACTACTTCATCATTTATTCGGAACGAAAGCTCATTAGCTCTCAAATCAATGAGCACACTTCCAGTAGCAAGGAAAGAGCGCCCCAAGATTATGGGAACTTCTGAGTCTGCCTCACAAGCCAAGATAACAAAGTCTGCCGGAAAGATGAATGAAGAAACCTTTACCAATACATCACATAGAATACCAACAGGTCATTTTACCGACCTATCCGCCATTACGAGCCTCATATTGGTTGGAGTAGGATCACCCAACCCCAACTTTTTATAGATAGATAATGGCATTAAATTGATGCTGGCTCCTAAATCGCATAGTGCCTTGGCAAAATTTAAAGATCCAACGGTGCAAGGAATAGTGAAAGCACCAGGGTCAGCCTTCTTCTGGACTAGTGATCGGGTAGCGATTGCGCTGCAGTGATGAACATTATCTTTCAACTCATAGCTTGCTGCGTGCTTCTTTGTCAACAGATCCTTCATAAATTTCGCATACCCAGGCATTTGTTCAAGTGCCTCTACCAATGGAACATTAATGGTCAGCTGCTTTAGCATAGTCATGAATTTGCTGAACTTTGTATCATCCGCCACCTTCTTCAATCTTTGAGGAAAAGGTGTTGGTGGATAGGGAATTGTTCTCTTCACAGCTTTATTCTCCTCTTGCTTCCATTTTTCAGCCTTTTCAGGCTGCAACATGCTCGGTGTGACGTCATGGACGTCGTGGGTGGCTTCCGCGAATTCCTCTCCTTTTGTGTTATCATCAATTTTTGCGCCTTCATCAACCACTTGCTTGCCTTTTGATAAAGTTTCCATCACCTTACCACTTCGGGTAGTAACAGCCATGCATGACCCATCATTCCTTGGGTTTTGCACAGTGTCGCTAGGTAAAGTGCCAGCCTTTCTTTGATTGAGTGCTGCTGAAAGTTGGCTCAATTGCTGCTCTATTTTCTTGATTGAAGTGGAATAAGAATTAACTAATTGCTTCATAGAGGACAAATCATTTATTACCTCCGTTACTCCAGCGCTCGTTGCTTCCACTCCTTTTAATAGTTTAGCCATCATCTCTTCCATATTTCCAGAACTAGATGTGGTGGTGTCACGTCTTCCTGGGGGAACATACAAACCACTCTTTTCATTCTTGTTCTTACAACTACCTTGGTCCTTGTTTCCAGATTTATCATAATAGTTCCGACCTTGGTTTCCTTGGGTATTCCGTTGGAAACCCCCCTGATTGTTTAAGTAGTTGGCCTCTTCTTCCGAATCAGATTCGTCTTTTCCTTTTGACGTAATAGTTTTGACTTTTTCGGTCTTCCCTGATAATAAATGCTTTGTAAGAAGATCCACTTGTGTTTTCATGTGCGCCATATCTTGATCACGTTCTTCTTCTCTTCTCCTTTGGTCTGCAGTCATGCCAATAGATAAAGTTGGGCTTGCTACCTCAGAATCCCTGGTATGCCAAGCTCTACTTTGCTTCGTCATACGATCTAGCATATTGCTTGCTTGACCAAAGGTGAGGTCCATAAAAGATCCTCCAGCCGCATTATCCACCACTGGTTTAGTTATTGAATTCAAGGCTCTGTATAGTATCTCCATTAGGTGAACATTAGTTATGTGATGGTTTGGGCACCTCGTTAGCTTTGTCTTGAACCTCTCCCATGTTTCATGAAGGGCTTCAGTTGGAAGCTGCCGAAAGTTGCTGTTTTCATCTCTTAATTGTGCTCTTTTAGATGGCTGAAAGAATCTTTCTAGGAAAGCGTCTCTCAATTGCCTCCAATTTGTAATAGAATCAGGAGTCAGCCCATTCAACCATAGAGTTGCCTCCCCAGACAGATACAATGGAAATAGGCATAATCGAATTGCATTCTGACCAACGCCAGGATTGTCAAACGACTTGCATGTAGAAATAAAGTTGATCAGATGCATATTCGGATCATCGCCTGCTAGTCCACCAAATAATCCCTTGAGTTGCAATAACTGAATCATGGTGCTTGTGATGTTGAACTTGGCTCCGGGTGCCAATGGTGGAGGAATAATGGCTCCTGTGGCTCCGGCTCCATCAAGATCATCATCATCATCGTCGAAAGCTGGTTGCATAACTCGGCGTTCAGGCCTAAACCTAGCTTGACGATCTATTCTATTGGCAGGTGTTGCGATCTCAGCAGCATGCCTAGGGTTTAGTAACTCATCATCACCTAGGTCATCGTCGTCAGGATTTATTGCTCGCCCAGGGTTATCAATATTCTATTGATGCACTTGAGCGGCGGCTAGAGCAGCTAGTCTCGCCTGTTCCTGTTGAGCAGCCATCCTTTCAATTTCGTGTTGTGCCTCAATTCTGCCAATACGTTGTGGTTCAGGATTGATAGGTAATAACGGTTGACCAGAACTTCGAGTATGGGGCATGCACTGAATAAAGAGAACAAAAAGAAAAACTAAAAGTAAAAGTACGAAAATCTTTGACCAAAGGGTCTAGTAATTATCACAAACTTAATTGACACTCGTATTCCCCGGCAACGACGTCAAATTTTGATAACGCTCAATCTATAGCTCTCGTAAGAGTGTAAAACGATCGTTTGCAAATATATAACCTAACTGGGTTGGGTATCGATCCCACAGGGAATAGCTTGGTCAACAAGTAAGCAAAGATTACTAGACTTTTAGTGCAAGTCTCGTAAACAAGGGGGGATTGTAATGTGCAAGTACTGTAAACAAAATAGTAAAGTAAAAACAGAAATAGCAAAGTAAACAGAAAGAATGTTTAGTGAGATGTAAAACAATGAGAATTGAGAAGTTGGGGTTATGTCCACCTTATGAGTTGTACGTCTCTATTGGCTATGAGTTGTGCGGAATTCAGACATGCATGTGCTTATAGAGAATTGTATTCAATGGTAAATCCAAGCGTCTTTCGACCTCAAAAAGGACTATTTCACTTTAACTCTTTTGAGCTTAAAGCGTATCTAACGGTACAAATTCTCCGAGAGGTTAATCCAGTTACGGCACTAACTTTTTAATAGGGGATGGGACCCTATTACCTTGACATTATCTCTTTTCCAGACATATAACTTTTCTTTCGAACAAGTTAATGCTATACTGGCGTTATTCTATGCGTTTGCAACCACAAAGAATTTAGATTAAGATGAAGAGAATAATGATATAAGCAGCATACGTGTCACGAATTCACAAACTCATAGCAATAGATAGTATCTCATATGGCTTCCATAACCCCAACAGAGAAGTTTAGTTACCCATGAGTGCGAAGGAAATCACAATAGACATTATCATTGTACCACAATAAAGATCTCGTGTAGTAGAGTGTGGTAGGAGTTAGGCGTGAACTCCCTTGCAAAGTAACGTTTCTCTTGTTGTAAAATTAAAAGTCGAATAGATGAAAAATAATGTCAACAATGAATTAATAAAGAAAGGGGAAGGATGGAATAGGGATGAGGGTGGTGGAGAATTGTTTTGATGGATGGATGGATGGTGGATGGATGGGAATTGATGGAATGGGGGAATGAATTAGAGGTAGAATGAATAAAAATCTCTAGCAAAATAGGGTATTTATAACACCCATATCCTATTCCTACTAAGCTATTGCATTACTTAACCCAATCCTACTAGGTTAATGTATCATTATCCTAATCCTACTAAGTTACTGCTAGTCCCCAAAGTCTTCAGAATTGCTGTTTTTGCCCGGGACAGATTTTCCATGCGCCACTTTTGGTCCTTGGCGTCCAAGATTCATCTTCCTTCCTTCGTGAAGCTTTCTTTGGCATCAAGTTATCCATAACTCGAAGATGAGCGACTTGGTGCTACTAAAACTGCTTGGTGCTACTAAAACTGCTTCTAATGCCTTCATGGAAGAATTAAGTGGTAAGAACTCTTCAGGATTCAAGCGCAAGAAAAAGTGAAAAAAGAACAAGAAGAGAAAAGAGACCAAAGAAGGACCCTCTGAGAAAAGAAATAAGCCAAATTCTAAGAAGGGAAAAAAGTTTTTCTAGAAGAAAGACAAGAGCAAGATGAAGTGCTACAATTGTCAAAATCTGGGGCATTTTTCTCGTGAATGTACTGAGCAGAAAAAGGTAGCATTTCTAAACGCAACTCTAAGTGATGCATATGTTTCTAGCACTGCTTTATTATTTGAATCTTATCCTATGTGGATTGTAGACTCAGAAGCCACCGACCATGTGAGTTGAGATTGAGAAACGTTTGTGGAGTTCCGTCGAGTTTTACCTGGATCAAAGTGGATCTATGTAGGAAATAATGCAAGACTTAAATTCAAAGGGATTGACACTTGCAAAGGAGATTTGTATGAAGACCAGTCTTTAATGTTGCATGACGTCCTATATGCTCCATAAATTCGACGAAACTTAGTATCTATGTCTATTCTCTTAGATGTTGGATTTTATTTGTTTTTTAGTCGTAATTGTGTAAGAATTACTCTAGATAATGTTTTTTATGGTTTAGGACATCGTTATGATTGGTTTATTGTTTTAGATTGTAATCCTAAAACTTATAATTATTATGTTGCCCGTTGTGTAATGTCATGTTATTCTAGTAATAATAATATTGAATTACTTACATGGCATGCTAGATTGGGTCACATAGGGAAAGATCGAATGAATAGATTGGCAAAGGAAGTACATCTAGGTTCGTTCTCTAAAATTGAAAATCCAACTTGTGAAATTTTCTTGCCGGAAAGATTACACGTAAACCATTTGGGAAGGCTTAAAGAGCCGAATTCCCATTGCAAATAATCCATTATGATATCTGTGGTCCAATGAATGTGAGGGCAAGGACTGGTGCTTCCTATTCATTACATTTATTGATGATTTCATGTATTTTGGTTATGTTTATTTGATATCTCATAAATCAGAAGCACTTGAATCCTTCAAAAGATACGTGAATGAATTTGAGAATCAGTTAGACAAAAGTATAAAGGCATTAAGAATCGATAGAGGACGTGAATATCTGTCAAAATAATTTGAAGAACTGTGTATTGAAAAGGGCATTATCAGACAATTGACTACTCCTTATACACCTCAACAAAATGGTGTAGCCGAAAGAAGGAATATAACATTGTTGGATATGATAAGATCCATGATGGCGCAGGAAAATTTACCAATCTCTTTTTGGGGAGATGGATTAGTAACTGCGGCCTACATATTGAATAAAGTGCCTTCTAAATCAGTATCTTCTACTCCTTATGAACTATGGACTGGTAATAAATCAAACTTTAATGATCTATGACCTTGGGGTTGTACTGCATATATTAAAGATCGTTTTGGTAAATTTGGAAAACTAAGTCCAAAAGGGAAGAAATGTATCTTTATAAGATACTCAGAACACTCCAAAGTATATATGTTCATTGGTGAATTAGAAGATGGAGGTACTACTGAAATTGAATCACGAGATGTCACATTCCTAGAAAATGACTTTTCAAAAAGGAATGAAATAAAGAAAAATGAACCTCTTTACGAAATTTTGAATTTAGATGATCAAATAATGTCATAGGATATGCTTGATAATTTAATTGATCAAGCAATAATTCTTGGTCCAAGTGTGCGTTGTGAATCCCAAAATCCCATTGAAGAATTTGAACTTTAATTACATAAAAGTACGAAAAAAGGTGTGCCTAAATGATATTATGGGATTGAGGATTATGTTTTCTTGATATCTCTCATAGAATTGGATGAACCTAATTCTGTGACTGAGGCTTTATCGAGTCCTGAAAAAGATGAATGGAAAAAAGCGATGAAAAAAGAATTAAAGCCCATGAAAACCAATAAAGTCTGGGATCTAGTTGACCTTTCTTCTGGGCGTAAAGCTATTGGGAACAAATGGATTCTCAAAGTCAAACACAAATTAGATAGAGCAATAGAAAGGCATAAAACATGATTGGTGGCAAAAGGTTTTACTCAAGAAGCTGGAATAGATTATGAGGAAACTTTTTCGCCAGTTGTGAAATTCATCTCAATTTGCTTGCTTTTTTCTATAGTTGCACGTTTAGATTTAAAATTACACCAAATGGACGTAAAGACCGTTTTTTTCAATGGAGAACTAAAATAATAAATCTACATGGATCAACCTTTAGGTTTTGTTGTTAAAGGCCAAGAAAAGAAGGTTTGTAAATTAAACAGATCAATATATGGCCTTAAGCAGTCTTCAAGGCAGTGGTATCTGGGATTTCATAAGAAAGTGATTTCATTTGAATTCACCATTATCGATGTAGACCATTGCATCTATGTGAAAAATTCCAATAAAATATTTGTGATTCTTTTGCTTTACGTGGATGATATTTTATTAGCTGGAAATAATTTGGAGTATGTAAAAACTGTTAAGTCATGACTTTCAAAGTCATTTGACATAAAAGATATAGGTGAAGTAGACTATATATTGGGTGATAAAATCCAAAGAGACCGTTCCAAGAAAATTATGAATCTATCTTAAGAAACATACATAATAAAAATTTTGGAACATTTTTGAATGAATAGTTTCAAATCCATGGATATTCCTATAGCAAGAGGTAAAACTTTAAGCCTTAAAATGTGTCCAAAGACTGAAAAAGAAAAAAAGACATGTCTCGAGTACCATATTCCAGTGCAGTTGGGAGTTTGATGTACGCTATGATGTGTACTCGCCCAAATATTTGCTATGCCATAGATCTGGTTAGCAGGTATCAATCTAATCCTGGAAGAGATCATTGGAAAGTAGTCAAAAGAATTTTTCGATGCCTGAAGGGAACTGCTGATTATTCACTATGCTATAGTGGATTCGATTTATCCATAAGAGGTTATACAGATGCTTATTGGGCTGGTGATCGATATGATAGAAAATCAACTTTTGGTTATGCCTTCTTGCTAAATGGTGGTGCAATTTTGTGGAAAAGTAAGAAACAAACATGTACAACCCTGTCAACGATGGAATCAGAATTTGTGGCTTGTGTATCTGCAGTACAAGAAGCTATTTGGTTGAAGAGATTCTTTGAGAATTTGAACATTTTACAGAATTCTAAAGGTCCCATGATTTTATATTGTGACAGTCAAGCGGCTATCGCATATACAAAGGATCCTAAATATAACAGTAAGACCAAGCACATTGATATTAAGTATAACTTTATAAGAGACATAGTGTCAAGTGGAGAAATAAATTTACAATACATTTCTACACGAGAAATGATAGCTGATCCCTTACTAAGGCGATATCTAGAGACTTATTTGAGAAATATGTCATGGCTGTAGGATTATGTAGGATATGATTAAGTTTATGTATTGTAGATGACTTTATTATAATTATTATCAATATAAGAATCTTGAATTTATGTTCAATCTCATATGCAAGTGAAAATATATTTTATTAATATAGTATGTTGAACAAGTCGCGAGATTGACTTTCTCACATGAGCAATTGCCTCTTACGTCAAGGAACATGAAGAGAAAACTTTCACCATAAGATAATGACTTGTTTTGTAAAGCCAGATGTGAGTTTCTCTAAGTATATGATTTTGAGGATTATTAAAAAAAGAAACTCAGGTTAGATATTTAAATGTGTTTAGACCTAGATCTGTACGATGTTGAATAGCTGAAAGAATAAGACACATGCACCAATCTAAGGTGAGAACATCGTAGCACGTGTTTCATACCACGTGTGCTTAGCGACCAATGGTTTAATGATTGAATGAATCCCTGCTTCTTCATTGTGTGAGGCCTTAAAAGTTATTTTAAACTTTTCATTGAAATACCCTTAGACCTTTAACTGTTTTTGAAGTTTCGGTCAGTGTTGCTACTTTAGCATGTTACTAATAGCCATGAGAGATTTGGCAATGCGGTGCATGTCTAAGAAAGCAGTTGATTTGAAAAGATAGATTCGAGTAGAAAGGGAAGACGATTAAAATGAATATTTTAACATGTTTACACAAGCCGGATATTACACTAACCATATAATAGTTAAGTGTAATTGTGTATATAAAGTTAATCATAAACTCGAGTTTACCTCTTTAAGAGGATGAGGGATCAGATAAGTAACTACTGGAGTAGTTAATAATGTTTGGGGTATTGTGAGTATTAGTATCCTCATATTTGTAGAGAATTCTTTCCATATGTGATTGGATTCTTAAACATAGCTTGTAAAACCTCATAGGTAAAGCTCGTAATGCTCAGAGGTCGCACGAACTATTTGCCATATGAATTGGTGATTTATTGATGTTAATGTCCACTATGTATGAATTGGGAGATGTTAGATTATGGGTCATTGGTCACGCATGTGGACCGACCCGACCCGACCCCGATCCATTCTTTGTCAGATTAAATTTAATTCAAAAGAAAAAAAGGGGGAACGGTTACATAGTAATTGTTCCCGCCCCAAAGATCAATGCTATAATTTCTTATTTTTCCCTCTGATAAGAAGTGGTGATAGAATACAGAGAAGAATTAACAAAAAACAAAAACAACAACACCAAAAAGCATTTATCTCATGAAATATAATTCCGTTTCCAAGAGAAACGAAATCGACTTAGAGCAAGATCCTTTCGAAAGCAAAATCTAAGATCCGCTGCAAATTCTACGATACACAACTTATTGTTTTTGCTCCGTAATTGTTACAAAAATATTAGTTTATATCAAAATAACTTTCACATCAAAGATGGAATTAGCTTTCATATAAAACGTGGGATAGTAAATCTCTTCAGATTTGAGATCCTCAAATATTCCACCATTATATCAAATGACCCTTAAGTGTTAAGTAATCAAACTATTACGAATTTGACTTTTCACTCAGCCATGCAATAATTCTAATGTAGAAATTATACTTTATTATATTAGAATTGTAATTTAATGTAATTTTTTAACATTTAAATATTAATTTAGTTATTTCAACTTTAAGGACTAATAAATTAACTCTAGAAAGGGGAAAGTTTTGAATGGAAAAGGGAAGCACCTATGTACAAATAGTAGATGGTTTTGTTGGAGCAAATGCGACCAAACAAGGGCAAAATACAAGTACTCTACATGATTTTGTTGACATGACAACACAAGTAAATTGAGCTTAATGTGAAAAGACCGTATGAAAGTTTGCTTTTAATATTGCTAGTTTTTTTGGGGGAATTTTAATAATCTTCCTTGAATGCACATAAGGTATTTTTATTCGTGAGACCACGCATTTCTACGAAACAACAAAATGAAGTTATAAAATAGGGGAACGGATTAAAAATATCCCTCTACTTTAATTTATTAGATAGATTTGTCCTTAGTCATACTTTAGGGTTAAATATGCCCTTACTGCTAGTAAACTTAATAAAAATACTACTATATTTAACACTCTTCCACATAACTTTAACATTTTTGTGAGGTGGACGTCACGAGGCATGCCACCTCATTATCTGATTTTTATTTCCTTAATTTTTTTTTTCATTTTTAGTTTTAATTTTTCTTTTTTCCTTTTTCCTTTTCTCTTTATCTAATTACAAAGTCTCAAATACAAAAACAAAAATTTCTTTCTTCTTCTTTATTTGTTCCTCCTCAAGTTTCAAGAATTTGGATTTCAAAAGCTTTTTTCAATATTTTTTCATGCTGAAACTTCTTTTTATGGAAAATTTTGGTATCTATGAATTGTACTTTGCTTATCCTCTGACCTTGCCCCTCTGCCTTGTTTTTCAACTTTCAAAGATGGGGGCTATTGTGAGCTCGTTAGTTGAGTTTAGAAAATTTTACTTCTTTCCATGATATAATTGTACAATTACACTAATTGTTTCTGCAAGGTTCCAGCAGCTTACAAAATATAACAAGAAAATAAAATGAAAAAATCTTAATCATATCCCATATATTTATATACACATAAAATTCTTTCATAGTTTTATTTGACATACACGTGTAAGATAAACCTTTGTATTAAAATGTGAACAGGAGAAATTTTAAGGTAAAGAAGAAGCTAAAAATTTCCTTAACAACCATTATTGAAACTTTGAAACGCTAATTTTCCACAAATTCTATCAATCTTGTTCATTTCTTCTTTAGTTTCATAATTAGCAATAATCCATTATTTGTAATAATGCAGATGTATTTTCACAATTAATTTCTTGAGATTTGAGGAGAGAAAGATAAAGAGGAAGAAATAAAATTTATTTTGTATTTGAGACTTTATAAATAGATAATGAGAAAAGGAAAAAGAAAAGAGAAAATAATTAAAATTGGAAATGAAAAAAGAATATTAAGAAAATAAAAATCAGATGATGAGGTGGCATTCCACATGGCGTCCATCTCACCTAAATGTTAAGCCATGTGTAAAAGTGTTAAATATCGGGGTATATTTATTAACTTTACTAATGGTAGGGGTATACTTAACCCTAAAGAATAGGTAAGGATAAATCTAGCTAATAAATTAAAGTAAAGTGATATTTTTGACCCCTTTTCCTATAAAATATCATTGCGTTCAAACACACATGCAAGTGTATGCGATTGTACAAGTAATCAAGTGATTCTCAAGTGTACACGATTGTACAAGTAATAAAGTGATTCTTACGAGCCAGATGTCAAAGCCACATAGATTTGTCAATTAACTATTTCACTAAATTAAATTATTCCTTATTATTTATTCAAGAAGTAAATTTCAAAAGACATATTTATAAATTTACCAAACTAAAATAATAAAAAGAAAATAACTAATGAACAATTAAATTAGAGAAAAGCATCTTTTACACAATCAATGAATGACTCAATCTAGAATTACATATTCACTAACAATCATGTAGAGTATCAATTTCATCAATTTATTTGATTTATGGGTTTGATTATATGATCATAGTCTTTCGAGTCTATAATCATCTCTTCGAATTTTCCTCACAACTATATCGTTGAGGGGATGTGATAACCCAATCCGCATGCATTTATATATCTTTCCGTTTAGTAACCAAGTAAGGCAATCTCGATATATTTCTATCTTTGCCAAAAATTAATTCTTTATTTTACTAAAGTAAGGTTCATACTCCCTTTATTATTGGTTATATCTCATTAGTTCTCATTCCGGGTTCACAATAAGACTATAATTTTTTTTAATAGTAGGTAAACATTAAAATAATAATCACAAGAATATAAGAATAATTATAATGATGATTAAATAAATAAAATCAAGAGACAGTAAACAATTATTTAGTTAGCTACCATAATTCTTGAATGAGAATTTTAACTCCACATAGACAAAGAGCAATTACAATAAATTATTAAAATAAAAATATAAAAATAAATAATAAACGAGAAGAAAAGATGAAATCAATTTTCTCTGACCTCCACAACGACTTCTAGCTCTCTCTAAGTCAATAGTTATGTAAAAACTGATTTTATGGAGTATTTATAGGTGTAGAAAAAACTCTCAAATAAAATAACTGAGTCCAAAATGGACTAGAAAAAATAAAGGCATAATACATAAATATATCCTTTAACTTGAAATCAAATCACATCTATGACTTTCAACTTTGGACGAGCACAAGTAGACACTTGAAATTATATATAGTTGAACAAATAGACACATATGTCCTATGTGGCATCCTACATGACCAATTCTTTGCCTATATGGCATCCTACGTGTATCACGTCACATAAGACATATGTATCTACTTGTTCAACTTTATACAAGTTTAAGTGTCTACATGTACATGCTCAAAGTTGGAAGTCATAGGTGTGATTTGATGACAAGTTAAAGGGCATGTTTATGTATTATGTCAAAAAATAAAAGCGAAATACAGAGAGTCCATGTCACGCACAATCGCGATGAGCCACTACATTGGGCTAGATTTCAAATTTCTTTAAACGATCACTTTTGGATAAAATATTATGTTTATTGCATTAAGTTGTTTGCTTGATTTTCTTTTATAATATTTCGTCTTTAATTCATTTTGACTTCAAATCTTTTTATCTTCGCTTCATTTTAATCCTACACATTAAAATATAATATTAGACATATTTCATAAAGTTAATGCTCAAAAAGGACAAAAAAAAAATACTATATATGAGACAAACAATGACTAAAAGCATATAGGTTTAGAAATACCCCGAACTTTGGCCTTATAAAATTTCCTAAGTCTTGGACATTTTGTGCATAATAAGACACAACATACTACTCGTATGGCGATGCTACGGGTCAGGGACCCTAGTCGTATGTGGGTCAGTTTCACAATAGCCAAGTTCTATTCTTGGTACGAGAAGGCATCACATAAGTCGTATGTACATGATACGAGTGGTAAGATCCAAACCGTATGTTTTCCAGTGTTTAGCATTGACATTCTGCTTAGGGTACGACTTGAAGGGTACTAATCGTATGGTAGGGTACGATTTAGGCTAAGGAATAATATTTTAGATATAATGTGATGTCCAACATTCTAATCAAGGTATGAGTGGAGGGTACCACTCCTATGATGTGGGTACGAGTGGAGAGGCCAAACCGTACCCTCCTACGAGTATTTCACAGCTTCTAAGCTAAGGGTATTTTAGTTATTTTCCACCCCAAGCCCTTAAGATCCCACATATTATAATACTATTTGGTCCCTCATTCCTCACTCTGGGAAGATTAAAATACTCTCATAAACTCTCTAAAAACCTCTCAAGAAGATTGGGCTAGAGTTTCATCAAGGTGGTCATCTAGAGGCTTAAGGATCTAAATCTCTTCGTGAATTATCGTAACTCAGGCATATGACTCTTCCTTCATTGTTAGTTCATAAAAATCACGTGTGTTAAACATTTTTCTCGAATCATAAATGATGGTTTTGAAATCCATGGTTGAGATTTTGAATGGATATTATTAAGTATTGTTCTCTCATGTCTTGACAGGTGTTTATGCATGATTTAATAATGGTTTTGCACTTGTGGGTGCTTGGAAATTGTGATTTAAACTAAGGGGTCATGATTAACCCTAACTTAATGGTTTGGACTTGAATAATGGTTTGATAATGACATGCCCTCAACCTGTTTGTGAAAATTTCTATGAGAAAAATACTGTCACATGATGAATTGAGTTTTGAACCATTGATTGGCATACGAATTTTAATGAAGGATGAATGGTTTACTGAAGGTCTTGATGGCTATAAATTGAATTGAATTGTGATTTGAACTAAGGCATTGGCCTACTAATGTAAATGATTGGAAAATGGTTTTATGAAGACCATGTGGCTCAAAAATGGTTTTGAATTATCACCTGGGTGGTTAATTGGCTAAATGGATTTGAGTCCCTAAATGTTGAATTAGATAGAGGTTTTTCTATAGACTATTGGTTCGAGTCCTAAATATTGAATGATAACGGTTATGAAATGTGTATGCTTGCAAGTGGGGTTATTATGACGATATCAACGGGATTTCTTTGGTCAGTAACTGGACTAATGGTTGCGTGTATGTATAAAAAATGATTTAAATGAACTTTAAAGTGAGATTTATAGCCGGGTCATGAAAGTAGAGTTCGAAAGACTAACACTGGAAACTGCGCTAGTTGGTGCGAGTGTCTACATAATTGGGAGGTTCATGTCCCCCGAATGGATCTATGAATAGGAGGTTTGAGTTCCCCATATTATATTTATTGGCACTTAAGTCACCTTGATTATGCTGGGAGGTTCGATTCCCCTATAATGGCATATACGGTTATGGATATTCTTCGATTCATGTAGCTACATCCATTGGAGCCCTTTAAGCTAGGGGAGAGCTGGACCCATATAGACGGTAGGTGCCTTGTTTTATGATAGTTATGCTACACAATCTAGGTTAATATTTTCAAAGTTTATGCTAAGCGATGCTTCCTCTCTAGTCACTACATATAAGTATATATACACGTGATTGCATATGATGATCTACCTTGGTTTTGAATGATGGTATTATTTTATTCCTCTATCCCTAAGTTATATGCTAGCGCTCCAACCACTAACCGTCTCCAAATTCTGTATCTCCATGTAATAAAGGGATTGGAGCTTCTTCTTCTTTTCCTATGCAATGACCAGGTATACGAGTGGTGTGAGTTGACATTGAAATAGAGAGCTTTCATAGTTCGGAAGGCATTCATTTAATGGTCTTTTAATTCTATGTCATAGACTTTGTTAGACTTGGATTTTGGCTATTGACAGGGGCATGTCCTGACACTTTTATTGACTTTGAATTGTAGAGGCTTTATGGATTACTGTGGACTTGGGTGTATTCATTTAGTGCATTGTGGTGATAAATGGTTTAGACATTTCATAAGCTATTATTACTCTTATTTTGCATATCTTGTTATATGTTCAGAATTTATCTGACACTTGTGGTTGATATGTTTGTTAGGTTAGGTAGAAGGGGTGATCTCTAGTCCATGTGAGACTTGATATACCCATCACGACCAAGCCCCAGTTCGGGTCGCAACAAAAATGGTATCTAATCCTAGGTTCATGGTTAATTGGTTGTCCATAAAGCCATGTTAAGTTAAGTGTATTTTACGGGTATGTAGGTCACCACACTTATAAGTAAGAGACTATGAGATATTTAGGAATAATTCCCTTTTTTGTTGTCTTATTTTTGATCTATAGAGGCTAAGGTCTTGGATTCTTCTAATTTCTGTTTGCTCTCCTTTTAGACCATTCCTCTAAGAAGATCTGACATTTATGCAAACTCTTTTGTCTTGTCTGAGGACAATATAGATGGAGCTTGTCCAATTTTTATAAACCAGACCTGGTTAAGGGTCGATGCATCTGACTATCCACGTGGGGTTCCACCTATCCCCACTGATCCTACTTTTGAGGGTGACATTTATACTCTATCACTTCTCGAGAAGGTTAGTAATGCTAAGTTTCGTCTCTCTATACCCTGTTGACTCAGTTGGTGACATCCTAGTCATAATAATTTGGTTCCGTTGGTGGTACTATGGGTTCATCTGAGTCTACAAAAGTTTGCCAATTCATGAGGTTGCATCCTTCAATGTTTACTAGTACAAAGGTTGAGGAGGATCCTCAAAGCTTCATTGATGAGATAGAGAAGATCTTACGCATTATGAATGCTTCAAAAGTTGAGGGTGTTGAGTTTTCTACATTTGAAAGATATGGCGTAGCAGTGGTACGAAGAGTGGAAACAATCGAAGGGTGATGATGCTTGTTCTGTCATGTGGGATGATTTGTCTAGTGCATTTATGGACCACTACTTTTCTTTGAATTTGAGGGAATCTAAGGCGGAAGAATTTGTTAACTTGAAACAAGGAAGGATGACAGTCAAGGAGTATACTTTGAAATTCCATCAGTTGTCATGGTATGCTCCTTAATTGATATCTAATATGAGTGCCCGAATGAGAAAGTTTTCTTTAGGATTGTCTCGTGAGTTGATCCTTAAGATTAAGGCTGCCTTATTGATCAAGTACATAGATATCTCTAGATTAATTGTGTATATGCAATAGGTTAAAGAGGAGAAGAAGAAATAAGCTGAGATTAGTAAGCGACAGAGTTAGAGGTCTCGATTTTTAGAACAGAGTAAGGGCCAATAGTAGAGTAGGATGTGGCCTAAGAGAAAAGTTGGGGGAGTCCTAACTCCTATTCGACGGCTAGTTTTCCCTACCTGAATTCGTCGGGAGACAGACATTTTCAAGGTGGTGATACTTCTAGGACATATGGTACCCATTCTCAGGACTGTAGGGCCCAGTCTGCACCATCCTACCCTCCTTGTAGATTCTGTGGTCAGCATCATCATGGTCAGTGTGAGAAGGGAAAGAAATAATGTTTTATGTGTGGTCAGATTAGTTATATGCATCGAGATTGTCCCTCTAGAGTTACTTCTGAGGAAAACAAGGTTCCTGTTGCCACTTTCTCATCCCCTGCACCGAAGGGTGCCACTTATGGCTCTGACACTGGTCAAAATTACCTTTATTCTTTCATTACTCGTCAGGAGTCTGAGGTATCTCCAGATGTTGTTACTAATATGTTGAAACTCTTTTCTCGTGATGTGTACTCTTTACTTAATCTAGGTTCTTCTCTCTCTTATGTGACCTTATTTATGGCCGTGCATTTTGGTTTTGGTCCCGTGTGTCTGTTGGACCATTTTTTTATTTTTACCCCGATAAGAGACTTTGTGCTTATTAGAAGAGTCTATAGGGTATGTATGGTACCTGCTGGTAGTAGAGAAACTTTGGTGGACTTGATAGAGTTAGACATGGTTGATTTTGATGTTATTTTGGGAATGTACTGGTTGTGCTATGCTTCCTTAGTTTGTTGGACCAATAAGGTCATGTTCATATTCCCTAAAGGGAGGGTGGTTCTCTAGCACCTAAGGAGAAGTTTATATTGTATCTTAGATCTCGAAGGTTAATCTTTAAAGGGTGTCTATACCATCTAGTCCGGGTTGTAAATTCTAACTCAGAGGGTTCTTCTTTGCATTCGAATCCTGTGGTAAATGAGTTTCCCGAGGTCTTCCTCGATGACTTTCCAGTGTCCCTCCCAATAGGAAAATTGATTTTGGTACTGATTTTATTTCAGACACTCATCCCATTTCTATTCCCCCGTACAGAATGGCTCCAACTGAGTTGAAGGAGCTTAAGGAGCTATTGAAGGATCTCTTAGACTAGCATTTAATCCATCCTAGTATGTCCCCATGGGGTTCACTGGTGTTGTTTGTGCATAAGAGGGATGTTTCCCTTCGAATATGTATTGATTATCAGTAATTGAACAAGGTGACGGTAAAGAATAAGTATCCCCTTTCGAGGATTGATGATCTCTTTGATCAGCTTCAGGGTGCCAAATTCTTCTCTATGATCAATCTTCAAATTGGGTATCATCAGTTAAATATAAGGGAGGTGGATAACCCAAAGATAGGTTTGTGTACCCGGTATGGGCATTTTGAGTTACTAGTAATGTCATTTGGTTTAGCCAATGCCCCTGTGCCATTCATGTATTTGATGAATAGGGTCTTCCGTTAGTTTCTAGATTTATTCATCATTGTTTTCATTGATGACATCTTATTGTACTCTAAGAATGAGGAGGGTCGTGAAGATCTTTTTTAGATAAAATTTGCATATTATTGATATGGAGCATATATGTAACTCCTACAATTTTGGATCACTTTGGAGTAGATAAGCGTGTTACAATGGTAAGTAATATGATAGATCATTGAGTTGAAGCCGATCACGATTGAGGCAAAAGGGGTAATAACTTAGAGATCTCAGCTCCAAAGAACTACAAATATTAGTGTGAGTTAATCTAGTCTTTGTAGACTGGATTACCTTGAATACATGTGCCTATGGGGTAGGCAAGTAGTCCGTTGAATTAGTTAAGTTGTGCAAAGATTAGTCAAATACTATTAACGTTGCAAAAGATTATAGGTCATTCAGCAGAATGTTGACTAAAGAAATTATCTCCACACTAAATTTCATCTATCTTGCTGCTTCCAAATTAGGCCATCAATATTCTATAAACTCTCTTTGAACACATCTCTCCCAATCTTCTATCTTCTGACACCAACCTTTCCACTCCCAGGCCTTTCAGCAAAAATTCTTTCTCATGCACCTATTTACATGGATCCGTGTAAAGACGTAAATGAGATTTCATTATGGGATATCTCTTACATATTGTTATGGGAAATCGTGGTTGAGCCTTTGGAATAGCGCCAATACTTTCAACCAAGGGCTCTTTTTTATCATTTGGTTCTTGTTAATACAATCCTTGGGAGTAAGAGAACCATTTACATTAATAGATAGTCTTGTTAACTTGTTTCTAAATAGACAAAAAGCTAGCCTGCAAGTCATCCCAACTACATGTTCAACTAATTCAGCTTTATCGACAGAGTGCTATAACGCACCTTAACAAAGTTAATTATTAATTTTTATAGAGCCTCCTCTATAGGTGGTCGCCTCTAACCAACATGATTAGCAGGGTACTTGAAAGGTCATGCAGATCGCCTTCCTCTTTTGTTACAAACCTTAAAAGATCAGAAGTTGTATGTTATGTTCTCCAAGTGTGAATTCTAGTTTAATGCCATAACTTTTTTGGGTCATGTTGTGTCTAGTGAGGGGATTTTATTGGATCCTCAAAAGGTGTTTATGGTTAAGAAGTGGCCTAGACCCATGACTCCAACTGATATTTGGAGCTTCTTAGGTTTAGTCAAGTATTATAGGAGGTTCATGGAGAGTTTTTCTCTTATTCTGCTCTATAGACCAAATTGACTCAGAAGAAAGTAAAGTTCTTGTGGTTTGATGCTTGTGAAGGTAATTTTGAGAAGCTAAAAGATAAGTTGACTTTAACTCCAGTTTTGACTCTACTTGAGGGTACCGAGTATTTTGTGGTTTATTGTGATGTGACTCAGATTGGTTTGGACTGTGTGTTGATGCAGCATGGTAAGGTGGTTGCCTATGCCTCTAGACACTTGAGAATCATGGGAGAAACTATTCGACTCATGACTTAGAGTTATTAGTTGTGGTGTTCGCGTTTAAAATTTTGCATCACTATTTATATGGGGTGCATGTTGATATCTTTAACAATCATAAGTGACTGCAGTACGTGTTCACCTAGAAGGATCTTAATCTAAGGCAAACGAGGTGGCTTGAGTTGCTAAAGGATTAAGATATAAGTCTTTACTACCACCTTGTTAAAGCTAACGTGGTTGCTGATGCTCTTAGCAGGTTATCCATGGGTAGGTTATCGGATATGGATGAGGATAAGTGGGAATTGGTGAAGGATATTCACCATTTTACTAATCATAGAGTTTGCCTCTTGGACTCCGAAGATTGTGATGTAATAGTGCAACAGCTAGTGCAGTCACCTTTTGGTTTGGAAATAATGGAGAAATAGTTATTAGATCCTCTTTTGATGAAGATCTAGGATGATGTGGGTAGGCAAAGGGTGATGGCATTTAAGATCAATGGAGATGTATCTTGAGGTACCAAGGGTGGTTGTGTGTTCCTGACGTGGATGGATTGCGAGGCAGGAATTTGGCCGAGGCCTATGAATCACGGTATATATTTCATCCTAGTTCAACAAAGATGTATAATAATATTAAAGAGATGTATTGGTGGAACAACATGAAATGAGATGTGGCTGACTTGTGGCTAAGTATATGGTATGTCAACAAGTAAAGGTAGAGCACTTGAGGACCGATGGGATACTTCAAGAGATTGAATTACCAGTGTGGAAATGGGAGATAATATATATAAATTTTGTTACTGGCCTTCCACGGTGGCAAAATCACTGTGACCCCATTTGGTTCATCATGGAAAGAATAACTAAGTCCGCTCACTTCTTTCCAGTGAGGACTACTTATTCTGTTGAGAATTATGTGAAGATGTTCCTTTAGGAAATTGTAAAATTGTATGGTGCTCCTGTCTCATAAAGGGCGTAATACGGTTTGGGAAGAAGAGAAAGCTCAGTCCCTGGTATGTTAGCCTGTATGTGGTTTTGAGAGGGGTTAGTAATGTTGTGTATGAGCTAGATTTTCCCCTTAGCATGAGCTCCATTCATCCTGTATTACATGTGTCCATGTTGCGGATATGTGTGGGTGATCCTTTGTTGGTTGTTCCCTTAGAAAACATTGGTATTTCAGATTCTTTGTCCCATGAGGAAGTCCCGGTGAGGATCTTGGATTGGCAAGTTTGCCGGTAGTGAATGAAAGACATGGCTTTGGTAAACATTCTATGGAGGAACCAAAAGTCTGATGATGCTACTAGGGAATTCATGGAGGACATGAAGTCCAAGTATCCATTCCTATTCTCAAATTTGGAAAATTGTGGTTGAGGTATGCGTTGTTCTTAACACCTTTGTTTTATAACTTTGTTGATGATAGATTGCGAATATCTTGGTTTTTCTTTTCTGTCTTAAAGGTAAGAGTGGAGATGTTTGGGGTTTAATCATGCTTGTAATGCCTCATTCTATTATTCGAGGATGAATGATCCTAAGGAGAGAGAATGAAACACCCTGAACTTTGGCCTTTGCAAAATTTCCTGAGTCTTGGACATTCTGTGCATCATATGACTCATTATACTCTTCTTATGATGTGGGTACGGGTCAGGGACCCTAGGTGTATGTTGGTTAGTGTCACAATATCCAAGTTTTGTTCTTGGTATGAAAAAGCATCACACGAGTTATATGTACATGATACGAGTGGTAAGGTCCAAATTATATGTTTTCGAGTGTTTAGCATTGACATTCTGCTTAAGGTATGACTTGAAGGGTACTAACATATTGTAGGGTACGATTTGGACTAAGGAGTCGTATTATGATGTCCAACATTCTGATCAAGGTACGAGTGGAGGGTACCACTCCTATGATGTGGGTTCGAGTGGAGAGGCCAAACTGTACCCTCCTGCGAGTATTTTACAACTTCTAAGCTAAGGGTATTTTTTCTAACTTCCACCCCAAGCCCTTAATATCCCACATCTTATAACACTATTTGGTCCCTCATTCTTTACTTTGGGAAGATCAAAATACTCTCATAAACTCTCTAAAAACCTATCAAGGAGATTAGACAAGGGTTTCATTAAGGAGGTCACCTAGAGGCTTAAAGATCAAAATCTCTCTATGAATTATCGTAACTTAGGCATGTGACTCTTCCTTCATTGTTAGTTCATAAAGTCACGTGTTTTAAACATTATTGAATCATAAATGATGGTTTTGAAATCCATGGTTGAGAGTTTGAATGTATATTATTGAGTATTGTTCTCTCGTTTCTTGACTGATGTTTGTGCATGATTTAATAATTGTTTTATGCATATGGGTGCTTCGAAATTGTGATTTAAAATAAGGGGTAATGATTATCCTAACTCAATGGTTTTGACTTGAATAATGGTTTGATAATGATATGTCCTCAACCTGTTTGTGAAAATGTCCATGAGAAGAATATTGTCACATGATGAATTGAGTATTGAACCATTTCTTGGCATAAGAATGTTAATGAAGGATGAATGGTTTTGTGAAGGTTTTGACGGCCATAAATTGAACTGAATTGTGATTTGAACTAAGGCATTGGACTAATAATGTAAATGATTGGAAAATTGTTTCATGAAGACCTTGTAGGTCAAAAATGGTTTTGAATTATCACCTTGGTGGTTTAATTAGCTAAATGGATTTGAGTCCCTAAATATTGAATTAAATTGAGGTCTCTCTATACACTATGGGTTCGTGTCCCAAATGTTGAATGATAATGGTTATGGAATGTTGTATGCTTGCAAGTGGGGTTATTATAATGATATCAACGGGATTTCTTTGGTAAGTAATTGGACTAATGGGTGTGTATGTATAAAGAATGATTTAAATTGGCTTTAAATCGAGATATTTAGCCGGGTCATCAAAGTGGAGTCCGAAAGACTAATACTGGAAACTACGCTAGTGTGTGCGAGTATCTACATGATTGGGAGGTTTGAGTACCCCAAATGGATATATGAATAAGAGGTTTGAGTCCCCTATATTGTATATATTGGCACTTAAGTAACCTTGATTATGCTGGGAGGTTCGATTCCCCCATAATGATATATACAGTTATGGATATTCTTCGATCGTGTAGCTACACACATTGGAGACCTTTCAGCTAGGGGAGAGCTGGACCCATATAGACGGTGGGGTCCTTGTTTTATGATAGTTATGCTACACAATCCAGATTAATATTTTATAAGTCCATTCTAAGCGTTATTTCCTTTCCCGACACTATATATATATGTATACATGTGATTGCATATGATGATCTCACTTTCTTTTGAATGATGACATTATCTTATTCCTTTATCCCTGAGTTACATGCTAGCGCTCCAACTGTTAGCTATCTCCAAATATTGTATCTCTATGCGTTACTGGGACCAGAGCTTTTTCTTCTTTTCCTGCGCAATGACTAGGTATTCAAGTAGCGTGAGTTGACATTGAAATAGTGAGCTTCCATAGTTCGGAAGGCATTCATTTCATGGTGTTTTAACTCTATGTCATAGACTTTGTTAGACTTGGATTTTTGCTATTGACGGGGGCATGTCTTGACACTTTTATTAAATTTGAATTGTAGAGGCTTTGTGGATTACTGTGGACTTGGGTGTATTGGTTTAATGCATTATGGTGATGAATGGTTTAGACATTTCATAAGCTATTGTTACTCTCATTTTGAATATCTTATTATATGTTTGGAATTTATCCGACAGTTGTACTTGGTATGTTGGTTAGGTTAGGTAAAGGGGGTGATCTTTGGTCCACGTGAGACTTGATATACCCATCATGACTAGGTCCTAGTTCGGGTCATGACAAGGTTAGTATCAGATCCTAGGTTCATGGTCAATTGGTTGTCCACAAAGCCGTGTCAAGTAGAGTCTATTTTATGGGTATGTAGCGCGCCACACTTATAAGAGAGAGACTATGAGATATTTAGGAATATTTCCCTTTTTTGTTGTCTTATTTTTGATCTATAGAGGCTAAGGTCTTGGATTCTTCTGATTTTCGTTTGCTCGCCTTTTAGATTATTCCTCCAAGAGGATCTGACATTCATGCAAAATCTTTTATCCCATCTGAGGACAATATGGATGGAGCTCGTCCAACTTCTGGGGACCAGACCTAGTCAAGGGTCGCTGCATCTAATTGTCCTTGTGGGGTTCCACCTATCCCCACTATCCCACTTCTGAGGGTAATATTTATACTCTATCACTTCCTGAGGAGGTTAGTAATATTTAGTTTCATCTCTCTATACCCTGTTGACTTAGTTGGTGACATCACAATCACAATAGTCTGGTTCTGTTGGTGCTACTGTGGGTTCATCTGAGGCCACTAGAGTTTGCCAATTCATAAGGTTGCATCTTTCAATGTTTACTAGTTCAAAGGTTTAGGAGGATCCTCAAAGCTTTATTGATGAGATAGAGAAGATCATCAGGGTTATGAATGCTTCAAAAGTTGAGGGTGTTGAGTTTTCTGCACTTGAAAGATGTGGCATAGCAGTAGTACGAAGAGTGGGAACAATCGAAGGGTGATGATGCTAGTTCTGTCATGTGGGATGATTTGTCTAGTGCATTTATGGTCCGCTTCTTTCCTTTTGATTTGATGGAATCTAAGGCGGAAGAATTTGTTAACTTGAAACAAGGAAGGATGACAGTCAAGGTGTATGCTTTGAAATTCCATCAGTTGTCATGGTATGCTCCTAAATTGATATATAATATGAGTTCTCAAATGAGAAAGTTTGCTTTGGGATTGTCTCATGAGTTGATCTTTGATATTAAGGCTGCCTTGTTGATCAAGGACATAGATATCTCTATATTAATTGTGTATATGCAATAGGTTAAAGAGGAGAGGAAGAAATAAGCTGAGATTGGTGAGAGGCAGAGTAAGAGGTTTCGATTTTTAGAACAGAGTAGAGGCCAATAGTATAGTGGGAAGTGTCCTAAGAGAAAAAGTTGGAGGAGTCCTAACTCCTATTCGACGGTTAGTTCTCCCTACCCGAATTCATCGGGAGACAGACATTTTTAGAGTGGTAGTGCTTCTAGGATATAGGGTGCCTATTCTTAGGACAGTAGGGCCAAATCTGGACCATCTTACCCTCTTTCCAGATTTTGTGGTCAGTATCATCATGGTTAGTGTGAGAAGGGAAATAACCGATGTTTTATGTGTGGTCAGATTGGTCATATGCATTAGGACTGCCTCTCTAGAGTTGCTTCTGGGACAAATAAGGTTCCTGTTGCCTCTTTCTCATCCCCTGCACTGAAGGGTGCCACTTCTGGCTACGACACTGGTCAAAATTACCTTTATGCTTTCATTACTCGTCAGGAGTCCGAGGTATCTCCAGATATTGTTACTAATATGTTGAAACTCTTTTCTCTTGATGTGTACTCTTTACTTAATCTGGGTTCTTCTCTCTCTTATGTGACCTTATTTATGGCTGTGCATTTTGGTTTTGGTCCCGTGTGTCTGTTGGACCATTTTTTTATTTTTACCCCGATAAGAGACTTTGTGGTTATTAGAAGAGTCTATAGGGTATGTATGGTAGCTGTTGGTAGTAGAGAAACTCTGGTGGACTTGATAGAGTTAGACATGGTTGATTTTGATATTATTTTGGGAATGTACTGGTTGTACTCATGCTATGATTCCTTAGTTTGTTGGACCCATAAGGTCATGTTTAAATTCCCTAAAGGGAGGGTGGTTCTCTAGCACCTAAGGAGAAGTTTATAATGTATCTTAGATCTAGAAGGTTAATCTCTAAGGGGTGTCTATACCATCTAGTCCAGGTTATAAATTCTAACTCAGAGGGTTCTTCTTTGCATTCGAATCCTGTGGTAAATGAGTTTCCCGAGGTCTTCCTCGATGACTTTCCAGTGTCCCTCCCAATAGGAACATTGATTTTGGTACTGATTTTATTTCAGACACTCATCCCATTTCTATTCCCCCGTATAGAATGGCTCCAACTGAGTTGAAGGAGCTTAAGGAGCTCTTGGAGGATCTCTTAGACTAGCATTTCATCCATTCTAGTATGTCCCTATGGGGTTCACCATTGTTATTAGTGTGTAAGAAGAATGGTTCCCTTCAAATGTGTATTGATTATTAGCAATTTAACAATGTGACGGTAAAGAATAAGTATCCCCTTCTGTGGATTGATGATCTCTTTGATCAGCTTCAGGGTGCCAAATTCTTCTCTAAGATCAATCTTTAAATCGGGTAGCAACAGTTAAATATAAGGGAAATAGATAACCCAAAGATAGGTTTTCGTACCTGATATGGGCATTTTTGAGTTTGTAGTGATGTCATTTGGTTTGGCCAATGCCCCTGCGCCTTTGATGTAGTTGAACAATTGGGTCTTTCATTAGTTTCTGGATTTATTAATCATTGTCTTCATTGATGACATCTTAGTGTACTCTAAGAATGAGGAGGGTCATGCAGATATTTTTAGACGATATTTGTATATTATTGATATGGAGCATATATGTAATGCCCACAATTTTGGATCACTTTAGAGTATATAAGTGTGTTATAATGGTAAGTAATATGATAGATCATTAAGCTGAAGCTGATCACGATTGAGGCAATAGGAGTAACAACTTGGAGTTCTCAGGTCCAAAGAACTACAAATATTGGTGTGAATCAATCCAGTCTTTGTAGATCAGATTACCATGAATACATGTGCCTATGGGGCAGACAAGTTGTCCGTTGAATTAGTTAAGGTGTGCACAGATTATTTGAACACTATTGATGTTGCAAAATATTATAGGTCATTTAGTAGAATGTTGATTGAAGAAATTAGCTCCACACTCAATTTCATTTGTTTTGCTCTCTCCAAATTGGGCCATCAATATTCTGTAAACTCTCTTGGAACACATCTCTCCCAATCGTCTATCTTCTGACACCAACCCTTCTACTCCCAGGTCTTTTAGCAAAAGTTCTTTCTCATGCACTGATTTACTTGGATCCAGGTAGCACATAAATGAGATTTCCTTGTGGGATATTTCTTCCATATTGCTATGGCAAATCACGATTGAACCTTTGGAATAAGCAACAATACTTTAAACTAAGGGCTCTTTCTTATTAACTGGTTCTTATCAACGCAATCCTTGGGAATAAGAGAACCATTTACATTAATAGATAGTCTTGTTAACTTGTCTCTAAACTGACAAGAAGCTAGTCTGCAAGTCATCCCAGCTACATGTTCAGCTAATTCAGCTTCATTGAAACAGTGCCTATAATGCACCTTAACAAAGTTAATTGTTAATTTTGACAGAAGCTCCTCTATAGGTGGTCGCCTCTAGCCAATATGATTGGAAGGGTCATTGAAAGGTCATGCAGATTACCTTCCCCTTTTGTTGTAAACCTTGAAATATCAGAAGTTGTATGTTATGTTCTCCAAGTGTGAATTCTAGTTAAATGCCGTAACTTTTCTAGGTCATGTTGTGTCTAGTGAGGGGATTATATTGGATCCTCAAAAGGTGGTTATGGTTAAGAAGTGGCCTTGACCCATGACTCCAACCAATATTTGGAGATTCTTAGGTTTAGTCAAGTATTATAGGAGGTTCGTGGAGAGTTTTTCTCTTATGACTGCCCTATTGACCAAATTGACTCAAAGGAAAGTAAAGTTCTTGTGGTCTGATACTTGTGAAGATAATTTTAAGAAGCTAAAAGACAAGTTAACTTCAGCTCCAATTTTGACTCTACTTGAGGGTACCAAGTATTTTATGGTTTATTGTGATGCATCTCGGATTGGTTTGGGTTGGGTTGTGTGTTGATGCAACATGGTATGGTGGTTTCCTATGACTCTAAACACTTAGGAATCATGAGAGAAACTATCCGACTCATGAATTAGAGTTGTTAGCTGTGGTGTTCATGTTTAAAATTTGGCATCACTATTTATATGGGGTGCATGTTGATATTTTAGCAATCATAAGAGCCTGCAGTACGTGTTCACCAGGAAGGACCTTAATCTAAGGCAAATAAGGTGGCTTGATTTGCTGAAGGATAATGATATAAGTCTTTACTACCACCTAGTTAAAGCTAACGTGGTTACTGATACTCTTAGCAGGGTTTTCATGGGTAAGTTTTCATATGTTGATGAGGATAAATGGGAATTAGTGAAGGATATTCACCATTTTTCTAATCATAGAGTTCGCCTCTTGGAGTCCGAGAATGGTGGTGTAATAGTGCAATAGGTAGCGCAGTCATCTCTTGGTTCAGAAATAAAGGAGAAATAATTATTAGATCCTCTTTTGATGAAGATCAAGGATAATATGGATAAGCAAAAGGTGATGGCCTTCAAGATCGGATGAGATGGTATCTCGAGGTACTAAGGAAGGTTGTGTGTTCCTGACGTGGATGGATTGCATGGTAGGAATTTGGCAAAGGCCCATGAATCGCGGTATACGATTCATCCTAATTCAACATAGATGTATAATTTTCTCAAAGAGATGTATAGGTGGAACAACATGAAATGGGATGTGGCCGACTTTGTAGCTAAGTGTATGGTATGTCAACAAGTAAAGGTAGAGCACTTGAGGCCCGATGGGATACTTCAAGAGATTGAATTACCAGTGTGAAAATGGGATATAATAAATATGGATTTTGTTATCTGCCTTCCACGATGGCGAAATCAGTGTAACCCCATTTGGGTCATCGTGGAAAGGATGACTAAGATCGCTCACTTCTTGCCCGTGAGGACTACTTATTCTGTTGAGAATTATGCGAAGTTGTTTCTTTAGCAAATTGTAAAATTGTATGGTGCGCCTATCTCAATTAGTTTGGATCATGGTACTTAGTTCTCATCGCATTTTTGGTGTGCTTTCCAGCGTGGTTTGGGGACCAAAGTGAGTCTTAGTATGACTCTTCACCTACAGTCAGATGGGAAATCGAAAAAGAATATTCTAACTTTGGAGAATATGTTGCAAGCCTGTGTAATTGATTATGGTGACAATTGGTTTAAATATTTTCCTTTGATTGAATATGGTTATAACTATATTTACCATTCTAACATTGGTATGGCTCTGTTTAAGACATTGTATGGTAAGAGGTGTAGTTCTTATATTTGGTGGTTCGAGGTTGGTGAAGCAAAAATGTTTGGCCCGAATTTGGTTCACCAAGATATGGAAAGGGTAAAGGTAATTTTGGATAGGCTTAAGACCGCCCAATTTCACCGAAAGTCCTATACAGAGGTGATGCAAAGGGACTTGGAGTTTGAGGTTAGAGATTGGATGCTCTTGAAGGTATCTCCCATAAAGGGCGTAATGTGGTTTGGGAAGAAGGGAAAGCTCAGTACCCGGTATGTTTACCCGTATGTGATTTTGAGAGGGGTTGGTAATGTTGTGTATGAGTTGGATTTGCCCCCTAGCATGAGTTTCATTCATCCAGTATTACATTTGTCCATGTTGCGGATATGTGTGGGTGATCCTTCGTTGTTGTTCCCTTAGAGAACATGGGTATTTCAGATTCTTAGTCCTATGAGGAAGTCCCGATGAGGATCTTAGATTGGAAAGTTGGAAGATTATGAATGAAAGACGTGGCTTTGGTGAAGGTTATATGGTAGAACCAAAAGTCTGAGGAATCTACTAGGGAATCCGTGGAGTACATAAAGTCCAAGTACCAATTCCTATTCTCAAATTCGGAAAATTGTGGTTAAGGTATGCGTTGTTCTTAACACCTTTGTTTAATATCTTTGTTGATGATAGATTGTGAATATCTTGATGTTTGTTTTCTGTTTTAAAGGTAAGAGTAGAGATGTTTGGGGATTAATCGTGCTTGTAGTGCCTCGTTCTATCGTTCGAGGATGAATGATCCTAAGGGGGGAGAATGAAACACCCCAAACTTTGGCCCTTGTAAAATTTCCTGAGTCTTGAACATTTTGTGCATCATACTATTCTTATGATGTGGGTACGGGTCAGGGACCCTAGTCATATGTTGGTCAGTTTCACAATATCCAAGTTCTGTTTTGGGTATGAAAAGGCATCACACGAGTCGTATGTTCATGATAAGAGTGGTAGGGTCCAAACCGTATACTGTGTCTAGCATTGACATTCTGCTTAGGTACAACTTGAAGGATACTAGTTGTATGGTAGGGTATGATTTAGTCTAAGGAGTCATATGTTGGACAATGTGTGATGTCCAACATTCTGATCAAGGTACGAGTGGAGGGTACCGCTCGTATGATGTGGGTATGAGTGGAGAGTCCAAATTGTACCCTCATACGAGTATTTTATAGTTTTTAATCTGAGGGTATTTTAGGCATTTTACACTCTAAGCCCTTAAGAACCTATGTCTTATAACACTATTTAGTCCCTTACTCCTCAGTTTGGAAAGTTCAAAACACTCTCACAAACTCTCTAGAAACCTCTTAAGGTAATTGGGCTAGGATTTCATCAAGGTGGTCATCTAGAGGCTTACGGATTGAAATCTCTTCGTGAATCATCGTAACTCAGGCATGTGACTCTTCCTTCGTTGTTAGTTCATACAAATCATGTGTTTTAAACATTATTCTAGAATCATAAATGTTGATTTTGAAATCCATGGTTGATGGTTTGAATGCATATTGTTGAGTATTGTTCTCTCATGTCTTGACTTGTGTTTATGCATGATTTAATAATGGTTTTGCACATGTGGGTACTTGGAAATTGTGATTTAAACTAAAGGGTCATGATTAACCCTAAATTGTTGGTTTGGACTTGAGTAATGGTTTGATAATGGTATGCCCTCAACCTATTTGTGAAAATGTCTATGATAATAATTTTTATGATGAATTGAGTTTTGAACCATTGCTTGGCATAAGAATGTTAATGAAGGATGAATGGGTTTTTGTTGGTCTTGATTGCCGTAAATTGAATTGAATTGTGATTTGAACTAAGGCATTGGCCTAATAATGTAAATTGTTGGAAAATGGTTTCATGAAGACCTAGTGGGTCATAAATGGTATTGAATTGTCACCTTGGTTTTTCAATTGGCTAAATGGGTTTGAGTCCCTAAGTGTTGAACTGAATTGAGGTCTTTGTATAGACTATAGGTTTGAGTCCCAAATGTTGAATGATAATGATTATGGCATGTTGTACCCTTGTAAGTGGGGTTGGTATGACGATTCCAATGGGATTCCTTTAGTAAGTAATTGGAGTAATGGTTGCGTGTATGTATAAAAGCCGTGCTATTAAAGTAGAGTCCAAAGGACTAACACTAGAAACCGCGCTAGCTGGTACGAGTGTCTATATGATCGAGAGGTTCGAGTCCCCCGAATAGATATATGAATGGGAGGTTCGAGTCCCCTATATTGTATATATTGTCTCTTAAGTTACCTTGATTATGCCGGGATGTTCGAGTCTCCCATAATTGCATGTGGTTGTGGATATTGTTCGGTTTTTGCTGCTACACGCACTGGTGCCCTTCCAGCTAGAGGGGAGCTGGACTTATATTACCCGTTAACGACGGTTATGTTACATAGGCCAGGTTAATATTTTCAAAGTTCAGGCTAAGCCTTGCTCCCTATCCTAGCACTATATAGATATATATATGTATACATGTGATTGCATATGTTGAATAGACTTGGTTTTGAATGATGATATTATTTTATTCCCCTATTTCTGAGTTACATGCTAGCTCTCCAACCGCTAACCATCTTCGGATGCTGTCTCACCACGCAATACAGGGACTAGAGCTTCTTCTTATTTTCTTGCGCATTGACTAGGTGTTCGAGTGGCTCGTGAGTTGACATTGAAGTGGTGAGCTTCCATAGCTCGGAAGGCATTCATTTCATTGACTTTTAACTCTATATCATAGACTTTGTTAGACTTGAATTTTGGCTATTGATAGGGGCAGGTACCGACACTTTTATTGACTTTAGATTGTAGAGGCTTTATGGATTACTGTGGACTTGGGTGTGTTGGTTTAGTGCGTTGTGGTGATGAATGGTAGAGATGTTTCATAAGCTATTGTTACTCTTATTTTGCATGTCTTGTTATATTTTCAGAATTCATCTGACACTTGTGGTTGATATATTTGTTATGTTAGGTAGAGGGTGTGATCTCCGGTTCACGTGGGTCTTGAGATACCCGTCACGGCCAGGCCCTGGTTTGGGTCATTACAATTTTGGCCTAACATCACTACTCCTCACTTACAATCTTGCTCATCCTCAATAAACAATAAAGCTCATCATAGTAAATCAAGCTAGGAATGCCACCACATTGATTGATACAAATAATTATACCATATCCACTTCAAAACTTGATTATGCAAGAAACATAAACAAACAACAAACCTCTAACCTCCTAATCTCAAAGATAATCTCTAACTTATCTAATCTAAGCTCGCCTAGCTACTTTTGTCAAAGAAAGCTAATAACATCACCTATCGATCATAAACATGCCCTCAAAATAAAAAATAGTTCAGACACTCAATTCAAAAGATTGAATATAATCTAAGGACTTAGCCTCAAAAAACAACTCTTACGCTAAAAAAGAATTCACATGTATACACAAAGAACCATAGGCTTGCTAATTATGTATATCCCTACTAATTAAGTGCTCTTGAATAGAATAAAATAGGACTTTAAACGGGTTGTAATGTTCGCTAGGGGACGGGTAGGAAAAATATATAATAGTGACTTACACTTCCCTAAGAATTTTGCACTCTTTGACTTCATCACCCATTATTTTTTCATCTATATTTTGAATCCTCTCTTCAACTATTATTTTCACTTGTATTCTCATCTTATAAAGAATGTTTCAACTATTTTTTTTCTCAAATATTTTTTTTCTCTCTTCTTTTTCACATATTAGATTCTCTAAAAGAGAGCCTTTTCATCACTTTGCAACTATCATTGGTTATCGTTTTAACAATCAACTCTTTCTTTTTCTAGAGATTTACCAAATTTACCATAGTCTATGCTACAATGCTCAAGAAAGTAGGGTGTAAAAACTAGGGACTCAACAAAAGGATCAAGACAAAAATATGACTACCAACAAAAAGATATAGGCTCAAAGGGACTAACTAGTGACGTAATAGCTGAAAAGGCTAAAATTCAACCAGGAAAATTCAAGAACGCCTATTACCATCTTCTAAACAAAAAAACACTTTTGTTTTGCTTCAACAACATCCAGGGAAAGTTCTAGAATGAGATGCAAACCATGAAATATGCAAATCCTAACTACACATGACCAGGGAAGGTTGTGAGTGCTCAATTTCTTTAAGGAAAAAAAGAGTGTTGCTACTAGGAATCGAACCGATTCCACTTTAGGCATCAAGGTGCTTAAGTTCCATACCAAAGAAAAAGCACCCAATAATCATTTGTGTCTATAGGTACTTAATAATACATTATAACTAATTTTGCTATATTTCTATATAAATATATAAATTTTTTACTGGATTTAATAGGTGCTTAAGCACTCGGTACCGACAATGTGTGTCCGCCCCTGTACATGACACAAGTATCAATCAAGATGGATCTATTCCACTTCTACAAAGCACAGGGTCATAACGAATGATAAAATAAAATAAGCTATATACAGAGTCACGGCTATGAGCCTAGGTGTCAAAAAAATCTGCTATGTTATTTACATTCAAGCATTCACAAGAAAGTCTATTCAGGCTCAGGCCGAAATTGCTAGTATCACACAAGTCTAAAAGATACTTGGTTTAAAGAGACCCCCTAGAAAAAGAATCGAAAAGAAAAATCAAGAGGAGGGCAAAATATGCTCTACTAAAGACTAAAAATTTAAAAACTACTAAAAACTATTTTAAACAAAGAAAATAAAAGAATAATCTTTTTGTGTTTTTGAACTTTTTATTTTTTACTTTTTCTTAAACCTAAAGAAAACAACTAAAAAATAGTAATAAAAGAAAATCCTATAGCATACTTCACCCTAAATAAATATCGGAAGATATTCCACCCTATACTTAAAATCATGCTTTGTTATCAAAGCAATAAATAAAGAAAAGCAAGGATTAAAAATACTCCCTGAGGACCTCTAAAACCTAGCTAGAAGCATGTTTCTTCAATTTTCATCATGGGTCACGTGCACTCCGCACATAACTTCAAACATGCTCCTTATCTTCAAATTTTCAATACTCAGATTTCTCCTATATCCGAAAAAAATAAAAACAAGTGACACTAAAATAAAAATAAAAAATACTACACGTTGGGTTGCCTCTCAACAAGAGCCTAATTTAACGCCGCGGCACGACCCATCAATTTTTTCCTCCACCTTGAGGATATGACTTTCATCCACAACATTTCATCCATCTTTTTGCTTTGTTTATGGGGTGGTGGTACAAATATAAAATTACCAAATAATAAATCCTTGCACTTCTTGGCCATTAATTGAGGAATCTAATTTTTCGAGTTCGGCACAAAAAATTCAAGAAGATAAATACATTGTTCCTCCTCCTTACACTCTTCCATAGGCTTAGATGGCTCGATTAATATCTCACTATGTAAGCACAATATGAAAAAATGATAGGAATGAGGTACAATATGTTAACCTCCTATATTCAAGTTTTAATAATGAGAAACTAATGAGTGGACTTTTGCATCATATTGGAAGATCGCTAATGATGCAAGGATATTTCACACAAAGATATGAGGGATCAAAGAAGGCTAAGTCAACATGCAAGTAAGCAGGAGAACCAACTCGAAAAATAGAAGGGTATCCAATCACAAAGATTCGCTGCCACAACATCTACAAAGTATGCAAGAAAATCAATCAAGCATTTGAATTAAAGAAAGAAGGATCACAGTCTCAAAATCATGACAAATCAAATCAATAAAGAATTAGAACAAAAGAAAGGAAGACCACAACCTCTACATGGATATATCTAATATGGACATGTATAGCTGTGGTAGTTGCACCACGTGTAGACATATCTGATGTGGACAAAGATAGAATCGAGCAACACTGGTGTAGAAGACCTTGGAAGCTTCGAGGTCACCAAAGAACAATAAGAGGTAATTAAAGCTAATGCATGAGCGATAAGTTTACTTATTTGTGCAGTTAGTGGGGAAGAATACGATAAGATATCATCCTATGATACTGCAAAAGAGATATAGGACAAATTAGAGGTGACATATAAAGGAACCACAAAGGTCAAAAATAAAAAATTCCTACCCTGGTAAATAAATACGAGTTGTTCAAAATAAGAGAGAACGAGAACATCAAAACAATGTTTGCCAGATTCAGCAAGATCATATGCGAACTGAAATCACTGGGGATGATATATCCACACAACCTTCAAGTCCAGAAGCTGGTTTGAAGTCTCCCGAAAATTTGGGAAACCAAGACTAATATTTTAGAAGACGGAGATCTTCAAAACATGACATATGATGAACTACGAGGTAACCTCATTGCATATGAATAAAGTTATATCAACAAGTACCACAAAGAGGAAAAAAAGAAATAAGTAGCCTTCAACGCTGCATCAACTGAAGAAGAATACATTTTAGAAGATGCCAATATTGAAGAAATGACTCTCATAAATCATGGAGTAAGGTAGATCATGAGACAAGAATAACGACTCCACTAGAAATGATGATCTTTGTTATCAATGTGGAAGGACTTGCCACTTCAAACTAAACTGTCCAGAATTAATAAGAAGATTGTCTAGAAAGAATCAAGTTTTAGAGCCTGGAGTGATGAAGATGAAATCTAAGATGAAATATAAGCTGCCAATATGTGCTTCATGGCAACATGTAAATCTAGCGAGGTAAGACCACACGATTGTCATAATTATAATTTTTGAATCTAATTTAGATATGATAATTGTCGAGATACAAACAATTATAGATGAATATAACAAACTTGCTTAAGAGAAGAAAAGTTGTGAAGCTCAATTTAAATGAAAACTCGAAGAGGAACAAAGAAAGTATGAAGTAGAAATTGAAGAATGTCAAATTAAAATTGACTTACGTCATGAAGATCTTTATGATGTAAAGATACAATTAAATAGTATTAAGAAATCACCAAGACACAGTTTTGTGAGATCAAACTCTTTTAAAAATAATTCAAGTTCCTCATTAGAATCATTTAAATCAGCCAAGACCTCTTTCTCCTCTTGAGGACTTGTCTGTTTCATCTGTGGATAGAAATGACACAAATACTATAGCTGCAGGCATAAGCCTAAAAGTGTATGGGTTTGGTTGCCCAAAGGAAGCACATCTAACCCGCAAGGACCCAAGACCACTTGGGTACCTAAACACAATTAATTTTTTTTATTTTGCAGAAGCATTTCCGCAAAAGCTATAAAAAGGAAATGTGGGTTATTTTTAGTGGATGTTCCATACACATGACTGAAAAGGAAGAGAAATTTTCATCTCTAAAAGAATATAGATGTGGTATTAGTCAAATTCGATGACAACGCTAGAGGCAACATCATCAGAGTCGGCTCAGTAAAGCCTAGATCCTCATGTGAGTTTACTGAAGTGCACTTAGTAGACGACCTCAAGCATAACATGCTCAGCATCAGTCAGTTATATGATGCCGTATTTTGAGTCTCCTTCAAAGTTGAAAGTTGCTCCATTACACATAACAAAAGAGATATCTCTCTTATTGGTGAACATGTTGATAATATTTATGTCTTAAATTGTCCTAACTTTTGTACCTTAACTTGCCTCACTGTGCAAAGCAATGATATTTGGTTGTGGCATCGAAAGCTTGGGCATGCTAGTATGCATATCATTGAGAAGTTATCCATACTGGAATTGGTGAAAGGTTTGCAAAACCTCAAGTTTGAAAAGGATTGCATCTATGATGCTTTCAATTGGGTAAACAGACCCAACAGCATTCAAAGTCAAAAACATTATCTCTACTACCAAACCTCTTCAACCAATCCACATGGATCTGTTTGGCCTACCAAGACAGCAAGTATTGGTGGAAAGAGTTATGTTTTCATTATAGTTAATAATTACTCATGTTTTACTTAGGTAATGTTTCTTGCTCATAAACATGAGGCTTTCACAAACTTTGAGATATTTTGTAGAAAGGTACAAAGAGAAGACTGGCACCTCATCGCTTATGCTCACAATGATCATAGAGGAGAATTTAAAAATAAAGAATTTGAGGAATACTATGCTCAGAACGGATACTCTTGGAACTTCTCATCACCTCAGACTCCTCAGCAAAATGGTGTGGTTGAGCAAAAGAATCGATTCCTCCAGGAAATTGCTAGGACCATGTTGTTAGAACATAATCTCCAGATCACTTTTGTGAAAAAGTAGTAAGTCTAGCATGTCACATCGTCAACAAATGCCTGATCAAACCTATTTGAAAAGAAACGCCTTATGAACTCTGGAGAGGAAAGAAGCACAGCATCAGCTACTTCCATCCTAATGCTTCATCTACAATAATTGTAAGAATAACTTGGGAAAATTTGATCCACGAAGTGACGAAGAGCATATAAGTAATCTACAATCATTATTAGAATAAACAGGAAAACCGACCACCAAAACCGAACATATATGTTTGATTTTCCTTGTTTTGCGATCACAAAACCGACCAAAATACGTGGTCGAAAAACTAGTGGTAGCTTTTTTAAAACCAACCACATGTGGTCATTTTTTAAAAAATATATATACATATATATATATATATTTAAAATTCAATATTATTTTTTAAAAAAAAGTTTTTTTTTTTAAAAAGCGACCACCAGTGGTTGCTTTTATAAATTTAAGAAAAATAATTTTTCAAAAAAAAACTGACCACATGTGGTCGGTATTCTATTTAAATTATTTAATTAATTTTAACAAAAGCAACCACATGAGATCACATTTATAAATAAATAAATTAATTAATTTAAACAATAGTGACCACATGTGGGCGCTTTCTTATATATTAATTAATTAATTTATATAAAAAGCGACCACATGTGGTTGTTTTTTTTATATAATAAAATTATTTTTAATTAATTATAGTATCAGTTTTTTATAAAATTTTCTAGAAAAATCGACCACATGTGGACGTTTTTTGGGTAATTTTTTTAAAAAATAAAATAACAGCATATAGCTATGCTCATTCCATCAAACCTATTGTACAACACAACCCACCAATCAACATTTAATATATAATGAACCACCAAAAGAATACAAACATTAAAAATCAAATTATTTACAAAATTTATCAAGGTTTAAAATCTAAACTACGAAACATACAAAAGACTAAAAACAACAATTCATCATCCGCATCCTCATTCTCAGCCTCACCTATTCTATTATCATTATTTCGTTGGTATATCCTGCTATAATCAGGTTCTATCTACACAATCAATCACATTCAAGTAATTAGTTCAAGTCACAAAAGTTCACATTTCAAGTACCTACACTTAAACATTTTCAAGTCGCTAATTCACTTCACAAGTTACCAAACTAAACTTAATTCAAAATAAAAAGTTCACATTTCAAATATCTACACTTAAAAACATTTTCAAGTCACCAATTCACTTCTCAAGTGACCACACTTTACTAAAATCAAAACACAAGTTCATATTTCAAATACCTAAATTAAAAACAAAAGTGACTAATTCATAATTCAAGTACCTACACTTAAACATTTTCAAGTCACTAATTCACTTCACAAGTTACCAAACTAAACTAAATTCAAAATGAAAAGTTCACATTTCAAGTACCTACACTTCAACATTTTCAAGTCACTAATTCATTTCACAAGTTACCAACCTTTACTAAATTCAAAATAAAAGTTAACATTTCAAGTACCTACACCTAAACATTTTCAAGTCACTAAGTCTCTTCACAAGTTACCAAACTAAACTAAATTAAAAATGAAAAGTTCATATTTCAAGTACCTACACTTAAACATTTTAAAGTTACTTATTCACTTCTCAAGTGACCACACTTAACTAAATTCAAAAAACAAGTTCACATTTCAAGTACCTATACTTAAACATTTTCAAGTCACTTATTCACTTCTCAAGTGACCACACTTAACTATCAAAACACTAGTTCACCTTTCAAGTACCTACACTTAAACATTTTTAAGTCACTAATTCACCTTTCAATTTACCAAACTAAATTAAATTCAAAAATAAAATTCACATTTCCAGTACCTACACTTCAACATTTTCAAGTCACTAAGTCACTTCACAAGTTTCCGAACAACACTAAATTCAAAATTAAAATTCACATTTCAAGTACCTACACTTCAACATTTTCAAGTCACTAATTCACTTCACAAGTTACCAAACTAAACTAAATTCAAAATAAAAAGTTCACATTTCAAGTACCTACAGTTTAATATTTTCAAGTCACTAATTCACTTCACAAGTTACCAACCTTTACTAAATTTAAAATAAAAGTTCACATTTCAAGTACCTATACCTAAACATTTTCAAGTCACTAAGTCACTTCACAAGTTACCAAACTAAATTAAATTCAAAATGAAAAGTTCACATTTCAAGTACCTACACCCAAACATTTCCAGGTCACTAAGTCACTTCACAAGTTACCAAACTAAACTAAATTCAAAATGAAAAGTTCACATTTCAAGTACCTACACCCAAACATTTCCAGGTCACTAAGTCACTTCACAAGTTACCAAACTAATCTAAATTCAAAATGAAAAGTTCACATTTCAAGTACCTACACTTAAACATTTTCAAGTCACTTATTCACTTCTCAAGTGATCACACTTAGCTAAATTCAAAACACAAGTTCATATTTCACGTACCTACACTTTAACATTTTCAAGTCACTTATTCATTTCCCAAGTGACCACACTTAACTAAAATCAAAATATGAGCTCACTTTTCAAATACCTACACTTAAATATTTTCAAATCACTAATTCACCTCTCAAGTTACCAAACTAAACTAAATTCAAAACTAAAATTCACATTTCAAGTATCTACACTTCAACATTTTCAAGTCACTAAGTCACTTCACAAGTTACCAAACTATACTAAATTCAAAACTAAAATTCACATTTCAAGTACCTACACGTAAACAAATCGAAGTCACTAATTCACTTCTCAAGTGACCATGTACCTTAATAAATTGACAACAAAAGTTCGCCTTTCAAGTACCTACACCTAAACATTTTCAAGTCGCTAATTCACTTCTCAAGTGACCATGTACTTTAATAAATTCAAAACAAAACTTGATTGTTAGTCCTAAAGCGTATTTTCTAAGTGACAAGCAAATCAATTGTTGGGTCCTAGGTGATGCTTGTCTAAGTGTTTCACGTAGTATATAGGACCCATAAATCTAAGTTGTGTTTGCCTACGCGATTCATAGAGTACATAAATCCCCGCCCTCGAGCAGTCCACTAATTTGTTATTTATATTAGTGTTTATACAATAATATTATCAAATTATTATGTACAAAATCACACTCAAATTTACCAAAAATATATTGTGGAGCATGTTGAGACAAATAAAATATTAGAAAATTACCAAGATGACTAACATGAGGCTGTCCATATTTCAAACTCATGCACACAAAGCAAACAACATGAGTTCCACAATAACCATAACTTCATAACATCAGCATAAGTTGATAATCCCAGTTTGAATGTTGATAGAATCCAAACTCAAGTCAAAAATTAGTGTTAAAGAAAACAATCATATAAATTTGGGCATTCACAATGTGATAGTGAAAAAATGTAAATAGACATAGAATTAAGAGAATCAAGTCAATCTCATGTCTCGAACGTTACAAATTTGCACTAATAATCTGTCTGAAAACAAAATAAAATGTAGGAGAAGATAATACTATTAAATTTGTATTACGAAAACAAATCTGAGATGGGACGAATTCATAGAATCTGTCATGCATTTTAACACTTTCTGGTGTTATGTAGATGGGAAGCAACAATGCTTGGCAGATATTTTTTTCCTTTCATCGACGCTTCATCGGCGCAGGAGGGAATGGAGAAGAGAGGTGGCGCTTGGTGGAGGCTCGCAGATGCGACTAACGGCTTGCTTGCTGATAACGCTCAAACTACAGCTCTTGTAAGAGTGTAAACGGTCGTTGTCAAATATAGAACCCAACTGGGTTGGGTGTCGAATCCCACAGGGAATACTTGGTCACTAAGTAATCAACGATTATTAGACTTTTGATGAAAGTTCTGTGAATAAAGGGGGGATTTTGTGCGTGCAAATGATGTAAACAAAATAGTTGAGTAAAAACAGAAAATAGAAGAGTAAAACGGAGTACTTGGTAGGTTTTATTCAATGAGAATTGAGAGTTAGGGTTATGTCCACCTTATGAGTTATACGTATCTATTGACTATAAGTTATGCAGAATTCAGACATGCATGCGCTTATAGAGAATCGTATTCTATGGTAAATCCAGGCGTCTTTCGACCATCAAGGACTATTTCACTTTAACTCTTTCGAGCTTAAAGCGTATCTAATGGTACAAATTCTCCAAGAGGTTAATCCAGTTACGGAACTAACTTTTAAACAGGGGTTGGTGCCCTATTTCCTTGACATTCTCTCTTTTTCAGACATGTAACTTTTCTTGCGAACAAGTTAATGCTATATCGGCGTATTCTATATGTTTGCAACCACAAGAATTCAATTAAGATGAAGAGAGTAATGATATAAGCAGCATACGCATCAAGAATTCTCAAACTCATAGCAATATATAGTATCTCATAAGGCTTCCATAGCCCTAATAGAGAAGTTTAGCTATTCATGAGTGCAACGGAAATCACAATAGACATTATCATCATACCAAAATAAAAATCTAACGTGAAGTATGCTTTGGTAGTGCTTGTGGCGTGAATTCCTTGCAAATAGCGTTTCTCTTGTCGTGAAATTTAAAAGTTGAATAGATGAAAGAAAATTGTCAGAAATAAGAATTAATTGAAAGAGAATGAATGCTAAAGTTCAGCAAAATAGGGTTTTTATAACACCCATATCCTATTCCTACTAAGCTACTGCATACTTATCCTAATCCTACTAGGTTACTTAATCCTTATCCTACTCCTACTAAGTTACTGCTGATCCCTAAGTCTTTGGAAATGCTGTTTTTGCCCCGGACAAGTTTTCCATGTGTCACTTTCAGTCCATAGGCGTCCAAACGCTGCTTTCCTTCTGTCGTGAAGCTTCCTTTGGCGTCAAGTTATCCATAAAATGCTGAAATCTTCATCATTTATACCTGAAAACTTGCTAATCACATTGGTTAGCTCACTTACAGGAAAAAGGACTAAAAGTGCATGAATTATATATTTTGTCCTTAAAACTTAGCTAAAATATGGGTGAATTAAGGTGCTTTAGGCGTGTAAATACGCCTAACATCACTTGCTGGCTGGTCGTTGGGCTGGCTGCCAGTGCAGGTAGCGGATAGAGGAGATGATGAGAGGCAGCAGCGGTGACACTAGTTTGACCATTTAGAGAGAGAGAGAAAAGAGAAAGGAGAGAAAAGGTGCAACTTATTTTCTCAAAAATAGGAAAATAATTTAGGGTTTTAGGTATTAGGGTGTTATATATATGAACAATAAGATTTTATCTCAACCGTCGATCGCATGAGATCAATGGCTGTGAATAAAATTTAGAAAGGGAGGAAAAATTGACAAAAAATTAGGCTAGAATTGATATTTATTGGATATAAAAAATGACTAAAAATAAAACAAATTGGGAAATTAAATTGAATTAGGGCTGCTATTTTAATAAATATACTACTGACGTAATAATAAAAATGAGAAAAATAATAAGATGTTGATATTAAAATAAACTATGTATGTCAAATCAATGTTACATAAAAAATGTTATCTAAGATCTTTGACAATAAAATTTGAAGTAAATCAATAATAATAAAAATAATACTAATAATAATATAATGTATTTGTAAATTATGAATGTGAATATTTGTGAAACTAATTTAATAAATATTAATAAAATATTATATTTAAATTATATAAAATATAAAATTGCTTGAAAAAAATAAATTATCTACTTAGAAATCATCATTGCGACACGTCGGTATTTATTTGATATCAAAATAATAAGTAAAATATATCAATATTCAAAATTAATAATTTTGGTAAAATAGCAGCCTTAAAGGAGCATCAACAGGTCAAAATTGGATGTCAACACTACAATAGCAGGAATATATTTTTACTAGAATTTACCACCAAATATTTTGACCGTTTTAGTCCCAAATAGTATCGAAAAATATTTTATAAAAATAAAAATAAAAAAGTAAGTTTTCCGACTGAAGTAGTTGAAAATTTGCGACTAATTTTTTCTAGTCAGAAAATAGTGAATTTCTGATAGTGATCGATCACATACATGATTTTTATTACCCCATAATATACATCAATTAGTTTATCTTATATTATTATACCTTCAACAGTATACTATATATCACCTTGATCGATCGATCGCATGATACCAATATATTCAATATTTAACTGAATATAATTTGTTAGCTTTAATTTTGACTACTATTACGTACATCAGTACACAAGAGATATACATACATATATATATAAATGTAAGCTTTGAACTACGCACTACGTACATCACTGCATAATATCTATATCTATATCTATATCTATATCTATATCTATATCTATATCTATATCTATATCTATATCTATATATATATATTTATATACCTATACATACACATACACATACACATAAACACTATCGACTATCAAGTTCTAAATATGTACTATATACATCACATACGTACACGAGTATATTACCCCGTAATATAACTTCAATGTACAATATATTATTATTTCGATTGTTTCAAATCAAGGTATTCAATATGTTTGGATAGATTCTGGTAGTTTTTTACTACATCGTTCATCGATCTATCACTAAATAATTTTCTTTTTTATTTTTTTAATTCCAAAAGTGACCACTTATGATCGCTTTTATAGAATATTTTAAATTTAATTTTGAAAATAAAACTAACCACAAGTGGTTGGTTTTTAAGAAATTAAATTTTTAATATAAAAGCGACCACAAGTGGTCAATTTTATAGAAATATTTTTTATTTAATTTTTAAATAAAACTGACCACAAGTAGTCTCAATTTATTTTTCATTTTTTAATCTAAAAGCGACCACAAGTGGTTGATTTCTTAAATAATTTTCTTTTTTATTTTTTTTAATTGCAAAAGCGACCACAAGTGGTCTCTTTTTAAAAATAGTTTTTAATTAAAATTTTAAAATAAAAGTGACCACAAGTGGTCACGCTTTTTAAATTATTTTCTGATGTAGTATTTTAAAATAAAAAAATGACCACAAGTGGGTTTTTTTTTTTTTAAGAAATAATAATTGATATAAAAATTCTTGAAATGATTATTTTGGAATTTAAAAATATAAAACCGACCACATATGGTCATTTTTTTTAATTATTTATTTTTTAAAAAAATTGAAAAACCGACCACACGTGGTCACTTTTATTGCAACCACAAGCTATGGTCGTTTTTTTGTGGTCAAAAAGTAGTTTTTTTTAGTAGTGAATCTGGAGAAAATGATAGCACAACCTCTGAGCCATCACAAGACAAGTCGACTATACACCCTCTGGAGTGGACTTCCACAATAGAACCAGTGAAATTGAGTGTTCCAAGAGAGTGAAAACATGATGCTAGATTTCCAAATAAATTCATCATTAAAAATCCGGATGATAGGGTGCAAACAAGAGAATTATTGAGAAAATAAGCGTATGTTGCCCTTGTATCTTAAATTAAACCAAAGAAAACCGATGAGGCCCTCAAAGATGAATCATGGGTCAAAGCTATAATGGAAGAATCGGACCAGTTTGGATTTTGGTTGAAAGACCAAGAAACTACTCGGTAATAGAACTAGACCGGTCTAAAGTAAAAAATTGAATGAAGACGGTAAGGTTATCAAAAGTAAAACCAGACTTGTAGCTCAAGGCTATTCCCAATAAGAAGGTATTGATTATGATGAAACCTTTTCCTCCGTGGCAAGGTTAGAGTCAATTATGATTTTATTAGCTTTTGCTGCTTTCAAATATTTTAAGCTATATCAAATGGACATCAAAAAGTCCTTCTTAAATAGTTTTATTCATGAAGAAGTTTTTGTAAAACAACCTCTAGGGTTTGAAAATCATTCGTATACAAATCATGTTTTCAAATTGCCAAAAGCACTCTACGGTCTCAAACTAGCTCCAAAAGCTTAGTATGAGAGACTGAGTACTTTCTTACTAAATAATAATTTTCAAAGAGGTAAAATTGATACAACTCTGTTCATACAAAAGTTTGATTCAAATTTTTTTATCAAGCAAATTTATGTTGATGATATCATTTTTTGTAGTTCTAACATCTCTGTGTGTGAAAATTTTGCTAATTTGATGAAAGGAGAATTTGAAATGAGTCTTATAGGTGAGATTACTTTCTTATTGGGATTAGAAATCAAGAAAACTACCAAAGGTACTTTCATCAGTCAATCCAAGTACATGAAGGAGCTTATAAAAAAAATCGGTATAGAAAAAAAAAAAACCTATGAAACTCCAATGAGTCCATCCACAAGCCCTGATCAGACTCGTTTAGAAAGAATATTGATAAGAAAATATACTTGTGAATGATAAGATCACTACTCTACTTGACTGCCAGTTGACCAAACATCATGCTCCGTGTATGTAAGTGTGCCAGGTTCCAGTCGACTCCCGAAGACTCTTATCTGACTTCGGTCAAAAGGATCATCTGATACCTCATAGGAACTCAAGACGTTGGACTATGGTACCATGCTTTTCCCATTTTGACTTAATTGGATATTCAGATGCTGATTTTGCAGGTGATAAAAATGATAAGAAAAGCATTAGTGGAACTTGTCAAATTCTTGGTGATGCCCTAATTTCATGACATAGCCAGAAGCAAACTTAAGTTGCCCTTTCAACAACTAAAGATGAATACATAGCCATTGGAAGTTGTGGCACTCAAATTTTATGGATTATGTATCAACTACTTGATTTTAATTTGTCTTTTGAATCTATTCCCCTATTGGGCGAATACACCAGCGTTATTAGTCTATCTAAATATACTGTGCATCATTCTAGGGAGAAACATACTGGCAGATATTTTTACAAAACCCCTATTAGAAAAAAGATTTTGTTACCTTAGAAAGTGACTTGGTATTCTTATTATTAATAATTTATGAGCTTTATTTTTGGACAAAATTTTTTTTTTACCTGCTCCAATTTTATTGTCAGATTTTTTTTCACAAAATTTGTTTTCAAAAGGGAAGTCATCATTACTCTCACCATTTTTTCACGCCCCTTTTGCCACCTCTACAACTCTTTACCTTCCCAACACTTCTCTGACTACCACCCTTTCACTTCCATCAGTCACCCTTTTTCCCACACTTGTTCGTCTTTCCCATCCTTATCTTTTCTAACAATTGCATACATCCTCCTCCTCCTCAAGTCCTCTTGACCATCCTCTCCTCTCTCTATATATGTCCCATTTTAAAAATTCATCCTTTCTTTTCTTCTATGATCAGAACCCATTCTACGGCAAACATGTACAAATCTCTTCCCAAAGCCCTCTTTGACAACCCTGTTCTTCTCTCTAAATCCTCTGATGAATCCTCAATAGGATCTTAATCAACTCTCATCAAGATATGTCATCCTATTTGTAGTCTAGCTCAATCCAACAAGAAACCTCATCCAAACCCTCTTCACTCCCTCCCTCCAGAGGACATAAAAAAAATTCTAGACATACCCTCACAAAAACAAATTCCCCGACTTTAAAAGTCGCTCCATTGTGCCCGATCGCATTATCAATCTTTGTAAATTAAAATATTTCTTATGTAATATCAGTCACTTCTTTAAGTCTCAAGTATTGTCCCTTGTCTTTCATCTCTATGGACTTCATGTTTAACAGGATCCAGTTAACATATTTTATGCAAATCTTCGCCTCTCCCTTGATAGTGGTGAACTCGAGACTCTTGTTCTTTGTACAAGAATCATTGTGAATGAATTTCTGTTTGAAAATACATTTGATACAAAGTTCTCTGGTAACATCTGTTTTATTAATGGAAAATGGCTCGATGGTTTTGATGTCGGCTTTAAAAGAGCCAAAAGAGTTTTGTCAGACCCTGTTTTTGTTTCGACCAATTTTGGTCCCCTGTCTCTCTGTTTTAAGTTTTGCATTATTTCTCACATAATTACTACTACGTTGATTCCTTAGAATGGATCTCTCAGCAATATTACCATTCATGATATTTCTGTACTATACTTTCTGGGTAATAAAAACAAAATCAATTGGGCAACTTGGATCCGTGAGTACATGCTTAAAAATGTAGCCAAAGTTCATGCCTCTGTCAGTTTGCCACATGGCATGCTCATTGCTCAGATTCTTCAGTATTACTCAATTGATCTATATGCTTACCCCACCAGTGGAGGTTGTTGCCACTTATGACTCTAAGATGTTTGCCAGTATGATATATGTCCTGGTTTAGGATGAATGGTACAAGAAGGATTTTTCCCGGGCAAGGTCAAAACTTTCCAAGGTAAGAAAATTTGTTTCTAATCCTATGATTACTATCTTGAAGGAATTGGAGGAGATTAAGGATCGGTTCAAATCCATCGAGGAAAGTGTTGCGCTGCTGTAGGAGTTGACTTTGAAACTTCTAGACCTTGGGAAAAGCACCATCACAGATATAGGCGTGGTTGGTTGTCTCTTGAGGGGTTTAAGTAGGAGGGTATAAAATTTTTTACTCTGGTGTTCACCCAAATGGATTCCCTCAAGGCCCAAGTCCACTCCTCTAATAATGATCTAGCTATTTTTATTCAGAACTCCTATTTATCCTTCTTTAAAAATATTGAAAAATCATATGACACCTTCTATCATAACAAGCATAATACTTTGACCTACTTTCTCAAGAAGTGATGAACAATGCTGACTTTATTTTCATTCAAAAGGGGGTCCTATCCCTTTTTTTGATGGGTTGTAAGATTATTTTTAACATATTATCTACTACATTTCTTATTCTATCTAGTGTTTGATAGATAATAGATTATACATATCTGATGCTTGTCTATTGTTTCTTTTTTCTATTCTTTATTATTATGCAAAAAGAAGGAGAAAGACAGAAACATGAAGAAATCAAAAAGCACCTACCTATTAGTGGGAACAAGTCGGCTACCAATGAATTAAAGTCGACTGATACTCAAGAAACTTGGAGCAGCAAAATTGTATACAAGTCAAGGGGAGCAAGCTGACTACTATGACAGATAAGGAAGTTAAATGATGTTTACACTTGTTTGTCATTATCAAAAAGTGGGAGATTGTTAGTCTCCTATATTTAAGTTTTAATAATGACAAACTAATAAGGGGACTTTTGCATGATATTGAAAGATCGCTAATGATGGAAGGATATCTCACAGAAAGATATGACAGATCAAAGAAGGCTAATTGAACATAGAAGTAAGCAAGAGAGCGGGCTCTAAAAATACAAGGGCATCCAATCATGAAGATCCATGGCCATGACATCTACAAAGTGTGGTAAGAAAATCAAGCATTTGAATTAAAGGAAGAAGGTTCACAATCCCAAAATCATTGCAAATCAAATCAATCAGGAATTAGAACAAAATAAAGGAAGACCACAATCTCTACATGGACATATATGATATGGACATGTATTGCTGTGGAAGTTGCACCACGTATAGACATATTTGATATGGAAATACTTTATAGTGCCATCTCTCAATTAAGGAATCAATTCAAATACTTGAAAAGAAATCTCTTGGGTTTTCTCTCAAGAAGCAACGATAGAGGAAGGTAGAAACTATAAAAGAATAGACAAAAGACTGAAGCAGGCACGCAACTTTAAGGAGAAACCTCAAGGTGTCTCAATCTTAGTCTCACAAAGCTTTGAAATTTTTATATAAAGAATAAGATCAAGTCAACTTTGTAATATAAACTAAAGCTATGTCACAATATCTAACGAACAAAATATGTCTTCGAAACTTGTTTCTCATCATTATACTCGAGCCAACATTGAAAGATCTAAGAAAACATTGAAACCCAAGGAGACTGGAAGTAGTCACCACATTGGTGTTCCGAGCCAGGATACATCTTCATGTTCTTTACTTTAAATTTAGTTATTCATTTATATGTTTGTTTCAAGTCTAATCTGTTTTGTGAAGTATACTGATCTGCAGGTAAGTCAACTATGAGTAGTCAATAGTTGACTCACAAAATTTTTGAATTTATCCCCCCTCTTAAATTTTATGATACGCCCTAACTAATGAATTGTATTATTATTTACATCCTAATATTTACTCTTCTCAACAATGACAACTTCAATAAAAATAAGGTCAAGTGTCTTCTCACCTCACACAATTTATCACTAATTTGTTGAGCATTAAACGTATCAACCTTTGCTCTCAACTCAACTTTTAAGTTGTGAATGTCCAAGTCAAACTTTTCAACCTCTTGGATAAGTTCATCTCTTTCTCTCATAAAGTGTGTTATCCTATTTACAATTGTCTTAAGGCAACTCTCATATTCCTTTAAAAATTTTCTGCAAGGATCCATACTATAAAAAGCACAAGTATTATTAGAATCATCATAATCAGGGCTCAAGGGAGAGATATAACACTTAGAACAATCTTTCTATTTACCAAGGGTCACATAACCCATTCCGTTGGATCAACTAATTTGAACAATATTTTCATAGTTGGGGTCCTCCATAAATAAGACAAGGATCAATAAAAGATGAGTAAATATTAAGAATAGCAAATTACTACCCCAAAAAAGAATAATTATGCATAAGTAAAATAAAATATATACAAGCAGTTAAATAAATAAAAAGAAAAAGTATAACCTTGATGAATAATTAATTTCTAAGTCCCCAACAACGGCGTCAAAAACTTGTTGCGGCCAAACCCACATGCAAGTGTAGGCTATCATACAAGTAATAAAGTATCTCTTATGAGCCGGATGCCGAACCCACAAAGGCTTGTCAATTAACTATTTTACTAAATAAAACTGTTCCTTATTATTTATTCAAGAAGTAAATCCCAAAAAGTGTATTTATAAATTTATAAAACTAAAATAATAAATAGAAAATAACTAATGAACAATTAAACAAGAGAAGAGCATATTTTATGCAATCAAGGAATAAATCGATCTAGAATTACGGATTCACTAATAATCATGTAGAATATCAATTTCATCAACTTATTTGATTATCTAGTTGTTGATTTACAGGGTTGGTTATATGATTATGGTCTTCCGAGCCTCTTATCGTCTCTCCGAATTGGCCTCACAACTACATTATTAAGCAGGGATGTGATAACCCTATCCGAATGCATTTATATATCTTTCCATTTAGTAACCAAGTAAGGAAAATATACGTATATTTCTATCCTCTCCACAAATCAATTCTTTGTTTTACCTAAGTAAAGTTTTACTCTGTATATTCTTCATTCTATCTTACCGATTCTCCTTCGGGATTCACAATAAGAATATAAATTTATTTTAATGGTAGCAAAGCATTAAAATAGTAAGCACAAGAATATAAGAGCAACTATAATGATAATTAAATAAATAAAATCAAGAGACACTAACCAATCATTTAGTTAGCTACCATAATCCTAGAACAAGAAGCTTACTGCACATAGATATAGAGAAATTACAATAAATCATTCAAAGAAAAGTATAAAAATAAATAATAAAGGAGAAGAAAAGAAGAAATCAATTTTCTCCAGCCTCCACGATGGCTTCTAGCTCTCTCTAGGCCAAAAGTTATGTAAAAATTAATTTTATGGAGTATTTATAGGTGTAGGAAAGAACCTTAAATAAAATAACTGTTTCCAAAATAGACTAAAAAAATGGAATGCAAGGAGTCTGTCTTATGGAGAGACACTGGAATGGGCCACACTTTAAATTTCTTTCAAGGATCACTTTTGAATAAAATATTAAGTTTATTTTATTAAGATGCTTGCTTGATTTTCTTCTATAATTTTTCAACTTTTATTCGCTTTAGTTTCAAATCTTTTCATCTTCACGCCACTTTAATCCTACACATTAAAATATAATATTTGGTATAATCCATAAAATTAATGCTCAATAAAGACAAACAAAAATACCAAATATGAGACAAATAATAATAAAAAATATATAATTTTAGCTTAACATCAAACATCAACAAATATTGTAACATAAATGAAAATCTTCTATTTATAATTATAATTTTCGGATTGAATTTTTAGGAATAATTCATATCTTTTTTTATGAATTATTGTGATACGATCAGTTAGGTCAATAAATTTTCACTAACCATGCAGTGTTAAATTATCCATCTATCATTTTTTCTATTTAATCCGTAAAGGAAATGATTTTTTTTATTTACATTTAAAAATAAAATAATTTATTTTTTTAAATTTATTCTTCATAATATAATTATAACATATAAATATTGATGGTTTTGAATGGGGTAAAATCACGTTAGGACACGTGGCACGATTCGGGTAAACAACTTGAAAAGTGTAACACGATTACGAGAGCCTAAATCGTAAAAAGGGTTCTCTTGAGGAAGTGGTAGTAAATACATTCGCTTGTAAAGAGCAAGAGAAGGATTGCCCGACATCTTTGGTGACATAACACAAACAATAAACAGGGGATAAGAATGTCAAGAACTTTAGGGGTGTGGACGAGTCCAAACAGAGCAAAGTATCAGGTGAATATTAGCTGAACCACTAACAAATCAAACAAGTGGTAAATTATAAATAGTCGTTCTTACTCACTTGTAAAAGGATTGCTTCCTCACTTTCAATCAATATATTAGTTTTTACTTGGTCTTCAAGCTTTTCTAAATATAGTCCTATTAATTATGAACTGTAATTATGTGTATTAAAATTATTTAAATTTATTTATATGAGGATATTTATAATGTATATGGGTATGTTTTGATGTTAATTAGGATAAAAAAAATTGTTAAATTGATTTACTGAAAAACAATTGAGTCTTATAAATAAATGTCTACTATAGACTTACTCTATTTCTTTTTATTTTATTTTAGTCTAAAACTACCCCACCCAACTAACAATATCCAAACCCAGTCTAACTACACTAAATTAATTAGCCTATCTAAAATATCCATATCATAAAAATCCAACGAAATTAGAATTTCCTATCCTCGATGAACCCGCCTCTTAGACTATTGGACAATGGTACTTTTCAATTATAACGACCTGAAAATTTGATGAAATATGTGTTTCTATGTGATTTAACTATTTTACCCCTTCCTATAGTTGCATTGTGGTATTTTTAGGGTGTGGGGGTGATTGATACGATTCCTAATGCATTTTGGTGACCTCTGGGTGATATTGTGGTTTTTGATGGCTTTGAGAGCATTATTATGGAACATTGTGGTTATCTTTTGATATGTGTGATGGATGACTGAATGGACTATGTCAGCAACTCTGAAATATTAATTTTAGGATTGGAAGACCTTTGGTTTGGGCCCGAGTGCACCCAAGCTCATTTCGATCTATTGGTCAAAAAGTTGGAAAAATTAGAAATATGAGTATGGGACCCACATTTAATAAAAATGACCTCGTATGAAAAATTCAACTTTGCCAATGCATCTGGAACATCGATTTTAGGGTAGTAACTTGTTTGGTCTGGTTTACGGCTTTTTAATGTCATTTCGACCCTCGATTTAGAAAATTATGATTTTAAGTTTTGGGGGTCAATTATGTGAAAACGACATCTTTTTTGAAAATACGATTTTGCCAGTGCATCTCAAATATTGAATTTGGTGGGGTTACATAGTTCATTTATGGAAATCAGATTCTAAACAAATCCCGAACACCTTGTCGAAGTCCGTTTTGGACTTAGAAAAATCTTGTGCACAAAGGTTAAATCGCATTTGGTGCATGTGTTTTATGCCTTAAAGGGGTAAATTATATGTGATGATGCATTTTATGTTCTATTGCACCAGATAACTTGGTGTGACATATAAATAACCCCTTTTACCTGAATTTTGCTTATTTTTCACCTTGCCTTTTGAGAGATAAATCATAAGATAGTGCGAGAGCTTAAAAGTGAAACTTGTGGGTGCTTGGGAAGATATATTAACATCTTCTCAATTTGTTTTTTTTTACAGATTTAAGGTGAGATTTCATTTTTTTCTTACTTTAATTCTTGATTCATTATTCAAAAACCTCCAAAAACCTTATTACTTGATTTATCCCCCAATTTCACTCCTTTTTATCAGAATAATGTTCCTAATACTATAATTACTTATTTTTCCTTGATTTCATCTTTAAAACATCTTCGATTGTTGATTTTAAAATGGATTTCAAAGGTTTTACCTGATAAAAACTGAAAATAATTTTTCTTTGATTTGAACCTTTTTTTTGACACAATTTGACTTGGGTTTTATGCTGTATATTTCTAAAGGAATGGGAAACGTGATTATAAAGTAAAGTTATAATTTTGCCCTTTTTTTTAAAAACCTATTTCGATAGTCCGTTTTGACCCCGAACCAAAACTAGGAAATATGGGACCGTTGGCTTTGTTTTAATGCATGAATTTCATATTTATGTGTTTTATTTGATATTGATATCATTTTTAGAAGTAAGGTTGCGGATCATAGCAGAAAAATTTTGGCCTTCTAGCTAAGTTATGGCTTAACTCTTTAGACTGGGCTGGATAGTTAATTTGTATACAAAAATGTATGTTAAGGGTTGAAATTAATCATGAAATAAGGATATCTATATATTGTGGAGGGGGCCTAAATATGATATACTTATTGAATCTGAGATATTATGTGATGTGTGTGACCGTGTGGGGTCTTGTGTTATGACCAATAGCCTTGAATACAAGAGAATAATTGTATTGCATTGTTAAAATGTCTATTGTGGTGACTTTAGCGTATTATGATATATTCATACTTTGTGGACATTTGACTCATGTGGAAAATCCATGGATAGTGAAAATAGTGAGTGAATATTGGCTCACGTTGTTGTGGAATTGTAATATTATGGTTGGTTGTGGAAATACTTCATAAGGATTGATTTTGGATATATATCATGTGGATTGGTTGTGGAAATACTCATTTTGAATGTTGTGAATCTTGCATCATCATTATCATGTCATCATATGCATCATTCACTTGTTTGTTTTATTGCTTTATATTTATTTATTGTCATGTATGCGTACTTGATTTGTGTCTTATGTTATGTATGTGCTTTAGAAACACTGGAAATACTAGAATTACTGGAAATATTGAAAACTCTGAAATTACTGGAAATATTGGAAACATTAGAAATACCTAATATTGCTCAAGGTTGTGTGCTAATCTCAAGGTTGTGTGTCAATTTCATGGTTGCGTGCCAATCCCAAGGATGTATGCCAACCTCATGCATCATCATCATCATCATTATATTATTATTATTATTATTATTATTATTATTATTATTATACATTGAATTTGAATTATTGTGATTTGATTTCCATATTGACTTGTTATATGTCTACTTGTTCTATATCCTGTTACTTATACTTGACAATCCTTTATATACATGTTCATCTCTATTTATACTTTCGTGTGATATAAAGTATACTTGTTTTATACTTGCTTAATTGTTATTGTATTTGTGATATATATATATATGAACTATTAGTTCAAGTGGTGTGGGCTACCGTTGTGGGATATTTTTTCACTGCAGGTGAAATGCCCTTAGTGTGTATTTTGTGTACTTTATTTTCTACTTTGCTCGGTTGGCCGTTGATACCACTGAGTACAAGTGGATTGTACTCACTCCTACTGTACTCTTCTGGTGCAGATTCAGGTTCGAGCGTGCCCCACGTTGCTTGATTCAGGTGATTATTAGAGCTTTCATTGTATTTGATGATTTTCAGGCATCTGGACTTCTTCTACTACCTTTCTCTATAGACTATGTCTTTATTTTTATTTCAGAGATAGAGTTTCTCTTGTATATGGATATATCATCTTTATCTTTGGATTTGAGTTGTATTAGATATGTTCTTATACTATAGACACTTGGTTTTAGGTATTATGGTTACATTTTATATTTCTTTCCGTATTTATTATACTTGTATGGTTTGGATTTATTCTAGTAGCCTTATCTTGGGGTTCTTTCTATTCTTTTACCCTTTGTGTATTGATTTGTGTGATAGGTTTACTTGTAAAGGTTCGTCTCGATATGTGCCATCATGACCCTTGTATTTTTAGGTTGTGAAAAATTGGTATCAGAGTAGCCTGGTTTCATTGGTCTCAACGGTGTAAGAATGAGATGTCTAATAAAGTCTCACTAAAACACCTAGACTTAGAACCATTGAGAAACTTCATCTTTTGGTGTCACTGTAGTGGGTACGACTAGGGGATTAAGTCATACCCCTTGGATATGAGTTGTATCCTTGTCCTCTTCCCCTCTCGTGTCCTAGGCAGTGTGGTGAGGGTCAGTCACTGTCCTAGGTATGAGTGACCCTCCCTTCAATAGTACCTAAGGGTATGATCCATACCTAGGTGAGTCGTATAGGGGATTCATGAGTTTTGAAGTGGACTATTTTGGGTATGGTTGTTGTGTACGAGTTGGGGTGAGTCATGCCCTTTGGATGCAATTCAAAGGTGCATGGTCATACCTTTAACAGTATGTGTGACCTCGAAGAATCTCGAGGTATGAGTTAGGGTACCACTCGTACCCTAGGGTATGACTACTTAAGTGAGTCGTATAATGAGTCGTACCCCTGGATGAGTTCAATTTTTAGCTTTTAACTAAGGTCCTTGTGCTCATTTCCAATGTTGGAAACCCTTATCCCTCTTATTTTATAAGATTGTGTAGCCTCTTAAACATCCATTTTCATGGATTAAACACCCTAAATACTCTCTCAAGTTCATCTTTTAATAATTAAAGGCTAGGGTTTTAGAGTGGTCTTCAAGAGGCAAAGGGGAGTCAATGTTCTTGTTGATTCATCGTGTTCAAGGCATTTACCTCTTCCCCTTTCTAAATAACTCTAAACCCATGTATTTCACACTTGAATTAGTAATTATACATGGTGTTTTTTAAATCAAGTGTAAAGAGGCTTTGTTGCCTAATAATGAATAATGAAGATTCTTTCTTAGACTTATGTTTATACATGTTATTGATGGAAGTCTACACACGTGAATGCTTGTTGTGTCTGGTCTAACATGCAGGTCGTGAGTAACCCTAGTCTTGCTGATTTCTACTATGAAATTGTCCTTGGTAAAGGTATGTACACAAGGTGTTTGTGATAATGTTTAAGTGAGGTATCTAGTTACATGATGATGATTCTTTGAACTAGGGCAATGGCCCAATATATATGAATACTTGATAAATGATACTGTGAAGGTAAAATGAGCCATGCATTGTGTAATTGATGACCTTGATAGTTTGATAAATAAGAAGGGAGTTAAAGTCCCTAACATGAAAATAAACATGAATTGTGTGTTGAACTAAATTGTGGTATAGAATTGCTAATGAAGTGTGTAAGGGTTTTAAAGGTCTTAAGGACCATAATTTGAATTGTATGATTAGTTGAATTAGGGCATTGGCCTATTGAAATGGTTGAGCAATGAAGGATCCCATGAAGACCATGCAGTCATGTATGGTGTTGAATTGGCTAAATGGGTTAAAGTCCTTATGTGTGGATTTGAATGTATGTGGATATATGGAAAAAGGGTTAAAGTCCCAGTGTTGACTAATGATAGTCGTGATGGCTTGAAGTTAAAGACCCTTGCTTAATAGAATCAGTTGTGGTTAAAGTCCCTTGCATAATGAGATCTCATGAGGTCGATGTGCCTCACCAAATAAATTACCTTGGGGTTAGGTCCCCTATCTAATGTGGCATAAGGTTAGAGTCCTTTTCTAAATGTATGAGCATGTCTTTAGAGTCCCTTGCTTGAATGAATGTTTGTGAGTGTTAGAGTCCCTCACTTATATGAATATGTGTGAGTGGTTAGAGTCCCTCACTTAAATAGATGTATATGTGGTTAGAGTCCCTTACTTGATGATATGTGAATATGGTTAGAGTCCTATGCCTAATGATAAATTCTTGAACCTATAAGTGTAGAAGGTTGGAGCCCTCTATTGCTTGTATGATGAATGAGTGCTTCCAACGTGTTGATAAATCTTGTTCCCTTCGTTAGCATGTGGTATGTCTATATATATGGATAAGGTTATGAATGAGATTGAATATGATATATTGCTTGTTATTGAATGATGATGCTATTTTATCCTTATCCTTGAGTTACATGCTTGCGTTTCAAATGCTAACCATCTCCGGACGCTATGTCTCCTTGCAACATAGTGTCCAGAGCATCTTCTTCTCTTCCTGCACAGTGATTAGTTGATTGAAGCAGTTCGTGCATTGACTACGTAATGTTGATCTTCCTTATTTTGGAAGATATTCCTTCTTGGTCCCCTATCTTCAGACTTAGTCTCATTTTGACTTGGTTTTGCTATTGTCGGGGTCATGTTCCAAAATATACATTTCTAAACTTTGGTTTGTATAGAGGTATTGTGGATAACTGTGGACTTGGGTATATAAGCTAGTATGTTAACATTTATGAAATGGTTAGACATTGTTTAAGCTATGACTTATAGTGTGTTTTTTGCTATCTCATTTTATGGTCGAGATTTACCCGAACCATGTGGTTGATATGATGATTGTTATGGGTTATCGGGTCTACCTCCGATTCATATAGGCTTGAGGTGCCCATATGACATGGCTTGATTTTAGGGTGTGTCAAGTTGGTATTAGAACCAGGTTCATGGTCAGTTGGATATCTCAATACCATGTCGAGTATAGTCTCTTTTATGGGTATGAAGAGCGCCATACTTATAAAAGAGGAGCTATGAGACATCTTAGGAAAATGTTTCCCTTTCTTGTGTTTCAATCTCAAGCTATAGAGTCTAAGGTCTAGGATTCTTTTGATTTTTGTTTGCTATTTTTTAGATCATTTCTCTAAGGAAATTTGAGACTCCGGCAAACCCTTCTGAGGGTCCTATGGATGAATCTCATCCAACTTCTGGAGTTTGAACCCAAGCTAAGGCTGCGGCATCCGACCATCTTCATAGGGTTCCACCTATCCCCTCCAACCCCGACTATGAGAGTGACATTCTTATTCTGTCACCTCAAGTGGATGCTTCTAATGCCGAGTTTTGTCACTCTATCAACCTCTATACTCAATTAGTAGCTTCTCAAGCAGAGCATGGTGCTCCAGCTATGTTTCTTTGGAGGCCATAAAAATTGGCCAATTTATGAAATTGAGCCATCCTATGTTCTCCAGTACGAAGGTTGAGGAGGATCCTCAAGTTTACATTGATTAAATGGAGAAGATCGTTTGAATTAGGAATGATTTTGAGATTAAGTCCATTGAGCTTGCTTTCTACCAATTGAAAGATGTAGCATACCAATGGTACGAGTGGTGGGATTTGTCTAGAGGTGTTGATGCTAGTCCCATCATATAGGAGGAATTTTTTGAGGCTTTCTTAGACTGCGTCTTTTCTCAAGAGTTGAGAAAGGCAAAGACAGAAGAGTTTGTTAGCTTGAAGCAAGGAAGGATGTATGTTCAAGAGTATTCCTTGAAATTCCATTAATTGTCAAGGTATTCTCCTGAGATGGTTTATAGCGTAAGGGCTAGAGTGCATAAATTTCTCTTGGATTGTTCGGTGAGTTAGTCCTTAAGAGCAAGACAACTTTTTTTGATTGATAACATGGATATTTCTAGGTTGATAGTGTATTTGTAATAAGTGAAAGAAGAGAAAAAGAAGAAAGTTGAGTATAGTGAGAGGCAAGGAAAGAAATTTAGGCCTTCTAAGCGTAGTGGTGGTGATGGTTGCAAGTGGCCACTAAATAAATGGGGGAGTTCGAGTTCTTTCTCCTCGGATAGTGTTCGCTCTCCTTACCCAAAAGTTTTAGGTGATCATCGAACTTAGTTCAGTAGTGGGTCCCAGGCACAGGGTGCCCAATTCTAGGCTAGTGGTGCCTTGTCAGCTCGACCTCCCCCTCTTTGTAGGTTCTGTGGTCAGATTCATCATGGTCAGTATGAGAAGAGGAGAAGCAGATGTTTCCATTATGGTCAGATTGGATATATGCAGCGTGATTGCCCCTCTCTAGCAGCTTCTTGGGCCATCAATGCCCTATTTCTACTCTATCTACTCCCACATCAAAGGGTACTATGTCTGCCTCTGCTTATATTTTTGGTACCGGCGCTGGCTGGAACCGCTTGTATGTACTTACTACTCGCCAGGATTCTTAGGTATCTCCTATTATTGTCACGGGTATGTTGAGACTTTTCTCCTGTGATGTGTATTATTTGCTTGATCTAGGGTCTACTCTTTCTTATATGACCCTACATATGGTTGTGCATCTTAATTATGGTCTCGAGAGTCTGTCGATTCTTTTTTTTATTTCTACCTTGGTTGAAGACCCTGTGGTGCTTAAAAGGGTCTATAAGGGGCGTTTTTATCATTTTGTTTGAGTTAAGGATTCTAACTTGAAAGAGCCTTCTCTAGAATCTGTTTTCGTGTTAATGAGTTTCCCGACAATCTTTCTGGTGTTCCTCCCGATAGTTAAATTCATTTTGGGATTGATCTTATTTTGGATACTCGTCCGATTTTTATCCCTCGTTATAGAATGGCTCCGGTGGAGCTAAAAAAGCTTAAGGAGCAATTAAAAGACCTCTTAGATAAAGGTTTTATCCTCCTTAGTATGTCTCCATGCGATGCTCCTATTTTTTTTGTGCGCAAGAGGGATGGTTCCCTTCGTATGCATATTGATTATCGTCAGTTGAAAAATGTGACCATAAAGAATAAATATCCTCTTCCTAGGTTGATGATTTGTTTAATCAACTTCAGGGTGCGAAGTGTTTCTCTAAAATTGATCTTATATCGGGCTATCATTAGCATAAGATTAGGGATGTCGATATCCCTAAGACTACCTTTAGAACCTGGTATGGTCACTATTAGTTTTTTGTAATGTCTTTTGGGTTGACCAATGCCCCAGCGGCATTTATGGACTTAAGGAATAGGGTCTTTCATCCGTTCTTGGACATGTTTGTCATCATCTTCATTGATGATATCTTAGTCTATTCCAAGAGTGAGGAAAATCATGTAGATCGCCTCCATGCCGTGTTGCAAACTTTAATGGACCATCGTTTGTATGTAAAGTTCTCCAAGTGTGAGTTTTGGTTGAAAGCCGTAGATTTTCTTTGTCATGTTATCTCTAGTGAAGGGATCATAGTAGATCCTCAAAAGGTCACGATAGTTAAGAAGTGGCCTAAACCTACGACTCTAATCAATATTTGAAGTTTCTTAGGTCTAGCTGGATACTATAGAAGGTTTGTGGAGAGTTTCTCTATTATAGCTGCCCCATTGACCAAATTGACCCAAAAAAGGTCAAGTTCTTATGGTCCGATGCGTATAAGGGTAGTTTTGAGAAGTTGAAAGATAAATTTACTTCGACTCCAATTTTAACCTTACGTGAGGGTAGTAATGGTTTTGTCATTTATTGCAATGCTTTTTGTGTAGGTCTTGGTTGCATGTTTATGCAACATGGTAGGGTGGTGGCCTATGCTTCTTGATAATTGAAATTTCATGAGAAGAACTACCCTACTCATGACTTTGAGTTGTTAGCCATGGTCTATTTGTTAAAGATCTGGAGACACTATCCATATGGAGTTCATGTTGATTTAATTTCCAATCATAAAAGCCTCCAATACGTGTTTACCCAAAAAGAGTTGAATCTATGGCAAAGAAGGTAGCTCGAGTTGTTGAAAAACCATGATATTAGTCTTTATTACCATCCTGATAAGGTAAATGTGGTCGATAGTGCTCTTAGTAGATTGTCCATGGGGAGTTTGGCCTATGTATATGAGGATAAGTGGGAATTAGTGAAAGACATTCATCATTTGAAACATCTTGGAGTTCAACTTACAGACTCCAAGGATGGTGTTGTATTTTTGCTTCTGATATCTCAATCATCTCTTGATGTTGAGATAAACAAAAAGCAAGCGTTGGACCCCGACTTGATAAAAATCAAGAGTAATGTGCATCAACATAAAGTTGCAAACTTTGTGATTGGTGGTGATGGTATATTGAGATACCAAGGTAGGCTATGTGTTTACGACGTCAATGGATTGAGGGAAAGGGTCATGGCCGAGGCTCATGGATCCCATTATGCCATTCATCCCAGTTCAACCAAGATATATCATAATCTTATAGTGTTTTATTGGTCGGGGTAATATGAAGCGTGATGTGGCTAGTCATGTGGCTAAGTGTACGATGTGTCAACAAGTGAAAGTTGAGCACACGAGGCCCGGGGGCTTGTATCAATAGATCCCATTACCTAAATGGAGGTGGGAGGCAATTAATATGGATTTCGTTACTGGTCTTTCTAGATCTCGAAATCAATGTGATTCCATTTGGGTCATTGTTGATACATTGACCAAGTCCGCTCATTTCTTGACCATGAGGACTAATTTCTCGACGGAAGATTATGCTAAGTGGTATCTTGCAGAGATCATGAAGTTGCATGGTTCTCTGATCTCTATTATTTTGGATTGTGGTCCTCTATTTTCATCATACTTTTGGAGGTTGTTCCAAAAGGGTTTGGGTGCTAGAGTGTACCTTAGTATCGATTTTCAACCATAAATAGATTGGCAAGCTTAAAGGACCATCCAAACATTAGAGGACCTATTGCGGGCTTGTGTGATTGATTATGGTGGTAGTTGGTATGACCATTTGCCTTTGAATAAGTTCGCCTATAATAATAGTTACCACTATAGTATTGGCATAGCGCCTTTTGAGGCATTGTATGGTAGGAGATGTCGATCTCCCATTGGGTAGTACAAAGTTAGCAAGGGTAAATTGCTTGGCCCCAAGTTAGTCCATGAAGCCTTAGAGAAGGTGAAGGTGATTCGTGATAGATTGAAAATTTCTTAAAGTTGTCAAAAGTCCTATACGAATATGAGGCGTAGGGACTTAGAGTTTAGTGTTGGCGATTGGGTATTCCTGAAAGTATCTCCTACAAAGGAAGTGTGCAGTTTGGCAAAAAGGGTAAGCATAGTCCCTGGTATGTTGGTCCTATCTTGATTGTGAAGAGGGTTGGCAACGTTTCCTATGAGTTGGATTTTCCCTCTAGTATGAACTCCATTCACCGTGTTTTCATGTCTCTATGTTGCGGAAATGTGTGGGTGATTCTTCATTGGTTGTTCCCTGAAGGGATGTTGATATTTCGGACTCTTTGTCCTATGAGGATATCCCGGTGAGGATCTTGGATCGACAATTCAATGGTTCCGAATGAAAGAAGTGTCTTCGGTGAAGGTTCTGTGGAGGAACTAAAAGTTCGAGGAAGCTATGTCGGAAGCGGAAGAGGACATAAAGTCCAAGTATCCACATTTGTTTACTATTTTGGAAACTTGGGATGGAGGTATGTGTTGGTCTCCTTGCTTTGATTTTTGGTCTTTGATAGACAATGGGTTAAAGTCCCCAATGTGTTGAGTTGATTTGTGTCTTGTTATACCATGGGTTCAAGTCCCTAATGTTTTGAAATTTTGCGTGTTTTGTTGTGATGGGTTTAAGTCCCTAGTATTTTGAGTTGATTCATGTCTTTAGTAAATGATGGGTTCGAGTCCCTAATCCTTGAATTGATTAAATATCCTTGATAAGTTGATGGGTTAAAGATGCTAAGTTGTGAAATTAGTGAGGGTTTATAAGAAAGGGTTTAAGTCCCTAAGCTTTGAAATGAATGGGTGTCTTGATAAATAATGGATTTGAGTCCCAAAGATGATGACGTGAATGATTGATTGATAATGAGCATGATGTGTGTTATATATTTGTTGTATGATTGTTCTAACTTGTTTGAAGGTTGATTTAATGTATGATAATGAGTTGGCTTGTGTTTATTGCTTTCCTTACTGCTCATTTGAGGATGAATAATCCAAGTGGGGGAGAATTGAAATACCTAGATATAAAATCATTAAAAAACTTCATCTTTTGGTGTGACTGGGGTGGGTACAACTAGGGGTTTGAGTTGTACCCCTTGGATACGAGTCATATCCTTTTCTTTATCCCTCCTTATATCCTAGGCAGTGTGGTGAGGGCCATTCTCTATCCTAGGTATGAGTGACCCTCCCCTCAATCGTACCTAAGGGTACAAGTCATACCTAGGTGAGTCGTATAGGGGAATCAAGAGTTTGGAAGTGCCCTGTTTTGGGTACAGTTGTTGTGTATAAGTATGGGGTAAGTCGTACCCTTTGGAAACCACCCAAAGGTGCATGGTTGTACCCTTAACAGTTTATGTGATCTAGGAGAATCCTAGGGTATCAGTCAGGGTAGCACTCGTACCCTAGGGTACGACTACTTAAGTAAGTCGTACCCCTGGATGGGTTCAATTTTCAGCTATTAACTAAGGGCATTGTAGTCATTTCCTATGTCTAAAACTCTAAGCCCTCTCACTATATAAGTGTATGTAGCTTCCTAAACATCTATTTTGACGGATCAAACACCCTAAATAATCACTCAAGCTCATCTTTGAAGAATTGGAGGCTAGGGTTTCTAGAGAGGTCTTCAAGAGGCAAAGGAGAGTCAATATTCTTAGTGATTCATCGTGTGTAAGACATGTACCTCTTCCCTTTGCTAAATAACTCTAAATCCATGTATTTAATACTTGGATTAGTAAGTGTACATGGTGGTTTTGAAATCAAATGTAAAGAGGTTTTGTTGCCTAATAACGAATAATGATGATTCTTGCTTAGACTTATGTTTACTCATGTTATTGATGGTTGTTTGCACACGTGAATGCTTTTTGTAAGTTATTTAACATGAGGGCCTTTAGTAACCCTAGTCTTGATGATTTCTACCATGAAATTGTCCTTGGTTAAGGCATGTACAGAAGGTGTTTGTGAAACTATCTAAGTGAAGTGTCTAGTTACATAATGATGATGCTTTAAACTAGGGCAATGAACCAATATGTATGAATGCTTGATAAATGATACTATGAAGGTAAAATGAGCCATGTATTGTGTAATTGATTACCTTGATGGTTTGATAAATAAGAAGGGGGTTAAAGTTCCCAACATAAAAATGAACTTGAATTGTGTGTTGAACTAAATTATGGTATATAATTGCTAATAAAGTGTGAATGCCTTGTAGGGGTATTGAGGACCATAGTTTGAATTATATGATAAGTTGAATTGAGGCATTGGCCTATTGAAATGGTGGAGCAATGAAGGCTCTCATGAAGACCATGTGGTCATGTATGGAGTTGAATTTGCCAAATGGGTTAAAGTCCTTATGTCTGGAATTGAATGTATGTGGATGCATGGACAAAGGGTTAGAGTCCCAATATTGAATAATGATAGTCATGATATCTTGAGGATAAATTCCCTTGCCTAATGGAATCCCTTGTGGTTAAATTCCCTTGAATAAAGAGATCTCATGAGGTTGAAGTGCCTCGCCAAAAGAATTGGCTTGGGGTTAGGGTCCGCTATCTAATGTGGCATGAGGTTAGATTACCTTGCCAAATGTATGAACATGTAGTTGGAGTCCCTTTCTTGAATGAATATATGTGAGTGGTTAGATTCCCCCCCTTATATGAATGTATATATGGTTAGAGTTCCTTACTTGATGATATGTGAATATGATTTGAGTCCTATGCCCAATGATAAATGCTTAAATGTATAAGTGTGGAAGGTTGGAGTCCTCCATTGCATGTATGATGAATGAGTGCTTTCAAAGTGTTGATAAATCTTGTCCCCTTGATTAGCATGTCATTTGTCTATATATATGGATAAGGTTATGAATGAGATTGAATATGATATATTGCTTGTTGTTTAAAGATGATACTATTTTATCCCTTTTCCTTAGTTATATGCTAGAATTCCAATCTCTAACCATCTCCGAATGTTATGTCCCCATGTGACATAGGGGCTAGAGCATCATCTTCTCTTCCTGCGCAATGGTTAGGCGATCGAAACGGTTTGTGCATTGACTATGAAGTAGTGAGCTTCCTTATTTCGAAAGATATTCCTTCTTGGTCCCCTATCTTAGACTTAGTATCATTTTGACTTGGTTTAGCTATTGTCTGTGCTTGTCCCGACATATATATTTCTAAACTTCGGTTTGTTTAAAGGTATTATGGATAACTGTGGACTGGGTATATTGGCAAGTGTGTTGACATTTATGAAATGGTTAGACATTGTTTAAGTTATGACTTGTAGTATGTTTTCTGCTATCTCATTTTATGGTCAAGATTCCACCGACCCATGTGGTTGATATGATGATTGTGAAGGGTTATCAGGGCGAACTCCTATTCATGTTGCCTTGAGGTGCCCATACGATATGGCCTAGTTTTGAGGCGTGTCACTGATGTTGGGTGAATTTATGCATTCCAGCATTACTATTCTACCCCTTTTAGCACTGTTTTAAGAATAATTCATGTGCTTAGTGTGTTGCTAATGACATAAATGTGCATTTAAGTATCCATGTATGTGTTACAATGTTTAATGGTGTTTTCACACAAGTTTTGATTCAAATTGATCATTTAGAATTCAACCGAGAAAACTATGGTGACTAGTTTGATCTAGGTGTTTATCTAGTCTATCGTGTTGGGTTCTAACATGTTTACTAGGTTACTAAGGTTGCTATTGTGTATTTATATGTGAAAATTTATGTATATAATGTTCAAGGTTCAATTGGATCAAGACAAGAGTCAAAACAATAAGCCTAAAATCAATGGGGGCAAGCCTAGTCTTAGCTCACGTTTCTAGTTCACCGTCTTAAATGTTGTGTTGTTTTGAGTTCTAAATTATTGTGTTTTATTATATAGTATGCTTATTGAATGGATTATGTTGATATATGAAGGATATAAGAGCTTCAAATTAAGTGTAAACAATTCAAAAAGGCTTGGCATGGATCAATAGAAGCACAATACTCAACTTGGACTCAATTTAGATACCTGGAATGTCCAGGGATAGTGATGGAGCGTATAAAGGAATTTTGGCGCATTCTATACACCAAAAGATTTGGAAGGAACCCAAAACAGTGTACCCTCACTATTAGAGCGCGTTGCAACCCTTATTCAAGTCAAATGACCCTCGCTACACGACCCTTGTTCCACCGACGAACAAATTTGCCTCCTATAAATAGGGCACTTGTAATTAATGCTAAACACCTTGGACAACTTTGAAAATTGGATCGAGGCTGGAAGACACTTCAATTAGGGTTTTTATTTCTTTACTTTTGCTTTTTGAGGGATTTTATCTTGAATTCAATTATCTCGATTACGATTATGTCTATTAGTGGCTTAATGCCCTTTTTTGGGGTTAAAACCAATAACATGATTTTTATTGCTTTGAATTGATTTAGTTTGGATTGTTTATCATTAGTAGTTGTTTATTTACCCTTGTTTAACCATTTTAAGGATTCATGGCCCTTAGAATTCTTTGTTGACCTTGTGATCTCAGGAGGGAGAATAGGAAGATAGAACGTGGGGTAGATAGAATAAGGTTCTTATTCCTTTAGAAAATAAGGAATTTGAATTAGAATCTAGTATAGGGATATACCTAGAAGCCTTGTTTGTTTCAAATTTAGGATGATAACTTTACGCTCTTAATTGGATTATTATATCCCCGCTCAACGATGTAGTTGTAATGTCCAAATTAGGTAAAGGATTAGAGATCCGGAGACCATGATCATGCGATAAACCATACGAATCAATAACCAAGATAACAAATCTTACAAATAAAGTTTAATGGCGTAGTATGATTGTTCGTAAGCCTTAACCCTGGATCTCTATCCAGTGATTGTCCAAAGTCATTACTTTTCCGAATTAGTTTAGTTTATGTTTAGTTTATAACTCTAAAACTCTCTTGATTATTGTACCTCAATTGTTGAACTAGAATTTAGTAATTTTTTAGAACAAGTCCCTGTGGGATTGATATTCGTCTTTGTTGAAGTCCACTATATTACTTGGTACACCACATACACTTGCATGTGCGCTGTCAAGTTTTTGGCGCCGTTGCCGGGGACGTTTAAATAGGAAACTATCTTTATTTAGTTTTTACATATTGAGATTTACATAGTTTAGTTTGTTTTAGTTTTTTTAGTTTCTTTTTTAGTTTTTTTTAATCACTCTTCTTGAGATGTCATCCTTGGATAGATGGTTTTTGAGGGATGATGATTTATGCCATTATTGTGGAGGACCCCACCACGAGTCTTTTTGTCCAAATTTTGATCCAAGTATTTGGAGAGGACCTACTTATTTACAACTTGTGGAGAAGACCACAAGTTGGTGTGTGGTTTGTTACAGTATATTTAACTCTACAGATATGTGTGGTTTTAATCTTGATTCAGTCATGTTTGAGGGTGAGCTCAAAAGACAACTAAGGAGGTTAAGGAGATACCACCACCACCATGTCCAAAGATGCTAAGACAAGAAAAATATGAGGAGGATACTAGACAATTTGTGAAGAAAACACAAGAATCACAACCATTCAACTTTCATCTTTCTTTTGAGATTGAAATTAAGAAGGTGAACAAAAGTGAGTGTGTAGTAGATTGTGTAGATTTTCAAGTGAGATTAGTTAGGTCTCACTCAACGCACTTTACTACATTATGTTTAGATGATATATTGTCTGTAGAATCATTTAAAATAGTGGAAGAATGTGAAGATGAAAAACAAGAATCCTATATTCTTAATTTTGCACAATACAAGCAACATTAAAACACACCTCACTTCCAGGCCGAGTGGTTTACCATGCATCATCCATTACTCGGTTCCTTAATATTTGTACCACCACCCTATGAGTGAGGCAAAAAGATGGATTCTAAGTTGGGGGTGAAATTCATATCCTCAAGGTGGAGGAAAAAGTTGATTGGGTCGTGTTGCGACACTAAATCAGGCGCTTCTTAGGAGGCAACCCAAGCAAGGTATGTTTTTATTTTTATTTTCATTTTTTATGTCACATAGTTTTTAGTTTTGGTTGTCATAGGTTGATAGAAAGTCAGAGTTTTGGTAACATGAGCTAAGGAGCATGGCAAAGACTGAGTGTGGGGTCCCAGGAACCCCCTTTATATGTAAAGATGCTACTAGCTAAGCCTAGAGGCCTCAGGGAGTATTACGATCTCTTACTTTTAAAATTCACTTTGGGGACAAAGTAGATTTTTAAGTGTGGGGTAGGGAAATTCCCTCTTTTTGACTCAATTTAAAAAAAAAATTAGGATAGGAATAAGTGAGATACTTGAGTTGGTGCTATTTTTGATTGCATAGTGCAAGAATTTTGTTTGGTAAAAGCATGTAGATTGAGGGAATTTCTACTTTTGAGACTCTTAGACTCATGTTTGTGAATCTTGTACTTGGTGGTGGTTGGGAATAATGCAAATGGTGTTGGAAATATTTACATAGTCTTGAAAAATAAAAATAAAAATTAATTCAAGTGGTAATAGACAATACTTCCACCATGTGTTTATAAAAATTCTTAAAAGAGATGGGGAAAAAACAAAAGGATGTGGGTAGATGGAAGAGGTGTGAATAGGTTGTTGAAGGTGATTTATGTGCAATTTGTGATGTATTAAAGAACTTAGGAAAAATAGTCACTATTCTTGGCTAAAATAGTTTCTACCCATCCCTTAGCCTACATTACAACCCGAAAAAGACCTATCGAAATTTAACACTTTGATATTAGTGGAATATGACACTAAGGGAAAGCCTATGGTTCATATAGTGTAACTTGTGAATTCTTTGTGAGAGTGAGCGTAACTTGATTTGTATACCCATTGTGATAAATTGCATTATTGTGAGTGATTATGGGTAACTCTCTTGTTTCCACTTGTGGAATCCATTCGTGAGGCTAAGATGTTTTGGAGTAGGATTTTTGAGCTTTCAATTGTGTAAAAAATGCTTAGTGTAGAAACTTGCATTCGTGTAGTCATTGTAGTGCTAGCTTGAATTTATTGCTAATGGTAGAAGTTTGGAGTCTCTTAATCTCATGGTGCTTATGGTTAAGAGTTGTTCGAGTACGAACAAGGCTTTAAGTGCGGAGTGGTGATGTTGGGTGAATTTATGTATTTTAGCATTACTATTCTATCCTTTTTAGCCTTGTTTTAAGGATAATTCATGTGCTTAGTATTTTGATAAATACATAATTGTCCATATAAGTATACATGTCTGTTTTTACAATGTTTAATGGTGTTTTCACACAAGTTTTGATTCAAATTGATCATTTAGAATTCAACTAAGAAAACTAGTGTGACTAGCTTGAGCTAGGTGTTTGTCTAGTCTATCTTGTTGGGTTCTAAAATGTTTATGAGTTCCTATGGTTTTATTGTGTATTTATATGTGAAACAACTTGTTTATAATGTTCAAGGGCCAATTGGATCAATAAAGTGTCAAAACAATAATCCTAAAATCAATGGGGGCAAGCCTAGTCTTAGCTCGTGCTTTTAGTTCACCGTCTTGAATGTTATGTTGTTTTGAGTACTAAATTATTGTGGTTTGTGCTATATGATGATTTTTAAATGGATTATGATGATATATAAAGGATATACAAGCTTCAAACTAAGTGTAACAACTCAAAAAGGCTTGGAATGGATCAGTAGAAGCACAATACTCAACTTGGACTCAATGAGGACACCTAGAATATCCAGGGCGAATGTGGGAGCGTGAAAAGTCCTTTTGGTGTGTTCCATACTTTATAAGATTCATAAGGAACCTAAAATAGTATTCCCTAGCGATGAGGGTGTGTTGCGACCCCTACTCAAGTCAAATGACCCTCGAGAGCGACCCTTGTTCCACCGATGAACAAATTCGCCTACTATAAATAGGGCACTTGTAATAGATGCTAAACACCTTGGATGACATTGAAACTTGGAAAGATACTGGAAAAAACTTCAATTAGGGTTTTTCTTTCTTTAATTTATCTTTTAAATGGAATTTATCTTGTATTCAATTATCTTGATTACGGTTATGTCTTTTAGCGGCCAAGTGCCCTTTTCCGGGGTTAAGGCCAAGAACATGATTTATATTGCTTTTAATTGATTTAGTTTGGATTGTTTTTCATTATTGTTTGTTTATATACCTTTTTTTTTTTACTATTTTAAGGATTCATAGCCCTTAGAATATATTCATTGTCGACCTTGTGATTTTGGGAAGGGAAATAGAAAGATAGAACATGAGGTAGATAGAACAAGGTTATTATTCCTTTATAAAATAAGGAATTTGAATTAGCATCTAGTATAGGGATATACCTAGAAGCCTTTTTTGGTTCATATTTAGGATGATAACTTTATGCTCTTAATTGGATTATTACATCCCTGCTCAATGATGTAGTTGTAATATTCAAATTAGGTAAAGGATTGGATGTCGGGAAACCATGATCATATGATAAACCATATGAATCAATAACCAAGATAATCAATCTAACGAATGAAGTTCAATGGCGTAGTATGATTATTCGTAATCCTTAACCCTGGATCTCTATCCACTGATTGTACACAGTAATTAATTTTCCGCATTAGTTTAATTTACTTTTAGCTTATAATTCTAAAACTCTCTTGGTTACTGTATCTTAATTGCTGAACTAGAATTTAGTAGTTGTTTATAACAAGTCTTTATGGGATCAATATTTGGCTATCTTGAAAGCTACTATATTACTTGGTAAAACACGTACACTTGCGTGTGCGCTTAGGCGCTGTCAAGTTTTTGGCACCATTGTTGGGGACTTGGAAATAGGCAACTATCTTATTTTAGTTTTTCCATATTGAGATTTACATAGGATTTACATTGAGAGGATATAGGATGTCTTTAGGAAAACTTTCCTCATTTTATTCCTTATCGTGTGAATTTCTTGTATACCTATAGTTTTGAGATGTGTTTCACTCTTTCTGTGAAGATTGTGTTAACTAGATTCCGCAAGATTAGATACGCAGAGCCTTCTCCTAGAGGGTGAGCCTTGATTAATGGACGGACTCGAGGGAATGGACTGGCCCATGGATCAACCCCATCTAGAAGGAGTGCTAGGGGACTTTCCCCTAAGATTCATGTTGGCTACTTCTCAGATGGTTATGTTTGGATCATCTTTTCAGAGCATTATGGATCATGCCAAGAGGACAGAGGGTATTCTTAGAACATTGCAAGGAGGCGCCAAAAAGGTACGCAATTTTGGTGACTTAAGAGGTTAGGCTTCTCGCGGTAGAGATTTTAGAATTTCTCATGGTTATCAGGGTAGGAAAGTGTAGGCAACCTTATAAAGTTCAGTTGGTGGATCTTTGGATTCAGTAGTGCACAACGGTGGCTATTTGGGCCCGATGTTACCTTTCCTTGTTAAGGAGGGCCATAGGACATATTATGTGTGTCATGAGATTGGCTATTTGGCTAAAAATTGTCCGCTTCATGTAATTATAGCTTCTTTTATTTTAGTTACAATAGGTAGGGGTACTCTAAGATAAGCAAAAAGTAGAGATGATGGAGCGTACGGTGGTGGTCATGGGGCTACTCAGCCAGTTGGTAGTCGTGGTCAGTTTTATGTTATGACCGTTAGGCTAGAGGTAGAGGTTTTTGATGTTGTGATCATAGGTATCATCCCCGTTTATTTTTTATCTGCATCTGTGTTATTTGACCCCAGATCAACTTTCTCCTAGGTGTCTACATATTTTACTTTGGCTTATGATTCTGTTAGTGGCCCCTTTGCCATGCCTATTCATCTTTTTACCCATGTAGGAGATTCTTTAGTAGTGATCGGGTGTACCAATCTTTTGTTATGACTTTTTATGGCCGCGAAACTTTGGTAGATTTAATTATGTTAGTTATGGTGAATTTCAATGTTATTTTGGGTATGGATTTGTTGGATCTTTATAATACTATCTTAGATTGTTTTGCTAAGACTATGACTTTAGCTTCGTCGGGTGTGCCAAGGATAGCTTAGAAAGGTGCGCTTTATTTGGGACCCAAGAGGCTATATCTTATACTCAAGCTCATTGATTGGTTGAGAGAGGATGTTTAGCTTATTTCGCTTATATTTTTTATACTAGGTTGTTTTAACTCCTTCCTTGGATTTTGTCCATGTTGTTCGTGAGTTTATGGATGCGTTTCCTAAGGAATTACCTAGTATGCCTCCAAATTGCGATATTAATTTTGCTATTGATGCTTAGCTGAGCTCTAAACCATTTCTATTCCTCATAATAGGATGGCCTCAGCTGAGTTAAAAGAATTGAAGGATCAATTATAGGAGTTGTTGGATAAAGAATTCATATGACCTAATATATTGACTTGGGGTGTGCCTATCTTTTAAAAAAAGGATAGGTCTATGCATAATTGTATTGATTATTAATAGTTGAACAAGGTAACGGTTAAGCATAAGCATCCTCTTTCTCATATTTATGATTTATTTTATCAACTTTAGGGTGCTATGGTGTTTTTGAAGATTGATTTGAGATTTGGTTATCACCAGTTGAGGATTAGTGCTTTGGATATTTCGAAGATAGGTTTTTGGACTTAATATGGTCATTATGAGTTATTAGTCATGTCCTTTGGTTGACCAATGCCTCTGCCACGTTCATGAAGTTGATGAACTAGGTGTTTCGATCGTATCGACTCCTTTGTTATTGTATTTATAGATGATATCTTGGTGTATTCGAAGAGTCAAACTTTGCATGAGGAGCATTATGGGTTGTGCTTCAGAGATTGTGGGATGGGAAGTTATATGCTAAGTTTTTCAACTGTGATTTTTTGTTGGAGTCTGTTTCTTTGTTGGTTCATGTGGTGACTAAGGATGGTATTATGGTTGATCCAACTAACATTCTAGCTGTTCGTGATTGGGCTAGAACTACTTCGCCCATCGAGATTGGGAGTTTTGTTAGCTTGGCGGGTTATTATCGATATTTTGTTGAGGGTTTATCATCTATTGCAGTGCTTTGACTAAGTTGACTCAAAAGAAGATTTCTTTTCAATGGTCTGATGCTTATGAAGCGAGCTTTCAAAAGCTCAAAGATTTGTTGACTTCAACTCTTATTTTGGCTTTGTCCAAGAAGGGCATGTGTTTTACTATTTATTATGATGTTTTAGGCATTGGGTTAGGTGTTGTGTTAATGCATGAGGGTTAGGTAATTACTTATGCATCTCGTCAATTAAAGCCTTATGAGTGGAATTATCCTACCCATGATTTTAAGTTGTGTGTTTTTTCTTTATGTTATGAAGGAACTACTTATATGGAGTTTGTTTCAAGATTTTCTCAGGTCATCGTAGCCTTCAGTACTTCTTCACCAAGCAAGATTTGAATGTGGCACAACATCATTGGTTTGAGTTTCTTAAGGACTATGACTTGACTATTCTCTTCCATCCGGGAAAGGCTAATATGGTTACGGATGTATTGAGCCGGAAGTAGACTAGCATGGGTAGCTTGGCATATATTTTGACCCAGGAGAGACCTTTAGTCTTTGAGGTTCAGTCTTTTTCTATCCAGATAGTTAGGCTTAATATTTCTATACCTGGGCATGTTTAGTGTTTGATGATGATGGATTAAGGTTGATTCGAGATAAGGTGATGAGTAGAGAGGCTAAGGACGCCTTACTTGATTTAGATGGAGTTTTATGGATTGGACATCGAGTTTGTATGCTGAGAGTAGTTAATTAGATTAGATTGATTTTTGAGGAGGTCCATTATTCCAGGTATTCTATCCATCTGAGTGTGACTAAGATGTATTCTGACTTGAGGAAGCACTACTGTTGGGGTGGTATTAGGCGAGATATAGCAAACTTTATAGATCATTGACTTTGTTTCCAACAAGTGAAGGCCAAGCATATGAGATTAGGTGAATTGCTTCAGAGGTTATCCATTCTTGAGTGTAAGAAGGAGTAGATCATTAAGGATTTTATGACGGGAGTGCCTCGTTCTTCTCATAGTTTCGATAAAATTTGGGTCATTGTGGATTGATTGACCAAGTCTACTTATTTTTTACTTGTTCAATTTCCTTTAGTGCCGAGACGTTGGTCCGTATCTACATTCATGAGATTGTGCATCTGCATGGTGTACCCGTGTCTATCATCTTAGATCATGGTTTTGTATTCACATCTCACTTTTGGAAGACTTTTTGGGATGATTTAGGCACTTGGGTTGATTGTAACATAATATTTCACCCCCAGACTGATGGTCAGTCAAAGTGGACTATTCAGGTTTTAGAGGATATGCTTCGCACTTGTGTGGTGGATTTTGGTGTCTAGTGAGAGCAATATTTGGCGTTAGTAGAGTTTTCCTATAATAACAACTACCATTCCAGTATCGATATGGCTCCTTTTGACACATTGTATGGTAGGCGTTGTTACTCTCCAGTTGGTTATTTGATGTTTCTAAGGTTAGACCTTGAGGTACAGATCTGCTTCGTGAGTCTTTGGACAGACTTTGGATCATCCGAGATAGACTTCAAGCGAATTAGAGTAGAAAGAAGTGTTATGATGATCGTAGACTTATTGCCTTAAAATTTAGCATTGGTGATCATTTTTCCTTCGATTTTCACCCATGAAGGTTTGATGAGATTTGGGAAGAGGGACAAGCTTAGTACCAAGTATATTGGTCTATATGAGATTCTTCAGACTGTTGGTAATGCGTTTTATAAGTTAGCTTTGCCCCCAGATTTATCGGTTGTTAATCCAGTTTTTCATGATTCTATGCTTGACTGTTACATTCTTGATAAGTCTCATGCCATTCGTTGGGAGTCATTTAGTTAGATGAGTGATTGTCCATGTTGAGAAGCTGGTATCTATTTTGGCTAGGGATCTTAAGCGGTTGTGCTCTAGAGTTATCCCTGTGGTTAAGGATTAGAGGTGACATCATCCTTTACATGAGGCTATTTGGTAGGTAGAGTATGATATGCATAGTTCATACCCCCAAGTCTTCATTAATTAAGCTATTTCTTTGCCTTCATTCGAGGACGAACTAAATTCTTAGTGGTGGATGATGTAACAATATAAAAATTTGATGAAATATGTGTTTCTAGGTTATTTGACAATTTTACGCCTCCCATAATTACATTGTGGTACTTTTGGGGTATGGAGGTAATTGGCATGATTTTTGATGCATTTTGGTCCCTTCGGTGTGATATTATGGTTTTTGATGGCTTCGAGAGACTTATTATGGACCTATATGGTTATCGTTTGATCCGTGCGACAGATGACTGAACAGACTACACCAGCAGCTCCATAATATCGATTTTAGGCTAGGTAAACCTTTGGTTCGGGAACCGATGCACCTAGCTTATTTCGACCTGTTGGTCGAAAAGTTGGAAAAATTAAAAATATAGGTATGGGACCCATATTTAGTCGAAACAAACTCAGATGAAAAATTAAACTTCGGTAATACATCTGGAACATTGATTTTAGGGTGGTTACATGTTTGGTTTGGTTTTACGGCTGTTAAATCTCATTTCGATCCTTGATTTGAAAATATGTGATTTTTGATTTCGGGGACAACTTTGTGAAAATGATGTCTTTTAATAAATCCGACTTTGCCAACACATGTCATAGTCCGTTTTGGACTTAGAAAAATCTGGTGCACCTGGTTTACTGGTGCACAAAGGGTAGAGCACATTTGTTGCATGCGTTTTATGCCTTAAATAGGTAAATTGCATTTGAGGGATGCGTTTTATGCCCTATTGAACCTGGTAACCTGGTGTGACGTATAAATAGCCCCTTTTACCCAACTTTGGCTCATCTTTCACCTTTTCTCTTAAGTGATAAACCTTAAAATAGTGTGAGAGCTTAAACGTGAAGCTTGTGTGTTCTTGAGAAGTTATATTAACATCTATGTCTCGAATTTTTATGGATTTAAGGTGAGATATCATTCTTTTCTTACTTTAATTCTTGATTCATTATCCAAAAACCTTATTACTTGATTTATCCCAAATTTCACTTTATTTTACTTGAATAATATTCCCAATCCTATAATTACTTGTTTTTCCTCAATTTCATCTTCAAAACCTATTTGATTCTTGATTTTAAAATGGATTTCAAAGGTTTTACCCGGTAAAGATTGAATATAGTTTTTCTTTGATTTGAACCTCATTTTTTACTCGATTTGATTTGGGTTTTCAGCTGTAGATTCTCAAAGTAATGGGGAACACATTTTTAAAGTAAATTTATGACTTTGCTCTTTTTATTTGAAAATCCATTTAGGGTTCCATTTTGACCCTGAACCAAAAGAAGGCAATATGGGTATTGTTGGCTTTGTTTGATGCATAGATTCTAGATTTCTTGGTTTTATTTGATGTATGACTCATTCGTGAGAAGTAAGGTTGCATGATCAATGTGTAGCAGATAGGTTTCGACCTTTGAGGTAGGTTATGGCTTAACTCTTCAGACTGGGTTGGGTAGTCAATTTGTATACCAAAATGCATGTTAAGGTTAGGAACTAATTATGAAATATGGACATCTATATGTTGTGCCCGTGGTGGAATCTAAATGTTATGTAATTATTAAATTTGAGATATCATGTGATATGTGTGACCGTGTGGGGTCTTATATGATGATTGATAGCGTTGAATACATGAGAATAATTATTGCATTGTTAGAAATGTTTATTATGGTGCCTTTGACGTATTGTCATATATTCTTACTTTGTGGACATGTGAATCATGTGGAAAATTCATTGATAATAGAAATAGTGAGTAGATATTGGCTCACGTGGTTGTGGAATTGTAATATTATGGTTGGTAATGGAAATACTTCATATGGATTAGTTGTGGAAATACATCATGCGGATTGGTTGTGGAAATACTAATACGGGACAAATGACCATCTTATCTTTTGATGACATCTTTAGAGGCCAACACATAGAGGCTCAAGACTTGGTCACCTCAAGGATACGAGAACATGCATGGAGAACCCATTTTGAGTATGTCATTAAACAAACCCGTGTGTGGAAGATTGCGTGGGGGCTTACATTTGATGCCAATTCGAGACTACAAGTTTTGAAGTGTGACCCCATGGTTTTGGAGCATTGAAGAAGCACACTTCATTAAGTGTATTTTGGGGATTGTATATGTTAAAGAAACAACCCATGACCTCCCCTTTCATTAAGGCTATTTTGGTCCATTATACTATGTAATAAGATAAGCTATATATAGTCTCTTATTAGGTCTTTTCTCTTTAGTTTATGAAAGATGAAAAATTGAAACACTTGAAATCCTCTCTCTTGAGAGTATACCACCTTAGTATAGTCTTAGTTAGGACTTGGAAAAGTAATCCTTAGTATAGGGCTTGGAAAATTCAATATTGTTCTTTGCTTGAAAATGGTGGATCTTGAAGTGAGTCGATTACCTTGGAGGTCACTGTAAGAGTGTGGTTTTGATTATTACATTCATTAGGATTTAATGTTGAAATATACTTGGTTCTTAATCTTGTAATAATCTTGGTCTCACTATCTATCCTTTAATTATTTTGCAAATCGTTGTATTTTTGTCATCTTGTATCCCTTTGTGTTGCTTGTTCTTCTCACATTTTATGGACTGTTTTAGCATCTTGGTGGACAGATTTATATCATTTAGTATCAAATCCATCATTGATTTCGTTCCCATAAGATCAATCTTGGGTTTGTTCACTCAAAAATAAAAAAAAATTGTTGAAAAACTGAAAAACTCAAAAATAGTAATCTGTCCATGGTTTTATGTTTAGGCCAAAATTTAAAGCCTAGTTTTCTTGTGATTTTTTTTGTTGTGTGTTCTAGTGTTATATCTTTGTTTCCTAACATTAGAAGAGGTGTCCAAGGTCGAAAATCTCACAAAAAGAAGTTATTCTACGGGTTTGGTGTCTTGGCCGAAGTGTTGTTATTAATTGGTCAAATTTGTGTCTAGATTTAGGTATTGTTTTGATTGTCTTTATTGTTTCCTGGGTTGGTTTTCTTTCTCTCTAACACTACCTGAGTCTAACCCAAGTTCTTGAGCAAAAAAAAAAAATTGTAAGTTGTTGTGGGAAGAGTGGACGATTTTGTTGTTGTTGTTGTTGAAGTTCTTGTGTTATGTTGAAGAAGTATTGTAAAAGGTTGTTGTTTGATCCAAATTCAAAGGGAAGAAAGTGTGGGATATTTTTAGTCTTGAAACAACTTTCAAGGCATTACCAAAGAGGAAAAAGAACAAAAGACCTCCCAAAAGTCTTCATACCAAAAGGTAGTAAGTTCATTTTTCTAGACAAGCCAAAAGAGGAAAGGGTGACAAGACCTCTAAAAGGTTGTCTTGCCAAAAAGGTGAAAGTTGGTCAAGGTTTTAATTTTGAAAAAAGGACTTAAAGTCCTGTTTGTTAACCTACCAAAACCAAAATTCCCCCCATATTTGTGAAGTTGAACAACCAAAATTGTGGAACAAAATTTTTCAACTTCAACAATTTTTTTTTGTCCATCGACCAATTGTCAAGTGCCACATCATCAATATCTCAAGAACTTTGTAATTCCTAGTTTCACTTTTTTGATTCTATTGGTTTTCATTTTGTTAGTTCTCACAATAATTATTAAACTTGTAAATACCTACTAGATTGTAGATTAGTTTTTGAGTATGTTTTCTTTCGTGTTAAGCGTTGTATTTTGTGCTTTTCTTGTTTATAAGTAGTATTATTTTCTTTGTTTCATGTTCGTAAGTAAACTTTGTTTTTGTGTCTTGAGTCGATCAAACAAGAATCCATTCCGTCCGCCAAATAGAATTGACATCCTATTGACTACCGGAGTATAAGCAACTTTCAATATTCGCCGCTTCAATTGTGAGAATCACAGAGGTGGGTGTATACGAGTGTTGGTAAGGAGCTTTTACTACTAATCTTGTTTGTTCATTGTGTAGGTACAAGGTGATATGAGGAGAACATGTCTTTGATAGCCGGGGATTATTTTGACTACAACATGGGAGACTATGATTGTAGTGAGGGGTTATATGGCTACGAAGTTAAGGGAGATTGCGGAGGCTATGAAAATAGCCATGATCAAAACTTGGGCAGTTTTGAGAGTTACGGTTTTTAGGGGAAAAATGAGATGAATGAAGTGCCTAGTGCTTATGGTGGATTTGGAGATGATATCGGACCTTCTTTTGATGACGTTGGGGCATGTGAGGAGTCTTACACTTCTCACTTTGAATCTAGATTTGTTGTTAGGTATAACCCTTTCGTTCGCAAAACTTATGAGATCTATGATGAGAGTACACGTGAGGAGTGTGAAGATTCATATTCTCCACCTTGTATTACTTCTTATTAAGGTCAATATAGTGTGAATGGTTATACTAGCTCTAGTGGAGGTTGTCCAATGAGAAGAAGAGGGTATGCATCTCCAAAATTGAGGGGTACTCGTATTATTTACAATGTTGATCCGAGAAGGAGTGTACACTCTGGAAAGGTGACCATTTATGGGATACTGGGTTGCCTTGTTGTGTTAAATGATAGGTACTATAGTAACTATATCGTTCCATCCATGGTTGACTACCTGGAGTTGTTTCGTGATCCTTTACTTGTTTCATACTTCTTGGATGGGTTTAAGGTTACCGAGAGGGTCAAGGTTGTCTTCTCCCAATTTGAATACCATAAGGAGGTATGGTGTGATATTCTTCCATTGACATACGGTTATGTATGCTTAGGTGCCGATTGGTTTGCACAACATAGAGTTCCAAATATGAAAAATTGGCTAAATATTGTAAGAGACCGGTGGGGAAATCACCTCGTGACATACATGTTTCTTGAGCCATAAAGAGAAGTGAATACTTAATCCAATCCTAATGCTTATAAGAGAAAAAATATTGAGAGGAGTAAAGGTGTGCAAGGTGGTAATTCGAGAGTGGAAAAAGAGAGGTTGTGTGGAGAGAAGTGAGGAGATTGGCACCAAACCGAGCTAACATTATTTGTCCTTCTATTTCTAAGGACATTTGTGTAGGTACCTATATGGCAAGTGAAGGAGAGCAATGCTGAAGTGAAGTTGCTGCCCAAGCTTGTGGAGGTCCTTCACAACACGAAAAAGGAGATTCGACTCAAGAACTTCAAGGTAAAAAAGCTAACTCTTACATTTTGTGCATGTGAATGATAATTGTGTGGCTAGTAGCCCATTGAGTGAGAGTATTAGCTTACTTACTTGTGAGAGTAATGATTCTTTCCCTTTTGTTGATGATGTACATGTAGTGAGTCTGGATACACTAATTGCTCCTATCGATGACCAAATTGACTCTTCCTATAAGATTAATTTATGTCCACCTAGTATTGAAGCCTATATGTTGAACGGAAGTACATCGTCTTGTGTAATTGGTGTTGAACAACCTATTTGTGAAAATTTTCCACCACTTAAGTATGTGTGTAATGTGATTAATCAAACTCAAGTGAGTGAAGTATTTAAAAAAGTTGGTCAATAAAAGGGGAGTGAACCCGAGTGCTATTCTTGGGATAATCTTGTGCTTGAAACCACTTTGAAACTTGATATTGACCTCTTAGTGAGTGAAAAACTTGCTTGTTCCAAATCTGCCCATGGGTTGGATCATGCACTCTTTAGGTATAATGTCTTGTTTGAAAGTGATATAAACACTCCTAATGAGCCTAGTGGTGAAAAAGATGGTATAGCTTACCTTGGAGGCTATAGCCTATATGTTAACCCACTATGGTGTGACAACATTTCTCCTAAAGATGAAAATCTCTTGTTGGAAGATGAGAGTACTCTTAAGGGTAAGGAATGTGTAGTCTTGGAAGTTACTCCTTCTTCTACTTGGTATGACTTTATTGTTGAGAGTACTCATGGTGATGATTGGGAAACTAGTAGTGAGTACACACATGAGGGCACCTTAGTAGAAGTCGACTTGAGTGATACTTTTCTCTACTCTCTATTTTCTTTCGATGATATGTATGTTACTGTAGAGAGTATGTCATTTAGCTTGGGTCAAGACCACGGGAAAGGAAAGTGTTGTCTAGACCCACGTCTATGGCCACTCTTCTCGTTTAACCCCGGTGCCAAATATGGAAATGGTGATATTGGTGCACCCAAATTGTTGCTTGATCTACAAGACAAGCAAAGTGTCACTCTTGGTGAATCCATAACCAAATCCTTCGTACATCTTTCATTGAGTTTTTAATATTTCATTCAAAGGATCCTTGGTTATATTGTAAATATGTGCAACCTTGGCACGTTGAGATGATTTGTTGTGCTAACACTAACCCTCATTCCATGAGGAGTTTGTATTTGTTTGTCCTCTCTTCAGTTTTGGAAGGTTTGGATTTGAGGTCGAATCCTTTTCAAGAAGGGGAGGATGATACGGGATAAATGACTATCTTATCTTTTGATGACATCTTTATAGGCCCACACATAGAGGCTCAAGACTTGGTCACCTCAAGGATATGAGAACATGCATGGAGGACCCGTTTTGAGCATGTCATTAAACAAACCCTTGTGTGAAAGATTGCATGGGGGATTACATTTGATGCCAATTCAAAACTACAAGTTTTGAAGCGTGACCCCAAAACTGCATGGGGGATTACATTTGATGCCAATTCAAAACAAAAAGTTTTGAAGCGTGACCCCATGGTTTTGGAGCATTGAAGAAGCACCCTTTGTTAAGGGTATTTTGGGAATTTCACATGTTAAAGAAACAATCCATGACCTCCCCTTTCATTAAGGGTATTTTGGTCCATTATACTATGTAATAAGCTAAGCTATATATAGTCTCTTATTAGGTCTTTTCTCTTTAGTTTATGAAAGATTAAAAATTGAAACATTTGAAATCCACTCTCTTGAGAGTATACCACCTTAGTATAGTCTTAGTTAGGACTTGGAAAAGTCATCCTTAGTATAGGGCTTGGAAAAGCCAATATTGTTCTTTGCTTGGAAATGGTGGATCTTGAGGTGTGTCGATTACCTTGGCGGTCACCGTAAGAGTGTGGTTTTGATTATTAAATTCATTAGGGTTTAATGTTGAAATATACTTGGTTCTTAATCTTGTAATAATCTTGGTCTCACTATCTATTCTTTTATTATTTTGCAAATTCGTGTGTTTTTGTTTTTGTCATCTTGCATCCCTTTGTGTTACTTGTTCTTCTCACATTTGGTGGAATGTTTTGACATCTTGGTGGACTGATTTGTATCAAATACTCATTTGGAATGGTTATGTATCTTGCATCATCATTCTCATGTCATCATATGCATAATTTTACTTGTTTATTTTATTTTTTTATATTTACTTGTTGTCATATATTTGTACTTAATTTGTGTCTTATGTTATGTATGTGCTTTTGAAACACTGAAAATACTTGAATTATTGAAAATATTGAAAACTCTAAAAGTACTGAAATTACTGAAAATATTAAAAACGCTAAAAATACTGAATATTGCACAAGGTTGTGAGCCAATCTCTAGGTTGTGTGCCAATCCCAAGACTGTGTGCCAACCTTGTGCATCATCATCATATTATTTTACATTACAATGTCTTTATTGTGATTGTTGTTGTGATTGAATTTCCATATTGACTTGTTGTATGTCTACTTGCTCTATATCCATTTACTTATACTTAACCATCCTATATATATATATTATTCTCTAATTTATACTTGTGTGTGATATAATGTATACTTGTATTATACTTGTTGTATTATTGTTAGTGCAAGCGGTGTAGGCTATCATTATGGGACATTTTCTAATTGCAGGTAACGTGCCCTTAATGTATATTTTGTGTACTCTATTTTCTACATTGTTCGATCGTCTTATGATACATACTGAGTACAAGTGGACCGTACTCACTCCTACTGCACCCTTCTGGTGGATATCTAGGTTCGGATACGCCCCATGTTGCTTGATTCAGGCGATTGTTAGAGCTTTCAAGGTAGTTGATGATTTCAGGCGTCCGTATGTCTTCTACTACCTTTATCTATAGACTATGTCTTTATTTTCATTTCAGAGACATGGTTTCTCTTGTATTTGGATATCTCATGTATTTCTTTAGATTTAAGTTGTACTAGATACGTTTTTATACTATTGACACCTGGTTTTGGGAGTTATGGTTGCATTGTTATCTTTCTTTCCACATTTATTATATTTATATGGTTCGACTTTATTCTAGAAGTTTTACCTCGGGCTTATTTCTATCTTTTATCCTTTGTGTATTAGTTTGTGTGATAGGCTTACTTGTCAAGGTTCGTCGCGACAAGTGTCATCATGACCCTTGTATTTTTGGATCGTGCTATAGATGGTCTTCAATTTTTCCTCTTCACTTTTTCACCTACATCTATCAATCTCACAGTTCTCAATCAACTTTATGTATCTTCCATCACCCTTTGCTCAAAAAGAGACCTCACTCTACCTCCACAACTGCTTTTGAAAAGGTGAAGAGCATGAGGGATCACTGGATTTGAGATTGTTATCTCCTTAATCCAATGGGTCTCAACTTGAACCCTCCAAACCCTTTCTTTTCCCCTTCACATTAATCTACAAAAGCTAAAAATTCAGTCTTTTTTTTTTAAATTTCTCTCCAATGTCAACATAAACCTTCAAAAGCTAAAAATTTGTTCTTTTTTTCCTCTCCAGTGTCATTAGTCTCTCTGTTTCTCTTTGTGATTTGGCTTTTCATTTGATTTCTTTCGCTCTTTATTAGAGAACCTTACAACCCCTCAATTTCGGTTACAAAAAGAACCTGTGGGGTCCCATTATTTTTAACAAGAATTATCATGAATTAGAAAGCATTAGAACCAATTATCTCCAAAGTATCAACAAGTTCATACTACTACTTCCTCATTGTTTTCTTGCTCTCTTTTCGAATTTAAGTTTGAATTTCTGATGAGAAATTTTTAGTTCATTGGTCCACATAAGATCAATAATGAACCCCATCTTTCGTTTCATTTCGCTTCCTAGAAGGAAATATATTCATTCAATAATTTTTTTTCATGTTTGTTGCTTGTTTAAATTTTGCCAAATTGAATCTATTTGTCTCTCTATTAAATGTAATTTATCAATATATAAAATGTTTGACGAGAACTAATAACATTTAGAGAAATTATTATGATTAACTCATCAAATATAAGGATAAGTATGTCGTTCACTTAGTTTTTATGATCCGAGATTCGCTAGAACCTTTTATACTTGTTTTTATTTTGAAATCCATATCAAGAGGTTAAAGAATGAACTATGCACATTTAGGGAGATGAGATCACTGTATTATGCTTTAAGTGTTTGAGTGTGAATAAAAGGGACCTTTAATGGCTTACTCACGTCCATACTGTTAGAATATACTATAAATCATGTGGTTTTGATATAGTATTATTTATTGAACAATTATTTATTTATTTATTTATTTATTTATTTATTTATTTATTCAATTCAATAAATCGTTAAATTAAATAGATCATTGTCATATATGTGTTCTCAACTTATATAGTAGATGATTCGGTGTATAGAGTTTAGTTTATGCACAAAAATTAAATCGTCGGTTCTTATAAATTAAAGTTGTAGTTCACAATCGTAGATAAAAATTTGGACAAACCATCAGAATGATTGTAGCATGAGATTAAATGTAATTTATCTTTATTACGAGAACAATATAGTTCTAACTTCTTGTGCTAGTTTATTTTGTATGTATTGAACAACACCGAGTAAAGATAGTTGTTTTGGACTGACTGATAAAAATATATTCTGTAAACTAGTAAATGTACTTATATTCTCAATTTTGATATACTATTAAGATATATATATATATATATACATATATATATATATATATATACATATATATATATATATATATATATATATATATCTTGGATAGTAATAATATATATTGGTCAAATAATAAGTTAGTTGATTAAATCCATGTCTTGATATAGAGATTGATGATACGCCTTTTATGAGAAGTTTATAAGTTTTCATGTGTAAACCCGGCCGGTGGATTTATGAATTCGATAATGAAATAAATTAAGCATTGCTCTAAAGAAAATTAATCATTATATTAAATTCATTAGAATTTAATTTATTGTTTAGTATCTGCAATCTTAACATGGGAAATTACATAAGTGTTTAACGAGGAATTTCAAAATAAAAATAGAGGAGTGCAATTACGAATTTTTAGTGGAATAATTTATAATTTATTGTGGGAAGAATAATTCAAACTGGTAATTTGAATTATTTTCATAATAGGAAGCCTCAGTAATTAATTTTATGGTTCCTACACTACCCATATTAAACAAGAACTCGAAATCCTATTTTCTATGGAAAAAGGAAAAGGCAATGCTTGTCCTTGTTGAAGTAGAAACAAGCGTGTGTTTTTCTTTCCTACTTGGACTGGGGGAGTATCTTTATAAATAATGATTATCTTTATTCTTAAGATGATCAAAAGTTATTTTTAACTATCAAATTTTCTTTGAATAATGACGTGATATCGCTCCTAGCCTAGAAATTCAACAACAACAAGAAGAATTGAGTATTCTATTCAGCACTTGCCCATCCAAGTATTGAGAATATTCAGCTGAGAATTTGGGAAATGTTGGATTTAATTGGTGTGAATGGAAAATGGAGGGACACAACCTTTGAGAAAAAGACATATTATTTTAGAAAAGGTGTGACTGTTCAGATAGTTGTGTTTGTTCAGAAAAAGACACAATATTTTGAATGAACAGACATGATTCTTCCAAAGGATACACCTTTTAAGTGAACCATTACCACCTTTCAGAAGAGGCATTTGATGGCTATATAAACCTATTTTCATCCACAGGTTTAGAAATAAATGAAAAATTTTCTAAAATAAAAATTCTTCTTGTCTTCAAAATATTCTTTGTGATCAATCAAATCGTTGAGTGAGTTCGACGAATCTAATTATTTGAGGTACCACTATAGTTGGAGTGAAAGTCATTTTATCTTGGGAGGAAGATTCCAAAACGTCGGGTACAGTGAAGGAAACTATTCCTTAAGGACACTCCGTGAAGTCGGGGGACTTGGCTTTATATTTCTGTTTCATCTTAATTTCTGAAAAAATAAAACACATTTCTTAGAAAGATCACTTTGATGTTGTGTTGAGGGTGTTTTCGTACTTTATAGTGTTCTTGTTTTAAACTTGAACTAGTGTTGAAGTTGTTGTGCCTAATTACAGATTCTTGTACCTAAAAACACCATAAAATAACAATCTTAAGGAATAATCTTTTAAAGAATCTGTATTGCTTATTTTCGGAGATTAAAGTTTTAAGCTTTCTACTCCGTTTGAACTTAACTAGTGATTCTAAGACATAAAATATTCATCACAAGTTAAAGATCTGTCGGTTGACTATTGAAAGTCATAAAAACTTTATCGTTAACTAGAAACAAGAAGAACAATTTAAAGTTGCTTAACTTTATAAGTAGTATTCTGAAAATACTAAATTTTATTGTCTTGTGGTGACAGGAAAAATGACTAACGAAAGTCAAATGCAAGATGCGGCTACGAATGTGGGGCCAACTAGTATTACCTCAACAAGTTAAGTAAATTCTCCTCAACCAATGGCACTTACAGAGAACCCCAAAAAATTTACGGGCATTAACTTTAAGCGAGAGTAGCAAAAGATGTTCTTTTACCTTATCACTCTATACCTTCAAAGGTTCACTAGTGAGGATGCTCCTGAGATGCCCAAAGAAACCTCGGACAAAGAGCATTTCATGATTGTAGAGTATTGAAAGCACCCAAACTTCCTTTGAAGAAATTATATCTTGAGTGGTCTCCAAGACGACCTCTACAATATTTACAGTGGAACTAAGACATCGAAGAAATTGGGGGGGGGGCACTAGAATGAAAATATAAAACAGAGGATGCAAGAATTAAGAAATTCTTTGTTGTAAGGTTTCTGGATTTTAAAATGATAAATAGCAAATCAGTTGTCTCTCAAGTTCAGGAATTGCAAGTAATCATCCATGATCTCTTAGCAGAAGGTATATCTTTGAAAAATACCTGAGTTGAACAAATTGAAAATGTTCTTAGTACTCACAAAAACTATTTTATAGGTTTGATTGTGAATGATGCATTTTAAGTAGCAGCGATAATTGAGAAGTTACCACCTATGTGGAAAGACTTCAAAAACTACTTGAAGCACAAACGCAAGGAGATGACTATCGAAGATCTTATTGTCCGACTATGTATTGAAGAGGATAATAAAGCTACCGAGAGAAGGTCAAAAGGAAATTCTACAATTAATGGAGCACATATTGTACAATATGACCAAAACAATTCTAAGTAAAGGAAAAAAGTTGAACATAAAAGAAACCAACCCAAGAATAAATTCAAGGGAAAGTTCTTCAGCTGTGGCAAGATTGGCCATAAGTCCGCGGATTGTCGTGCCCCTAAGAAAGGCAAGAAAAAGGACCAAACAAATATGATTGAGTCCAATAAAGAATGAGATGATCTGGGTACTATGTTTTCAAAATGCAACTTGGTGGGGAATCCTCACGAGTGGTGGATGGATTCTGGTGTCACCCGCCATGTTTATGCCAACAAAGAGTTGTTTTCGTCATTTGCTCCGGCTTAAGTAGAAGAAATGATCTACATGGCTAATTCCGCTACAGCTAAGGTAGAAAGAATAGGAAAAGTGGGCTTGAAAATGACATCAAGAAAGGTCTTGACACTTACCAATGTCTTGTATGTACCAGAGTTACGTAAGAACTTGATTTCTATTTCACTTCTAGACAAGAACGGATTCAAATGTGCAGCCATTTTTGAAAAAATTGTAATTAGCAAAGGAGAAGTGTATGTAGCAAAAGGCTATCTCACCGAGGGCCTTTATAAGATTAATGTAATGAATGTTGAAATCAATAAAAGTTCAAATTCTTCTTACTTGCTTGAGTCTTATAAATTTTGGCATGAACGTTTAGGCTATGTTAATTAGAAAACTTTACGAAAACTGATTAACTTAGAGGTTTTGCCAAACTTTGAGTGCAATAAATCAAAATGTCAAACGTGTGTGGAATCAAAGTATGCCAAGCATCCTTATAAGTCCGTTGAAAGGATTTTCAATCCCTTAGACTTAATATACACTGACATTTGTAATATGAAGTCAACACCACATGTGGTGGGAAAAAGTATTTGATAACTTTTATGGACGATTGCACAAGATATTGTTTCATCTACTTGCTAAATAGTAAAGATGAAGCAATAGATGCATTTAGGCAATACAAAACTGAAGTTGAAAATCAACAACAACAACAACATACCAAGTGTATTCCCACCTAGTGGGGTCTGGGGAGGGTAGAGTGTACGCAAACCATACCACAACCTCAAGAGAAGTAGAGAGGCTGTTTCCGATAGACCCCAGCTTAGGACTAATAACAGTATGACAAATACAAAAAGTAAGCAGGTATAAACTAGTATGGTACACAAAACAAACTAACAGTATAATAAATACAAAAGATAAATGCATAATAAACTAGTACGGGATGCAAAAAAGCCAACACCACTAACCCCAAAAACTACAACCCCAACACTACGAACCAAAAACTCCAGACCCAAAGGAGCACTCCCCTATTACTACCGCTGCGCTCCCACCCCCTAAACCTCTACCTTAATCTGCGTCCTCCACACCTTCCTATCAAGGGTCATGTCCTCTGTAAGCTATAATTGCTTCATATCATGCCTAATCACCTCCTTCTAATATTTCTTCGGTCTACCTCTAGTCCACCTAAAACCATCCATAGCCAGAGTCTCACACCTCCGCACTAGAACATCAGGGCCCCTCTTTATCACATGCCCGAACCAACGTAGACTTACTTCTCACAACTTATCCTCCACCAAGGCAACTCTCAATCTCATTCCTCACCCTATCTTTCTTGGTATGTCCACACATCCATCGTAACATTTGCATCTCCGCCACCTTTACCTTTTGGATGTGGGAGTTTTTAACTGGCCAACATTCCGCTCCATACAGCATAGCCATTCGAACTACCACTATATAGAGCTTACCTTTAAGCTTTGGGGGCACCTTCTAATCACAAAGGACAACTGAAGCGAGCCTCCACTTCAACCACCTTGCCCCAATATGATGCGTCACATCCTCGTCAATCTTACCATTACCCTAAATTATAGACCCCAGATACTTAAAACTCTCCCTCTTCTGGATGGATTGAGAGTCTAGCTTCATAACCATTCCATCTTCCTGCGACATATTATTGAAATTACACTCCAAGTACTCCATCTTTGTTCTACTTAACCGAAAACCTTTAGATTTAAGCGCCTGTCTCCAAATCTCCAACTTATCACTAACTCCATCCCGAGTCTCATTAATCAGAATCACATCATCTGCAAATAACATACACCAAGGCACCTCCCCTTGAAGTTGAAAATCAGTTAGAGAAAAAGATCAAAATGATATGAAGTGATAGGGTCAGAGAATACAAATCTCTCTTTGCATAAATATGGGTAGAGAATGGAATCGTCCATAAAACTACGGCCCCGTATTCAACTCAATCTAATGGAATTGCAGGAAGAAAAAACTAAACTTTGAAGGAAATGATGAATGCCTTACTTCTAAGTTTTGATTTATCGCAAAACCTGTAGGGGGAGACTATCCTTACAGCCAATCGTATACTTAATAGAGTTCCTCATAGTAATACACGATCAATTTCTTACAAAAAATAAAAAGGAAGGAAACCCAACTTGAAATATTTCAAAGTGTGGGGGTGTCTAGCAAAGGTCCAAGTTTCAATGCCTAAAAGGGTTAAGATAGGACCTAAAATGATGGAATGTTTATTCATAGGATATGATAAAAGTAGTAAAGCATGTCGGTTTTTGGTTCATAAATATGAACATCCTGATATAAATGAAAATACGGTAATTGAATTAGATAATGCTAAATTTTTTAAAAATATTTACCCATATAAAATTAGACATGAATAGTCTAGTGGAGTATCTAAATGACCTCGAGATGAACCAAGTAAGAATGTACATAATGAAGAGAATCCAAGACTTAGTACACATCAAAGAACGTCTACTTCATTTGGATCAAATTTTGTAATATTTCTCTTAGAAAATGAGCCTCAAACATTTAAAGAAGCAATGTCATCGTCAGACTTATCCTTTTGGAAAGAGGTAGTCAACAGTGAAATTGATTCAATATTAAGCAACCATATGTAAGAATTGGCCGACCTTCCTTCAAAAAATAAACCTTTAGGTTCTAAATGGATCTTCAAAAGGAAAATGTAAGCAGATGGTACTATTGACAAATATAAAGTAAGACTTGTAGTAAAAGAATTTAAACAAAAAGAAGTCCTTGATTACTTTGATACATACTCGCCAGTAACAAGGATAACATCGATTCGAATGTTAATTGCCTTGGCGGTGGTATATGATCTTGAAATCCATCAAATGGATTTGAAAACCGCATTCCTAAATGGAGAATTGGAGGAAGAAATATACATAGAACAACCAGAGGGTTTTGTGGTTCCAGAAAAGAAAAATAAGATGGGTAAGCTTATTAAGTCATTGTATGGACTAAAGCAAGAACCTTAACAATGACATGCAAAGTTTGATCAAACCATATTGGCAAACGGGTTCAAGATAAATAAATGTGATAAATGTGTTTATATTAAAGACACTCCGAATCACCAAGTTATTGTTTGTTTATATGTGGATGATATGTTGATCATCAGTAGAGTTATTTCTGACATAAATGCAACGAAATGAATGCTCGAGAGCAAGTTTGTTATGAAAGACCTTGGAGTTGCGGATGTGATCTTAGGTATAAGAATCCATAGAACTCCACAAGGGTTGGCATTGTCACAGTCCCATTCTATCAAAAAAGGTACTTGACAAATTCAGGTATATGGAATTCAGTATTGCCAACACTACATTGGATGTGAGCTTTGCACTTTGAAAGAATGAAGGTGAAAGTGACTCACAATTGGAGAACGCAAGAGTATTGGAAAGTTTAATGTATATAATGAATTGTACACGACCAGACATAGCATGCGCTATTAGTAAGTTGAGTCGGTACACAAGTAATCCCAACAAAACTTATTAGATGGCAATGAAAAGAGTTTTGGGGTATCTAAAATACACTCAACACTATGCCTTGCATTATAATAAATATTACGCGGTACTTGAAGGATATAGTGATGAAAATTGGATCATCGGATCAAATGAAGTAAAATCCACAAGTGGATATGTATTTACTATTGGTGGAGGAGCAGTCTCTTGGAAATCATCCAAACAGACTTGTATTGCTCGCTCTACAATGGAATCTGAATTTATCGCATTAGATAAAGTCGGTGAAGAAGTAGAATGGATCTGGAATTTCTTGAAAGATATTCCTTATTGGCCCAAACCAGTGGCACCAGTATGTATACACTGTGATAGCCAAATAGCAATAGGTTGGGCAGGGAGCATGATGTACAATGGTAAATCTCGTCACATAACATGGAGACATAATACCGTTAGAGAACTTCTCTCTAGTGAAATTATCACTGTTGACTATGTTAAGTCAAAGGATAATGTATCGGATCCACTTACAAAAGGCCTATCTAGACAAGAAATAGAAAGGACATCCAAGAGAATGAGTTTAAGGCCTAGGACAAGTCAGCATGGCAGTAACTCTACCTAGCAGGCTTGAGATCCCAAGAGCTAGGATCAAGGAGATCAAACAAGGTTGTGTCTGACAGGTTTAACATTGTCAATTACCCAACCTATTCTCATTATATAGACAATGTACAGTAAACAAGGATAAGACTTAAAGTGAAAAGTCTTTTAATGATTAAGTAAATTTGGCAGATTTGGCCAAATATTTTAATCTATAGGATTGAACATTTAAAAATCACCTATGTCAGGGTGAAGTGGAAGTCGCTTCAAGGTGAATGTTAGTAAAGAAGTATTCTCTAACTTCTCATGAAATTGGAACTTGTTCATGGATAAAAAGAATAAAATCGTGGGAACCATAAACGGTAAAAGGCTAGCTGTAAGACCTGTATTGTCTAGGTGTACATTAAAGCTCGACGGTTCAAGGATATCAAATCTACCGATTGATCGAGTGCATCCGATGCATGTTCACTACAGAAAGTTGATGTTAGGCGTATTTACACGCCTAAAGCTCCTTAATTTACCCATATTTTATCTATGTTTTGAGGACAAAATATATAATTCATGCACTTTTAGTCCTTTTTTCTGTAAGTGAGCTACCAAACATGATTAGCAAGTTTTCAGGTATAAATGATGAAGATTTCAGCATTTTATGGATAACTTGACGCCAAAGGAAGCTTCACGTAAGAAGGAAAGCAGCATTTCGACGCCTATGGACTGAAAGTGATGTGTGGAAAACTTGTCCCGGGCAAAAACAGCATTTCCAAAGACTTAGGAATCAACAGTAACTTAGTAGGATTAGGATAAGGATGCAGTATCCTAGTAGGATTAGGATAAGTACGCAGTAGCCTAGTAGGAATAGGATATGGGTGTTATAAAAACCCTATGATGCTGAACTTTTCAGCAAGCATTATTACAATTAAAAAAATTCTCTTTCAATTAATTCTTATTTCTAACAATTTTCTTTCATCTATTCGACTTTTAAATTTCACGACAAGAGAAACGCTATTTGCAAGGAATTCACGCCACAAGCACTACCAAAGCATACTTCACGTTAGATTTTTATTTTGGTATGATGATAATGTCTATTGTGATTTTCGTTGCACTCATGAATAGCTAAATTTCTCTGTTAGGGTTATGGAAGCCTTATCAGATACTATCTATTGATATGAGTTTGTGAATTCTTGATACGTATGCTGCTTATATCATTCTTCTCTTCATCTTAATATAAATTCTTGTGGTTGCAATCATATAGAATACGCCAGTATAGCATTAACTTGTTCGAAAGAAAAGTTACATGTCTGGAAAAGAGAGAATGTCAAGGAAATAGGGCACCAACCCCTGTTTAAAAGTTAGTGCCGTAACTGGATTAACCTCTTGGAGAATTTGTACCATTAGATACGCTTTAAGCTCGAAAGAGTTAAAGTGAAATAGTCCTTGATGGTCGAAAGACGCCTGGATTTACCATAGAATACGATTCTCTATAAGCGCATGCATGTCTGAATTCTGCATAACTCATAGTCAATAGATACGTATAACTCATAAGGTGGACATAACCCTAACTCACAGTTCTCATTGATTAAAACCTACCAAGTACTCCATTTTACTCTTCTATTTTCCGTTTTTACTCTACTATTTTGTTTACATCATTTGTACGCACAAAATCCCCCCTTTATTCGCAGAACTTTCATCAAAAGTCTAATAATCGTTGCTTACTTAGTGACCAAGTATTCCCTGTGGGATTCGACACCTAACCCAGTTGGGTTCTATATTTGACAAAGACCGCTTACACTCTTACGAGAGCTGTAGTTTGAGCATTATCAAAAGTTCAAAGGTAAATCCACTTATCCAGATGCAATCGGTCTTTTCTTAATGATCACATACTTGTCTGTAAAGTTTTACAAAGAATAGTCATTCACCATTCATGTGAGGGATTGTTGGGTTTAATTGATGTAAATGAAAAATGTTGGGACACACCCTTTGAGAAAAAGACATATTATTTTAGAAAAGGTGTGACTGTTCAGATAGTTGTGTCTGTTCAGAAAAAGACACAATGTTTTGAATGAATAGACATGACTCTTCCAAAGGATACACCTTTTAAGTGAACCATTGCCACCTGTTAGAAGAGGCATCTGATGACTATATAAACCTGCTTTCATCCACAGGTTTAGAAATGAATAAAAAATTTTCTGAAATAAAAACTCTTCTTGTCTTCAAAACATTCTTTGTGATCAATCAAATCATTGAGTAAGTTCGACGAATCCAATTATTTGAGGTACCACTATAGTTGGATTGAAAGTCATTTTATCCTGGGAGGAAGATTCCAAAACCTCGGGTACAGTGAGGGAAATTATTCTTTAAGGAAACTCCGTGAAGTCGGGGGACTTGACTTTATATTTTTGTTTCATCTTAATTTCTGAAAAAATAAAACATACTTCTTAGAAAGATCACTTTGATCTTATCTTGAGGGTGTTTTTGTATTTCATTGTGTTCTTGTTTTAAACTTAAACTAGTGTTGAAGTTGTTGTGACTAAATACAGATTCTTGTATCCGAAAACACCATAAAATAACAGGATAATCATAGAAGATTGCAGATTCGAAGACGAATTCACTTCAAAATATCTGCTCACGCTTCAAGAGGTATTCCTGATGAATATTAAATATTTTTTGCATGAAATATATGTTTATGTTGGTTGTTTATATTAAATGCAAGAGATCCTATCAATTTACTTCTGTTGTGTATGCCTGATATTCCTACAATTGACATCACCAGCCTTGCTTCCATCTTAATAGATAACTTACATGAGAATACACGCAAGTGTAATGTTGCATTAGTTGGCGGCAACCGGATGCCTTAGCAGATAGATGAGGGGTCGCATCCTTGAAAAAAAAAAGTGGCTTAAATTTCTTAAATGATTTTTGTGATGGTTTAAAAAAGAAAAAGAAAAAGAAAAAAAAGGCTCTTAGTGTCAAGTTGGCGCTAGGAAGAAGCATGTTAGTGCTTCAATTATTTTTTCCTTGTTTATTGAGAAAACAAAATTTTCTTTTTAATAAATGAAGAAAAAGAAAAATACCATGAAAAATGATGATACTGGTTGCTTTAAGTGACGATTGTGGGTAATTTTTCTTTTAGAGTAGGTTTATACTTTGCTTCTCAAAAGGTTGCTTGGTTATAAATCTTTCTTTTCCCAACTACATAAATAGCAGTAACATGGTAATATTAATTATACAAAAAGTGGTTATTCTCTGACTAGTCAATTGAAATTGGCTTGTTTTTGTTGTGCGATGGCCTAATTATACGGGCGTTAATTTCTCACATTATATAATATTGAAAACATTAAGAAGGTATGATTGATAAATAATTATTATTGTAATTGATTATTTATCTGAAGTTATTTAAAATTTTTTAAAGGTATTTACATTGAGATTATATAAATACATAAACTGAGATTTATGATTAATAAATAGGATCTAACAAAGTTGTTTATTTATTTGAGTTATTGAAATTATCTCAATGTATCATGTATAAATGTTTTTGATTGAGTGTACATGAGGAGATATTAATGATTTTCACCCAAAAGGATAAAACGTAATATCTCGAACTCTCAGGTATATTATGAAGAGAAATTATTGTGATAAAAAAGGTTCATCCCCGTGATTACCAAGATTAAATAGTAATGAAGTTTTAAGTTTATGTGTTGGCTTAGACCTTCCTCTCTATCGGATGAATTTAGTACAAGTCATTAAGTATTTAATTGATAGTTTGATAATCTGTATTAACTCTCCTAAACTGAGTAATATATGATTGGTTCAATGTAACTAGAGCAGGTTTTCACTTAAACTAACAATATACTCTCTATCTGAATTAGGACTATAAAAGTTTATAAAGTGAATAATCAGTCATTATATATGTGCATTGCATGAGTAGTTCTCCAATCCCATAAATTGGATATTTGAGATGTATGAATATATATGTATATGATGAGTTTGAATTTAACCGTTCAATGTTTATATGACTGTGTTGTTGATCTATTGTAACATTTTTCAATCTCAGATTCAATATGTCTCCATGTACTTCCTTTAGAACTATTTTGAGTCAAAATAAATTTGAGAGTCATAATTTTATTATGAAAAGTTCTATGTCTAGATCAAAAGGTAGGAAGAAGAAGATAAAGACTCACAATGATAAGAATGTTGTAGCTCTAATTGGCGGCGCAGAAAATCCTAATGACAAGTGTTTTCATTGTAAAATGTTAGGCCATGGGAAGACACATTGTCTAGTTTTCCTAGACAAGCAGATAAACAAGCTAGATTCACTTTCACTTGTCATTAAAACGTGTTTAGCAAACTATTTCTACCACATCATGGTGTGTAGATTTAGGAGCCACTAATCACATCTACAGTACTTTGTAGGAGTTTCAAGAAATACGCAAGATGAATAGAGGTGAAATTTTTGTTTTTTCAGGCTGATGGTTTAACAACTCCAGCTTTAGCATTAGAAAATTGTAGTATGTTGTTCGATAATGGTAGATATCATGACCTGAACCAGGGCCTAACCGTGACGGGTATCCCAAGTCCTCCGAGGACCAGAGATCACCCCCTTTGCCTAGTCTAAATATAACATAATACAACTAGAAATAAATGAGTTTCGAACATATAATAAGATAGAGTTGAAACAAACATATAACAAGATAGGTAACTCAACTATCTCAGAAAAGAATATACAAATTTCAACAACCATCCCAATCCACAGTTATCCACAAGCCTCTAAGAAACTAACATCAATCTAAGTCGGGACATGCCCCTGACAATAGAAAAAAATTGAAAGATAGTCTATGACATAGTGAAACCAAAACATGAAATGAGGGTCTTTCGAAGAATGAAAGATCACTATTTTAAGTTGACTCATGAGCAATACAGGGATCACCTAATACTGCGCAGAAAAAATAAAAGTGTCTCTGGTTCCTGCATCATGTGGGGATACAATATCTAGCGAAGGTTAGTAGGGTGAGCGCTAACATGTAACTCGGGGAAGGGATAAAGTAATGCCATGGTCAAATCAGTTCAAAATAATTCAAAACCAATGAACACAATTTTATATATATAACATGCTGGGATAGGGAAAAAAACTTAGCATGAAGGTAAAACATTAGCCTGGACTGTGTAGCTGTCTTATCTTCTATACCCACAGGCTATATGGGTTCAGCTTTCACCTTGCTGAAAGAATCTCAATGTGTGTTAGCCGCACGGAATGGGGTATCAAGGAAGACCAGGAAATGCCCTAACCCCATGCCTATCCATGATACTTATATATAATGTGAACTATGCATACGGTCATCAAGACCCCTAAATTAGGAAATGTGGTTTCCAATGTTCGTCCTCTCTAGGAATTACACCTTCACGATAAGCTATAGAACCCCCTATTAAGCCCAATTAAAATAGCTTACAAATTCCCATTTATTAACCAAGAATCATTCATTTTGGTATACACCATTGGTATCGTCATACCAATTTTGCTTGTAAGCTAATATTATTATGTCATTTCAATTTAATTAACTTAGAAAAATGCCTCAACCCCCTTTAGTATATTAAATTAAGTTGGGGAATACCTCGACCCCTTTTTATTTTTTTAAATCAACTTAGAAGAATACCTCTACCACTGAGCTTCCAATTTAAAATCAAAACATGGCCAACAAGGCCTTCAAAATCATTTTTCATCTATTTAATCTTTTATGCAGTGCGCTATTATAGGTGAGTAAGTCAAACCATGTGAGAAATCATATTCGATGTCAATTACGCAAGTAGATTGAGGGAACACAATTTTCAAAACCAAATTCCTACAAAATCAACAAATTTGAGGGAATGCCCTGGCCCCTTTTTCAATTCCCACACCCATGTACCAAATTAGTTCAAAAACCATTGATAAAGCATAAATAATTCATAGAAATTATGGAAAAACAATTTAAGTAAAACAATTTTAGGGGAAGATTAACATGCTTGAAAGTATCACAATTATGGAGAGAAATCACTACTTGGAAGCTCTAAATGATCAAGCTTGAGAAACCCTAACTTGTTCTTGTATTAGAAATTTGAGAGAGTAGAGATCATGCTTGATTATGTTTTTGGATGATAATGAGGTCCCCAAAGGGTTTTAAGGCCATCGTTCACAATTGGAGAAAAGGAAAAATGTTCGAAGTACCCTTAATAAAACACTAAAGGATTATCATCAGTGACTATGGGTCAACTTATGACTCTTGAGGACATGTTATGAGTCGGCACCACGACTCGTGGTTTGGACAGTGTCCTAAGGCATCCCTACTATTGGCCCTATGAGTCATACCATACGAATTTTAGTCACACATTATGACTTGCAAGGTCCAATCGTAGTCACAATCGAAATCAAGAACCATTACACTGGTCACCCTACGATTGGGGTACTAGGACTCGTAGTGAGTCTTTACAACATGTTAGGTGCAAGTCATAATCAATATAGTAACATAGACAATCCTTACTGTCCAGGATACAATTAGGGTCCTAAGATCCGTAATAACTGACTAAGATTCGTAGGCTGAGTCGTAGTCTGAGCAATGAAGAGAAATACTTAAAATTTTGAGAGGCCAAAGTCTGGAATGTTATAGTAGAGTTTTAATATTAAAAGACGCATTATATGCACCTGCGATGATAGGCGAATTTACACGCCTAACTACTTGAGAAATCACTACTTGGAAGCTCTAAATGATCAAGCTTGAGAAACCCTAACTTGTTCTTGTATTAGAAATTTGAGAGAGTAGAGATCATGCTTGATTATGTTTTTGGATGATAATGAGGTCCCCAAAGGGTTTTAAGGCCATCGTTCACAATTGGAGAAAAGGAAAAATGTTCGAAGTACCCTTAATAAAACACTAAAGGATTATCATCAGTGACTATGGGTCAACTTATGACTCTTGAGAACATGTTATGAGTCGGCACCACGACTCGTGGTTTGGACAGTGTCCTAAGGCATCCCTACTATTGGCCCTATGAGTCATACCATACGAATTTTAGTCACACATTATGACTTGCAAGGTCCAATCGTAGTCACAATCGAAATCAAGAACCATTACACTGGTCACCCTACGATTGGGGTACTAGGACTCGTAGTGAGTCTTTACAACATGTTAGGTGCAAGTCATAATCAATATAGTAACATAGACAATCCTTACTGTCCAGGATACAATTAGGGTCCTAAGATCCGTAATAACTGACTAAGATTCGTAGGCTGAGTCGTAGTCTGAGCAATGAAGAGAAATACTTAAAATTTTGAGAGGCCAAAGTCTGGAATGTTATAGTAGAGTTTTAATATTAAAATACGCATTATATGCACCTGCGATGATAGGCGAATTTACACGCCTAACTACTTGAGAAATCACTACTTGGAAGCTCTAAATGATCAAGCTTGAGAAACCCTAACTTGTTCTTGTATTAGAAATTTGAGAGAGTAGAGATCATGCTTGATTATGTTTTTGGATGATAATGAGGTCCCCAAAGGGTTTTAAGGCCATCGTTCACAATTGGAGAAAAGGAAAAATGTTCGAAGTACCCTTAATAAAACACTAAAGGATTATCATCAGTGACTATGGGTCAACTTATGACTCTTGAGGACATGTTATGAGTCGGCACCACGACTCGTGGTTTGGACAGTGTCCTAAGGCATCCCTACTATTGGCCCTATGAGTCATACCATACGAATTTTAGTCACACATTATGACTTGCAAGGTCCAATCGTAGTCACAATTGAAATCAAGAACCATTACACTGGTCACCCTACGATTGGGGTACTAGGACTCGTAGTGAGTCTTTACAACATGTTAGGTGCAAGTCATAATCAATATAGTAAAATAGACAATCCTTACTGTCCAGGATACAATTAGGGTCCTAAGATCCGTAATAACTGACTAAGATCCGTAGGCTGAGTCGTAGTCTGAGCAATGAAGAGAAATACTTAAAATTTTGAGAGGCCAAAGTCTGGAATGTTATAGTAGAGTTTTAATATTAAAAGGCGCATTATATGCACCTGTGATGATAGGCGAATTTACACGCCTATAGCACTAGATTTTGCCCATATTTTAGCCAAGTTTTGAGAACAAATTATATATTTCATGCACTTTTAGTCCTTTTTCCTGTAAGTGAGCTAACGAACATGATTAGCAGGTTTTTCAGGTATAAATGATGCAAAATTCAGCATTTTATGGATAACTTGATGCCAAAGAAAGCTTCACGAAAGGAGAAGAGAAAAGCTTGGACTCCAAGGACCAAAAGTGGCGCATGGAAAATCTATCCCGGGCAAAAACAACAATTCTGAAGACTTTGGGGACTAGCAGTAATTTATTAGGATTAGGATAATGATACATTAACCTAGTAGGATTGGGTTAAGTAATTCATTAGCTTAGTAGGAATAGGATATGGGTATTATAAATATCCTATCTTGCTAGAGATTTTTATTCATTCCTCATTAATTCTATTACTCTATAACTCTATTTCTAACCCTTCCATTAATTCTACTTTTTATTCTTATTCTATTCATCTATTCAATTCTTAATTTCCGCAACAAGAGAAACGTTACTTTGCAAGGAATTCACGCCTAACGCCTACCACACTTTGCTACACGAAATCTTTATTGTGGTATAATAACAATGTCGATTGTGATTTCCTTCGCACTCATGGGTAACTAAACTTCTCTGTTGGGGTTATGGAAGCCTTATGAGATACTATATATTGCTATGAGTTTGTGAATTCGTGACACGTATGCTGCTTATATCATTATTCTCTTCATCTTAATGCAAATTCTTGTGGCTGCAGACGCATAGAATAATGCCAGTATAGCATTAACTTGTTCGAAAGAAAAGTTATATGTCTGGAAAAGAGATAATGTCAAGGTAATAGGGTCCCATCCCCTATTAAAAAGTTAGTGTCGTAACTGGATTAACCTCTTGGAGAATTTGTACCGTTAGATACGCTTTAAGCTCGAAAGAGTTAAAGTGAAATAGTCCTTGTTGAGGTCGAAAGACGCTTGGATTTACCATCGAATACAATTCTCTATAAGCACATGCATGTCTGAATTCTGCACAACTCATAGCCAATAGAGACGTATAACTCAGAAGGTGGACATAACCCCAACTTCTCAATTCTCATTGTTTTACATCTTACCAAACATTCTTTCTTTTTACTTTGCTATTTTCCGTTTTTACCTTATTACTTTGGTTACATTACTTGCACGACAAAACTCCCCCATTTTTACGAGACTTGCACTAAAAGTTTAGTAATCTTTGCTTACTTGTTGACCAAGCTATTCCCTGTGGGATTGATACCCAACCCAGTTGGGTTATATATTTGACAACGACTGCTTTACACTCCTACGAGAGCTGTAGATTGAGCGTTATCAAAAATTGGCGCCGTTGCCGGGGAATACGAGTGTCAATTAAGTTTGTGATAATTACTAGGCCCTTTGGTCAAAGATTCTCGTACTTTTACTTTTACTTTTTGTTTTTGTTTTCTGCAGGTTTTTATACAGTGCATGCCCCATACTCGAAGTTCTGGTCAACCGTTATTACCTATCAATCCCGAACCACAACGTATTGGCAGAATGGAGGCACAACACGAAATCAAAAGGATGGCTGCTCAACAGGAACAAGCGAGATTAGCTTCTCTTGCCGCCGCTCAAGTGCATCAACAAAACATTGACAACCCTGGGCGAGCAACAAATCCTGACGATGAGGACCTAGGTGATGACGAGTTACTAAACCCTAGGCATGCCGCTGAGATCGCAACACCTGCCAACAGAAGAGATCATCAAGCTAGGTTTAGGCCTGAACGCCGAGCTATGCAACCAGCTTTCGACGATGATGATGATGATCTTGATGGATCTGGAGCCACAGGAGCCATAATTCCTCCACCATTAGCGCCTGGAGCCGAGTTCAACATCACAAGCACCATGATTCAGTTATTGCAACTCAAGGGATTATTTGGTGGACTAGCAGGCGATGATCCGAATATGCATCTCATCAACTTTATTTCTACATGTAAGTTGTTTGACAATCCTGGCGTTGGTCAGAATGCAATTCGATTACGCCTATTTCCATTGTCTCTGTCTGGGGAGGCAACTCTATGGTTGAATGGGCTGACTCCTGATTCTATTACAAATTGGAGGCAATTGAGAGACTCTTTCCTAGAAAGATTCTTTCCGCCATTCAAAAGAGCACAATTGAGAGATGAAATCAGCAACTTTCGGCAGCTTCCAACCGAAGCTCTTCATGAAACATGGGAGAGGTTCAACACAAAGCTAACGAGGTGCCCAAACCATCACATGACAAATGTTCACCTAATGGAGATACTATACAGAGCCTTGAATTCAATAACTAAACCAGTGGTGGATAATGCGGCTGGAGGATCATTTATGGACCTCACATTTGGTCAAGCAAGCAATATGCTAGATCGGATGACGAAGCAAAGTAGAGCTTGGCATACCAGGGATTCTGAGGTAGCAAGCCCCACTTTATCTAATGGCATGACTGCAGACCAAAGGAGAAGAGAAGAAGAACGTGATCAAGATATGGCATACATGAAAACACAAGTGGATCTTCTTAAAAAGCATTTATTATTAGGGAAGACCGAAAAAGTCAAAGCTATTGCGTCGAAAGAAAAAGATGAATCTGATTCGGAAGAAGAGGCCAACTACTTGAATAATCAGGGGGTTTCCGAGGTAATACCCAAGGAAACCAAGGTCAGAACTATTATGATAAATCTGGAAACAAGGACCAAAGTAGTTAGAAGAACAAGAATGAAAAGAGTGGTTTGTATGTTCCCCCTGGAAGACGTGACACCACCACATCTAGTTTTGGAAGTATGGAAGACATGATGGATAAACTATTGAAAGGAGTGGAAGCAACTAGCGCGGGAGTAACGGAGGTAATAAATGATTTGTCCTCTATGAAGCAATTAGTTGATTCACATTCCACTTCAATCAAGCAAATAGAGCAGCAATTGAGCCAACTTTCAGCCAATCAAAGAAAGGTTGGCACTTTACCTAGCGACACTGTGCAAAATCCAAGGAATGATGGATCATGCATGGCTATTACTACTTGAAGTGGTAAGGTGCTGGAAACTTCATCCAAAGGCAAGCAAGTGGTCGATGATGTAGCAGACAACGATGATAAGGCTAATGAAGAAAACGCCATAGAAGCTGACCAAGACGTCCATGATGCCACCCCTAGTAGGTTGCAGCCTGAGACTACCAAAATTAGGAAGCAAGAGGAGAAGAAAGTCGTGGAGAAAAAAATTTCATATCCACCACCACCTTTTCCTCAAAGATTGAAGAAGTAGGCAAATGATACAAGGTTCAGCAAATTCATGACGATGTTAAATCAGCTGACCATTAATGTTCCGTTGGTGGAGGCACTTGAACAAATGCCTGGGTATGCGAAATTTATGAAAGACCTTTTGACAAAGAAGCGGGAAGCAAGCTATGAGTTGAAAGATACTGTTCATCATTGCAGCGCTATTGCTACCCGATCACTAGTTCAGAAAAAGGCCGACCCCGGTGCTTTCACTATTCCTTGCACGGTTGGATCTATGAATTTTGCTAAGGCATTGTGCGATTTGGGAGCTAGCATCAATTTGATGCCACTATCCATATACAAGAAGTTGGGGTTAGGCGATCCGACACCAACCAATATGAGGCTCGTGATGGCTGATAGGTCGGTAAAATGACCTGTGGGTATCGTGAATGATGTGTTGGTGAAGGTTTCTTCATTCATCTTTTCTACAGACTTTGTTATTCTGGATTGTGAGGTGTATTCTGAAGTTCCCATAATCTTGGGACGTCCTTTCCTTGCAACAGGAAGTGTGCTTATTGACATGAGAGCTAATGAGCTTTTATTTAGACTGAATGACGAAGTGGTCCGCTTTGATATATGCAAAGCAATGAAGCATCCCAGTGATATGAATGTGTTCTCTGTAGCTGATGGTCATCATAAGGATAAGAAAGCATTATCTGTAGAGAAACATCTTACTATTGAGCCTTTGTCTGCTGCGCCACTGAATGATGAACATGAGGACGATGAAGATTATGAAGAACTTATGGGTGCTCTAACAGAAAAAGAGTCCTATTACCATACTCCTAAGCAACCGGACCTTGATCTTAAGAATCAACCATCACCAACAGCGAAGACTTCCATTGAAGAGCCACCAATGCTAGAATAGAAAGAACTCCCCGATTATCTAAGGTATGTGTTCTTGGAAAGTGGAAATATACTTTTGATAAGTGTGGAGGATGAGTTAAGTGAACAGCACGTAGAGACTCTCATCTCTGCTCTGAAGAGATACAAGAGAGCTATGGGTTGGACTATTGATGACATAATTGGTGACCCTCCGGGGAGACGTATGAGTCATCTCGAAGAAGATTGCATGCCTACAAGTAAGCCTCATCGTCTTCTGAATCCATTCAGAAAATGATCCACCATCTATCTCGATGAAGTCTAAGTAATCAAGATAGTTATGTCGTGCCGCGACAATAAATCAAGCGCTTGGTGGGAGGCAACCCATCTTTTTCATTTTTTTCTTTCATTCTACTAATTGATTGCTTTTGATAAATAAAAATCCTAAAAGAAGAGTCGTGCCACGACCAAAACTAAGGCGCTTGATGGGAGGCAACCCATCGTTCTAATCGTCATTGTTGTTTTTGAGTAAATGTAGGTGCAAAGAGGTGTAAAACGAGGAGGTCGGTTTCAAATTTTGATTTGGACGTATTGCATGTTAAAGGTGGTAAGTTAGGAATGAAGAAGCAAAAGGCTATGGATTGAGCACTGCTCATGAAAATATAGGCGTCGAACAAGGCTAGGCCTAGGTTAAACTAGGCCACGAACAAGGCAAGGCCTATACTATGGCCTAAGGTCTCGAAATCTAGTGTGCCATAGCATAGGCGCCGCCCATGCCCAAGTATGCCATAGCATAGGCGCCGCCTATGCTAAAGCCTTTTGTCTCTGAATCTCATATGCAAAGTGAAAGGCGCCGCCTATGCCTAGGAATGCCATGGCATAGGCGCCGCCTATGCTAAGACAATGCTTTGCAAAAGGCGCTGCCTATGCCAAGCATAGGCAAAGCAAAAGGCGCTGCCTATGGTCACTTCTTGTCTCCAAATTCGATTTTAAATGGGTCAAAACCCAACCCAACCTTTTCCTATAAATATGAGACTTAGTCCTGAACCAAAAACACATTGGAAACCTAGCTTATGCGCCGCCTATAGCCTCTAAATCCTCTCAAAAATTTTATTTTGCTCTTTTTCTTCACAAGAACATCATCCAAAGGCATCAATCAAGTAAGTACTACTCTGTTCTTCATTTATCTTCCGTAAGTACTACGTTACTACGCTGAATATGAATTGCTAAATCTTGAACAAGTATTGGTGATGTGAATGTGTTTGAATTGTTGTGACGCAACCAAGTGAGTGAATGAATATGTAAGGAGGATCTTAACTTATTTCCAACTTGAATTTGATTTTGATGCATTGTCATACGTTTGTGGAATCGAATTGGTCCTAAATATTGCATAATCTTGTTACTTGAATACTTACATGTTGGAATGACTTCTTCATCGGAATAAGGATTATAGTTGCCTACCAACATAGGAGGTTGTGATTATTGTTGGATACTATCCCTTGATTCAATCCCTATGTAGTAGTCTTGATATATCCAACATGAATGTATTGCCAAGATTACAAGAAGTGTGACTGCTCTGATTTTATTGTTGGAATATAACACCTAAAACGTATGTCGATGAAATTGGAGTAATCGACCATTTTCACTTCACTAGTTTGTACCAACAACCTAAGTGTGGGGTGGTGCCCCTAATGCTTATTTATAGATTGTATCCATCGAGATGATGCTAAGATGAACATTGTTTTAAGTCTCAGGTACAATGGCACCCAAAGCAAGACAAGGCAAAGATAAGGCTACCACTTCCCAAAAAGGCAAGAAAAGAGGCCAAAAAGAGCAAGGAGAATCATCCTCGATGCAATTACCACGCCGCATGTTTGGAATAAAATGGGTTCTTGAGGAGGAAGCGAAGGAATGGTATAGGAACAACAAGGAAAGAAAATATGTTCATGTGGACTTGATAAACAAGGAAAGCCTAGCGAAGAAGGAGCCGCGCATGTTGGCCAAGATCATGGCATTACATCTTGATTTCATCTTCTGAGACATGGGAGAATGTAATCTCGATTTGACAAGAGAATTTTATGCCAACTGGTCGCCGAAAACCACAGGCAGCGAGGTCAAGATTCGGGGCCAAGTTTTACAACTCAATGCGGAATTCTTCAACTCCTTTCTTGGCTTGCCTTCAGTCGATCCATCACCATTCAAAGAGCTGTACAGTAGACCTCCATATAGAGCAATTCGACACACACTTTGTGGAACTAGATCCATGGCAAGGTGGAGCAGACATAAAGACACTGGACGACACAACACCTTCCCATATGCTCCTTTGAATAGGGAAGCAAGGATATAGTTGCGTATAGTCAACTCTTTCCTCATTCCAGGGACCCAGTACACCAAGATAACAAAAGATAGAGTGTACCTGGTATACGCTTTGATGATGAATGTCCCTATCAACATCGGGGCAATCATTCGCTCCACAATGCAGAAAGCTAGACTACACAAGCGGTCCCATTTCAGTTTCGGCAATCTGTTGACTGCAATCTTGAGGAAGGAAGACATCGAAGAGGAACCGGCTGATCATAAACTCCCACACAATCCAAAGAAGGTTGACCTCACAAAGGTCAAAGATGTTGAATTAACATATGGCGTCAACCTTACTACGGCAGAGAGACATGCTCGGGATGAGAGTTTCTTTCGCCATCTTTATGGCATGACGCGGTTTACAATGATGAGCGGAGGTCGAGTTCCAACTGCTGCAGAGCTCCAACAGCTGGATCATGACTATCCAATGAATGTGCATGCAAGGGAGATGTGTGGAGTAGGTACATATTTTGAGGAACCTCTTGATGACGATGTGCCGACCGATGATGAGCGACGAATACCAGACTCCGATGTGGAAGAGAATTCTAATGACGACGACTCCTATGATGATTCCGACGAAGGGGGTATGACCCCCGACATAGAGGAGGAGTCCGACTGACCAGGTTCTTCATATTTATTTTCCACTGAGGGCAGTGTGTCCCGTTTTAATGTGGGGTGGTGGTATTTGCATGCTATACTCCTTTATCCGCATTTGCATTTATGTTTGTTTGCTTAGTTTTTTTTTTCGTTTTTTCCGTTTTTTTAAGTAGTTAAATTTTTTTGCACTTAGCTTCGCATGAAATTATTCTAATAGGCAGCATGAGATTATAACAAGAGTTTGTGCTAAAATCATGACTATTGAGACGTTTAGGCTCTAATTCTGACCCACTATGTGATACTATGTGGTTCAATTCCTATATCTGTTGGGGCAAAAGTCTATACTACTCCCAATAAAGTCGACCATGTGCCTTGTGTGAGTGAGATAATAGTATATTCTATGTTTGTGGCTGATGCTAGAACTTGCCTGATATGTATGTAAAGCGAAAATAAAGAGTGTAAGTTTAGGAGATGATTTAGGCATTTCTTTGGCAACCTATGACTGTTTACCTTCATTTTATCTACCCATGGACATCATCCTAGACAACCCCCTTTGAGCCTTTAGCCTATTTTCTTTGACAACCTCATATGTAAGCCTAATCCATTTGTTTCAAGACCATAATTTGATCCAAATTCCTAAGTGCTTTAAAGTGTAAAGTCATGTGACAAAATAAGAGGAAATTGGGTGAGTATGATGCTTTAGAATGTAATGGTGCTTGAATTTGTTATGAAAAAGAATTGCTATCATAAGAGGTATGTTATGAAAAGAAAAAGGAAAAGAAAACTAAAAAGTTAGTTATGTTCATAAATTGAAAAACAAAAGAGGTGACAAAGGGGTGGTAGATAAAAGGAAAGTAGAGAAGTTGTTTAAAAGAAAAGTATTAATGGCATAATGTGATGTATTAAAGCGCTTAGGAACATAGTCACTATTTTTGGCCAAAATAGTCCTACATGTCCCTTAGCCTACATTACAACCATCAAAAGACCTATTTGATCCTAAGCTTAGTATTCTGACATTTAGTGGAGCATTACACTAAGGGCAAGCCTATGGTCATCAGTTGCTGCATATGAATTCTTTGTGAGAGCGAGAGCAAGGATATTTCTATACCCATGTTTGATAAATATACTATGCTTGAGAGTGATTATGGGTAATATATTGTGAGACACACATGGTTGATGAGTTTTGGGTAGTGGTGTATGATTCTTTGTACCTTAACTTTTGGATACGAATTAACTACCATCACTAGTCTATGTTAGAGGTTGAATCATTTCTACTAATGATCGAAAACTACTCTTTGTTGATAATTGTTGTGCTTGTCTTGACGAATATTTTGTGTTGTTACTGTGAAACCCTAAGTTGATGATTTAGATGGACATGATAGTTTGTTCGAGGACGAACAAAGCCTTAAGTGTGGGGTGTTGATGATATGCGAATTTACACGCCTATAGCACTAGATTTTGCCCATATTTTAGCCAAGTTTTGAGAACAAATTATATATTTCATGCACTTTTAGTCCTTTTTCCTGTAAGTGAGCTAACGAACATGATTAGCAAGTTTTCACGTATAAATAATGCAAAATTCAGCATTTCATGTATAACTTTATGCCAAAGAAAGCTTCACGAAAGGAGGAGAGCAAAGCTTGGACGCCAAGGACCAAAAGTGGCGCATGGAAAATCTGTCCCGGGCAAAAACAACAATTCTGAAGACTTTGGGGACTAGCAGTAATTTATTAGGATTAGGATAATGATACTTTAACCTAGTAGGATTGGGTTAAGTAATTCATTATCTTAGTAGGAATAGGATATTGGTATTATAAATGCCCTATCTTGCTAGAGATTTTTATTCATTCCTCATTAATTCTATTACTCTATAACTCTACTTCTAACCCTTTCATTAATTCTACTTTTTATTCTTCTTCTATTCATCTATTCAATTCTTAATTTCCGCAACAAGAGAAACGTTACTTTGCAAGGAATTCACGCCTAACGCCTACCACACTTTGCTAAACGAAATCTTTATTGTGGTATAATAACAATGTCGATTGTGATTTCCTTCGCACTCATGGGTAACTAAACTTCTCTGTTGGGGTTATGGAAGCCTTATGAGATACTATCTATTGCTATGAGTTTGTGAATTCGTGACACGTATGCTGCTTATATCATTATTCTCTTCATCTTAATGCAAATTCTTGTGGCTGCAGACGCATAGAATAACGCCAGTATAGCATTAACTTGTTCGAAAGAAAAGTTATATGTCTGGAAAAGAGATAATGTCAAGGTAATAGGGTCTCATCCCCTATTAAAAAGTTAGTGCCGTAACTAGATTAACCTCTTGGAGAATTTGTACCGTTAGATACGCTTTAAGCTCGAAAGAGTTAAAGTGAAATAGTCCTTATTGTGGTCGAAAGACGCTTGGATTTACCATCGAATACAATTCTCTATAAGCACATGCATGTCTGAATTCCACATAACTCATAGCCAATAGAGACGTATAACTCAGAAGGTGGACATAACCCCAACTTCTCAATTCTCATTGTTTTACATCTTACCAAACATTCTTTCTTTTTACTTTGCTATTTTTCGTTTTTACCTTATTACTTTGGTTACATTACTTGCACGACAAAACTCCCCCCTTTTTACGAGACTTGCACTAAAAGTCTAGTAATCTTTGATTACTTGTTGACCAAGCTATTCCCTGTGGGATCGATACCCAACCCAGTTGGGTTATATATTTGACAACGACCGCTTTACACTCCTACGAGAGCTGTAGATTGAGCGTTATCAACCTGTTGTTTGAAGAAATTTAATTTTAGTTTCCAAAGCTCTGAGATATAGTTATGATGCTAATCTATAATACATTAAAAGTGTGAAGGCCTTTAGAAAAGTGAATTGAACTTTTTGCGTTTTATTAAAACAATTCGCTTTAGACAAAATCGTCCTTTAACCTTTTCCCTATAATTAAATTCTACAACATAAAAAATTTTTCCTTTACCCGTATTTTCCATATAATAAAATTTTCCTTTACCCGTTTTCTATTTTTTTTAATCAAATTTATCTTTTCTCCCTTATATTTTTCTTCACCCGTTTATGCTTTTTTTAATCCTATTTGATTCCTACTTGGTTTCTTTCAACCACGACTTTTCCTGTCCTTATATATAAATGCTTGAGCTTTTTTAAATTTGTCATTGTTGTCCTATATAAACGTTTGAGCTTTTTCTCATTGTTCATTGTTATAAATATCTGCGATCTTTCATTGTTTTTCGTCTCAGCACAATTTCAACAATTTCAGGTTTTTGGTCATTATATCATCTCTCCCTTTTTACATTGTTAATTTAAACACAACATTACTTGTTATGACAACTTAAATTGCTAATCTTAATTTAGCTTAATGTGTCCTGTTAGTTCACTATATTTTATTTTCTACTACTCATAGCATACATCAACATATTCTTTGCTATGTGTCATTTTAGTAGAATATATTGTACTTTCTGTTGCTCATAACTAACTTTTTTATCTACCACCTACCAACAAGATTCACATATATAGGTATAATTCTTCTCATCTAACAAATTTACCTCTATTATTAAATTATATGTTCGTATCATTCTAACTTCTATTTATCTACCACCTACCAACAAGATTCACATATTCACATATTCAGGTATGATTTCTTTAGAAAAGTGAATTGAACTTTTTACCCTTTATTAAAACAATCCGCTTTAGACAAAACCGTCTTTTACCCTTTTCCCTACAATTAAATTCTACAAAATAAATATAATAAAATTTTGCTAACTAAAATTTTCCTTTACCCGTATTTTCCATATAAAATAAAACTGCAATCACCAATTAAGTATACATCTTCTTGTACTGATGGGGCGCGTAAGCATTCATCAATTCCAATCCTATCAATTCATGGAGAGTTATCAGTAAAGAACCAAAACAAATGAATAAAACAATACACACAAGCTAAGACTGTCTCCCATGCAGTTGTTCCTTTGCTCCTTATCTTTGAGCCTCCTTATGTAAGCAAGGCTTCAATTATAGGAGAACTGGACAACAATCAACTACCTGCTAAACTTCTACCTTAATCCTTGATCTCCATATATTTTTATCTAGGTTGAATCAATTAGCATAACATTTTTTTATCAACGAGGCTTGGAAACAGGAGTTGCAGATTACTCTCACTTCAGCTCTTATGAGCCTCTTCTTCAGCCTTCTGCTAAAGATAAGAAATGAGAATGAGAAGAAAGTTACCAAAATTGTATATAAGAAACATAACTAAGTGCAAGTTGATTCAATCTGTAGATTAGAAGCCCAACAACTCATTCATTTTAGATGCATTGTTTATTGTTTAATTATCTTCAGTTCAAGTGACCCCATATAATGTAGCTACCAGATGAATCTCGAGATGGGGAGCATGATGCCACATAAAGCTACCAAAAATATAGTTACATGTCTTCTAGTTTGATTACAAGAAAAAGAGAATTATCATTATAAAGTAACATGGTATTACCTGGTTATCTACTGCCCTGCAAAATCAAAGTTGAATGAGCAATAAGGAAGCAGAAGCAATCAGTTATAGTAATACAACACAGAAATTTATTACACCAAAGACGAGACAAAATTAGAGCGAAATATCCGAAGTGAAGCACGTTCCTTCCGCTAAAAGAGGGTTTTTGTTATAGAGTAACATACTAGAGATGCTACAAAAATAGGGTCCTATTTGAGAAATATATCTTATACAACTCTTTCATAATTGATTATGTTCTTAAAAACTTAGAATGAGCCACAATATCTCCTATATGAAGGTGTTAACGTTTGTAAAACAGGATAAGGAATCAAGACAAACTAACACAAAGGGAAAAAATTTCTATAGGGGTTAAGTACTGGTTAATTGAGGTGGGGAGGGTCCTCTTCCCAGAGTTCTCCTATGATTTCTATGTGTGTTAAAACTATTTTCATCACTCTTTAGTGATGTATTATGAATAACTTCATAAAACCTTTATTCGACAACTCTATTAATCAAAAATAGATGACACAGAATCATCTTACCTTGTTCTTTGCTCCAGGTCCCATAGGGCCACTCCAGTACTCATGTTGAATGCTCCAGGGTAACATATTAGTTGAGCACCTGATTTCATATTAAGAAGCTTTTTGTAGACATCATGGTTCAATTAAGGAGAATATATAGTTCAATAAGATTATTAACTACATAAACATGTAAACCATCATACCTCTGGCACTATACAATATTACTAGTTCAAGAAATCTTACATCATGACAAATTTCTATTCCGATGCGTCCAAAATCTGCAAATTGACATTCTCAGTTAGAAGATTTGTAAAAGTAAAGTTTCAAGTAGGAAGACTGGCAGGGCAATTAAAGAAAAACCATAAGTGTGATCAGAAACAACTAGCTACACAAGTTAAGCTAAAAAAATGAGACAAATCAGAATTGACCAGGTTAGAGACATGTATGAATATGTCAGATGCAGGGTAAACAGTTGCACATTCTCTGCTAATATTTTGGGATGACTAATGCAGATAATGTCAATACATTTGACATTCCTGATGGATATTTACTCTCACTTTAGCTCTTATAAGCCTCTTATACATCCTTATGCTAAAGATAATAAATGAGAATGAGAAGAAAGTTACCAAAATTATCTAAAAGAAACATAATCAAGTAAAAGCTGATTCAATTTGTAGATTAGAAGCCCACCAACTCATTCATTCAAGATGCATTACGTATTGTTGAATTATCTTTAGTTCTCACATAAAGATCAAGCTGACACACGGGTATGTGTTCGAGTATTTTTTATCAACACATTTCTTGGTAAAATGAAAGTGTTCGGAGAATGAGAGTATGGTTATCGAACCAAAGAATCAAATCCAGTTTCTCTGTTTTAAAGAACAATATAGATTTTCACATAAAAAACTTTCAAAGTATTGAATGAAAAAACACTAACACAAAACATGGATCTAGAAACTGATAACTGAAATGCCACGAAGAACTTTTAGTTCATTAAATGATCCCAAGTGCCAAACATCATCTTCTTCTACCAAGTTTATGAATATTAAAGATCCTACTTATTGAAGATGAAATTCAGAATCATACTCGCCTTTACAGGGCATATGACAAGAAGTAAAGAATGATTCTCTACGAAGATCATCCAATCTATTATACACAATGAATTTTTGGGTGCACCAAAAATTTAAAAAAGACTATTCCTTATATGTACAAAATCATTTCTAGACCCCTCAAAAGCTCTCTTATTTCTTTCTTCCTGAAAGACACATAGGTTGGGTTTAGACTTCTCTAGATATCTTTTTCCCCAACCAAATATCATATGTGTGTCATGAAAAAAGTATCATTACATAGTAAGACTCTAATTCTACTATTGCCAAACCATGAAATACCATATATGCTTTGGTCACCACTCTACTTTGTTTTAGTTATAAGTCAAGATTAGAAATAATATCCAACATTAGTCAACTGGTCAAACAAGAAGAAAAATAGTTCATTGTTCTCTACAGTCTACACCTGATTCAACCATTTATTGATAAGGTAGAAATATGTGAAAATGGGTTGAAGAGCAATATTCCATTTTCAAAATTACAAGAAACTGTGTTCCAAGATACAACATTGGTATAGTTCTTTAGAAAAATCAAATAGACATAACCAATGAGAATGAAATCATCAACCAAGGTAATGAAATACAAGGCACCAGAATGAATCGGTTGCTATGGAAATTAAAGTCATCTTTCTTTTCCATCACCGTTAAAATACCACTAAATAGAGCACCAATGAACCAATTTGAACCACTCACATCACAATAGTAGTAGCGTAAAGGCCATAAAAACATAAAAAAGGATACAAATATTTCAAAGAAAATAAATAGACGTCAGTCAAAGAAATGTACACATAATATCCTCTCTCTATAAAATAAGCAAACAAAATACAGGATTCTAAGTCATAAAGTACATCATAAGAAAACAAGACATAAAAAGGGTACAAATATTTCAGAGAAAATAAATAGATGCCCACGTTCACATTTTGAGAATTTACATAATAAATTAAGACGGAAGTACCAAATAAACAAAAGAAATATAAAACCTGTTGGTTTATAGGAGCACCACCACAAGCAACAACCACCTTGATGCCAGTTTGATATGAAAATCTTTTTGCCTCCTCATGAACCTGGAAATCATGACATAATCCTCAACACTTCAGATAGAACTTATTTTCTGAAGGAAACCATATATCAATGTACAAAGAACAAAATTTTTTGTACATACTTTCTTCTCTTATTAGTCTATATATAGACACATCTCACAGCTCTTTGTAAATTCACTAAGATAAGTTACTATATTCCAAAAAGCAAGAGACACAACCAGTTAAAGAAATAAAGAAGGAGAATCGGATCTAAATTCATAGTTCTTATCCAATAAAAACACTTTCCCCCTTCTTAATAGGGAAAATTTTTTCTCTCATTCCCTCCGATAAACACACCATTGAGACATTCAGGGGTCGTTCGATGTAATTTTGAATCTCTGCTGATATGCAAACATCAAGACATTCAAAATTGATAAGATTAAGTATACCTGACACGTATTATATGTAAATATCAAGCAAATCACACCTGAAACTAGGAATTAAAGCAAAATGAGTACTAAAAAAATTAAATCTTCAAACATTCAAAGCAAAAGGAGTAACAAAAAATCAAAATTTCAAACATATAAAGCAAAAGTGATTTTTAGAAAATCAAAACATAGATAAGATAAACCGAAAAGGGTTTAAAAAAATCAACTCTTCAAACGTCTTAAAACATGAAAAACAAAGGAAAAGGGAAAAGAAGAGGAAATTACAGGCGAAACTTGATGATCATCACCTATGGACGTTTCTTCTTGGTCCTTCAACCACTCATATTTACCTCTCCATCACCGAGGGTTCATCTTCCAAATATAAAGAAAATGTTTGCAAAATGAGATAATGAGAAGAAAACAAGCTTTTGGAGTTTAGACTTCGCTTTCCTAATTCATTTTTTCTTTCTTTTTTATTTATTGGCCTTTTCTCGGTTTGGGCATTTATTTTTGGTGAAACGGTTTGGGCGTTACTTTATTATTTTATTCTTAAAAATGCATATTTATATATGTATTATTTTAAATTATGGTGTAAAATTATACTAAATTTTACTCACTATTTACCAATTTATATAAAGTATTTTAAATGTATATAAAATTTTAAAATTAATTATTAAAATTTATGATATAAAATAAATTATATTTTTCTATTATTTAAATCATTTCATTAACATTATATTTCACATAAAGTACAAATATATAGAATCGTAAAAATAAAAATAATTCATCATAAAAATAAAGTTATTTTAGAAGTAGGAAATAAGCAAGTATAATGACTAAATTCCTCTTTAATCAACTACACTTTATAAAAGTGATTCAAAGTTTTTGCCCTTCATTAAAATTCTTTTCAGTAGACAAAATCATCTTTTTACTATTTAAATTCTTTATATTTAAAATTTTAAAATCAACTACATTTTTTATTATCAAGTCTTTCCAAGTGATTGAAAGTTTTTTCCCTTCATTAAAATTCTTTTCAGTAGACAAAATCATCCTTTTACTATTTAAATTCTTTATATTTAAAATTTTAAAATCAACTATATTTTTTATTATCAAGTCTTTCCTTATTTGACTATAGCACAGATCCTAAAATTTAGAGTTTTAAGATTAATCAAAAAATTATCTCACAATTTCTTTATTTCAAGAGATGATACCTAATTACCCCTTTGAACTATACCCAAAAAGGTTATGACACACCTCAACTTAAAGGGGGTCCTATTACCCCCCTAAACTATTCAAAAATGTAATTTTGATACCCTTAGTGCCTATGTGGCACATACGTGGCACAACACACTGAAGTGTCCATGTAGGCACACGTGTGTGCCACATAGGCAATAAGGGTGCCAAAATTATACTTTTAATTAGTTTAGGGGGTAATAGGACCCCCTTTAAGTTGAGGTGTGTCATAGCCTTTTTTTGTATAGTTCAGGGGGGTAATTGTGTATTTTTTCTTATTTTAACTTGAAAATTGATAATAAAATCGATTTTATTCCACCTAAGTGTATTTTGCCTCTTAGATGGTATTTTGTCATTCTGCTTATTAGAAAGTACTTAAAGAACTAAAGGGTATGAAATGGTAATAATTCTCATTGATTTTCTTTTAACTGGAGAGTTTTACATATGTATTAAATTTGATTCATCTTTGTTTTAGATAAATTGATGCATAGAAAAAAATAGAAGGCATGTAAGGCAATTTGCTGAGTTTACATAGATGATTGGTTTTTTGATAATTATTGTGATGTTAGACAATTTATTAATTGAATTTACGTTTAATGTGTTCATAAAATAGTATAAGAAATTACCTTTTTGTAGCAGTTTAAAGATAACTCACACAACTAATGTATTTTATATATACGTTTATTTTTTAAAAAATATTTGATACGCATGCAACTCACATACACTATTCTAGTTTCTCTAATAACGATTGTGTTATTAGTTATAATAAGCATTTTACCTCTGTTGGTGCATTGATTGATGTCTCTCCTGAACTGCAACAAATCATTGAGCTGAATAATGTTAACATTTCAAGTAAAAGAAAACATTCTTCTGAATTTAATCAGACTTATTTATTGTATTTGAGTCTATTTCACATAAATCTAGATTGGATTTTGAGGTTGGTTTGAGATGGATATTTGGATTCATTAAAAGTGGAGGCACTACCAATGTATGAATCCTGTTTAAAAGAAAAAAAAGGACTAAGAGGCCTTCCCTAAAAGAAAATAGAGGGAATGATAAATTAAAGTTAATTCATTCTGATTTATGTGTCCCAATGAATGTTCAAGCAAGAGGTAGTTATGAGTATTTTGTGACTTTCACTGATGATTACTTGAAATATAAATATATATTCATTTGTTGCGCCATAAGTCCGAATACTTTGAGAAGTTCAAAGAATTTATGACAAAAACATAGAAACAACATAAGAAATGTATCAAGTTCCTACAATCTAACCGTGTTTGAGTACCTCTCAAATGAGTTTATTAGTTACCTATTAGAATAAGGAATTATATCTTAAATGTTTGTACCTAGAACTCCACAACAAAATGGTGTAGTAGAAAGAAAAAACAAGACTCTTTTAGAAATAGTTAGATCTTTGATGAGTTACTGTGATTTGACTTTTTTATTTTTCTGTTATACACTAGAAACTGCAAACTATATTCTCAACTTAGTTTCTTTGAAGTCGGTACCTATGACTCCTATAGAACTATGGCCTGGGCATAAATCTAGTCTGAAACATGTTTGGATTTGGGGATGTCCAATACATATGCTGAAAAGGAAGATAGAAAAGTTGAAACCTATATCAGAAGTATGTATTTTTATTAGTTACCCTAAAGGAACAAAGAGTGGTCTTTTTTATAATCTTACCAAAAAGAAAGTCATTGGAAGTACCAACTCCAAGTTTCTAGAAAAGAATTTTATGACAAAACACATTCCTAGAAGTAAACTAGTTTTCTAGAAATTAAGAAAAGAGGTAACAAATCAACCTAGAAACGATAATGAAAATCAAATCCCAACTCCAAATGTCAGAGTTAACATACAATTGTATTTTAATAGTGGGAGAGATATTAATAGACATACAGTTCTACAAGTACAAGTTTCAAAAAATTCATTGCATCAAAGTTGTGAGGGTGCACAAGAGGAAGAAGTTATTGATGTCCCAACACTACAAGGTGTGAGAATAAAACAAAGACTCAAAATCCAACAAATAATATAGTTCAACCACAAAATAATAATAGTGTAGTTGCCTCTATACTGACCCTTATGATTGTAGTGCCTCATCATAGTAGAAGAAAGATAAGAAAGCCATCTTAGTATGTACTCTTGGGGGAGTCTTTTGATATAATTCCTGAAGAGTTTAATACCAAGCCCATGAATTATGATAAAGCACTTTAGGATAAAAATACAGACAAATGGATTATTGTTATGAAATCAGAAATGGAATCCATGTATTTTAATAAAGTTTGGGATCTTGTAGAACCACCTGTAGATGGAAGGAAAATCCATTAGATATAAGTGGATCTATAAGAAAAAGAAAGGAATTGATGACAAAATCCAAACTTACAAAGCTAGGCTTGTTACAAAAGGGTTATTCTCAAAAAGAAGGGATCGATTATGAGAAAAAAATTTCACCAGTAGCCATACTTAAGTCTATTAGAATTATCTTATCCATTGTTACTCATTATGACTATGAGATTTGGCAAATGAATTTCAAGACAGCTTCCTTAATGAAAGTCTTGATGAGAGCATTTTTATGCGGCAACCAAATGGTTTCATTGAAAAAGAAAAAAACATGTTGTGCAAGTTTAAGAGATCCATTTATGGATTAAAACAAGCTTCTAGAAAATGGAACACTTGTTTTAACGATGAGGTTAAGACTTTTGGTTTTGAGAAGTGTCTTGATGAGGCTTATATGTTTAAAAAATAGAATGAGGATAAAGTGGTATTTATAGTATTATATGTAGATGATACCTTGCTCATAGGAAATAATGTCGCTTGTTGAATTTTGTTAAGGAATGGTTATCCAGAAATTTTGATATGAAAGATTTGGGAGAAGCTACTCGCATCCTTGGGATCAAAGTTCTACGTGACCACAGTAAAATGATGTTAGGCCTATGTCAACATCTTTATATTGATGTAATTCTTATTAGGTTTAGCATGCATGATTCTAAGAAAGGATTTCTTTATTTCAGACATGAAATTTCTCTTTCTAAGTATCAATATACTAAGATGAATGAGGAGATAGAAAACATGAAGGCAGTTCCTTATGCATCAGCTGTGGGAAGCCTCATGTATGTGATGTTGTGTACTAGACCTAATATATGTTTTCCCATAGGCATGGTTAGTAGATTCCAGTCTAACCGTAGGAGAGAACACTGGACAATAGTTAAGCATATAATAAAGTACCTGAAAAGGACCAGGGATTCTATGCTAGTTTGCTATTCAAATGAGTTGGTACCTATAGGGTATACAGACTCAGATTTTCAGTCTAACAAGGACTACAAAAATTCGAGCTTTGGAAATGTGTTTACTTTGAAAGGTGTAGTCGTTGTTTGGAGAAGAATTAAGAAAACTTGTGTTGTTGATTCTTTCATGGAAGCCGAATATGTTGTAGCCTTTGAGATAGATAAGGAGGTAGTATGGTTTAGAAACTTCTCAAAGACTTGGCAATTATCCCTACGATAAAAGCACCACTTACATTTTATTATGATAATAGTGGTATGGTTGCAAATTCAAAAAACCCACGGAGTCATAAAAAAGCAAAACACGCCAAGTATAAATATCATTTGATTCAAGACATAGTGCAAAGAGGAGATGTGGTGGTTGTAAAAATTGCCTCAGAAAACAACCTAGAAGACTCTTTTATAAAAGCTTTACCGTAGAAGCCTTTTGAAAGACATGTAGAAGGTTTGGGTGCTAGAGTTGTGGATGCACAGTTATGTGTCTAAGTGGAAAATTGTTAGGATATACTATAAACCATGTGATTTTGATGTGGTATTATTTATTGAATGAATATTTATTTATTTATTCAATTCAGTAAATCATTACATTAAATAGATCAATTCATCTATGTGTCCTCAACTTATATAGTAGATAATTTGATGTATAGAGTTTAGCTTATACACGGAAGATTAAATCATCAGTTCTAATAATTTAAAGTTATAGTTCACAATCATAGATGGAAATTTGGACAAACCATCAGAATTATTGTAGCACGAGATTAAATGTAATTTATCTTGGTTACGAGATCGATGTAGTTTTAATTTCTCATGTTAGTATATTTTGTATGTATTGAACAAGATCGAGTAGACATAGTTGTTTTGGAATGACAGCTAAAAACATATTTTCCAAACTGTTAAATATACTTATATTATTAATTTTGATATAACTATTATCATCTGTATATATTATTTATCATTTTGATTTATTAAAAGGTGCGATTCTGAGATGACTCAATATTCCTGATAAATTGAGTGATAAAAATATATATTGGTCAATATTAAGTTAGTTGATGAAATCTATGTCTCGGTATAGAGATTGATGATGCACCTTTTATGAGAAGCTTATAAGTTATCATTTGTAAATCCGGTCGGTGGATTTATGAATTCGACATATAAAATAAGTTAAGCATTGCTCTAAAGAAATTAATCATTATATTAAATTCATCAGTAATTTAATTTATTAATTAGTACCTATAATCTTAACATAGGGAACTAAATAAGTGTTTAATGAAAAATTTCAAAATAAAATAGAGGAGTTCAATTACGAAATTTTAATGGAATAATTTATAATTTATTATGGTAAGAATAATTCATATTGATATTTTGAATTATTTTCATAATATGAAGCCTCAGTAATTAATTTTGTGGTCCCTATAGTGCTCATATTACACTAGAACACGGAATCCTATTTTCCTATGGAAAAAGAAAAAGTCATCAGTTGTCCTTGTTCAAGTAGAAACAAGTGTGTGTTTTCCTTTCCTCCTTAGACTGGGGGAGTATCTATATAAAGAGAGATTTCCCAAGCCTAGAAATTCAAAAACAATTTGAAAAATTGAGTATTCTATTCAGTACTTGCCCGTTCAAGTATTGAGAGAGTTTGGTTGTGAATTTGGGATCACTATAGAAGACCGAAAATTCAAAGACGAATTTTCTTCAAGATATCTTCTCACACTTCAAGAGGTATTCCTAACTAATATTAAACATATTTTATGTGAACTATGTATTTATGTTGGTTGTTTATATTATATGCAAGTAATCCTGTATATTTGCTTTTGCTGCATGTTCCTGCTTTTCCAACACATACATGATTCAACAATCTCATGTTTAAAAAATGATTAAGGTTATTGTAACGACCTGAGACTACCCCCTAGTCGTTACACGGTGCTTATAGTCCCGAGAGACCACAAACTAACCCATGAAATGGTATCTGCTGTGAGTAATGGATAATTTAATCATGAATGGAGAAGAATAACTGAAATGCCATAAGGTTTTTAATAATAAAATAACTACTGAGTTGTGAATCTGATAAAAATACTTAAATCTAAATAGTCTGAATAGCTAACTGTAGTGTCTGAAAAGCCTCTAAACTGGATACTATGAGTTGATGGGACAGGCCCCAACTAACACTACTAACTACTTATATAAAGTCACGAAGTAATATAATCTGTCCTTGGATGATGAGGACTCACCACTGCTATTTTACTGTTGATAATCTGAGAAACTAAGTGCGATCTGGGAACTGAGCGTCAGCACCCATGATATGAGATATCATAGCAAAAAAGAAAAGGTATGCGATCAGTACTTTGAATGTACTGGTACGCTAAATTAGTTGCGCTGATATGCGTAGGCTCATGAATAGGAATGACAATAATTAACTAAACATACATATAAAGCATGGAGTACTGAATAAAGTACATGGAATCTGTAGATACTGAAAATGCAGGAAAATCTATAAATACTATGGATGCATGACCAAGCATATAACATGAACTAAGTAAAATCTGTAAACTGATATGCTGAGATAACTAAAATTTGTATGCTTTGGTTAAATAATACTAAGATTGAATAACTAAGCTGGGACTGTAACTTAGACTATATCTGAGACTATAAGAGGCATCATCAAACTGACATTCCCCAATTTGAGCTAATTAGGGTCCAACCTGTAACCCCAGTTAGAAGGGTGTTAATACCATGCCACGGGTACTAACAATGGTTATGTGGATCCACTAAACTGAGATAATGTCCAAAGGACTAAGGGTGTCAAGCCTGAACTGATGAGTGACTCCTGCGAGATAGTCAAGCCTAATCTAATGGGTGACTACTCATATCCTATACTGGCTACGTAGTTCTGGAGTATAGGGACTGCTACTAATAACTTTGTCTATCTGACGGAGAAGCCGCCATACCTACACTCGCTCGGTGCTAAATCCTACTCCCAACTGAAAGACACTAAGATACTAGACTCTTCTGATTTAAATGACTGAGATTTGATTATTCTATGAACACTCATAGTATAATCTAAAGACTACTCTGTAATATACTGAGACTAGACTAAATAAATAGCTATGGTTTTCGGGTATTCAATATCACCAGGACTCAAAACAACAATACTAAAAAGACACTAAAGCTTGAAGACCAAAACATCAAGGCTCTTATTAAATTAATCACTCCTGTAGGCATTTTATCAAACACTTGTAGTTCATGGTTTAAAACAATCATAGGAATATCACAGAATTTGTAGGAATAACATGAATTCATCATAATAGCATTAAATCATGGTTGAATTCAATAATTAATAGTATTAAAATATGGAGGATTGAATAATAACAATAATTTCATGGTAACATGGTATAGAATCATAATTCATGGAGATTCATGGGTGAAATCCCAATTTCAAGCACAATAACTTGAAAAGATCACAATTTTATGATTTAAATAGGTTTCTTAGACTCCATGGATAAAAAGGATCCATGGATGAACATCTAACATACCTGGGATGAATAATTTGGAAGGATTGTTGGAGAGTTTTTGAGATTTGACCTTGATTCTTGAGAGATAGGGTTTCTTGTTCTTGAAAGAGAGGATTTTTAATTTGAGAGAAAGTGAGTAATGATGAGTATTTAGGTAAATTAGGGATTAAATTTTGTGTTTAAGGTGAGTTTAGGGCTTAGAAAAAATACCCAAATACCCTTAAACGAATTTAAAAACTCAAGCTGAAAACTGGAATTTCGATTTTTGGCCTTGGAGCAACGCGCCACTATCGCGCCAAGCCACTGGAAAAGGGACAACTGGGACTACGACAAATGCCACAATTCACCACCATTGTGGTAAGCCTATAGCTGCCAATTTGTCCATCTCCGCGATGCGCCATAATCGCAGAGGCCCACTGGAAATTGACAAACACAAAATTAGACTGCTTCACGATGCGCCATTATCACGGAGTCACACTAGAAATCAACAAATATCAAATTGACCTATGGAACGATGCACCAGGATCGCGGACCCTTACTGGATTTTGCCAATTAGGAGATTGGCCTGCTCTGTGATGCGCTAAAGATTAAAATGATGGGGTTTTGTGACTGAAACTTAAAATCGCCATAACTTCTTATCTGGTTATCGGATTTGGATAAATTTTATATCATTGGAAAGCTGATTGAATTTCCTATGTAATGACAGGTGCTAAACTAAAAAATAATGAGTGTTTCAAAAATTTCATATATGAATACTCATGCACTGGGACTTAGATTATGCTAGGAAAATATAGGGTGTTATAGTTGTAACTTGTTTGGGAGTGATATTTGTGATTTCCATTTTCTTGTTATAAAACATAACTTTGTTTATCCTGATTTTGAAAAAAAGACTGTCTACTTTAGCTAGATAATTATTTGGCGTTTTAAAAACTGTTTGCGTTCAAGCTTATTTGAAAATCATGTTATTAGGACGATTTCATTAATCCTAAATTAGTAAAATATCTTATCAAAATTCCTAGTTATGTTAAAAAATTTAAAGTTGTAATTCTAATTTTGATTGTGTCGTTCTATGCCAAATTCTTAAAATTGGCCAAAACTTAATTTATTTATTTATTTTGGATAATATGCAAACCTCATTTTAATTTAGCTGATGCAGAAACTTGTTGAAACCAAGATTATTGTTTAGTTTTGTTTCTTGTTAATAAGTGTGCGTGTAAGTAGGGCTTTGGGCTATAGGTGACAAAAGAGTTTTTAAATGAGGTGTTGGTGACACAAGTCTTAATTCTTGAGCGGAGGTGACAATTACTTTATTATGGATTAAGAAAGTTTGGTAAGTTTGAGAATAGCCCAGAAGTTTTTAAATTTACACTTTGATCTAAGTGTTTACCTAATATAATGGGAAACGGAGAAAAAAAGCGTCTTTCTCTTTTTTCTCATACATTGTTGTTTTCTATCTCTTAGTGATTTTTGTTGTTCATTGTTGTTGCTGCTTTATTCATTATATTCTACTTCATTATCATCATCTTCTACTTTATTATCATCTTCATCTTTTTCCCGTTGACCATTGTCGTTGTTGTTGTTGTTACCACTACTGTTGCTATTTGACCAATTTCCTAGGTCAAATTTTGTTTTGTACGTGACTTTCCACTTTGAAATTACTTTATTGGAGACTTTGGTAAGTCAAATTATGATTTTTAGTTGAATTTGTCATCTGGGTAACTGCTATTGTGCTATTTTTCCAACAATGGATAGAACCTGATCATGAATCCAATATAAGATACATCTGTTTAAATAGATAAATCATCTATTGCGATAGATGAGACATCTATTTCAATGGAAGACTGATATGTTAGATTCATGTTTATGATTCTATAGGCCATAAAATAAATCGAACAGATGGGTCATCTGTTGCAATAGATGATTTATCTGTTTAAACAGATTAGCTATCTGGTACGACGTGATAAATATCTGTTGCAATAAATTATTAACCTATTGCAACAAAACCTGAACTCGATTCCAATAGACGTGTTATCTGTTACAACACGGTAAATATCTATTGCAATAGACTATTAACCTGTTGCAATAGAACCTGAACTCGATCCAACAGACGATAAATATTTGTTGCAACATATTAGTAACCTGTTGCCATAGAACCTAACCTCGATTTCAACATATCATCATCTGTTGCAACAGATAAGTTATCTGTCATAACAGGTTAATTATCTATTGCAACATGTCACTCATCTAATGGAATCAAATTCAAATATGCCTCAGTACTATAACATCTATCCAATAGATATATAGTTTATTAAAACAAATGATTCACCTGCTACAACAGATAACTCATCTATTGAAATCAGCTTCAGTATCGTAACATGAATCCCAACAGGTAATTAATCTGTTGCGATTAATTATACATCTGTTAGGATTCATTTATGGCACTATGAAATCACTATCAACTTTTTTTAACAAATGACTTTATTTAGGTACCACTAATTGGGATCAATAACAATAGGGGTGGATTGTCATGGTCAATGAATCAAGAAGAGCAATCGATATGTATGGCATCAGAATAAGGGTGAAATGCTAGAGATGATAGCTATGACAGTCCAAAGTGATGTTTCGTATGATGATTTTATGAACTTAATCATCAGTTACTATGGACTAAATTGTCAATTGGAAGAACTCGTCATTAGCTACATACACAGCTCCTTTGATAATTAGAGGGTACTGCCTTTCAAGATAACCGATCAGGTTCGGTTGCGTGCTTATCTTAGTGATTCATCAAGGTCAGTGTTAAGGGTGTACGTGGCTGAAAAGACGAGACAGAATGAGAACAAGAATGTAGAAGAATAAGAACAACAAGATATCTTTGATGATAGGTTGCATGATCTAGACATGAATATTTCAGATGATGATCAAACACCTACGCCCGTTAATGCGACCAATACGATGGGTAGTTCTTCTCAATCGACACAATCTGGAAATCTCAAGAATGAACTATCTACCACTTTGTTTATTTGTTGCTTGAAAAAAGATTTTAGATTAAAGAAGGTGATTAATTTGAGCAGTGTCTTTTGCTTCAAATGTGTTAATCCTAACTGGAAGTGGTGGTTAAGAGCGGTGAAGTGTACAAGTTCTGACAGATTCTCCATTCATAAACACGACAAAGGTCCTCGATGAATATTATAGGGGTAGTTTCCCTGATGGCAAAGGCCCGTCAACAAGGGTTATGGCAAATCAACTCCTTATGGAATTGGGTGTCCTGGTTAGTTATTGGAAGATATATATAGCCATGGGGATTGCCAAGGACTTGGTTAGAGGGACACACGTGTATGGGTATGTAGTCCTGGAGGCCTACCATTATATGATTGAGTCTAAAAATTGCAGAAGTAAGACGACATTGCATGTTGATGAAAACGGAAGGTTTAAGTATTTTCTTATATCCTATGGTGCTTGGATTCAAGGTTTTTGGCATTTGAGAAAAGGCATATCCATTGATGGTACCTTCTTGAGGAGCAGGTATAATGATGTTCTGCTAGCGGCGGTGGCGTAGGATATAGAGAATCATATCTTTCCTGTTGCCTTTTGTGTAGCGGACAAGGAATGTGATGCCTCTTATGAATTTTTTTTAAATAACTGCAAAACTGCGTCAAAGATACCGAAAAGTTGTGTTTTGTTTCAGATAGGCATCTAAGTATCCAAATATGGGTTCAATTTTCTTTACTTCAGCTTAATTTGGTTGTTGCAACAGGCTTCTTCGAGAGAACGTTCATACTAACTATCATAATGAAAGGGTCGTGACCCTTTTTTATAGAGCAGCTAAAACATATAGTAGAGAGGAATTTTTAGACCATTTAAATCAAATAACGAATATGAATCCCAAGGTAGAAGAATTTCTCGTACGTGTCAGTTTCGAGAGATGAGGCCGGGCATTCTGTCCAAAAGATAGGTACATTCTTATGAACTTAATGTCTTGTTTGAGTTACAAGTTTAGTATGATGTCGTACTAAGTGATTCTTTTGTATAGGTACAATATTATGACATCAAACATAGCTGAATCGGTGAATTCATTGTTTGGCGATGAAATAAAATTTCCCATCAAGGCTATGTTTGAAGTAATGAACAAGAAGTATGGCTGATTTTTTAATGAAAGGCGTGTGCAGTTCAAAGGCCTAAAAAGAGCCCAATTTGTTCTCAAAATTGAAAAAATAATATCAACAAACTTTATCTTGGGGAATAGGTTATTATCTCATAAAATAGCAAATTACAAATTTAGTATCACCGGTCATGGTGATGTTCCCACGGTCGATCTTCAAATAAGATCTTGTACGTGCAGAGTTTTTGACTTGGACAAAATACTCTATGCATATTCTATGGCAACGCTTCGAGCTCAATACGGTCATAAATATGGAACTGAAGTTAATGAGCACTCCTCTTAATATTATTCGGTGGAAAAATATGAAATGGCATATAGTGGGCATATTACTCCGGTGCCTCCCAAAGAATCTTGGGTTGTTCCTGCAGAGCATATGGGGAGATTAATACCTCCTCCATATATTGACCCAAGCACTATCAAACCGAGAAGAAATTCATATAAGAGGAGGCGTGGAGTTGGAGAACTATTTTCATCAAGAAGAAACAAGTGCTCCGTATGTAAGCACACTGGCCACAAAAGAACTACATACCTGGATCATAATCCACCATGATCGTTGTAATTGAAAAAACTTGTGTTGTTGTTTGTGGTGTACTTTTATATATTTAAATCATTATTTTGAACGTAATGTTATCATTTATTATATATAAAATATATTTTTTAATAACTTGTGCATCAATGAAAAGAGGCAAAACATGAACTAAATAATACAACAGACCACAAGTATTTTCAATAGATTACCCATCTATGGCAACAGATGAACATTAGCTGGAAGAAAACAACATAGTTCCATCAAACTGGAATGTTTTCCTCCAATAGATGATAAATCTGTTACAACAAATTGATAATCTATTGACAGAAACCCAACCAATGACCAATCTGTTCCACCACATGGTCCATCTATTGGAAGAAGTCAAAAGCCAAAATTGCTATTGCTACTGGATTCAAAATTGCTTCTTACCTCCAACTGTCGACATATTAACATGTATGTTTAGAAGAAGAAATAGAAAGAATGAAAATTGAATAAGAATTAAAAAGCCAAAGTCGACTAAAAATAATTTTTTTATTAAACAAAAAATAAAATACATTAGTGATGATAGGCGAATTTACACGCCTATATCAATATATTTTGCCCATATTTTAGCCTAGTTTTGAGAACTAATTATCTATTTCATGCACTTTTAGTCCTTTTTCCTGTAAATGAGCTAACAAACATGATTAGGAAAGTTTCAGGTATAAATGATGCAAAATACAGCATTTTATGCCTTACTTGACGCAAAAGAAAGCTCACAAACGAAGTAGAAGGGAGCTGGACGCCTAAGGACCAAATCTGCTGCATGGAAAATCTGTCCCGGGCTAAAACAGCATTTCTGAAGACTTTGGGGACTTACAGACACAAAGCTGGATTTTTACAAAGATACATTAACCTAATACAATTAGGTTATGTATTTCACTATTCTATTTGGATTATGATATTGTAACCTTACCCTAGTACATTTGGGTCAAGGATTTCATTAGTATAGTAGGATTTGGCTATTTATTTCATTAGCTTAGTAGGAGTAGGATAGGAGTATTATAAATACCCTATCATGCTAGAGATTTTTAATGAACTCCTCCCTTAGTGGAGAGATACATTCATTCTTCACTTAATTCAACAATTAATTTTCTTCCATCCCTCTCATCTTCCACCACAAACACTTCTAATCTACTCTTCTATTCTTAAATTCCACAACAAGAGAATCGTTACTTGCTAGGAAATCACCAAAATCACACGCCTATCACCTACTTCTCACGCCATCAACCATGCAAATCGTGATATCCTTCGCATTCATGGGTAACTAAACCTCTTAGTTGGGGTTATGGAAGCCGAATGAGTTACTATCTATTGCTGTGAGTTTGTGAGTTCAAGACGCGCATATTGCTTATATCATTATTCTCTTCATCTTAATCTACATTCTTTGCGGTTGCAAATGCAAGAATACGCCAGTCTAACATATAACTTGTTCGCGAGAAAGGTTATTTGTCTGGAAAAGAGATAATGTCAAGGTAGTAGGACACCCTTTCCTATTAAAAAGCTAGTGCCGTAACTGGACTAACCTCTTGGAGAATTCGTACCGTTGGACACACTTTAAGCTCGTGAGAGTTAAAGTTAAATAGTCCTTTTTTAGGTCGCGAGACACTTGGATTTACCATCGACTACAATTCTCTGTAAGCAATTGCATGTCAAGACTCTACACACTCATAGCCGATAGAGACGTATACCTCAGAAGGTGGACATAACCCCAACGCTTCAATTCTCATTGTTTCACAACCTACGAAATACTCTCTTTTTACTTTGCTATTTTCAGCTTTTATTTCATTACTTTAGTTACATATTACAATTCCCCCCTTCTTACGAGACTTGCACCAAAAGTCTATTAATTTTGCTTACTTGTTGACCAAGCTATTCCCTGTGGGATCGACACCCAACCCAGGTTGGTTTCTATATTTGCTAACGACCGCTTTACACTCCTACGAGAGCTGTAGATTGAGCGTTATCAAAAATTGGCGCCGTTGCCGGGGAATACGAGTGTCAATTAAGTTCGTGATAATTACTAGACCCTTTGGTCAAAGATTCTCGTACTTTTACTTTTAGTTTTTGTTTTTGTTTCTTGCAGGTTTTTACTTTAGTGCATGCCCCATACTAGAAGTTCTGGTCAACCGTTATTACCAATCAATCCTGAACCACAACGAATTAGAAGAATGGAAGCACAAGCTGAAATCGACAGGATGGCTGCTCAACACGAGCAAGCAAGATTAGCTGCTCTTGCCGCTGCTCAAGTCCAACAACAAAATATTGATAATCCTGGGCGAGCAACAAATCCTGACGATGAGGATTTAGGTGATGACGAGTTGATAAACCCAAGGCATGTCGCTAAAACTGCAACACCTGCCAATAGAAGAGGTCGACAAGCTCGGTATAGGTATGATCGCCAACCTTTGCAGCCAGCTTTCGATGATGATGATGATCTTGATGGTGCCGGAGCCACTGGAGCTATAATTCCACCACCATTAGCGCCCGGAGCCAAGTTCAACATCACAAGCACCATGATTCAGTTATTGCAACTCAAGGGATTATTTGGTGGACTAGCAGGCGATGATCCGAATATGCATCTCATCAACTTTATTTCTACATGCAAGTCTTTTGACAATCCTAGTGTTGGTCAGAATGCTATTCGATTGCGTCTATTTCCATTGTCTCTATCGGGGGAGGCAACACTATGGTTGAATGGGCTGACTCCTGATTCAATTACAAATTGGAGGCAATTGAGAGACACTTTCCTAGAAAGATTCTTTCCGCCATCCAAAAGAGCACAATTGAGAGATGAAATCAGCAACTTTCGCCAGCTTCCCTCTGAAGCTCTTCATGAAACATGGAAGAGGTTCAAGACAAAGCTAGCGAGATGCCCAAACCATCACATGACTAATGTTCACCTCATGGAGATCTTGTATAGAGCCTTGAATTCAATAACTAAACCAGTGGTGGACAACGCAGCTGGAGGTTCTTTCATGGACCTCACCTTTGGTCAAGCAAGCAATATGCTAGATCGCATGACAAAGCAAAGTAGAGCTTGGCATACCAGGGATTCTGAGGTAGCAAGCCCCACTTTATCTATTGGCATGTCTGCAGACCAAAGAAGAAGAGCAGAAGAACGTGAGCAAGACATGGCACACATGAAAACACAATTGGATCTTCTGACAAAGCACTTATTATCAGGGAAGGCCGAAAAAGTGAAAGCTGTAGCGCTAAAAGGAAGAGACGAATCTGATTCTGAAGAGGAGGCCAACTACTTGAACAATCAGGGGGGTTTCCGTGGGAATGCCCAAGGAAACCAAGGTCGGACCTATTATGATAAATCTGGAAGCAAAGACCAAGGTAGTTGGAAGAAAAATAATGAAAAGAGTGGTTTGTACGTTCCCCCTGGTAAACGTGATACCACCACATCTAATTCTATGAAAGACATGATGGCTAAGTTATTGAAAGGAGTGAAAGCAACGAGCGCGGGAGTTAAGGAGGTGATTGATGATTTGTCCTCCATGAAGCAACTAGTTGATTCTCATTCCACTTCTATCAAGCAAATAGAGCAGCAGTTGAGCCAACTTTCAGCAACATTTAATCAAAGAAAGGCTGGCACCTTACCAAGCGATACTGTGTAAGGTGCTGGAAACTTCAGCAAAAGGAAAACAATTGGTTGACGAAGTTGCAGACATGGATGCTACACTTACTGACGTTACAAGAGGAGAAGATGCCGCAGCTACTACTCCTGACGTCAACAACGCCACATCCAGCACTGTGCAGCCTGGAAAATTAGGAAAACATAAGCAAGAGGAGAAGAAAACCTCGGAGAGAACACTTTCATACCCACCACCACCTTTTCCCCAAAGATTGAAGAAGGTGGCGGAGGACACTAAGTTCAGCAAATTTATGACTATGCTCAAGCAGCTGACCATTAATGTTCCATTGGTAGAGGCACTTGAACAAATGCCTGGATATGCGAAGTTTATGAAGGACCTATTGACAAAGAAGCGGGCAGCAAGTTATGAGTTGGCAGATAATGTTCATCATTGTAGTGCAATCGCTACAAGGTCGTTAGTTCAAAAGAAGGCAGATCCTGGAGCTTTCACTATTCCTTGCACAATTGGATCGTTGGATTTTGCCAAGGCATTGTGCGATCTAGGTGCTAGCATCAATTTGATGCCACTATCCATCTACAAGAAGTTGGGGCTAGGTGATCCAACACCAACCAATATGAGGCTCGTGATGGCTGATAGGTCGGTAAAACGACCTGTGGGTATCTTGAATGATGTGTTGGTGAAAGTTTCTTCATTTATCTTTCCTGCAGACTTCGTTATTCTGGATTGTAAGGAGGATTCTGAAGTTCCCATTATCTTGGGACGTCCCTTCCTTACAACTGGAAGTGTGCTTATTGACATGAAAGATAATGAGCTTTTGTTTCGAATTAATGACGAAGTGGTACGGTTTGATATATGCAAAACAATGAAGCAGACCAGTGATATGAATGAGTTATCTGTAGCTGATGTTCATCATGAGGATATGAAAGCATTATCTATAGAGAAACAGCCTACTGTTGAGCCATTGTCTGCTGTGCCACTGAAAGTTGAGCATGAAGATAATGAAGGCTATGAAGAACTTATGAGTGCTCTAACAGAAATAGAGCCTTATACTCCTAAGCAACCTGATTGTGATCTCAAGAATCAACCAAAAGAGAAGACTCCCTTTGACGATCCACCAATGCTAGAATCGCAAGAGCTTCCCGATTATCTAAGGTATGTGTTCTTGGAAAGTAGAAATATACTTCCGGAGAGAGCAGATGATTTAAGTGAACAGCACGTAGAAGCTCTAATCTCTGCTCTGAAGAGATACAAGAGAGCTATGGGTTGGACTATTGATGATATAATTGGTGACTCTCCGGAGAAACGTATGAGCCATCTCGAAGAAGATCACATGCCCACAGGTAAGCCTCATTGCCGTCTAAATCCTTTCAGAAAATGATCCATCACTTACCTCGACGAAGTCTGAGTACTTGAGGTAACTATGTCGAGCCACAACAATAAATAAGGCGCTAGATGGGAGGCAACCCATCGTTTTATTGTTTTATTGTTTTGTCGTTTTATCGTTTTATCGTTTCGTCGTTTTAGTATTTTTTCTTTTTGATAAATGAAAATTCAAAAAAATAAGAGTCGTGCCACGACCAAAACTAAGGCGCTTGGTGGGAGGAAACCCATCGTACTAACCGTTTTCATTTTGTTTTGAGCAAATATAGGTGCAAGGAGTATGCGACGAGGAGATTGATCTCCATCGACAATTTGGACGCATTGTATGGTAAAATCGGTAAGTTAGGAATGGTGATGCATAAGGCGATGAATTGATCCTTTCTCACGTCAAAATAGGCTTCGAGGAAAGCTAGGCCTTGGTAAAAATAGGCCACGAATGATGCACAACCTATTCTATAGCCTAAGGACTCGGAATCTAGTGTGCTATACACTATGCGCCGCCTATTCCTAGGTATGCTTTTGACTATACGCCGCCTATGCTATGGCATTTGGTCTCAGTATCTCATGTGCCATAGACTATGCGGCGCATATGTCTACAAATGCCATAGACTATGCAGCGCATATGTCCCATTATGCCATAGACAATGCGCCGCATATGTCATTGATATGCCGAGTGTTATGCGCCGCATAGGTGGAATTTTTGTCTCCAAAACCGATTGTAAATGGGTCAAAACCCGACCCATTCTCTTCCTATATAAAGGGGACTTAGTTTTACAACACAACCACACTAAAAATTGACCTAAGGGCGCCGCATATACATCCAAATCCTCTCAAAATTTTCTTCTTTTGCTCTTCCAATTCACAAAACCATCTCCACAAGCTTCAAGCAAGTAAGTACTCTCTTATTCTTCATTTAAATTTTGTAAGTACTACGTTGCTATGTCTATTATGAATTGCTAAATCGTATAAGATTGTTGGTGATGTTTATGTGTTTGGATAGTTGATACAAAATCATGTGAGTGAACATATACGTAGGAAAATCTTGACTTGTTTCCGACTTGAATTTGGTTTCAATAGCATTGTTATACTATTTGCGGAATTACTATGGCTATGAATAGTGCTTAAGATTGTTGTTTGGATACTTACATGTTAGACTATCCCGACCATCGGGATAAGACTTATAGTGCCTACCGACATAAAAGGTTGAGTTTATTGATAGAAACTATTCCATGTGGTAACCCCTATGTAGTAGTGTTGCTATATCTACCATGAAAGTAGTCCAATGGCTGCAAGTAAGTGATGCATTGCTGACTTTCTTGTCGGAATACAATCCTAAAACGTATGTCGATGAAATCTGAGTAATCGACCACTTTCACTTCACTGATTTGTGCTAACAAAACTAAGTGTGGGGTGGTACCCCTACTTCTTATGTATAGATTTTATCCATTGAGATTTTGCTACCATTAACACTATTTTAAGTCTCAGGTACAATGGCACCCAAAGCAAGACAAGGCAAAGAAAAGGCTACCACTTCCCAAAAGAGCAAGAAAAGAAGCCGCAAGTCGCAAGGAGAACCCTCCTCGCTGCAAACACCTCAACTCACGCTTGGAATTAAGTGAGATACTTATGAGGAACTTCCAAGGATGAAGACTCTGATGATGATTCCAATGAAAGGGGTATGACCCCAGACATAGAGGATAAGTCCGACCAACCAGGTTCCTCGTATTTATTTTCCACTGAGGACAGTGTCCCGACTAAGTGTGGGGTGGTGGTATTGCATGCTATACTTCTCTATTCGCATCTATGTTTGTTTGCTTTTGTTTCATTTTTGTTTCTTTTTGTTCTTTTTAGTAGTAAAAAATTTTTTCTAGCTTCGCATGAAATTATTTTGATAGGCAGCATGAGATTATAACAAGAGTATGTGCTACAATTGTGACTATTGAGACGTTTAGGCTATAGTTGTGACTCATTATGTGATATTTTGTGGTTCAATTCCTTCACTTGTTGGGTCGAGAGTCTATATTACTTCCAATCAAGTCGACCATGTGCCTTGTGTGTGTGAGATAATAGTATATTCTATGTTTGTGGCTGATGCTAGAACTTGCCTGGTATGTATGCAAAGCAAAAATAAGGAATGTAAGTTTAGGATATGATTTAGGCATTTCTTTGGCAACCTATACATGTTTACCTTCAGTTTTACCTACCCATGAACATCATCCTAGTTAACCCTTTTTGAGCCTTTAGCCTATTTCTTTGACAACCTTGTATGTAAGCCTAATCCATTTCTTTCAAGACCATAATTTGATCCAAAATCCTGGCTTTAAAGTGAAAAAGTCATGTGACAACATAAGAGGAAATTGGGTGAGTATAATGCTTTAAATTGTAATGGTGCTTGAATGTGCTATGAAAAAGAAAGTGCTATCATAAGAGGTATGTTGTGAAAAAGGAAAAGAAAGCTGAAAAGTAAGCAGTGCTTGAAATTGAAAAACAAAAGAGGAGAACAAGGGTGGTAGAATAAAAGAGTGAAGAAAGGTTAAAAGAAAAAAGTGTCATTGATACAATGTAATGTATTAAAGCGCTTAGGAACCTAGTCACTATTCTTGGCCAAAATAGTCCTACCCGTCCCTTAGCCTACATTACAACCATCAAAAGACCTACTTGATCCTAATCTTAACATTCCGACATTTAGTAGAGTACTACATTAAAGGCAAGCCTATGGTCATTAGTTTCTACATATGAATTTTTTGTGAGAGCGAGAGCAAGGACACTTTGATACCCATGTTTGAAAAATATGCTATACTTGTGAGTGATTATGGGTAATGTATGGTGAGACACACATGGTTGATGAGTTTTGGATAGTTGTGTATGATTCTATGCACTTTAACATTTGCATGCGAGTTGATCACCATCACGAGTATATACTTGAGGTTAAATTGTTTCTACTTATAATCGGAAAGCTACTCTTTGTTGATAATTGTTATGCTTGTCTGGATAAATGTTTTGTGTTGTTGCTGTAAAAACCCTAAGTTGATGCTTAGAAGGACATGATATTTTGTTCGAGGACGAACAAAGCTGCAAGTGTGGGGTGTTGATGATAGGCGAATTTACACGCCTATATCAATATATTTTGCCCATATTTTAGCCTAGTTTTGAGAACTAATTATCTATTTTATGCACTTTTAATCCTTTTTCCTGTAAATGAGCTAACAAACATGATTAGGAAAGTTTCAGGTATAAATGATGCAAAATACATCATTTTATGGCTTACTTGACGCAAAAGAAAGCTCACAAACGAAGTAGAAGGGAGCTAGACGCCTAAGGACCAAATCTGCTGCATGGAAAATCTATCCTGGGCTAAAACAACATTTCTGAAGACTTTGGGGACTTACAGACACAAAGCTGGATTTTTACAAAGATACATTAACCTAATACAATTAGGTTATGTATTTCACTATTCTATTTGGATTATGATATTGTAACCTTACCCTAGTACATTTGGGTCAAGGATTTCATTAGTATAGTAGGATTTGGCTATTTATTTCATTAGCTTAGTAGGAGTAGGATAGGAGTATTATAAATACCCTATCATGCTAGAGATTTTTAATGAACTCCTCCCTTAGTGGAGAGATACATTCATTCTTCACTTAATTCAACAATTAATTTTCTTCCATCCCTCTCATCTTCCACCACAAACACTTCTAATCTACTCTTCTATTCTTAAATTCCACAACAAGAGAATCGTTACTTGCTAGGGAATCACCAAAACCACACGCCTATCACCTACTTCTCACGCCATCAACCATGCAAATCGTGATATCCTTCGCATTCATGGGTAACTAAACCTCTTAGTTGGGGTTATGGAAGCCGAATGAGTTACTATCTATTGCTGTGAGTTTGTGAGTTCAAGACCCGCATATTGCTTATATCATTATTCTCTTCATCTTAATCTACATTCTTTGCGGTTGCAAACGCAAGAATACGCCAGTCTAACATATAACTTGTTCGCGAGAAAGGTTATTTGTCTGGAAAAGAGATAATGTCAAGGTAGTAGGACACCCTTTCCTATTAAAAAGCTAGTGCCGTAACTGGACTAAGCTCTTGGACAATTTGTACCGTTAGACACACTTTAAGCTCGCGAGAGTTAAAGTGAAATAGTCCTTGTTTAGGTCGCGAGACGCTTGGATTTACCATCGACTACAATTCTCTGTAAGCAATTGCATGTCAAGACTCTACACACTCATAGCCGATAGAGACGTATACCTCAGAAGGTGGACATAACCCCAACGCTTCAATTCTCATTGTTTCACAACCTACGAAATACTCTCTTTTTACTTTGCTATTTTCAGCTTTTATTTCATTACTTTGGTTACATATTACAATTCCCCCCTTCTTACGAGACTTGCACCAAAAGTCTATTAATTTTGCTTACTTGTTGACCAAGCTATTCCCTGTGGGATCGACACCCAACCCAGGTTGGGTTCTATATTTGCTAACGACCGCTTTACACTCCCACGAGAGCTGTAGATTGAGCGTTATCAATTAGGTATAGATCTGATATAGAAAAATTAAAATATATACTCTTAAAGAAAAAATACATTCTAATTATTATTACCATCATTATCATTAATGACAGCCAACCAATCAACTCGCAGCAGCAGGGCCCTCATCTGCCTCTGCATCTCTCTGAACACCATCACTCTTAAGGTGACCAACTCCCTCTGTATGTCATTAAACTGCCTTTGAAGTTCCCAGACAGTGTCGCACAGAATAGCAATGTTCCAAATAAGATCAGCCATATCTAGAACACGCATGAATTGACAAATGTAAAGAAAAGAGTACAAACGTAATACAATATTTACTACAAACTGGTAGATTTACACTGAAAAAACTTACCTCAACGATAAAGGAATATGTTCTTTGAAGATAAGTTGTTGATGATGTCACACGAAAAGAAAAAATACAAAAAATAAATAAAGTTTTAGCAGAATGAAGATTAAAAAGGGACCTATTTATAGAGGATTAAATCTGGATGTGTAAGGACATAAGGCACGTCTGTTAATCTCCATTGTATTAATTACATTCAAACTGGTGGCATTTTGTTTTCTATGAAAAAAAGCAATTTTTTTTACCATTAATACTTCTCACCTTTTTAAAATGGTTTTGAGACATGATAATAGTCATTATTATTGAGTTGTTGCAATAAATTGTCCATCTGTCGCAACTGATTTACCATGTGTTGTAATATATTATCTGTATGTGCAATAGATGAGACATCTGTTACAACATATATAATAACTATTGCGACAGATGGACCATCTTTTGGAGATGTTTTGATATTTTCTAACAGTTGATTCATCAGTTACAACAGATGGAGAATTCAATTCATCAGTTGTTTTAAATGTGTTAGATAAAAAGTCACCACTAACTCTTTTTTAATAGTCATCACATGCGTGCAGATGAATAAACATTGTCTGGTCTGTTGGAATAGATTTACCATCTATTGCAATATATAGATTATCTGTTGTGACAGATGGACCATATATTGGAGGAGATGTTTTGATTTCTTCCAATAGCTGATTCATCAGTTGCAACAGATGGAGATTTTGATTCATCAGCTATTTTTAATGTGTTAAGGTAAAAAAGTCATGACTCTTCACACCTCTTTTTAAATAGTCATCACATGCGTGCAGATGAATAAACAATGTCTGGCTGTCGCAACAGATTTACCATCTGTTGCAACATATGGATTATCTATTGCGACAATTGGACTATATATTGGAGGAAATGTTTTTATTTCTTCCAATAGCTGATTCATCAGTTGCAATAGATGAAAATTTTGATTCATCAGCTATTTTGAATGTGGTAAGATAAAAAAGTCATGACTCTTCACACTTTTTTAAATAGTCTTCATATGCGTGCAGAAGAATAAACAACACTGTCTTGATCGGGTAGGAAGAATAAGGTGCGTACAATGGATCGAATTTCATGCATGGAAGTTATGTATTATTGATCAGGCTACTTTGGCAGACACACATAAAGTGCAATGATTTTGTGAATGCAGATATTTAATGATTAGATACTGATCATTCAAACAAGATCCTACATTATAAAGTTTAGTTTGATAGGTGTGAACTGATAGGCCGAAGGGTTCCAAGGCGGTGGTGTCGATACCCTATTATAATTTAATGACGGTCTATGCTCATATTTTTGTGTCATGTTTGGGGTTGGGTTCAAGTTTTTAGCCACAGTGTAAATATCCAATAGTGATTGGACCGGTTTAAATGGTGCAATGGACTTCTTAAAAGGCCTCTGAAGCATCGTACAGCAGCAAAAAATGTGGAACCAATAGAAATTCCCGTAGTCTAAATTTATATAGATGGATTTATAGAGCAGACTTTTATATAGCAGAAGGTTCGTGGGAGAATACCTATGCGGGAAGGGGGAGGTGGAGAGGCCATATATCATCTCAGACCTTGTTTAAGAGGAAACACAAGGAATCAAGTAAGGAACTTCAAGCGAATCTAGCTGATGAAATTGACATGAGAAATGAAAAAATTGGATGAGATTCAAATATGGAAGTGTATCCAAATATAAAAATTTACCAGTCGTTAAAGAAAAAGATTAATGGTCAACAGTACTTAAGCTGGACACTTTGCTCGAGAATGTAACTTGCGAGTGTGGCCTAAATGAAGACTCACAAAGTGCAGGACCAGAACTCGAAGGAAGAAGCTTCGCGAGCATAGGAAATTGGTACGATTATTAGTCAGAATTCAAACATGAACCAACAACTCCTGAATTAAAAATAAGAGAAGCCAAGGAGTCAATTTCTGAAGTCTAACTTACATGTCATGCCTTCTGTTTGTAGCTATGATTAGGTCAATGGCATTAGAAACAAAAAGGTCTGAAGTTGGGCAGAAATCACATGCCTTGTTGTTTCCACTGCCTTTGACCTTACCAGATCCATAAACAAGAGGCATGGGATGCCAGTTTAACTTAAGAAATTGCCACCTTGTCTTGATCCCATATTGTTAATTCAGGAGTAGGTGGTTCAGGTTTTAATTCTGAACGACAATCTTACCACCTTCCGTGCTCGCGAAGATGCTTCCTTAGAGTTTTGGTTCTGGATTTTGTGGGCTTTCATTCAGGCCACGCTCAGTAGTTGCAGTCTCTAGCAAAGTGACCAGCTTCGGTCCTCTTGACCATTCTTCTTTTTCTTTAACGACTGATGAATTTTTATTTTTGGATACACTTTCACATTCGCAGCTCATCCAATTTGTTTTCATTTTTAATGTCAATTTCATTAGCCAATTTCTCTATATTTCCTTCCTATCCTTTGTTTCCTCTTAAACAAGGTCTGAGATGATATATGGCCTTCTCAACCTCCCCCTTCTCACATAGGTATTCTCCCATGCACATACTATTGTATAATAGTCCCCTCCAGCAAACCATCCAGGGATAAAAACTTAATAAAAACTTACAAGTTTTATTGAAACTTAGAAAACATTATAAGCAGGTTTACAAGAGAGATAGGGCAGAGAATATTTCTAGTGTGTGAAATTTCTGAATGCCTTCTCCTAAGAATTACAAAGCCTATTATAATAAAAATTTAAAGAAAGCAGGGATAAAAACTTAATAAAAACTTACAAGTTTTATTGAAACTTAGAAAACATTATAAGCAGGTTTACAACAGAGATAGGGCAGAGAATATTTCTAGTGTGTGAAATTTCTGAATGCCTTCTCCTAAGAATTACAAAGCCTTAAATAGGCGAGAATACATAAAAGAGTACATATAATGTGTACAAGTGGACGGGTTAGATGCTGCCGACAATGCTAAGTGATTTTCTTTTTCAAAAGTAGACTGCTTTTGAAAAGCTGGTCAGATTCCTTTTGAGTGCGTTTTGCTTTTTGATAAAGCAAAAGTAAATGCTTCTTCTTTTCTGAAAAGCAGAAATGATTTTGTCATCTTCAGGAGACAAGATGAGGTCCCTTGATTCCAATCAAGAATAGTAACTTGCCCTTTCGCAGAGATAATTCCGGTTCTTTGAACCTCTATCTCTTGGAAGGGTTGGTTTCCTATTCATCATAGGGATCTAGGTAGGCCATAGCTATTCCTTTTGGATTTAGCATATCGCCATGATCCTCACTGCTTCCTGTGGATAAAGCTTCTGCAATTAGCTGGAGTAATTGTTCAGCATTTGTCGAGGTTTCTTGGCTTTCTAGATCAGCCAAGGCCTTTTTTAATTTTTCCTTTAATGCCTTCTTGCTTGCGGAAGAGCCGGAGGCGGCTGCTGCGGATTTTCCCTTTTCAGGAGTCTTGGGGGCTGTAGGTTAAGGAGTCCAGCCCTTAATTTTTATTTCTTTGGATAAATACTTGATCCTGTGTTGTTCTTCTTTTGAGAAGTTCCAGGAGATAATATATGACACTCTTTTCTTAATAAAAAATTTGCACATTTGAATGTGCTCTGGTAAAGTGGAGCATCCTTCCTTGATCACGAAATCTGGAAGTCGATTGAGAAACTGTTGGGGAAGAACATCCTTAGTTCCTCCATAACAAGTCCACCATTCGTAAAACCATCTGGGTATGATGGCATCTATCATGGCAGGACAGTATTTCACAAACCAAGTATGTCCTGGTCTAACGAATAGAAAATTGAACCATGCCGACTTATAGTCGTACCAATTGTAAGTCTGAGGCCTGTGTGGCATCGATAATGCGATGGGGGTATGCAGATGATCTACAAACCAGTTGAAAGGGGCTAATACCCGCTTGATTGTAAACTTAGAGTAGCTAATGTGGTCTGGATTACGTTCATCCATTGAGTGTTCTACTTCAATAGCGTCAGTATCGACCAAGATAGCCTCATAAAATCTTCGAGTTTTGAGAGGATCTTCTGTATCCACAAAGTTGTTGTTTGTATATACCGGCTTGATTAGCTGGTTGAGCGGATATCCTTCATAAGCCTTATCTAGGGCAAGAACTGGCATTACGTTAGTAGTAATGAATTTAAATTCTTCCTTGCTGGGAGATGAAGGCGTAGCTTTGGCTATACTAGGATTGACTGCTTGAGCGAAGGTCTCTGGGGCCTTCATTGCATAACTCTGTTTGGTCTGAACCGAAGAGGAGCTGGCTGATGGCCCTTTATCAAAGGGCAAATTAGTCTTCAGATCTACTAATTTTGTAGGTATTGGTGGTGAGAGTTTCGGGAACTGTATCTCTGTTAATGCAGAATATCTGTTCTGGAGTGGAGATTGTACCTCCGTCTTGAGTGTAGGTCTTTGTGGGACCGTTGGCCGCAATGGATTTGCGGATGCTGAAGGAGAGTCAAATGGTCTTGCCATTTTAGATTGTTCTTGCTTGGGGCTTGTCCCCAGATTTATTGGTCTCATGGCCCTGTAAAAATTCTCTTGTTAGAAAATCGGGAAGGGAGTTATGTTCTCCTTTTATAAATTTGATTTGAAAATCAAAGCTACATAGTAGAGCTTGCCATCTAGCAAATATTTGTTTTGAAACAAGATTTTTAACATCTTTTTGTAAAATTTCTTTGGCTGATTTGCAATCAACACGGAGAAGAAATTCCTTATTAATAAGGTCATCTTGAAATTTAGTGATACATAACACTATAGACAAAACTTCTTTTTTGACTGTGCTGTAATTTTTCTGGGCTGCATTCCAAACTCTAGAGGTAAAATGAACTAATTGTTCGGGAGAGTTAACTTCTATCCTTTGCTTCAGGATACCTCCATATCCTATTTCCGAAGCATTGGTTTCCACAATCATGAAGGCCTCAGGATTGGGAATACCAAGACATGGGAGATTTTGTACTAAAGATTTAATCTTTATGACTGCATTGGTTTGGTCCAGACTCCAGGGTACTGGGTTTTTCTTGAGACGTTTGTAAAGGGGTTCACAGACCTGCCTAATATGAGGAATAAAATCAGCAACATAATTAAGGCTTCCTAAAAACCTTTGAAGTTGTGTTTTATCAGTAATTTCGTTGGTGAATTTGGATGAGAACTCTATGGCTCGGCAAATGGGTCTGTGACTACCCTGATGCAGATCATGTCCTAGAAAGCGAATGGAAGTTTGGAACAACTTCATCTTTTTAGCAGTAACAACTAAGCCATTTAGTTTTACAATCATAAAGAAAGTATTGAGATGCTTAAAATGCGAATCAATGTTCTCAGAGAAGATTAACACATCATCAATATAAACAATTGACATATAAGAATAATCATTGAAAATAGTATTCATGATATTCTGTAATTCGGAAGGAGCATTTTTAAGCCCAAACGGTAGGACGTTCCATTCATAGTGTCCAAACGGGACATTGAAGGCCGTCTTATACTTATCCTTTTCAGCAATTTAAATTTGCCAGAATCCTGACTTTATGTCAAATTTGCTATAAAGATTGGCTTTGAAAGTCCTTTTGAGAAGATCCCACTTATTAGGAATCGGATGACGAATCCATTTTAGGACAGCATTTAAAGGCTTGTAGTTTATGACAAGCCTAGGAGTTCCTCTTTCTTTTTCTGCACTATTGTTGACATAAAATGCAGAGCAACTCCAAGGAGAATTAGAGGGTCTGATGATCCCTTTGGTGAGAAGATGGTTAATCTCGGTTTTTGCAGATTTCCATCATTTCATGATTCATTTGGATAGGTCTGGCTTTTGTAGGAATATTCTGCTCCTCAAAGCCAGGAATTTATGGAAGCTTAACGAGATGCTTTTTGCGTTCCCAAAATGCATTAGGCAGTTCAGAGCAAATTTCGTCTTCGAACTTCCTTTGGAGAAGGGTTATTTTGTTAACCATCTCCAGGGTTTTTAAAGTTTGCTCAATTCGTTTGAGCTGAACTTCATGTTTAAGAAAAGAAACATGAGAGGAAAGTCGATTGATTTTGAATATTGTGTCTTCCGTAATTTTGACCACAGTTTCCTTTTTTATACGAGGTCCTTCTTCAGGAGAAAGAGGGTGCAGGGATAGGGCAGAGAATATTTCTAGTGTGTGAAATTTTTGAATTCCTTCTCCTAAGAATTACAAATCCTATTATAATAAAAATTTAAAGAAAGCAGGGATTAAAACTTAATAAAAACTTACAAGTTTTATTGAAACTTAGAAAACATTATAAGCAGGTTTACAACAGAGATAGGGCAGAGAATATTTCTAGTGTGTGAAATTTCTGAATGCCTTCTCCTAAGAATTACAAAGCCTTAAATAGGCGAGAATACATAAAAGAGTACATCTAATGTGTACAAGTGGACGGCTTAGATGCTGCCGACAATGCTAAGTGCTTTTCTTTTTCAAAAGTAGACTGCTTTTGAAAAGCTGGTCAGATTCCTTTTGAGTGCGTTTTGCTTTTTGATAAAGCAAAAGTAGATGCTTCTTCTTTTCTGAAAAGCAGAAATGATTTTGTCATCTTCAGGAGACAAGATGGGGTCCCTTGATTCCAATCAAGAATAGTAACTTGCCCTTTCGCAGAGATAATTCCGGTTCTTTGAACCTCTATCTCTTGGAAGGGTTGGTTTCCTATTCATCATAGGGATCTAGGTAGGCCATAGCTATTCCTTTTGGATTTAGCATATCGTCATTATCCTCACTGCTTCCTGTGGATGAAGCTTCTGCAATTAGCTGGAGTAATTGTTCAGCATTTGTCGAGGTTTCTTGGCTTTCTAGATCAGCCAAGGCCCTTTTTAATTTTTCCTTTAACACCTTCTTGCTTGCGGAAGAGCCGGAGGCGGCTGCTGTGGATTTTCCCTTTTCAGGAGTCTTGGGGGCTGTAGGTTTAGGAGTCCAGCCCTTAATTTTTATTTCTTTGGATAAATACTTGATCCTGTGTTGTTTTTCTTTTGAGAAGTTCCAGGAGATAATATATGACACTCTTTTCTTAATAAAAAATTTGCACATTTGAATGTGCTCTGGTAAAGTGGAGCATCCTTCCTTGATCACGAAATTTGGATGTCGATTGAGAAACTGTTGGGGAAGAACATCCTTAGTTCCTCCATAACAAGTCCACCATTCGTAAAACCATCTGGGTATGATGGCATCTATCATGGCAGTACAGTATTTCACAAACCAAGTATGTCCTGGTCTAACGAATAGAAAATTGAACCATGCCGACTTATAGTCGTACTAATTGTAAGTCTGAGGCATGTGTGGCATCGATAATGCGATGGGGGTATGCAGATGATCTACAAACCAGTTGAAAGGGGCTAATACCCGCTTGATTGTAAACTTGGAGTAGCTAATGTGGTCCGGATTACGTTCAACCATTGAGTGTTCTACTTCAATAGAGTCAATATCGACCAAGATAGCCTCATAAAATCTTCGAGTTTTGAGAGGATCTTCTGTATCCACAAAGTTGTTGTTTGTATATACCAGCTTGATTAGCTGGTTGAGCGGATATCCTTCATAAGCCTTATCTAGGGCAAGAACTGGCATTACGTTAGTAGTAATGAATTTAAATTCTTCCTTGCTGGGAGATGAAGGCGTAGCTTTGGCTATACTAGGATTGACTGCTTGAGCGAAGGTCTCTGGGGCCTTCATTGCATAACTCTGTTTGGTCTGGACCGAAGAGGAGCTGGCTGATGGCCCTTTATCCAAGGGCAAATTAGTCTTCTGATCTACCAATTTTGTAGGTATTGGTGGTGAGAGTTTCGGGAACTGTATCTCTGTTAATGCAGAATATCTGTTCTGGAGTGGAAATTGTACCTTCGTCTTGAGTGTAGGTCTTTGTGGGACCGTTGGCCGCAATGGATTTGCAGATGCTGAAGGAGAGTCAAATTGTCTTGCCATTTTAGATTGTTCTTGCTTGGGGCTTGTCCCCAGATTGATTGGTCTCATGGCCCTGTAAAAATTCTCTTGTTAGAAAATCGGGAAGGGAGTTATGTTCTCCTTTTATAAATTCGATTTAAAAATCAAAGCTAGATAGTAGAGCTTGCCATCTAGCAAATATTTGTTTTGAAACAAGATTTTTAACTTCTTTTTGTAAAATTTCTTTGGCTGATTTGCAATCAACACGGAGAAGAAATTCCTTATTAATAAGGTCATCTTGAAATTTAGTGATACATAACACTATAGACAAAACTTCTTTCTTGACTGTGCTGTAATTTTTCTGGGCTGCATTCCAAACTCCAGAGGTAAAATGAACTAATTGTTCGGGAGAGTTAACTTCTACCCTTTGCTTCAGGATACCTCCATATCCTATTTCCGAAGTATCGGTTTCCACAATCATGAAGGCCTTAGGATTGGGAATACCAAGACATGGAAGATTTTGTACTAAAGATTTAATCTTTATGACTGCATTGGTTTGGTCCAGACTCCAGGGTACTGGGTTTTTCTTGAGACGTTTGTAAAGGGGTTCACAGACCTGCCTAATATGAGGAATAAAATCAGCAACATAATTAAGGCTTCCTAAAAACCTTTGAAGTTGTGTTTTATCAGTAATTTCGTTGGGGAATTTGGATGAGAACTCTATGGCTCGGCAAATGGGTCTGTGACTACCCTGATGCAGATCATGTCCTAGAAAGCGAATGGAAGTTTGGAACAACTTCATCTTTTTAGCACTAACAACTAAGCCATTTAGTTTTACAATCTTAAAGAAAGTATTGAGATGCTTAAAATGCGAATCAATGTTCTCAGAGAAGATTAACACATCATCAATATAAACAATTGACATATAAGAATAATCATTGAAAATAGTATTCATGATATTTTGGAATTCGGAAGGAGCATTTTTAAGCCCAAACGGTAGGACGTTCCATTCATAGTGTCCAAACGGGACATTGAAGGCCGTCTTATACTTATCCTTTTCAGCAATTTGAATTTGCCAGAATCCTGACTTCATGTCAAATTTGCTATAAAGATTGGCTTTGAAAGTCCTTTTGAGAAGATCCCTCTTATTAGGAATCGGATGACGAATCCATTTTAGGACAGCGTTTAAAGGCGTGTAGTTTATGACAAGCCTAGGAGTTCCTCTTTCTTTTTCTGCACTATTGTTGACATAAAATGCAGAGCAACTCCAAGGAGAATTAGAGGGTCTAATGATCCCTTTGGTGAGAAGATGGTTAATCTCGGTTTTGCAGATTTCCATCATTTCATGATTCATTTGGATAGGTCTAGCTTTTGTAGGAATATTCTGCTCCTCAAAGCCAGGAATGTATGGAAGCTCAACGAGATGCTTTTTGCTTTCCCAAAATGCATTAGGCAGTTCAGAGCAAATTTCGTCTTCGAACTTTCTTTGGAGAAGGGTTATTTTGTTAACCATCTCCGGGGTTTTTAAAGTTTGCTCAATTCATTTGAGCTGAACTTCATGTTTAAGAAAAGAAACATGAGAGGAAAGTCGATTGATTTTGAATACTGTGTCTTCCTTAATTTTGACCACAGTTTCCTTTTTTATACGACGTCCTTCTTCAGGAGAAAGAGGGTGCAGGAGTGGAAAGAATAATTCACTACCCAGCAGAGTGGTGCGAATTCCATCATAATCCGTTAAAAACGGCTGAATTTGGTTAACGAAGGGTAAACCTAGAATGATATCTTCAGTGATATCTTCGGTTATGACAAAGTCATTAATAAGGCAGATGCCATTATTGCAGACATGAGCTTTGGACAGCTGATAATTTATTCGTAATCTTTCGCCAGTGGCGGAATAGAGGCGAGAGGTACTCTTTTTGAAGGTATCGTGTGGGAATAAGGCCTTTGATAATTCAATTGCTGTGCGCACCAATATCAAAGAGAGCGACTCTATTTAAAACAAAGTCTTTGTCGATAACTATTTTGACAACAATATGCTCACTATACATTTTAATGGCGGCAACAATGTTGTCAGAGGAGGATGGTATTTCCTCGCCAGGGAAAGAAATAGGTTCCTGAACAGATTCGTTCATGATGATAGGGTCCCCTTGGTGTGAATCAGGGAAAACGGCCTCATGAGCCGGAGAAGCAGTTTTTAGGACTTGTTCAGTTAGAATATTAAGTTCTATCTGATCAAGTCGGGTTTTGAGATTTTTTATCTCACTCTTCAAGGAAGAAATTTCTCCTTTTAGATCGGTAACGGTAGGTTCCGTAGGAGTATTGAATTTATCCATAACTCGTTTCATACTGAAAGGTTGAACTATGGATTTCGGCTTGGATGAGTTTCCCTCAGAAGAAAGCATAAGTCTTTTGAGATCTTGGAGGTACTTACTCCGTAGCTCATCGTCCGCAATATGCTCAATAATGTCGAAGAGGACTTCTTTAGGTTGTCCTGATATGACATTAATAGTTTTGTTGGAGCATATACAAAAAGTACCCTTGCAAGTGCAATCTTGCCCTGATTGAGAACTGTCAGACTTATAGGCGGCGTTGATAAATTCTTCGTCGCTATAGTCTTCGTCCGAAGAGGAATAAGAGTCTGAGGCTTCAGAAGAATCTTCCATAATGGAAAATAACTTTTCTTTAGCTTCGTCAGAAAGATCAAGCTGGTTGATCTTCTTCTTCTTGCTAGATTTGCAATCCTTAGCCCTGTGGCCGGTTTTACCACAAGTCCAGCAAGTATCTTTAGAAGATTTAGAAGATTTACGCTTGGTCTTGCGACTAGGTTTGTAGGAATCCTTCCTGTAATTCCTTTTGGTAGAGGTATTCCTTTTGGAAGACTTAAAGGTTTTGTTTCTACGCTTCTTGTTGGAAGAGATATCAGTGAAACCGTAATCGTGACAAAAGGTTCCTAGACCATATTTGCTATTTTGCTTAAGTTGTTGCTTAAGCTTGAGGTCGGTACAGAGTTCTATACCCGTAGTGGTAATGAAGCTTACCCAGTCGCCATAGGTAAGGATATTGTAGGGAATTTGTCCCTCAAATCTATCCTTAAGCTTTGTTTGTACTTTATCTGCAAACAGAGGAGGAAGACCGCTGATAAATCTTTCTTTCCAGAAATCATTATTGCAGTCAGGTCTGATCATAACCTTAACAAGGAAGGTGTCTTTGTACCACCTAAAGTCTGCTAGGTTCTTACAGCGAAGGTTATTAAGAATTTCTAGACTCCTATCTTGGAAGAGTTTGGGTTCTCCTACAAAATGTCTAGCTATGTGATAGAGAAGGGTGGCGCAAGCATCCTCCTGTGCCTCTTCCATTATGGTGTCTTGGCCATTTACCACTCGGACTACTTGTTCGGTGACCGTAGCGTTATAAATAAGGTTCTTATCATCTTCAGTGACATAGTTATCCCACCAATGCTTTATCATACCAGTGAAACATGAGACAACCATGGTGGCAGCTCCTTTGTCAGAAGAGCCTTTAATCTTATAGGCCGTAATGGATACTGCCATTTCATGGAGTTTATTGTATATCTGGTGTTCGGCCAGACCATCAATATTCCATTCAGTAATGCCTCTCCCATTATGGTTACATGTAGAGAGGTAAGGATTTTCTTTGAACTGGACATCCGGGGAGAAGGTTTTTTGTAATAGTTTTTCTTGGTAGAGAAACGTTCATTGGTAAGTTTGGAAAGAGAGTTCTTTTGGGAATTGGAACTGGACTCTCCTTGAGCAAGTTTAAACTTTTTAAGTTTAGAATTGATCTTTTCTAAAATCTGCTCGGAGAGCTTGAAATCCTCATTCAAGTCGGGGAACATGTCTTTTTGGAATTCCGGAAACTTGAAGATAGGATTTGAGAGAGGTTTAGAGCTTGGAATGCTCTTGACCGGTAAGGGAGCAGGCAGAGTATGACCTTTGGTTTCTTCTATCTGCTGAGAGATGGTATGGAGAACTTGATTAGTATAATTGTTCTGTTCTATTATTCTATCAAGATCTTTGCATTGAGGAGTCATGGATCCTCTATCAGATTTAGTCTTAAAAGGTGAAGCCTTAATGACTTCATTGGAATAGGGAATGTTAAGTCCTTCTAGAGGGGGAGTAACGGATTCTATGACCTTGTTACTCTGGGTGTACCATTTATTGATAATAACATTGAGGGATTCCATTTGGTTTCGCATTCTTCCAGTGCATTCTAACCACCGAAAGAACTCAATATCACAGCGGAATCTTTTCATGTCGGCTATCCATAGTCTACCAAATTCCTTTTGCTTTTCACTGGAATAGGTACTAGCATACCATTTTTGCTTAATAGCGTCTTTAGGAAGATTCCACCTTTCCTTGAGAGCTTTAAGGTCAGGGGTATATTCTCCTTCATCTGCGGTGAGGACAAGGAGACTGGGATCAGTCCTAACCCTTTGAGGGGGGGCCATGTCAGAGGCCGTAGGACTTCTAGGTTCATAAAGGTTCTCGGGTTCAGGGACCCTAGTATTTTGGTGATAATAGACTTTAGGGACAGGACCAGAGAAGTCAATTCCTCTAATTTTTCCCTTGTCATTATTGTGATCGTGATCCTCACTTTCTTCCGGGGGTTTGGAAGTAGAGGCACGAGTGGAAACGGATCGGCGAAAGGAAGAGTGCCGAGATGGGTCGAGCCCGAGGAATTTCAAGTCGATAGATCCGTCTGGATGTTGAATCACCCGTTCGATCTGAGATTTTTCGGAGTAAATCCGAATGGGTTGGGTGATAGCCTTAAAGTGCCTTCTAAATCTTCTAAAGATACTTGCTGGACTTGTGGTAAAACCGGCCACAGGGCTAAGGATTGCAAATCTAGCAAGAAGAAGAAGATCAACCAGCTTGATCTTTCTGACGAAGCTAAAGAAAAGTTATTTTCCATTTTGGAAGATTCTTCTGAAGCCTCAGACTCTTATTCCTCTTTGGACGAAGACTATAGCGACGAAAAATTTATCAACGCCGCCTATGAGTCTGACAGTTCTCAATCAGGGCAAGATTGCACTTGCAAGGGTACTTTCTGTATATGCTCCAACAAAACTATTAATGTCATATCAGGACAACCTAAAGAAGTCCTCTTCAACATTATTGAGCATATTGCGGACGATGAGCTACGGAGTAAGTACCTCCAAGAGCTCAAAAGACATATGCTTTCTTCTGAGGCAAACTCAACCAAGCCGAAATCCATAGTTCAACCTTTCAGTATGAAACGAGTTATGGATAAATTCAATACTCCTATGGAACCTACCGTTACCGATCTAAAAGGAGAAATTTCTTCCTTGAAGAGTGAGATAAAAAATCTCAAAACCCGACTTGATCAGATAGAACTTAATATTCTAACTGAACAAGTCCTAAAAACTGCTTCTCCGGCTCATGAGGCTGTTTTCCCTGATTCACACCAAGGGGCCCCTATCATCATGAATGAATCTATTCAGGAACCTATTTATTTCCTTGGCGAGGAAATACCATCCTCCTCTGACAACATTGTTGCCGTCATTAAAACGTATAGTGAGCATATTGTTGTCAAAATAGTTATCGACAAAGACTTTGTTTTAAATAGAGTCACTCTCTTTGATACTGGTGTGCACAGCAATTGCATTATCAAAGGCCTCATTCCCACACGATACCTTCAAAAGAGTACCTCTCGCCTCTATTCCGCCACTGGCGAAAGAATACGAATAAATTATCAGCTGTCCAAAGCTCATGTCTGCAATAATGGCATCTGCCTTATTAATGACTTTGTCATAACCGAAGATATCACTGAATATATCATTCTAGGTTTACCCTTTGTTAACCAAATTCGGCCATTTTTAACGGATTATGATGGAATTAGCACCACTCTGCTGGGTAGTGAATTATTCTTTCCACTCCTGCACCCTCTTTCTCCTGAAGAAGGACGTCGTATAAAAAAGGAAACTGTGGTCAAAATTAAGGAAGACACAGCATTCAAAATCAATCGACTTTCCTCTCATGTTTCTTTTCTTAAACATGAAGTTCAGCTCAAACAAATTGAGCAAACTTTAAAAACCCCGGAGATGGTTAACAAAATAACCCTTCTCCAAAGGAAGTTCGAAGACGAAATTTGCTCTAAACTGCCTAATGCATTTTGGGAACGCAAAAAGAATCTCGTTGAGCTTCCATACATTCCTGGCTTTGAGGAGCAGAATATTCCTACAAAAGCCAGACCTATCCAAATGAATCATGAAATGATGGAAATCTGCAAAACCGAGATTAACCATCTTCTCACCAAAGGGACCATCAGACCCTCTAATTCTCCTTGGAGTTGCTCTGCATTTTATGTCAACAATAGTGCAGAAAAAGAAAGAGGAACTCCTAGGCTTGTAATAAACTACAAGCCTTTAAACGCTGTCCTAAAATGGATTCGTCATCTGATTCCTAATAAGAGGGATCTTCTCAAAAGGACTTTCAAAGACAATCTTTATAGCAAATTTGACATGAAGTCAGGATTCTGGCGAATTCAAATTGCTGAAAAGGATAAGTATAAGACGGCCTTCAATGTCCCATTTGGACACTATGAATGGAACGTCCTACCGTTTGGGCTTAAAAATGCTCCTTTCGAATTCTAGAATATCATGAATACTATTTTCAATGATTATTCTTATATGTCAATTGTTTATATTGATGATGTGTTAATCTTCTCTGAGAACATTGATTCGCATTTTAAGCATCTCAATACTTTCTTTAAGATTGTAAAACTAAATGGCTTAGTTGTTAGTGCTAAAAAGATGAAGTTGTTCCAAACTTCCATTCGCTTTCTAGGACATGATCTGCATCAGGGTAGTCACAGACCCATTTGCCGAGCCATAGAGTTCTCATCCAAATTCCCCAACGAAATTACTGATAAAACACAACTTCAAAGGTTTTTAGGAAGCCTTAATTATGTTGCTGATTTTATTCCTCATATTAGGCAGGTCTGTGAACCCCTTTACAAACGTCTCAAGAAAAACCCAGTACCCTGGAGTCTGGACCAAACCAATGCAGTCATAAAGATTAAATCTTTAGTACAAAATCTCCCATGTCTTGGTATTCCCAATCCTGAGGCCTTCATGATTGTGGAAACCGATGCTTCAGAAATAGGATATGGAGGTATCCTGAAGCAAAGGGTAGAAGTTAACTCTCCCGAACAATTAGTTCATTTTACCTCTGGAGTTTGGAATGCAGCCCAGGAAAATTACAACACAGTCAAAAAAGAAGTTTTGTCTATAGTGTTATGTATCACTAAATTTCAAGATGACATTATTAATAAGGAATTTCTTCTCCGTGTTGATTGCAAATCAGCCAAAGAAATTTTACAAAAAGATGTTAAAAATCTTGTTTCAAAACAAATATTTGCTAGATGGCAAGCTCTACTATCTAGCTTTGATTTTCAAATCGAATTTATAAAAGGAGAACATAACTCCCTTCCCTATTTTCTAACAAGAGAATTTTTACAGGGCCATGAGACCAATCAATCTGGGGACAAGCCCCAAGCAAGAACAATCTAAAATGGCAAGACCATTTGACTCTCCTTCAGCATCTGCAAATCCATTGCGGCCAACGGTCCCACAAAGACCTACACTCAAGACGGAGGTACAATCTCCACTCCAGAACAGATATTCTGCATTAACAGAGATACAGTTCCCGAAACTCTCACCACCAATACCTACAAAATTGGTAGATCTGAAGACTAATTTGCCCTTGGATAAAGGGCCATCAGCCAGTTCCTCTTCGGTTCAGACCAAACAGAGTTATGCAATGAAGGCCCCAGAGACTTTCGCTCAAGCAGTCAATCCTAGTATAGCCAAAGCTACGCCTTCATCTCCCAGCAAGGAAGAATTTAAATTCATTACTACTAACGTAATGCCAGTTCTTGCCCTAGATAAGGCTTATGAAGGATATCCGCTCAACCAGCTAATCAAGCCGATATATAAAAACAACAACTTTGTTGATACAAAAGATCCTCTCAAAACTCGAAGATTTTATGAGGCTATCTTGGTCGATACTGACTCTATTAAAGTAGAACACTCAATGGATGAACGTAATCCGGACCACATTAGCTACTCCAAGTTTACAATCAAGCGGGTATTAACCCCTTTCAACTGGTTTGTAGATCATCTGCATACCCCCATCGCATTATCGATGTCACACAGGCCTCAGACTTACAATTGGTACGACTATAAGTCGGCATGGTTCAATTTTCTATTCGTTAGACTAGGACATACTTGGTTTGTGAAATACTGTCCTGCCATGATAGATGCCATCATACCCAGATGGTTTTACGAATGGTGGACTTGTTATGGAGGAACTAAGGATGTTCTTCCCCAACAGTTTCTCAATCGACTTCCAGATTTCGTGATCAAGGAAAGATACTCCACTTTACCAGAGCACATTCAAATGTGTAAATTTTTTATTAAGAAAAGAGTGTCATATATTATCTCCTGGAACTTCTCAAAAGAAGAACAACACAGGATCAAGTATTTATCCAAAGAAATAAAAATTAAGGGCTGGAGTCCTAAACCTACAGCCCCCAAGACTCCTGAAATGGGAAAATCAGCAGCAGCCGCCTCCGGCTCTTTCGCAAGCAAGAAGGCGTTAAAGGAAAAATTAAAAAGGGCCTTGGATGATCTAGAAAGCCAAGAAACCTCGACAAATGCTGAACAATTACTCCAGCTAATTGCAGAAGCTTCATCCACAGGAAGCAATGAGGATAATGGCGATATGATAAATCCAAAAAGAATATCTATGGCCTACGTAGATCCCTATGATGAATAGGAAACCAACCCTTCCAAGAGATAGAGGTTCAAAGAACCGGAATTATCTCTGCGAAAGGGCAAGTTACTATTCTTGATTGGAATAAAGGGACCCCATCTTGTCTCCTGAAGATGACAAAATCATTTCTGTTTTTCAGAAAAGAAGAAGCATCTACTTTTGCTTTATCAAAAAGCAAAACGCACTCAAAAGGAATCTGACCAGCTTTTCAAAAGCAGTCTACTTTTGAAAAAGAAAATCACTTAGCATTGTCGGCAGCATCTAAGCCGTCCACTTGTACACATTAGATGTACTCTTTTATGTATTCTCGCCTATTTATGTCTTTGTAATTCTTAGGAGAAGGCATTCAGAAATTTCACACACTAGAAATATTCTCTGCCCTATCTCTCTTGTAAACCTGCTTATAATGTTTTCTAAGTTTCAATAAAACTTGTAAGTTTTTATTAAGTTTTTATCCCTGCTTTCTTTAAATTTTTATTATAATACTCACGATTCTTTTTCTGGTATCAAAGCCATGTTGGCAGATTTTATGCTTAGCATGAGCAGCTACATACATAATCTGTCTAGAGCTTGAGCTAAGTCAACTATGTTCCTATAAGAACATATTATTTTAATCTTGTATGAATTTACTTAAATTATAATTATGTTTATATATCCTGTCTTATAATGGTGGTTTTAATCCAAGTATGAGGTAACAGTCTTCTCTCTGAGTGTTTGAAGTAACCGATTAATCTCCGGTTTAGACGATGTTCAGCCTGAAAGTAGGTCGTGAGCTGAGGTAAGCGTTAAGACCTTGTTGGTGGTCACGTCCCTAAGACAACACTAGAAGAATCCTGCGTAAAGCTATTAAAACTTGATAGATCTCCATAAGCCATCGATATATTTTCATAATCATGTTTAAGTTTATTCATACCTGACTATTATGATATGCTTGCTTATGTGAACATTTATGTTTGCTCTGTTAGTCTCTAGACAGCATGTTTAAAATAATGAACAATCATGTCAAAAACACTGTTAATCTGTCTTCTCAGGCAACTCCGATTGCCACTATTGAAAATGATCTTCAAAACTGGAGTATTCCAGAAGAATCCTTTAACACCATTTATCAAATTGGAAAATTTAGCTTTTTGAAAAAGCATAATATAAAGGCCTCTGAGTCTACTGTTGCTATTAATAATTCTTTAGAAATTATTCAACTGTTCAATGAGTTAGATATAAACAGATTTAAAAATCAGTTTAATTATCTGCAGGTTGGACTTGTTCAAGTTGCTATTAAGCCACTATTTCGACAGGGCTTAGATATCCCTGTCTGTGCTATCCTAAGAGATGCTCGTCTGCTTAATTTTGACGACTCGCTCTTAGGGGTAATTCAAAGTAACCTCGCCGATGGCCCGGTATACTTTAACTGCTACCCTAATTTCTCCGTCGATATAAATGATCCTAACATCATGGATGTTTTAACTTTGAATGTTAAAACAAAAAACATGAATAGTAAGGAGAACACCAGAGAAATAGCGATTATATACCATGTATATTATCGCCTCATGGGTACTACTCTAGTACCTAAGGCTAGATTTATGAGCCCTAAAGGGGTCACCACCCTAATGGAAGCAAACAAAGATCGTAGCACAGTCTTTGTTCCTAAGGCTCTCGTTTGGGATGATATCCTCCACAGTAATGACTGGTACTTTGAGGCTATCACCCAACCCATTCAAATTTACTCCGAAAAATCTCAGATCGAACGGGTGATTCAACATCCAGACGGATCTATCGACTTGAAATTCCTCAGGCTCGACCCATCTCGGCACTCTTCCTTCCGCCGATCGGTTTCCACTCGTGCCTCTACTTCCAAACCCCCGGAAGAAAGTGAGGATCACGATCACAATAATGACAAGGGAAAAATTAGAGGAGTTGACTTCTCTGGTCCTGTCCCTAAAGTCTATTATCACCAAAATACTAGGGTCCCTGAACCCGAGAACCTTTATGAACCTAGAAGTCCTACGGCCTCTGACATGGCCCCCCCTCAAAGGGTTAGGACTGATCCCAGTCTCCTTGTCCTCACCGCAGATGAAGGAGAATATACCCCTGACCTTAAATCTCTCAAGGAAAGGTGGAATCTTCCTAAAGACGCTATCAAGCGAAAATGGTACGCTAGTACCTATTCCAGTGAAAAGCAAAAGGAATTTGGTCGACTATGGATAGCCGACATGAAAAGATTCCGCTGTGGTATTGAGTTCTTTCGGTGGTTTGAATGCACTGGAAGAATGGGAAACCAAATGGAATCCCTCAATGTTATTATCAATAAATGGTACACCCAGAGTAACAAGGTCATAGAATCCGTTACTCCCCCTCTAGAAGGACTTAACATTCCCTATTCCAATGAAGTCATTAAGTCTTCACCTTTTAAGACTAAATCTGATAGAGGATTCATGACTCCTCAATGCAAAGATCTTGATAGAATAATTGAACAGAACAATTATACTAATCAAGTTCTCCATACCATCTCTCAGCAGATAGAAGAAACAAAAGGTCATACTCTGCCTGCTCCTTTACCGGTCAAGAGCATTCCTAGGTCTAAACCTCTCTCAAATCCTATCTTCAAGATTCCGGAATTCCAAAAGGACAAGTTCCCCAACTTGAATAAGGATTTCAAACTCTCAAAGCAGATTTTAGAAAAGATCAATTCTAAACTTACAAAGTTTAAACTTGCTCAAGGAGAGTCCCGTTCCAATTCCCAAAAGAACTCTCTTTCCAAACTTACCAATGAACGTTTCTCTACCAAGAAAAACTATTACAAAAAACCTTCTCCCCCGGATGTCCAGTTCGAAGAAAATTCTTACCTCTCTACATGTAACCATGATGGGAGAGACATTACTGAATGGAATATTGATGGTCTGGCCGAACACCAGATATACAATAAACTCCATGAAATGGCAGTATCCATTACTGCCTATAAGATTAAAGGCTCTTCTGACAAAGGAGCTGCCACCATGGTTGTCTCAGGTTTCACTGGTATGATAAAGCATTGGTGGGATAACTACGTCACTGAAGACGATAAGAACTATATTTATAACGCCACGGTCACCGAACAAGTAGTCCGAGTGGTAAATGGACAAGACACCATAATGGAAGAGGCACAGGAGGATGCTTTCGCAACCCTTCTCTATCACATAGCTAGACATTTTGTAGGAGTACCCAAACTCTTCCAAGATAAGAGTCTAGAAATTCTTAATAACCTTCGCTGTAAGAACCTAGCAGACTTTAGGTGGTACAAAAACACCTTCCTTGTTAAGGTTATGATCAGACCTGACTGCAATAATGATTTCTGGAAAGAAAGATTTATCAGCGGTCTTCCTCCTCTGTTTGCAGATAAAGTACGAACAAAGTTTAAGGATAGATTTGAGGGACAAATTCCCTACAATATCCTTACCTATGGCGACTTGGTAAGCTTCATTACCACTACGGGTATAGAACTCTGTACCTACCTCAAGCTTAAGAAACAACTTAAGCAAAATAGCAAATATGGTCTAGGAACCTTTTGTCACGATTACGGTTTCACTGATATCTCTTCCAACAAGAAGCGTAGAAAGAAAACCTTTAAGTCTTCCAAAAGGACTACCTCTACCAAAAGGAATTACAAGAAGGATTCCTACAAACCTAGTCACAAGACCAAGCGTAAATCTTCTAAATCTTCTAAAGATACTTGCTGGACTTGTGGTAAAACCGGCCACAGGGCTAAGGATTGCAAATCTAGCAAGAAAAAGAAGATCAACCAGCTTGATCTTTCTGACGAAGCTAAAGAAAAGTTATTTTCCATTATGTAATATTCTTCTGAAGCCTCAGACTCTTATTCCTCTTCGGACGAAGACTATAGCGACGAAGAATTTATCAACGCCGCCTATGAGTCTGACAGTTCTCAATCAGGTCAAGATTGCACTTGCAAGGGTACTTTCTGTATATGCTCCAAAAAAAACTATTAATGTCATATCAGGACAACCTAAAGAAGTCCTCTTCGACATTATTGAGCATATTGCGGACGATGAGCTACGGAGTAAGTACCTCCAAGAGCTCAAAAGACTTATGCTTTCTTCTGAGGCAAACTCATCCAAGCCGAAATCCATAGTTCAACCTTTCAGTATGAAACGAGTTATGGATAAATGCAACACTCCTACGGAACCTACCGTTACCGATCTAAAAGGAGAAATTTCTTCCTTGAAGAGTGAGATAAAAAATCTCAAAACCCGACTTGATCAGATAGAACTTAATATTCTAACTAAACAAGTCCTAAAAACTGCTTCTCCGGCTCATGAGGCCGTTTTCCCTGATTCACACCAAGGGGCCCCTATCATCATGAACGAATCTGTTCAAGAACCTATTTCTTTCCTTGGCGAGGAAATACCATCCTCCTCTGACAATATTGTTGCCGCTATTAAAACGTATAGTGAGCATATTATTGTCAAAATAGTTATCGACAAAGACTTTGTTTTAAATAGAGTCGCTCTCTTTGATACTGGTGCGCACAGCAATTGCATTATCAAAGGCCTCATTCCCACACGATACCTTCAAAAGATTACCTCTCGCCTCTATTCCGCCACTGGCGAAAGAATACGAATAAATTATCAGCTGTCCAAAGTTCATGTCCGCAATAATGGCATCTGCCTTATTAATGACTTTGTCATAACCGAAGATATCACGGAAGATATCATTCTAGGTTTACCCTTCGTTAACCAAATTCGGCCGTTTTTAACGGATTATGATGGAATTCGCACCACTCTGCTGGGTAGTGAATTATTCTTTCCACTCCTGCACCCTCTTTCTCCTGAAGAAGGACGTCGTATAAAAAAGGAAACTGTGGTCAAAATTAAAGAAGACACACTATTCAAAATCAATCGACTTTTGAACAAGAATTATCTCTGCGAAAGGGCAAGTTACTATTCTTGATTGGAATCAAGGGATCCCATCTTGTCTCCTGAAGATGACAAAATCATTTCTGCTTTTCAGAAAAGAAGAAGCATCTACTTTTGCTTTATCAAAAAGCAAAACGCACTCAGTATAAATATCATTTGATTCAAGACATAGTGCAAAGAGGAGATGTGGTGGTTGTAAAAATTGCCTCAGAAATCAACCTAGAAGACTCTTTTATAAAAGCTTTACCGTAGAAGCCTTTTGAAAGACTTGTAGAAGGTTTGGGTGCTAGAGTTGTGGATGCACAGTTTTGTGTCTAAGTGGAAAATTGTTAGGATATATTATAAACCATGTGATTTTGATGTGGTATTATTTATTGAATGAATATTTATTTATTTATTCAATTCAGTAAATCATTACATTAAATAGATCAATTCATCTATGTGTCCTCAACTTATATAGTAGATAATTTGATGTATAGAGTTTAGCTTATACACGGAAGATTAAATCATCAGTTCTTATAATTTAAAGTTATAGTTCACAATCATAGATGGAAATTTGGAAAAACCATCAGAATTATTGTAGCACGAGATTAAATGTAATTTATCTTGGTTACGAGATCGATGTAGTTCTAATTCCTCATGTTAGTATATTTTGTATGTATTGAACAAGATCGAGTAGAGATAGTTGTTTTGGAATGACAGCTAAAAACATATTTTCCAAACTGTTAAATATACTTATATTATTAATTTTGATATAACTATTATCATCTGTATATATTATTTATCATTTTGATTTATTAAAAGGTGCGATTCTGAGATGACTCAATATTCCTGATAAATTGAGTGATAAAAATATATATTGGTCAATATTAAGTTAGTTGATGAAATCTATGTCTCGGTATAGAGATTGATGATGCACCTTTTATAAGAAGCTTATAAGTTTTCATGTGTAAATCCGGTCGGTGGATTTATGAATTCGACATATAAAATAAGTTAAGCATTGCTCTAAAGAAATTAATCATTATATTAAATTCGTCAGTAATTTAATTTATTAATTAGTACCTATAATCTTAACATAGGGAACTAAATAAGTGTTTAATGAAAAATTTCAAAATAAAATAGAGGAGTTCAATTACGAAATTTTAATGGAATAATTTATAATTTATTATGGTAAGAATAATTCATATTGATATTTTGAATTATTTTCATAATATGAAGCCTCAGTAATTAATTTTGTGGCCCCTATAGTGCTCATATTACACTAAAACACGGAATCCTATTTTCCTATGGAAAAAGAAAAAGTCATCAGTTGTCCTTGTTCAAGTAGAAACAAGTGTGTTTTTTCATTTCCTCCTTAGACTGGGGGAGTATCTATATAAAGAGAGATTTCCCAAGCCTAGAAATTCAAAAACAATTTGAAGAATTGAGTATTCTATTCAGTACTTGCCCGTTCAAGTATTGAGAGAGTTCGGTTGTGAATTTGGGATCACTATAGAAGACCGAAAATTCAAAGACGAATTTTCTTCAAGATATCTTCTCACACTTCAAGAGGTATTCCTAACTAATATTAAACATATTTTATGTGAACTATGTATTTATGTTGGTTGTTTATATTATATGCAAGTAATCCTGTATATTTGCTTTTGCTGCATGTTCCTGCTTTTCCAACACATATATGATTCAACAATCTCATGTTTAAAAAATGATTAAGGTTATTGTAACGACCTGAGACTACCCCCTAGTCGTTACACGGTGCTTATAGTCCCGAGAGACCACAAACTAACCCATGAAATGGTATCTGCTGTGAGTAATGGATAATTTAATCATGAATGAAGAAGAATAACTGAAATGCCATAAGGTTTTTAATAATAAAATAACTACTGAGTTATGAATCTGATAAAAATACTTAAATCTAAATAGTCTGAATAGCTAACTGTAGTGTCTGAAAAGCCTCTAAACTGGATACTATGAGTTGATGGGACAGGCCCCAACTAACACTACTAACTACTTATATAATGACACGAAGTAATATAATCTGTCCTTGGATGATGAGGACTCACCACTGCTATTTTACTGTTGATAATCTGAGAAACTAAGTGCGATCTAGGAACTGAGCGTCAGCACCTATGATATGAGATATCATAGCACAAAAGAAAAGGTATACGATCAGTACTTTGAATGTACTGGTACGCTAAATTAGGTGCGCTGATATGCGTAGGCTCATGAATAGGAATGACAATAATTAACTGAACATACATATAAAGCATGGAGTATTGAATAAAGTACATGGAATCTGTAGATACTGAAAATGCAGGAAAATCTATAAATACTATGGATGCATGACCAAGCATATAACATGAACTAAGTAAAATCTGTAAACTGATATGCTGAGATAACTAAAATTTGTATGCTTTGGTTAAATAATACTAAGATTGAATAACTAAGCTGGGACTGTAACTTAGACTATATCAGAGACTATAAGAGGCATCATCTAACTGACATTCCCCAATTTGAGCTAATTAGGGTCCAAACTGTAACCCCAGTTAGAAGGGTGTTAATACCATGCCACGGGTACTAACAATGGTTATGTGGATCCACTAAACTGAGATAATGTCCAAAGGACTAAGGGTGTCAAGCCTGAACTGATGAGTGACTCCTGCGAGATAGTCAAGCCTAATCTGATGGGTGACTACTCATATCCTATACTGGCTACGTAGTTCTAGAGTATAGGGACTGCTACTAATAACTTTGTCTATCTGACGGAGAAGCCGCCATACCTACACTCGCTTGGTGCTAAATGCTACTCCCAACTGAAAGACACTAAGATACTAGACTCTTCTGATTTAAATGACTGAGATTTGATTATTCTATGAACACTCATAGTATAATCTAAAGACTACTCTGTAATATACTGAGACTAGACTAAATAAATAGCTATGGTTTTCGGGTATTCAATATCACCAGGACTCAAAACAACAATACTAAAAAGACACTAAATCTTGAAGACCAAAACATGAAGGCTCTTATTAAATTAATCACTCCTGTAGGCATTTTATCAAACACTTGTAGTTCATGGTTTAAAACAATCATAGGAATATCACAGAATTTGTAGGAATAACATGAATTCATCATAATAGCATTAAATCATGGTTGAATTCAATAATTAATAGTATTAAAATATGGAGGATTGAATAATAACAATAATTTCATGGTAACATGGTATAGAATCATAATTCATGGAGATTCATGGGTGAAATCCCAATTTCAAGCACAATAACTTGAAAAGATCACAATTTTATGATTTAAATAGGTTTCTTAGACTCCATGGATAAAAAGGATCCATGGATGAACATCTAACATACCTGGGATGAATAATTTGGAAGGATTGGTGGAGAGTTTTTGAGATTTGACCTTGATTCTTGAGAGATAGGGTTTCTTGTTCTTGAAAGAGAGGATTTTTAATTTGAGAGAAAGTGAGTAATGATGAGTATTTAGGTAAATTAGGGACTAAATTTTGTGTTTAAGGTGAGTTTAGGGCTTAGAAAAAATACCCAAATACCCTTAAACAAATTTAAAAACTCAAGCTGAAAACTGGAATTTTGATTTTTGGCCTTGGAGCAACGCGCCACTATCGCGCCAAGCCACTGGAAAAGGGACAACTGGGACTACGATAAATGCCACAATTCACCACCGTTGTGGTAAGCCTATAGCTGCCAATTTGTCCATCTCCGCGATGCGCCATAATCGCAGAGGCCCACTAGAAATTGACAAACATAAAATTAGACTGCTTCACGATGCGCCATTATCACGGAGTCACACTAGAAATCGACAAATATCAAATTGACCTATGGAACGATGCACCAGGATCGCGGACCCTTACTGGATTTTGCCAATTGGGAGATTAGCCTGCTCTGTGATGCGCTAAAGATTAAAATGATGGGGTTTTGTGACTGAAACTTAAAATCGCCATAACTTCTTATCTGGTTATCGGATTTGGATAAATTTTATATCGTTGGAAAGCTGATTGAATTTCCTATGTAATGACAGGTGCTAAACTAAAAAATAATGAGTGTTTCAAAAATTTCATATATGAATACTCATGCACTGGGACTTAGATTATGCTAGGAAAATATAGGGTGTTATAGTTGTAACTTGTTTGGGAGTGATATTTGTGATTTCCATTTTCTTGTTATAAAACATAACTTTGTTTATCCTGATTTTGAAAAAAAGACTGTCTACACCCACGATGCGCCAAGATTATTGTTTAGTTTTGTTTCTTGTTAATAAGTGTGCGTGTAAGTAGGGCTTTGGGCTATAGGTGACAAAAGAGTTTTTAAATGAGGTGTTGGTGACACAAGTCTTAATTCTTGAGCGGAGGTGACAATTACTTTATTATGGATTAAGAAAGTTTGGTAAGTTTGAGAATAGCCCAGAAGTTTTTAAATTTACACTTTGATCCAAGTGTTTACCTAATATAATGGGAAACAGAGGAAAAAAAGGCGTCTTTCTTTTTTTTTCTCAAACATTGTTGTTTTCTCTCTCTTAGTGATTTTTTGTTGTTCATTGTTGTTGCTGCTTTATTCATTATATTCTACTTCATTATCATCATCTTCTACTTTATTATCATCTTCATCTTTTTCCCGTTGACCATTATCGTTGTTGTTGTTGTTACCACTACTGTTGCTATTTGACCAATTTCCTAGGTCAAATTTTGTTTTGTACGTGACTTTCCACTTTGAAATTACTTTATTGGAGACTTTGGTAAGTCAAATTATGATTTTTAGTTGAATTTGTCATCTGGGTAACTTCTATTGTGCTATTTTTCCAATAATGGATAGAACTCGATCATGAATCCAATATAAGATCCATCTGTTTAAATAGATAAATCATCTATTGCGATAGATGAGACATCTGTTTCAATGGAAGACTGATATGTTAGATTCATGTTTATGATTCTATAGGCCATAAAATAAATCGAACAGATGGGTCATCTGTTGCAATAGATGATTTATCTGTTTAAATAGATTAGCTATCTGGTACAATGTGATAAATATCTGTTGCAATAAATTATTAACCTATTGCAACAAAACCTGAACTCGATTCCAATAGACGTGTTATCTGTTACAACACGGTAAATCTGTTGCAATAGACTATTAACTTGTTGCAATAGAACCTGAACTCGATCCAACAGACGATAAATATTTGTTGCAACATATTAGTAACCTGTTGCCATAGAACCTAACCTCGATTTCAACATATCATCATCTGTTGCAACAGATAAGTCATCTGTCATAACAGGTTAATTATCTATTGCAACATGTCACTCATTTGTTGGAATCAAATTCAAATATGCCTCAGTACTATAACATCTATCCAATAGATATATAGTTTATTAAAACAAATGATTCACCTGCTAGAACAGATAACTCATCTATTGAAATCAGTTTCAGTATCGTAACATAAATCCCAACAGGTAATTAATCTGTTGCGATTAATTATACATCTGTTAGGATTCATTTATGGCACTATGAAATCACTATCAACTTTTTTTAACAAATGACTTTATTTAGGTACCACTAATTGGGATCAATAACAATAGGGGTGGATTGTCATGGTCAATGAATCAAGAAGAGCAATCGATATGTATGGCATCAGAATAAGGGTGAAATGCTAGAGATGATAGCTATGACAGTCCAAAGTGATGTTTCGTATGATGATTTTATGAACTTAATCATCAGTTACTATGGACTAAATTGTCAATTGGAAGAACTCGTCATTAGCTACATACACAGCTCCTTTGAAAATTAGAGGGTACTGCCTTTCAAGATAACCCATCAGGTTCGGTTGCGTGCTTATCTTAGTGATTCATCAAGGTCAGTGTTAAGGGTGTACGTGGCTAAAAAGACGAGACAGAATGAGAACAAGAATGTAGAAGAATAAGAACAACAAGATATCTTTGATGATAGGTTGCATGATCTAGACATGAATATTTCAGATGATGATCAAACACCTACGCCCGTTAATGCGACCAATACGATGGGTAGTTCTTCTCAATCGACACAATCTGGAAATCTCAAGAATGAACTATCTACCACTTTGTTTATTTGTTGCTTGAAAAAAGATTTTAGATTAAAGAAGGTGATTAATTTGAGCAGTGTCTTTTGCTTCAAATGTGTTAATCCTAACTGCAAGTGGTGGTTGAGAGCGGTGAAGTGTACAAGTTCTGACAGATTCTCCATTCATAAACACGACAAAGGTCCTCGATGAATATTATAGGGGTAGTTTCCCTGATGGCAGAGGCCCGTCAACAAGGGTTATGGCCAATCAACTCCTTATGGAATTGGGTGTCCTGGTTAGTTATTGGAAGATATATATAGCCATGGGGATTACCAAGGACTTGGTTAGAGGGACACACGTGTATGGGTATGTAGTCCTGGAGGCCTGCTGTTATATGATTGAGTCTAAAAATTGCAGAAGTAAGACGACATTGCATGTTGATGAAAATGGAAGGTTCAAGTATTTTCTTATATCCTATGGTGCTTGGATTCAAGGTTTTTGGCATTTGAGAAAAGGCATATCCATTGATGGTACCTTCTTGAGGAGCAGGTATAATGATGTTCTGCTAGCGGTGGTGGCGTAGGATATAGAGAATCATATCTTTCCTGTTGCCTTTTGTGTAGCGGACAAGGAATGTGATGCCTCTTATGAATTTTTTTAAATAACTACAAAACTGCGTCGAAGATACCGAAAAGTTGTGTTTTGTTTCAGATAGGCATCTAAGTATCCAAAGATGGGTTCAATTTTCTTTACTTCAGCTTAATTTGGTTGTTGCAACAGGCTTCCTGGAGAGAACATTCATACTAACTATCATAATGAAAGGGTCGTGACCCTTTTTTATAGAGCAGCTAAAACATATAGTAGAGAGGAATTTTTAGACCATTTAAATCAAATAACGAATGTGAATCCCAAGGTAGAAGAATTTCTCGTACGTGTCAGTTTCGAGAGATGAGGCCGGGCATTCTGTCCAAAAGATAGGTACATTCTTATGAACTTAATGTCTTGTTTGAGTTACAAGTTTAGTATGATGTCGTACTAAGTGATTCTTTTGTATAGGTACAATATTATGACATCAAACATAGCTGAATCGGTGAATTCATTGTTTGGCGATGAAATAAAATTTCCCATCAAGGCTATGTTTGAAGTAATGAACAAGAAGTATGGCCGATTTTTTAATGAAAGGCGTGTGCAGTTCAAAGGCCTAAAAAGAGCCCAATTTGTTCTCAAAATTGAAAAAATAATATCAACAAACTTTATCTTGGGGAATAGGTTATTATCTCATAAAATAGCAAATTACAAATTCAGTATCACCGGTCATGGTGATGTTCCCACGGTCGATCTTCAAATAAGATCTTGTACGTGCAAAGTTTTTGACTTGGACAAAATACCCTATGATTCTATGGCAACGCTTCGAGCTCAATACGGTCATAAATATGGAACTGAAGTTAATGAGCACTCCTCTCAATATTATTCGGTGGAAAAATATGAAATGGCATATAGTGGGCATATTACTCCGGTGCCTCCCAAAGAATCTTGGGTTGTTCCTGCAGAGCATATGGGGAGATTAATACCTCCTCCATATATTGACCCAAGCACTATCAAACCGAGAAGAAATTCATATAAGAGGAGGCGTGGAGTTGGAGAACTATTTTCATCAAGAAGAAACAAGTGCTCCGTATGTAAGCACGCTGGCCACAAAAGAACTACATACCTGGATCATAATCCACCATGATCGTTGTAATTGAAAAAACTTGTGTTGTTGTTTGTGGTGTACTTTTATATATTTAAATCATTGTTGTGAACGTAATGTTATCATTTATTATATATAAAATATATTTTTTAATAACTTTTGCATCAATGAAAAGAGGCAAAACATGAACTAAATAATATAGCAGACCACAAGTATTTTCAATAGATTACCCATCTATGGCAACAGATGAACATTAGCTGGAAGAAAACAACATAGTTCCATCAAACTGGAATGTTTTCCTCCAATAGATGATAAATCTGTTACAACAAATTGATAATCTATTGACAGAAACCCAACCGATGACCAATCTGTTCCACCACATGGTCCATCTATTGGAAGAAGTCAAAAGCCAAAATTGCTATTGCTACTGGATTCAAAATTGCTTCTTACCTCCAACTGTCGACATATTAACATGTATGTTTAGAAGAAGAAATAGAAAGAATGAAAATTGAATAAGAATTAAAAAGCCAAAGTCGACTAAAAATAATTTTTTTACTAAACGAAAAATAAAATACATTAGGTATAGATCTGATATAGAAAAATTAAAATATATACTCTTAAAGAAAAAACACATTCTAATTATTATTACCATCATTATCATTAATGACAGCCAACCAATCAACTCGCAGCAGTAGGGCCCTCATCAGCCTCTGCATCTCTCTGAACACCATCACTCTCAAGGTGACCAACTCCCTCTGTATGTCATTAACCTGCCTTTGAAGTTCCCAGACGGTGTCGCGCAGAATAGCAATGTTCCAAATAAGATCAGCCATATCTAGAACACGAATTAATTGACAAATGTAAAGAAAAGACTACAAACGTAATACAACATTTACTACAAACTGGTAGATTTACACTGAAAAAACTTACCTCAACGATAAAGGAATATGTTCTTTGAAGAAAAGTTGTTGACGATGTCACACGAAAAGAAAAAATACAAAAAATAAATAAAGTTTTAGCAGAATGAAGATTAAAAAGGGACCTATTTATAGAGGATTAAATCTGGATGTGTAAGGACATAAGGCACGTCTGTTAATCTCCATTGTATTAATTACATTCAAACTGGTGGCATTTTGTTTTCTATGAAAAAAAGCAATTTTTTTTACCATTAATACTTCTCACCTTTTTAAAATGGTTTTGAGACATGATAATAGTCGTTATTATTGAGTTGTTGCAATAAATTGTCCATCTGTCGCAACTGATTTACCATCTGTTTTAATATATTATCTGTATGTGCAATAGATGAGACATCTGTTACAACATATATAATAACTATTGCGATAGATGGACCATCTTTTGGAGATGTTTTGATATTTTCTAACAGTTGATTCATCAGTTACAACAGATGGAGAATTCAATTCATCAGTTGTTTTAAATATGTTAGATAAAAAGTCACCACTAACTCTTTTTTAATAGTCATCACATGCGTGCAGATGAATAAACATTGTCTTGTCTGTTGGAATAGATTTACCATCTATTGCAATATATAGATTATCTGTTGTGACAGATGGACCATATATTGGAGGAGATGTTTTGATTTCTTCCAATAGCTGATTCATCAGTTGCAACAGATGGATATTTTGATTCATCAGCTATTTTTAATGTGTTAAGGTAAAAAAGTCATGACTCTTCACACCTCTTTTTAAATAGTCATCACATGCGTGCAGATGAATAAACAATGTCTGGCTGTCGCAACAGATTTACCATCTGTTGCAACATATGGATTATCTATTGCGACAATTGGACTATATATTGGAGGAAATGTTTTGATTTCTTCCAATAGCTGATTCATCAGTTGCAACAGATGAAAATTTTGATTCATCAGCTATTTTGAATGTGCTAAGATAAAAAAGTCATGACTCTTCACACTTTTTTTAAATAGTCATCATATGCGTGCAGAAGAATAAACAACACTGTCTTGATGGGGTAGGAAGAATAAGGTGCGTACAATGGATCGAATTTCATGCATGGAAGTTATGTATTATTGATCAGGCTACCGTGGCAGACACACATAAAGTGCAATTATTTTGTGAATGCAGATATTTAATGATTAGATACTGATCCTTCAAACAAGATCCTACATTATAAAGTTTAGTTTGATAGGTGTGAACTGATAGGCCGAAGGGTTCCAAGGCGGTGGTGTCGATACCCTATTATAATTTAATGACGGTCTATGCTCATATTTTTGTGTCAAGTTTGGGGTTGGGTTCAAGTTTTTAGCGGCAGTGTAAATATCCAATAGTGATTGGACCGGTTTAAATGGTGCAATGGACTTCTTAAAAGGCCTCTGAAGCATCGTACTGCAGCAAAAAATGTGGAACCAATAGAAATTCCCGTAGTCTAAATTTATATAGATGGATTTCTAGAGGATACTTTTATATAGCAGAAGGTTCGTGGGAGAATACCTATGCGGGAAGGGGGAGGTGGAGAGGCCATATATCATCTCAGACCTTGTTTAAGAGGAAACACAAGGAATCAAGTAAGGAACTTCTAGCGAATCTAGCTGATGAAATTGACATGAGAAATGAAAAAATTGGATGAGATTCAAATATGGAAGTGTATCCAAATATAAAAATTCACCAGTCATTGAAGAAAAAGATTAATGGTCAACAGTACTTAAGCTGGACACTTTGCTCGAGAATGTAACTTTCGAGTGTGGCCTGAATGAAGACTCACAAAGTGCAGGACCAGAACTCGAAGGAAGAAGCTTCGCGAGCATAGGAAATTGGTACGATTATTAGTCAGAATTCAAACATGAACCAACAACTCCTGAATTAAAAATAAGAGAAGCCAAGGAGTCAATTTCTGAAGTCTAACTTAAATGTCATGCCTTCTGTTTGTGGCTATGATTAGGTCAATGGCATTAGACACAAAAAGGTCTGAAGTTGGGCAGAAATCACATGCCTTGTTGTTTCCACTGCCTTTGACCTTACCAGATCCATAAACAAGAGGCATGTGATGCCAGTTTAACTTAAGAAATTGCCACCTTGTCTTGATCCCATATTTTTAATTCAGGAGTAGGTGGTTCAGGTTTTAATTCTGAACGACAATCTTACCACCTTCCGTGCTCGCGAAGATGCTTCCTTAGAGTTTTGGTCCTGGATTTTGTGGGCTTTCATTGAGGCCACGCTCAGTAGTTGCAGTCTCTAGCAAAGTGACCAGCTTCGGTCCTCTTGACCATTCTTCTTTTTCTTCAACAACTGATGAATTTTTATTTTTGGATACACTTTCACATTCGCAGCTCATCCAATTTGTTTTCATTTTTAATGTCAATTTCATTAGCCAATTTCTCTAGATTTCCTTCCTATCCTTTGTTTCTTCTTAAACAGGGTCTGAGATGATATATGGCCTTCTCAACCTCCCCCTTCTCACATAGGTATTCTCCCATGCACGTACTATTGTATAATAGTCCCCTACAGCAAACCATCTATATAAATTTGGACCAGGGGAATTTCTATTAGTTCCATCATTGTTTGCTGCAGTGCAAAGCTTCAGAGGCCTTTCAAGAAGTCCATTGAGCCATTAAAACCGGTCCAATCAATATTGGATATTTACACTACCTATAAAAAATTAAACCTTTCCCTAAACTTGACACAAAAACATGAGCATAAATGGTCATTAAATTATAATAGGGTATCGACACCACCTACTTGGTCCCTCAGCCTTGCCAGTTCGAACCTAAAAATATTAACTGTAAAATTCCATATCTTGTTTGAAGAATTAATGCCTAATAGGTAAAGAACAAACATTTACAAAATCATTGTACTAGATGTGTGTTTTCATGATAGGTTGAACAGTAATACATACCTCCCACATATCAAGTGGTTTCATCTACAAGTAGCTTATTTCTCCAAACTGATCTTTACTTTAGTCTTTAATGCTGCTCGGGCAAAAGTGGATCCAGTTTCACTTCCTTTTATCTGCAAACAAGAGAAATATATTTGATGTCAAACAAGAGAAGAACAAAAGAACATTACAAAAGGGTAACACAAAATTGAGCGAATCAATGATGACCAATCTGATGCAACAGATTACCCATCTGCTTTATCGATGATGCATCTATTGTAATAGATGGATGACATGTTGCAATAAATGGGTCATCTGTTGGACCAAATCAAACTAGACTTGCTACTGGTTTGATTTCTTTAAACAGTTGCTCCATCTATACAAACGAGTAACATAAAATTGAGTGAATCAATAGATGACCAATCGGATGCAACAGATTACCCATTTGTTTAACCGATGAGCCATTTTGCAATAGATATAAAAACAATGGATCATTTATTCAAGATTTAAAAATCATTTTTCCTTCAATTTTCTCAATAAATAGAAAACTGGTAATGGGTAGATCATTAATAGCAACAGATGTAAATATCAAATTTAAATGACATACAAAGAAGAAGAAGAGATGAAAAGAGCAATAGTGAACCATACCTGCAATGTGAAAGAAGAAAAACGATCAGAACATCCAGTTTAATCGATAAAAGATATTGATCGGTTGAGATACGAAAGGATCCTCATCCAAAAGAAGAGAGAAAAGAGAAGAAAAAAGGAAATAAAGAGAATTGAGAATAAAAAAGAGTGATAGATGAGTTGAGTCTTACTTTATAGATTAAGAAGAGAGTATTCTTCTAGATATGGGTTTTAAATTTACATTAATTACTTTTGAGGGGCATGAGGAGATGGTGACATTGAAAAGACCAGATAAGACTACTTACTCAAGAGATTTTTGAGTTATCCAAGTACTAATATTTTTTACTGCCTTAGTATTTTAACATTTTTATCTCAGATAGGAAATACCTAAATTGCTTTTAAAAAGGGTCTTAAAACATCTAAGTACAATAGATAACAATTTTTGTTTGAAAATATCCAAAGCTCGTTCGTCTATCGCAATAAATGCAGCACCTGTTTGATTATTTAGAACAAGTATATAATAGGTTGCAACAGATGACTTAATCTGTTTAATTAAATCCAATAGAAAAGACATCTGTTGCAACAGGTTGAACATTTATTTTTATTCAATTTTAATTGAGTTCATATGTTAGACTAATACCTTAATTAATTAATCTACGACCAAGGATGAGTTCTCATAGGGTCAACTACAACAAAAATTGAGTCTTTTGGCAATTGTATGATAAGACGATATTGCATTCTACCTAACCAGAGTCATTGATCGATTACTCTGAGCTGAACCAATTCTTAATATCTCATATTTTAAACTAATATCTTAATTGACTAATCTATGACCAAGAGTGAGTTCTCATAGGGTCAACTACAACAGATGACGGAGCCTATTTTGTAATTTACAACAGATGGGTAATCTGTTGTGACATGTGAATTAATCCATTTGATAATTTACAATTGATGGGTAATATTTTGTAACATATGACTTAATTTATTTTATCATTTATGATAGATGAGTAATCTGTTGGAACAAATAACTTAATCTGCTTGATAACTTACAACAGATGGTTAATCTATTGCAATAGGTTGAACATTTGTTTTTATACAATTGCAATTGATTTCACGTGTTAAACTAATACCTTAATTGATTAATCTAGGACCAGGGGTGAGTTATCATAGGGTCAACTACAACTTCAATTGAGTATTTTGGAAATTGCATGATGAGATGGTATTACGTTTCTCCCGACCAGAGTGGTCGATCGATCATTCTGTGCTGAACCAATTCTTAATAATGCAGTTGTTAGACTTATACCTTAATTGGTTAATATAGGACCAAGGGTGAGTTCTCATAGGTTTAACTACAACTTCAATTGAGTTTTTTGGCAATTGCATGGTGAGATGGTATTGTATTCTACCCGACCAGAGTCGTCGATCGATCACTCTGAGCTGAACCGATTCTTACTACCTCATATGTTAGACTAATACCTTAATTGGTTAATCTAAGACTAGGGGTGAGTTCTTATAGGGTCAAATACAACAGATGACAATGCCTATTTGATAATTTACTACAGATAGGTAATCTATTGCGATATATGACAATCTATTTAATAATTTACAACAGGTGGGTAATATGTCACAACAGATGACTTAATCTGTTTGATAATTTACAATAGATGAGTAATTTGTTAAAACAAATGACTTAATCTATTTGATAACTTACAATAGATGGTTAATCTTTTCCACCAGGTTGAACATTTATTTTTATACAATATTAATTGATTTCACTTGTTAGACTAATACCTTAATTGATTAATCTAGGACCAGAGGTAAGTTCTTATAGGGTCAACTACAACTTTAATTGAGTCTTTTGGAAATTGCATGATGAGACGGTATTGTATTCCTCCAGACTAGAGTCGTCGATCGATCACTCAGAGAAAAACCAATTCTTACTACCTCATACGTTAGACTAATAACTTAAATAGTTAATCTAGGACCAAGGGTGAGTTCTCATAGGGTCAACTACAACTTTAATTGAGTTTTTTGGCAATGACATGATGAGATGGTATTGCGTTCCACCCAACCAGAGTCTTCGATCGATCACTATGAGCTGAATTGATTCTTACTACCTCATATGTTAGACTAATACCTTAACTGGTTAATATACGACCATGGGTGAGTTCTCATAGGGTCAACTACAATAGATGGCAGTGCCTATTTGATAATTTAAAACAGATAGGTAATCTGTTGTGACATATGACAATACATTTGATAATTTACAATAGATGGGTAATTTGTCGCAATAGATGACTTAGTCTGTCTGATAATTTAAAATAGATGAGTAATCTGTTGCAACAAATGACTTAATCTATTTGATAACTTACAACAAGTGGTTAATAAGTTGCTACAGGTTGAGCATTTATTCTTATACAATTTAAATTAATTTTACATGTTAGACTAATACCATAATTGGTTAATCTAGGACTAGGGGTGAGTTCTCATAGGGTCAACTACAACTTTAATTGAGTCTTTCAGAAATTGCATGATGAGATGGTATTGCGTTCCTCCCAACTAAAGTCGTTGATCGATCACTCTGAGCTGAACCAATTCTTACTACCTCATATGTTAGACTAATAACTTAATTTGTTAATCTAAGTCCATGGTTAAGTTCTCACAAGGTCAACTACAACTTCAATTGAGTCTTTTGGTAATTACATAATGAGACGGTATTGCGTTCCACCAGACCAGAGTCGTCGTCGATCACTATGAGCTGAATCGATTCTTACTACCTTATATGTTAGACTAAAACCTTAATTGGTTAATATAGGACCAGGGGTAAGTTCTCATAGGGTCAACTACAACAGATGGTAGCGCCTATTTAATAATTTACAACAAATAGGTAATGTGTTGCGATATATGACTTAATCCAATTGATAATTTACAATAGATAGGTAATCTGTCACAACAGATGACTTCATCTATTTTATAATTTACAATAGATGAGTAAGCTGTTGCAACAAATAACTTAATCTGTTTGATAACTTACAACAGATGGTTAATCTGTTGCAATATGTTGAATATTTATTTTTATACAATTTCAATTGATTTATCATGTTAGACTAATACCTTAATTGATTAATGTAGGACCAGAGGTGAGTTCTCATAGGGTTAACTACAACTTTAATTGAGTCTTTTGGTAATTACATAATGAGACATTATAGTGTTGCACCTGACCAGAGTCGTCGATCGATTTCTCTGAGCTAAATCGATTCTTACTACCTCATATGTTCAACTAATACCTTAATTGATTAATCTAGGACTAGAGGTGAGTTCTCATAGAGTCAACTACAACGGATGGCAGTGCCTAATTAATAATTTACAACAGATTTATAATCTATTGCGACATGTGACAATCCATTTGATAATTTACAATAGATAGGTAATATATCGCAACAGATTACTTAATCTGTATGATAATTTACAACAGATGTGTAATCTAATACAGCCGGTTGAACATTTGTTTTTATATAATTTTAATTGAGTTCATATACCTAAATTGATTAATCTAGGACCAGGAGTGAGTTCATAGGGTCAACTACAACTTCAATTGAGTGTTTTGGCAATTGCATGATGAGAGGGTTACAAATTACACATATCCATTATAATTTTAAAAAATAAGTATGATCAATTCGGACAAAATTAACATTTTCAAAACTTGTCATTCTTTTTCAAAGTACAAATCAACTCATACAAATTATCCGTTTCCGAGAAAAATATTTCATCATTTCAAAACTCGTGTTCTTGCTCTTTTCTCTTTCTCACTCAATTATATAGTACAGACCATAACTACTCAATAAATTGCTCTACCCTTCACAATAGATTGATTTTCTTCTCATTTCCGACCACATAGGTATTATTTTTTACTTTATTCTTAATTGTATCATTCATTTTCTCTGTCTTCGTAGGTAACAAAGTTCGAGAAGAGTTCTATATTTGTTATTTTTTCTAAAAGGTAAGGTATTTTAAGTTAATGATGAAAACGAAAAGTTTTAGTTGTATTATCTTCAAGAATGGGTTTACAATTTTGAATTTTGATGGTAAAATCATAGGAAGAACTCGAGAAAACCCTAGTTTCTATTGCAATTTTTCATTGACAGTCGTGGTATTATTGGATGGTGTTTGTGGTAGTGGTGTTGGTCTTGGTGGACGTCATCATCATGGTGGAACTAGTGGTGGTTGTTGGTGGCATTGGTTGGTTGTATTTGTGGTGGAATTGGTTGGTGGTGTTTGTGGTGGCTTTCAGTAGTGTCGATATTGGTGATGTTTGTGGCATTGGTTGGTGGTGTTTGTAGTAGTGATGGCTGTTGGTGTGTCGGTATTGGTGGTATTTGTAATATATTTTTTAAAATTTATGAATACATCAATTGTAATGTAGTTTTTATTTTTCTATTATTTGTAGGTAAAGCATGTATCCCAAAAGAAAAGAAAGTGAAAGTGGATCAACGTCTGACCACCCAAAAAGGCTACAGTACAGAGGAATTCGAAGAAGCTTCCTGAACAATCTTAGTCAGGGAAAAGTAAAGTTAAGAAGAGATGAAAACAATGTTGAGGGAGGTGGACAAGTGTAAAGTCCCAAATCTCATCTCAAAATGTCACACGGTGCTTAGGGCTACAAGTAGCCCCAAGCTAACCCTTTGAGTCTGTTATTACTTCCACCACTCACTTTAGGATGAATAACCAAACAATAAATGTTATATTATATCAAATTAGAAATGAAATAATTAAAAATAAATGCCTAGATATCAAATACTGGAAATCTGGAACAAAACTTCAACTGACAGTTTGACAAGCCTCTACTTACTAAGAACTAGAGAGGCATTGGGAGAAATCCCAAACTGACTCAAACTGGATGGAAAAGAAATAATCAACCACTATAAAGACTGAAAACAATGAATTAGGTGATCGAACCATGAGGACTTACCAATTGCTGACGTGTAGATAAAGGTACTAGAAGATCACTGTCACTGCTGAGACTGAGCACCTGAACCTACATTATGAGACAATGTAGCACACAGACGTATATGTGATCAGTACTTTGAGGATGCACTGAGTATATGGTAGTGTATGCAATACTTAAAAAAACAATATCATCAATCTTTATAGAAATCATGCATGTTGATATAACTCACTCACATAGCTTGAATAATCTCTAAAAATGTATATCTCATAAATTATGAATAATGGAACGCATAGTATAAATCTCGTGAGTCAATATACTTATTTCTAAAATCTGTAGTTCTATTCCCTGCTCAAAACATATAGACTAAGTGGTAAAGTGCTCACCTCTGTATCTGAAAGCTAAGACTGTAACTTTAAAACTGAAATCTAAAGTAAAATATTATCGGAATAAGTTTGTGAGCCTTTACACTTAGTATCTAAACATCTTTACTAACCAGGATATTTTTCAAAGCTTTAGGGAAAACAACTCATCTCAAAGGAATATACTTTACTTTAGAAACTTATTATTTACTCTTACTAGCATGGAGGTTCTCTTAACCGACATACACCATGCGAGCTAAATGGAGTCCAACATTTTGTCCTCCTAATGAAGAAACCTCACAATGGGGAGAGGTGTCATACTCTTTCCAGGGAGTATAACCTCAACTTAGTGATCACTATCTCGGTCTCGGGCCCATAAATCTCAATCCTATGGTGGCACATAGTTCTGGGGTATGAAACCGTAGTAACTTACCCGAATCGGTGCTAAATACTGCTCCCTTTAATTAGCTACGCTAATCTTATAGGAAATCTACTTTTAAAATAATCTCATGGTTTATAATGAAACCAAATACAAAATGTGTAATCTCATTCAATGAAGTGGATTTCAAAGTTATTATGACCGTCAAGGTCAAACTTTCTCAATAATCTCAAAACAATCAAATCATAGGTTCTAATAGCACAAAAGTTCTTAAAAATACAATATCAAATAGGGCTTAATGGCCCATATATCAATCTCACGTTAAGACATATCAAAATTCATACTCGATATCATAAAGATTCATAAATCATATTGAAAACGTGAAATTTTCAGCAATATGCATTATAATCTCAACATACTTATGTTCTTTAATTTCTAAAACATTGAAACCATCATAATCTCAAGAAATACAACATAGGGTATAATCCCATACGTCAATTTCATAAGATAACATGTAAAACCATATTTCTTTGTAATTAAAACAACTTTTGGGTACAAGGATGAAAAGAGTGTCCTTGTTCAAACCCAACATACCTTGGATTATGAATTTAGATGAACAAGCTTGATTGAGACTCTTTTTTGTACTCTTGAGTGAGGGTTCTTAAAGATTTTGAGTTAGGAACCTTGATTCTTAAATCAATTTGCAAAATCTATGGTGAAATCTTAGAGAAGGAATTGGGTCTTGCTCTTGACGGTTAATCTTGAGAGAAAACCCTAGTTCTTGATACTTTGGATGAATCTGAAGTCCTATGCTTTGTTTTGATATATCTAGGTGATAAAAATGGTGGAAAAAGACCAAAAAGCCCTTTTAAAGTGGCTTAAAAATGGTGAACGGGATCTGCGATGGCTCGAACGATGGTTCATCACTGGCTTGACGGTCCGTCGGTATGACCGTCGCACTAGGCCAGTGAATGGGTCTACTACCTCGGTTGAGATAGTCCATTGCTTGCGTGATGGTCCGTTAGCCTGTCTGTCACTCCTGGGCAGTTCAAACAGTTCTCTGCAAAACATCCTTAACTTTTTACTCCGATGCCGGATTTGGGCGAAATTGGTATCGTTGGAAATTAGGAAAAATCTATATGATTTAAACAATACTCACTTTGAAAGTCATTCCTTAATTTTATAGAGATGCAATTTAGGCTTAAGGAAAGTTTGGGGTATTACAATATCTCCCCCTTGGAAATATTTGTCCTCGAATGTCAGTAGCTAGTCTAAGAATACATGGTAGAAATAAATGGCTTAACTGTCTCTAAATCATTCTAAGATTTTGAGTACTTCAGAGAATGCATGAACTCATGGAGAAGACAACTATATAGCTGAATACATAGGATTAGAAAGGAACTAAATTAAAGAAGAGTAGTACCTTCAGCTAAATCTGAGTTTGGGGGAAAGAGCTGAGGGAACTTGGATCGCATGTCTGCTTCGGATTGCCAAGTAGTTCCCTCAATGGACATGTTCCACAAGAGAACTTTGACCAAAGGAACCTCTTTGTTCCTTAGTCTACGGATTTGATGGGCTAGAATCTGGACTGGAATCTCTTTGTAAGAAAGACTGGTTTGAATATCTGATCTCTCCAAAGGATCTACAACAACGGAAACACCAATGCGTTTCTTAAGCATGGAGACGTGAAAGATAGGATGAACAACTGATAGATCTATGGCAACTCAACTTCATAAGCTAATTTCCCAATACGACTCAGAACTCTATAAGGGCCAACATAACGGGGACTAAGTTTCCCCTTTTTGCCAAACCTTTTCACCCCTTTAATAGGTGAAATCTTCAGATACACCAAGTCTCCTACCTCAAACTCAAGATCTCTTCTTCTTACATATGTATATGACTTTTGATGACTCTGGGCTATCTTCAACCTTTCTCTAATCAACTTAACTTTTTCCATGGCCTCAAACACAGCATCAGGCCTAACCAAAGCGGCCTCTCCCACTTCAATCCAACCTATAGGTGATCTATATCTCCTTCTATACAAAGCCTCAAACGGGGCCATCTGAAAGCTAGAGAGATAACTATTGTTATACGCAAATTCAATCAGTGGAAAATGCTCATCCCAACTACCCTTGAAATCTAGAGCACATGCCCTCAACATATATTCTTTAGTCTGGATAGTCCTCTCAGCCTGACTATTTGTCTCTGGTTGAAAGGTGGAACTAAGATACACTTGGGTACCAATACCCTTCTAAAAAACTCTCCAAAATTAGGAAGTAAACTAAGTACCCCTATCTGTGATGATATACACGGGAACTCCATGCAATCTGAATAACTTCCGGATATACAACCTAGCATAATCCTCAGCTGTATAAGATGTATGCACTGGTAGGGAATGCTCTGACTTAGTCAACCTGTCTACAACAACCAAAATTGAATCATGACGATGATACAATAAGGGTAGACCAGTCATAAAATCCATATTCACCTCTTTCCACTTCTAATTAGGGATAACAAACTCTTGCAACTTACCACCAGGTCTTTGGTGAACTACTTTAACCTGTTGACAAGTTGCACATTTTTCCACAAACTCAACTATATCCTTTTTTATACCAATCCACCAATAGATTTCCCGCAAATTGCGGTACATCTTGGTGGCACCAGGATGAATGAAATGCAGCACACCATGCGCCTCAACCATAATTCTCTGCCTCAAATCACCAACATACAGAACACACAATCTATTCTGACATCTCAACACACCATCTCCCCCTTGGGAGAAAACCTCTACTTTTTAGTCCTTAACTGAATCCTTCAGTTTTACCAAAATAGCATCCATGTCTTGCTTCTCCTTCATTTCCGAAACTAAAGAGGATTTGGAACTACTCTAAACCCGAACACTACCTTTAGCTGAGTCAAGCAACTTTACACCCAGTCTAGACAAATGATGTAATTCATGAGCCGATTCCTTCTTATCCATCTCTAAATAAGCCACACTATCCATAAACAACCTACTAAGGGTGTCTACCATTACATTGTACTTGCCCAGATGGTACAACACACTCATATCATAATCTTTTAGTAAATCCAACCATCTTCTCTAAGATTCAACTCCCTCTAAGTAAACATGTACTGTAGACTTTTGTGGTCCATAAAGACATTAACATGAACACCATACAGATAGTGTCTCCAGATTTTTAAAGCAAAATCCATAGCAGCTAAGTCATGATCATAGGTTGGGTAATTCTTTTTTTGCAACTTCAGTTGTTTAGAGGTGTAGGCTATAACCTTACCTCTCTGCATTAACGCACAACCCAAACCAACTCTAGAAGTATCATAGTACACCACAAAACCATTTGTACCATCTGGCAATGTCAACACGGGGGATGAAGTGAGTTGAGTCTTTAACTACAGAAAAATCTTCTCGTAAGAATCTGACCATAGGAACTTAACTTTCTATTGGGTCAGTCTAGATAGATATAGGAGACGCAATAGATAAGAAAACTTCAACAAAACAGCGGTAATAGCTAGCTAGACCCAAGAAATTTCTAATGTCTGACAGAGAGATAGGTCTAGGCCAATTTCTTATGGCTTCTGTCTTTTGGGTATCAACTCTAATACCTTCGAATAAAATAATATGACCCATAAAAGCTACTGAACTTAGCCAAAATTCACACTTGCTGAATTTGGCGAACAACTGATGATCTCTAAGAGTTTGCAAGACAATTCTAAGTTGGTCTGCATGGTCATTCTCAGTACGGGAGTACACAAGGATATCATCTATGAACACTATGACAAACATATCAAGATATTGTCTGAACAATCAATTCATGAGCTCCATAAAAGCTGTTTTTAGAATATCACACTTCCTTACTTTAAGTTGATGATACCCAAATTTAAGGTCTATCTTTGAGAAATAACTTGCCTCTTGCAACTGATCAAATAGGTCATCAATTCTAGGAAGAGGGTACTTGTTCTTGACTATGACCTTATTAAGATGATGATAGTCAATGCACATATGCAAAGAACCATCTTTCTTTGGCACGAACAAGACGGGTGCACCCCAAGAAGAAACATTGGGCATTATGAAACCTTTATCTAATAGATCTTTGAGTTGCTCTTTTAACTCATTAAGCTCTGTGGGTGCCATATGATATGGAAAATAGAAATAGGTTGTGTATCAAGAAGAAGGTCAATCCTAAACTCATTAAAGTCAGGAAACTCATTAACTATACTGACTGACTGAATGGTCAGAGTCTTAGACTTAGTGTCTTTAACTCAAACTAGATGATAGATGCAACCCTTGGATATTAGCTTTCTGACTTTAAGATAGGATATAAAATGACTCTAAGGAGATACTGAGCTCCCGGATCACTCGAAAATGGGCTCATCAGGAAACTAAAACTTAATCACATCGGTACGACAGTCTATAAATGCATAACAAAAGTGAAGCCAATCCATACCCAGAATAATATCAAAATCCACCATATCTAACACTATCAAATCAGCATATATGACTCTATGAAGAACAGTAATAGGATATTTTTTATACACTTGCTTAGCAATAAATGACTCACCTACTGGAGTAGAAACTAGGAAAGACTTGGGAATCTTTGTGGGACTCATTTCAAAATTCACAACAACTAACGGGGTCACATAAGAGAAACTTGACCCAGGGTCCAACAATACATAAACATCAAAGTGAAAAACATGGAGCATACAAATAACAACATTGGGAGAATCCTCCTATTCCTGATGGGATGGTAAGGCATAGAATCTATTCTGGCACTGACCGCCAGCTGTACTGGATGAAATGCCTTGAGGAGGGTCTAGACGGGCTAAAGAAGCTGGTGCACTAGTAGCCTGAGTCCGAGGTCAAACATCTTTACTCCCCTACCTAGCATGGGGCACTCTCTAAGTTTATGGCCCATGTTGCCAAAACCAAAACAACCCCTCTAATTGGCTAAGCATTCACCGAGATGGTCCCTACCACACTTAGTATATGGAGGATAACGGGGTCTATTACTTACACTATTCAGGGATATAGACATACAAGGCCTATTCCCCTACTCCTGCTTATTTCTAGGTACGGAAGCACTAACTGATGAAGGCACTGACATAGATGAACGATTCTGAAGCTAGGGTCGGTTCCTTCTATGGGATCTAGTCTGGCCATGCTCAAACTCCTCCAATCTAGCCCTCTTATTTCCTCTTACTCTATCTTTGTCCCTTATCTTATCTGCTCAATCTTCTTAGCATGCATTATCAGTCTAGACAGATCTATATCCCTATTGAGCATAACAGTCCTACACTCTTTCATCATCAAACCAGACACACCAATAATGAAATTACTTATACTAGATCGGGTGTTAGCTACCAATTCAAGAGCATACTCACTTTAGAAGTCATACCTTAATCTTATAGAGATATAATTTAGGGTTAAGAAAGGTTTGGGGTATTACAAAAAGGGTCTGTAAATGATGATAAAGAAAATAAAAGTGAAAAAGAAGAGGAATTAAAGAGTGAAAAAGAGAAAGAGGATGATCATCAACATGGTGATAATGGATCACCAATGGGGCATGAAGTAATATTGACATCCTAGCATGATCCTATAAAAACTTTTTGTATTGACAAGTTTCAAGTTGTGATTCCAATAAATGACCCAAAAGAAAAAGAAGAACTAACTAGTGAAATTGTACTTAAATGTCAGTTTGGGAGTAAATTTATTTATTTTAGGAAAATTATGAAGGACAAAAACAAAGATGGACTTTTTAAGAAGAGCTGATTTGGATGCCTTCTTGAGCTTCCTGCGTCACCTGCCTATTTCCATATGAGGATGGTATATGATTTTCCCAAGCACAGGATCAAGTACGTGGGGTATGATGATGATTCAAAGGATGGGGGCAAAAAGATGGATAAAATTTGGATCAACTATTGTGACATTCCAGTTTGTTTAGGCTTGCAAGAGTTTGCCATAGTGACGGGCTTGAGATGCCATCATCCAGAAGAACCACCTATTGCCAAGGGAACACCCCACAAAACATCCAAGGAAAGAAAACACAAGGAAAAAATAGATGGGTTGTTTGATGTTACTCGACGTGGCTACAAAGCGTCGGATTTATTGACAGATCTCATGGATAAAGCCATACCAAAGTAGTACAGGGAGAAATTGTGCTAAGTTTGGTTTACCCATTCGGTTATATTGGCAAGAGACGTCAAGGTCATAGAAGAAGATTTGTTGGTGCGTGCTGAGGATTTTGATAAATTCAACAATTATCCCTGGTGATATGACAGCTTCTACTTGACTGCCCAATATTTACTGACAAAGTTATCCTCAGGGATGACCACATTATATGGATTTCCTTGGGCTTTCATGGTAAAAATAATCACTATTTTTACTCATCCATTAATTTATATTGAATATAGATAGTTATTGCCACTTTTTTTGTTTGCTTCTTGTTTATATTTTTTAGGCTTGGGCATTTGATGCCATTCCTCCCCTCCAAAAGAAGGCAATGGATTACCCAGATGAGGTTTCTCATCTAAGGATATTTAGGTGGTTGGCTGCAAAGAACAATACAAAAATTAAGAAGGCTAATCTCTTTAACCCTCCAAATGATGCAGTACATCTTCTTAAAGTAAAATAATTTTACTCAATGAACGATATTGAACAAATGTTATATATGGCGTAACAGATGTTATATTTGATACACCAGATGGAAAATCTATTGCCACAGATTATCGGTCCTATGCCAACCGGTGCAACAGATAGATAATCTATTGCGGCAGATGATTGATATCTTCCATCAGATTACCCATATTTTGCTTTGGTTCTCTGAACCTAACTCCTAATAGATTAAGAAACTACTACAAATTATGTAATAGATGTGTAATCTTATGTAACATATTATTAATACACATATAGATCATTTATTGCATAACATGTAACCCAACAGATTACCTATTTTGTGCAAGTGTGCAATAGATTGGTCATCCATTGTGACAGATGATTGATACTTTGCATCAGATTATCCATCTGTTGCTCTGGTTCTCTGAACCTGACTCAAATGGATTATAACCATCTACTATACAACAGATAGGTAATTTGATGCAACATATTATTAATCTACTACAGAAGTTGACTCTGTTAAAATGTAACCCAACTATGAAAATTATTATATTATATGATTTAAATGTATCTGTCTTTTTTCTAGGATATGCATCCATGGATCGTGCCTACTGAGAAGGAATCGGTGATGACTGTTATATTAATCTAGGTTATGTTAATACTATAGCAGAACCAATGGTGGAGTTAATAAAAAAGGAATTGGCTGGAGCAACAGCCATAAGAAGAGCAGTTATACAAGGTCAACGTAATGTTAAGGCTCTTCATGACCAACCTACTAAGGCAGATCCGGGTGCTTCTTCTAGTGGAGTTGTTGGTGATGGTGGTAGGAATAATGATGCTTCTACCACTCATGATGATGAGCATGTTGATGCTCAAGAAAAAATATATATGTTTGAAAACACCTCTTTTCACCCTTACACAGGTCCTTCTTACCCCTCTTCACCCTCGTGTTCTCGTTGCGAATGCGAAGATTGCAAGGACAGCCAAGATAAACTCTTTGAAAAAGTAGAGGCTATCTCTAAAATTGTTAAGGAATTTAAATCCAAGAGGGGTGTCATACCATCTAAGAAGATGAGGGGGTTATACAGTCCTACAGTGTTGGTTAGGAGAAAGAAAAAACCAATAACAGACGTACTCTCTGGTCAGAAATCAAAAATAATTGCAACTCCTCTTTAATGCATTGAAAATAGTCTCGAGACGTCACACGTTGCTTAGGACCACAAGTGATCCCAAGCTAACTCTACTACTGGCATAACTCATAAGCAACTTAATAAAATACATGAATCTGATTGAAATAAGTGAAAGATAACTATTTTTTTGAATCTGATCAATAAAGAATTAAATTAAAATATTTACAACTCAGCTTTTACAAAACAACACTGGAATCAAATACATTAACTCTATTGACTGTCTATGAAGCCTCTACTAGTATTGACTATAGGTAGACGGGATATAATTCCCAGCTATCCCAAATCAATACCACTGAATCAAGAAAAAATACTAGTTAAACTATATGATTGACTCGAGCCCTCAAACCAAGAGAACTCATCACCTACTGACTGAAAGCTGCAATTTGTCTAAATATGGTATGCGTGCTATAATTGAACTGATAACTACATTATGAGATAATGTAGCACATAGACATATATGTGGATCAATACTTTGAGGATGTACTGAGTATATCGGGGTGAATGCAATAAGTAAGCAATATCATCATAATTTATAAAATTATGCATGCTAAATGTAAATGACTCACATTGGATTGAGTACTCTGAAATCTGAAGATCATAAATCATTAATAGTAAAACTGATAATATAATTCTTGTGAGTCACAACACTTAGTTCTAAAATCTGTATTCTGTTCATATTCTCAAATCTATAGGTTAAGTGAAAAGGGCTCACCTTTTTATGTATGAAACCTAAAAGCTGTAATTTTGTAACTAAATCTTAAGTAAAGTAATATCTGAGTAAGTATGTGAGCCTTTACACTTAGTCTCTAAAATCTGAAAAATACTTTATCTTAGGAGTTTAGAAATCTGAGAACTTATTCTATATGGAAGATACTTCTGACTGACATAAACCATGTGAGCATTTATGGAGTCCAACGTTCTTGTCCCTCAAAGGAGGAATCCTCACGTTGGAGAGAAGAGTCATACTCTTGCCAAGGAGTATAACTTATCTAAGTGATCACAATCTTAGTCATCAATGTAGAAGTGGGAATAATCGTAATCCTACGTTGGCACGTAATTTTGGGGTATGAAACCGTAGTAACGTACCCAACTCGGTGCAAAATACTACTACCATTAAATCTATATGCTCATTCTGATGGAAATCCACTTTAAAATAGTATAATGGTTTATAATGAAAACCAATTGTATATCTGTAAAGCTAAATCTATAATCTAAATCTGCAAAGTGATTTCATATCTATTCCGAGACCAAAAGGTCAAATCTATATCAATAATCTGAAAAAAATCTAGTCATAGGGTGCTTATAGCACAACAATTCTTGAAATGACAATCTTTAAGTAGGACTTAATGACCCATGTAGCAATCTCGCGTTAAAACATCAAAATGTTCATGCTTGGTAATGTAAACATTGTTAATTCAACTCAAAATCTAGAAATTTCTGCAATGTGGATGAAAATATGAACATAATCATGTAATTCAACTTCTAAATCATTGAAAATCTCATAAGCTTGTAAATAACATTAATGGGTGTAAACCCTAACTTCAATTTCATGGGAAATCATATAAAATTCAATAAATTCATAATTAAAATAAGTTTTGAGCACAAGGATGTAAAGAGTATCCTTGTTCATAACCCCACATACCTTAATTGATGATCTTAGATGCTAAAACTTGAATTTTGGATCTCTGTTAGTGCTTTGAAGATGAATTCTTAGAGTTCTTGTATTGGAAATCCTTAATCTTGAATTTCTTTGGAGAATTAATGGAGGAATTTAGATTTCATAAAGAAGAAGCCTTGATGATCTAGGGTTATATTTTGAGAGGAAAGTGATGAAATAAGCATAAAGTTCTTTGGTATAAGCTTAATGATGCGTTTTGAACGAATTTGGGGCTGGGTAATTTACCAAAATATCCTTTTTAAACTCCCAAACGGAATTGGAAAAATGACCAAAAATCCCAATTTACTGGGCCACCGCGACGCGCCACTATCAAGGTGGCTCACTGGAAAAGGACGAATGGGAACTGGGCGCTCACCGCGATGCGCCACAATTGTGATGCCTCTTGGATTGCCATTTTAGCCCTTGGCGTGATGCGCCATCATCATGGAGTCTCACTAGAATGGGATAATTGAGAAAATGGGCTTCTCCGTGATGTGGGGCTATCATGGAGGGACACTAAAATTTGACAATTGCAGATTTTGCCTTCTCCGCAACACGCCAAGTGCCCAAGTGGCACACTATCAACTTAAAATGTCATAACTCCTTCACCGAGTATCGGATTTGGGAAAATTTGGTATCGATGGAAGGCTCATTCTATTTTCCACATAATAAAAGTTGAAAACTTAAAAATTCCACATGGAATAAATATTATTCATTTTGAAAGCTATCCCTTAACATTCTAGGAACGAATTTAAGCTAGAAAAAATATAGGGTATTACATCCTCCCACTCCAAAAGCTGTTGAAGTTCAGGAGCCATTAAAGAATGTGGACATATACCTGGAACTTGGCTCCAAAGAGCAAAGGGATCTGCAACAAGCCAAGAATTCCAAGACAGGCGCACCAGATTACCACAAACCTCTTTTTCCCCCTAAGACTTCCAGACTATGACAGATATGCGTATGCGGTATGAGGACAAGGCAAGCTTACTTTTCCCAACCTAGCCTTCTAATCTACCCCATGAACAAAAAGCTACACAACAAATGTGAAATCTATTGCAACAACTAGGTATTCTGGTCCAACTGATAGTGGTTCTGTTGCAACTTATTATCTATCTGTTGCATAAGTTGCATTGGATTATTGATTTAGAGAACCCTATGCAATAGATGGACCATCTTTACAATTACTGACCTATTTAAAAATTGACTTCTTATATCACAACATGTTGACAAAATTCTCTGCCTCATGAGGAAAAGGTAATTAACTTACCCGAAAGCTTATGACGTTGTTGATAAAATAATGGACCTCAACTTCTGCAAGAAGCTCAAGGATAAGTACAATCAACTCAATGTTGATAACTATGGTGCGGGACTTGATTTTTTAGTTTCTACGTTGGACTTGGATGAAGAAGAAATGATAAAATATGTTAGAGGGCAGAGGCCAAATCCAAACGGCAAGAGCTGGACCAAGGCAAAAAGGATTTTTGTAGTCGTTAGCGTGAATGACATACATTATCGGGCTATTGAGATACTACTCGAGGAGGGAAAGATTAAAGCTTATGACTGCAATGAACCTTCTATCAGTGAGGTCGATCTTTTTTTGCATGTGCAGCCACTGAAGAAGTCGTTACCCATCTTGTTGAGGGAGAGGAAATTGATGAATCATTTGCCAAAGAAAGTGTTGATGAAGAAATCATTGGATTTTGAAGGTCGAGACAAGGGCATGAACCTTCCACAAAAATTATACCAGTTACGCGTGTGGCTCGCACGCTCTTGTACACATCGAATATTTGTTGATCGATACAGAAATGGTCGAGCCAACGACCTTTTTGTGCGACAACTTTGTGGCAAACCTGAAAGAGGTCTGGGCTTATGGGGTACTAACTGGATGCTTGGAGACTGTGTATATAGAAGAGACTTTGAAATAATAATTTTTTATTTCAAGTCACACTTCACTTTAATTTAAATTACATGTACATATAGTGGCAATAATTTTTTCTGATGAAAGTTGAGTTTTTTATTATGCAATAGATTGTCAATCTGTTGTAAAATATACTCTATCTATTCTGGCAGATAGTTTATCTGTTGCAATAGGTTGGTCATCTGTTGCATTATCTCAATGTTATTTCTATCTAATCTAAGTCTAATCTGTTGCAACAGTGGGAAGACCTGTTTGATAATTTCTAACAGATGACCTAAATTTTACAACATATGCCTAAATTTGTTTGATATTTTGCAACAATTACACTTGAATATCCATGTACTCGACAACACCAAACCAATAGCAAATACACTACCATGAAAATTTCAGCAATTATACTTGAATGTCCATGTGCCCAACAACATCAAACCAGTAGAAATAATGGCAAAAATATAGTATCCTCTTGCTCGATTTTATTTCTCTTCAGAAGCCTTGATTTTATTCAACAAATCCCAGATTACATGATTTTCTTGTGAAGGGTGTCATTCTTCAAACTAATCAAAGTAATTACATTCACCCTATTTCTATAAAAAATAAGAGCACAACTATAAAATAATTACAAGTCAATAATTAATCAACTAATTAAATAAAAAAAAATATTACCTTTGAAATGTTACAAGTAAAAATCCTATGACCTGAATCTTGTTGAGTTCAAAAAATCTTCAATAGAGCTTTATGACCGCACTTACAGTATCGAAAATTGTTATCACAAAAAATAGTGAAAGATGCGCTAGACATTGTCAAGCTTAGTTGGAAAAAAAAAAGATGAAGAAAAGAAAGACCAAATGCAAATAATTTAAAGAATTTGGATAGATAAAAAAAAGATGACGATGAAGAAGAAGATTTGGTAATTTAGGGTTAAATTTTAGGAAGAAAATGAATATATAAGACAATGGGAGAAAAATGACCATTGGGGGCCAAATTAGATGCCAAGTCAGCAAAAAGTGCCAACCTAACACATTTGGTGCCTATTTTATTTTACGTGTTTAAAATAAACATTGTCTACTTGGTGACTATTTTATTTTAGGTGTTTGAATTGAACATTGTCGATGGGTTCCGCCTTTTTTATTTCAATTCACTTTCACTTTTTTACATGTAGTGGTAATTTTTTATGTCCAATGAAAGTTGAATTTTTATAATGCAACAGATTCTCCATGCGTTGTAATAGATATTCTACCTGTTCTAACATATAGTTTATATGTTGCAATAGGTTGGTCATATATTGCATTATGTCGATGTTTCTATCTAAGTCTATCCGTTGCAATATTAGGAAGACCTGTTTGATAAATTCCAACAGATTACCTACCTGTTGCAATATATGTCTAAATCTATTCAATATTTTTCAATAGATGTGTCATCTATTGCAACAGATGAAATAATCTAAAGAAAAAAATAAAATTCATAGACAAAATAAAATAAATCGAACCCTTAAGAAATTAGCTGAAATAAATCAATGAATAAATAAAATATAAAAAAATTATTATGGGCACAGATCTCAACAAATACATCAATAATTTAAGTATTGATGCCAAGGATTCCTATAGAGGGGTGAGGTTATTACTTTGACAGACTCAAGCTATAAAGATCTACTCAATATGGACAAGTTATTTTTCATCCGATGCTATGGAATTTGGCTTTGCTCGTCATGGATCTTTATTGTCGCTTATGTACGATTTTTGTGCTTTCTGTTCTTTGTATTTCCATTAAAAGAGTAGCATATTCTCAATGTTGTTTAGCAGTAGCTTCTACATCCGCCTAGAAAGCTAGAATTGGTCAATGTTAATCACGAAGATACAATAAAATGAAAAATGATAACTCATTTTTTCTAGCAAATCAAATAGGTCTTTCTCCTGTTTTAAATTACTCCTAATAGATTATATTTTTGTTGTAACAAGAATCACTGTTGGGACAAATTTCTACATGAGGAACACCTGTATGATAATTTCCAATAGATGAACCATCTATTACAACATATGACTCATATATTGTAGTAGATAGGTTATTTGTTGGTACCAATAAAAGCTGTACAAAGAGCTATTTAATTTGGTAAAACAGACGAGACATATGTCGCAACAGATACTTTATATAATTTAATAAGTTAGTCAACTATTGAAACAGATGTATATATCTGTTTGATAATTTTCAGCAGATGTGTCATCTGTTGAAATAGAAATATGTCTGTTTGTTAGTTGGAAGACATATATATTCACCTTCTTTAACTCATGTTACTCTCCTTTGGAAATTGTACATTGCTCAATGGAACACAAGGATAGAGGAGTTGCAATTTTGCTTTTTTAGATTCTTGATAATGCCTTGGAAATCACTTTCCTTCTCATCTTAACCTTAATCTCTAATGGAGTGAATGAAAATAAAATTCTCTTTGATGGAATGACACCCCTCTTAGATGTCAATTCCTTTACAGAAGCAGTTAATGCATTAATAGCATTAATCACTACATTATATTTCACCTTGCAGTCTTGACATTTGCATGCAGAACATTCACTGGGAGAGAAAAATCTATATAACTAGTATGATCATACTCATAATGGTTTGTTTTAAATACTGTAATAGAAGCATCATTAGCACCAACAGCAGCACCACTACCACCACCAACAACTCTATCACTAATAGGATCATTAACAACAGCAAGCCCACCCTCCAAAATTATTTTTCTTGTAATGGTTGTTGCTCCAAATAGTTCACTTTTTATTCTATCGATGACCTTAGGATCCGATAAAGTTTGCACATATCGTAAAGTAAGAAAAAATGGCATCTTCAATTCTCGATTGGTCAGAACTAGCGATTGATGCACAATATAACATAAATCATTACATATATTAGAATGATGATTAGATCATTCAATAAAATCATTAGTTAAAATAAAAACTTAATTATAATTATACTTACTGCATCCTTCGGGGGGTTGAAGTGATCAAAAAATTTTGCATTTTTATCAATTTTGGCCGACAACCATCTCAAAATTCTTGGACAAGAAACTTCTTCCTGGTAGTTCATTTTTTGTCCCAAATAAGGAATGGCTTCAAACGCCTAAGCCTATAAAATAACGCCAATAAATCAAAACAATTATTGAGTAAAAAAAATAATGATATCATAATAAAAGAAAAAAATATTTATCATGAAAACCCATGGAAAGCCATATAAGTTGACTTTCTTTGGAGCTAACGGAGTCAACAAATATTTTACAGTTATTTTAAAACTTTCATAATCCCAAGGATAGCTATTAAACGTCTCAAGATCCTTAGAGAGATTTATCAAACCAACACTTATGTTGTTGTTAACGTCTCTCACCCAAAGAATATTATATACAAACCAAACCAAGCACAATGACTGCTTGTGCTTCTTTGAAAGTCCTTTACCTTTCAATGCTTCTATCAATTTTTTGCTTTTAAAGCTTGGACCAACAATGGACACCAGGTCATCACGATCACATGACTTGCCTTATCCTTTTTTAGGTGTGCGGGGTGCTTTTTTGGGATTAGAATAGGTATAACTTGAGAAGGAGGATAATAGTTTAGTTCAGTAACTATGGCAAACTCCTTCGAACCAAAACAAAAAGCCAAGCCACAATAATTTATCCACACCTCATCCATTTTATCTTTATTTTCATATATAAAGCTACACTTGAGAAGTTCATATACCTTTTTCATTTGGAAACGGGCATTTATTGTCCTTAGGCAAATCAAGATATTTCCTAAAGCAGTAGTCCCTAAAATAAGCATCCAATTATTGTTCTCAAAGTATTTTTCTAAAGGCGTCAAAAGATTTTCCCATGGTTGACTTAACCACGAAATCACTCATTAAATCTGTGGCACCATCGCAGTGAATTCTCATAGGATAATGATCAATACGGAAGGTTTTGACCAGCTCTTCAGTGGAAGGTCTATTAGCATTTGGATCATCTCTTTTGAAACATTCCTCATCTATGTGTTCATCATATTCTGCTCCTGATTGAGATAACACTTGTAAAACAAGCTCATAGAGTGGTGGATGTAGCCTAGCTGCTTCACTTGTTCTTTTACATGGGCTTGATTTGATTTCTGTTCTTTTGGGAGCCATATTATCTAAAATTAACAGGAACATATAAAAAAATTATAGTTAATTAATGCATCATTAAAAATGGATAACAGTAAATCTAACAAGCAAAACAATAAAATAAAAGCTTTATCAGATCACTTATCTGTTGCACTAGGTAGTATATTTGTTGTAGCATATAACAAACCTATTGTAGTGGATGAGTAATCTATTGTAATAATACAAAAATGTATCACTCATCTTTTAAGGTAGATGAATGGTCTGTGCAACAGATCACACATTATTGCTATATATGAGTGATGTATTGGAATAGTTAAATAACATGTTGCAATGGGTGAGTAATCTGTTGTAATAATACAAAAGATATCACTCATCTGTTGATAAAAATAAATGATCTGTGCAGCAGATCACACATCTGTTGTAACATATGAGTGATTTGTTAGAATAGTTAAATAACCTATAGCAACGACTGAGTAATCTATTACAATAATACAAAATATATCACTCATCTGTTGATAAAGATGAATGGTCTGTGTAACAGATCACACATTTATTACTACATATGAGTGATCTATCAGAACAGTTAACTACCTGCAGCAACGGCTGAGTAATCTATTATGATAATACAAAACATATCACTCATCTGTTGAGAAAAATGAATGGTCTATGCAACAGGTCACACATCTGTTGCAACACATGAGTGATCTGTTAGAACAGTTATCAATGGTTAATATTGTTTAGATTTCTTCAAATATAAGGGTCGTCTATCGCGGCAGATGAATGATTAGTTGGAAAAATCAAGTCTTGGACATGTCCTATTGGAAGAGTTGAAAGGATTTTATCCAACGGGATGTTCATCTATTGCATCAGATAATTAATCCGATGGTTCTTCCATTGCATTAGATGGTTAATCAGTTGGATCAGATTTTTTATCTGATGCTTAATCTGTTGCAACATATGGTTAATCTGTTGCATCAGATAGTTAAACTGTTGCATCATATGCTAAATCTGTTGCATCAGATAATTAATCTGTTGCATTTGAATTTTAATCTAATGGTTTCTCTGGAGCATTAGATGGTTAATCGTTTGCATCATATGACAAATCGATTACATCAGATGGTTAATATATTGTACCAAATGGATAATCTATTGGAGAAAACAAAAAATGGTAGCACAATTTTGTTCAATAGAAAACAACAGTATCACCATTTTTACCAAGAACAAGAACAAAATAAATCAATCCAAATCGTTGTTTTGTTTGTATAAACATAGACAACAAAAATCAAACTTCAAAAAAATGCAACAAACAACAAAAAATCATAATTCACTTTGAAAAGAGAAGATAAGAAATACCAGAGATTAGGGTTTTATTCAGACCACATTTCAAATTAAAGCAACAAATATTGAAATTGTTTACCAATACTATAAGAGAAGGCTTAAGTTCCTCGTTTTCTTCAAAAATACAAAGGCTATAATTTTTTACCTGTGAGGGGAGAGAGACTAGTTGATTTGGATTGAAGAGGGGAACTCAAAGCCCAACGATTTATCGCCAAAGGTTGAAGTCGACGAGGATTGAAAGGAGAAATTTGCAGAACTGTTGGTTGGGAGTGAGTTGAGAGAAGCTGTCAAGAGAGAGGAAGAGACTGGTCGATTTGAATTGAAGAGAGATGTGAGTTGGGTTGATTTGTATTTTTGAATATATTAAAAAAATTTGAAAATATTAATCAAGTCCACAATTAACTTAATCAAGTTTCCTAATGATGTTTGACCCTTTAAGTTGGCCAATATCATCAATCCTTCATTCAAGACTTAAAAGACATCTTTCCTTCAATTTTCTCATGTAAGTAGAACGCAAAGTTTTAATTTGACAATTTCTCTTTCTTTTCATGTTTATAAATGATGTCATAAATGATGTCATATGCAGCAGGTTTTTCCTTTTGTTTGCTGCTAAGTATTGCAAGGACTTCCCTTTATTCAAATGCCTCCCCCACCCCTGCCCGTATTAATGTGCTGATAACATGATAAACTAGAGATTTATGTACTGCAGTATATAGTGATAGCTTAATTAACGAATATTAATGTAAATATGAGGTTTGTTCCCTCTCGTGCCAAAGGAGAGATTTCTCATGGAAAAAGTGTCATTTATTAGTTGTTTATTTAATGAAGTATTAACATTCTAAGACCCATATCCCTATTTATGTTCTTGTCTTGATGTGAATTCATTTCCATTGCTAGTTTCATGTATTAATTTATTCCAAGCGTTAATTTTCTTGCTAATCTTTTCCCTTTTTTATTTGGGAAAATTAACTATATAAACTTATTAGATTAGTTATTACAAGTTATAGCACCACTTTTAAGTTTTCAAGTTATAATAACTTTCATTTAAAAAAAATATATAAAAAAGGTTTTTTGTTTTGTTGAAAATACAAAAAAAGTAATTAATGAAAAAGAAAAATTAAGATTTAATATAATTAATATACAATTTACCTTCCTTAAAAATAGTTATCCTTAATGGCTGATATTTATCCAGCTCCGAATCCCTCTAATCATTATTTTTCCTCCTATTTTAATGTTTGCATTGAGAGTTTCCATCATAATACACTAACTTCCTCTTTGTACACGATTTATTTCTGCTAGTAAACAAAAAAGTCTTCCAACAAAACTGTTGTTCATTATAATTTGAAACAAAAAAAAAACAAGTATTTCTTTAGATAATAAATATGAATTATGGTAATTTGCATTCAATCATGATACGTCATGGAGGGATATGGAATTCATCGGAAAAACAATGAAATGTGATATCAATGAAATGTGCTCTAGCTAACCTCGAGTATATATTAACATAAATACATAAAAACACAATTTAATGCATTTATCCTATCATGGGACTTGAATATTTTGAACTTCTATCTAGTCAAATACTTGAACGCTATTGAAATTTAGTAGTGATGCAAGTACTCATCCAGTCTTGCATGTCCAAAATTACAAGAAACCAATAGCTTTTGGTTACTATGGTGATTTTGAGGTGAAATGTATTTAGCTTTTTAGATGTGATCTTCATGGCCTCCCGGAGCTTTTTATTTTTGAACATTTGTATTTGATTTTATACTACTATGTTCCTAATTTTTGGCTTTACGATATGCAATTTGGTAGATCTTTGCTGATTCTAACCATGCATCTTTTTTTTCTTTTAGATGACAATGAATTTGACAATGTAAATATTGTGAAACCAAATGACTTTTACCAAAACTGCAATTCAGAAGCTGATTCAAATTGGTGACAAAATACATTCTGGGAACATCTTATTCTCAACAAAGATCTGTATGTCTGGTTTGCCCAAAATACTCAAGTAGCATTGAGTTTCATGTTGCTCGAGAGTTTGTGATATCGTCGTGGTCTTATATAGCAATATAGACATTGTTTAAGAAAACTTCTTCTTATGATTTATGCAATGATGAGCGCTAAGATGCAGATAGATAAGTTTTTGCTTTAACTTTTTATGGATGTATGTAAATTGTTGGTCAAGTGTATGATTTATCTTATACCTTTATCTTCTTAGTTGCATGAACTCCCCACCGCCACTGCCACCACAACGATAATCTAAATTGAAAAAAGTTTTATTGATTTATTAGTATCGGGTTATTGGATTAGTGATTGGGTAACAATCAACAATTATTTAGTTTAGGACAAGAGTGCTTAAACTTGTAATGTATAAGTTACATTGATGAAAGGAATGGAATGATATGGTGACAATTTCTCATTTATAGCCTGGAACCATCCCTCGACCTATAAACTGATGGTACAACAATCTTATAGACTAATCAATACATCTACTCAAGGCCTCACATGAAAAAAACTCAATAAAAACATCCTTATTTGGCTAATGTATCTTAAATATGAGTGTCTTCTTGTTCATTCATCTTCCTCGAGTAGATGGACATTACAGGTAAAACAATGAAGTGTGCTCTGGCTAACCATCTTTCAGATGTTAGCAATGAGCCAAACATGAGTTTGAAGTTCTGGATGAGTATAAGAACAAGTTTTTCATTTCAAGGTATACATATGAAATCAAAAATTGAGTTGGTGTATTTTTATCTCAGCTTTACATATATACTACAACTGCAATTGCAATGTGAGTGATTAGTTTATTTGCAATGAAATAATTAGATATTTTCCAGAATCTTATGATTATTTTTCTGGTTTAGTAATCTTGTTAGTATTACTTTGTTATAATACTACCATATTCCAGCTTTCTTTTATTCCTAACAAGTTAGGTATCAACTATATGAATCCTCACTATTTCGTTTATGTTTAACTCATGTCAATTACGTATGAACCAAGTATGAGAGAAATACACAACTTTTACGTGAAGGCAAATTGATAAAATATCCATGATTCATTACCACATAAACTAGAACAGAGAGTTTGAAACTAAAGACGGGACAGAAATGCAGCCATATGCTAATTACAAAAATGCAGCCATACGCTAAAAATATCCATGATACTGTAAAACGTGAAGTTCTGTATGATAAAGTTAAAAGAATGAAAAAAAGAAGTTAAAAAAAGGTAAAGAGACAAGACCTCTATTGGTAATTAAAGACTGAAAAATATGAACAGGTATATAATCAAATTAATTATTCAAGTTAATAAAAAGTATAAAATCAGATCTTAAGTTTAAAAAATATATTTATCATATATAACTCCTTAAATTGTGAACAAACTTTGATATTTAATTATAAGAAAAAAATATATTGATATCTTAACTTGCCATAATTATCCAAGATTTTTAATTAATAGTGATAAATGTTAAATGCTAACTATAAGGAAATAATACAAATAACAAATATTACAAAAATTGTTTTTCAAAAAATTAATTAAAATATGCTTTTCTCAAAAGTTGCGATAACTTGTAATTATTTCTTAAGTCTAGTAATTAATGAAAAGTTATGCTATAACTTATAATTAACAATCTAAAAAGTATATTTGGGATAATTTTCACTTTTCACTTTTTAGATTGTTAATTATAAGTTATAGCATAACTTTTCATTAATTACTAGACTTAAGAAATAATTACAAGATATAGCAACTTTTGACAAAAGCATATTTCAATTAAATTTTCGAAAATTAATTTTGTAATGTTTATTAATTGTATTATTTCCTTATAGTTAGCATTTAACATTTATCACTATTAATTAAAGATCTTGGATAATTATGGCAAATTAAGATATCAATATTTTTTGCTTATAATTAAATATCAAAGTTTGTTCACAATCTAAGGAGTTATATATGGTAAATATATTTTTTAAACTTAAGATCTTATTTTATACTTTTTATTAACTTGAATAATTAACTTGATTATACACCTTTTCATATTTTTCAATCTTTAATTACCAATAGAGGTCTTGTCTCTTTACCTTTTTTAACTTTTTTTTCCCTTTTTTTTAACTTTATTAGACAGAATTTCACGTTTTATAGTATCATGGATATTTTTAGAGTATGGCTGCATTTCTGTAATTAGCATATGGCTGCATTTCTGTTCCGTCTTTAGTTTCATACTCTCTATTCTAGTTTATGTGGTAATGAATCATAGATATTTTATCAACTTGCCTTCACATAAAAGTTGTGTATTTCTCTCATACTTGGTTCATGTGTAACTGACATAGTTAAGCATAAATGGAATAGTGAGGATTCATATAGCTGATACCTAACTTGTTAGGAATAAAAGAAAGCTGGAATCAGGTACTATTATAACAAAGTAATGCTAACAAGATTGCTGAACCAAAAAAATAATCACAAGATTTTGGAAAATATCTGATTATTTCATTGAAAATAAACTAATCACTCACATTGCGATTGCTATTGTACTATATACGTAAAGCTGAGATCAAAATACATACCAACTCAATTTTGATTTGACATGTATACCTTGAAAAAAAAACTTGTTGTTACACTCATCCAGAACTTCAAACTCATGTTTGGCTCGTTGCTAACATCTGAAAGATGATTAGCCAGAGCATATTTCATTGTTTTACCTGTAATGTCCATCTACTCGAGGAAGATGAATGAACAAGAAGACATTCATATTTAAGATACATTAGCCAAACAAGGATGCTTTTTATTAAGTTTTTTTGTGTGTGACACCTTGAGTAGATGTATTGATTAGTCTGCAAGATAGTTGTACCATTAGTTTATAGGTCGCGGGATGGTTCCAGGATATAAACGAGAAATTGTCACCATATCGTTCCATTTCTTTCATCAATGTAACTTATACATTACAAGTTTGAGCACTCATGTCCTGAACCAAATAATTCTGGATTGTTACCCAATCTCTAATCCAATAAATCGATAGAATCTTTTTCAATTTGGATTATCGTTGTGGTTTGGTTTTAAACAGCCCGGGGTGGCGGTGGCGGTGGGGGGTTCATGCAACCAAGATGATAAAGGTACAAGATAAATCATACACTTGACCAGCAATTTACATGCATCCATAAAAAGTTGAACCAAAACTTATCTATCTGTATCTTAGCGTTCATCGTTGCATAAATCATAAGAAGAAGTTTTCTTGAACTGTGTCCACATTGCTAAAAAAGACCACGGCGATATCACAAACTTTCTAGCAGCATGAAACTCAACGCTACTTGAGTATTTTGGGCAAAACCAGACATACAGATCTTTGTTGAGAATTAGATGTTCCCAGAATGTATTTTGTCACCAATTTGAATCAGCTTCTGAATCGCGGTTCTGGTAAAAGTCATTTGGTTTCACAATATTTACATATTCAAATTCATTGTCATCTAAAGCAGGAAAATATGCACGATTATAATGAGCAAAGATCTACCAAATTGCAAATCGTAAAGCCAAAATTTTGGAATATAGCAGTATAAAATCAAATACAAATGTTCAAAAATAAAAAGCTCCGGGAGGCCATGAAGATCACAACTAAAAAGCTAAACACGTTTGACCTCAAAATCACCATAGTAACCAAAAGCTACTGGTTTCTTGTAATTTTGGACATGCAAGACTGCATGAGTACTTGCATCGCCATTAAATTCCAATAGCGTTCAAGTATTTGACTGGATAGAAGTTCAAAATATTCAAGTCCCATGATATGATAAATAGATTAAATTGTGTTTTTTTTTGTATTTATGTTAATATATACTCGAGGTTAGCCAAAGCACATTTCATTGATATCACATTTCATTGTTTTTCCAATGAATTTCATCTCCCTCCATGACATATCATGATTGAATACAAATTAGCAGAATTCATATTTGTTATCTAAAGAAATACTTGCTTTTACTTATCTTTCAAATTATAATCAACAACACTTTTGTTAGAAGACGTTTTTTTTCACTTGTAGAAATAAATCGTGTACATAGAGGAAGGTAGTATATGGAGATGAAAACTCTCAATGCAAGAATTAAAATAGGAGGAAAAACAATGGTTAGAGGGATTTGGGGTGGATAAATATCAGCAATTAAGGTTAACTATTTTTAAGAAAGATAAATTGTATATGAATTGTATTAAATCTTAATTTTTCTTTTTCATTAATTACTTTTTTTGTATTTTCAAAAACCATTTTTATATATTTTTTTAAAATGAAAGTTGTTATAACTTGAAAACTTAAAAGTGTTGCTATAGCTTGTAATAACTAATCTAATAAGTTTATATAGTTAATTTCCCCCAAAAATTAACTAAAACAACATACCCGAATTGGGATTCGAAAAATACAAATCCAACAAAAATTAAATTCAAAAACTAAAATCTAAATCCATTATGTCTTTCTCCAGCTCATTCCGATTTTTGAAGAAAAAAAAATTGATTGAAATAACTCCAAATTAGGATTAAAAAAAAAACCACAACAAAAATCAAATCCAAAGCTATAAATTAAGTATCTATGCTAGTGCAAAAATTTTAAACACAAAAATCACATAATGAATACATTTATCAGAAGGCTTTGTTCGTGCATATAAGCAACAAAAAGGTTTGATTCGTGTATAAAAGTATTCATAATGTTTCATGAGTGATCTTTATATGACCAAGGATTAAACATGAAAATAAAGGGCAATTAATGTCTCTCTCAAAAACATTATACTCTATTACCCAAATTTATTCTTTCTCGTTCTTTGGATGCTTCTTCTACTCATGAAAAAAAAACTATTAAACTTGTGAAAAGGTCAGGTACGAAACATTATTGAGTACTTTACAACAACAATAATAACAACATATTCAGTGTATTTCCACAAAGAAGGGTATGAGGAGGATAAATTGTATGCAGTCTAGACAAATACCTCAGATGAAGTGCAAAGGTTGTTTTCGACAGATCCTGACTCATGACAAATACCAGTATAACAAGCAGAAAACATAGAAACAAACAACAAAATGAGGTAACACACCACTTGATAATAAAAGAAAAGAGATACCCACAGAGTAGTTTTATGAACTATTTATTTAAAATCACAAAAATCACCAAAATACCACAAATAAAAAACTAAAAGACACGTGCATTCTCACACCCCCTTTTTCTTGGTTCAAAGGATTTTTTCAATTAATGTGAAAAATTTAAATAGGGAATATTTTTATTATTTATAGAGTCTCTACTTGGAATCGAGTTATGGTGCTCAAGTCACCTTTTGAATCCCTAATCAAAAGGAAGTTGACTCTTTTTTTATTGGTCAGCAAAAATAGACGACCGGGTAATTAGAAATTCTATTGAATGAGGGAAGGTATGCGGCACCTCTCAAGTCCTATAGTTTTAGCACAATTGCTTTTATCAACCTATACTCAACTTTAACTAGTTTGGTCAAATTATGCTTATGGTCTTGATTCACTCATTTTTTTTAATTATATCAAGAATATCTTCCTATACTTCATGAATTAAGCTAATGAAAGTTAGTTTGAGGACGATCTTTGTCAAGATGCTTAATTGCATCTTCGGATTATTTTTAAACGTGCCATAAAGATGTGTACATCACATTTTTAACTGAGACAAGTATATTAAACGTACCCAAAGCTTATCTAGTAGTAATACCCCGTATTTTCATGCTAGAATTCTAACTGTCGTTCCTGTGCGTCTAAGCTCTAATACAAGTTATTCTCACATCAATACAAGTTGCATGATCATTATCCTAGTCTATGGAGTAGTTTATAGGTGAAAAATTTTCATAGCAATGACCTAGAACAAAGTTGAGCTAAGACCAATTGATTCATCCAAAGTTTGACATTCGATTCTACAAGGGTCAACTTTAAATATGTATATCTATAAATATACATGGAATTTTTTATTCCAATACCTATAAAATTGTAGATAATTGAATTAGCTTTCCAATGATACCAATTTCGCAAATATCTGATACCTGAGCGAAGAGTTATACCCATTTTGATGAGAGGCAGTAAGGGTATGGGATGGGCAATGCGCCGCCCAATCAAATGTGTGCGAGGCACACTTAAATGTCTGTCATAAGGTGTGCAACGCACACCTTAAGGTCTTCCATGGGTTGTGCACCGCATACCTCACTTCCAAGTGCCAAAAACACCCCTATATATGTCTATAACACGGGATTAAACTCCCATAATACAAAAATAAGTTTACTCTCTCTCAAAATCACCAAGAACATTCATTAGGGTTTCAACCTAAAAATTCAAATATCTCAAGACTCAACCATGAGTTTTCAATAATTCTTTGAGGTTCGAAATCCCCATTCCGAGGGCTACAAAAAGCACCTATTATTTTCACGAATAGAGTCCCAAGGTTAAGAGTTCATCCAAATCTTTAGTTTCAAGGTATGTGGGGGGTTTCAACAAGAAAACTCTTTCATTCTTGTGCCCAAAAATACTTTCTTTTACGAAGTTATGGATTTCATATGTTTTACTATGATTTTGAAGCATGAACTTATATCCTATATTGATTATCATGAGATTATGGTATTTTTGATATTTTAGAAGTGGAATTATATGAGAATGATGATAATTTGTGCCTTATAACTGAATTTTCCATATTTTGAAGGGATTTATATATGTTTATGATGTAAAGCTTGAATCTTGATAAGTTTTAATGTGATATTGAGACATGAGTTTTGAACTCTATTTGAGATTGTTGTTTTTGAGAAATCATGTGTTATAAAAACCTTGATTTTGAATGATTTGAAATGATGAAGAATCTTTGGCCTTTCGGTCATAAAAAGGGGTGTTTTTGAACTTGAGATGAGAAAAGAAATCCACTTTTATTGATTATTATGAAAAGGGTAGCAAGATGGCTCCCGTTGTGAATTGTTGAACTGTTTATTAGTGAATTTTCTTTTGAAAAGATCTGAGTTAAGTCTGGGAGTAGTCTTTAGCACAGAGCGGGAGGTATAGCTATTTTGGTACTTTCCTAGAACTACGTGCCCTCGTAGGATGTGAGCCTTAGACTGATTTATATAGTGATCACTAGTGTTTGGATTTGTGATTTAAGGTCCTACTCTGATGGCAAGGATAGGGAGACTCACCCCAACGTGGGTAGAACGTTGGACTCCATGTAGCTCACATGTCGATTGTAAGGGACTCCCAATGTGTGTGTGTGTATTCTCCTATCTAATATGAAAAGTCTTATTCTTCTATCTGAGATGAAAACATATTTGTTTGAAAGACTGAGTTTGAGAAAGTCATTATTTTCGAAAGATTTAATGAACATATATTCCAAAGAGAATTGTTATGAGATTTGATTATTTTGATGATTTGGAATCGAGATGGAAGTGAATTAGATTTATTATGATGACTCACATGTTTCACCCGATATATTTCTCTCTTATGATTATGATGATTTTAATTCGAGCTAAGTGAGTCATTTATATCAGCATGCATAATTTTATAAATTGTGATGATATTAAGATATTATTTTATATATGCATTGCACCCCATATGCTCAATATGTTTCCATGGTACTGACCCATATATTCCTATGTAGGCTACATTTTCTCAGAATGTAGGTACAAGGTATAGTGTAAATCTTCAGATCCAGTCAGTTCGCAGTATCCAATCAGCAGGTGATAACGCTCAATCTACAGCTCTCGTAGGAGTGTAAAGCGGTCGTTGTCAAATATATAACCCAACTGGGTTGGGTATCGATCCCACAGGGAATAGCTTGGTCAACAAGTAAGCAAAGATTACTAGACTTTTAGTGCAAGTCTTATAAAAAGGGGGGAGTTTTGTCGTGCAAGTAATATAACCAAAGTAATGAAGTAAAAACAGGAAATAAAGGAGTAAAAACGGTTTGCTTGGTTGGTTTTTGATCAATGAGAATTGAGAAGTTGGGGTTATGTCCACCTTATGAGTTGTACGTCTCTATTGGCTATGAGTTATGCGAAATTCAGACATGCATGTGCTTATAGAGAATTGTATTCGATGGTAAATCCAAGCGTCTTTCGACCTCAACAAGGACTATTTCACTTTAACTCTTTCGAGCTTAAAGCGTATCTAACGGTACAAATTCTCCAAGAGGTTAATCCAGTTACGGCACTAACTTTTTAATAGGGGATAGGACCCTATTACCTTGACATTATCTCTTTTCCAGACATATAACTTTTCTTTCGAACAATTTAATGTTGTACTGGCGTATTCTATGCATTTGCAACCACAACAATTTGCATTAAGATGAAGAGAATAATGATATAAGCAGCATACGTGTCGCAAATTCACAAACTCATAGCAATAGATAGTAGCTCATATGGCTTCCATAACCCCAACAGAGAAGTTTAGTTACCCATGAGTGGAAGAAAATCACAATCGACATTGTTATTATACCACAATAAAGATCTCGTTAGGTATAGGGTGGTAGGCGTTAGGCGTGACTTCTTTGCTAAGTAACGTTTCTCTTGTTGCGGAAATTAAGAATTGATTAGATGAATAGAAGAAGAATAAAAAGTAGAATTAATGGAAGAATAAAAAGTAGTAGTTAATGAATAATAGAAAGATTGAAAGATTATCTAAAATCTCTAGCAAAATAGGGTATTTATAATACCCATATTCTATTCCTACTAAGCTAATGAATTACTTAACCCAATCCTACTAGGTTAATGTATCATTATCCTAATCCTACTAAGTTACTGTTAGTCCCCAAAGTCTTCAGAATTATTGTTTTTGCCCGGGACAAATTTTCCATGTGCCACTTTTGGTCCTTGGCGTGTAAGCTTGCCCTTCCTTCTTTCGTGAAGCTTTCTTTGGCGTCAAGTTATCCATAAAATGCTGAAATCTGCATCATTTATACTTGAAAACTTGCTAATCATGTTTGTTATCTTACTTATAGGAAAAAGGACTAAAAGTGCATGAAATATATAATTTGTTCTCAAAACTTGGCTAAAATATGGGCAAAATCTAGTGCTATAGGTGTGTAAATTCGCCTATCAGCAACACCCCACACTTGAAGCTTTGTTTGTCCTCGAACAAAATATCATGTCCGTCTAAACATCAACTTAGGTTTTCACAGTATCAACACAAAATATTCGTCAAGACAAGCACAACAAATATCAACAAAGAGTAGTTTTCCGATCATTAGTAGAAACAATTTCACCTCTAGCATAGACTCGTGATGATGGTCAATTTGTGTTCAAAAAGTTAAGGCATAGAGAATCATAAAAAACTACCCAAAACTCATCAACCATGTGTGTCTCACAATATATTACCCATAATCACTCACAAGTATTGTATATTTCGAACATGGGTATAGAATTAGCCTTGCTCTCACTCTCACAAAGAGTTCATATGCTGCAACTGATGTCCATAGGCTTGCCCTTAGTGTAATGTTCCACTAAATGTCAGAATGTCAAGCTTAGGATCAACTAGGTCTTTTGATGGTTGTAATGTAGGCTAAGGGACAGGTAGGACTATTTTGTCCAGAAATAGTGACTATGTTCCTAAGCACTTTAATACATCACATTGTATCATTAACACTTTTCTTTCAAACAACCTTTCTACTTTCTTTTATTCTAACACCCCTTTTCTCCTCTTTTGTTTTTCAATTTTGAACAAAACTAACTTTTCCGTTTTATTTTTTTTTTCTTTCCTTTTTCTTTTCATAACATACCTCTTATGACAGCACTTCTTTTTCATAACAAATTCAAGCACCAATACATTCTAAAGCATCATCTCACCCATTTTCCTTTTATTTCGTCACATAACTTTACAATTTAAAGCACTTAGGAATTTGGATCAAATTATGGTCTTGAAAAAATTGGATTAGGCTTACATATGAGGTTGTCAAAGAACATAGGCTAAAGGCTCAAAGGGGGTTATCTAGGATGATGTCCATGGGTAGATAAAATGAAGGTAAACAATCATAGGTTGCCAAAGAAATGCCTAAATCATCTCCTAGACTTGCATTCCTTATTTTCGCTTTACATACATACCAGGCAAGTTCTAGCATCAGCCACAAGCACAGAATATACTATTATCTCACACACACAAGGCACATGGTCGACTTTATTAGGAGTAGTATAGACTCTCGACCCAACAGAAGAAGGAATTGAACCACACAATATCACATAGTGAGTCACAATTAGAGCCTAAACGTCTCAATAGTCATGATTTTAGCACAAACTCTTGTTATAATCTCATGCTGCCTATTAGAATAATTTCATGCAAAGCTAAGTAAAAAAATTTAACTACTAAAATGAAAAACAAAAAAAACTAAAACGACAAACGAAAAAAAAAAAACTAAAGCAAAATGCAAATGTGGATAGAGAAGTATAGCATGCAAATACCACCACCCCACACTTAGCTGGACACACTGCCCTCAGTGGAAAATAAATACGAAGAATCTGGTCAGTCGGACTCCTCCTCTATGTCGAGGGTCATACCCCCTTCGTCGAAATCATCATAGGAGTCGTCGTCATCAGAATTCTCCTCCACGTCGGAGTCTGGCATTCGTCGATCATCATCGGTTGGCACATAGTCATCAAGAGGTTCCTCAAAGTATGTACCTACTCCACACATCTCCCTTGCATGCACATTCATTGGATAGTCATGATCTAGCTGTTGGAGCTCTGCAACAGTTGGAACACGACCTCCGCTCATCATTGTAAATCGAGTCATGCCATAAAGACGGCGAAAGAAACTCTCATCCCGAGCATGTCTCTCTGCCGTAGTAAGGTTGACGCCATGTGTTGATTCAGCATCTTTGACCTTTGTGAGGTCAACCTTCTTCGGGATGTGTGGGATTTTATGATCAGTCGGCTCCTCTTTGATGTCCTCCTTCCTCAAGATTGCAGTCAACTGATTGCCGAAGCTGAAATGGGACCGCTTGTGTAGCCTAGCCTTCCACATTGTAGATCGAATGATTTCCCCAATATTGATAGGGACATTCGTCATCAATGCATATACCAAGCACACTCTATCTCTTGTTATTTTTGTGTATTGCGTCCCTGGAATGAGGCAAGAGTTAACTATGCACAACCATATCCTTGCTTCCCTATTCAAAGGAGCATATGGCAAGGTGTTGTGTCGACCGGTGTCTTTGTGTCTACTCCACCGTGCCATGGATTTTGTTCCACAGAGTGTGTGTCGAATGGCTCTATATGGAGGTCTACTGTACAGCTCTTTGAATGGTGATGGATCGACTGAAGGCAAGCCAAGAAAGGAGTTGAAGAAATCCGCATTGAGTTGTAAAACTTGGCCCCGAATCTTGACCTCGCTTCCTGTGGTTTTCGGTGACCAGTTGGCATAGAATTCTCTTGTTAAATCGAGATTACATTCGCCCATGTCTTGGAAGGTGAAATCAAGATGTAATGCCATGATCTTGGCCAACATGTGTGGCTCCTTCTTCGCTAGGCTTTCCTTGTTTATCAAGTCCACATGAACATATTTTCTTTCCTTGTTGTTCCTATACCATTCCTTCGCTTCCTCTTCAAGAACCCATTTAATTCCGAACATGCGGCGTGGTACTTGCATTGAGGATGATTCTCCTTGCTCTTTTCTGCCTCTTTTCTTGCCTTTTTGGGAAGTGGTAGCCTTATCTTTGCCTTGTCTTGCTTTGGGTGCCATTGTACCTGAGACTAAAACAATATTCATGTTAGCATCATCTCGATGGATACAATCTATAAACAAGCAATAGGGGCACCACCCCACACTTAGTTTGTTGGTACAGACTAGTGAAGTGAAAGTGGTCGATTATTCAGACTTCATACGTTTTAGGTGCTATATTCCAACAATAAAATCAGAGCAGTCATACTTCTTGTAATCTTGGCAATACTTTCATGTTTGATATATCAAGACTACTACATAGGGATTGAATCAAGGTATAGCATCTAACAATAATCACAACCTCCTATGTCGGTAGGCAACTATAATTCTTATTCCGATGAACAAGTCATTCCAACATGTAAGTATTCAAGTGACAAGATTATGCAATTTTTGTGACCAAATCAATTCCATAGAAGTATGATAGTGCATCAAAATCAAATTCAAGTTGGAAATAAGTTAAGATCATCCTTACGTATTCACTCACCCACTTGGTTGTATCACAATAATTCAATCACATTCAAATCATCAATACTACTTTCAAGATTCAACAATTCATAATGGGCGTAGTAGTGTAGTACTTACGGAATATAAATGAAGAACAAAGTAGTACTTACTTGATTGATGCCTTTGGATGATGTTCTTGTGAAGAAAAAAAGTAAAAAAAAGAAAACTTTTGAGAGGATTTGGAGGCTATAGGCGGCGCATAAGCTAGGGTTCCAATGTGTTTGTGGTTCAAGACTAAGTCTCCTATTTATAGGAAAATGTTGGGTCGGGTTTTGACCCATTTAAAATCGGATTTGGAGACAAGAAGTGACCATAGGCGGCGCCTTTTGTTTTGCCTATGCTTGGCATAGGCGGCGCCTTTTGCAAAGCATTGTCTAGCATAGGCGGCGCCTATGCCATGGCATTCCTAGGCATAGGCGACACCTTTAGCATGGCATATGATATTCAGAGACAAAAGGCATTGGCATAGGCGGCGCCTATGCTATGGCATACTTGAACATGGGCGGTGCCTATGCTATGGCACACTAGATTCCGAGACCTTAGTCCATAGTATAGGCCTTGCCTTGTTCGTGGCCTAGTTTTACCTAGGCCTAGCCTTGTTCGATGCCTATATTTTCATGAGCAATGCTCAATCCATAGCCTTTTGCTTCTTCATTCCTAACTTACCACCTTTAACATGCAATACTTCCAAATCAAAATTTGAAACTGACCTCCTCGTTTTACACCTCTTTGCACCTACATTTACTCAAAAACAATAAAGACGATTAGAATGATGGGTTGCCTCCCATCAAGCGCCTTAGTTTTGGTCGTGGTACGACTCTTCTTTTTGGATTTTTATTTATCAAAAGAAAACACGTAATAAGACAAAAAATGAAAAACGATGGGTTGCCTCCCATCTAGCGCTTGATTTATTGTCGCGGCATGACATGGCTATCTTGAGTACTTAGACTTCGTCGAGATAAGTGATGGCCATATAATTTATCAAATCAAGAGGACCGATATATGGTTTTACTCGTTGGCCATTCACCTTGAAGACAATACCATTAGTGTCTTCCAACTCAACTACTCCAGACGAGTAGACTTGGTTAACTTTGTATGGACCAGACCACTTGGACTTTAACTTACCTGGGAATAACTTCAGTTTGGAATTGAAGAGATCTACCATATCATCCTTTTGAAAGTTTTGTCGAACAATCCTCTGATCGTGATACTTTTTCATACGCTCTTTGTAGAGATCCGATCTTTCATAAGCATGTAGACGGAATTCATCCATCTCGTTCAGTTGCTCCAATCTCAGATTCATTGCATCATCCCAGCTCAAATTTAATTGTTTCAAAGCCCACAATGCCTTATGCTCAAGCTCAATGGGTAAGTGACAAGCCTTCCCATAAACTAGTTGGTACGGGGACATGCCAATTGGTGTTTTGAATGCAGTCCTATAAGCCCATAGTGCATCGTCCAACTTCCGAGACCAATCTGTCCTATTAGCATTTACCGTTTTAGCAAGGATTTGCTTGATCTCTTGGTTGGAAACCTCTACCTGGCCGCTAGTTTGTGGGTGATAAGGCGTGGCTGCCTTATGTTGCTTGACACCATATTTTGCCAACATGGATTTGAATAGCTTGTTGCAAAAGTGAGATTCTCCATCACTTATGATAGTACGTGGTACTCCAAAGCGAGAGAAGATATTTCTCTTTAAGAATGCTACAACATGCTTTCCCTCATTGTCGGCCAACGCTACAGCTTCAACCCATTTTGAGACATAATCTATAGCAACTAGGATGTACTTCATTCCAAACGAATTTACGAATGGACCCATGAAATCAATACCCCATACGTCAAAGAGCTCTACTTCAAGGATTTTCGACATAGGCATCTCATGGTGTTTTGAAATTGCACCTTGTCGCTGGCATTGGTCACATCTTCTCACAAAGTCGTAGGCATCTCTAAATATCGAAGGCCAATAATATCCACTTTGCAATACCTTCCTTGCTGTCCGATTACCTGCATGATGTCCCCCGACTTGGGAAGTGTGGCATGCTTCCAATATATTAGGCACCTCTACATGGGATATACATCTTCGAAACAAATATGGCTCATCCCAAAAGTAGTGGTTTACATCATGCATAAACTTCCGCTTTTGATGGTAAGATAAGTTTGCAGGTATCACATTACTTACCACAAAATTCGCAAAGTCGGCATACCATGGTAACCCTTCCATTATTGTCGCTAAGATCTCCTCGTCAGGGAATGCATCATCAATCTCAATTTCAGGCTGCGCCACATGTTCGTTCTCGAGTCTAGATAGATGATCAGCCACTTGGTTCTCGCAACCTCTTCTATCTTTAACCTCGAAATCAAATTCTTGCAGCAGCAAAACCCATCGAATTAGTCTTGGTTTTGCATCCTTATTTGTCATTAGATACCTCAGAGCGGCATGGTCTGTATGAACGATCACTTTGGTTCCCAATAGATACGCACGGAACTTCTCAAAAGCATACACAACTGCTAGGAGCTCTTGTTCTGTGATAGTATAGTTCTTTTGGGCTTCGTTTAGGACCTTGCTAGCATAGTAGATAGGATGAAATAATTTCTCCTTCCTCTTTCCAAGTACAGCGCCAACAGCAACCCCACTAGCATCACACATGACTTCGAATGGGAGAGACCAATCTGGTGCTACCATGATAGGGGCTTCAATGAGTTTTCTTTTGAAGCATTCGAATGCCTTCAAACAATCTTCATTGAAGTCATACTTTGCATCCTTCTCCAAGAGTTTGCACAATGGACTCACAATTTTAGAGAAGTCTTTGATGAACCGCCGATAGAAACCTGCATGACCGAGGAAACTACGAACTCCCTTCACTGAAATTGGGGGCGGTAGCTTCTCGATGACTTCAATTTTTGCTCGATCAACCTCAATTCCTCTTTTGGAGATTTTATGCCCAAGAACGATTCCTTCTTTTACCATGAAGTGGCACTTTTCCCAATTCAGCACTAGGTTGAATTCTACACATCTTTGCAACGCCATACTTAGGTTTGCCAAGCACGCTTCAAATGATTCACCAACAACTAAAAAGTCGTCCATGAATACCTCCAAAGTATCTTCAACCATATCAGAAAAAATGGACATCATACAACGCTGAAAGGTGGCTGGTGCGTTACATAGCCCGAATGGCATACGTTTGAAGGCAAACGTGCCATATGGACATGTGAATGTTGTTTTCTCTTGGTCTTCGGGGGCAATGCAGATCTGATTATAGCCTGAATAACCGTCTAAGAAATAAAACCATCCTTTCCCCGCTAATCGATCTAGCATTTGGTCCATGAATAGCAATGGAAAGTGATCTTTGAGCATCCATGAATTCAGCTTTCGATAGTCCATGCATACTCTCCATCCGGTGATGGGTCTAAGTCGAATAAGCTCATTCTTTTCATTCGCGACCACCGTCATACCTCCTTTCTTGGGTACATATTGTACTGGACTGTCAGAGATTGGATACACAACTCCTGCGTCTAACCACTTAATTATTTCTTTCTTGACTACTTCTTGCATAGGTGGATTGAGACATCTTTGGTGTTCAATGGTGGGTGTGCAATTTTCTTCAAGCTGAATCTTGTGTGTACAAATCCCAGGTGGAATACCAATAATATCAACAATGGTCCAACCAATGGCTCTTATGTACTTCCGTAAAATAGCAATGAGAGCTGCAACTTGTTGTTCACCCAAATCTGCTGCCACAATGACTGAAAGTGTGTTTCCGTTTCCTAAGAATGCATACTTTAAATGACTAGGCAGCTCCTTCAATTCTAACGTGGGTGGCTCTTCAATAGATGGCTTAGCTGGTGGTGTGGATTGATTTTTGAGATCAAGGTCCAACTTTTTGGGAGCATGGCGATATGTCCCTAATCCTGATAGAGCACCAATAGCTTCTTCACAATTTTCAGCATCCTTACTCTCTCCATTCATGAGCACAATCGCCAATGGGTCTTCAATAATTTATTCTTCTTCAAGTGATTCTTCCTCATCATCAAATTAAACATCAGCCACCAAGAATACGTTTATCTCTTTGGGTTGCTTCATTGCTTTGCACACATCAAAGCGAACTACTTTGTCATTTATTCGGAATGAAAGCTCATTAGCTCTCAAATCAATAAGCACACTTCCCGTAGCAAGGAAAGGGCGCCCCAAGATTATGGGGACTTCTGAGTCAGCCTCACAATCCAAAATAACAAAGTCTGCCAGAAAGATGAATGAAGAAACCTTTACCAATATATCACATAGAATACCAACAGGTCGTTTTACCAACCTATCCGCCATTACGAGCCACATATTGGTTGGACTAGGATCTCCCAACCCCAACTTTTTATAGATAGATAATGGCATTAAATTGATGCTGGCTCCTAAATCACATAATGCCTTGGCAAAATTCAAAGATCCAACGGTGCAAGGTATAGTGAAAGCACCGGGGTCAGCCTTTTTCTGGACTAGTGATCGGGTAGCGATTGCGTTGCAGTGATGAACGTCATCTTTCAACTCATAGCTGGCTTCCCGCTTCTTTGTTAAAAGATCCTTCATAAATTTTGCATACCCAGGCATTTGTTCAAGTGCCTCTACCAATGGAACATTAATGGTCAGCTGCTTTAACATAGTCATGAATTTGCTGAACTTTATATCATCCGCCACCTTCTTCAATCTTTAAGGAAAAGGTGGTGGTGGATATGGAATTGTTCTCTCCATGGCTTTCTTCTCTTCTTGCTTCCGTTTTTCAGCCTTTTTAGGCTGGAACATGCTCGGTGTGACGTTATGGACGTCGTGGGTGGCTTCCGTGGATTCCTCTCCTTTTGTGTTATCATCAATGTCTACTACTTTGTCAACCACTTGCTTGCCTTTTGATGAGGTTTTCAGCACCTTACCACTCCGGGTAGTAACAGCCATGCATGACCCATCATTCCTTGGGTTTTGCACAGTGTCGCTAGGTAAAGTGCCAGCCTTTCTTTGATTGAGTGCTGCTGAAAGTTGGCTCAATTGCTGCTCTATTTGCTTGATTAAAGTGGAATGAGAATCAACTAATTGCTTCATAGAGGAGAAATCATTTATTACCTCCGTTACTCCAGCGCTCGTTGCTTCCACTCCTTTCAATAGTTTAGCCATCATCTCTTCCATATTTCCAGAACTAGATGTGATGGTGTCACGTCTTCCTGGGGGAACATACAAACCACTCTTTTCATTCTTGTTCTTCCAACTACCTTGTTCCTTTTTTCCAGATTTATCATAATAGTTCCGACCTTGGTTTCCTTGGGTATTCCCTCGGAAACCCCCCTGATTGTTTAAGTAGTTGGCCTCTTCTTCCGAATCAGATTCGTCTCTTCCTTTCAACGCAATAGCTTTGACTTTTTCGGTATTCCCTGATAATAAATGCTTTGTAAGAAGATACACTTGTGTTTTCATGTGCGCCATATCTTGATCACGTTCTTCTTCTCTTCTCCTTTGGTCTGCAGTCAATTCCAATAGATAAAGTGGGGCTTGCTACCTCAGATACCCTGGTGTGCCAAGCTCTACTTTGCTTTGTCATACGATCTAGCATATTTCTTGCTTGACCAAAGGTGAGGTCTATAAAAGATCCTCCAGCCGCATTATCCACCACTGGTTTAGTTATTGAATTCAAGGCTCTGTATAGTATCTCCATTAGGTGAACATTTTTCATGTGATGGTTTGGGCACCTCGTTAGCTTTGTCTTGAACCTCTCCCATGTTTCATGAAAGGCTTCAGTTGGAAGCTGCCGAAAGTTGCTGATTTCATCTCTCAATTATGCTCTTTTGGATGGCGGAAAGAATCTTTCTAGGAAAGCGTCTCTCAATTGCCTCCAATTTGTAATAGAATCAGGAGTCAGCCCATTCAACCATAGAGTTTCCTCCCCAGACAGAGACAATGGAAATAGGCGTAATCGAATTGCATTCTGACCAACGCCAGGATTGTCAAACGACTTGCATGTAGAAATAAAGTTGATCAGATGCATATTCGGATCATCGCCTACTAGTCCACCAAATAATTCCTTGAGTTGCAATAACTTAATCATGGTGCTTGTGATGTTGAACTTGGCTCCGGGTGCCAATGGTGGAGGAATTATGGCTCCTGTGGCTCCGGCTCAATCAAGTTCATCATCATCATCATCGAAAGCTGGTTGCATAACTCGGCGTTCAGGCCTAAACCTAGCTTGACGATCTCTTCTATTGGCAGGTGTTGCGATCTCAGCAGCATGCCTAGTGTTTAGTAACTCATCATCACCTAGGTCCTCGTCGTCGAGATTTATTGCTCGCCCAGGGTTATCAATATTTTGTTGATGCACTTAAGCGGCGGCTAGAGCAGCTAGTCTCGCCTGTTCCTGTTGAGCATCCATCCTTTCAATTTCGTGTTGTGCCTCCATTCTACCAATACGTTGTGGTTCAGGATTGATAGGTAATAACGGTTGACCAGAACTTCGAGTATGGGGCATGCACTGAATAAAAACCTGCAGAAAACAAAAACAAAAACTAAAAGTAAAAGTACGAGAATCTTTGACCAAAGGGTCTAGTAATTATCACAAACTTAGTTGACACTCGTATTCCCCGGCAACGGCGCAAATTTTTGATAACGCTCAATCTACAGCTCTCGTATGAGTGTAAAGCGGTCGTTGTCAAATATATAACCCAACTGGGTTAGGTATCAATCCCACAGGGAATAGCTTGGTCAACAAGTAAGCAAAGATTACTAGACTTTTAGTGCAAGTCTCGTAAAAAGGGAGGAGTTTTGTTGTGCAAGTAATGTAACCAAAGTAATGAAGTAAAAACAGGAAATAAAGGAGTAAAAACGGTTTGCTTGGTTGGTTTTCGATCAATGAGAATTGAGAAGTTGGGGTTATGTCCACCTTATGAGTTGTACGTCTCTATTGGCTATGAGTTATGCGGAATTCAGACATGCATGTGCTTATAGAGAATTGTATTCGATGGTAAATCCAAGCATCTTTCAACCTCAACAAGGACTATTTCACTTTAACTCTTTCGAGATTAAAGCGTATCTAACGGTACAAATTCTCCAAGAGGTTAATCCAGTTACGGCACTAACTTTTTAATAGGGGATGGGACCCTATTACCTTGACATTATCTCTTTTCCAGACATATAACTTTTCTTTCGAACAAGTTAATGCTATACTGGCGTATTCTATGCGTTTGCAACCACAAGAAATTGCATTAAGATGAAGAGAACAATGATATAAGCAGCATACGTGTCGCGAATTCACAAACTCATAGCAATAGATAGTAGCTCATATGGCTTCCATAACCCCAACAGAGAAGTTTAGTTACCCATGAGTACGAAGGAAATCACAATCGACATTGTTATTATACCACAATAAAGATCTCGTTAGGTATAGGGTGGCAGGCGTTAGGCGTGACTTCTTTTCTAAGTAACATTTCTCTTGTTGCGAAAATTAAGAATTGATTAGATGAATAGAAGAAGAATAAAAAGTAGAATTAATGGAAGAATAAAAAGTAGTAGTTAATGAATAATAGAAAGATTGAAAGATTATCTAAAATCTCTAGCAAAATAGGGTATTTATAATACCCATATCCTATTCCTACTAAGCTAATGAATTACTTAACCCAATCCTACTAGGCTAATGTATCATTATCCTAATCCTACTAAGTTACTGCTAGTCCCCAAAGTCTTCAGAATTGTTGTTTTTGCCCGGGACAAATTTTCCATGCGCCACTTTTGGTCCTTGGCGTGTAACCTTGCCCTTCCTTCTATCGTGAAGCTTTCTTTGGCGTCAAGTTATCCATAAAATGCTAAAATCTGCATCATTTATACCTGAAAACTTGCTAATCATGTTTGTTAGCTTACTTACAGGAAAAAGGACTAAAAGTGCATGAAATATATAATTTGTTCTCAAAACTTGGCTAAAATATGGGCAAAATCTAGTGCTATAGGCATGTAAATTCGCCTATCATCAGCAGGTGATGAGTCATTTTGATTCATGGGATTGAGTTAGTTATATAGTTCGAGAAGTGTTGTATTTCTTTATTCAGTCATATTGAGTTGGGTTAGTCGGGAGTCATGACCCGGCTACCTACAGTCAGTACTAGTAGAAGCTTCATAGACAGTCAGTAGAAGTTGATGTGTTCCATTTTAGTTTTGGTTGTAAAAGCAATGTTGTAATCTTATAAATCTAGTTTTGTATCTATCCTATTCAGAAAAGAGTTATTTTTTATAGATTTGTATAGATCTATACATTTTTTTTAGTTGCTTATGAGTATACCAGTAGAAGGGTTAGCTTGGGGTCACTTGTGATCCTAAGCACTGTGTGACATCTCGGGATCCGATTTCAGGGCATTACAAACTTGGTATCAGAGCACAGAGTTCAAGTGTCCTAGGGTGTCTACGAAGACGTGTCTAGTAGAGTCTTTCGAGATGGTACGGAGATGTCTGTACTTTTTTTAGAGAGGCTATAGGGAATTTAGGAAATGTCTCCATTCTTTCAAGTCTTAAATCGTGCTATAGAAAAGTTCTCCAAGAAACTTATACAGATTCTCATCGTACTCTAGTCAGGCCATCTCTGCCTTAATTTTAAGGTATCAGAAACAGTGAAGCTTAAATCTCTACAGATTGTTATGTTCTTGTAAGTGAGCTTGAAAAATATCCTATCAGTACTTTTGAGTTTCGAAAACTGAAGTGCTTTATCAGGCCTGTAGAAATTGTACACTAAGCCCGAGTCAGATATGCTTTCAAATTTCTCCTCAGAATCCATAATGATAATCTATACTTCTCTATCTGTGTACTATTAATGAGGTAATATGTTCGGCAAGTTCCAATTTTCTCCCCAGATAATGCTCTTGTATTTGTTGGCAGGAGTTTCAGAAGTTTCATAAAGTGGCTTGAGAGGAACCTTCTAGTGTGTGATAAGTCCCTCAAATTTAAGTTATTCCCTCGTTCTTATGAGTTATCACATTAAGATAGAGTAGTGTCTTCTTAGATCAATGAATGTTGTGTGTCAAGTTTCTATCTCTTGTATTACGTAATTTTGTTATTAATGTGTTTGTGAAAAATCAAAGTCTAGTGAAGCCGTGTGGGGCCTATTTTGATTCACTAGCATAGTTGCTTTGTTATTCATCTAACTTTCTTGTTCAAAATACAAAACCAAAGTCTAGTGAAGCCGTGTGGGGCCTATTTCGATTCACTAGCAACTAGTTATTTATCTTCTTGTTCTTGTGTTAGTTGAAAGTGTGGGTTTAGAAGTGTAGTGACAATAAAGGTGGTAAGGGCGATTTACTGAATATGTATAGCTGAATTTTGTTGCTTATGCTTGAATTATTAATGAAGTGATATACCTTTGTTTGATAGTTTAGTGAAGATAGAGAAGGAGATTATTCGTTAAGGTGGATTGTTGTTTGCTTGAAGTATGAAAAGAGTTATTGATGGTATTTGTTGTGCTAGAAAAGTATAGGTTTTGATGGAAGTACTTGATGGCTGAGTATTGTTAATTTAGGCTTTCCTGAGATTGCGAGAGGAAGTTTAGTTGAAATTTATAGAGCTATGAAAGTAATTTAGGAGTGAAGATGGGTAAATAGTAATGATGTGAAGAAGGAGTATGTATTAAAAGATTATGAATAAGATAGGCCATATGATTATGATCGATTGTCATTGTGTACTAGGTTTTCTTAATGCTATGTTCTATAGTTTTAAAGTGAAAATTGTGTGTGAGATTGGATTGTAAATTATGTTTAGCTCTAGACATTAAGTTTGAACAGTTGATGGTTTGATTGTTGATGCTAGTTATATGGAGCTGAGCTAGTAAGCCTGAACAGTGTATGCAAGAGTGTAAGATCATGTGTTCTTAATTAAGTATGGTGTAAAGGTGTGCTCAAGGTGCTATGGGGCTGAATTATTTTTCGAGGATTGTTGCATATTATGTGGTTAGTAGAAACGTTGAGTTTCTAGGTGGAGAAAGGTTAGATAATTTATGATGTTCTTGATAGCTAAGTTAAGGAGTTATGATTGAAGATGTTGAGCCTTTTAAGTATGATCATTATTCTCATGATTTGGGGAAAATATAAGTATAGATGTATGATCTTGGTAGGCTATGATTATGTGATTAGATATGTCGATATAGTTTCAAATGAGAGTATAAGTCTTTGATGATGATTATTAAAGCTAGGAATTAAGGATGGCAGATGGATGGGTTGTTCAAGAATGAAGTCGGTATGTTCAAAATTAGTTCATTCTTGTGAGTTTAGCATTTATGTGTAGATAATAGAATGATCAAATTATGGCTTAATCTCGAGGATATAGAGTAGACCATCATACTTAGAATACCAGCTTTGACCTAAGGGGGAGATGGTTAGTGAAGAACCAAACTGAATTTTGAGAATTAGATTGTGATACATGTCAATAATGAGTTATGATGAGATAGTGATACCTTCTTACTCTAGAGTATTCCTTGGATTTCAGTCATTACGACACCAAACCCATCACTTGCTTGAAAAATCCATGCCACAGGCCTATCCTTATACCTATCATGTGTGCTCAAGCCCATTCTCAGCTTCTAGCAAGCATGTAACAGCTTCACTCTGTGATTCGAGTTATCTCTTATGAATCTATGAACTCCAGTGTTATGTTGAATAGTTCATAATAAGTATAAACTCATGTTTCAGAGTATGACCAGTTTTTAAAATCATGATACTAATGAAGTTCGCATTATATCATGCATGTCCTCAGCTTAGATTTCTTTCATGAATCCATGCCTTTGATATTTTATTCCTCAGGACAAAGATAAGTATTAATGTTATTTATTGTAGTTTTTGTGCTTCTGGTCCATCTGTCTTAGCACTTCGGTGACCTCTTCCTATGTTAAGATAGTGGTGATGATAATGAATAAGCAATGGTTTAGATGTGAGAGAGTTGATGACCCTCATTAAGAAAGATTATTTATGCATTTCTATCTAAGGCTAAAGTGTAAAGTAAGATTAAGGCCAAGTCTTTGATATATGTCATGGTTAGTTAGAAATTGTGTGTATGTTTTTAAGAATAGTGCAAGAAAATTGTGGTTGATAAAGGTTTAGAGAATATGCGAAGTATGCCTTTAGGGGTATTTTTCTTAAAGTTTTATGTGATTTTTAATGATAGGCTTGAATTTCATGTTGGGTGTAAGATGATGAATGCAATATGCACTAATGAATCCATATCAAGAGTTTTAAATTAGTCATTGAAGTGGTAAGGCATGTTATACTTAGGGTGTGAGCTCTAAGAAGATATAGAATATTGAACCTTGTGGGTTAGACTAGTATTGTGGTTTTGCATGTTGTATCTTGTGATTTAGTGTTAGGCTTGATCATGGTGAGAGAACTTAGTTTAGTTTAGACCTTAGTAGAAAGATTTTGCAGTGCCAATATGAGAATTATAAGTTGAATCAAATGAGTATGGTATTTAAGGGGAATAGTATAGTTGAGAGAGCATTTGAGAAGTGATGCTAAGCTTGAAAGTACGAAGTTGTGGTGCCTACGGCCTAGCAATCCTATCCTAGTTTATGAGTTATATAATTATATTCCATGCTATAGAGTTATATCAATGTTGTAATTCCTTAGCGAAATGCCTTGTTCAGAGCATGCCCAAAATTCTTTGCTCCCTAATGTCAATAGAATTTCGTAGAAAAGTGCTGAAGAAATACTCCATTTGAGTATGGGTAGTCAGTATGATCCAGTCCATATAGCCTGCAGTCTAGTTTAGAAACTAAGGAGATGAGCTCCTATAGATTCTTAATTTTCTATCTAGTCTTACTATCCGCAGTCTTATACGTATGTACATTCCAAGAGGCAATGTGTTTGTGTCCAATCAAACTATGAATTTAGCTCAGTTCATGCATCAGTTTCAATTTTAGATATTAAGTCATGATTCAGTTCGTAAGTATCCTGTGTAGTATCATAGTCTCTTCCTAGTATTTTCATCAAATTATTATCATTCGGGGATGAATGATCCCAAGAGGGGGATGTTGTAATACCCCAAGTTTTCATGTCATAAACCTCTCATCCTTTCTCATGAGATCAGATCCAGTGCAAAGTAATGGTTACTCATAAGTTAACACTCTAGTTTCTATCTTAGCCGTATAGTTATTTTTCTTGAGGATTCATGCACTTGCAGACCAGTTCAGTAGCTCATTATTCTTGAGATCCAGTGATTCAGTTCTATCATTTACACATGATAGCTTGAAGACTAATATTCCTCTGTGTTTCAGGTTAATTATCCACATTCGAGGATGAATGTTCCCAAGGGGGAGATAATGTAATACCTCGTATTTTCGTGCTAGAATTCTAACCATCGTTCCTGCACGTCTAAGCTCTAATACAAGTGATTCTCACGTGAATAAAAGCTGCATGATCATTATCCTAGTCTATGGAGTAGTTTAGAGGTGAAAAATGTTCATAGCAATGACCTAGAACAAAGTTGAGCTAAGACCAATTGATTCATCCAAAGTTTGACATTCGATTCTACAAGGGTCAACTTCAAATGTGTATATCTCTTAATATACATGGAATTTTTAATTCCAAGACCTATAAAATTATAGATAATTTAATTAGCTTTCCAACAATATCAATTTCGCAAAAATATGATACCCGAGCGAAGAGTTATTCCCATTTTTGAGAGAGGCGGTAAGGGTGTACGATGGGCAATGCGCCGCCCAATAAACTGTGTGTGATTGGTAGTGTGAGTCACACTTAAATGTCTTCCACACGGTGTACAACGCACACCTTAAGGTCTTTCATGGGTTGTGCGTCGCATACCTCACTTCCAAATGCCAAAAACACCCCTATATATGTCTATAACACGGGATTAAACTCCCATAACACCAAAATAAGTTTACTCTCTTCAAAATTACCAAGAACATTCATTAGGGTTTCAACCTAAAAATTCAAATATCTCAAGACTCAACCATGAGTTTTTAATAATTCTTCGAGGTTTGGAATCCCCATTCAAAGGGCTACAAGAAACACCAATTATTTTAACGAATAGAGTCCCAAGGTTAAGAGTTCATCCAAAGCTTCAATTTCAAGGTATGTGGGGGGTTTTCAACAAGAACACTTTCGTTCTTGTGCCCAAAAATACTTTCTTTTATGAATTTATGGATTTCATATGTTTTACTATGATTTTGAAACATGAACTTATATCCTATATTGATTATCACGAGATTATAATTTTTTTGATATTTTAGAAGCGGAATTATATGAGAATGATGATATTTTGTGCCTTATAACTGAATTTTCCAGATTTTGAAGGGATTTATATATGTTTCTAATGTAAAGCTTGAATCTTGATAAGATTTAATGTGATACTGAGACATGAATTTTGAACTCTATTTGAGATTGTTGTTTTTGAGAAATCATGCGTTATAAACACCTTGAGTTTGAATGATTTGAGATGATGAAGAAGCTTTGGCCTTTCGGTTGTAAAAAGGGGCGTTTTTGAACCCAAAATGAGAAAAGAAATCCACTTTTATTGATTATTATGAAAAGGTAGCAAGATGGCTCCCGTTGTGAATTGTTGAGTTGTTTATTAGTGGATTTTTTTTTTGAAAAGATCTAAGCTAAGTCCGGGAGTAGTCTTTAGCACCGAGCGGGAGGTATAGCTGTTTTGGTACTTCCCTAGAACTTTGTGGCCCCATAGGATGTGAGCCTCAGGTTGATTTATATAGTGATCACTAGTGTTTGGATTGATGATTTAAGGTCCTACTCCGATGGCAAGGCATAGGGCGGCTCCCCAACGTGGGTAGAACGTTGGACTCCATGTAGCTCACATGGTTTATGTCGGTTATAACGACTCCCAATGTGTGTGTGTGTATTCTCCTATCTAATATGAAAAGTCTTATTCTTCTATCTGAGATGAAACATATTCGTTTGAAAGACTGAGTTTGAGAAAGTCATTGTTTTCGAAAGATTTAATGAACATATATTCCAAAGAGAATTGTTATGAGATTTGATTTCTTTGATGATTTGGAATCGAGATTGAAGTGAATTGAGATTTATTATAATGACTCACATGTTTCACCCGATATATTTTACTCTCTTATGATTATGATGATTTTAATTCGAGCTAAGTGAGTCATTTATATCAGCATGCATAATTTTATAAATTGTGATGATATTAAGATATTATTTTATATATGCATTGCACCCCCATATGCTCAGTACGTTTCTATGGTACTGACCCACATATTCGTATGTGGGCTACATTTTCTTGAAATGTAGGTACAAGGTATAGTGTACATCCTTAGATCAAGTCAGTTCGCGGCATCCAGTCAGTAGGTGATGAGTCCTTTGATTCAAGGGCTTGAGTTAGTTATTCAGCTCGAGAAGTGTTGTGTTTTCTTTATTCAGTCGTATTGATTTGGGTTAGTCGGGAGTCATGACCCGGCTACCTACAGTCAGTACTAGTAGTGTAACGCCCCGAAAAATGGGTCCCGGAGTGTCACACGGTGCTTGAGGCTACGAGTATCCCCAAGCTAACCCTTTGAGCCATTTTCATTCAGTTCAAGACAAATCAATGAGGTTTCCATAAATAACCCTCAAATATTAACAGAGTAATCATTATCCAAGAATAAAAGAATTTCAGAAAGATAACAAAATACGACTTATTAGTCAACTCCCAACATCTATACTAGCCCGACAAGCCTCTAAGAAAATCAATAAAACCAGCGAGCCATTGAGACATGCCCCAACTAACTCATACTCAGTTACCAAATGTAAATAATTCCGTGAAACCAACATCAGACATCACGTCCTTAGAACATGAGGACTCACCACAACAGAGGATGTAGAACAGCATGCCTGAAGAATCACTGTCAAACCTAGAACAGAGCACCTGAACCTACATTCCGAGAAAATGCATCCCACATCCGAAGATGTGCGTCAGTTCCATGGAAAGGAACTGAGTATATGGGGGTGTATGCAGTTGTATAAACATCATCATCATAAATATTTATAAGAAATATGCAGGATATATGAAAGACTCACATAGCTCGAAGAAAATCATCATAATCATGAGAGGATGAAATAGGTACAATAACATATGTTAGTCATCATATAATTTGTCAATCACTTTCAGTTCATTAAGAATATCAATTCTCATAATGTAAATATCATTTAAATCTTTCGAAACAATATCTTTCACAATTTCACTTTCAAATCACTTACCATTCACCACAGACACAAGGAAACACACACACACTGGGAGATCCTATAACCGACATAAACCATGTGAGCTACATGGAGTCCAACGTACAATCCACATTGGGGAGAGCCGTCATATCCTTGCCATCGGAGTAGGATTATCGATATCAAATCTACACAAACTAGTGATAACTATATAAATCAGCCTCAGGGTCACTCCTACGGGGGCACGTAGTTCTAGGGAAGTAAGGTCACTTTATACCTCCCACTCGGTGCTAAAGATTTCTCCCGGACTTAGCTCAGATCATTTCAAAGACAATCCACAATAAAACAATTTTAGTAAAATATAAGTGTACATCGGAAGTCATCATGCTTCCGATCTATCAAAATCAACCACGTTGTGGATTTCTTTCACACTCGAGTTCAAAACAACTCTATTAAGACCAAAAGGTCAAATCATTCAAAATATCTCAAATATTCAATATCAACATGCTTATAACACACATTTTCTCAAAAAACAATAATTTCCAATGGGGATTCACGACCGAAATATCAAAATCATGGTAAATATCGTTCAAGATTCATGTTTTATATCTCCACACATGTAAATTCATCTTTCAAAATCATAAACATCAAGATTTCATAATAATCATCAAAAGATACGGGTTCATGCTTCAAATTCGTAAAAATCAAATAAAAATCATGCTTTTGTAAAGAAAATTACTTTTGGAAACAAGAACGAAAGAGTTTTCTTGTTGAAAAACCCCACATACCTTGAATGATGAACTTTAGATCGATACTCATTTTTGAGATGTTAATCGTGCCTTTGAATGATGGTTCTTGGAGTTCTTAAACTAGGAACTTGGAATGTTGAATAAATTTGCAGCATTAATGGTGAACTTTGGAGGTTCTTGAACTAGGAACTTGGAATCTTGAATAAATTTGCAGAATTAATTGTGAGCTTTGGAGGTTCTTGAAGTTGGATGTAGGAGCTTAGGATTTTTTTTTTGAGGGAATTTGATGAAATATAACATATAATGCTTCTAATAGGCTTTAATATAGGGTTTGGACGGATTTTGGGTGAAGGAGAATAACCAAAACGCCCCTAAAAATCAAATAATTCTCGAATTTGTCCTTTGGTGGACTGTTTTGATAGTTTGAAGTAGATCAACCATAACGTTTTACTCCCATATTCAAATTAGATGAAACCAATTTCATTAGAAAGAGGACTCTTATATATTTCCGTTGATATATAGTATCTCACCCAGATCATTGTGTATGAAGAGTTATAATCATTTGAATTTGACCCAAAAATTCACTTTTGTTAGACTGAAATAGATCGACCATAACTTTTTGCTCTGATAGACAAATTGGATGAAACCAATTTCATTGGAAAGAGGACTCTTAGAGATTTCCGTTGATATATATTAGATCACCTAGATCATTATGTACAAGGAGTTATGATCATTTAAAGTTGGAGTAAAAATACGCTAGGCCTCAGTACTTTTTCCTGCACGTTTTACTGTTCACTACTATTCACGGTTCAATCGGAATGTTCATAACTCGTCGCTCGGGTGTCCGTTTTGGATGATCCATATATCGTTGGAAATCTTTTTTGATACTTTACGCAATGGTGGATCATAATATAAGACATTCCGAATGAAAAATTTATAATTCATTCTAGAAATAGAAACCAACACGTTTACGCATAAAATTTCAACAAAAAATTTCCCGGAGTATTACATCATCCCCCTCTTGGAAACATTCATCCTTGAATGATGCTATACATGCAAAGATTAGATAGGGAAAAGAGCATACATCTGAAATCATTTGTTAGACTTATCACCACATATTTTCTCACTCTGAATGCAACATAGAATGCATAAATTCAAGAAACTACAGCTGAACACATAATAAATGACAGCTGAATTGCTGCAACTTTTATCAAATGTGCATGATTTAGGAAAGAAAGGTACCTTCGTCTTGATCGGAGTTCGCAGAAAATAGGTGCGGGTACTTGGATCGCATATCCGCCTCAGCTTCCCAAGTTGCACCCTCAACAGATTGGTTTCACCACAACACCTTGACCAAGGGAACTTCTTTGTTCCTTAGTATTCGGATACTGAAATCAAGAATCTCAATAGGAATCTCATCAAAAGAAAGATTTTCTTGAATGTCAGCACTCACAGAGGAATCCACTACCACAGCATCACTAATATGCTTTCTAAGTATGGATACATGGAATATTGGATGAACAGAGGACAACTCAGAAGGCAACTCAACCTCATAAGCTACCTTACCAACATGGCTAAGAATTTTGTAAGGACCAACATAACGAGGACTAATCTTTCCCTTCTTTCCGAATCTCTTCACCCCCCCCCCCCCATGGGTGAAATTTTCAAATACACTAGGTCACCAACTTCAAACTCAAGGTCTCTCCTTCTAACATCCGCATATGACTTCTGACGACTCTGCCGAATTTTCAACCTTTCCCTAATCAACTTAATTTTTTCCATAGCCTCAAATACCGAATCAGGACCACTCACAGCCGCTTCACCCACCTCTAACTAACCTATGGTTGATTTACACTTCCTCTCATATAAGGCTTCAAACGGAGCCATGCCTATACTAGAGTAGAAACTGTTATTGTAAGTAAACTCTATCAACGGTAAGTGATCATCCGAACTTCCCTTAAAGTCAAGTGTACAAGCTCTCAACATATCCTCTAAGGTCTGGATGGTCCGCTCAGCCTAGCCATCGGTATGCGGATGAAAAGCAGAACTCAAAAGCACTTGGGTACCAAGACCCTTTTGAAAAGCTTTCCAAAATTGCGAAGTGAACTGAGTACCCCTATCTAAAATGATAGACAAGGGAACTCCATGCAGTCTGACTAGCTCTCGGATATACAATCTAGCGTAATCCTCAGCAGTATATGAAGTATGAACAGGCAAGAAATAAGCAAACTTAGTCAACCTATCAACCACAACCCAAATTGAATCATGATGGCATCGGGAAGGAGGTAAACCAATCACAAAGTCCATATTTATCTCTTCCTACTTCCAGCTGGGACTACTAAAATCTTGCATCATACCACCAGGTCTTTGGTGTTCAACCTTAACCTGTTGGCATGTTTCACACTTAGCTACAAACGCTGCTATATCTTTCTTCATGCTACTCCACCAATAGATTTTCTGCATGTCTCGGTACATCTTGGTGGAACCAGGATGAATAGAATATCACGCCACGTGCATTGCAGCCATAATCCTCTGTCTCAGATCATCAACATTCGGGACACACAATCTACCCTGCAATCTCAACACACCATCTCCCCCTTGGGAGAAAACCTCTAGTTTTTGGTCCTTGACTGACTCCTTCAGTCTGACTAAACTAGCATCTAAGTATTGCTTTTTCTTTACTTCCGAAACTAAGGATGATTCGGAACTGCTCTGAACCCCTATACTACCTTCGGCAGAGTCAAACAACCTAACCCCCAATCTAGCAAAACGATGTACATCACGAGCCAACTCTTTCTTACCTTCTTCCACATGCGAAACACAACCCATGGACACTCTACTTAGGGCATCCGCCATAATATTGGCCTTTCCCGGATGGTACAGCACACTCATATCATAGTCCTTTAACAATTCTAACTATCGTCTCTGCCTAAGATTCAATTCTCTCTGGATAAACACATACTGTAGACTCTTGTGATTAGTGAAAACATCAACATGGACACCATACAAATAGTGTCTCCAGATTTTCAAAGCAAACACAACAGTAGCCAACTCAAGGTCATGGGTGGGGTAATTTTTCTCATGGGGTTTCAACTATCTAGAATCATAAGCTATCACCTTACCCTTCTGCATCAATACGTAACCCAACCCAACTCTCGAAGTATCACAGTACACCACAAAACCATCAACACCATCAGGCAAAATCAAAACAGGGGCTGAAGTGAGTTGAGTCTTCAAACCCTGAAAACTCTTCTCACAAGATTCGAACCACAAGAACTTCACTTTTTTGGGTCAACCAAGTCATAGGAGACGCTATAGAGGAGAAACCCTTAACAAAATGGCGGTAATATCCAGCTAAACTTAAGAAACTTTGGATATCAGTCAGAGAAATAGGTCCACGCCAATTTCTAACAACTTTGGTCTTTTGGGGATCAACTCTAATACCCTAGGAAGAAATCATATGACCCAGAAAAGCAATAGACCTTAGCCAAAACTCACTTACTGAACTTGGAAAACAAGTTTTGATCTCTAAGGGTTTGCAAGACAGTTCGGAGATGATCAGAATGTCCATCCTCACTATGGGAGTACACCAGTATATCATCGATGGACACTATGACAAACATATCCAGATATGGTCTGAACACTCAATTTATGAGGTCCATGAAAGCTACTGGGAATTAGTTAACCCGAAAGACATAACAAGAAACTCAAAATGGTCATATCGAGTTCGAAAAGCAGTTTTCGGGATGTCACACTCCCTAACTTTGAGTTGATGATAGCCGGAACGAAGGTCTATCTTTGAGAAATAACTTGCACCTTGCAATTGGTCAAACAAATTATCTATTCTCGGAAGGGGGTACTTATTTTTTACGGTGACTTTATTCAGTAGGCAGTAATCAATGCACATACGCAAAGAGCCATCTTTCTTTCTCACAAACAACACAGGAGCACCCCAAGAAGAAATGTTGAACCTTATGAAACCCTTATCTAGTAGATCTTTGAGTTTCTCTTTCAACTCCTTAAGTTTTGCAGGGGCCATACGGTAAGGAGGAATAGAAGTGGGCTGAATATCGGGAAGAAGATCAATCTCGAACTCTAGCTCTCTATCAGGAGGTATCCCTGGGATATCATCTGGAAAGACATCAGCAAACTCATTGACGACGTTAACAGACTGGAGAGTTGGAGTCTCAGACTTAGTGTCTTTGACTCTAACCAAATGGTAAATACATCCCTTAGAAATAAACTTTCTAGCTTTGAGGTGAGAGATAAAATGACTCTTGGGTGACACAGAATTCCCAGACCATCATTATTTCGTCTCGCTTGATGTGGAGGCATATTTCTGAAAAAGGAGAGCACGAATCAATAGCAGAGAGAGACACTTTAAGCATGATAGACTTCTAAAAGAAAGAATCACACTTTTTCCTAAAACGTCTTGTAACCTCTTGCTCATAGATGTGGTGCGCTACACACTTATGTCAAGACTCGACTTAACGTGGCTTGTCAGACTCCCTAGGATACCTTAAAACCTTAGGCTCTGATACCAAGTTTGTGACACCCCAAAAAACAGGTCCCGGAGCATCACACGGTGCTTCAGGCTACGAGTAGCCCCAAGCTAACCCTTTGAGCCATTTTCATTCAGTTCAACACAAATCAAAGGGGTTTCCATAAATAATCCTCAAATATCAACAGAGTGATCATCATCCAAGAATAAAAGAATTTCAGAAAGATAACAAAATATGACTTATTAGTCAACTCCCAACATCTATACTAGCCCGACAAGCCTCTAAGAAAATCAATAAAACCAGCGAGCCATTGAGATATGCCCTAACTAACTCATACTCAGTTATCAAATGTAAACAATTCCGTGAAACCAACATCAGACATCACGTCCTTAGAACATGAGAACTCACCACAACAGAGGATGTAGAACAGCGTGCCCGAAGAATCACTATCGAACCTAGAACTGAGCACCTAAACCTACATTCTGAGAAAATGCATCCCACATCCAAAGATGTGGGTCAGTGCCGTGGAAAGGAACCGAGTATATGGGGGTGTATGCAGTTGTATAAACATCATCATCATAAGTATTTATAAAAAATATGCAGGATGTATGAAAGACTCACATAGCCCGAAGAAAATCATCATAATCATGAGAGAATGAAATAAGTACAATAACACATGTGAGTCATCATATAATTTGTCAATCACTTTTAGTTCATCAAGAATATCAATTCTCATAATGTAAATATCATTTAAATATTTCAAACGAATAACTTTCACAATTCCACTTTCAAATCACTTCACCATTCACCATAGACACAAGGAAACACACACACACTGGGAGATCCTATAACCGACATAAACTGTGTGAGCTACATGGAGTCCAACATACAATCCACGTTAGGGAGAGTCGTCCTATCCTTGCGATCGGAGTAGGATTATCGATATCAAATCTACAAAAACTAGTGATCACTATATAAATCAGCCTCAGGCTCACTCCTATGGGGGCACGTAGTTCTAGGGAAGTAAGGTCACTTTATACCTTCCACTCGGTGCTAAAGATTTCTCCCGAACTTAGCTCAAATCATTTCAAAGACATTCCACAATAAAATAATTTCAGTAATATATAAATATACATCGAGAGTCATCATGCTTCCAATCTATCAAAATCAACCACGTTGTGGATTTCTTTCACACTCGAGTTCAAAACAACTCTATTAAGACCAAAAGGTCAAATCATTCAAAATATCTCAAATATTTAATATCAACGTGATTATAACACACACTTTCTTAAAAAACCACAATTTCCAATGGGGATTCACGACCCAAATATCAAAATTATGATAAATATCATTCAAGATTCATGCTTTATATTTCCACACATGTAAATTCATCTTTCAAAATCATAAACATCAAGATTTCATAATAATCATCATAAGATATTGGTTCATTCTTCAAATTCGTAAAAATCAAATAAAAATCATGCCTTTGTAAAGAAAATTACTTTTGGGCACAAGAATGAAAGAGAGTTCTTGTTGAAAAACCCCACATGCCTTAAATGATGAACTTTCGATCAATAGTCATTTTTGAGATATTAATCATGCGTTTGAAAGATGGCAATTGGAGTTCTTGAACTAGGAACTTGGAATCTTGAATAAATTTGCAGAATTAATGGTGAACTTTGGAAGTTCTTGAACTAGGAACTTCAAATCTTGAATAAATTTGCAGAATTAATGGTGAACTTTGGAGGTTCTTGAAGTTGGATGTAGGAGCTTAGGGTTTTCTTTTTGAGGGAATTTGATGAAATATAACATATAATGCTTCTAATAGGCTTTAATATAGGGTTTGGTCGGATTTTAGTGAGGGAGAATGACCAAAACGCCCCTAAAAATTAAATAATTCTCGAATCTGTCCTTTGATGGACTGTTTTGATAGTTTGAAGTAGATCAACCATAACATTTTACTCCGATATCCAAATTGAATGAAACTAATTTCATTATAAAGAGGACTCTCATATCTTTCAATTGATATATAGTATCTCACCCAGATCATTATGTACGAGGAGTTATGATTGTTTGAAGTTGACCCAAAAATTCACTTTTGATAGGCTGAAGTAGATCGACCATAACTTTTTGCTTCGATAGACAAATTGGATGAAACCAATTTCATTGGAAAGATGACTCACAGAGATTTCTGTCGATATATAGTAGATCACCTAGATCATTATGTACAAGGAGTTATGATCATTTAAATTTGGAGAAAAAAATACGCCAGGCCTCAGTACTTTTTCCTGCACGTTTTACTGCTCACTACTATTCACGGTTTGATCGGAATGTTCATAACTCGTTGCTCGGGTGTCCATTTTGGATGATCCACATATCGTTGGAAATATTATTCGATACTCTATGCAATGGTGGGTCATAATCTAAGACATTCTGCACGAAAAATTTATAATTCATTCTAGAAGATAGAACCCAACATGTTTAAGCACAAAATTTCAACAAAAAATTTTTTGGGGTATTACAAGTAGAGGATTCATAGACAATCAGTAGAATTTGATGTATTCCTTTTCAGCTTTGGTTGTAAAAGCAGAGTTGTGATCTTGTAAATTTAGTTTTGTATCTATTATATTCAGAAAAGAGTTATTTTCCGCAGATTTGTATAGATTTATACTTTTTGTTCAGTTGCTTATGAGTTATGCCAGTAGAAGGGTTATCTTGGGGTCACTTGTGATCCTAAGCACCGTGTGACATCTCGGGATCCAATTTTGGGGCGTTGCACTAGTATTAAAGACATTGGTTCTTCTCTTGTAAACTCGAGATATTTATGTCTTATTCATTTTAGTTTTTTTTCCAAATTTACAACGAATCTTGGATTAGTTCGCAACTCACCTCTCTCCCTCGCGAATGAATTTTCCCTCGTTTCTTTTATCAACTATAATGAAAGTAATTACACTCTCTCCCACCTTTTGGGAAGTCATTACACTCTCTCCCAACCCTTTTGGAAGTAATTACACTCTCTCAGACTTTTTTAATTACTTTACTCTCTCTCCCTATTAATATACATAACATAGCCGACATATACATAGCATTCTGTGTATATGTTGGTATTTTTATAATATGTTTAGAGATTTGGAATTTTTTGTACTATTGAAAACATAAGTTGCATATTTGTGTAATTTTTAGTAAATTAAATCTAAGCTAAACGTTACTAAAATAACATATGTATAAACAAGAAGAGCGAATAGGGAAATCGAAAAATAAAATTTGAGAGTTAAAAAGAAAGAGATCAACATTGTGAGTTATCAACGTAAATCATGAGTTTGGATTTTATTCTGCCTTTGTTTTTAACCTTATTTGATAGATTTTGTTAGTTTTTTGTTGGTATAGTTTGAAAAGTTGAAATTATCGGTAGATTTTATTATATTGACTCTTAAATAGTTTATTTTTGTGATTAATCTTTTTTGAAAAAATCATAAATATACCATTTAAACAATGGTGAAGAAGATAAAATTTTCAATTCACTAAATATTTTGATTGACTTTTAGTTGATTCGTAGGTGGAAAAATAGGGTTAGTACAATGAAGAAAGATGAGAGAATTGAGAGAACGATTTTTTGAATTTAAGAATAACAAATTCCTAAAATTTAACTCACTTTCCTATGATAATCACCAAACAAAAACCTCAAATAACTACTCCCTTAAAATCAACTCATTTTTCTCAATATAAATAATATCTGAATGGTTGATAGATTCTGTAAATAAAAACAATATTTTGTAAATAAATGATGTGTGAGCTCATGCTAACACATTTGAGGCTTTTAACTAAGAATAATTGCGAAGTTTTAAGCAACTTTTATCATTTTTGATTGCTCTATGTTTGATTTTGTCGTAGAAACTAATATGATAGAGACCAACAAGAATGGAAGCAAAGAAGTTGAAATCAGAAGTAGATGAGGCAAAAGTGTGGCTGACGACATTTCTGATAAGTCGTCAGCCTTATGATAAGCTATCATATTCATCATCAGCCATAGACAGAGAATTGGCCTAAGATTGAAAGTTGTGATGAAATTTTGTGATAGGTCGTCAAGGATCTGATAAGCCGTCATCCTAAGGCAGAAAATGAGAGTTGAGGAAAAGCCTTGACGGCATTTATGATAGGTCGTCAAGAAGCTGATAGGGCGTCACCATTCATCGTCAGTGTTAGGCAGCAAGTACTAAAAGCATAAAGAAAGCTAACGACATTTGTGATAAGTCGTCAGCCTCCTGAAAGGCTATCACAAATGGTGTCACCTAATCCGAGGGATTTCTGAATTCTATTAGTTTTTTTCCATAATTAGGGTGAACTATTTAAATCCTTATTTAGGGTTTTCTTAGGAGTTCGACGTATTGATTTTTTAGCAATATACTTGGATATTTTCTCTCTCTAACTTCTTGGCTTGAAAAAGCAATTACTTTGAAGAGAATTTAATCATTATTTTGGGATTTCCTTTGTGATTTAATCTGAGAATCTCTAGTTTCTATTCATCTTGTGGTAAGTTTATCTTTCAAAGCATGAATTCATCTAGGTGTTTCAATTATTATGTCATGAGTGGCTAAATTCCTTTAACCTGAATTATGGGATCTAGTGTTAGGTCTTGATAAGGTGTTGAGTGTTCAAGATTCGAAAGGTGGTAGGACTCCTTGATGATTCTGATGTTTTAATTATTATCTGTTGGTTGCAAACGATAGATATAACCTACTTTGATTTGCTTGAGAAAGAAATGAAATATAGTAGGAAGTGAATTATCTATAGGGACTTGGAAATACTTCGTTTAATAATCAGCATTGTAACAAGGTTAGTTAACCTGAGGTAAAATCTGGGCAGTGAATATCAATTCCCTAAGTCTAAGAGGATTAGGTAATTAAATGCTTAGGTAGGTCGAGAGATATTTAAGCATAACTTCGATAAAGATAACTTGTTGTCCTACCTACCGTGAGAATCTTGAACCACTAGTAGCATCTGTCAAGTACCAAAGGCCCTAGTGAACATAACTATGGTTTTTCATAAACTCTTGATTACGAACACTGAATCTAAATTTACCAACAATTATTTGCTAATTTCCAAAACCCCCCATTTTGTCTTTTCGTGCCAGTTGTGTGAATTTAGCTTGTATATTTAGTTTCAAACGAGTTTAATCGCCTCTCACATTGTTCCCTGTGGATTCAACCCCGACACTAAAGTTGGGTAAATATATTGACTACGACCGCCTTATACTAAATTTAACGTGTAAGTTGAGCGTTATAAAAAAATGGCGCCGTTGCTGGGGTACAATTTGGCGTATTGAGTTGGTTTGGAATTTTAGTTTACTTGCTTGAATTAAAACTTGTAAATATTTTTTTAGTTTATTTTTTCTTTATTTTTTATTTTTATCACACCTTTTTGAGGTGTCATCCTGGATAGATGGTTTTTCGAGTGATGATGATTCTTGTTATTATTATGGGGAACCATATTTTGAGGCTTGTTGTCCAGATTTACCTAGAAGTGCATGGACTGGACCTTCACAATATGATGCGGATACTGTCCTACTTACTGTAACTTGGTGTTTGGCTTGTGGTCAAAGTGATCATATTGAAGATATGTGTGCTATCACGATTCAAGCGAACAAATTGATGAAATGAATTTTAGAGAATCAAGAATAGTTGTGGGAAGAGATAAAGGAGTTACCACTCCCACCATGTTTACAGTGGCTAAACAAAGAAGAATATGAGAAGGACATTAGCCAATTTAAGAAGGAAACTCAAGAATTGCAGCCACTCGATTGCCATCTCGATCTTGAGACTGACATTGAGAAGGTGAATAAAAGTGAGTGTGTAGTAGATAGTGTAAATTTTGAAGTAGAATTAGTTGGGCCTCACTCGAAGCATTTTTCCACATTATGTTTAGATGATATCTTGTCTGTGGAATCATCTAAAATAGTGGACGAGTGTGAAGATGAGGAACAAGAATCCTATATTCTTTATTTTACACTTGATAAGCAACATAAAAACATACCTCACTTTAAGGTTGAGTGGTTTACCACGCTCAATCCATTACTCAATTTCTTAATTTTTGTACCACACCCCTATGATCGAGGCAAGAAGATGAACTCTAAGTTGGGGGTGAAAATCATATCCTCAAGGTGGAGGAAAAAGCTGAGTTGGGTCGTGCCGCGACACTAAATTAGGCGCTTCTTGGAAGGCAACCCAAGGTATTTTGTTGTTTGTATTCGTATTATGGTGCCACAAGTATGTTTCTGACTCTCTTATTTTGGTTTGGCGCATTGGGGACAATGTATGATTATAAGTTGAGGGTGGGACTACTTATGGGTGTTGATGTCCTCTTGGGGTTTTTGTTGACGTGCCTCTTTTCCCCGGAGTTTTGTTCCTAGTAGAGCCGGTACGTTTAGGCGTATTGTGATTTGTTGAAATATTTGGTAGTTGAATAGGAGAAATACAAGTACCTAAGGCATTTAACACGGTTTTGTTATTTTGTGAACACCTCTCAAGTGGTCTACTCCTTTAACTGTGTGATTTGCATTCAAGTGTGACCACTGTGCATCTTTGTATAGCATTAGTTCTAGTAACATAATAATCATTGCTAAATAGTTGCATGAACTGAATGAGTTGTAGCTTGTGATATACGTGTGTGACATGTCTATGTGAGAAACTACTTAGTTCCCTTTGTATACTGAAGCCAGAACATGCTCGATTAGTCTTACCTAGGTTGAAGGATAAGGGTTAGGAAAGGATCATAAGCCATTTTGATATTAGCTCACTTTAGCCTAAATGACCTTCCCTATGTGTATAATATCCCTTGAACCCTATTTTGAGCCTAATTAGCCTATTTCTTTCTATGATACCTGTCACCTTTCCATTTAGATCACAATGAACCTGTTTTGGCCCTGGTCCTCCTTGGATACTGTGCACCTTGACTTAGGTAAATGGCCTAAGTTGAGGGTGGCTATCATAGGGCTACGTGATGTAAAATGATTATGAAGAAAGGTAGAGTAAAAGAAAATAATAAAAAGCTAGGTGCGGTGGAATAGAGCAAGAAAATAAAAGTTGTGAAAAAAAAAGTGATTGTAGAAAAGAACTGCACCCATCTTAAATAAATGTGATCAATAAAAGAGAAGAATAGAAAAAGGCGAATGAGTGAAACCCCAAAATCTAGTGTAGTGTCAAGGAGGCTTAGTTACTTTAAATATCATCGAGTATCATACCAACCTCTAGCCTACATTACAGGCCAAAGAGAAGACCTATAGTGATCCTAGCTGACCTATCTGAAGATTTGAGTAATGAAAATAAGGGCAAGCCTATGGTACTTGGCATACACTGATTGGAACTTCATTCTGAGAGTGAGTGGTTTGATTGTCCCTATGGTTACATATATAATTCCTGATATGAGATGAGGGGGATTTCTTTGCAATGAGGGCATACTAATTACATTGCTAGTTACTAACTTGTTCAGGTAATGTAATATTAGTCTATGCATGGTTATTACAGTTGAATTGATGCCATATCTTGATCCCTGTGTGTTGTATTGGTGTTCTTCATTGTACTTAAATTGACTGACTTTGGAGATGGTGAAAGTGCTTTGAGATGATATGGATGATTGACTGCCAAATGTGCTTTATATTCTCTTAGTTGCTTGAGGACAAACAATTGTTTTAAGTTGAGGATGTTGATGTGTGAGCTAATGCTAACACATTTGAGGCTTTTAACTAAGAATAATTGCGAAGTCTTAAGCAAATTTTGTCGTTTTTGATTGCTTTATGTTTGATTTTGCAGTAGAAGCTAATATGATAGAGACCAACAAGAATGAAAGCAAACGAGTTAAAATCAAAAGTAGATAGAGGCAAAAGAGTGGCTGACGATGTTTCTGATAAATCTCCCTTGTGATAAGCTATCAGATTCATTGTCAGCCATAGATAGAGAATTGGCTTAAGATTGAAAGCTGTGACGATATTTTGTGATAGGTCATCAAGGATCTGATAAGCCGTCAAGATTGCCGTCAGCCTAAAGCAGAACATAAGAGCTCAGGAAAAGCCTTGACGACATTTGTGATAGATCGTCAAGGAGCTGATAGGGCATCACCATTTGTCATCAACGTTAGGCACCAAGTACCAAAAGCATAAAGGAAGCTGACGACATTTGTTATAAGTTGTCAGCCTCCTGATAGGCTATCACAAATGGCGTCACCTAATCCGAGGGATTTCTGAATTCTATTATTTTGTTTCCATAATTAGAGTGAACTATTTAAAGCCTTGTTTAGGGTTTTCTTAGGAGTTTGGCACATTGAGTTTTGAGCAATATACTTGGATATTTTCTCCCTCTAACTTCTTGTCTTGAAAAAACAATTACTTTGAAGAGAATTTAATCATTATTTTGGGATTTCCTTTGTGATTTAATCTGAGAATCTCTAGTTTCTATTCATCTTGTGGTAAGTTTATCTTTCAAAGCATGAATTCATCTAGGTGTTTCGATTATTACGTCATGAGCGGCTAAATTCCTTTAACCTGAATTATGGGATCTAGTGTTAGGTATTGATAAGGTGTTGAGTGTTCAAGATTCGAAAGGTGGTAGGACTCTTTGATGATTCTAATGTTTTAATTATTGTCTGTTGGTTGCAAACGATAGATACAACCTGCTTTGATTTACTTGAGAAAGAAATGAAATATAGTAGGAAGTGAATTATCAACAGGGACTTAGAAATACTCCATTTAATAATCAGCACTGTAACAAGGTTGGTTAACCTGAGGTAAAATCTGGGAAGTGAATATCAATTCCCTAAGTCTGAGAGGATTAGGTAATTAAATGCTTAGGTAGGTCGAGAGACATTTAAGCACAACTTCGATAAAAATAACTTGTTGTCCTACCTACCATGAGAATCTTGAACCACTAGTAGCATCTGTCAAGTACCAAAAGCCCTAGTGAACATAATTCTGGTTTTTCATAAACTCTTGATTACGAACACTGAATCTAAAGTAACCAACAATTATTTGCTAATCTCCAAAACCTCTTATTTTGTCTTTTCGTGCCAGTTGTTTGAATTTAACTTGTAGCTTTAGTTTCAAACGAGTTTAATCGCCACTCACATTGTTCCCTGTGGATTCGACCCCAACTTCAAAGTTGAGTAAATATATTGACGACAACCGCCTTGTACTAAATTGACGTGTAAGTTGAGCGTTATCAATAAAAATAGGAAAAGGATAAAAATAATACCTAAAACCAAAATCATTCCAACCGAATGGCCAAGAAATAGGTACCCCGGTTTCTAGCCTTCTTTTGGTGGACAATGTTTAGATATTCACTAGTTTCATTTTTGTAGGTCACGTTCTTGCTTCCCTTTTTCTTTCTTTCTTTTCAATTTTTGTTGTTGCTTTTATTTTTGGCTCCTTTTCTTTTTAAGATTCTACTCTTTTTTATTATTTTAAAACAATCGAGTAATTATTTTTTTCAGATTATTTTGCATTCACCAACATTATTAAAATAACATACTATTTGTTTCATTTAGTTTTACTTATTTATACAATAAAATACAATACCATATACTTTTAATATAATACTATTGTTAAAGATATATATTTATATATAATAATGATACAATTTCTATATATATTCATATTCTATATAATAATTATAGCATTTTTATACACATTCTATACAATTTTTAACTACAATTATTATTTAGATACATATTTTGTACGACTCTATATAGATTTTACATGCATTCTAAAAATATATTAATCTAGTATTAAAAAGTATCAATTGAGTATATGAACACTGCAAGTGTATCAATGTAGTGTGAAAGTGTATTAATGTGGTATAAAAGAGTATCAATTGGATATAGGGACTGCATGTACTCACATATAATTTCCTTTCTCTTTTTTAAAAAAGTTTATCAATATAGTATAAAAGTATATCAATATGGTATAAAAGTGTATCAATTGAGTTTAGAGACTGCATGTGCCCAATTAGGCCAAATGGCTAAAAAAGGGAATTAAATTGGGCCGATTGGTTACAGTTGTCCATATTTTCAAATTGTGGGCCATTTTTTAAAAAATGGCCAGCCCATGTCCTTTTTCCATAAAAAATACTACCAGTATATTTTGTAATATTTATGTTATTTTTTCTTATTGAAAACAAAAACAAATATTTACAATGGCCAGGCCCAAAAGTTCCCTGGCCCAACAACAAAATGAAATATCTCAAACAACAAATCCCTAATCAAATCTATATACACTAGATAGGTATGTCCGTGATTTGCACGAGCCCAATGCGTAATTTTGCTATGAAGCTAATAAAATAATCAAATTGCATATAATTGAATGATAATAAGTTAACTTGAATCGAGAAAAAAGTTTGAACTTAAGCCTAAATTGTTTGGTCATGTAGGAATGGAATAACAGAACATGTGAAATCAAGATTTATTCAAACAAAAATGAAAGAAAATATAGATAAACAGGAACAAAATTTCACACAAAACAAATAAAAATGCTATCCATATTTATTGAATAGAAAAATCAGATCAACTACACATAGTGCAAAACCTTGTTGTATATACAATCAACTGATGTGAAGGACTCGGCAAAGACAATAGGTCTTGAATGGATACTTCCTTTAGATTCTTCAAGGTCGACGCAACTCAAGTCTTTTCCTTCCAATTCTTGCCAGCCTTTGACCATTTGGTTGAGTGAAAAAACTGTAATCGATACCACACTCGTCGTTTGTCTCTTCCTCAAGAGGCTTCAATTTCTCAACAAGGGCGCAAACACGTTCACAACATGGGACATATCGGGCCTTTGGCCAGGCTCTCTTGATGTGCAATGACCAGCAAGTTCCACAACAGTGTAGATGCTATCTAATGTACTCTCCTATTTCACATCCAGAGCTGGATAAATTGCTGCAATAAGTTTCTCTTTAGAGGATTTGATGTTCCATGCAACTAAGTATTGGCTCTAATTTGGTCTGTCCTCATCAAGTGTCATCCATTCAGTTAACAACTCCATTAGGACCACACTAAAACTAAAGACATTAGCTTTTGTGGTGATTTTACCAATAACCGTGAATCAAAACAGCAAGCTAAATGAGTTAGCTTAGCAGATGGGCAAGAAGAATCATCTAAAACACATCAAAATATAATATTAAGCAAATCCTAGTTGTCTAAAAGAATAGTTATTAAAATTGATACTCAAAATCATCTCATCGGTCAACAGTTTATTAGGTGACATAAGATTTAGACAATGACTAAATAGTCTAGATCTTGATCCTGGCATTTTTTTACCATCCTTGTTGTTTATTTGGAATGAGAAATTGAAATAAATCATTATAAGATGTATTAGAACACCAAAATCTTGAATATACTACTGAAATCACCACAATTGTTTGCGTGTAGATTGACAGAAAAAGGAAATGCTTACCAACATATTCTAGTGCTAGATAAATAAAAGTTCCAGCTAGCGTACATCCAGATGCTGAAGCTGGTTCCAACATTCAAACGAGTGAACTTGACACTATATCCTTAGCCTGCAAGTAGTTTTTGGTAATCATCATCATTAGAAACAGCCTTTCTACCTCTTTAGAGGTAGAGGTATGGACTGTGTACATCTTACCCCCCCCCAGACCCCACTAGGTGGGAATACACTGGGTTTGTTATTGTTGTTGTTGTTGTATCATCATTGGAAATACAAATTGATTAAATCCATAACAACCTCAAGCTTTTCCAAGGAGTTCGGAGCAAACTCACTTCTTATAACCTATGAACAGTCGTTTGGCATAATCATCAGCAACATGTTGCTTTGAAGTGCCAGTGACAGCATCATGATACTTAGCAATGGCAAGCGCATCAGCCAACACTTCGGTTGTTGGTCCTCCTGTCTCACTTCTTCCTTTAAAGAATTCTAATTGCCTTGCTGCCTATCACACAAAGAAGCCAAGTGAGAATTGCATATTTAAAATTTTGTAGATGGTGCAGCTTCTTAATTTCAGGAAAATGGAAAAGCAGCATGGCCTACTAAATAATAGCCACTCATCATTCTAACATAGAGTTTGAGAGCAGGCCTACTTGTAATGTATCCAGTCCAATAAGCATTAATACGGTCTGCATACCTGATACAAAATATGCATCAAGCTCTAAATACTGAAATTAAAATGATGATCAAATGCTTGTATAAAAGGACACTCACGGGAAACAGTCATCCGTCTTAAGGGGCCATGACTCATCCATAGTATATTTTGCATCCGTATAAATTGAAGGGCTCAAATATAAAGCATTGGCACGACCATCTTGTGAGAACGTGGTACTTATTAGTTTGACTGTTAACTTAAGGAGTGATAACACATATATGAGGAGAAAGGATTTATATAAAACCTTAGACTGACCAGAAATGTTAGCTATTATTTTCAGGCTCGCTTATTGATTCCAATTCAATAATACATGCATATATAAGAAATACCACATTCCCAAACTTTTATGGTGTCTTCATGTATTGCTAATGAAACATTTTTGAGACAAAGGTAACTTTATATTCACAAAATCATCATCCAACAAAGTGGATGAGATGGGATCTTACACGCCACAAAAAGTATGGGACATATTGCCAATCTTGATTCTCAATCCATAAAGAAATAGTAGTTTTAGGATGTTATACTAAAATTGAAGGAAAATAATCGCGTACATAGTTGTACGTGTTTGATTTCTGAATCACAACAATAATTGTGGAAACTCACTTGGTTTACATAGTGAATGAGCTGGTCTATATTCCAAAACCATGTATGAGAATATTGGTATTTGAAGTCGGTTCCCATGGTCCACATTATATGATTTGTGCGAGTAATATCGGCCTGCCAGGGAAATAACAATAAGTTAAGTGCATGAAACTCCTTGGAGAGAGTCTGGAAACAAGATTGGCAGATTGGCAGATTGGCAGTTTGACATTGAGGAGTAATCTTGCAATCTTCTTAAATCTTTACTGCAAAATTTTTCATTGAAAAAATCTTTATTGAGACCAACAGTCTGATACATAATTCCAATTACTGTTGAGATGGTTGATTTTTTTAATGGAAATATAATAGACATAGTGGAGTGCCAGCCAAGCAGCTGGGTGGCTTGCATAAAATGAGTCTAAAACACAGTAAGATATATTAAGCATGTTATAACATACAAACAACACCATGGTACACTTAACAATCAGTCTTTGACTTTAATTCCCTTACTAAAACTCTGTTGTTATCAAAAAGGATAATTTGCAGACTATTTGGCAGAATTGATTCGACAGTCATACTGACATCTCTATAACAATGGACCGAGAGTGAAACTTACTTGTGCAAAGCCGTAGAAACAAAGGCATTGACCCACTCTTGGACATTGTAGTCAAACAGTAAAACATTATCCTTCGGTCAATAAAGAAACACATCATGTACATACCCTTGCTTAAAAGTTAATAAGCCTACTGTCTTCATTTTTAAAAGATTTACCTGAACAGGAGGAGAATCACCATTCACTTCAAAGTAAAATCCACTGGGAGGTTCATAATTCTGAGGGAATGCACCAGCAAATATCTGATATAAAACAGAAGAATATTCATTTGTAGAATAAAATGTAGAGACCAAAATATTTAAAAGAACATTTTAAAAGTAATGGAATAACATTAAACATGTATTACAACTTATAAAGATTTAAAAGAAAAATGTACTTGCGTGGATGAACTATGACTCTTAGAACCCCTCCAAATAACCTCAAGACTTCTCAATTTTCCTCTTTTCTCTGTCTTGGTAGTCAATGCGTCCAAAGAAAAAACAGTCGAATCCAACCTAAAGCAGTAAAACATATGAGGCCACTATAATTGCATAAATGTGCTTGGATTTTAGCTAAACCATCAGCAGAATGTTTGTAATTGCTCATATTTCAAAGGTGGGTTCACTTCCAATTAATGAACCAGAAAAGAGTTATTATTCAAACTTCCAATTTAAAACAGTTATATAGATTGGCACCTCTTCTCCTAGAAGGTATGCCTGAACAACAGAATGTCCATGGTAACAGAGAGAGCCATTTATGATGGTTGGTTAAAAAAAATCCTCGAACTCCGTGAGAAGAAAAAAAACTCTTGATACCATATAAAGGTTTGAGATGCGGAAGAGAAAGTTGAATGTATTTCACGTACAATAACTTTTTATAGAGTGGATACAGACTATCTGATATGTACAAAAGAAGCAGAAACACCTAAAATAGAGGAAACTATGAGACTCCTATTATAACACATAACTAACCACCGTAAATATATCTTGATAGCTATAATATCTTAAGCTAAAAACAAACTGAGGTGGCATATATTATCTGTTAATAGTTAGTAGTATCAAGATCCCAGAACAATCTTACTAAGTGTTTGAAATTTTCAAAAGCATGAAAGATAAACATTTTATACCTCTAAGCCAATTTTCAGCAACTTCCTCTTGTCCATCTTTTGTAATTAGCTATTTGAAAAGTCCATATCGGTATCTAAGTCCGTAACCCCATGCAGGGTAGTTTAACGTTGCCATTGAGTTCAGAAAGAAAGAAGCAAGTCTTCCTAAACCTCCATTCCCTAAAGCTGCATCTGGTTCCTATCAGTCATTACACTAACCGGCTTAATCTAATTACAATAGACTGCTATACCAAGTACGTCACACATTAATGGTAATTTTTATATCGAACATCAAATGACATAATTACCATGAGATAGATGTAAGTAGAAGGCATACATCCTCTATATGACTAATATAACAATGCCAATAATCTTCTCTTAAGATAGGTATATACAATATTCTGCAATGACCAAGTATTGGGTGCTCCAAAAATAGGTGTTAGCAGCTGAGTTAGCTCCTTCCTTAATACGTACATATATACCTTCTTTTGAAGGGCAACCAATAGTGTCATCATAGAACCAAAATTACTAATATATTAGCAACAATTCACAAAAAAAAGTACAAGAAAACCACATGATATACCGTTGACAACCATCTAAAGCTGTCATATCCTCTACAAGCTCTAGTGAAATTTCTGCAATCATGTTATTTTTTGAATGAGAGAAAGATGAACTTGCACAGTAATCTCTATAAGAGGTGGCAACATAAGAGTCTCTGAATCGATAAGCTGAGATTTAGTTCGTCAGAGCATGAATGACTGTATCACATATTTTAGAATTTTGAATTATTCCTTAGCATGGAAAATGTTTTCGAGCCGGAAGTTTTTGTTGACTAAATACCTTGTCTTCAAATCTGCATAAAACAAATTTTGACTAAAATGATTTTAAATGTTTCCTAGCTTGTGTTTCATACCAAAAGCCTTTAATTATCACTCTGCCAATGGCAAATGATAAAATGACTTTTACAGACACAACTTCGTTTCTTTTTTCCTAACAGGAATTCTACTGCCTTGTGGGTTGGAGGTTGACCAAGTATGACATTGCCACTATTAAGTTGCTTAAAATATACTGGAAGGCTGTTGGGCAGTCATGTCACAAGAGTTTATGGTTCCTCTATGATTTTTGGTGCCTTAGGACTGAAAGTAAAAAAAAGATGTTTTAATAGCTCCTCAACTCTAAACCTAGTAATAACAACATGCTTAGTGTAATCCCATAAAATAGGGTTTGAGAGGGTAGAAAGTACTTAGACATTACCGATTCTGTGTGTAGATCAAGAGGTTGTTTGCTATAGACAAACCAATAAGTCAAAGATAAATGCTTAGTCAACCCTTTTTTATTGGACAAACCTGTCCCCAATTACTAATACTGAAAATTAAAAATGAGGAAAAGATTGAAAAAGAAAGGAGGATGGTAAAGAACAATTAAAAAGACGAACAAAGAATAACCGAAAAGCTTAGGAATGGTAAAAGGTGCATATAGAAACTGAACCCAATAAAAGAGAAGATGCATGTGTGTTTCTTACATAAATGTAGATTATATTCTTGAGTCTAACCATTGTGATCCTCTATTTTCTCCGTCACAAAGTTCTGTTTCACTCAATATCTCTGCCTCTCAATTTTAAACACCAAAAATAAGACATAACATTTGATTGAATAATAAACATGAGTACATGACAAAAATTATTATCAACCTTTTAGTACCTCAAAATATCACCAAAGCAGCTTGTTGGTGTTTCATCCACACTTTTAGTATTATCATACACCCCTTAAGTTTATACTTCACCAAAGACTAGAAATTAATAATTAATATTTTTTAAAGGTAACATATCTATGTTCCTCCCATCTAAGCTATATCCAAGCCTTGGTAAATACATAAGTCGAGAAAGGACTTCGAAATCACACGAACAATATAACAGTTGCAATCAGACATTTTTTTGTTTTATCTTAGACATCTGAATTGCATATTCCTACACTAATTGGTAATTACATAATTTTGTTTTTGAATAATCCAAAAAAATTCTAATAGGTTTGGTTCCCAACATCATTTGAAGCTAAGCATAACTAAGGTTTTGGATTTAGTAGAAAATGTTCTTAGTTCCAATGCCAGCACTCTCTCAATGCATCTATAACGACTATTACTACGCCTCAATCCCCATAAAAAGATATTTTGATACTTTCCTGCACTGTGGATTAGTTGTTAGGGAATTGTATGGTGCGGTTTACTTTTTAACTGTAATACTAAGAGTTTTTTCCTACCACACGTGTATGTTCTCTCATATGGTTTTCAATAATATGTACATTTCTCACACTTGGAAAGTAGTCAATTGAAGAAAATCCCAAGCGGTTTCATATTCAGAATACATAAGCAACTGAAGAAGAACATTGATGCTTTCTACAAGTCATGTTAGGTACCTCTAACTATCTCAAGGTGTCCATGAGCATCTGATGCTTCTGCTTGAGTAGCATCAGTTGATTATACAAAGACGCAAACTCATTCCTCATAATCTGCTCGCTGTCCTGAATAGCAGCCTCACTCACACCCTCCTTCAGCAACTGTTGCCTCAACTTATCTATTGAGATAGCTACATTGTCCATGGGAGTCATTAATTTATTTTTGGATATTCTAGGAAACATATCCTTCATAGCTTACAATGCTTCCATCCATGCTATTCTGTCCTCTCTAGTCTCAGCCCTCAGGTGCAACCTCTTTGTTCCAGTAAAAATAGAAAACCTTCTGTCATCTGATCTACTCTCACTGATGGATGAGACCTAGCAAAGACTACTCAATTTTTAAGAAGCTATGTTATAGCAAAACTAAAGTAAGCAGACCAGAGAAATCTACACATCCAGAATAATTCAGCAGAGATAAAACCGAGGAGCTGCTGTGGTGCCGCATTTTTTAGGGCTGGCCTACCACTTCCCGGCGGTGCCTCCGATGAAAAAAAAGTTAATACATATTTTTTTAAGGTAATATGAATAATAATGACTCTAACAATGGACAATTTGATAATACCATTAGAAGATTAGGATCAAATTCATGTGTAAATTTAACATAAAATTGCAGAATCAATTTTGAAAGTTTTTTTTTTTAAAAGGCACGAAATTAATGTAACATATAGAGATCCAATCCAAAAATTGAAATAAAATCATACCTTAAGATCATGGTACGTGTGCGATAACAATATTCTCGGCTAGTAGTAATGGGAGTCTTCTTCATGACTCCAAAACGCGGAGAAGAAGAATGACAGGTATTTACCACAACATTGTTTAGATCTAATGAAGCAGGTCTTCACCTATCTAGCTTCTTCAATAGAGATCCCGACCCAAACCTCCGGTCTTGACATTCTATTCCAATAAATTTTTCAAACCAAAAACCCACAAAAAGGAACAAAAAATGCTTACACAAAATGTGAGGTGAATTGCTTTGAACTTTGGAAACATTGAGTCTCTAGTACCTTTAAGAGCTTGAGAAAAGGAGTTTCTTGCAGAATCTAACCTTTGTGTCAATCTCGTTGTTATTCTATGCCTTTTGAACTGGAAGACAGTGAATAAGTGTGTGAATATCATATGAATGTTGAAGAATCTTGTGTAGGAAGCCAACTGAAAGAGTTGTATAAAAAAGTCAAAAGAGAGTACATTTTGCTTTTTCCTTTCTGCTAAGGTGACTATTTATGTGTACCGCTGGTACAAACTGTCAAACCAATATTACTGAAAGCATGAGATGAATCCTCCAAAGTATGAGATGAATCCTGCCAAACCAATATTCTTCAACGCAAATGCATTCAACATAGCACTCCAAGACACAACATTTGTCATAGGTATTTCGTCAAATACTTGGTAAGCATCCACAATTCCTTCAAAATTACTATTAAAGGTGATGAAAGAACTACCAACATACACATTTGATAAAAACCCATTAATAATAACCAAACAATGTACTTGAATCCGTACAGTAAAATTCCTTTTCGATGCACATAAACTCATAATATTTGATACTAAACTCACACCAATTTTTGACCCTTCTTTATGAAACTTAAATACCAATGAGATTGAATCACCTTCTGTTGAACACGAAAAAGATGATTTTTTATCAAATGGGTGTTTATAATTATGCTCATAACCTTCCACTGAACACAAAAAAGACTGTTTTTCATCAAATGGGTGTTTGTAATTTTCCTCAGAAGATGTTTCAAGAAACTCCTCAACGAGCTGAAGATAATTTTTCTGGTGATTTTTAGTCATATTTGTCATCTTTGGAGCTAAGATATCAAGAAATCTTTGTCCCTTTAATAGCCTGTTTATCTTGATAAAAAAATAGTAGAAGATTGAGATGAAAATTAAGAGAAAAACTAATCTAAAATTGCAGATTCAAATGAGAAATATTTAAAAAAAAAAAAAAGATAACACATAGAAATCCAAACAAACATGGAAATAAAAACATACATTGATGGATGATTGTCGAACTATGTTGGGACTACAGTGAAGAAGAAGAGAAAGTTCTAATTGTGAGAGGAAGAAGGAGAAAAGAAAGATGTGGAATGTAATGGAAATGAAAGAGGTCGTGGTTTGCTAAAAATAGCATTTTTTCCTTGAATATTGAGCATATTTACATGATTTCCCTTGGTCGTCCAAGGACTATCATTTCTATATAGTAGAAATAATAAAGAAGAAACGAGACAAAGTGCACCTCTTTTTGATAAAAAATCTTATGTATCTTTTTTTTTTTTTTTTTTTGAGAATTTTTTCCTTCATTCTTTTAACTAATCAATTTATTTGTTAATTAAAAAGCTATCATATTTATTACAATAAATACATCTAATGAGTTACAAAAAATAAATCTATTAACATTCTCAACTTAAATTACATGTCTCCTCAACTCCCATCTACTTAATTCATATAGTTAATTAGATATCCTATAAATAACAATCACCTATGAAATTGTTGAATAATAATATACATATTTTCGTCTTATAATATAATTATGATGATTATTAAAATAGTACCTTTTGATGATTATATACATATTTTCGTCTGTTTGTTATCAGAATTGATGGATTAGGCATATACATGAGGAACAAAGCATTAGTATAATCTTTTTATTGATTTAATTTTACAATAGTTAAAGTTTGGTTATATTGGAGTTATTTGTATTTTAATAAAAAAAATTTCTATTCCCACTTCTCTCTGATTGTGATGTGTCAATAAAGTTCAGGTTCAGATAAGATCTCATTATTACGATAAGAAATAGTTGATGAAATATTTTAATAGTAAAAATCTTAGAAATAGTCGTTGAAGTTGATCACGACGATCAATCTTTTACATTTTAGTGATGCCCAAGAAGATATATTATAAATTTTATCAATAAAAAAATATTATATATACCACCTCTGAAGAAGTCGAATCATTTATATATCCTAACAAAAATGCTACTTGCAAGCTAAAACGTTATTTCCCGTAACACTAGTTAAATCATTCTATAAATAATAATTACCTATCAAGTTATTGAATGTTCATTTTCATTTTCTACGTCTTCTTTATTTATTTTTTTCTTCTTCATATTTTTTTTCATTTTCCATTTCATTTTAAAGTTTTAGATGTTTTAACTCATTTAAGCTCTATTAATATTAGTTATAAATAATTTTGAATTTTGTAGGGAAGGTAAATAAGACTATATTATATATTTTTTAATTTTATAAAATGTGAATTAACTTTGCCACTCGAGCACTTGTCTTTCTTTCATTTCTATACATATAAAACCAAAAATTAATTTATTTTTTTTGTTAGTTTCTTCTTTCATTGGTTTAGTTTATAGTAAAAACTGGTAAATTCGGCCGCGTTTCGCACGGTTAAAAATATCTCATAAAATTTACAAACTAAATTTGATATTATATCCAAAAAAAATTAATATTTTATTTAATCCCTAAATTAAATGGATTAGATTTTAAGTTTTAATACATTTTAATACCAACACTCTGTTTTATGTTTTTTTCCCTAAGCTTGCATCACCAAGCTTAGTTATTAGGAAACTAATTCAGCCAAAGACAAAAACAAAGATCCCATAAATTATAATCATCATTTTTTTTTTGTTTGGTGTCAACTCACTTTTTAATCCTTCAATAGTAACATCAATTTCACCTGCAAGTAAAGCCAAGTTCACTTAACAACAACAAAGACACATTAAATTTTCTAGAGATTTTAGTTGGAAGAGAAATTACCTAGTCATAATGGATATACAATCATCCCAAGCTAGTGTCGTGTTAATGAAATTAGTGTCAACTGTCAACCATACCTAAGCATAAAAGGCCTTTAACACCCGAAGGAAATGTTATTATTTTCATGCATATTTATAAAAGGCTTAAGTCATCGTCAGACACCTGAATTTGTCCCAAAAATTTACTTGGACCCCCAACTACGGCCTGTACCTATCAGGCACCTCAACTGCTAAAATTGATATCTATCAAACATAAAATATTAATTTGGGAAGGAGAATGTGTTACATGCTCCTTGAATGCGTGAATCGAAGGAAAAAATAATATTTTACTTTTTTAAATTTTAAAACTTATATTTAAATTATTTTATTAATATAATTTTTAATTATTAAAACTTATTAATTTAAAAAAAAAAAAAAAAAACCTCTTCACAACACCCCACCCCACCCCCACCCCCACCCCCGTTCATTGTCTTCAACCCCCACCGCCATAGCCATGAAACTGAGATTCAGGTCATTGGAAACCAAACAAACCCTCAAAATCGAAGTACTATCTTCTTCTTGTACACTTCAACAACTCAAACATCTCATATCTCAAGCCTTTTTTCCATCTGCATTATCATCAACAACAACAGCTTCTATTCATCTTTCACTTAATAGAAAAGATAAGTTTATCAGAATTCTAAAGAAAAAGAAGAAGAAGAAGAAGCTACGCTTCAATCTATTGGTCATCAAGTAATCTTGTATACTTTACTCGTAATCTCAATGTATTTTTAATCTCAAGTGATGCAATTTTATTCAAATTGAATGAATTTGATATCCAAATTGTTGAAGAATCTAAAAAGGTGGAAGGTATGAACACCCAAATTGCAAAATATGGACATCCAAAGTGCCCAAAAAGTGAAAAAATAGACACCTAAATTGTGCAAGAAGATAAAAAGGTGAAAAATTTAGAACCTCAAATTGTTCAAAAAGTGGATAAAATGGACAACAAAATTGTTCAAAAAGTTGAATTGGTGTTGGTGTTGGTGGAATTTATCATCTCCATCTACTTCTCCATTGAAGAAAATCTACTGTTTTTCTTTCACGTTCATGGTATGTGTGCGTTTTCCTGTGTGTGTATTCTGTGGTGTGTAAGTGTGTGCGTTATTATGTAGAAGAAGAAAAATAGAGATGATGATATGGGTTTGTACATATGTTCTGTTGTGTTTGGAGAGTAAATTGGGGGGGGGGGGGGGGAGAGTTTGTATATGTGGAGAAGAAGGGTTCAACATTTTAAAAAAGAAAGGAATATGTTTAATCCAGGTGGAAAATACTGAATGGACTAATTATCCATGTAAGTGTGCTTAGTAACACGCGCTGATAATGTGATGAAATATGATTGGATAAAAATTCGGGTGGGTTAGGCACCTGATAGGTACAGGCCTTAGTTTAGGGGTCTAAGTGAAGTTTTGAGACAAATTTAGGTGTCTAGCGATGACTTAAGCCTTTATAAAATCTTGAACACCCTTAACTAAATTTCTGATTTTGTCATTACCAACCAACCCCCAAAATAAAGGACTTGAGAAGCACACCATCTCATCAAAATTCTAACTTTATAGCATACAGACAGCTGATAATCTCTGTAAAAGTAAATTATCAACAAAAGCTTTTACATTCAAATAGAAAAAGCAAAAGGATAAAGAAGCACATATATTTTCATCTCCCCAACATCATCTCCGGCAGCTACAATTTCTGAATGAGGAGATAAAATATAAATTTGTCAACTTTTAGAGATTTTTAGACTTTTTATAACTATGGTAACTCCTGATAATGGCTTTTGGACTATACTAATGCATTAAAATGAGAGAAAAAAGTAAAAGAATCTGAGAGAATAAATATTGATTAGAATTTTTACATTCATTGTATTATTCTAACAAATTGGAAGAACTTTAAAACAATTAAATGGCATTCTAATGGTTTCAATAAATACTGAAAGCAATTCAACACGATAATGAATGTTGTGGTAAGAGAATGTAGATGGCCATATTTTACAATTAATTATTTTAATATATCAAACAAATAGAGAAAAATTAAGAAAAATATCAAAAAATTAAGAAAAAAGAAAAATAGAAATGAAGGCCTTAGAAGTATGCCACATCAGCATTCTTATAAGTCCCTTTTATATATCTATCAATCTATTTATCTCTCTATATATATATATAAACATATACATACACACACACACACACACATATATATATATATTAGATTAAAAGAACCTCTATTAAATACTCTAAACATCGTGATCATGGTTGAGCGGCTTACCCCAACCATGTGAGTTCCTGTAAATGGTATTAGAGCCTGGAAACTTTCATAGTAATTAAGTAAGAGATGTGAAATACTCATCATAGGTATAAGGTTTTTATAAAGATGGATATGGGAGAAGTTAGTACTAAAAGTACTAAACTAGAAGAGGTAGACTTACCTCAAAATACAGATCTCTTAAATAAATAGACAATTCCAAAAATCGATATAAAAACTATTTATGATTATGGATTTTTTCATAAATTCAAATATAAATAAATAATAAAAACCACCGAACAATCTATGCTTAAAATGCTGATGAACAAACTATTAAACTTCTTAATAAAAGTGATATTGATATATTTAAAAATCATTATAATTTTATGCATATTGGCTTAGTGCAAATTGCTTTTAAACCCTTAACTTTAAAGGGACTTCCAGAGATCTTTCTAGCTGCACTGCGCGATGCTAGAAATTTAAATTTTAGACAGTCTCTGATGAGATCTATTGAGTCCACTCTTGCATATGGCCCTATATATTTTAATACTCAACCAAATTTACAATTGTCTTTGACGAATCAAAATATTCTTGATGCTTTAACTCTAAATGTAAAAACCCATGGTTATAATTACGCGCCCAGATCTGAACTTATATGTTTATATTATCGTATTTATTACCGCTTATTATCTACAATGAAACCTCGATGTAAATTGGTTGATGATGCTTCTGATTATACCATTCTCATTGAGACAAATTTTGCAAAATTCAGAGTCACTACGAGAAGACCTATCAAATGGGATGAGCTTAATTTCCCAAAAATATGAATTTTAAATTCAGTCATTTCTCCAAATCAACTTGCGGAGGAAGTGACAAATAAAGAGTTAACCCATGTAACTCAAAATACTGATGGGAGAATTTGTCTACAATTTGATGATAATTCTACTGTTTATAACCGAAATTCCTTTTCTATACCTAGAACGTTGCCTGCTATGCATCATATCTCTCCAGTCAAACCTATTTATGGCCTGGCTAGGAGTTGTGCTACATCTTTGCATACTCTAAACACTGCAGATTTGCATGCTCTACCTAAAAATATAGAAAAAATTAAAATCAATCCTAAAACTAATATAGTGCAAGATTTTGATAATGAAAACCCTAATCCCTCCAAAATGGAGTTTGATATTAATTCTTTTTAATCATGATGCCACAACTTATTGATTTTAGTCCTAGTTCACAGGCAAGAAACTATATTAGAAAAGAATTTTTTTGTGAAAAATGGAAAATCTTTAGGACATGGTTTTTTGAAACCTATAGTCCTGATGAATTGAAAAATATCTCTGAAGAATTCTATGAAATGCGTGCATTACATAATAAAATTATTTTTTTTGTGTCATGATTTATGTTTGCATATTTGACTTCCTATGTAAAAATCATTGAAAGATCTTATCAAAATTTTGATGGAACAATTACTCAGGCAATTTACCCTCCTCAATCTTCCTTTAGATTACCTAATAATAGTAGAATGACTTTCTCTGCTTTTCAGAAATTCGTTGATAATGATATTGGAAAAATCACTATTTCTGAAATAAATAATCTTATTGCTCAGAATAACTATTTGAGTTTGTATGTTAAAGTTCTAGGAGAACATATTTCTTCCCTTGATAAAAAACTTGATGAATTAACTGAAATGGTTAAAAAGCTTAAAGATAATATGAAGTTATCTGATATTGCTTCTACTTCAGTAAGCAAGGTAGATTATTTAATATTGTCTAGACCCTGTATTCAGAGACCTCTTGATATTGAAGGATTTGAAAAATCATCTCATATAGAAGAATTGGAAAAAATTTTAGACAAAAAATTCTCACATTTGAATATTAAACCCCTTGATTTCTCTGATGATTTTATCAATAATCTAGAATCTAATTTTGCTGATACTCTCGAATCTACTCCAAATGTGGGAAATGCAATTTCTTACAAGCTCAATAAGCTTAGAGGAATGATTAGAAAACAATCAGGGAAAAGTTATGTTGCTATTCCCTATATGACTACAACTTATTATCCACGACCAACTCCTCAAGATATTCTGATAGATGAAAGGGATTGGAATCAGACTAATACGTCTTATAATGGTGATGCAATATATGAATGGAACATAGATGGATTGTCTGATAGAAAAATCTCTATTCTTGTGCATCGTATGTTAATGTATTCTACCATAGCAAAAGCCACGACATCTGCCAAAAATCGTTCATGACTTAATGATGAAACTATTTGTAAAATGATAGTTGTTGGTTTCACTGTCCAACTTCGTGGTTGGTGGGACTTCTTAACCACAAAAAATAAAAGAAATGCCATTTTTACTGCTAGGAATAACACTCCTCGACAAGATAACTTGGGGAGACCTTTACTTGCGTGTAGAGAAGATGTTGTATATACCTTTATGCTTACCATTATAGAACATTTTGGAGGTAGATTTACCAACCAATATGAAAACATTAGGACACTCCGTAATGGTCTTAGATGTAGAACCTTAGGAGAATTTAGGTGGTATAAGGATACCTTTCTAAGTAGGGTTATGGATTTACCCGAAAGTAAGTATGAACATTGGAAAGCAAAATTCATTAATGGTCTTCCCCCTCTTTTTGCCAAAAGAGTGAGAAAAAAACTTAGGGGATCTTATGGTGAAATAAAATTTGCTGAACAGACTTATGGTCAGCTTATAGCAGCTTGTACTCAGAAAGGCTTAGCATTATGCAACGAGTTGAAATTGGCTAGACAAATTAAGCTTGACAAGATTAGAGAAAAATCTCAACTAGGGAATTTTTGTGAGTAATTTGGTATGGATAAACCAGTTTCTACTAAGACAGGGAATATTCTAAGTCTGATAAACCTTATAGAAAGAAACGCTCTAGACATAGAATTAAAGAAGAGCGCGAAACTAGAAAAAACTATCGTAAGTCTACTAGATTTACGAAGAATAGATCCAAAACAGATTTAGCAAAAATCAAGTGCTATAGATACAACCAATATGGTCATATAGCTCCTAATTGTAAACTCCAAAAACTTAAGACTTTAGGACTCTCTGATGAGGTGCATGATCAAGTTTATGATTTATTATATACTTAAGGTTCTGAATCTAATTATAATTATGATTCTGAATCTGAAAATAATTTTGAATTGCCTAGTTCTGATAGTGAACAAGATGATGCTAATAAATACATTGATTGCAATAATGATAAATGCAATTGTGATGAAATGATGTATAAACTGTAATCACAGTTTGAAGATTTAGACTTAAATGTTTAAACTCTTACTGCTGATAATGTTCTTGAATTATTAAAAGAAATTTCTAATGAAAAGCTTCGTGAAAAAATTATCAATCTTTCTATTAAAAAAATCTGCTGATAGCACTGCCAGTACTTTTAAAATTAATATTAAAAATGCTGATGATGATTATTATATGCCTTATTCTTTATCTGAGGTAAATAAAAGACTCGCTTTGAGTCAAACCCCAGGAAGGGATACAACTTTTGATGATTTAAAAATAGAAGTTGAAAAACTGAAAAAAGACATTATCTCTTTGAAGAAAAATCAAATGATCTCCGATCATAGGATTTTGAAAATTGAAGAAGATATTTTTGATTTTTCCCAAAAACCTATTTCCTCTAAAGGAAAAGAAAAGGAAGTTGTTGAAAATCCTGAAAATTCTGCTATGAATAAAATTATTCAAAAAATTAATTCAAAAAATGATTATTTTCTGGGTATGATGCAACTAGTTACTGCCCATAAATGGTATATAAATTGCACTATTCTGATTAATAAAGAATTTTCTATCACTAATATAGCTATGATCGATAGTGGTGCTGATGTTAGTTGCATTTAGGAAGGATTAATTCCGACCAGATATTTTAAAAAAATTAATCATATAATTAAATTTGCATTTGAGCATAGTCTTGATATTAATTATAAATTACCTAATACCTACATTTGTCGAAACAAGATTTGCATTCCATATTTCTTTTTCTTGGTAAAAAATCAACTTTATCCTCCTATCATTTTAGGAACCCCTTTTATAAATGCTACATATCCTTATACACATATTGATGCAAGTGGTTTTAAAGCTACTTATAAAAATTAGGAAATTTCTTATCCTTTTGTTACTGATCCCATAACAAGAGATCTAAATGCTTTAATAGGAATGAAACAACGACAGATAAATTTCTTACAATTAGAAATAATGAATTTAAATATTCATGATACAATGAAATCTATAAAGGTTCAGAAAAAATGAAAATAGTCTCGGACCAAATGACTGTGGATATTTGTGCTGATCATCCAAATGCTTTCTGGAGTCGTATGAAATATATTGTTTCTCTTCCTTATGAAGAGGGTTCCGGTGAAGATAAAATCCCAACTAAATATCGACCTTGTCATATGAATACAAAATTAGTTGAATTCTATAAAATGGAGATTGACAGTCTCTTACAGAAAGGTCTTATAAAACCTTTCAAATTCTCTTGGTCTTGTACTGCTTTCTATATGAATAATGCTGCTGAAAAAGAATGAAGTATGCCAAGACTTGTTATTAACTATAAACCTCTGAATAAAGTTTTAAAATGAATTAGGTACCCAATACCTAATAAAAAGGACTTGCTTTCTAAATTAATGATGCCAATATATTTTTTAAATTTGACTTAAAATCTAGATATTGGCAAATTCATATTGATAAAGATCACACATATCGAACTGCTTTTAATGTCCCTTTTGGACAATATGAATGGAATGTCATGCCATTTGATTTGAAAAATGCTCCTTCTGAATTTCAGAAAATTATGAATGATATATTTAATCCTCATATGGATTTTATAATTATCTATATTTTATTCTAGTATTCTAAAAAACTCTTAAATTACATTTTAAACATCTAAATATGTTTAAACAAATTTTACTACAAAATGGTTTGGTTATTTCTAAACCAAAAATGAGTTTGTTCCAGAAAAATATTCGTTTTATAGGACATAATATTTGTCAAGGTACAATTGAACCCATACAAAGAGCTATGAATTTTGCTAAAAAATTCCCTGATATTATTACTGGCAAACACAACTGCAAAGATTTCTTGGAAGTCTTAACTATATTTCTCCTTTTTATGAAAACCTTTCTAGGTATTTAGCCCCTTTGTATGATAGGTTGAAAAAGGATTATAAAAAGCCTTGGACTCAAGTCCACACTAATTTGGTAAAACTAATTAAAAAATGAGTTCAAACTCTTCCCTGTTTAACTCTAGCTAATCCTGCTTGGTTTAAAATAATTAAGACCGATGCATCAAATATTGGTTATGGAGGAATACTTAAAAAATTTAATTCCCATACTAAGACTGAATGTTTAGTTAGATTTCATTCTGAAAAATCGACTGAAAGTCAGAAAAAATACGCCACTATGGCCCATGAAATATTAACTATTGTCAAATGTGTTTTAAAATTTCGAGATGATTTATATAATGAAAAGTTTATAGTTAGAACTGATGCTCAATCTATTAAATACATGTTTGATAAATACTTTAAATATGATACTTCTTAATTAATATTTGCAAGGTGGCAAGTCCAGTTAGCTCCTTTTGATTTTGAGATACAATAGAAGAAAGGAAGAGAAAATTCTTTACCTGATTTTCTCTTTAGAGAATATTTAAACAATCAATGAATTTTTACACTTACTATCTCTCTGAAAAAACTTTTATTACTATTATTAAAAGTATTCCTTTAAATGAAGATATTCATTTTATTATCTTAGAAAAAATCATTCGTAATATAATTGAAGAAGACTTAAATCTTCCTAATCTTGAAGATATTCAAGATGAAATTGACTGGGATGATTTTGATACATCATTTGATGCATATTAAACTATTTCATGCAGTATGGGCACTGATCCACCTTGGCAAATGTCCAGTGAAAGAGGAAAAGACGGTAGAAGCCAAAATCAAAACTCCATATATATATGTATATGGATATATATGTATATATATGTGTGTGTGTGTGTGTGTGTGTGTATATATATATACACACACATAAGAACAAGAAATCAATAGGATGACTTTTGGACTTTCTCGGGAAAAGGTGAAGGGGTATGTTAATTGTCCATCACTTTTTTTTAATAACTTTAAAGATAGACATTTACTTCTTCTTTAATTTAATGAGTAAGGGTTGTTAAAAACTTTATTTAAATAAAATAAATGAAGAAATGAGACAAAAAAGGTTAAAAAGTCAGAAAAAAAGATAAATGTTATTTCTGATCTTTGAAAAATGGTGCCACAAATAACTAATAAATAGTAATAATATCTCTACTTTTTATATTTGGTAGCATATTTTTATGTAATATTAAGTAATTTTTTTATATTTTATATTGAAATTTAAAAGTATTATTTCTTGATTACTTATATTTATTGTTGTGGATTGGTAGAAGAAGAGTATGGGATATGATCTTAAAAAGAAAATGAAGAGGTAGGACAGTAGGAAGAGAAAATAAGAAAAAAGAAAAACATTAAATATTAAAAAATATTAAAGAGAGGAAAAAAATAAAATAAGATAAAAAATGCACACTAGATCCTTGTAATTAGATTTGAATTAAATAAACAAATCAAAAAAGTTTGAGTGTCAAATTTTATGCACTAAAATGAGTCGAGCTTTTTTGGAAATTTTCTACTTTCTTTTAAGAAAAATAAAATTATTTTTCACTTTACATTATATTATACAAATTTAAGTAGTTTAGAATATAAAAAATACTTAAGTAATGAAAAATTAAGAAAAATACACGTATAAAATTAAAAGTGAACAATATAATAGATTTAGATAATGTTTGAAAATTAAAAAGAAATCTTAAAGAAACTTCAACACTCGAAATTTAAGTAATTCGTACGAAACGCGAATGAATTCGCTAGTCATTTAAAAAAGTAAAAGAAACTTCTACTCTCTTCATCTTCCTTCTTTCTCACCCAATTTGTTTTGTCCATTGTTGTACTCATGGAGCTTACCATCGGATTAAACAAAGGGAAATTTCAACCATCAATTTCTATACCGCCTCAGCTAAGTCATGTTTCTTATATTTTTAATCTTTTCCTTAAATCATTGAATTGAGCTTCAATCGAAGCTAATCCCACTACTTAATCTAAGAAATTGATTCAAGAAGAGTATAGAAACTAAATTTTAACTCATGGAATTGTGGAGCAGAGATATATCACCCCCAATCAGGAGCTTCCAATATATATACGAACATACCATTATTTGAATACTCTAATCAGTCAATACCACAAGTTTTCACCGGGTGTAGATCTTCGTATTCAAGGAAATCACTTTCAACAAAGGTATAGTAAACTCTATGGTTGCTCCTAATATCAATGATTATTGTCAACCTTCTCATAAGGTGTTTGTTCATAATGTTCACCGTCTCTCTTAAATAGACAACCTTGTGTGATTATTCTTCGAACCCAACCTTATTGCCACAGGTAATTTTTAATCTCATTTTTTTCTTATTACTCTTTTATCTACACCATAAACTGATAGATTGAGTTTAAAAAAAATAATATCATCACCAAATATAGGATCAGATTTAAGAGAAACAAGGAAGAATAACATTAACTTTTTGACTTATGCTTCAAGGCTTTCACCATCAACATTACAACTACCTTTAAATTGAGTTGTACATATCTTTTAATCAAGTTTATCCCTCTTTTTTATCTTAAAGCTTATGTTAATATTTAGAGTAACCTGTGCATGATAAATGTTTTCTTGTCTTGCTGTCACGGGTCGTGAATTGTCTTTTTGATGTTTGGTATTCCTATCTTATCTAAAATTATAATTTTTCTGCTCTTGATGGAAAATTTTCAAAATTATTGAGCTGAAAATCACCTGCAAAATCAAAATTTAGATTGGTAGAAAGATCAGCAAGAGTATTATCTTTTCAAAAGAAATGTATTACACTTACTGATATGTCACTCACTAGGACTCTAATGGAGTTGACCACCATTATCATACTCTATGGGACATCACATTTCCCTTTTATGATTTGCACCATAGCCTAAGAGTAAGTTTTCACAATAATTTGTTATATGAAATTCATCCTACAGAAGATTAGACACTATTTAATAGGTATAACTTCTACCACCAAAATAGTGGTATCTTGAATTCTAGGCCTTTTGCAACCACCAAATCACCTTACCAAGTTTTAATGCAGAATGCAACAGAACTAGGGCTTGAATTCTCCTTTGAAGCACAGTTAGTATTTTATTTTAGCCACTCATTAGTAGGGAGTAGACATTTACTACTTTAAATAACGAGTTACTTCTATATCTATAATGATTTTAATCCAACCTTGTCTTGGAGTGTCCATTTTGAAACTGCACTTGATGTATTTGACAACAGTAGCATTCACTTTCCAGAATATCTTCCTCTTATGATAAATGCTTCCATGTAGTATAGTGTTTATTTTTTTCTACAAGAATCAAATAGACAGTACAAAAACAACATTAAAAACAAATTTCATTCTACAATTGCTTTAATATTTTATCCATAATCTCACACTTTATTTTAAATTGAGCCTTTAATCAATAATACTATCTGCACCATCGTAATGAGTCAATATTTTATCAGTAACCTCACTTTTTTAAAAAAGATGATTTATTGTTTTTCTCTCAAGATTGCTACAACTTCCACAAACTTTAGAAACATCAAAATTCCATACATGCATTTGGGCAACTACTGGAACAAACCCTAGCCATGGACTTCAAATAAGAAAAGAATACTTAAAAAGGCAACCTCTTGTACTAAATAGACCTTATGCCTTCATTAACATCAATTCTCCATCTTAGTAGGCACTCTTTATGGTAAATTTACTATTATTATTCTTGGTCCACCGAGGTCTATCCATCATATTTTTATAAAGTATAGGCCCGCATTGCTCCTGACATATTTCATGACATAATTTGGGACTACATCCTGTTTTTTCCTATAATTCCACCCTTTTACATTGAGAAATTCACCCATATCCTTCAAAGGATAGAAAGATTGAACATCAATTGAATGCATATATAATGGACTAGTGCTAGTCCAATTTTCATACTATATAGTAGAAGTACCACTTCTTGGTTTCCACCGGGATTGTTAATTTTTTTTTTTTCAGCATAGCTTTCCACATTTGAGAACCTTTCATTCATTGTACCAAAGTTGAAATTTATTTCTTCTAATATCTGTTCCAAAGAAAATTGATCCAGAAATTATTCTGTGTCCTGAATCTCTACCACAAAATAGCATGTATTGCTTGTGGTACATCTTCAATGAATCTAACTCCTAAAACCCCTTATTCTTTGGACAGACACACCTTGTCCCAAGCATACCAGTGTTTCTTCTACCTGATTTTTTATTTTGCCAAAAGAATATTGCAAAAATTATTTGTATATTTTTGATAATAATTTTAGGAGGAACAATTACTGATAGAATATATATATATATGGGTATGCTCTAGAGAATTTTTTTTAACAATACTAACTTTCCGTCATAAGACAGTAACCTATTCTTCAATTTTTGTAATTTGTCCTTATTTGTCCATCAAATCTACAAAGTATTCCTTCTTCTTTGAGTGTAAACTGAGACAACCAAGGTATTTTAGAGGAAATGAACTAATGAACATCCCTATAATTTGTTCCACCTGCTGGAACACACTCCTAAGGACATTTTGGTGATATAAAAGATAATTTTATCCTTGTTCACCTTCTGTCCAGATTTTTGCTCATACTGTTAAAAATTAACATAATTTTTTCAATAAAATAATTATTAGATGATGAGAAAATGATAGTATCACCAACATATGTCAAGAGGCTCATATTTGAACTCCACTTGGGCATACCATACTGCATAAAAGACTCATCCCCAAATAAGTGATTAAGAGTCCTTGTCATAATCTCAGCATATAAGATAAAGAGAGAAAGAGACAAAAGGTCTCCTTGGTTCACTCCCTAGTAGAGTGGAAAAAACTTACTAATTGCCCATTTAATAACATTGAATAGTAGTTATTAAATATTAGTATCCTAATTACATCCACAACCCTATGAGAGAAACCCATTTTTCTGAGAATTTTCATTAAGAAGTACCAAGAGATTCTATCATAAGCCTTAGCCATGTCCAGTTTTATTACTACATTGGAAGGTTTTTCTCATTTTTCTGTATCAGTAACCAACTCATGTGTTAGTAACACAATTTTAACAATACTTCTCCATTTAACAAAATCTGATTTATTAAAGAAAATCAGTCTAGAAAGAATTTTCTCTAATATAACATAAATAATTCTTGAAATAATCTTATTCAAAATATTACTTAAACCAATGGGTCTCAAGTATGGAGAATATTGTGCAATATCTTTTTAGGAATGAGAACAAAGTTAGTATTAATAATAGATTTTGGGAGGATATTACATAAAAAAAATCCAGCACCAATCTAATAACATCCAAACTTACTATATTCCACCAAGATTGGTAAGAACTCCCAAAAAGACCGTTAGAACCATAAGTACTGAGTCTATTCAAGATAAAGACAATTTTTTAATCTATTATTCATTAGGGGTGGCCCCTAAAACATCATTATCCTCTTCTGTGACCAACATTGGGATGTGATCAAGAAGAGAATACCTAGTGGCATCTCTTCTTAGGTGAACTGCTTCTGATAAAAATTAATGGGTTTCATTGGCAATTTGATCTTCCTGTTCTAACCAACGACAAGGACCATTCAGAATTCTAGTCACCTTTAGACTATTTCTCTATCATTCAACACGACTGTGGAAGAATCTTATATTTATATCACCATTTTCAAATCAATTATAACCTGCCTTTTGTTGTCAAAAACTCTCTTCTAAGTGAAGATTTCTAGTGTATTCAGTGTTGGCCTTTTGCATTCAAGAGTTCTTATGCATTTTAACTCCCCTTTGAAATCCCAAAATATGGATAAATTTTTTGCTCTACCATATCTTTTGTTGATCTTCAAATAACTTCTTCTTAATCTTGATTATCTCTTGTCAAATAAGTAATTTCCTGGAAAATATTCTCATATGCTTGCCTACTCCACAAAGTCAGAGCCTTTTAAACCTGCTTAATCTTTCTTTTGAAATCCAAAATTGGATTTTTTGTCAAATTAGTACCCCAGTTTTTTCTTACCACCTATTTAAACTCTACATGTCCAGTCAAAAATTTTAGAAATATGAAAGATCTTTGAACTCTGTTTTCCTTATTCTCATAATTCAGCAATAAAAGAGCCCGATTTGACTAATCTTTGGATTAATGTTAAACCTCTGCATGGGTAAACAGACCTTGAAAATTTGAGTTAGTAAAATTTCTATCAAGCCTCTCAGATATACAATAATCTCCTATTTTTTCATTCCACCTTGTAAAAGGGCTACTCTTATACTGTACTCATGCTAAATCATATGATTCAACACAATTTTAAAAATTTTCTACATCTTCGTCTAAAATTGGTATCACACCAATCTTTTTCCCCATTTAAGACAACATTAAAATAACCTCTATAATTCAAGGTCTATTAAGGCCATTGGATATAGAGTAAATAATATCCCACAACTTCAATCTCTCGCTTCTAACACTTTGCGTAAACAACTATCACCATGAATGAATTACTAATGGATTGATCACTCAAAAATATGGAAAGCCATTGTTCTGTATCACTAACAATTGCATCACTAAAATCATGGTTAACAAAGAACCTAAATTTTTCATTATAGTTATTAAAAATTATTGGCATCTAAAATTCTATTTTTATATCTATTGATAGTACTGATGTACTGAAAAGGCTTTAATAAACCTACGAATGCAAGCTTATAAAACTTATGTAGCTTCTGAATTTTCTGAAAAACCTTTTGTGACTTTACAAGCTTGATATTTTATATAGTATTCTTCATTATCATTTTGCTGTTTGACTCATTTCATTTCTCTTTGTTTGGTTTCTGGTAGGTTGTGCAACCTCCCATTACTCTACTCCACTTCTTACAGATTTGACTGTCTTGATTGCCCTTGGGGATAAATCAACATTCCAAAGTATCTTATCTTCAAATTGATCTGATTTCTCTCCATGACCTTTTAACTGTTCATGAACCCCACCTCTTTAAGATTATCAGTCAGAATACTGTGTAACATACAATTAGGAGACTCAATTGTACCACTTCAGATTGGATTTTCATCAATAGCTAAAGGGGCGTCCACAATAGCCAATTTATTATTCCTTGTAGCTATGAAATTATCTTCTTTGTCCCATATCTGCTTCATACCATCCTTTTCATTATTGATTAATGATGTTGTGACTTTCTCATGATGATTTATATTTTTTTATCCTTGTAGGTTCGAAATGTTCTTCACTAGCTCCACTTTAAGAATTATATTATATATTTAGCAAGGTATCATCCCTTTTTACTACCTCTAATGATTGTTTATCATTTGGGATAGTGCTCTTATCAGACTCCACTTCTTTTTGCATACCAGGACTATCATGCATATCGACTGAGAGCTGAATTTATTTTTTGAACATTTTTCTACATCATCACTTGTAGAAGTATCTCCACTATTTAAAAAGGTAACATCTTTCTTTTCTGCTTTCGACTGTTGTTTATCATTTGTATTAATACTCCCTTTGTCTCCACTTTTTATATTTCTATGAGAATTACATGATTTTATATCTATGGAGCTAACCTAAACTCTATTCCATGTAATGACATGGTGATCCAATCCTTTATGGATTGATTTTCCCCCTTCCCATGCATATCTTTCATTTGTTTCTTATTCTTTATTCTTTGATGTAATAACATAATTTGTTGTTACTGTGTTCTTCTCTCCTTTTTATCAAAGTTGTAAATGAATTGGTATAAGAACTCCCTTTATCTAGGATTGATGCCTTTTTATTAGGGTACTCTTTATTAATGAATCTTCTCCTTATAGGATTCCACTGTCGATTTGAATCATATTTTTTTTTCCAATTGACCTGTTGAAGGTCCAGCTGCTACCTATCCGTGTTGAGAGTTGTTCCTTCTTAATTTTCTCTTGTTGTTATTTCTTTAGTTAAGGGTGTATGACCCTATAGTCCTATTTATTATGCCCTTATAGAATATACCTTTTTGCAATAATCTTCACCTATTATATTCTTTATTTCATTGTGTTAAAATTGACAATCTCCTATCAACACACTTAGGAAAGTCGGATACAGTATTATTGAGGTCTAACATACACTCAAGTGCACGCAATCGTACAATTAATATAGTGACTAAGATAGTCGGATATCGTACCCACGAGGGCTATGTACTAGAAATTCAACCAACTTTAGTTTTTGACAGAAATGTATCAAGTGTTTCAATGTCCCAGGATGATTGTGAAGTTTCAAGTAAAAGTATAATTAATAAATAACAATATGTGATAATATCAATGTAAGAAGGGGCTTTAATAATACTAGTGAGAATCCCAGGGTTGAAACACTTTTGACATTCTTACAAATCTCCATTCTTATTGTAATTTAGTTGATTATCTGGTTATTGATTCGCAGAGTTTAGAATATGATTATGGTCTCTCGATCCTCTAATTTTCTACCTAACTGGACATTACAACTAAATCATTGAGCATGTATGCAATAATTCAATTAGATTCATTAAGCTATGATCCTGCAAGTGAACCAAACAAGGCTTCTAGGTATACCTCTATCCTAGACGCCAATTCAAATTCCTTATTTCATAAAAGAATAAGAACCTTGCTACTTAAACTCTTTGTTCTAACCTATGATCCTCCTCTTGAATTCACAAGGAAACATAGGTGTATTTTAATGGTGGCCAATCACCAAAATAGTAAGCACAAAAGATTAAGAATAGCCCATATGCTAATTCAATAATAAAATACGATAAAGAATATCAAAATGTAATCATGTTTATGGCTTCAACCCCAGAACAAGGGTGTTTGTCAACTTATATTTGAATTTAACATAAAAAATAAATAATTAATTATACCGCAAAGTAATCTTCAAATAATGAAGTTCAAAGAACCCTAAGAGAAGTAGAAAGTCTTTTTGCGCCTGCCGTACATTTCCAAAGTAGCCTCAATTGTATTTAAGTGTTCCTTTTATAGTAGGATGATTTTAACCTAGTGGGGATCCAACTTCATGCTGCGTGGGTAAATCCAAGAAATAAGGTGCACGTTGCATGGGTCAATCTGGGGGAATAAGGTGCTCACCCAATTGATCATTCCATAGGAATGGGGTCTGTGCCGCGAGCCAATCGTGGATCCTCACTAGAATTCCACTATAGTCCGAAAATACACTAGGCGACGCAAGGGTAACTCCATGAGAATGGCCTCTGCACTGCGTGGTTCATTCCCTCTCAGCTTATTGCTTGTTTACTTGCTTCCGCCTTCAAATGCATGGTTATAGAGCTCAATACACTTCTTGTCATGACTCGAAAATCAATCCCACAGCTTCAATCATCACTCGCTTCCCATCATGCATCCAATTGCGTCTAATTTAATCAAAAATCCATCCTGCATCACTAATCATATCCATTAGCTAAATCATGGAATTACACATCAAACACAGTAAGAATAACATATCTTAGCTCGTAAAACAAGTCCTATTATGGGTGAATATTGTTGCTTGGACATATAAATATGCCCAAGATCACCACCCCACACTTAGAACATTGTTCGTCCTTGAGCAACTTCAAGCAACACTATTCCAAGTTAAGGAAAAATACTTATGTTGGGAACTTATAAACCAAACAATGACTTTTAGCCAAAACATGTCAATTCACCTCTATAAATATGGGATTATTCATTTCAAACATCCTTACCTCAAAATTGCACTTCAAATTTGTTGGCAAACTCATTCAATTTACTTGATCAAGAATATTATAAGTCACCTGACTATCATCCACACGTACCCTTTCACAAAGAAAGTTTCCTATATTCACTCCATAATCTTACAATATACAACAAAATGGGAATATCAAAAATAAATCACTCACTCTCAACAAAGAATTCATACATGATAGACAATGAACCATAAGCTTGCCCTTAGTATACTACTCCACTAATAGTCAAATATTAGGATGAAGGATCAACTAGGTCTTTCATGGTTGTAATGTAGGCTAAGGAATGGGTAGGAACTATTTGGGAAATAGTGGCTAGTCTCCCTAAGAACTTTAGTACATCACATAAACATTTAAATCATCAAATTAACAATCAAATTCTTTCCTCACAACCATCCCTTCTTCTCTTACTTTAGCCCTATCTTTTAGACTTATTACACACACTATGGTGAGAGTGTTATCTAGTCTCCACTTTTTTTATTCCTTTTCTTTTATTCATTTCATACTCTCAACCACCACAGATATCAACGTCTTATCTCAATAGCAATATCTTAAGGGATTCAATTTCACGATAATCCTTATTCAAATTTCTACTCCTTAACTCTATTAATTTTAACTAAAGCACTTAGGAATTTTTTGGATCAAATTACGGTTAAAGAACAAAAGGACAATAGGCTACTTATAAGGCTAACAAAGAAATTAATCTATTGGTTCAACGAGTCTAACTAGGAGTATGCACAAGGGTAGGTAAACGAGGTCTAAAAATTTGTCTATCAAAAAATGGACACATCATTTCCCAAATCCAACATCCCTTATCTTACTTCGTAAATACACTGAGAAATTTCTAGACATCACTGTGCATGTAGAATAACTAATCACCTCTCTCACTCTTTGTACATGCTAGATTTAAGTCGGATCCCTATTGGTTTCCGATCTCACACTTTTCAAATTCAAATTGAAGCCAACAAACCAAAAATTACACCTATTGAGATTAAGTGCCTAAAACTAGCTCCCTTTTTAATTTATGACATGCTTTTATTTTAAAACAAGTATGTTCCATGTCAAGCAACAACATAGCCAAACACAAAGCATTTCTCCTTAAAGTTGTGATTTGGTTCTTATCACTTCTTATTTGGTTCTTATCATATCTTAATTTCCTACGACTAACTCCACTTAAGACGGTTGTATCCATCCATCGTAGGGGAGGGCACCTAACTATGATGACTTATCAAGAATTCCCTTGAGGGTAAAAACAAAAATTTGACTCATAATTTTAAACAAAAGTGACTACTAAGCAACATAACTAATAAGTAAACTACTACTAAGTAAATTTCATCAATACTATTTATTACAGATCATATAGTTCCGCATAGTTAGAATGAATGAATCCAACACATGAAAAGAAAAATAAAACAATGTCCAACAAAATAAAACAATAAGAGTATTAGGAATAAGATACCAACACCCTACACTTAAAACAAAACACTATCGCAGTGCTTGCAAAACAAACCACGTATGAGGTGGGGAGCATATCCTTGGTTATATCTAGTCCATGTCATCATCAAAATCTGGACCATAGACCTTAACTCTCAAATCTGGGTCATCAATGCCATCTTTCATATCTGAATCCAAATCTGAATCATGTAGCCGATGCTCCTCGTCAGTAGGCACGTCATCGTCTATCAGCTCTATAAAGTCTGGACCAATCCACAACATAGTCCTAGAATGAAGACCAAGAGTATAGTCAATCTCAAAATCTCGAATCTCCTATGGTGTAGCTGGGCATTCCCCTATCCTCAACTACGGTAGCTGCAACCCATACATCCGGGCTGTGATCACGTCATTTTGAGCTTGATGCTTGGTCATAGTCAATATTGGACCATGATTCCCAGTAACCCCCTTAGTATGGGATATATCTACCGGAAGAGTATCCGCTGTCGGCCTATAATCAAGGTCTTCCTTCTCTACATCAAGATCCCTCAAAAATCGCATCAGTAAACTACAAAATACATACCTATGCTCCGCATGGAATCTCTCCTTCCTCATAGCCGAAAATATGAAAACACCTACATTCATATCAATATCATCACACATTAAGGCATAAATAAGACATACCCTATTGTGTGTCACCTCAATCATATGTGTGTCCCATGTATGAGACAAGTGTAGATAATCTTTGCCCACATGCGGGCCTCCCTATTCATCTGATTATAGGGCATTGTAAGGTGAATGTCGTTCCCTTTATGATGTATCCATTTGGCTGTAGAGTGATTCTTGCATATAGATGGAGAATTTCTGCATAAGGTGGTTTGATTTTCATCTACTTCAGAGGCTCAACATCTACCTCTGGTGTACCTAGAAGGACATTCAAGGAATGAGTAATGAAAGTGGCCACCTGACCTCGTATCTTGACCTTTGAGTCCCAGTATGCACAAAACTCCCTAAAAGGGCTCTAGTTGTACTTATGGGGCTGCTCAAGCAAGAAGTCCATATGCTGGAGAACTCTCTCAATAAGCTGGCTCGATTAATGAATTGATCTACAAAATACTTAGACTCATTGTGCTTTGCTTACCAATTCTTTTTAGCCTCTACAACCCCTCTAGTGATGTACCTCCTAGCTTGACCGTGTGGGATAGCTGAAGGTTGAGAACCACGACCAGTTTGCCTATTCTATTTGCGTGCTAGCTTAGAAGGTCTAGCCAAGGTCTTACCTTTTTGCTGACAACTAGACATATCACCTGTTAATCACAACATTCAGTAAACACATCAAACAATGCACCCATTTTGAACTAGCAAACACTAAGTATGAGGAAGTATGGAAGACACCCTATACTTAGTTGCTAGTACAGGTGCGTAAGTATGAGAACTAGGGTAGTTAGACTTCCCCTATCAAATATAAATTTTGCATAGGCATAAATCCTCAAATATTAAGCAATCATTAATTCAAACTGTAATTCAATCTTATGGCATTGATAATCTAAATAACAACTTTAGGTGTACCTATTTCATTATCTCAACAAAACCACACCAACATGTACTCATACATATTTCCAATTTAACACTTTTACACACGTTCATTCACAATGTCAAGATAAACTCAAGGTAAATGTCACACGTATCAGAATTTTGTATCAACCACTAAGTATGTGGAGGTTTACAAAGCACCCAACAATTAGTTTCTCTCATGGCAGCATAACTTAACAACCCCAACGTACCTAGACTTCCTTTGTCCACAACGTACACCCTATATGCTAAATTAAGTGCCACTACTAAACTCACACCTTCACTACACATTTTTCAATCATGCAAGCTGCCCACATGTGCTATATTCCACTAACAACTCATGGCATTAATCTATCTCCATAACAACGGAACAAGCAAAACACATGTAGTATCATAACGATTTTACAAAGCACAAATATTCTCTCTGAACTCAAAATATCTTACTAATTATTAATAAAAGCAATGTATACTTCAATTATGCCTAAAATCAATTCACTTCTTGCACTCAAATAAATTAAAGGAATAAGAATATGAGAACTTACCTTAGTTGTCTTAAAGAAGATAGGTAAAAGGCTTTTTGTTGTTTGATTGAAAATAACACAAAATAGAAGAGAGTATTTAGCTTAGAGAATGGGGGGTAGCGCGCCTAGGGTTCCTATGGGAGAATGGAAAGTTGGAAATAAGGAAGTTTTTTTTAAAGGGCAAGGAAGATAAGGGAACCAGTTGTGAGATTTTACCCTTGGTTGATGCGGATTCTGCATCATGGGGAATAACACATGGGCTAGCCTCCACATCGCCCAACTTATTTCATGGAAATGGCCCTCGAGCCATAGAACTTATTTCACAGGAGTGTGCCTCGCATCATGGGCTCATCGTGTAGAGCCACTGGAAATTGCATTTTTTGCCAATGATATTTGCATTTTGGGGGGATATTTTATTCCCCCTTTTATTTTTCACCTCGTATCTCTCCATAATGCGTATTTTACTTACTTGAAAGATTTTCTTTGACACAGTCTCAGTTACTTCCCATTTTCCTTCATGCCACCAAATTTCTCACACCTTCACACTAAACAAAAAGAAAAAAGATAGAGTAAGAAAAAGTGGGTTGCCTCCCACTCAGCGCCTTAGTTTTGACCGTGCCACGACGTATATTTTTGTATTTTCATATTTTTCTATTTTTTTATTTATTTTAACAACTAATAAATAAACTACACTATTACATTACATTCGTTGGTTGCCTCCTACACAACACCTTAGTTAACGTTGTGGCACAACCCAATTCAACTTTATTCATCTGCAAAGGTGATGGACGTATTGTGCTAATCATTATGGTCATCCCAATAATGCTTCACTGTCTATCCATTCACCAAGAATTTTTCACTCTTTTCCTTGGTCCACAGTTCAACAGCTCTATGTGGAGTCATTCTCATAATTTTAAATGGACCAGACCACTTGGGACCTCGGCTTACCTAGAAACAACCTTAATCTAGCATTGAACAACAATACAAGCTATCAGGAACAAAAACTCATTTTAGAATATGCTTATCATATCATCTTTTGGTCTTTTATTTATACAATTTCGTATTCTCATAGGAATGTAAGCAGAACTCATCAAGCTCATTCAATTGTAACAATTTTTTTTCTCCGGTAGCCTTCATATCAAGATTCAATTTCTTCACATCCCAATAAGCCTGATGATCAAGCCCCACAAGCAAGTGACAATCCTTACCATAAACCACGCGATAAGGAGAGGTCCCAATGGGTATCTTATAGGTTGTCCTATATGCCCATAGGGCATCATCCAATTATTTTTACCAATCCTATGCTGTCTATTTACCTTCTTCTGCAGAATCTACTTAATCTCTTGATTAGACACATCCACTTGTCCACTACCCTGCGGGTGATACACCGTGACAACTTTATGCCTAACACCATATTTAGACAATAGATTTTTAAAGAAAGTGTCCACAAAGTGCGTACCTCCATAACTGATAATTGCTCTAGGTATGCTAAAACGAGAGAAAATATGCTTTTTTGTCAAACTTCATAACTACTCTCGCATCATTTGTGGGGAAGGAAACAACTTCAATCCATTTAGACACATAATCAATAACCACCAAATGAAAAAATTACCATAAGATAGGGGAAATGGACCCATAAAATCTATACCCCAAACATCGAATAACTCAACCTCTAGAATATTGTTTAGGGGCATCTCATGATGCCATGATATTATGCCCAACCTCTGACATTGGTCATATCCCCTTACAAAATAAAATGCATATTTGAACAATGTTGGCCAAAAGAATCCTGACTATAACACATTTTTAGTTGTCTCGCCCCCGTATGGCCCTCATAAGGAGATCAATGACAATTTTGCAACACTTGTTTAGATTCAACTTCGGAAACACATCTGCGCACAATCCATCTACACCTTGTTTAAAGTGATAGGGTTCATCATATACATATACATGAGAATTATGTAACAACTTCTTCCTCCATTAATTAGTAGCTTTGGGAGGGTAAACACAACTTACTACCAAATTCATAATATCTGCCTACTAAGGAATATGAAACACATCTAATGCCAATAATTTCTCTTCAGAAAACTCTTTTTGGATGCCAAGTGTATCATCAGTAATGTGATCATGACTCTCAATCCTTGACAGATGATCTGCCACTTTATTTTCAACTCCCTTTCTATCACGAACTTCTAGATCAAATTGTTGAAGAAAGAGTATCCACTCAATCAACCAAGACTTTGTATCTTTTTTGTTAAACAAATACTGGATAGCTGCATGGTTCATATACGATTAATTTTGTACCCACCAAATAAGATTTGAATTTATAAAATGCAAAATAAATGCTAACATCTCATTCTCTGTGATAGTGTAATTCACCTGAGCTGCATCTAGACTTTACTTACATAGTAAATAAAGTAAAATACCTTGTCTTTTCTCTGCCCTAACACTACGCCCACAACCAAATCACTGACATCATACATTAACTCAAATGATAATGCCAGTTAGGAGAAATAAAGATGGGTGCGTCTATCAAGCTTTTTCTCAGACCCTCAAATGCTTGCAGACATTTAGTCCCAAAATCAAACTTAGCCTATTTTTCCAACAACTTGCACATTGGACTTGCGATCTTTGAAAAAGTCTTTGATAAAGCGCCTATAAAATCCCACATGCCCAAGAAAGCTTCTCACTCTTTTCACTGAAACAGGATGAGGTAGCTTTTTAATGACTTCAACTTTTGCTCTATCTACTTTAAGTACTTTGTGTGACACCTTATGACCAAGGTAATTCCTTCCTTGACCAAAACGTTGCACTTTTCCCAGTTCAGTACAAGATGTGTCTCTCACAATGAGCTAAGACTCGATCTAGATTCTGCAAGCAAATATCAAACGTGTTACCATAGATAGAAAATTCATCCCTAAATACCTCTAAAAATTCTTCCACCATATCATAGAAGATAGCCATCATGTATCTCTAGAGCGTTGCTAGAAAATTGTAAGGGCTAAAAGGCATGTGCCTGAATACGTACATGCTATATGGATAGGTAAATGTGGTCTTTTCCTAATCTTTTGGTGGTATTGTGATTTAATTATACCATGAATAGCCATCTATAAAGCAATAGTATTCCTTCCCTGCCAACCTATCCAACATTTGATCGATGAATAAAATGGGATAGTGATCTTTCCTGGTAGCATCATTCAATTTTCTGTAATCTATGCAGATCCTCCATCCAGTAACCATGCGGGTTGGAATTAGATCATTATCTTTATTAGTCACAACGATCATCCCTTTTTTCTGTAGGACACAATGCACTTGGCTAACCTATTTGCTATTAGATTTGGGATAGACTATCCTAGTATCAATCCACTTTATTATTTATTTTCTAACCACTTCTTTCATCATCAGATTCAATCTTCACTGAAGTTGCACACTCGCTTTGTATCTCTCTTCCATATATATTTTGAACATACAGAAGGCTAGATTGATTCTTTTGATGTTTGACATATACTATCCAATTGCTTTCTTCCTTTTTTTTAACACCATTAATGCCTCTCTCACCTATACATCAGATAAGCCTGTAGAAAAATTCACCGGTAAAGCGTTATCCTCACCAAGGAAAACATATTTTAAATGAGAAGAAAGAGCCTCAAGCTCTAGTTTAGGGGATTCATCAACAAACGCCTTTGGATATGGTCCAATTGGTCTATTCAATGGTTCAAACTTAGTAACTCTAGTTTCAATCAATGCCGAATCCATAATTTACTCTATTTCAAGTACCTCAACATCACCATAGAGATCAAACCCCATCAAAGCTTGCCCAAGTGGGTCATTAAATAATAAATGGTGGATCTTAGACTCAAGATCTACAACAGTTATAGTAGATAATTCTTCATATAAAGTAGGAAACTTCATTGCCTTGTACACATCGAAGACCTTGACCTTGTCATGAGATCTCATGGTCATCTTCTCTGTAGCTACATCAATAAGAGATTGCCCAATTGCTAAGAATGGACGTCCCAAAATAAATAAAACGTCTGGGTCAGCATTAAAGTTAAGAATAACAAAATCCGCTCGGAAAATAAATGATCACACATGCACCAATACATCTTCAATGATCCCATCAGGCCTAGCAAGGGACCTGTCAGCTAACTGCAAGAAAATAGTCATGGGTTTAGGACTTCTAAGACCCATCTTTTTGTACCAAGATATGGGCTTTAGATTGATGCTTTCTCCTAAATAACATAAACCTCTGGCACTAATGGATTGTATGATGGTGATCTACAAAGTAAAACTACTTGGATCTTTTAGCTTCGAGGGAAATTTATTTTGAATCTTGCATGTGCACTCCTCAGTAAGTGCTACTGTGGCATGTTCTGTCAAACGGTTCTTGTTTTCCACTATGTCTTTCACATACTTTGCATTCTTTGAAAAACTACAAAATATCAACAAGAGGGAGATTGACATGAACCTTCTTCAAAAGCTCTAAAAACTTCTTATAACTAGTCTTGTCTTGGTGCTTGCTAAGCCTTTGAGGAAAGGTGGAGGTAGAGTCTTCTTCTCTAGCTTGGTCTCATTACTTGCAGCTTTTTCTTTAACCACATTCTTTTCATTCTTTTTAGTATCACCATCAGTAGCCTTGGTATTTACTTTTTTAGGTTCCAAATTCTTTAGCTGCAAACCTCTCATAGTAGTAACTACATTTACCTATTTTGGATTTGCCTCAGTATCACTAGGTAGACCTCTCTAAGGTTTAGTGTTTTGCGCTCCTGCACTCTGACCAAGTTGTATCTCTAAATTCTTTGTAATCAACTGTTGAATCTTCATATCTACTACAACTGCACTTGATTAGCTATAAATTTTTTCAACAACTCTTCTATATTGATCATTTAAGTTGTGGATTGATTCCTCTAAACTTGCTACTTATGATTCTGTTGTACTAGCCCCTTGTACCAATTGTTGTTTTGTACCTAATTTTTGCCCTATGAGAAATTGGGATAATTCTTCCAATTCAGATTATAAGTGTTACCATAGTTTTGATGCCCTTGACGATTAGCATTCCCCACATAATTGATAGAATTTGGATTAACCACACAATCATCCACTACATGCTTACTACTTCCATAAATCTCACACCATTCAATTACCTATTGAATTGCATTAGTTGTGGTTCTAGTTGTGTAACCACCAACTTCATACTACTAAACTGATTAGTTATCTGATTTTTATAGTGCAACAAGTTGAGCTAATAAAGCAGTGAACTGATCTACCTCCAATACACCTATAACCTTCTTAGAAGAACATATTGAGTAAGCATGCCACTTAGGATTTCTTTGTGAAATCCGATTCAGCAGTGTATATAATTCATCATAAGTCTTCTTAAGAGCTTTCCAACCTACTGCTGAATCCAAGAAAATTTTGGTGTTGGGATCAAGACCTTGTATGAATGTAAGAACCAGTACTTCATTAGACTGATGGTTGTGAGGGAAATTTCTTAGAATACCCTTAAATCTTTCCTATACTTGGTAAAGATTTTCTCCTTTTTTTGTCTAAAACTCAGAATCTTGCCTCTTAAGCATTCTGTCTACCCTGATGGAAAGAATATCATAAGGAATTTCTGAGATAGATCATCCCAGGAAGTGATGCAGTTTGGTGGTTCAACATATAACCACCTCTTTGCTTCCCCAATTAAAGAAAAGAGGAATAGCATCAGTATGACATAATCAATAGATACCCCAGTAGGAATATAGGCATCATTAATTTCCAAGAAAGTCTATATATGCTGTTGTGGATCTTCATATGAGAATCCTGTAGATTGTCCACTTGAACACAACAACTGTACCATAATTTTCTTCAATTCAAATCGACCACCTACCTCTATCTTGTGGATGCCATTAATAGCATGGTTTATAAGTGGGATTGCCACTTCACGAATAGGCCTGGCCTCTGCTCGAGTAGGAGTAGCTGGAATCACTGAAGCTGGACCATATATAGCATTTTGGATCAAAGAGATTAGGATCTCCTTGATTCACCATATAAACTTGTTGAATTGCATAGAGAGATCTTTGACTCTGATGAAATGCTTGTTCTGGTTCTGAATAAGGCTTTACTAACTCTCTATCTCTTGCCAATCCGGTACTTCGCTAGTCCTGCAAAAGTCAACCACTAAGATCTAGTCATTAACATTTAAACTTATTATCAAAGACCAAAAATTTAGAAAAATACTAGTCCCCAGAAATGATGCCAAAAACTTATTGCGGTCTAACGTACATGCAAGTACACACAATCGTACAAGTAATATAGTGACTAAGATAGTCATATATCGTACCCACGAGGACTATGTACTAGCAATTCAACAAACTTTAGTTTTCGACAAAAAATGTATTAAGTGTTTCAAAGTCCCAAGATGATTGTAAAGTTTCAAGTAAAAGTATAATTAATAAAGAAATAACAATATACGAAATATCAATGTAAGTAGGGGTTGTAAAAATATTAGTGAGAATTCCAAGGTTGAGACACTTTCTACATTATTTCAAATCTCCATTCTTATCGTAGTTTAGTTGATTATCGGGTTACTGATTTGCAGGGTTTAGAGTATGATCATGGTCTCTCGATCCTCTAATCTTCTGCCTAACTAGACATTACAACTACATTATTGAGCGAGGATGCAATAATCCCATTAGATGCATTAATCTATCATCCTGCAAGTGAACAAAACAAGGGTTCTAGGTATATCTCTATCCTAGATGCTAATTCACATCCCTTATTTTATAAAAGAATAAGAACCTTGATCCTTATAATCTTTGTTCTAACCTATGATTCTCCTCTCGAATTTACAAAGGAATATTGGTGTATTTTAATGGTGGCCAATCATCAAAATAGTAAGCACAAGATATTAAGAATAACCCATATGATAATTCAAAAATAAACTATGATAAAGAATATCAAAGTGCAATCATGTTGACGGCCTCAACCCTAGAGAAAGAATTTTTAGCCACTCGTGTTCGAATTCAACATCAAAAACAAATAATTAATCATACCACAAAGTTATCTTGAAAAATGAAGTTCAAAGAACCCTAAGAGAAGTATTGAAAGTCTTAATACCTCTCCTATATATTTCTAAAGTAGTCTCAATTGTGTTTAAGTGCTTCTTTTATAGTAGGATGATTTTAAGTTTGTGGGGATATACCTTTGCACTGTGGGGGTCAATCTAGGGGAATAAGGTGTGTATCGCATGGGTCAATTTGGGGAAATAAGGTGCACGCTGCATTGATCAGTGCATAGGAATGGGCTACACATCGTGGGACAATCGCGAATCCTCAATAAAATTCCACTCTAATCCAAAAATACACTTGGCGACACGAGGGTAGCTCTACGGGAATGGCCTCCGCACCACGTGGGTTATTTCTTCTCAGATCATTACTTCTTCACTTGTTTCCGCCTTACGAATGCATGGTTCCCAAGCTCAATTCACTTCTTCTCATGTCTCAAATCAATCCCACAACTACAATCAACACTCGCTTCCCCGTCTTGCATCCAATTACATCTAATTTAATATAAAATCCATCCTACATCACTAATCATGTCCATAAACTAAATTATGAAATTGCACATCAAACACAATAAGAATAATACATTTTAGCTCATTGAAAAAGTTCTATTATGGGTGAATATTGGTTCTTGGACATATAAATATGCACAAGATCAAATATCCACCTGGACCTTAACCCAAACACAACTATGACTCATTTTATTCAGCGTATCTAAATCCAAATGTATTGGCTTCCCAAGAATCAAAGCCAATGAAAATAATGATTCTTTCGTAAATAAAGTTGGCTTAATATTGGCGAAAGATATCCATTCTATAGCTTCTGTTGTTTCCCCATTTATGTTGAATTTATCATCACATAATAGGAGTCGTATTTGAGAGGAGTATCCATATTTAGCCGTAATGTAGTACACATTTTTTGCCAGTAAGATCAAATATCAAGATAGTTTTCTCAATAAACCAATCTTACGATTTCCCTTTATATTGAGTTGTTTACGTATTTGAAAGTGAAGATCGTCCAGTTTCGATCAACCATACAAAAACTTCCCAATGACTGCATATTGTAATTTTACAATTGTATTAATTCGATCCACTTCTTCCTTAGTCAGCATAACTCAAGGAATACCATTAACATAATTAAACTTCATGACTGGATTGGGTTGAACAATAGATTTACTCTGTACTTTAGGATCATTAATGGTCAACGACTTCAATAAATTGACAAATTGCTCTTGCCCTGTTGTAGAATCTTTGGTTGGTGATGAATCAATAGGAAAATTGCAGGCATGTTATATGTATTTTAGGGTACGGGTAGAAAATTTTCATGCGAGTTGGTTAGAGTTGACTAGCCAGCCTTTGGATCAGGCTACCTAATTGACAATTTTCCATCGGATTTCGGGTTCAAGGTGATGTAGACTAGGTTAGACATAAGAGAGAGAAGAGATCAGTGATTAGGATATAAAAGTAGAATTGCACTAGAATAATATTTAATGAATATAGAAGGATTGGGGATAAAATTTTCCACTCCAACCCTTACAATCTTATTATTTTTCCCCAATCCTATTTTGAAGTCTAATTCTAATTTTGAAGACAAAAAGTTGATGAAACATCCTACAATTAGGATTAAAAAAATAAACACAATAATAATCAATGTCAAAAATAAAAATCTAAATCAAATCAAACTCAATAATAATCAATAGCAAAAACTAAAATCTAAATCTGTTATGTATTTCTCCAGCACAATCTTATTTTTGAAGACAAAAAATATTGATTGAAAATATCCCAAATGAGGATTTAAAAAAACAAACACAACCAAAATGAAATCCAAAACTTATTAGAACTAAGTTTATATTATAGTGCAAATATTTATACATCAAAATCATATAAAAAAATTTATCACAAGGCCTGGTGTTGCACATAAGAAACACAAAGGTTTGTTTTGTGTATAAAAGTATTCAAAAATATTTCTTGTGTGATCATTTTACAAGTTGATTGGTTTTCATCATGAATATAAGAAGTAACTAAAAAATGGAAAATAATAAATTTGAGTTAATGAAGGATGATGACTTTGAGAGAGAGAGGGGGTGGGTGGGGTTTAATACCCTGAACTTTCTTTAAGTCTAATTTAGTCTCCAGAAGATTTAGAGATGGCTTCATAAGTGAATAATGTTTAAATCAGATAGAATTTTTCCAATTTTAACTTTCTATCATGTTGTAAATTGAATTACCTTTCCAATGATACCAATTTCATTAAAATCCGGTATCGGGGTAAAAAGTTATGGATGTTTTTACAGAGAACTATCCGAACTACCCAGGTGCCTTGTGCATCGCCTCTGTTTTCCCAGTATCTTAGTAAATTAAGCATTCTTAGAGGGATCTAGTGTCCCAAAGGGGAGATACCCCATATTTCCCCTATGCTTTCAGGTCATTAAACCCATTCAGCTGCACGTTCAGATATTCCTTACAAAGTTTGTATCAGTTATCATTGCATATTCAGTCATGCATTCAAGAGTCATCTCAGTTACATATCCATGCATTAGATATGCACGTTCAGTATAAAATTTCAGTATATCAGAATTTTCGGTCATATAGTCATGTTTTAGATATTCATGACCCTTAAGTAAGTTTAGTCTATTAGAAATCCCAGCTTAGTCAGTCCCATTCGAGGACGAATGTTCCCAAGGGGGAGATATTGTAATACTCCGAACATTCTTTACGTATAATTTAGTCTCCAAAAGATTTAGGGATGACTTCTTAAGTGAATAATGTTTAAATCAGATAGAATTTTCCAAATTTTGACTTTTTATCATGTGGAAAATTGAATTAGCTTTCCAACAATATCAATTTTGTCAAAATTCGGTATCAGGGTAAAAAGTTATGGACGTTTTACAGAGAACTATCTGAACTGCCCAGGAGCGATGGGCAAGATGATATACCGTTTCTCTTGTGATGGACCGTCGCTCCAGCCATCGCAACTGAGGTAGAAAACCCATTCACTGGCCAAGTGCGACGGCCAGGCCGATGGATCGTCAAGTTAATGACAGACTGTCGCCCAAGCCATCGCAACTGAGGCAGTAACCCTACTTTCTGGGCAGCGTGCGATGGGTAGTTCGACGGATCGTCGAGCCTATGATGGACCGTTGCTTAAGCCATCGCACACTTCCGTTCAGCGAATTAAAGTCATTTTTAAAAGGATATTTTGGTATTTTCCACCCTTTTTAACACTTGTTTATATTAAATCAAGGATCATAACTCCATATTCATCTATAACATCAAAATCTAGGGTTTGTTTCAAGATCAAAAACCCAATAACTATATACAAACTCTCTCCAAGAAAACTCAAGAATCAAACGTCACCATTCAAGGACCTTCAAGAAAAGTTAATCTCTTTCAAGATCCAAGCTTTTGAGGTATGTTGGATGTTGATTATTGGGTTCCTTCCACCCAAAAAGTTCAAGAACCCTTTTAAAATTATAAAGATTGAACACTTATGATTTTCATGATTTATGTGAGTTGAAGTTCATGTTTATGTGATTGCTGAGTTGTGATTCATTTTCTAGATTACAAGTTCAAAGTTTTGATTCTAGTACGAGATGAATTTTATGATATTCATGATAAACCCCTTCAAGTTGCAAGTTTATTGATATAGCCATGATAATATAGATGTTCTAATCGTTACATATCCTAAAGCATTATCCCCATATGTTCGAGGAAATGTTTATTTGAATGGGATAGTGCCATTTTAGCATGTTAGCATGAAATGCCCAATTATGTATAAGCCAATGCATGCCAAGTGTTTGTTGAAAGGTCTTAGTGAAAGAATTATGATATGTTAGTATGCATGTCTATTCATGTACAAGTTTATGACTTTCAAGTGCTTGATGAACTACCTCATTGATTGTATTGTGAGTTGTTGACCATTGTCAAGTATTTGAGAATTGTCATGTCCTATTTATTTCTATGCTATCGATTCCCGAGGGTATTTAATACCCGACAATTTAGCTGAATGTCTAGAGCCAGTATCAGTTTTAAAGACAATCTAAGTCGTGCCATGATTAGTAGAAATCAGTCAGTTACAGAACTTAGAAAGACTCATAATCTCAGTAGCAGTCTATTCCAACTCAGCATGCGGTTCATACCTCAATAGTAGTCAAGTATTTAGTTCAGAACTCAGTAGTATTGAGTCAGATAACAAATTTCAGTAGTATTTTGTTAGTCAACAAAACTCAGTAAATTTAGTTCAGATCAGTTAATTAGTAAGATCAGTAAGAGATTTAGTTCAATCCAGTACATTCTAAGAATCTGTTCAGAGTCTATTCAGATGGGAGTAGGATTCCGCACTGAGCGGGGTCAGGGATGATGGCTTTCCCGTTAGAGAGGCAGAGTCATTAGTAGCAGTCCCTATACTCTAGAACTGCATAGCCAGTGCAGAATAAGGAGTCACCCATTAGATTAAGGCTTGAATACCTCCCAGGAGTCACCCGTTAGATTAGGCTTGACTTCCTATTTAGGGTCACCCATTAAACAGGCTTGACCATAGAAATGTCTTTACCCGTGGCACGGTACTGACACCCTTCTAGCTGGGGTTATAGTTTGGAATGCATTAGTTCAGATTTGGGGTATGTCAGTTAGATGATTACCTTTCACAGTCTCAGTTTCAGATTCAGTCTCAATAATAAAACTCAGTTCATCTATACAGAAATCAGGACTGTCGGATACAATCAATCAGCTTAGTAAAAAACTTATATAGTTCCAGAGATTCAGAGATCACCCATTCGATAGGCTTGATCTCATTTTCAATAAATCATATTCATTATCAGTAGATTAAGAGACCACCCGCTAGATATGCTTGATCTCAGATTCAGTCAATAAGTATTAGTATAAGCAAATTCAAGGATCACCCACTTGATAGGCTTGATCTTAAATTTCAGTATTTGTAAACTTTGTTATCAGAATTCATTATCAGTAAACTTAGATAGCAGTTATCATTAAACCCAGTTATCAATAATCTAGTTATTAGTATTTAGTATTAAGTGTTACTATGATTTTAGTTATAGTTTGTGCATTAATGCATGTATCCTTATTCAGTAGTCTCAAGTCAGTTATAGTTCATGCATATGAACCTTTGCATTTAGCCTTACCTCATCTAGCGTACCAGTACATTTTTACATACTGAAGTATACTTTTCTCTTATGCTATGGTGTTTTATACCATAGGTTCAGAAGAACGAGATCCAGAGCACCCTTAACAGTTCAGATTCAGTCAGCAACAGTAGACTTAGCAGTGAGTTCTTATCATTCGAGGATGTCCTATTTTTTCATTATATTTCTAGATTTAGTATTTTAGTAGATGGATTTAGTTGGGGGATTGTCCCATCAACTCCTTATTCAGACAGTTTAGAGTCTTTCAGACAAGATGTTCAGACATTTGCCTTAGTATTTTTGATACTTTATTCAATTGTATTTTAGTTTTGAACCTTATGGCAAGTTTTCGCCAGTTGTTTTCTGCATTTTTACAGTATATTATGTAGTGCTCAGTTATAGGTACCAGAAAAGGGTTAGCTTCGGGTCTTTCGGGATCATAAGTACCATGTAGCATTCCGGGGTCAGAATCTGGGGCGTTACAGGGGTGGGGGGATTAATTGCCTTATCTACAAAGAGAAATATATACTCATCTATTATCTTTCATCCAAAAAGACCAGGCATAACATGAGTATAACCATGATGGATGTAACAAGAAAATTAATTTTAATATTAGACTGACTTATACATTTGGTAAAAGCATATCGTGCAATAAGATGATGACAGGTACTCTTTTGGTACGTAATTTTTCAAAGCATTGCAATCCCTAAATTTTTATGTCTTTTCTTCTGTTTTCCTTATGGGTCGAATTTGAAACACAAATATTCTTCTATTATCTTAAAATATAAGATTGAGCTGGAAAATACAAAACGAATTATTCACATTAAAGATTTTGATCGAACCTATTTTCAAAAGATTGATCATTCTAAAGCTCTCACTAGCTTCAAATTGAAGTCAAAAAATTGATTGAAACAACCCCAAATTAGGATTTAAGAAATAAACTCAACAAAAATCGATTCCAAAAACTAAAAAACAAGTAAAGGAAAAATTATCACCGCAAGGCCCCTTGTTGCCATTTTTTGTTCAAAAAGAATACTTCATGTTAAACTTATCAAAACAGACTTATAAATTTCACCTAAATAAATTCTTAAAGAACTAACTAAATGCATTTTCTTTGCACATGTATGTGAGATTAAGTACAAATAACGTATCTTTACTGTATTGTAGCGCTATTGATTCTTCAATTTCTGTCAACGTTTGATGTTATGTGTTCTAGATAATAATTTGGATAGTTTTATTAGATTTACAGAGTTGAATTTGGGTTATAAGTGGGGTTCGTTCGAGTTTGAAACCTTTAGATTGCATTTCGACCCTTTTTTTGAGAAACTAGCAAAATTTACCTAAAAGGGGTCCCGAGGGGATAATTTATTGAAAATGGCCTATTGTCAAGAATTAAATATTTCCATTAGGTTCGAAACATATAAAATAGCATATTATCTTATAAGATTTGTTTTTTGGGTCCCAAACGAATCTTGAAGGTCCATTCGGAGAATTTAAAGACTTGTACTTTAGTTGAATAATTGATATCTGGCGCATACCCTATCCTTCTTCGTGAATATAGGCCTATGGAAATGAATGTGGATGGGGATATTTTTCCTTCATTATATTTCTTAGGAGGGATTCGTGATTGCAAAGAGTAGTCGGTACCGGGTCGTGTATTTTCCTTTTTGTGACCTCGATAAGAGTACCGCGAATATGATGTTTCGGGTTGTGAACCTTAGAGAACGCAAATCGCTGGCCACGATCGTAATGGACAACTAATTGTTTGGTCCAAGTTAACCCTTGAGAATGTGAAGTGTTGACCACATTTGTAAGACCTATTTCACAGAACAATATAAAACCTCGATTTTATAATTTTACTCTATTTATGGACCTCCGGGCTACAGGAAAGATGATTTTACTAGGGTTTATTCATAATTTTCATGTGGCTAATATCTAAACTCACCTTTTCACTATCTTATATTGATTATATCTTCGAAAACACCTTTTAACCTCAATTTTAAAATGAAATTTTGTGTTTTGTCAATAAAGCTGAAAAATTTATTTTCTTCAATTTGGACCTTGTTTTTAACTCATTTTTGCAAGATTTTTAAACTGCAGATTCTCATAAATTTGGAGAAAGAGTTCCTTAAATGAAAATTACTAGTTTACCCTTTTCATGTTCAAACTCATTTTTCAAACCTATTTTGAACCTGACTTAAATATAGTCAATATGGGTATCATTAGCATTGTTTTAATTCATAGATATTATATTTGTATTTAGTTGATTTTGAGACCATTCGAAAGGAGAAGACTCCTTGAAGGAATTTAGGCTTGAATTTTGACGCCTCGAGGCAGATTATGACTTAACTTTCTTTAGACTGGTCTGGTTACTTAATAAATAAGTAAAACATGCTATTAGTTTGGGAAGATAACTATGAGAATTTTTTTTTTTGAGATTTTTATTACTATTGTGTGCCCATGTAGGGACGTATAATCTATTATTGTTGATTTGTGATATTATATATTGCATTTTGCCCGGGTGGGGGCATTTATTTAACATCATTGGACTTATTATGCATTTGAATTCCATCTTTATATATGTGATGGCCATGTGGGGAAATGATCTTAGGAATATTTTTACACATAAGAATCATTATCCACATGCGTTTAGCTTAGTTTTGAGGATAAATTAGCGTGCTTCTATGAATAATTAGTGATATTAATGTATTTGAGTGCTAATACTCATGTTTAGGTGTTTTAAGGTTCATTTAAATCAATTCAAGAGTGAAAACAACAAAAGCAAGGCTAGATGAGTTAACTAGTCAAACTAAGTTTGAGTCATTGTATTATCTAATGATTGTTATGAACATGTGTAGGAGGTTAAAATAGTTGAATTGGATGATATTTGAAGCTACAAATGAGCAACTATGGATTATGGAACAAAGAGCAAGTTCGATAGGTGATAAGGGACAAAATCGAGTACAATTATGCCTAGTTGTTGCTCCTTCCGCTCTGCCCAGATGATCCCAAGATCCCAGCCATGCACTTCCATAAAACATGGATTGAGATAATAGAAGGTCAATTATAGTAGCCCTACACTGTGGCCCTCAATCAATCCTACAGGCTCTGATATGCGGAGCTCTTACAAGCGGGCAACGTCGGTCCCAAAATCCTAGTTTGAGTAGAAAACACATAGTACTTGCATATAATCCTTGTGGGACATGTATTGGACAACTTGGAGACTCTATAAATATTTTAAAAAACTGCAAAGGAGTGGGGACCACATGGAAGCAGTACATAATATGAAATTAACACATAAACACACTCCTAAACCAACTATAATTTGGTTTACTATTTATTTCAAGTTGAGGAAAATGGGCTCAATGCGTATATTTTTTGTGGAGCTGCATATGGACGAAATTTTGGATTGTAAAAAGAGTACTTAACCATATTTATACACATCTTTGGAGGGCTACATGATTTGGAGAAGCAAGAAAGACACCATAGAGCTCAAAATTAGGGTTCTATCTTCTCTTACTTTTCTTTCTTGTAATCTTACTTGATGATCTCATTTATAGAGATTATTTTTATGAATATATGTGACTAAACGCCCTCTTTCTAGGGTTAGAGAATCTTATTTATAGAGATTGTTTTTTCTAAGTTTCCACTGAACCTTGGGGATTCATTGAAAATCTTGTAAATGCAAATAAACTATGCTACCTTATTAAATTCAACATTCTGAACATGATTGATGTAGCACAAGTTTAGAGAAACTCTCTAATATGCTAAATAAAGTAAACCACACAATTTTTTGTAGGAACAACTTCAACGTGTTGTAAGGTAATGCTTTAAAGACAATCCAAATCCAAGGATAACAAGAGCTCAATCCAAAGCCCTTAAAATACAAGATCTAATCCAAGATCTTAAAAGAAAACATAGTTTCATTAATAGAAAAGTTGAACTAAAAACTACATAGCTAGAGGTCATTGTCTCTATTTATAGGCTTCAAAAGCCTTTGTACAACTCATTGAAAACTCATGCACAACTCATTGTCAATTCATACACAACTCATTGACAACTCATAGTTGGCAACTCATTTTCTCAATAGCTAATTATTCTAGAATTGTGTAAAAAATAATTTTTGCAACTAGTAGCATAATTCAAATTGACTTTCTCTTTCTATAAATAGCAAAATTGATTTTTTATTCATGAAGGTTCTGGACTAGTTTTTGAATTTTAATGTTCCTTATCATTCTTCTCTACTTCTTTGAAACTTGACCTCGAGTTTTCTTCGTAAAGTGTTTGCTCTGGATGATAGAGTTATAGGTCAGCCACATAAAAGTATTTGAAATATTTATCTCACTTAGCAAATCTACCATCATAGAATACACCAACATAATTTTGAGGTGATTAGAATGATCCTCCTAACAAACCCAATCTCATGCCAGTGGGGCCCAATCAACACCATCCTACCTATAGATTCTATGGATAGCACCACCGTGGTTAGCGTAAAAAGGGGAGGAACTGATGTCTTATATGTGATCAGATCAGATATATGCAGCGAGATCATCCCTCTAGAGTGTTTTTTTGGGGAAAACAAGGTTTCTGTTGCCTCTTCATCAGCTCTTACACCAAAGAGTGCCACTTCTAGCTTTGTCACTGGTCAGAACCGTCTTTATGCTCTCACTACTCATCAAGAGACTGAGGCTTCTCCGAATGTTATTACTAGTATGTTGAAACTCATTTTTGGTGATATGTATTGTTTAATTGATCTGAGGTCACTTTCTCTTATGTGACCCTATTGGTGGCTATGCATTTTGGTTTTGGTCCTGAGTGTATATTAAACCCTTTATCCATTTCTACCTCTATGGGTGACTCTGTGATTGCTAGAAGGGTCTATAGGGGTTGTGTGGTATGTATTGGTGGTCGAGAGACTTTAATGGATCTGTTTGAATTAGATATTATTAATTTTGATGTCATATTGGAGATGGTGAAACACCTAGGCTTTGGACCCTTAGAAGAATACCCTTAGTAGAAACTTCTAGACTAGGTATGACTCAGGGTACTAGTCGTACCCTTGAATACAACTTAGTGACCCACCCTCGTATCCTAGGTAGTGTGGTGGGGGTACACACTGTCAAAGATATGACTTAGCCTCTCCATATTCGTATTTTAGGGTATGATTCATACCAAGCCTAGTCGTATGGAGTGTTGAGTTGACCTAGTTGACACTGTTTTGGGTACGGTTTGGGGATATAGTTTAGGGTGCCATTCGTACCCTTGGGTACGAGTGTTTGTGTATGTTCATACCTTTGTTAGTGTAGGTTTCCTTAGTAAGGCCTAGGGTTTGAGTTAGGGTACCAGTCGTACCCTAGGGTACGATTAATCTAAGTGAGTTGTACCTACCTGGGAAGTCACTTTTCAGCTCTTAAGTCAAGGGCTCTATTGAAATTTCCCACCCCTAAACCCTTAAGTCCCCTCACTATATAATGTATTGTGGACTCTTTGAGATCAAAACCTCCTAATCTCTCAAACAATTTTGAAGATTGGATCATAGGGTTCCAAGGGGTGTTCATCTAGAGGCAAATGATGAGTCAAGTTTCTTTGGGGAATCATCTTGTTTAAGGAATGTGACTCTTTCCTTTATTATCAACTCAAATATTATGTATTTTAAACATGGATTATGACTTTTAAATGGTGAATTTGAAATCAAAAGTTAAGGATTTTGATGCCTAGTGATGAGAAATGTTTGCTCTTGATCAGACTTGTGTTTATACATAATATTGGTGATGATTTACAAATATGGGTTCTTGTTGCTTGTGGTTTAACAAATGGGTCATGAGTAACCCTAAGAATGATGATTTCTACTTTGATTTTGGCCTTAATAAAAGCCTACCCACATGGTGTTTGTGAAAATGTCTAAGAAAAATATCTAGTCACATGTTGATGATGTTTTGAACTAGGGTAATGTCCCAATCAGTATAAGTGGTTGTAAAGACCTTTTTATCCATGTAATAAGTTAATTTATGATATTGGTAGTTTGATGGCAAAAAGGGTTAAAGTCCCTAAACATGAACTTAAATTATGTTTGAACTAAAGTGTGGCATAAAAATGATAATGAAGAATAAATGGTTGTGTAAGGGTCTTGACGACTATAAATTGAATTGACTGATGAATTGAGTTAAGGCGTTGGCTTATTAAAGTGTTTGATTCATAAATGGTTCAATGAAGACCTTGTGATCATTTATGGTGTTGAATTAGTTAAATGGGCTAGAGTCTCTAAGTGTTGAATTAAATGGATGTTGATGTATGGACAATCGGTTAGAGTCCCAATGTCGAATAATGATAGTCACGATGGCTTGTGATTAAAGTCCCTTGCTTAATGAAAGTGCTTGTGGTTAGAGTCCCTCGCCAAATGAGCTCACTTGTAGTTAAAGTTCCTTGCCTAATAAGGTGTCTTGAGGTTAAAGTGTTTTTCCTAGTGAAATTTCTTGAGGTTAAAATCCCTTTCTTAATGAAATTGCTTGTGGTTAGAGTCACTTGCCTAATGAAATGACTTGAGGTAAAAGTCATCTTGCTTGATATGATTGGGAAGTTCAATTTTTTCAAAGTGCGAGAGTGAAAAGTTAGAGTCCTCCACTTCATGAATTGTGATTATGCATCAAGAATGATTGGTAAGTCTTGTTACCTTTTTGCACATTATGAATATGTTATATACCTACATGTATGCCTATGTATATTAATATGGTTGAATATGATGCTTTGACTTGGTTTTAAATGATGAATCGATTTTCTCCTTATCCTTAAGTTACATGCTAATAGTCGAACTGCTAACTGCCTCCAGATGCTATGTTCCCATGCAACATAAGGGCTAGATATTCTTCTTCTCTTCTTGCATAGTGACTAGGTGATCAGAGCGGTTCATGTATTGACTTTAAAGTGGTAATCTTCCCTACTTTGAAAGGCATACGTTTCATAGTCTCTTATCTTTAGTCTTAAACTTATTTAGACTTTGTTTGGCTATTGTCGGGGGCTTTCCCTGACATATATAGACATTGGATTTGTATAGAGGCATTGTGGATAACTATGGACTTGGGTATGTTGGTTAGTATGTTAATGTAAATGAAATACTTATACTTTATCTAAGTTATGACATTGTTTTATTTCTGCTATCTTGATTTCTGGTTGGAGTTCATCTGACACTTATGGATTGGGGTGATGGTTAGGTTGGGTCAACGAGGTGATCTCAGGTCCATGTTGGGCTTGAGATGCCCATACGACATGGCCCAGTTTTAGGTCATGTCAAATGGATTGGTTGCATCATTCTATGCTTCTCTAGACTATCAGAGCTATAAGGTCATGTTTAAATTTCCCAATGAGCCAATTGTTGAATAGGAGGGAAGTTCCCTAATGCCTAAGGAAAGGTTCATATCTTAGAGCCCAAAAATTATTTTTTAAGGGTTGTCTCTATCATTTTGTTTGTGTTAAAGATTCAGCCCTTCTTTACATTTTGTTATAGTGGTAAATGAGTTTCGTAAAGTATTCTCTAATGATCTTCTTGGTGTCCCTCCCAATAAGGAGATTGATTTTGGTATTAACCTTATTCCGGACACTCGTCTATCTCTATTCCCTCATATAGAATGGCTCCAATTGAGTTGAAGGAACTCAAAGAACAGTTGAAGGATATCTTAGACAAGGGTTTCATTCGTCCTAGTGTGTCCTTGTGGGGTGTACCTGTCTTGTTCATGCATAAAAATAATGGTTCCTTTCAGATGCGTATTGATTATTGACAATTGAATAAGGTAACAATAAATAATAAATACCCTTTACAAGGACAGATGACTTATTTAATCAGATTCAGGGTGCTTGTTTTTTCTCAAGACTAACCTTTGATCCGGGTATCAACAGTTAAAGATTAGGGAGGTTGATATCCCTAAGACTGCCTTTCATACTTGATATGGGCATTTTGAGCTTTTGATGATGTCATTTGGCTTGACTAATTCCCCTACAACATTCATGGACTTGATGAATAGGGTCTTCCACTAGTTTCTAGATTTTTTTGTGATTGTATTCATTGATGACATCTTAGTGTACTCTAAGAATAAGGAGGATCACGCTGATCACCCCCGCCTTATGTTGTAGACTTTGAAAGATCAACAGTTGTATGTTAAGTTCTCTGAATATGAGTTCTAGTTTAATGCTATGACTTATCTTGGTCATGTTGTGTCTAGTGAGAGGATCATGGTGGATCCTTAGAAGGCTGTGGTGGTTAAGAAGTATCCTAGACCCAAGACTCCATACTATATTTGAAGCCTCTTGGGTTTAGCTGATTATTATAAGAGGGTCATCGAAATCTTTTCTTCTATTGCTGCTCCATTGATTAGTTGACTTATAAAAAGGTAAAGTTCTTGTGATCTGATTCTTGCGAGGGAATCTTTAAGAATTTGAATGTTAAGTTGACTTTAGGTTCGGTCTTGACTTGGCCTTAAGGCGCTAAGGGTTTTTCATCTATTATGATACATCCAGAGTGGGATTTGGTTGTGTACTAGTAAAGCATGTCAAGGTAGTTTATTATGCCTCTAGATGGTTAAAGGTTCATGAGAAGAAATATCCAACTCATGACTTGGAGTTGTTAGTCGTGGTGTTCGAATTGAAAATATGGTGTCACTATCTATATGGAGTGTATGTTGATATCTCTTTTGAAGAATAGAGCCTGCAGTATGTGTTCACCCAGAAAGAGCTTAATCTCAGGCAAAAGAAGTGGCTTAAGTTGCTAAAAGATTATTACATGAGCCTTCACTACCATCCAGGTAAAGCTAACATGGTTGCTGATGCTCATAGAAGGTTATTAATGAGTAGCTTATCGCATCTTGATAAGGATAAGTAGGAATTGGTAAAGGATATTTAGTGTTTGAATTACCTTAGAGTTCATCTCTTGGACTTTGAGGACGGTGGTGTGTTTGTGCAGTAGGTGGCACAATCATCTCTTAGTTTTGAAATAAAAGAGAAACATGTATTAGACCCTCTCTGGATGAAGACCAAGGATGATGTGGGTGAGTTGAAGGTGATGGCCTTCAAAATTGGCGGCGATGGTAACTTGAGATACCAAGAAAGGTTATGTGTTCCCGACCTTTATGGGTAGCTAGGCAAGATTTTGGACGAGGCCCAAAAATCACGGTATACGGTTCATCCTAGTTCAACAAAGATGTATCATGACCTTAAGGAGATTTATTGGTGGAATAACATGAAATGGGATATAGCCAACTTTGTGGATAAGTGTATGGTGTGTCAGTAAGTGAAAATGGAGCACATAAGGCCCGATGTTCTAATCCAATAAATAGAGTTGCCGATGTAGAAATGGGAAATAATTAATATGCATTTTGTTATGTGCCTTCCGTGGTCACGAAATTAGTGGGACTCCATTTGGGCCATCGTGGATAGGATGACTAAGTGTGCTCACTTCTTGCCAGTGAGGACTAATTATTATGCTATGGACTCTGCAAAGTTGTTCCTTCAGGTGGTCATAAAGTTTTATGGTGCGCCTGTCTCAATTATTTTGGATTGTGGTGCTTTGTTATCATAGCATTTTTGGTGCTTTTTTTAGTGTGGTTGGGAGACTAAAGTTAGCCTTAGCACCTTCTTTCACCCTCAGACAGATAGGAAAGCAGAAAGAACTATTCAGGCTTTGGAAGATATACTGCGAGGTTGGGTAATCGACTTTGGTGGTTTTTGGTATGACCACTTACCTCTCATTGAATTTGCCTATAATAATAGTTACCATTCTAGCATTAGTATGGCTCTGTTTGAGGCATTGTACGGTAGGAGATATGGATCTCATATTTGATGGTTTGAGGTTGGTAGACGGAGATGTTTGGATCATATTTGGTTCATCAAGATATGTAAAAGGTGAAGGTGATCCGAGATAGGCTTATAACCTCCCAAAGTCACCGAACATCCTATGCAGACGTAAGACGAAGGGACTTAGAATTTAAGGTTCGAGATTTGGTGTTCTTAAGGATGTCTCCCATGAAGGGAGTAATGCAGTTTGGGAAGAAGGGTAAGCTGAGTCCCTGATATGTTGCCATGTAATTGGATTTGAGAAGGATTGGTAATGTTGCATATGAATTAGATTTCCCCTTAGCATGAGTTCCATTTATTCGCTATTCCATGTGTCCATGTTGTGAAAATACACGGCTGATCCTTCATTGGTTCTTCCCTTGGAGAACATTGGTATTTTGGATTCCTTGTCCTACGAGGAGGTCCCAATGAGGATTGGATCGTCAAGTTTGTCTATTGCAAACAAAGGACGTGGCTTTGGAAAACGTTTTATGGTAGAACCAAAAGTTTGAGGAAGCTACTTCGAAAGCTGAAGAGGATATAAAGTCCAAGTATCCATTCCTATTCCATAGTTTTGAAAATCATGCTTAAGGTATGTGTTGTTCTTAACATCTTTGTTTTCTGACTTTGTTAAAGGAAAATGTGGTTGTGTATCTGTATAGAAATCATGTTGATACATTCTTGACCCATTATTCGAGGACGAATAATCCTTGGGGGTGGGTGGGTGGAGGGAGACTGAAATCACCCAGGCTTCGGCCCTTGAAAATTTTTTGAGCTTTGAGCTCACTGCCCTAATGATGACTCATCATACGAGTCATATGGTGAGGTTACGGGTCTAGGGACCTAAGTCGTAACCAAAATAGTGTGTAATTGGCTATGTTCTACTCTGAGTATGAGTGACTCACTACGAGTCATAAGACCATTTTACAAATGGTAGGGTTAAGTCATATGTTATCCAGTGTCTAACTCCTTTGGGTTTTATTTTGGATATGCCTAGACCATATGAGTCGTATGGTCAGGTTACGTGTGGGATCATGGAGTCATAAGATGGATAGTGTATAGGTGTCTAACTCACTATTTAGTGTACGACTCATGGCTATGAGTCAAATGATGTGTTAACGAGTCAATGGATCGACTTGTAACCAAGGACAACCTTTTAACAATTTTTAGTTGGGGGTACTTTGAACATTTCCCACATAAACCCCTTAAGGACCCATAAACCTAAAACACTTTAGGACGTTTATTATATACTTTACAAGATCAAAACATCTTCTTTACTCTCTCAGAATCTTGTCAAGAAAAATTTGCTAGGGTTTCTCCAAAGTGGCCATCTAAGGATTCAAAAGTTAATTTCTCTCTGTGAATCTTCATAATTCAGGCATGCGACTCTTCCTTCATTGTTAGTTTACTAAAAGATATGTTTAAAGCATTGTTAATGAACCATTAATGGTAATTTTGAAACCAAGGTTGAGGGGTTTGAATGCATATCATTGAATATTATTTTCTATGGTTTAAATTATGTTATGTATGTTTTAACTATGGTTTTCCATATGTCGGTGCATGGGAATGGTGATTTAATTGAGGGGTCATGGTGAACCCCAAATTTGATGATTTTAGCTTTGATTATGGTATGCTCTCAACCTGTTTGTAAAATTGTTAATAAGAATGATATTGTCACAAGTTGAATTGCGTTTTTGAACTAAGGCTTTGGTATAACCATGATAATGATTGGTGAAGGACTTTCTAAAGGACTTGATGGCCATAGATTGATTTAAATTGTAACCTTGGGGTTTTGTTAGCTTAATGGGTTCGACTCCCAAATGATGAAATTATTGTTATGGCATAGTATACGCTTGCAAGTGGGGTTGGTTTGACGATATTAATGGGGTGCCTATATTTATAATGGGTTAATGAATGTTGATTCATGTCAAATGTTTTAAATTGGGCTTAAGAGCAAGATGTGTTGCCGGGCTGTGAAAGTGGAGGTCCCAAAGGACTAACACTGGAAATCGCGCTTGCTAGTGCGGGTGTCTAAATGACCGAGAGCTTTGAGTCACCCCTATTAGTTATATGAATGAAAGGTTTGAGTCCCCCATATTGTATACATTGGTGCTTAAGTCACCTTGATTATTCCGGAATGTTTGAGTCCCCTATAAAGGCATATACGATATGGATATTCTCTGGTTCATGCGGCTACTAGGGCCTTTCCTGCCTGGGGAGAGCTAGAGCTATATAGCCAGTGCGTGTCTTGTTACATGATGGTTACGCTATGCAGCCCAAGTCAAGATCTTCAATGTTCATGCTAAACCATGCTCCCTACCCCAGTATGTGGCATTATATATGTATATGTACTTCATATGATATGATGCATTGAATGTTGTATTGGTTTTGAACTATTATCGTCGCATTATTTTGTTCCTCTATCTTTGACTTATATGCTAGTGCCCCAACTGCTAACTTTCTTCAAATGCTGTATCCTTAAGTGATGTAGGAACTGTCCACACTTCCACATCTCCTGCTCAGTGACTTGGATTCAGGATCAGCTAGCGAGTTAGATTAAAGTGGTGAGATTTTATCCTTCAGAAGACCCCAATTTATATTGTGGTTCCTTTTTATGTTTTCACTATATTTTGGATATTTGTTTCAGCTATTATCAGGGGAATGTCCCAACATTTTATTGACTTTTGGTTTGTAGAGGCTTTGTTGGATTTGTCGACTTAGGTGGTTTGGCTGCTTGTTTTGGTAGCAGACAATAGTCCTGTTATCAGTGGATGGTATAGACACTTAATGAACTATTATTGGTTTTTATTTTATGTTATATTCTTGAATTTCATCCCACATGTGAGGATGTTGTGTTGGTTCGGTTAGGTGAAGAGGGTGATCTCCGGTCCACATGGGACTTGAGATACCCGTCATGGTCAGGTCTTGGTTCGAGTCGTGACATGATGAGACTGAGATGTCACCAAATGAGTAAAAAAATGAATAGACCAACAAAACAATGCATTGGATATGTCCCCCTGAGGTGGCTGGTCAAAAGCATAACCACCCTGAGAAGCTCGAGGAGGACTAGTAGGGACAGATGGAACTTCACGTGGAGCAGTACAATCAGGAGAAGGGACCCTTTACCGGTTATGCACTCCTTACACAGGGCAAGTCCCTTCCAAATTATCCCTATGTAGGACAGAGTTCCCAGTAGAGTCTCTATGAACATCAGGTCTTCGAGGAGGCATGATCTGAAATGCGATGAGGCCAGGAGTTAAAGAAGTTTCATTACACTAGACTCTATAGCTCAAAAATAGAACAAAAGAAAGGGAAATATTCCTAAATTCCTTGTATCCTTCCCTTTATAATTGTGGCATGCTACACACCCATAAAATGGACTCTACTCGACACGGCTTTGTGGACAACCAATGACCCTGAACCTATGCTTTGATACCAAGATTGTCACAACCCGAACCAGGGCCTGGCCATAACGGTTATCTCAAGTCTACCATGGACCGGAGACCACCCCCATTTCCCAACCTCATTAGAAAAAATAATAATAATAACAAATATGAAAGCCAATTAAATAGTAATAAAGATGAATAAATAACTCTATGGAAGCTAAGAGTCAACCAACAACCAACTAACCCATATCTGTCCACAATAGCCTCTAAAACCTGAATACCACACAGTTCAAAACATACCCCCAACCATGATCAAAAGAAGACAAATTACTCTGTCAAAATAAAAGAATGTAGAAATGATAAGGCCATTTGTATGATGGAGGCTCACCACTTCACAGCTACTCGACGAACGTGCTAATCCACCTAACATTGCACAGGGGTAAAATACATATCTTTGGATTGTACATTATGAAAAAATGTAGCATTCAGGGATGATTAGCGGAGTGAGCGCTAACATATAACTCAGGAAAGGGATAAAATAGTGCCATAATCAAATTAGTCCAAAATCATTCAAAAACCATATGCATAAATTTATATATATATATATATATATATATAAGATGACAGGATAGGAAACAAGGTTTAAGTATGAGATTTAAAATCATTATCTTGGACCGTGTAGCCCTAACCGTCCTAAGGGCACCACAGGCTATATGATTTTAGCTCCCCATGTTGAAAGGGACCAGTGCGTGTTAGCCGCACGAACCTGAGAAATTTAAGGAAGGCCCAAATCCACCGATGCTCCAACCATTCCAATATATATATATATATATATATATAAAATGAGTGAACTATGAACATAGTCATAAATACCCCCACGCTGAAAAACGTGGTTTCCAGTATTGGTCCTTTCGAGATCTCCACCTTCCACTATGATCTAAATAACTCCCTTTAAGACAAAATTAAAACCATTTAGAACATAATTCCAATCAGTAACCCGAGAGTAATTCATTACGGAATTAACTACTTGGTATCGTTATACCAATATTTTTGCAAGATAAATTACACATGCCAAATCAACTTACACAACCACATTGACTCCCCAAGTTCCATTAAAATCCAATCCATAGTCACCAAGGTCATCCAAATCCATTTAAATAACCATTTATTTATTAAAACAATGCATTGAGTTCAAAAGCAAGTTAAACCTTGCAATTTTCCATAACTTAAATCAAATTCATAAAGTACGTTGAGGTTCATGCAATTCCAAGCCAAAATCCATCCAATTTACCCATTCTAACCATTCAATTAAAGTACCAATTAAGTTATAAAATCACCAATTTAAAGCATGAATAATCAATTCAAATCATGAGACAAGTAATTAAATCAATAACAACCAAAACCCCTCAACCCAATTTCAAACCCACAATTTAAATCACACTAAATCCATCAAATAAATGACACAAAAAGAATTAAAGTTTGGGAAAGATATAAATGCATGAAACACACAATAATTTAGAGATACATGCATGAAACACACAAGAATTTCAAATCAATTTGAAGTTTGGAGCTCGGATGATGAATGCATAGTGAAACTCTTGATTATTCTTAGGTTTTGCATATGAGATTTAAATAGGGGCATTTATTATTTGAAAATTGATAAGAATGGGACTATTTTAAGTTTAAAAGTTGTGGAAGAGGTGAAAATACCAAAAGCCCTTCATCCCAAGTGAATAAAAACAAAACTGCACAAAAATTACACTTTAGCGAGGCACACCAATATTGCGAAGATTATCCTCCATGCCACACTGATATTATGGAGAGTATCCCTTGTGAAATGGTTATATCACGCACCCTTACAACCTCGATGTCCCAAAATGACCCCGATCCCCTTTTGAAAATTCCAAACTTCCCCCCAACACCCTTTTAACATCCCTAAACACAATTCTAGTAAAAAAAATTATATTTTAAACACAAGAAGGTCAAGAATAAGTTGATCAAGATTTTAAGGTTTTTAGAATTATTGGGCTTTCATAGATTGCTGAGTCAATTATCCAAGTTACTTAGGGAGACACTAAGAAGGTGCGTCTTCATAGTGAGTTTAGTAGACATGCCTCTCAAGGTAAGGAACTTTTTGGTAGAGGTGCCCATAATTATCATATTAGGCCAGTTTAGGATTCTTTTATAGGGATCAGGTGGTAGGTATTTAGGTTTAGAGACTTTGGGTAGTCAGACATCTTGTTAAGGTGGTCATTCTAATTTAGCCAGACTTCCTTAGATTGAGTCAGGCCGTAAAGGGTGTTTTGTATATTATGAGTTTTTCCATATTTCCAAATATTATCCTTGGTGTATTTTCAGAGCTGATCCTATGTCAGTAGAAAGAGGTGATTCACAGAGTAGTAGGCTGATGTGCCATGATTTTATGACACTTTTGGTACTTAAAACAAAGAAATTATGCAAGTAATTAGGTATTATTGTTGGATATGATGTGTATTTGTGTTATTTTTTTTAGGAAAATAGTGTTCAAAGAAAAAACCGAGAAAAAGGGAAAAAGAGTTACTGAAAAATCAACCTAATACCCTACCTATGCAGGGTATATTGTACCAACGACCCTACCTACGGGGGGTAGGTTGAGATTCTAAAGATTTCACGCTGATTCTATACTGACAATCCAAACTATGAGGTAGTAGGTTGCACTTGCTACCCTACCTATGGCCAGTAGGTTGAGATCCTGATGATTGCAAGTTGATTTTGATTTCTACGAACCAACCTACGGGCAGTACGTTGTTCCTTTGACCCAAACTATGGATGGTAGGTTGGGGCCTACCCAACATTCTTACACTATTCAAAATAGGTTTTATTTTTGATCTATAAATAACCCTAGAGGGTTTTATTATTTTTTAGACTCTTGTACAATACTTACATACTTTATCCACTTTTAGCATTGTTTTGAGTTCTGATATATAGTATTGATCTTTGAAACATTGATCTAAGGTTGTGGGAACCCAGATGGATTAAGAAAGTAAAGAAAGTGCAAAGTCATTCTAGATTAGTGTTCTCACATATAATGGGGTTTTCTTTTCTTTCATCTATAATGGTTTGAAATGTTAGGAACTTACCCACTTTTAATACTTTATTGAGAGAGAAAGAGGGGTAGATATTAGGAAAATGAGATAATAATAGTAATTTGAAGCTACTAACCTTCATTTAATTAACTTGAGATAGAGAGAAGATAGTTAATCTGATATCAAGAACAAGGGTTAGTAATGCTACACCCTAATACTAAGAGGAGTTGAGTGAAATTCACCCAAGCTAAGGTCGAGAGATTGTTAGATGATATATAACTTGTTAGATATTGTATGGAAGGCACTAAAATAGTTTGACAAGCATAATAAGTATGTGGAGTTATGAAGTCAGGAGGAACACAATCCTAGTGATTGTCTCATATTAATAACAACCCTAATTGGACAATATTATTACCGTTGCTATTGTTTTCCCAAAACCCCCTTTTACTTTTTGTAAGTTTTAATTACATCATCAAACTCATGTTTGATTTTTGACCTATTCCTTATGGGATCAACCCCAACCTTATTGGATTTTATATTTGACAAATGATCAGTTTATACTTCATTACGAGGTGTAATTTAGGCGACATTAAATTTTAGCGTCGTTGCCGAGGAATAATGTGACAAATTGATTGATTGAGGTTGTTGAAGTAATTGTTTTTTTTTATTAATTGATAATTGTGTACTATTACTATTGAGTTTGTTAAAGTTATTGGATTTTTTTAATTAATTTTTTATTGTCTACTACTTCTAAGGCACACGCCAGTTTATGCACATTACTCAGGGTCAAGGCAATCCCCTAATTTAATTTGATCTTGTGATTGAATAGACATTAAGACATAATCATAAGATGGAAAGAAAAGACGAGTATGATCAAGGATCCCAACACAGAGGGGTTCATTATGACCCAACTATATTAAATTGGCCACCCTAGCATGGTGTTCAAGAAACTATCCAGCAAACTATAGACAGGTTAGTGATCAAGAAAAATGCCAGTTTAGAACTTTCCTAATGTACTGTGGAGAGGTATAGGCAGGAGGAAGAATTTTATTGAGAATCACTCGACATAGATGGGCTCAAAAGGAATAGAGGTCAACCACCCACTAATTAATACTTGCCAGTGTATAATCATCCTAAAAAAGATTTGGGGTATTTTGAAACAATTGAGACTAGTGCAATTATTCCCATAGAGTTTCCCCAAGAAACAAAATTTGACATTAAAAGCGAAATATTATAGTTACTTAAGTTGATGGGTGTGTTTGAAGGTTTGCCTACCGATCATGCAAACATACACCTTATGAATTTTGTGGGGATTTATACTTCATAGAATCTGCTTGGGGTAAGTCAGGAACCTATATGACTTAGGTTGTTCCTCTCTCTTTTATAGGAGAAGCTACTTTATTGTTAGGAGGGATGCCTCTTGGGTCCATTACCACTTGGAACGAGTTAAGTACATAGTTGTAGGACCAATTTTTCCCTCCCTCTAAAATCCTACAATTAAAGAATGAGATTTATAACTTTAGATAATAACATTCAGAGGCACTATAAGAGACATAGTGGAGGTTCAAGAAGAATCTAATGAATGTTCCAAACCATAAAATCACCAGAAGAAACTTGCTATAGATATTCTATATAGCATTGAATACAAATATCAAGGTCGTAGCTAACACTATTCTAGGTGGAGATTTCATAAGTCTTTGTTGGGGGTAAGCTACTGAAATCATAGACTGGATCACTAAAACCAACCGAGGATGGAATACTCAGAAGACGGATAGGTCGGTAAGTACTTATGCTATTTGTTCTTCTAGTAAATGTAGGGCCTTATATGAGATAGTAGCTCAAGAGGTAGCACTAAGGGCTAAGATCGATTTTCTTATTAGGTTATTTACAGCAATGGGAGCATAGAATGTGAAAGTAGTGGGTTCATGTGGTAAATCTTCTAGTCATGATGAGTTTGATTCAGAGGAGGAAGAAAAGTACTTGGATTGAGAGATAGTAAGATTTTGATCCAAAGGCCATAAGTTTTACCGAGATACTTAAAAATCTAGGCAAGGAAACCAAGTTCAGACTATGGAGATAATTATAGGGATAGAAGTAGAGATCGTGATGGTAACTGGAGGAGAAAGGATGATTACAAGTAGAAGAGTGGTCTTTACATTCCACAGGGGAATTGTGATACTGATTAAGGAATTTGAGAAAGGAAGAATTGCTTGCTAATCATGTTAAGCATTTAGAAAGCTAAGAGAGTTTTCTTAAAGAGATTAAGAGAGACATACTGAGGTTAAGCCAAAAAGTAGAATTCCATGCAACCATAATTAAGTAACTAGACTAGCAATTTGGGTAGATGTTGGCTACATTGAATCAACATCAATCAGGCACTCTTCCTAGAAATACTATTAATAATTTATTGAATGATAGTCACTGCCTAGCCATCGCACTCAAAGTGGAAAGGCTACTATTAGTCCACCTATGCCTTTTGATGATGTAAGGAATGATGCTATGATTGATGATGCAAATAAAATTGAAATTAAAAAGTTGATGCATGATGAGGCATCATCGAAGCCTATAGTTGCAAAGAAAGGAGCTGAAAATAAACAAAAAGGTAAGGAGGTCACACCACCACTGAATCCTATTTTGTAACCTCCTCTATCTTTCCCTAAAGATTGAAGTAGAAAGTTAAAGAAGTGAAGTATAAGAAGTTTATTATACTTAAGGAGTTGACTATAAACCTCTCGCTTTTTGAAGCTTTAGAATAGATGCTTGGCTATGAGAAATTTAGGAAGAATTTTGTGTTAAATTAGAGAGCTATCAATTATGAGAATATTGGTAGTTTGCATTATTGTAGTGCAATTACTTCTGAATCTCATGTGGAAAAGATAGGCAATCCCAGAGCTTTCACTATTCCTTTTACAATTGGGTTATCTAGATTTGCCAGGCTTTGTGTGACTTGGGTGTAAGCATTAAATTAATTTCGCTGACCATTTTTTAATAATTGGGCTTGATACCTCCCAACCAACAAAGATGTAGATATTAGTAGCAGATAATATGGTTAAGAATCATGTACGCATATTATTTGTTGTTTTCGTTAAGGTGGACAACTTTAGTGTTTCTTTCTTGGATTGTGAGGTTAATTTTAAGATGCCCATACTATTTCGAGAGACCATTTTTAGCCAGAGTAGATCATCGGTGGATATGGAAAGAGATGAGCTTAAGTTCGGGTAGAATAATGAGGAAGTCACATTCAATGTTTGCAGAATTATGAAGCAGCCAACTGCCATGAGGGTGGTTTAAGTAATAAATAGTCTTGATGACCCTAGAGGCCAACCTATGGCTACTTTGATGAAGTCTGTGTAGTCAAGGACCCCATGTTATGCTGTGGCGTTAAATCTAGTGCTTCTTGGGAGGTAACCCAAAGTGGCTTGTTATTTTTGCACTTGTGATCATTCATGTTATTTGTTATTCGCATTAGATCTACGTACCTAAGGTGACACATGTATGTTCCTTACTCTCTTGATTTTTGGTGGCCCAATCCATAGTTATTTGATGAGGATAGGGCTACTTATGGGTTTAGATATCCTCTTGTTTTTTTGCTATCGTGTCTCTTTTCCCCAAAGTGGGTTATCATAGTAGAACTGACATATTTAGGTAATGTGTTGTGTCGTGATATGTGTTACTTTGTTTTATTAGAAGAAAAATAAGTAAGTAAACTGAATTCAAAATGTTTTGTGTTTATAAGTGTTAAAGAATATGATGTCCCTTGTAATTTTTTTTTTAGTGTGTTGTGAATATATTTGTGACCATTAGTGAATCTTGTTATGGTATTAGTATTAGGAATAAAATAATCTAAGCTGAGCATTGTATGAATCAGATAGGTAGTAGTTGATAATGTAACCTTGTACCATGTATGTATGAGGCATTTACATAGTTCACTTTATCCATTTAATCTAGAACTTGACCGATTAGTCATTCCTAGGTTGTAGGATAGTCGGTTGGGACATGATCTTAGGTTGTGTTTGAATAAGTCCACTCTTAGCCTAATAGACCAACCAAATAAGAATAAATATCCTTTGATCCCAAACTTGAGACTAAGTTGATGTACTTCTTGTTTAAACCTTTTCACCTTCCTTTTTAATTATGATGAACCTATATTATCCCTGGTTCATCCTTGGACACAGTGTACCTCAACTTAGGAAAATCGCCTAAGTTGAGGGTTGCTGTCATAGAGGTACGTAGTTGAAAATAAGTATGAAGAAGGGTGTGAATAAAAGAAAATAAGGTATGGTTGGGTGTGGTAGAATACATTTGCCCTTTTTCTCTAACTTTGCTTATTATCTCATATTTTTTTTATATTTATATCATGATTTAGCTTAGTCAGTTGATGATGCCTACTGAGTACCCATTACTTTGGTACTCATACTGTACTTCTGCATCTTTTTCTGGTGTAGATATGAGTACTAGCCACTGCTGTTGACTCTGTGATAATGCTAGTCAGTGTTCGGAGATATAGTAAGATTTTGGAGCCGGAGTTGACCTTCACTCTATCATCTATTTTAGATGGTCTTTCATTCCAAGACTTGTATACTTGATAGTTTTTGTAAACTTATTCTTTTGCTAGAGGCTCTTGTACCAACCATACTAAGTCGCGGGATATTGTTACTCTTTTCTTATTTATCCGTAGTTATTCTATCTTTTTTTTGCATATTATGTCTTGTAATCTAACTACTTGTATACTTTTGATATTTATCCTATTTTCCACCAATTAGATTGTTACTTGTTGTTTTGGGCTAAGGTTTGGTTTACCTACGAGTAGGATAAAGTAAGTGCCATCATGGCTCTTGAAATTGGGTTGTTCCAAATTGATATCAGAGCCTAGGTTTTCTAGTATTGTTAGTATAAGAAAAACTGTCTAGTAGGGTCTTGTAGAATGGAATAATGGCATTTATTACATGTCTTTGAAAGTCTATAGGAAATATTTAGGAGATCTTTATTTTCTTTACTCATTTCGTGCTTGGAGTCTATGTTGGTTTCTAATATTTATTTGTTTTCACTCTTTCATAGATGGCTAAGATGTGAGCCACTTCTATTAGAGATGATAACCCTGAGGTCCAAACTAGGGTTACTACCAGAGAACATGGATGACCTAGAGGTTGGGTAAAGACGAGAGTTGCAACCCTAGCCAGCGATACATATAGGGAGCCTTTACTATACCCTATTCCTACTTTCTTACCAAAGATACCTTTACCCTAATAGTGGTGGGACAAGGCGCCACCCAGGCTCCACTGATGTTTATATCTTAGTCGTGTCTCAAAGATTATTTGGTACAATTATTAGGTTTGGTTCGTGGTGCATCATCTAATGGTGCTTTGTATATTAATCAAAGCGGTACCAAGATAAGGGTGCACCTTATAGCTGCAGATTCAAAAGTTGAGATCCCTCCAGTGTTGGTAGTTACTTAGCTGCTTAGCCTGCTATATCTTTTGAGGAGTAGAAGATGTTGGATAGATTTTTAAGATTGACTCCGCCCAAGTTTTTTGTTGCACTGGGTAAGGATGCATTTGAGTTCTTGAATGCTTGTGAGAATAGGCTCCATCATTTGTCCTAGTGGAGACTTGTAGATTCAAGTATACTACTTTTTAATTGGATCTGGCAACTTAAAATTGGTGGAGAGGTTATCTTGATTCTAGGCCAACAAGATCTCCCTCTTTGACATGGACTCAGTTCTCTAAGGTTTTCTTGGAGAAGTATATACCTTATAGCCTTAGAGATCATCTAAGAAATTGGTTATTGATATTAGAGTAGCGTTCTATGACTTTCTTGGAGAATGAAGCTCAATTTCATGAGTTGTCGAAGCATGCTACATTTATCTTACTAATTTAGTATAACCAAATTTGTTTTGCTCAGGGATTGAGACTTTCCCTTTGCATGGATACAAAGAGTTTGGTTGCCACTAGTACATCTTTCATTGGTGTTTTTAAACATACACAAATCATGGAGGAGATATATTGTAAGGCGTAAGAGAGCAGTGGTAAAAGGTTATGTTATTAGGGTAGTTTCAGTGAAAACCAGAGTGGCTCATGATTTAAAGGAAGAGGTTACCAGGGTTAGTATCTTCTACGTAGGATTCTTAGTATCAGGGTCAGACTATTAGGCCTTTTCATGTTGTACTTTGGCTTATTGATAGGGGTCAGCCCAGCTATAGTGATCATCTTGGCCAGAGTAGTGGTAAGCCTTCGAAAGGTATATTTTAAGTTTTCTAGATGAGATGGCTACTCCGGGTTAGCAAGATCTTATAAATACAGTATAGTTCTAGGGCGTGTTATGAGTATGGGTTTTAGCCAATTCTGCAGAGAGTGTCCATGGCATGGAGAAGTTATGCCTACAACATAAAGTAATTTTTCAATTAGGGTAATGTCGCCCCTAGCTAAAGGTGGTATGTAGGGCCATTGGGGTGGTCCCTAAGATTTTTATGTAGTTTCTCAGAAAGGTTGGATAGATGATCGATTAGCGCCTAGGCAAGTGGTTAGTGAGGACATTTATATGTTATACCTTGTAGACAAGAGACAATCTTTTGATGCTGTTATTACAGATATGATATTAGTGCATCATCTACTAGCTACTGCTTTATTTGATCTGGGATCCACTCATTCTTATGTGCTTGCTTATTATGCATCGTGGTTAGAGTTGTCTTATGATTCTTTCTATTCTATTATGTGTATTTACTCCCGTGGATGATTATTTAGTAGTGGTCAAGTTTATATATCATGGTTATGACTGTTCGTGAGTTTAATACTCAGGCTGATCCTATTATATTAAATATGGTGGACTTTATTATGATTCTGGGTGGGACTGGTTATCCCCTAATCCTGTAGTCTTCAATTATTTTGCTAAGACCGTTACCTTAGCCTTACCCAACATATCCTCAGTTGTGTGGCAGTGATTTATTTGTTGGGATCCTACGAGGATTATTTTTTATGATTGGGCTAGGATACTTATATCGAGGGCTTTTAAGTCTATCTTTCTTATATTCATGGTGTTAGTACAGAGAGTCCATTTTTTGACACTATTCCTTTAGTACATGATTTTATTGATTGATTTTCTACCAATCTACCTGATCTTCCTCTTGAGCGTGATATTGAGTTTACTATTGTTCTTGAGACAGACACCCAACCTATTTCTATGCTATTTTATTATATGGCTCCTATCAAAATTAAGGAGATAACTTCTTCTCCTCATGACCTTCTTGTAAGGTTTCATTAGGTTGAGTGTGTTACCTTAGGATGCTACTATCTTGTTCGTGAATAAAATAATGGTTCCTTGCATATTTGCATTGATTACATGTAGATAAATAAGGTGACAGTGATGAAAAGATATCCCATGCCCTATATCGGTGATTCGTTTAAACATTTTCAGGGAGAAATAGTGTTCTCTAAGATTGCTTAAGGTTTAATTACCATCTTTTGAGGATTTGGGATGAGTACATCCTGAAGACAACCTTCAGGACTCGCCATGGACATTTTGAGTTCCTGGTGTTGTCTTTTGGGTTGGCAATTGCCCCAAATACATTTATGGATTAGATAAATCACATATTCAAACCTAATTTAGAATCTTTCATGATTGCATTAACCGATAATATCTTGTGTATTCAAAGAGTAGGGAGGAGAACATGCTACATTTGAGGATTGTGCTCAAGACTTTGAGAAATCATAGGCTTTTTGCTAAATTCTTAAAGTGTGAGTTCTATTGAGGATGATTAACATAAAAGAAGCCTTGAGCCAGAGGTGGTGAGTATGGGTAGCTTGACTTTTATTTCTGTTTCTAAGAGGCCATTGATGCAAAACATCAAGTCCTTATCCAACTTGATGGTGTGATTTAATATTTTAAACTCGAGGAGAATCTTTGCTAATGTTAGGGCTAGGTCTACCTTATTTGAGAAAATTTGGAGTTGCCAATTTGAGGATAGGGGACTTTGTGTCCTTTGTGATCAGGTGCTGAGGGATAAGTACTAGAGGGATACTATAGATTCTAAGGGTATTATGAGATATGATGGCTGCACCTATGTTCCAATGGTTAGAGTCTCGATTCAGTTGATATTATGTGAGGCTCATAGCTCTATATAATCTATTCACCCTGGGACAACAAAGATATATAAAGATTTGAGATATTATTTCTGGTGGAGTGGCATTAAAAGATATGTAGTATACTTTATAGATTATTTCCCATCTTGCTAGTAGGTGAACGTTGAGCATTAGAGGCCTGGTGGCTTGATGCAAGGATTAACCATTCTTGAGTTAAAGTGGGAGCAGATCACCATGGACTTCGTTAGTGGTTTTCCTCGTACCTCCTATAGTTTCAATGGTATTTGGCTCATTATAGATCAATTGACCAACTCGATACATTTTCTTCATATTTAGATGTCCTTCAATGCTGAGAGGTTAGGACATATCTATGTTTCTTAGATAGTTCGCCTACATGGAGTGCCCTTATTCATAATTTTAAACAGGGACTCAGTATTCACTTCTAGATTCTAGATGGATTTCAGCAGGAGTGAGTACTCAAGTAGTTCTTAACACTACTTTTTACCCTCAAACCGATGGGTAGTTGGAGCAGATAATTCAAATTCTTGAGGGCATTCTCCAAACTTGTGTTATGGACTTTGGAGAATAGTGGGAGCAATACTTAGCATTGGCAAAGCTTGCATATAATAATAGCTACTATTCAAATATTAATATATCACTATTTGAATAACTTTATGGTAAGCATTATCGATCTTCAAAAGGATGGTTTGAGACCTCTGAGGTTATGCGCGGTGGTACTTTCTTTGGGAATTATATGATAATGTTAGGGTGGTTCAGGATAGATTATGGGCAGATGAGAATAGGTAGAAGGCTAAACGGGATGTAAACAATGTGCTTTGATATTTGGAGTTATAGACTAGGTGTTCCTTTGGGTATCACCCAAGAGGGTCGAGATGAATTTTGGGAGAAAACACAAGCTCAACTACAGATATGTTTGACCCTTTGAGATACGTTTACTATCTAGAGAGGTAACTTATAAGTTGTCCTTACCCTTGGATTATGCCTCTATTTATCTAGTGTTTCATGTTATTATCTTATGGATTACATTAATGATGAGTCACATGGGTTTTAGTGGGACTCAATTCAGTTGGATGAGAGATTAACCTTCGTAGAGAAGCCCACTCTTATATTAACTAGGGATGTCAGGTAGTTTCACACTAGGGAGATTCCAGTAGTTAAGGCTCAGTGGAGATACCATTGAGTAGAAGAATCTACTTAGGAAATTGAGAGCGAGATACAGGTCCAGTATCCTTACGTGTTTGAGCCTTCAGGTACATCCTAACTCTTTACATTCGTGGACAAAAGTCCTTTTAAAAATGGATATTATAATGACCTTCTAGGTCATTTTCTGCATTTCCACAATTTTTCATCGATTAGAGCTTTGTTATAGTTTTCCCAAGTCATTTATGACTTACTAGAGCTGACAATTTAGTTACCGGGAAGTTCGTTTGTTTTTTAGAGCCAATTCCCTATTTTAAAGTCTTCACTAATAAGGATTGGTTATCGGGCATAAACTTATGTTGACAACCTCATATGCTAATTCTGACAGTTCTATCAGCTCTGAAACATCAATATTTGGCTAAGGGGATGTTTGATTTGGGTCCTAAGGCTTGTGGACTTATCTTGGGCTTTTGGCCAAAATTTGGTAAAAGTGGCCTTTGGATATGGGGCCTATATTTCATTGAAATGACTTTGAATGAAAATCTAGATTGCTCCATTGATTTTTAAATGTCAAATTTGATAGGGTAGCACAATTTATTTGCATTTACGGGATTCCGAATAAATTTTGAGGGGTCGGTGGAAACTTGGCAAAATCCATGTTCAGCTGGTGCATTCGCCAAAGCAGAGCTTTAATCACTTCAATGTCCAAGTGGTCATTTTAGCGGCCAAGGTATGTCTATCCAAATTGCTTTAATAGAGACCTATTGCTTAAGCAACTTCTTATCCGCTTTGGCGGAGGTCGATCCATGATCAGGGATCGTTTTAGTGATCCAATGCTGCTTTTGTTGTGACTGCTTATGTGGCACCTAAGAGGGCATTAAATTCATATGTTCACCCATTTCCCCCTATTTCTCTCAAGTACCAAAGAGAATTAAGGCCCTAGAGAGAATGGGAAACTGGGAGACAAATTCTTGGGTAATCGTGGGGTGTTGGTTAACTCAGAATAACTATTTCCTCGTAGTAATCCTTGCAAGTCTTCATCTAATTATTGAGTTAATTTCCCAATTAATCATAAATCTCTACATTCTTTATAGATAGATCATGATATCGTTAGAGCTCCGAATTTAGCCTTTCTTAAGGGTAAATCGTTCTTGAGCATAGAGGGACGCATTAATGGTTTTTAAAGTTCAATTGCACAAGCACGACCCATATAGAATTTACTCAATTTTGTACTCAAATCATAAAAAATTATTATAGGTATTATTATTCTTGTGTTAATGCGTAGATCACCATGTTAATAGTGTGGCATTGCGCGAAGGCTTCTCGAAAAGGGAAATCACCAATTTAGCAAACTTTATTAAATTTTCTTCGGCATCCAGATAGGATGGGTTTACTCTTCTATTAGATTGACCTTGATTATAGTATCAATATATAATATTACGCTAGTTTTAGTTTGAAGACTTATATCTTGGTGGTGTATTTATCGATTATGGATTAATTAGCCGATTAGCAAACTGTAATTTGGTGTATTGACTTAATTTCCTGTTCCTTAGGGTGAATTGATATATTATGACACAATGGGGATTATTTAGCACCTTGTAGTGGGATTTGACACCTTAGTCTAATTCGGGTAGAAATTGCCTTAGAAAGGAATTTTGGGATTAGAAGTGGACTTTTTCGGCCCACTTTACACTAAGATTACTATTAGCTCCTTGTAGACTCAATAAGACTTTATACCTTATACTATTTATATTCCTGTGCTCAAGGAGGATTTAGATATATTATGAATTATTCTAAGTTGTCACCTAGGTGATGTTAAGACCAATTTAAGTCTGACAAAGTATGATACTAAGATCGGTTCAAGTCTGGAATCTATTATAATATTAATTTTTGTTTAAATTAAATTCCAACTATGATGATACATATGAAGTACTATTTTTTATTCAAATCCATCTTTGAGAGGTTATGGATCATTGTTATAGAACCGTTTAAGGTTTGGTGATTTATTGTATGGGAAGATCCATGACTGCGATTTCAAAAATTAGATAATTGGAATATATATGGTCATTACATCTTCTTGATTGCACCCACCAATCTTATGGGGGGTTGCATTGGATTACTTTTGTTTGCGTCTTCTGGTTATGGGGACTCGGTTATACTATAGATCATTACGTTCTCTTGATATTATTTAATCAGTTGTTACTTTCAGTATTCAGAGTATTATTCCAGATTTACTATTTTCACCTTAATTGGCTTATTATCTCATATTTCTTATATTTATTTATATTATATTTATCTCAATTGGACGATGACGCCTACTAAGTATCCATTTCTTTTATACTCATACTACACTTCTGTACCCTTTTCTGGTGCAGATCCATGTACTAGATACCACTTTGATAGTGATAGTCAGTGCTTGGAGATAGGGTGAGTTCTCAGAGCTAAAGTTGACCTTCTCTCCATCTTCTGTTTTGGATGGTCTTTTATTTTGAGACCATTGTATATTTTACATTGATAGTGCTCTTAGAGGCTCTTATATCGGCCTTACTAGGTTGTGGATATTATTAGTCTTTTCGTATTTATTCATAGTTACGCTATCTTTCTTGCATATTATATTGTGTAATATGTTACTTGTATAATTTTACTATTTATCTTATTTTCCACTAATTAGCCCATTACTTTTCATTTCAGGCTACAATTTGGCTTACTTACTGGTGGGATAAAGTAGGTACCATCGTGGCCTATGAAATCGGGTTGTGACAATTGTGAACTCAGGTTGACCTAAGCACAACTTTCAATCTTCAAAATGATGGGGAGTCAGAGTGGACTATTCAGGTTTTGGAGGAAATACTCTGTGCATGTGTTATGGATTTTGGGGTTCATTGGGAGCAACTTTTGTCCTTGGAAAAGTTCGCTTATAATAATAGCTACTACTTGCATTTTGAGGTGTTATATGGTGCGCGTTGTTGATGATAGGCGAATTTACACGCCTATAGTGCTATATTTTTCCCATATTTTAGCCAAGTTTTGAGAACAAATTATATATTTCATGCACTTTTAGTCTTTTTTCCTGTAAGTGAGCTAACGAACATGATTAGCAAGTTTTTAGGTATAAATGATGCAGAATTCAGCATTTTATGGATAACTTGATGCCAAAGAAAGCTTCACAAAAGGAGGAGAGCAAAGCTTGGATGCCAAGGACTAAAAGTGATGCATGGAGAACTTGTCCCGGGCAAAAACAACATTTCTAAAGACTTGGGGGATCAGCAGTAACTTAGTAGGATTAGGATAAAGAATGCAGTATCCTAGTAGGATTGGGATAAGTAATGCAGTAGCTTAGTAGGAATAGGATATGGGTGTTATAAATACCCTATTTTGCTAGAGATTTTGATTCATTCCTCATTAATTCTATTACTCTATAACTCTTCTTCTAATCTTTCCATTAATTCTACTTTTTATTCTTCTTCTATTCATCTATTCAATTCTTAATTTCCGCAACAAGAGAAACATTACTTTGCAAGGAATTCACACCTAACGCCTACCACACTTTGCTACACGAAATCTTTATTGTGGTATAATAACAATGTCGATTGTGATTTCCTTCACACTCATGGGTAACTAAACTTCTCTGTTGGGGTTATGGAAGCTGTATGAGATACTATTTAAGGCTATGAGTTTGTGAATTCGTGACACGTGTGTTGCTTATATCATTATTCTCTTCATCTTAATGCAAATTCTTATGGCTGCAGATGCATAGAATAACACCAGTATAGCATTAACTTGTTCGAAAGAAAAGTTATAGGTCTGGAAAAGAGATAATGTCAAGGTAATAGGGTCCCATCCCCTATTAAAAAGTTAGTGCCGTAAATGGATTAACCTCTTGGAGAATTTGTACCGTTAGATACGCTTTAAGCTCGAAAGAGTTAAAGTGAAATAGTCCTTGTTTAGGTCGAAAGACGCTTGGATTTACCATCGAATACAATTCTCTATAAGCACATGCATGTCTGAATTCCGCACAACTCATAGCCAATAGAGACGTATAACTCAGAAGGTGGACATAACCCCAACTTCTCAATTCTCATTGTTTTACATCTTACCAAACATTCTTTCTTTTTACTTTGCTATTTCAGTTTTTACTTTACTATTTTGTTTATAGTACTTGCACATTACAATCCCCCCTTTTTACAAGACTTGCACTAAAAGTCTAGTAATCTTTGCTTACTTGTTGACCAAGCTATTCCCTGTGGGATCGATACCCAACCCAGTTGGGTTATATATTTGACAGCGACCGCTTTACACTCCCACGAGAGCTGTAGATTGAGCGTTATCAGTTATCGATCTCCTATTGGTTGGTTTGAAACTTTAGAAGTTAGATCTTGTAGTATTGACATGATTGTTTCATGGGTCTTTGGATAGAGTTTAGGTGATCTAGGATAGGCTCCGGGCAGCCTAAAGTAGGAAAAATAGTTATGCTAACCATAGGATTCATGCCTTAAGCTTTACAATTAGTGATAGAGTCTTTCTTTATGTATCTCCCACGAAGGGCTTGATGAGGTTTGGGAAGAGGGTCAAGTTTAGACCCATGTATATTTACCCCTTTGAGATTCTTCGGATAATTGGGGAAGTTGCTAATGAGTTAGCCTTGCCTCCATACTTTTTATCCTTCATCCAATTTTTTATATATGTATGCTTCGAGACTATTATTTCGAATGATACTCATGTGCTCTATTTGTAATACCCCAGGTTCTTGAGCTTTAGACCCTCCAAGAGTTGAGTAATTAATTAACTATGTTTTTCAAATTTATGTCAACACTTCCAGTGGTAACGGTCTAGGTAACGAGTCGTGATGTCATGTAATGAGTAATTAGGAAGGACTCATTGTCCAAATAATGAGTTTGCCCATGTGTTTTGCTTTGATCACAAGTCTTCGTCATGACTCGTGATGATGGGTAATGAGTCGTGATAAGCGACTCATGGTCATAACAGTGAAGAAAGGGTTTTTTGACACTCAAGTCACGAGTCCAGGCAATGACTCATGCTCAGTCATCACGAGTCATTAGCCATGCCGTAACAATTGACCTTTATTTTTCTTGTCCATTTTAATTGGGATCTTTTTGGTTTTTTCCTCCCTTTATACTTTACCCATGACTTAAAAACACTCTAATGACTCCTTTAACATTATTTATCAAATAAAAAACACAACTTTCTCCTCTTTAACTCTCAAGGCAAGAGAATAATCAAGTTTTACAAGGATTCAATATTTAGGCTCCAAACTTTGAATTCCTTTCGACTTCTTGTGTATTTCAGATATTTATCTGACCTCTAATTTTTTTTATTATTTTGGTATAAATTGGCTTAATAGTTATATGATTTCATTGTTGGGTTTGAAATAAAGTTGAGGTACTTTGGTGGTGATTACTTGAATTGCTTTTCACATGTTTTAAATATGCTATTCATACGTTAATTGACGTTTTAGGGAATGATTGGTGTTTGGTTATGGTGAAAATGGGTTTCCCAAACCTGTTTGATTTTTTTCTTGGTAATGGCATTAACCTTAACCCACCTTTATAACTTTGGTTTTTGAATATGGAAGTTGCATAATTTAACTTACCTTTGGAACTTTGCATTGCTTTACTGGATAAAGTATAATGGAAATGGTTTTGGAGTGCCCTTGGTGACAATGATTTGGATTCTAAATGGAACTTTGGAGTCAAATGGTTATATGGATTGGATTAGAATGATTGAATAAGCTTGCAAGAATATTGGTATGACGATACTATGTCAGTAAATGCCATAATAAATGACTCCCTGATTAAAGGTTGGGTTTATATGCAAATTATTTAATTTGGGCTTAAAGGGAATTGTGTATCTTACCATGACAGTGGAAGTCTTGAGGGGACACACTCTAAAAATCATATTTCCGATGTGGGGGTTTATATGAAAATGTGAATGGTACACCATACACACACAAACTATATATATATATATATATTAATGGCTATTGTCTTGGTGTCTTTAGTTTTTCCTTCGTATTTCCTCAATTCGTTTGGATAACATGCATTGGGTCTCTTTCAGCAGCGGGAACTAAACCCGCATAGCTTGTGGGTGCCCTTAGAATGAATCTGTAAATCTCCAAAAATCTGTCCCGAGATGTCACACGGTGTTTAGGACCACTAGTGATCCCAAGCTAACCCTTCTACTAGCATAACTTATAAGCAACTGAATAATATGTATAAAGTGCTGAATTTACTGTTCGAAACATAAAAATGATGGAATCTCTGAAAATACAATACTGATACCATTTTACATTTTGATACAATCTGAAAAAAGGGACTGAAAATTTACATAACTAACTCTAAATGACATCTGTGAAGCCTCTACTATTTTGAATATAGATAGATGGGGCGTGACTTCAACTACCACTAATCAATGCATATGAGTAAGAAAGTAAAGTACATCAATAACATCTAACTAAAGTCTCCGAAGTAGGAGGACTCATCATCTCCTGGCTGAAATCTGCAAACTGTCTGAATATAGTATACGTGCTACAACTGAGCTTATACCTACACTATGAGACAATGTAGCACATAAACATATATGTGGATCAGTACTTTGAGGATTTACTGAGTATATAGGGGAGAATGCATAAGTAAAAACATCATAATTTGCAAAAGAATGCATGCAAAATGTAAATGACTTACATAAGCTGGAGTTTCTGAAATGCTGAAAATAATAATCATGAGAAGCAAATTATGCTATATAAATCTAGTGAGTCATAACATTTAGTTCTAAATATTATACTTGTATTCTCCCTTTCAATCATTCTATCTAAGTGTAGAAAGACTCACTACTGAATCTAAAATCTGAAAGTTGAAATCTACAGCTAATATCTTTCATGTAAAGCATAATTTGAGTAAAACTTGTGAGCGTTAACACTTAGTTTTTCTGAAAGCTTTTCTGTTACTCTTTCTGTTTTTGAATTTGTAGCCTGAAAGCTTTAAAACTTTAGGGAAAATACTTTATTTGAAGGGAGATACTTTAAAACTTTTTTGAAAAGCTTAGTACAGGAAAATAATTGTTCTGCAAGGAATGTTCTCTTAACTGACATAAACCATGCGAGCTACATGGAGTCTAACGTCTTGATCTCCTAAGAAAGGAACTTCACCTTGGGGAGAGGTGTCATACTCTTGTCAGGGAGTATAACCTCATCTTAAGTGATCACAACTCTGCCCACTATGGGCACTCAATATCAATCCTTTGTTGGTTCATAGTTCTGGGGTATGAGATCTTAGAATCATACCCATCTCGGTGCTAAATACTACTCCCTTTAATTTGTTACGCTCATCTCTTTGGAAATCTACTTTAAAACTCCTATAAGGGTTTATTATGAAACCAGTTATGCATTTATCTAACTTAATCTGTAAATGAAGCCATTTTGCTTTCGATATTCTGTAGTAAATCTGTAAAGTGGATTCCAAAATGTATCTGAGGATCAAAAGATCAAAACTTTATTGTAAATCTGATATAATCATCTCATAAGATTCTTAAAGCATCATCTTTTCTCAAAATATCCACATATAAACTTGGGGCTTAAAAACCCATGTATAAAACTGATGTCAAAATATCATGAAAACCTTGCTTGATTATAAACAATGGTAATTCATCTCAAAATTTGGAAATTTCTTCTATAAGCATGAAAATATAAAAGTAAACATGCAATTCATCTTCAAAGTATCTTAAAACTCATAATCTTTGCAAATAGCAATAATGGGTATGAACCCTAATTCAAATCTCATGTAATTTCAGTCAAAATTATGTAAATTTGAAATTGAAAACTAATTTTGGGCACAAGGATGATAGGAGATCCTTGTTGAAAACCCCCACATACCTTGATTGATGATTAGATGAAGAAGCTCAAATTATTGATTCCTATTTGAGTTCATGAAGATGAATTTTTGATTATCTTGCCTTGAGAATCCTCAATCTTAAGCTTTCTTATAGAAACCATGGTGGAATTTAATTTCTTGGATAAGGAGCTTTGAACTCTAGGGTTTTTGTTTGAGAGAAAATTGATGAATATAAGCCTAACGTGCCTAGAATAGGCTTAAATCTTATGTTTGGATGGATTGGGGGCTTGAGAATTGACCAAAATGCCCTCTTTAAACTTCTGGAAAGAACTAAAAACGTAGAATTTTTTCAATTTGTGTGGCCACTGCGATGCGCCACAATCATGGTGGCTCACTGAAAAAAGGATGAGTGGGAACTGGGCATTCTCAGCGACACGGAACTATCGCGGTGCCCTATAGTTTCGCCATTTTGGCCATTGGTGCAACGCACCACTATCGCGTACGCTTCCTGGAAATTGAAAAATATGAAATGGTACTCCTCCGTTACATGGTGGAATCGTGGAGTCTCATTGGTATTTGACAACTGCAAATTTTCATAGCTCCGTAACGCGCTGAGAGTCTAGGTGACACACTGTCAACTTAAAAATGCCATAACTCCTTCACCGAGTGTCGGATTTAGGCGAATTTGGTATCGATGGAAATCTTATTCAATTTACCACACAATGAAAAGTTTAAATCTTTAAAATTCAACATTTAATAAATATTATTCATTTTTGAAGCTATCCCTTAATATTCTAGGAATGAATTTAAGTTAGAAAGAAAATACGGGGTATTATAGAAGCGAGCTATCCAGTTCATGCTAATATTTTAAGGACTCATATTCATGACCCTAGTCCCTATCTAGATATCCTATATATGTATATACCAATGTTGTGGATATGGTTTTAATTTTTTTTGGCATTGGCATTACTTTATCACTTTCCCTGAGTTACATACTAGTGCTTATCCCACTGACCATCCCTGGATGCTGCATCTTTTATGAAGTTGGGTCCTAGGATTTTTTTGTTACTTCTGTGCATCATTATGAGTGTGTTACTTCGGTTGAGTTGTTTTGAAGTGGTGAGCCTCAATCTTTCAAAAAGCCCCGCCATTTCATTAGGTTTTCTTTTTAGATTTTAGGAAATGTGATTTTTATTTGTCATAGACGGGAGCATGTCCCGACCTAGGTTAGTATATGGTTTTAAAGGCTTCTGTGTACAAGTGTGGATTGGTTTATCTTTTGAATATTAAATTTCATTTGATTCATCTATCTATCTTTCTTATTAATATTTTTGGTTGACTTCTGTGGTATTCTTTTATTGTAATTTGGATGTTTGGCTAAGGCCCACAGTGGGTTTGAGATACCCATCACAACTAGGCTCTGGTTCGGGTCATGAAAAACTTGATATCAAAGCATGGTTTAGGGTCATTAGGTGTACACAAAGTTGTGTTGAGTATAGTCCTTTTTATAGGTATGTAGCACGCCACACTTATAAGGGGAGGCTACAAGGCATTTAGGAATGTCTCCCTTTCTTGTGTTCTATTTCTGTCACAACCCGAGCTGAGGGCCTGGCCGCAATGGGCATCCCAAACCACAAAGGCCCGAGAGACCCCTTAGAGTACTACCCTAAGCATCATTCATACATAAATCAAGGTGCGGAATATATAATGCAATTTAAAGGAAACTTATAATCAAACTATGTCAACAAAGTTGTGACAATGCAAAAATCCAAACCTCATCTACATTCCTCTATTGAATATTAACTATCTAGTCCAGAACAAGGACCCGACTAGACCATAAACTGAATTAAATAAACATATGAATAGCATTCTCAGCTGGAATGTATTAGTATGTAGAACTAACCAGAAAAACATGTACTCCATATAAAATAGTCGAGAGCTATAAGAAAAAAATTTAACATAATATATATCAAAACACATGGGCATAATTCAAGATCTTCAAAACATTCTTGTAAGTCATGACTCAACTCTTTGTTTTACTTTTGAGCTAGATGGTACACCCTACAACTTAGTACCCATGGGCTATATGGGTCTACCATTAACTAGTCAGCCAAGTCCCCAACCCAAGTTTGCTACAAGGGTTGGATTTTCTACTATCTGATATGAAAAAACCACATAGCAAGTGTTTAATCCATTGTTCAGGATATCATAAACCTATATCGGTAAAACATGATTTTGGGCGATGCAATATCTAAACTTATGCTTTCTTTGGGTAACCATCTATCTCTCTTACTGCCCATTTTTAATACTATAAAACCATGATTCATGCTCAAAATATTCACTTCTTTCATGTTAAGGGCATTCAATAATAGGTATTTTCATACCTATACTTGCAACCCATATCGTAACACAGGCTCATCCATATCCCTTTCATTCAAAATCATGTTAATGACCACAAAAAAGATTTAAACATCATATGAGAGTTCTTATGTCAATTAGAATGGAAAATTATGCAAAACACTCTCCTTTCAATACTTTAACATGTAGTGGTCAATTTTTACATAAAATACGTGCAACTCTCCATTAGGATGCAATAGCATTTAGAATAATAATCACCTCTTTGAAAAATATATAAAACAACCATGCATAATAAATCAAAAGGCATTTATAAACTCAAGAATTATAACCATTCATAAATCATCCCTAACGTTAGTTATACATAAATTTCATGATCAAAGAAGGGACTTGTAAGTCATTCTCTCAAATCCATTTTTTTGCTATTCATAACATGCTAAGACAATTCATGCAGGAGGGATTTTGCAAAACATGCTCTTAAATAACTTTTTGAAATTCATAACATATGAACACATGACTACAATTCAAGTTTAGGGAAAAAACCCCTATTAATTTCATAATTTCATTAAACATGAATTCATGATGCATTCTCTTCAAATGATTTCAAAACTCATTATATATACATACATATATAACTTTTAAGCTCATTAAAAACGTAAAAATTTATGCCCATGGGATTTAGGATAGTCCCACCTACCTTTTTGATGAACAAAATTTGAGATATCTTGAATCTAAGCCTTGAGAGCATGAGTTTTTGAAAGAAACCCTAACTTTTCTCTCCTGAGATTGGAAAGGAGAATAAATGATGAGAAATGAAATATAATGGGAAATTGGAATTTAAATAGTGTTTTTAAGTTGTGGGGGTAGGCTTTGAGGTGAGTACAAAACCAAATTACCCATAAAAAAACCCAAAAAAAATTGCAGAAACGCTTCAGGTGACAATAAGGTTGACGACCCGTCAGTTAGGTGACGGATCATCATCCTAATCGTCATTTTTAGGTTAGGATTTACCATTTACTAACCCAGGATGATGACTAGAGCTGATGGCTCATCAATTAATTGATGGATCATTAGTTAATCGTCACCTAAGCGACTGGTGTGTAACCAGATGCTAACATATTTGAGGCTTTTAACTGAAAATAATTATTTGGTTGGTTGGGAAATCTCTAATGGAACATCAACATCAATCTCATCATTAGTATAGGATTCTTTGTCCTCATCTTCACACTCTTTCATTATGTTAAATGATTCCACAGACAAAATTTCATATAAATAATGTATAAGAATGCTTTGAATATTTGACCTCTATATCCATTTCCTAATGAATGATCGGCTTCACATCTTGACGCATATCACATATGATATCATAAGTTTCTTTCTGGAGATCCAAAATTCATTGAAACATAGCTTTAATTCCAGTCTTAACAGTGCTTCGTTCTTCCTTTTATTAACCATAAGACCTATCAAACTCATAAGAAGAACTAGAATTTGGGTTAGCGCAATAGGGGGAGGGGGAATTTAGGCAATCACTCCAATCTCCATCTTGAACGCCACATAAAAGAACAATCATACTCCCTGTAGGATGGAGATGGTGCACACATCTCTCTACGGAGAGCATATCTACAATCTTGCCAAAAGTGAGGTCCATCATAATATGGACATGGATCATTAAGATAAGATTTCCAACCACCAAGATCATGTTCATTCCACGATGCCATAGTAATAAGTAAACTAAAATAAAAATCTATCTAACGCAAGAAATAAAAGAAAACTAAAAACAAATATTTACAAGTTTGAATTCAAGATAGGAGGCTAAAATTCCAAACCAACTCAATACACCAAATTGTTTTCCGACAACGGCGCCATTTTTGATAACGCTCAACTTACACCTCAAATTAGTGTAAGGCGGTCGTCGTTAATATATTTACCCAACTTTAGAGTCAGGGTCGAATACACTGGGAACAATGTGAGTGGCGATTAAGCTAATTTAAAGGTATAGCTACAAGTTCAATTCAAACAAATGGTACAAAAAAATAAAATTAAGATGGGGGTTTTGAAAGTATCATGTAATGTTGTCACTTCAATATTAATGTTTGTAATCAATATAAATTGGAAACCAGAGCTATGTTCACCAAGGGTTTTGGGAATTGGCAGATACTAGGTAATGCTAGAGATTCTTGGAATAATTAGAACAACAGAATATCCCTGATGATTATACTATCTGACTTATCTCTCGACCTCACCATACTATTTATTATCTAATTCTCTTGTACTTAGATAACTTATCTCTTTCTAATAGGATGTTATGTCAGGTAGATTAGTCCAGTTACAATATTAATCATTAAACAAAAGGTTGGTAGCTTTCGAGTCCCTGTTGATAATTCACATCCTCAAGTCTATTTCTCCGTTAGAAGCAAATAAAACCTAAGGCATAACCTAATGTTTACAACCACTAGATTTCAGTTAAAACAACAGAATTTTAAGATGTTCCACTACTCTTTGAATCCGTTAAACTCCTAGTATCATATCAAACCTTAATCCATGGATCCCATAACCCCGGCTAATGGAATTAGCCGCTCATGATTTGATGAATGAAATCACAAGTTGAATTCATAATGATAAGGATAACTTACGATTAGATGGAAAACAATAAGTAGTTTCTTCAATTGAATCACAAGGTAGAAACCGAAAAAAATAGTTGATAAAAACAAGAAGAATAATTGATGAAAGAGAGCAATGCTACGTTCTTATCTTCCCTAGGTTAATTGTCTGATAGATGAATTATGAATGAATCAAAAACCCTAAAAGATGCTATTTATACTAAAGCCTAATTAAGGAAATAAAATAACAAAATCACAGCTGGGCTTAGATTTAGGTGAAGGCATATTGGTGTTGATCATCAGGCTTCTGACGGTGTCTCAGATATGTCATTATAAGTCGTGCCTTATTAATATATTCTGCCTCACTCTGATGGTGTCCTCTAAGGGCTTACCAGAGGAGTGACGGCGTGTAGCAAATATCGTCAGACCTTCAGCTTATTTCACCATGTTCTGTCCCACTTGACGGAATCTTCTGACGGCTTACCACACTTGTGATGACATATTGAGAATGTCGTCACCTTCATCCAGCAACTCTTCTTCACTGTTCTTCCTGATGCCTTTTTTTGGTAGCTTACCACATCTCTGACGGCTTGCAAGAAATGCCGTCAGACTCATATCAGCTAACTTGTATTAGATTTTACTTTTTTTGGTCATGTTTCTTATGTTTTCCTCCCATCCTTGACTTTTCTACAAAATATTAAGAGATAACATCAAAAACACCAATAATTACTTAGGAACTTATAATTATTTGAAGTTAAAAAGTCTTAAATGTGCTACAAAAATCTAGCACATCACTGTGTTGGGATAAAAGAAGGACAAACTATTTCATCTAATATACTATGCCAGCAAAGCACTAAATGGAGTGCAAAAGAACTACACCATCACTGAATAGGAACTACTGGCTGTAGTGTATGCTTTTGAGAAATTCATGGCTTACCTTCTTGGAACCAAGGTAGTGGTTCACACTGAACATGCATCCTTAAGGTATTTGATGGCTAAGAAATATACAAAACTAAGGCTGATTAGATGGATGTTGTTGCTACATGAATTTGGCTTTGAAGTCAAAGATAAGAAGGGTTGTGAAAACCAAGTGGCGGATTATCTGTCTAAAATGGAAGGGGAGCAGGCAGTTAGTGATGAAATAGAGATAAATGATGCATTTCCTGATGCGAAGATCTTGGCTGCTGCTATGGAGAAAATGCGTTGGTACACTAATTTTGCAAATTATCTTGTGAGTGAGGTCATTCCATAAAATCTTTAGTATCATCAAAGAAAGAAATTCCTTCATGATGTGACACATTACTTTTGGGATGAACCATATTTTTTTCGACGATGTGCTAATAATATTAGAAGGAGATGCATTCCAGAAGTGGATGTATTGTGTATATTGAAAGCATGTCATGCATCCCCATTTAGAGGTCAGCATATAGGTGACCGAATGGCTAGGAAGGTATTGTAGAGCGGCTACTATTGGCCAACGTTGTTCAAGGATGCTCATGAGTTTGTGCTAAAATACGACCAATGTCAGAGGTAGGGGTCGATCTCCAAAAACATGAGATGCCTTTGACTAAGATTCTTAAAGTGGAGTTGTTTGACGTCTAGGGCATCGATTTCATGGTCCTTTTGTAAGCTCGTATGGGAAGAAGTATATTTTAGTTGTTGTTGACTATGTATCAAAATGGGTCAAAGCTGTTGCCTTGTTTAATAATGAAGGAAAGAGGGTGGTTTATTTTCTCAAAAAGAATATCTTTTCTCACTTTGGAGTACCACATACTATTATAAGCGATGGATGATCTTATTTTTGAAACAAAGTATTTTGAGATACCTTAGTAAAATATGGGGTGAAATAGCATAGAGTAGCCACTCCATATCACCCACATACTAGTGGGAAAGTGGAGGTGTCAAATCGATAGATTAAAGCCATCCTAGCCAAAATGGTGAATGCTAGTCGAAAAGAATGGTCTTGAAAGCTCGATAATTCCCTGTGGGCATACTAGACTGCTTTTAAGACACCCATTGGCATGTCACCATTCCAGTTAGTCTATGGACAAGCATTCCACATACCAATAGAGCTGTGGCACAAGGCTTTATAGGCCTTCAAAAGGTTAAATTTGAGTTGGAAGAAGGTAGCAGAGCTAAGACTAGGATAACTAAATGAGATGGATGAATTCCATCTCAGGGCATATGAAAGAGCAGACCTATATAAAGAAAAGATGAAGAAGTATCATGATTGGAGGATCGAGAAACAAGATTTCTAAAAAGGTGACTTGGTGCTTCTGTTTGATTCCAAACTCAAATTGTTCCCAGGTAAGCTTAAATACAAGTGGTCAGGTTCGTTTATTGTTAGTCAATTCTACTCATCTGGAGTAGTAGAACTAGAAAATGAAGACGACAACATCTTCAAGGTAAATGGGCAATGAGTCCAACTTTATATCGGTCTAAAAAACTCAATAAAAAGTATTGCTACTATCTTTCTCAATGAAGTCTGAGGTAATCGAGATACCTGAGTCATGCCATGACATTAAATCATGCGCTACATGGGAGGAAACCCATGATCCCCGAGATTGATCTACTCCAGGTATACCCTAACCCTTAGTTTAGATTTTCTTTGATTTTAAGTTAGGGGTGTAGGATGAGTTATTGTTTTAATATTTTGTAGTTGACTAGGAGAAATACAAGTACCTGAGGCAGTTAACATGGTTTTGTTATTTTGTGAACACCTCTCAAATAGTCTAATTCTTTAATTGTGTGATTTGCATCTAATTGTGACCACTGTGCATCTTTGTATGGTATTAGTTATAGTTACTTGATAACCATTGCTAAACAATTGCATGAAATGGATGAGTAGTAAATTGTGATATACTTGTGTGCCATGTGCGTGTGAGATTTTACTTAGTTCCTTTTGTATGTTGAATTCAAAACTTGCCCGGTTTGTCATACCTATGTTGAAGGATAGGGGTTAGGAAAGGATCTTAGGCCGTTTTGATGTTAGCCCACTTTAGCCTAAATGACCGTCCCTGTATACATAATATCCTTTGATCTCTGTTTTGATCCTGAATAGCCTATTTCTTTTTATGACACCTATCACCATCTCATTTACATCATAATGAGCCTGTTTTGGCCCTGGTCCTCCTTGGACATTGTGCACTTTGACTTAGGCAAATGGCCTAAGTTGAGGGTGGATATCATAGGGGTGTATGATGTACAATGAGTATGAAGAAAGGTAGAATAAAAGAAAATAATAAAAAAGCTGGGTGCGGTGGAAAAGAACAAGAAAATAAAAGTTCTGAAAAAGAAGAAGTGATTGTAAAAAATACTGCACCCATCCTGAATATGTGTGATCAAGAAAAAAGAAGAATAGAAAAAGGTTAATGAGTGAGACCCCAAAAGCTAGTGTTGTATCAAGCAGGCCTAGTCACTCTACATATCATCTAGTATCATACCATCCCCTAGCCTACATTACAAGCCAAAGAGAAGACCTATAGTGATCCTTGCTGACCTGCCTAGAAATCTTGGTAATGAAAATAAGGGCAAGCCTATGGTATTCGGCATACACTGATTGGAACGTCATTTTGAGAGTGAGTATTTTTATTTTGTTCCCATGGTTACATAGGTTATGTCTGATATAAGTGAAGTGGGACTTCTTTGTAGTGAGGGTACATTGGTTACATTGCTAAGTGCTAACTTGTTTGGATAGTGTAGTCTTTGTACATCCATGGTTGTTGTTGCTGAACTGATGCCATATCTTGATTCCTATATGTCACATTGTTGTTTTTCAATAACATACATAGTTATTTTTAAATTGATTGACCTTGGAGATGGTGAATATATTTTGAGATAATATGGATGGTTGACTGCTGAATGCACATTATATCCTCTTGGTTGTGTTTTAGTTGCTTTAGGACAAATATTTTTATTAAGTTGAGGGTGTTGATGTGTGAGCAGATGCTAACACATTTGAGGCTATTAACTGAGAATAATTGCAAAGTCTTAAGAAACTTTGGTTATTTTTGATTATTTTCTCTTTGATATTGCAGTAAAAGTTGAGATACAAGAGAATCAACAATTATGGAAGTAAAAGAGTTGATTTCTGAGCAAGTAGAGAAGGAAGAATAGTTGATGACTTGTTTGATAAGTCGTCAGCCTTGTGATAAGTTATGGAAGTATCCATCAGGCTTAGATAGAGAATGACCTTTAGCAGGAATGTATGACGACATATGTGATAAGCCATCAGAAGTGTGATAAGCCGTCAGGCTCATCGTCAGACTTAGGCAGGGAATGGATTTTGAAGTGAAGAAGTGACGACATCTCTGATAAGTCGTCACTTGTCTGATAAGCCGTCAAGATCATCGTCTGTCTTAGGGAGGGAATAGCTTTTGAAGTGAAGAAATGATGACATCTCTGATAAGTCGTCACATATCTGATAAGCTGTCAAGACTAATCGTTAGCCTAAGACAGAGATTATCAAACTGAAGAGGAGCTGACGACATTCCTGATAAGCTGTCAGACTTCTGATAAGTCGTCACACACGTCGTCACCTGTCCGAGAAAATACTGTGATCTATGATTTTGTTTCCATAATTAGACTGAAGTATTTAAAGCATGTGTTAGGGTTTTTATTTAGGATCTGGGACATCTGGAACTCATATTTTGAGCACCTTTCTCTTTATTTTCTGACTTTAATTCTTTTGAGAGATTATTAAAATTGTTTTAGGTTTTTCTACTAGATCAAATCTGAGAAACATTTGTTGCTATTCATCTTGCTATAAGATCATCGATCTAAGTATAAATTCAAATTTCTGTCTTGCTTAATTTATTATGAGCAGCTAAGATCTGCTAACCCGAGTTGTGGGATCTATGGGTTTGGGTTTATAACGTAACCAAGTGTTCAATATTCTAACGGTAGTAGGAACTTATTGTTAATTCCATTATTTTACATGCTGACTATTGGTTGCAAACTATAGACTTTGCTTACGGGTGATTTTCTTGAGATAAGAAAGCAACCCTAGTAAGAAGTGAATTATCAACAAGGACTTGGAAACATTAAACTTCCATTTAATAATTAATGTTGTAACAAGATTAATTAACTTGGGATAACATCCTATTATGAAATATAAATTCCCTATGTTCAAGATAATTAGGTGATTAAGTGTCTAAATAGGTTGAGAAACATTTAGAAATAACTTCAACAAGGATAGGCTGCTGTTCCTACCTATAACAAGAATCTTGAACCGTTACTAGCATCTGTCAATTCCCAATACCCATAGTAAACATAACTCTAGTTTTCCTTATCATATTGATTTCAATTATTGAACTGAGAAGTAATTATTTGTTACACTTCCAAAAAGCTCCATTCATAGAAAACTGGTAACTATCAGTTGATGAACCCGTAGATAACTCAAATTCACACCATATTCCCTGTGGGATTTGACCCCAACCTAGTTGGGTTATTTATTGACAATGATCGCTTACATTCTCATAAGAGAGGTGTAGTTTGAGCATTATCATCGACGTCTTGTCAGCTTAGTCGTTACCTAGTTGACAGACAGATACTTTTAAGTAAATGAGCATAACTGCCTACTCTGATATTATATCGAGGTGAAATTGGATGTTTTTGAAAGAATAATAGAATATATTTCATTTGATATATAGTAGGATACCTAACTAGTTATATTATAGAAGTAGTGGTCATTAGAAGCTGACCCAAATTGAAACATTAACTAAAATTTTAATCGATAGAAAAGTTCTCAGCTTGTCTTTGCGTTTGGAGATTTTTGTAGCCTCAATTCATATGCAAAGGTATTCCCATACTATAAAATTGTTCATCACACATATATCAACACAGATTCATTTGGTTTGAATCTACACGCATAGGAACAATGGTTTTAATTCTAGCTAAAAAATGCAGAGTGTTACAATTTCAAGCTATAGAGTCTAGGTTTCTTGAAACTTCTCTAACTCCTAGATTACTCATGGTTTAGATGATTCCTTTTTTAAGATTTTATAGTCATAGAAACTCTACTCGATCCTCTATCCTACCTAAGGAAAATACAGAGGGGACTTACCTTTTTATAAAGGTTAAACCCAATCCAGGGTACTTTCTCCTAATTGTACTGATATATGTGGGGTCTCACCATTACCTAATAGTCCTCCTCAGGCTGGTGATACTTATAATTAGTTGCCTCATGGAGATATCTCTAATGCGATGTTCTGTTAGTCTTTTCATATGCTTGCCTGGCTGGTGGTCTCACAATTTTATTAGTCTGATTCTATTGGTTCTATTACTAATTCATCTAAGGTCATTCGGGTTGTCTAGTTCATAAGGTTGAATCCCCCAACCTTTATATGATTTAAGGTTATGGAGGATCCTTAAGGGTTTATTGATAAGATGGAGAAAAATTTTAGGGTGATGTAAACTACTGATTCTGAAAGTGTAGAGGTTTTTTGCGTATCAGTTAAAAGATGTATATTATCAGTAGTATGATGTGTATGAATAACTAAAAGGTAATGATGCTGAGCCGGTGATATGGGATAAGTTTTTGAGTGCCTTTCTTGATGATTTATTTCCTTAGAAATTGAGGAAAGCTAAGGCTAAAGATTTTATGAACTTGTAGCAGAGTTAGATGAGTTTTAAGGAGTATGCTTTGAAGTTTCAGCAGTTGGCCTATCATGCTCTAGAGTTGGTGTCTTTGAAGAGATCAAGAAGAAGGATGTTTGTTTCTGGTTTGTCTTGTGACTTGGTGTTGGAATGTAAGGTTTCTATGCTATGGTTTATATGCAATGGGTAGAGGATTAGAAAAAAATAGGTAGATATAGGAGTGAGGTAAACCAAGAAGTGTAGATATTTAGAGTAGGGTGAGAATCAGCAGAACAGTGGGAGAGACGATAGGTAGTAGACTAAGAAGAAAAATTGGTAAAATTCTTATTCGACAACTAGTACTCCTTATCCTAAGCTTTTAGGTGATTATTGTTTTTAGGCTAGCAGTCTTAAGCCGGTGGAGCTCAATCAACCCCACCTTATTCTCCTTGACAACTTTATGGGCAACTTTACCATGGTTATTGTAGGGAAGGAAGGAACTTTTGTTTCAATTATTGTTAGCCTAGACATATGTAGAGGTATTGCCCTATGGCTAAGGTTGCCACTTGGCTAATAAGGTTCTGGTCACCACTTCTTCAGCTCCTGCACCTAAGGTCTCTACTTCAGGTACCGATACTAGCCGGATTCATCTCTAATTACTTGCCACTCTCCAAGAATCTGATGCATCCTAAGATATTTTTATTGGTATGTTACAACTCTTCTCCTATGATTTTTATTATTTGCTTGATTAGGTTTATACCCTTTCTTATGTGACTCTTTATATATCTGTGCACTTTGGTTTTGGTCTTGAAAATATTTTGACCCTTTTTTTGTTTTTACCCCAATAGGTGATCCTATTGTTACTAGAAAAATTTATAAGGGTTGTGTAGTGTTCATTCTTAATAGAAAGACATTGGTAGATTTGATAGAGCTTGATATGGTGTATCATCATGTGATATTGGGGATGTGTTGGCTTAGTTCATGATATGCTTCTCTAGATTGTAAGACCTGAAAGGTCAATTTTCATTTTTCTAATAAACTTGTGATTGAATGGGAGATAAGTTCCATAGTTCCCAAAGAGAGATTTGTTTCCTATCTTAGCACTCGAAAGTTGATTTCAAAAGGGAGTCTATATAATCTAGTTTGGGGTAAGAATTAAAACTCTAAAAGTCTCACTTTGCAATCTGTTCCTGTGGTTAATTGATTTCTTGATTATCTTCCTGGAATTACTCCTGATAGGAAAATAGATTTTTGGATTTATCTTCAACAGGATACACATCATATTTCCATTCATCCGTATAAGATGGTTCTAGCTAAATTAAAGGAGCTAAAGGAAAAATTAATAGATCTTCTTGATAATGGTTTCAGTCATCCTAGTATTTCTCCTTATGGTGCTTTTGTACTTCTTGTTCAAAAGAAGGATGGGTCTCTTCGGATATGTATAGACTACCGTCAGCTGAATAAGGTGACAATGAAAAAATAAGTACCCTCTTCCTACCATTGATGATATTTTTGACTAGCTCCAAGGTTTTAGGTGTTTCTCTAAATTGATCTTTGTTCGGACTATCATCAGATGAAAATTTGGGAGGTTGATATTCCCAAGTCTACTTTTTAAACCCAATATGATCATTATGAGTTCCCGATTATGTTATTTGGGTTGAATAATGCTCCAGTTCCTTTAATGAATCTTATGAATCGAGTGTTCAAGGAGTTTCTGGACTTGTTTATTAGAGTCTTCATTGATGATATCAAATGCTGTGATATTTTTGTGCACGTAGTTTCTAGTGAGGGGATCAAGGCGGATCCACAAAAAGTTAAGGCTGTTATGAAATGGCCTAGACCCATGAATCCAGCCGACATTAGGAGATTTTTGGGCTTGGTTTGGTGTTATAAGAGTTTTGTTGAAAGTATCTCTTCTATTGCTGCTCCGTTGACAAGGTTGACTCAGAAAAAGGTTAAGGTTTTTATGGTTCGATGCTTAAAAGTGTAGTTTTGAGAAGTTGAAGGATAAGTTGAATTCTTCTCTAATTTTTTCCTTACTCGAGGGTACTGATGGGTTTTTTGTGTATTATAATATGTCTCATGTGGGGCTGGGTGATGTTTTTTTCTAGCGTGGTAAGGTTATGGCCTATGCTTTTAGGAAACATATGGTTTATGGGAGAAATTACCCGATTCATGTTCTAGAGTTGGTAGTTGTGGTTTTTGCTTTGAAGATCTGGTGGAATTATCTATATGGAGTGATTTGTGATTACTAAGAAGGAGTTGAATCTCATACAGAGGTAGTGGCTCGAGCTACTTAAGGATTATGACATAAGCCTCCACTATAATCTATGTAAAATTAATATTGTTACTGATTCTCTTAGCAGGTTATCTATGGGAAGATTATTTCTTTTTGATAAGCAGAAAAGGGGGTTGGTGAAGGATATTCACAGGTTGACCAACTTGGGTATTCATCTCTTGGATTCTGGGGATGGGGGGCTAATTGTTCAAAAAGTGGTTAAATTATCTCTTGGCATAGAGGTGAAGGAAAAACATGTCTTGGCTCCCATACTTATGCAGATTAAGGATGATGTGGGTTAGCAAAAGGTTATGTCTTTTAATAGAGGGGAAGATATCATTCTGAAGTATCAAGAAAGGTTATGCGTTCCTGATGTTGATGGGTTGTAGGAAAGGATTTTAACTGAGGCTCATGATTCTAGATATACAATTCATCTGAGTTCAACTAAGATGTATCATGACTTGAAGAAAATCTTTTGATGGAATAATATGAAGTGAGATGTGGCAAATTTACTTGCCAAGTGTTTGGTCTGTCAGCAAGTTAAGGTTAAACATTTGAGGCATGGTGGCATGTCTCAAGAGATAGAGTTATCCATGTGGAATTTAGAGATTATTAATATCGATTTTATTACGGTTCTTCCATGGTCTCACAATCAGTATGATTTTATTTGGATCATTGTGGGTAGAATGACTAAATTTGCTCACTTCTTGTCTATAAGATCTAACTACTCAGGAGCGGATTATACCAAGTTGTTCATTCAGGAGATATTCAAGTTGCATGGAGAGCCTTTGTCCATCATCTTAGATCGAGGTACACAATTTTTTTTCTCACTTTTGGCATTCATTTCAGAAAGGTTTGGGTACTCAAGTGAACCTTAGCACCGCTTTCCACCCTTGATGGGTAGATAAATGGAGCAAACTATTGCGACCTTGGAGGATATTATGAGGGCATGTGTTATTGATTTTAATGGTAATTGGGTTGATCATTAAACTTTGATTGAATTCACTAACAATAATAGTTATCATTCTATCATTCAGATGGAACCTTTTAAGGCTCTTTATGGTAGGAGGTGTAGGTCTCTTATTGGGTTGTTTGAGGTTGGTCAGTGCAGGTTATTTGGTCCTGACTTGGTTTCCCAAGCCATGGAGAAGGTGAAAGTGGTAAGCGAAAGAAATAAGGCTACTCAGAGTCGCCAAAAGTCTTATGTGGATGTGAGGCAAATGGAGTTGGAATTTTAGATTAGTGATTAGGTGTTCATGAAGGTTTTTCCTTTCATGAGATTTGGGAAGAAGGGGAAGCTTAGTCCCCATTACATTGGTCTATATCAGATTGTAAAATGTTTGAGAATGTCGCTTATGTGTTAGATTTACGTGCGAGTTTGGCTGCCATTTATCATATTTTCCATGTGTCTATGCTGAAAAATTGTGCGGGTGATCCTTCCTTCATAGTACCTGTTGAGGATATTAGTTTTTTTAATTCCTTGTAATATGAGGATTTCCTGTTGAAATATTGGATAGGAAAGTTCATACATTAAGGACTAAATATCTATCTTCGGTAGATGCTTAAGAGGATTCAAAAGGTAGAAGAAGCTACTTGGGAAGGTGAGGAAGACATGATAACCAAATACCCAATCTTGTTCCCTCATTGGATGAAAACACTTAAGGTATTATTTTCATTCTCCCTCTTGTGGCATTTCAATTTTATTCTTGATTTTGTTTGTATTCTTTATTTTCGTGCTAAGGGTGCCCTAGCTCCTCATTCGGGGAAAAATGATCCTGGTGGTGGCGGTGGTGTAATGTGACACCCCAAGTTGTTGATATTTATACTATCCAAGAGTTGAGTAATAAATTAACCAAGTTTCTAAAATTCTTGCCAACACTGCCAGTGGTAACAATCCTGGTAACGAGTTATGATGTCACGTATTAAGTCTTTGGGAGGGGTTCGTTGTCCGAACAGTGAGGTTGCACATGTGTTCTTCTTTGATCAAGAGTCTTCATAATGATTCGTGATGATGGATAACGAGTCGTGAAAAGAAAATCATGGTCATAATAGTGAAGGGATTTTTGATGCCCAGGTCACTAGTCCAAGCAACGACACATGATCAGTCAGCATGAGTCATTATCCAAGACATGAAGGTTGGCCCTTATTTTTCCTGCCCATTTTAATTGGGTTCATTTTGGTATTTCCCTCCCTTTACACTTTACCCTCTACTTACAGACACTCTAATGGCCCCTTTAACATTAGTTATCAAATCAAAAACACTACTTTTACCTCTTTAACTCTCAAGGCAAAAGAATACTAGGTTTTTCAAAGGATTCAATATTCAGGCTCCTACTTTCGAATACCTTCCAACTTCTTTCACATTTTAGGCAAGTCTCTTACCTAAATGTTTGTATTTATTATTTTGACATAAATTAGCTTAATATTCATATTATTTCATTGTTGGGTTTGAAATTGGGTTGAGGTACTTGAATGGTGATTACTCGAATTGCTTTTCACATGTTTTATATATGCTATTCATGCTTTAATAGATATTTTTGGGACTGAATGGGTGCATGGTTATGGGAATTGGAATAGGGAATATTAGTTTCCCAAAATTGTTGGATTTTTTTCTTGGTAATGACATAAACCTCAACCCACCTTTCTAACTTTTAATTTGAATATGGAAATTGCATAATTTAACTTACCTTTTGAAATTTGTATTGCATTAATGGATAAAAGGATAATGGAAATGGTTTTGGAATGCCCTTGATGGAAATGGTTTGTCTTTTAAATGAAACTTGGGAGTCAAATGATTATGTGGATTGGTTTGGCATTAATGAATTAACTTGAAAGCATATTGGTATGACGATACTATGTCGGTAAATGCCTTAATAAATGAATCCTTGATTAATGGTTGAGTTTATGTGCAAACTATTTTAGTTTGGCTTAGGGAATTGTGTAGCTCACTGTGAAGATGGAGGTCCCGAGGGACCACCACTGGAAATCACATTTGTCGGCTTGGGGGTCTAATGACTGCATGCATGGTACATAATATATATATATATATATATATATATATATATATATATATATATATATATATATATATATATATATATATATATATATATATATATATATATTGGAATGGCAATCACCTTGGTGCCTTAATCCTTTCCTACAAATTTCCTCGGTTCATGCGGATAACATGTATTGCGTCCCTTTCAGCAAGAGGAGCTGAACTCATATTGCCCGTGAGTTCCCTTAGAACAGACTTAGCTACACAGTTCAGGATAATATTTTAAACTCTTATGTTCATGACCCCTGTCCCTATCTCGGTATCCTATATATGAATATAAAAATGTTGTTTATATGGTTTTGACTGGTTTTTGGCATTGACATTACTTTATCACTTTTCTTAAGTAACATTTCAATTCTTTTAACTTAAAAAACCAATTTAGCACATGAACAAAATAAAATGTCATTTTTATTCTCAAAAGTTCATTTGAAGGCGAATCATGAAAAACTCATTTTTTATTAATTCCAAAATATTTTACATGACAAATATTAAGGAAAATGATACAAAGATAGAATAAAAATAACAAATCAAAGGAACATTTATTTAGATTTAATCAATTTAAGATTTTAATACGAACAAGTATTCAAACATGAGTTTCGAATAAATAACGGGAGAAGTTCAAGTATTGGCCCCTGTTTGGCCTATTTCAAATTTGGCCAGCCATTGGGACTATTTTTAGACAGTTTCAACCCCCTTTCAGTTGTATATACCAGCTATATATCAACCTCTTTCCTATACATTTTTGGTTATACACACAAACACACACACACACATACACTGTATATTAGCTTGTAAATCTATATACCAACTTCTTTCTCCCATTCCTGTATATCAACTTCCAAAAATCTGTATATAATGTATCTTAGTTGTATATCTCTATATACATCCTTGATCTTCATGACCTTACTCTATTTTTTTGGACTTGGAGGAGGCTTGACTTAACAGATTGGGATTCCATGGCCCATCAAAAATACACAGAGGGGAATGGGGTCCAATGGACTCGGATTCATATCACATGCATCAAATAAAAGATGAGGATTAGAATATGGTGAATATAATGTAACTTTGTGTTAACATACTTTAAAAATAATCAAGTTGACATATGTATAAAGTAGCAAACCTAGCTTAATGTATTAGAAGGGAAAATCTAATGCAAAAAGCGACATTACCCGATTTTAAATAAGGAAACAACTATTAAGGTGGATTAGAATTGAAAGGAAGAGGGTAGAAATTAGGACATTTAATAGATGGCCAATAGGTTATGGTTTTAACTTATTTTTTTAGGTTTTAAACCAAACTAAGAATTAATTGGTTAATTGCATTGCAGTTGTTGCTAATTTGACTTCGATTATGGCCAAATTGAATCAAAATTTGAAATAAATGAATAACCGATTTAATTTTGAGTTTCTTGATTTTACAAAATTAAACCATTATTTTCTAAATGATGTATATTAACAAAAAAATGCATTTAAAATTAAGATTTACTCGTTTAAATTAATTTTTCAAAATATCCCTCGATTAAATCCAGTTTTTGATAAAATAGTTATTAAATAACAAAAATTATACGATCTCATATAAACAAATACGAAAACGTCTAATTGTTATTTAAAATGAAAAAATTGACCGAGATATATATTTTTAAAAGGTTTTATCCAAACATTAGACTATTTTAATTTATTTTAAAATCAAAGCAACTCAAGATTAAATTTAGTCATGGAGGAGAAAAATTAGGTGTCAATAGAGCCTATGTGGTAGGTGTGTCTGACATGCATAATATTTAACCTTAGCTCTTTACTGATTCAAGTATTTTCTTGTCTTTAATTCGACGATGAATTAGATTTTTAGTGGTAGATGTTTTAATAATCTGAATTTGTGAATTTTCCATTTCTATGTCCTGTCTCTTAATTGTCACATGTTAATTTTGAGGTTCAAAAATAGTTGACACGATAATCTATGTGATCAGAAATGAGTTGTACGAGTTTGTGACTTTCGAGTTTTAAGAAGTCATATAGTTGACTTCGATCAATATTCATTATTTTCAGTGTCGGATGACAAAATAGACTGCTTCAGCAAATCTGGAATATTAAATCTAGGTTAGTAGTGAGGTTTGTTTTGATTTGGGAATATTATATCTCATTTCGTTGCTTGGTTTAAGAATAGTGAAAATGAGAACCCGAGGGTTAATTTTTTTTTACAAAACCTTATTGGAAAATCCTACATATTCATTGAGACCAGGACATTGAAATTAGCCTAGTAGCATATATGATTTATTTCTATCGGGTTTTGAATGAATCTCGAAGGTCCATTCGGAGACATATCTCCATTTGAAAAATTTATTGTGTAGCATTTTATAGTACATCATGTATTTTTTCACGATCTCATGGTCAAGTGTCGTATTCACGGGCCTCGATGATGAAATTCATCGCAATTGCGTGGTAGAGGAACCACAATCACGTTGGGTTAATTGATAGACCAATTCAGATTGACTCAGACAATTGTGAGGCCCAGCTACGTAACCACGATGAACAACTTCATTTTTGATCAACACTGACATTCGCGATCATGAGGTGGGAACCTGTAATAGCGAGACACTATTCATTGAACAATATAGAAATCTTTTTTTCATGTTTTTCTCTATTTTTGAACCTCCTAGCTGTAGGAAAGACAATTTTATTAGTGTTTCAATGTTGATTTTCGTATGGGTTACTTCTAAACACTAATTTTCCCACTATTTTTCATTGATTTTTATCTTAAAAAACACCTTTAAATCATGGTTTCAAAATGAAAAATTTGGGGTATTATTGATAAAGTTGAAAAAGTATTTTTCTTTGTTTTGGACTTTGATTTTAACCCGTAATCGTGTGGGTTTCCTAGTGCACACTCCTATAACCTCAGGGAATGTGTTTTTTAAAATAAAATTTTGATTTTATCCCGATCATTTTTGTACTCATTTTTCAAACAAATTTTTACCCCGGTTCGAATATAGGCAATATGGGTATTGTTAGCTCTCTTTTAATGCGTAGTGTTATCTTTGAATTGTAAAGTTGGTTTTGAGGCTTTTCGTGAGGGAAAGGATCCTTTTTGAAGCACTTTAAACCAAATTTTGGTCATATTAAAATAGTTTATAGCTTAACTTCTTTCTGATTAAGCTGGGTAGTTAATGAATAAGTAAGATATTCTATGAATTGGGGAAAATAACTCGAGGTTTATATTTTGAGATTATTTTTATTGTTATGCGATGTGTTGGGGATTTTATTTTATTTTGGTTGGTTTGTGTTACCTAATATTGTGAATTCCCCCTGTGGGGACTTTATTTGACAGCATTGGACTTATCTATGCATTGGAATGCTTTTATTCTAGATATGATGCCCGTGCGGGGGCTTCTTTTGCTAATTTAGGACTCAGAGAATTGATTGATTTTATCTTGATAAAATTCCCAGTTAGTGACTGATTTGATATTAATGATGTCTAGAATGCATATTTACTCTGATGATGCCTAATTAAGGTAGATAATAATGTATTATAGACCTATTGAGTTGATTTCTGAGCTCACTTACATATATATATATATATCTGAAGTTTATTTTAAGAGTTATAGAGGGTTACTTACGAGGCATAAATACCATCGTTGGTTGAAGTTACTGAATCTTCATAAATCTTTGAGACTTACTGTAACGCCCTAAAATCCTGTCATAGAGCATCACACAGTGCTTAAGGCTACAAGTAGCCCCAAGCTAACCCTTTAAGCCTGCTACTTAGTATAAAGCTTACTTATAGATAATGAGAGCAAAATAAGGAATCATGTCATATCATGTCTAACTAAAATCCGAGTGAGTACTGTAAAAGTAACAACATACTGCAAATCTAAATATACGTACCATATAGTCTAACAAAGCCTCTACTACTTAAAAAACTAGAGAGCTATTGGGATAGATCCCCAACTAACTCGAACTGAACTGAAAGTAGTAGAACAACTACTAAAAATACTGAAGTGTCTGGAGATAGGTCCTCGAACCATGAGGACTCACCATAGTGGAGGTGTAGATAAAGGTACTTGTTACCACTGATGCTGCTGAGACTGAGCACCTTAACCAATATTATGAGACAATATAGTAGACAGATGTACATATGGATCAACACTTGGGAATGTACTGAGTATATAGGGTTGTATGCAACTAAATATAAATACAATAAATCTTTATGGAAAAGATACATGGTTTTGTGGATGACTCACATAGCTTGAATAAAAATCTCATAAATCATGAATAATGAAACATGTAGTCTAATTCACGTGATCCATTACCCTTTATTTTAAATCTGTATTCTTTCTTTCATCTCAGAGTTTGTAAACTAGTTGAAATCTTAAAACAACAACTTTTAGAACATGCACTTTAGTCTTTTGAAAACAAGGAATTTCTTTGAAACTCAAGGACTTAAAACCATAATAACTTTAAGACTTGAGACTCTAGAAAACATGGGAGTTTCTTATAACCGATATAAACCATGTGAGCTACATGGTGTCCAACAGCTTGGCAACGTTGGGGAAAGCTGTTCTATCCTTTACATATGAGTATAACCTTTTACTTTTACTCATCACTAGCTTAACCCATTAAGGGTAAATCAAATCCAACGGTGGCTCGCATTTCTGGGGCATGAGACATTGGAATCAAGCCCAACTCGGTGCTAAATACTACTCCCTTACTTAAGCTCAGAACTTTTAAGAAAAATCCACCTTAAACAACTCAGAAAGATGCAATGGAAGCCAACTATGCTTCCCCTTAGCTTAAATCAAATGGTGTGGATTTTCTTTCTTAGCTTAGGATCAAAATCAACTCTTTTCTTGAAGCTTTGGTAGACTATCACCAATAGGCTTTAAAACTTTAATAGCATGGAAATATCAATACACTTCTTTAAACACTTTAGAAAGTATCAACAATTCATTCTTGGACTTAAGGCATGTATATTCTTAAAGGATCACAATTTCACAATAAAGCTTAATTCATGACACCAATCTTGGAAACCCTTGAAAATATCACATCAATATAGGAATGTGCAATTTATAGCATGAATTATCAATTCAAATCATAAATAACCGAAATAATCACGAAATTCAAAGCTTGAACAACTTATCAATTAATATTCTCCAAAATAATATAATTTGGGTACAAACCCACTTGCAAAAACATGAAATTCCTTTATAAAAATTGAATCTTTGGGCACAAGAACAAAAGAAGTGTTCATGTTCAAACCCCGCATACCTTGAATTAGGAGCTTTGGATGAACTCTAGCCTGTAGGACTCTATTCGTACACTTTAGGTTTCTCAATTTTGAGAGACTTTTTGAGAAAAGCCGTATATGATTCTTGGAATGACCCTGGATTAGGTGTTTGGATGATTTAAGGGGCTTGAAAAAAGTCCAAAGTGCCCATTTTAACTTCTGTACAAAGCTGGAAAAATTGAACTGGAAAACCCAATGTTATGGGCCACCGCGACGCGCCATTATGACGGTGGCTCACTGGAATTTGACAAACAAAATTCTGGGGGTCACCATGGCGCGGTGCTATCGCGTTGTCCCACTAGTTCGGACCTGTAACTTTAGCACGATGCGCCGCTATCGCAGAGTTCCACTGGAAATTGATAATTATCAAATAGAACATCTCTGCGATGCACCAAGCACTAAAATGATGTTGTTTTATGACTAGGACTTAAATTAACCATAACTTCTTGCCCGGTTATCGGATTTGGGCAGATCTTATATCATTGGAAAGCTAATTAAATTTCCCACATGATACAAAGTCTATATTAGGGAAATTATTTATGGTTTAATTAATACTCACTTAGGAAGTCATTACTTAACCTTCTCGAGGCAGAATTAAGCTCAATAAAAGTTTGGGGTATTACAATATCTCCTCCTTGGAAACATTCATCCTTGAATGTCGCTAGTTAAGCTAAGAAAATAGAGAAAACTAAGGATACACAACTAAAACAAATGGCTAAACTACATCTATATCTTTCTAAACTCTTGAATACTTTTGAGAATGCATGAACGTATATTAAGAATAGCTATATAACTGAATCTTTGATTAGAAAGGGACTGAATTAAGAAGGAAAGGTACCTTTGGCTTGATCTGAACTTGCGGAGAATAGGTGTAGGTACTTGGATCTCATATCTGACTCGGCTTCCCAAGTAGCGCCCTCAACTGACTGGTTTCGCCACAACACTTTGACCAAGGGAACCTCTTTGTTCCTCAGTCTATGGATTTGGTGGTCTAAAATCTCAACTGGAATCTCTTCAAACGAAAGGCTAGTCAGGATGTCTGGGTTCTCTGAAGGATCCACAACAACGTAATCACCAATGTGCTTCTTAAGCATCGAGACATGAAAGATAGGATGCATATCTGACAACTCTGTGGGAAACGAAAGCTCATAGGCTACTCTTCCCACCCGACTTAGGATTCTATAGGGGTCAACATACCGGGGACTAAGCTTCCCCTTCTTGCCAAACCTTTTTACCCCTTTATAGGAGAGATTTTTAGATACACCAAGTCATTAACTTTAAACTCAAGGTCTCTTTTTCTAACATCTGTATATGACTTCTGATGACTCTGGGCTGTTTTCAACCTTTCTCTAATCAACTTCACCTTCTCTATAGCTTCAAATACTGCATCGGGTCAAATAAAAATAGCCTCACCCACTTTAAACCAACCTATGGGTGATCTACATCTTCTACCATACAAAGCCTTAAATGGTGCCATCTTGATGATAGCATGGTAACTATTGTTATACGCAAATTCAATCAATGGTAAATTCTCATCTCAACTACCTTCAAAGTTAATAACACATGCTCTCAACATATCCTCCAAATTTTGGATGGTCCTCTCAGCCTGACTATCTGTTTGCAGATTCAAAACAAAACTCAAATAAACTTGGATACCAAGACCCTTCTAGAATTCCCTCCAAAACTAAGAAGTAAACTGAGTACCCCTATCTGAGATGATAGACAAGAAAACTCTATGCAACCTGACCAACTCCCGAATATACTATCTAGCATAATCCTCAACTGTATAGGATGTATGCACGGGCAAGAAATACACTGACTTAGTCATCCCATCTAAAACAACCAAATAAAATCATGGTGACGACTGGAAAGAGGTAAACCAGTCATGAAATCCATATTCACTCCTTCCTACTTCCAAGTCGGTATAACAAATTCTTGAATCATACCACCATGTCTCTGGTACTCTACCTTGACCTGTTGGCAAGTTGCAAACTTAGCTACAAAATTATCTATATACTTTTTCATACCACTCCACCAATAGATTTCCCGCAAGTCATGGTACATCTTGGTAGCACCGGGATGAATAGAATACCGCACGCCATGTGCATTAGTCATAATTCTCTGCCTCAAATTATCAACACAAGAAACACACAATCTACCCTGCATTCTCAGCACCCCATCTCCCCCTTGAGAGAAAACCTCTACGTTTTGGTCCTTAGCTGACTCCTGACCAAACTAACATCTAAGTCTTTCTTCTCCTTCACTTTCGAAACTAAAGAGGATTTAGAACTACTCTACCCCAAAATACTCCCCTCAGTAGAATTAAACAACCTAACACCCAATCTAGCCAGACAATGCACATCATGAGCTAACTCTTTCTTACTCTTCTCTACATGAACCACACTCCCTGTAAATAACCTGTTAAGGGAATCTGCCACTACATTGGCCTTGCTTGGATGGTACAACATGCTCATATCATAATCTTTTAGCAACTCTAACCATCTCCTCTGGTAAAGATTCAACTCCCTCTGAGAAAATACATACTTTAAGATTTTGTGGTCCGTAAACACATCAACATAAAAACCATACAGATAATGTCTCAAGATTTTCAAAGCAAAAATCACAACAACCAATTCAAGATCATGGGTTAGGTAGTTCTTTTCATGTGGCTTCAAATGTCTAAAGGCATACACTATAACCTTACCTCTCTGCATCAACACACAACCCAAACAAACTCTATAGGCACTACAATACACCACAAAACCATCCGTACCATTAGGGAAAGTCAACACAGGGGCTGAGGTGATTCGAGTCTTTAACTCTTGAAAACTCTTCTCATAGGAATCTAACCAAAGGGACTTACCTTTCTTTTGGGTCAACCGGGTCATGGGGGATGCAATAGAAGAGAAACCTTCAGCAAAATAGTGGTAGTAGCCAGCTAGACCCAAAAGACTACTAATGACTGACGGAGAGATAGGTTTGGGCTAATTTTCTACAGCTTCTGTTGTTTGGGGATCAACGATCTAATGCCTTCGGCTGAAATGATATGAACCAAAAAGGCAACTGATCTTAGCCAAAATTCATACTTACTGAATTTGGCAAACAACTGATGATCTCTAAGAGCTTGCAAAATAATTGTAAGATGATTCACATGGTAATTCTCAGTACGGGAGTAAAAAAGGATATCATCTATGAACACTATGACAAACATATCAAGATATTACTTGAATACTCGATTCATGAGGTCCATGAAAGCTGTTGGAGAATTGGTTAGCCCGAAAGATATGACTAGAAACTAAAAGTGACTATAACGGGTTCGGAAGAATGTCTTTGGGATATCACACTCTCTTACTTTAAGTTGATGATAGCCGGATGTAAGGTCTATCTTTGATAAATAACTCGCACCGTGAAACTGATAAAATAGGTTATCAATTCCTGGAACAAGATATTTATTCTTGACTGTGACCTTATTAAGATGATGATAGTTAATGCATATATGCAAAGAACCATCTTTATTTCTCATGAATAGAATAGGTGTGCCCCAAGGTGACATACTAGCCTTATAAAACCTTTGTCTAAAAGATCTTTAAGTTGATCTTTCAACTCCTTAAGCTCTGCAGGTTCCATATTATTGGGAGGAATAGAAATATACTAAGTATCGGGAAGAAGGCCAATCCCCAATTCTATCTCTCTATCGGGAGGTACCCTTGGGAGATCTTCTAAAAAAACATCAGGGAACCCAGTAACAATGTTGGTTGACTGAATGGTTGGAGCATCGGAGCTAGTGTCCTTAACTCAAACTAGATGATAAATGCAACCTTTGGATATTAGCTTTCTGGCTTTGAGATAGGATATAAAATGACTCTTGGGAGGTACTGAACTCCTGGACCACTCGAAAACTGGCTCATCTAGAAACTGAAACTTAACCACATCGGTACAACAGTCTATAGACGTGTAGCAGGAATGAAGCCAATCCATACCTAGAATAAGAGAAAAATCCACCATGTCCAACTCTATCAAATCAGCAAGTATGACTCCATGAAGAACAGTAACGAGAAACTTTTTATACACTTGTTTAGCAACAGCTGAATCCCCCACTGGAGTAGAAACAAGGTAAGGCTCAGGAATATTTTTGGGACTTATTTCAAAACTCACAGCTATAAGTGGGTTCACATAAGAGAAACATAACCCAAGGTCCAACAACACATAAATGTCAAAGTGAAAGACGCAGAGCATACCAGTAACAACATCGGGAGAATCCTCTGCTCCTGATGGTATAGTAAGGCATAGAACCTGTTCTGGCACTGAACGTCAGCAGTACTGGAAGAAGCGCCCTGAGGAGGAGCTGGACAAGCTAAAGAAGCTGGGGCACTATTAGCCTGAGTCTGAGGTCGCACATCTCTGTTTCCCTGCCTGGCATGCGGACACTCTCTAAGTCTGTGGCCCAACTTACCACAACAAAAACAACCCCTCTGTTCGACTAAATACTCCCCGGGATAGGTCCTACCATAATTAGCACAGGGAGGATAATTAGGCTTGTTACTTACACTGTTCTAGGAGGTAGATATGAAGGCCTATTCCCTTGCTCCTGCTTGTTTTTGGGCATGGGAAACTAGCTGACGAAGGTGATAGCATAGAAAAATGACTCTGAAATGGTGGAAGGTTCTCTCCATGGGATCTAGCCTGACCATACTCATTCTGCTCGGATCTAGCCCTCTTGTTTCCCCTTACTCTATCTCTTTCCCTTATCTTGTCTACCTCCATTTATTGGGCATGAATCATCATCCAAGCAATATCCATATCTCTATTGAGCATAGCAGTCCTACACTCTTTCAAAACTAGTCCAGATACTCCAGTCACAAACTTACTCATACTAGCTCGGGTGTCAAAAATCAAATCAGGATCATATTTGGCTAACTGGTTAAACTTCAAGCAGTACTTCTTAACAATCATGGATCCCAGCCTTAAGTTCATGAATTCCTTTATCTTTTCTTCCCTTATATCTAGCAGAAAGAACTTTTCCATGAATGCTTCTTGGAATACCTTCCAAGTAATGGGCGCATCATCTTCTCCTTTATTCTTCTTCTATGCAACAACCCAATCATAAGCAATGTCGTTCAACCAGTAAGACACCATCTCACTACTTTCTTCCTATGAGACATGCATCACTTGAGTGATCTTCCTTATCTCCTCAAGATAAAACTGTGGGTCCTCACCTACCTTTGACCCATAGAAATCTGGAGGGTTCATTTTGATGAAATAACGAATCCTAACAGTGGCTAAATCACCTTCTTGCTGAGGTAGAACTGTGGTCTGGTTATTCACCTGAACATTCACGGTAACTGCTTAGGCAAACGCCTAAAAGCTCACCCAAAACTCAGTCTAAGACATAGTCTTATTTAAGGGATCAACATGCTGGGGTGTCTCGTTATTGTTTCTGCAGGCATTCTCTCTTTGGGGAGGCATTTTCTAAAATAACAGAGCAAAAATCAATAGCTGGGAGAGACAACTATAGGTGCGGTAGAATTTGAAAGAAAGAAACAACTTTTTCCTAAAACATCTTGTAGCCTCTTGCTCAATGATGTGGCACGCTACACACTGATGATCAAGACTCTACTTAACGAGGCTTGTCAGAATCCCTAGAACTCCTTAAACCTTAGGCTCTGATACCAAGTTTGTAACACCCCGAAATTCTATCCCAGAGCGTTACACGGTGCTTCAGGATACAAGTAGCCCCAAGCTAACCTTTTGAGCATGCTTCCTAGTATAAAGCTTACTTAAAGAGAACAAGAGCAAAATAAGAAATCATGTCATATCATGTCTAACTGAAATCCAAATGAGTACTATAAAAGTAATAAAATACTGTAAATCTAAATATACCGACCATCTAGTCTGACAAAGCCTCTACAACTCAACAAACTAGAGAGCCATTGGGATAGATCTCCAGCGGACTCGAACTGAACTAAAAGGAGTAGAACAACTACAAAAATTACTGAAGTGTCTGGAGATAAGTCCTCAAACCATGAGGAGTCACCATCGTAGAGGTGTAGATAAAGGTACTCGAGATCACTGACGCTGTTGGGACTGAGCACCTAAACCTACATTATAAGACAATGTAGCACACATACATATATTTGGATCAACACTTGGGGATGTGATGAGTATATAGGGTGTATGCAACTAAATATCAATACAGTAAATCTTTATGGAAAACATACATCATTTTATAGATGACTCACATAGCTTGAATAAAAATCTCATAAATTATGAATAATGAAACATGTAGTATAATTCACGTGAGCCATTACCCTTTATTCTAAATCTGTATTCTTTCTTTGATCTCAATCTTCTAAGATAGTTGAACTCTTAAAACAACAACTTTTAGAACATGCACTTTAGTCTTTTGATAACAAGGAACTTCTTTGACACTCAAGGACTTAAAACCTTAATAACTTTCAGACTTGAAACTCTAGAAAACATGGGAGTTTCTTCTAACCGACATAAACAATGTGAGGTATATGAAGTCCAACGTCTTGCCCATATTGGGGAGAGCTATTCTATCATTTCCATCAGAGTAGAACCTTTTACTTTTAGTGATCACTAGCTTAACCCACTTAGGGTAAATCAAATACTATGGTGGCTCATAGTTCTGGGGAATGAGACATTAGAATCAAGACCAACTCGGTGCTAAATACTACTCCCTTGCTTAATCTCAAAGCTTTTGAGAAAAATACACCTTAAACAACTAAGAGATATGCAATGGAAGCCAACTATGCTTCCCTTTAGCTTAAATCAAATGGTGTGGATTTTCTTTCTAAGCTTAGGATTAAAATCAACTCTTTTCTTGAAAGTTTTGTAGACTATTACCAATAGGCTTTAAAACTTTAATAGCAAGGAAATATCAATACACTTCTTGAAACACTTTAGAAAGTATCAACAATTCATTCTTGGACTTAAGGCTTGTATATTCTTAAAGGATCACAATTTCACAATAAAGCTTAATTCATGACACCAACCTTGGAAACCCTTGAAAATATCATATCAATATAGGAATGTGCAATTTATAGCTTGGATTATCAATTCAAATCATAAATAAGCAAAATAATCATGCAATTCAAAGCTTGAATAACTTATCAATTCATATTCTCCAAAATAATATAATTTGGGTACAGACCCAATTGAAAAAACATGAAATTCATTCATAAAAATCAAATCTTTGGGCACAAGAATGAAAGAAATGTTCTTGTTCAAATGCCCACATACCTTGAATTAGGAGCTTTGGATGAACACTAGCTCTTGGGACTCTATTCGTACACTTGAATGGATATCCTTGATGCTCTTGGTTTAAGGAATCCAATTCTTGAATCAATTAGAAGAATTAATGGTGAACTTAGGAGTTTTTTGGAATTGGGTTTGGATGCTTAGGGTTTTTAATTTGAGATAATTTTTGAAAAAAGTCGTATATGATGCTTGGAATGACCTTGGATTAGGTGTTTGGATGATTTAAGGGCCTTGGAAAAAGTCTAAAGTGCCCTTTTTAACTTCTGTACGAAGCTGAAAAAATTGTACTGGAAAACCTAATTTTATGGGCCACTGCGACGCGCCACTATCGCGGTGGCTCACTTGAATTTGACAAATGGGATTCTAGGGGTCACCGTGATGCAGTTATCGCGTTGTACCACTGGTTGGGACCTGGAACTTTAGCACGATGCGCCGCTATCGTGGAGTTTCATTGAAAATTGACAATTGTCAAATAGACCCTCTCTGCGATGCGCCAAGCACTAAAATGATATTGTTTTACGACTAGGACGTAAACTAGCCTTAATTAGCTTAAGAACCTACTTGTATTCGATACTTACTTCAAGAGAGGTTGAGATTGGGAAAAGAAGATCACAACCATAATTTAAGGCTACCAACCCTCATTTATTTAACTTTACAGCCAAAAAGAGATAGTTAATCTGGGATCCAGGACAAGTATTAGGTAGGCAAAACTCTGAGACTCACAAGATGATGAGAGAAATTTACCTATGGTGTTCACAAGTCGGTTGGTGATACATATCTTGTCAGATTCCATATACAAGGCATTGAGATAGTTTGATGGAGCACGATAAGTCTATAGAGTTAGGAAGTCAGGGGAAACATAGTCCTTGTATTCATTAAATAATGATTTTTACCTAAACCGATCAAGATTTGTTACTATTTTACTATTTTCTCAAAATCCTCCCATTTACTTTTCTACACTTTCGGCAACTTCAGCAAGTTTGTGATAGAGATTCGGCCTAATCCTTATGGGTTCTACCCCCAAATTTTTTGGATTCTATATTTGACAACAACTGTATTGTAATTTATTAGAGGAATAATTTAGGCGACATCAAATTTTGGCATCCTGGCTGGGGATTATGGTTTCAGATTGATTAACAGAATTTGTTGAGGTGTTGGTTTGTTATTTTCTTGATGTTCTTGGGGTGTAGGTTGGTGTATGTCCAATACTTGGGGTCAAAGGAAATCCCTTAATCCCAATTGATATAGAGCTTAAACAAACACTATGAAATAATCATTAGATATTAGAACATAATCATAAAGCTCGTCAAGAGGGGCTTCAAGATGATCCACTTTTCTTAAATCTTCCTCTTCTATATGGTGTTCAAGAGATAGCTGAGGAAACTACTTCTCAGTTATTAGTTGACAATACCAAAGCTATTGCAGATACATTTACTAGTGGATCTTTTATGAGCCTTTAATGGGAGTAAGATACACAAATCATAGATCAAGTCTCTAATACCAACCAAGAATGGCATACTCGAGAGACAGAACTAGGAGCCAGTACTTATGCTATTAGTTCTTCCAGTGAGCAGAAACTAATAGATAATACATTGGCTCAAGATATTTCTCAATTGATGATGTAGATTAGGTTACTGACGAAGCAGTTTGTAACTATTAAATTAAAAAAGGTAAATATCATGGGAGCACTAGGAAAAACTCCTAATTTGTATGATTCCAATATTAAGAAGAAAGCAAAATACCTAGATAGATAGGTAGTATATTTCTGAGCCAAGGGTTACAGGTCCAATCAAGACACTTGGAACTCTAGTAAGGGGATTCAAGGTCAAAACTGTTATGGGTACAAATATTGGGATCAAGGTAGAGAGTGAGATGATGACTAGAGACAAAATGATGACTATAAAGAAAAGAGTGGTGCATATATTCCACCAGGAAACTATGATACTAATTGAAGGATGGAAGCATTGCTTATTAAGCTCATCAAGGGATCATAAAATCAAAAAAATTCCTTAAGGATATTAATGAAGTTATATCGAGATTGACCCAAAAAATATATTTTCATGCCACCGTGATTAAACTACTTGAGCAACAATTTGGTCAGATATCAGCTATATTGAATCAACATTAGTCAGGTACTCTTTCAAGCAACACTATTCAAAATCTGAAAAATGACAGTCATTTTTTAGCTATAACTACTTAGAGCTGTAAGGATACTATTAATCCTCATATACCAGTGGTTGATAAGGTAAGGAACAATGTTTTTGATGTTAATGATTAACCCAAAGGGGAAACAAAAATTTTGGTGTCTAATGGTGAGACATCATAAAAATCAATGGGTTTCAAAAAATGAGCTGATAAAGATAAAGAAAAGAGAAAGAAAGTTGAGCCTATATTGAAAACCATTGCACGACCTCCCCTACCTCTTTTGTATGGGTTGAAACAAAACAATGAAGAAGGGAAATATAAGAAGTTTGTTGTTATACTAAACGAGTTGAGTGTGAACATCCCTCTTCTTGAAGCTCTTGAGAAGATGCCTAGCTATGCAAAATTTATGAAGGATTTGGTGACAAAGACGATAACTTTCAGTTATGAGGATATTGGTGGTTCATATCATTGTAGTGCGAATACATCTATATCTTTTATGTAAAAAAGGTGACCCTAGTGCCTTCATGATTCCTAGTATGATTGGGTCATCGAGATTTTTCAAAGCTTTGTGTGACTTGGGTGCTAGAATTAACTTGATACTGCTGGAAGCAATGAAACTACTGGCCTTAAGACCTCCCAAATCCATGTTGATGCAATCATTGATGGCAGATCATACACTTAAGAAACTCGTAGGCATATCATTTGATGTTTTGGTCAACGTCGATAACTTCATATTTTTGGTCAACTTTGACATCTTGGATTATGAGGTTGATTTTAAGATGCCCTTTGGGAGACCATTCATATCTATGGGTAGGGCATTGGTTGATATGGAAAGAGGTGAGCTAAAGTTTAGGCTAAATAATAAGGAATTCATGTTTGATGTTCACAGAAGTATGAAGCAACCAATTGACATGAGGTTTGTTTTGGTAATAAATTATGTTGACAGCCTTGGGGGTCAACCCTATGGCTACATCTCTAGAGGTCAACCCTATGGCCACTACCCTAGAGGTTAACCCTATGGCTACTACTTTGGAGGTCAACCCTATGGCTACCATGATAAAGTCTGAGTAATCATGGTACCAACATCATGTCGTGATATTAAATTAGGTACTTTTTGGGAGGCAACCCAAGGTATCTTGTTATTTTTACATTTGTGATAATTCATATAATTGTGGCAGAGGTAATATCTATGCACTTAAGGTGCCACATGTATGTTCCTAACTCTCTTGATTTATAGCTACCAAATATATGTCTATTCGAAGATGAAGGGGTTACTTGTGGGTCTAGATGTTCTCTTGGGGTTTTGTTGCTGTATCTATTTTCCTCGGAGTTTGTTCTGAGTAGAGCTGACATGTTTAGATCGTATTATTTCATATATGTGTTATTTTTTTTTTATGTTTAGTTAGAAGAAAAATAAGATACCTAAGGGCAATTGACATATTCTATCTATTTTTAATATTTAAGAAAAAACCGATACCCTTCTAAAATTTAGTGTGAACTGTGTGATGTGAATATCTGTGTGACTATTGTAAATCTTGTTATGGCATTAGGATTAGGGAAAAAAAATCATAGCCTAGTAGTACATAAACTGGATAGGTAGTAGTTTGTAATATAACCCTATACCATGTGTGTGTGAGAGATATTTACCTAGTTCTCGATGTACCTTTAATCCAGAATGTACCCAGTTAGTCTTGCCTAGGTTATATGATAGTAGTTGAGGACATGATCATAGTCTGTTTTTTACGTAGTCCACTCTTAGCCTAAGTTACTATCCAAATGTGAATAAATATCTCTTGATCCATGTATATGAGCCTACATTGACCTATTTCTTGTTTTCACCTTCCTATTTTGATTACAATGAACCTGTTTTTCCCCTTGTCCCTCCATGGACATTGTGCACCTCAACTCAGGAAAATTGCCTATGTTTAGGGTGGCTATCATAGGGGTGTGTATTAAGAATTATGTATGAAGAAGGGTTTGAATAAAATGAAAGAAAGTAGGGTGGGGTTTGGTAAAAGAAAAAGAAAAAAATGGAAAAAGAGAAAAGAAAACAACAAGAAAACTGCAAAAATAAAAAAAGAAAATTAAAAGAAATAACAAAAAAACCACACCAAGCCTGAATAAGCAATAAATAAGAAAAAAGAATAAATAAAAAAGAAATCGTGGTTGAGATGTGGACCCTAAATGTAACGGTAGTGTCAAGGAGGGTTAGCCACTAGTTCCCAAATGTACCATACCAGCCCCCAAGACTGCATTGCAAGCCGAATAAAATCCTATAGTAATCCTACTCTGACTGTCCAAAAAACTTAAGGTAAAGAAAATAAGGACAAGCCTATGGTATTCTATGTACATTGATTGGAACTTCTTTAGTGAGCGTGAGTGTATTAATATCATCCATGTATTGACATGCATGATAATACTGTAAGAGTAGGACATTATTATTATGAGGGTACATGGGCTGAGTTGCTAGGTGATTATCTGTTCGGGTAGTGTAACTTGCATATTTTTTTGATTGTTGTTGCTAATAACATAGCTTGATTCCTTTGTGTCTCATTGTTATGCTACATAGAGCCATACAATTGGTTTTGAAAAGTCTAAAATAGAAGGAGGTAAAAGTTGGTGAGCTAAAGTTGAGTTGACTACCATAGGTTCCTTAGGTTTCTCTTAGTTAAGCATCAGGTTATGTTTGTTTCCTGAGGACATGTAAATGTTCTAAGTTGAGGGTGTTGATGTGCCATGGTTTCATGGAACTTTTGATGCTTAAAACTGGAAAATATGCAAGTACTTAGGTTCTTTTTGTTAGATGTGATGTGTGCTTTGTGTTTATTTTGCAGTAAACTAGGTTCCAGAGCAGAAAGGAAGTTAAAATGTGCAGTGGGACCACTTACGGACCCATTTACAAGTCATAAGTAGTACTTATAGCCATTGTAAGTGGCCATATAACAATTAGAGAAGATGCGTTCTGAAGATCTGAAGTTTGTTTTGAGGGTTATGTAGGGTTACTTATGGGGCGTAAGTATCACTTACCCCCTCGTAAGTACCATCATAGGTTGAAGTTCCTAAAATTTCTTAACTCATTTGAGACTTATGACCCACCTAAGGGTTCGTAAGTACTACTTATGACCCGTAAGTTGGTCCGTAAGTTATTACAGACTTAGTTTTCCCTTTTCATTTTGGATAGTATTTTTAGGGTTCTAATGTATTCTATAAATATGCATTTGATGTTTTTGTATTATTTTATGCACTTAATATTCTTAGGATTCTCAAATGCCTCAGGTTTACAAGCCAACTTAGACAAGATCTCTCTCTATATTGTAGGGGTAGCAGATAACACAAAAATAGAGATTTTTGAAGATTTGGGATTTATTGAGAGGTCTCTCCCCTTTAGATATATGGGAGTCCCATTAGAATCTAGAAAACTGAACATTAATCAGTATAAACCTTTAATAGAGAAAATTACAGCAAAGATAACTTGTTGGTCTCCAAAAATGTTATCTTATGTAGGACGGGTCTATCCTGTCAAATCAGTTATTTTTGGGGTGCAAGCATATTGGGCACAAATCTTTCTGATGCCAAAAAGAGTAATCAAATCCTTAGAGCAGATATGCATGATTTTTTTTGTGGACTGACAATGTAACAGTACCCAAAAAAGTACTGGTTTCATAATATTCAATTTGTAAGCCGCTAGTTGCTGGTAGATTGAACATTGCTAATTTATGCCTATGGAATAGAGCAATAATTCTGAAGCATTTGTTGAATATATTCAGAAATAAAGACTGCATGTGGATCAAATTAATACATGGATACTACCTAACAAACAAAAACTTTGAGGATTTCCAAATACCTAAGAATGATTCTTGGGTGATAAGGAAGATTTTAGAGGCTAGAAGATGGATCATACAGAGTCCCATAAGGGCTGGTGGACTACACATTGCCTTTGCAAGAGTAATGCAAGGAAACTCCTTCTCAATCCACAAAATGTATAAATTGTTGATTCCTCACTATCCAAGGCCTTTTTGGAAGAACCTTGCTTTAAATAAAGAGATATACCCTCTATTCAAGTTTATACTTTGGCTACATTTGCAACACAGGCTAGCAACCGTGCCTCGTTTGACAAAGTTTGGAATATAGGTTCCAACAGATTGCATATTTTGTAGCCAGGAACTCAAAACACTAGAGCACTTGTTATCTGGCTATGTTAAAACTAATAACCTATGGCAAAGATTATGTAATTAGATGGGATTTAGAAGAGTAATACAAGACTGGGATGGTGAAATACAATGGATAAACACAATGGCCAGAAGCAAATTTGGACAAGTAGAAATTTTAACAGTGGGGTTTTCTATGATAGTTGTATTGATTTGGAGGGAGAGAAACAAAGGAAGATTCCAGTATACACAAATCAAGGATGAATTCTTTTTGAAAGAGGTCATCCAACATTTACATATCGGAGGAAGGAACAACACCAAATGGCACAACACACTCCAGAAGCTTAATGCATATCCCTACCATAGGAACTTAAAGTAGTAAGGATCAAGCTTGAATTGTATTGATTATCTTTATAGATAGCAGTAATGATAGAGATATAGATAGTAGTCAGTCCTAGACTACTTTGATATGATTGTAAATATTTTTGGGTATCTATGAAAATGCAACTATAGACCAAAAAAACACTATATTGATTTGTAGATTTGTATTTTGATCTTGGAAATCATCCTTGGTTTTTATGGTTGATGATCAATTTGAGATTCTGGGTTTTGTTCTTAAATTATGGTAAGAATATTAATGTGCTTCTTTGATGAATTTAATCGATGTTCTTGCAAACATAAGAGGCTAAGCCACTTAACTAGGGTTGTAGGATCCCTGATCGAATAACAAAGTAGAGGAAGTGTAAAGTCGTTCTTGATTAATGTTCTTGCATGTATTATGATTTGCTTTGATTTGATTGCTTTCTTAATGGATGCAGAAGTTAAGAACTTGCATATATTCAATACTTACTTCACAAGAGAGGTTGACATTAGGAAAAGAAGACCACAACAGTAATTTGAGGCTACCAACCCTAATCTAATTAACTTGACACCCAAAAGGAGATAGTTGATCGTGGATCCAAGAGAAAGGTTATTAAGGTCACACTTTGAGACTCACAAGGTGAAGAGTGAAATTTACCAAAGGCATTCACAAAATGGTTGGTGATACATATCTTGTCAGATTCTCTATGTAAGGCATTGTGATTGTTTAATGGAGAACGATAAATCTATGAAGTTAGCAAGTCAGGGGAACAGAGTCCTAGTATTCACCTCATATTTATTTCAACCTAAAGCGATCAAGATTTGTTACTACTTAATGTTTTCACAAAATCCTCCCATTTACTTTTCCGTACTTTCCAGCTACTTCAATAAGTTTGTGATAGATATTCGGCCTGTTTCTTATGGGTTCAACCCCAACCTTCATTAGATTCTATTTTTGACAGTGACCGTGTTGTACTTTCTTAGAGGTATAATTTGGGCGACATAAAAAATATCAAGCTTAATTATCTGATTAGGGAAGGACTGAAGCTCTTAGGTTAAAGGACACTCTTGGGTCAAGATATGAGCTAAAATCCCCATACTAGTCGACTTCCTATTCAAGACCTCTACAATCACATTAGCCTTGCTCCGATAATACAAAATAGTGATGTCATAATGTTTAAGCAATGCTGCTGCCTCATATAAAGATTTCATATTAATATTTCGCTGTCTGAAGAAGTACTGAAGGCTTTGTTGGTTTGAGATGATCTCACAAGGCACTCCATAGAAGTAATGATGCCTTAATTTCAACAAAAACATTACGGTTGTCAACTCTAAATTACGGGTAGAGTAATTTCTCTCAAGTGGCTTTAATTGACAAGAGGCAAAGAAATGACCTTATCTTGGATCAACACTACATCCAAACCACACCAGAAACATCACAAAGCATGATAAAACTGACACTTTTTTTGGTAAAATTCATGATAAGATCCAAAGTTAACAACTCTTTAAGCTTTTAAAAGCTCTTCTCACATGCATCCAACCACTAAAAAACAACCTTTTTATAAGTCATCTAGGTCAAAAGAGTCGCAATGGATGAGATACCCTATATAAAATGTCATTAATAACCCACCAAGCCACTAAAACTCTAGATATTTATCAATAAAATAGGTCTAGCCCAATCACGAATCACCAGTATCTTGGCCACATCAACCATAATACCATCATTAGTCATCACATGATCCAAGAAATAGATATAATCCAAACAAAACACACACTTAGTAAACTTAGAATATAGCCTTCAATCACCCCACCTTTAAAGTACAATCCTCAAATGATTTACATGGTTGGCCTCACTCATGGAATAAACAAAGATGTAATCTATTAATAAAATCACAAAGGAGTGGAGATACAGTTGAAACACCCTATTCATCAACTCTATAAATATTGTAGGGGCATTGGTCAATCTAAAGGACATGACCAAGAACTCATAATGACTATATTGAGTCAAAAAATCTGTCTATGACACTTCCAATTCTCTAATCTTCAATTGGTGATACTCATATCTCAAATCAATTTTGGAAAACACCGAAACACCTTAAAGATGGTCAAACAGATCATCAATGCAAGGAAGGGGAAGTTCTTAACTGTCACCTTATTAAACTACATGTAACCAATATACATATTCATAGAATCATCCTTCTTCTTCACAAGGTACGCTCAAGACAATGAGATATACTAGGTCTCGTGAATCATTTAGTCAATAAATCTAGAAACTGCTCCTTAAGATCAACAACTAAGACGGTGATAACCCAACAAGCAAATAAAACTCAAAATCTCTGTAGGAGAAGTAGTTCTAGCCCAATCATGAATCATCAGTATCTTGGCTGGATCAACCATAATACCATTCTTAGTCACCAAATGACCCAAGAAAGAGATAAAATCCAACCAAAACTAACACTTAAAATGATTATCATATAATTTTTCTTCACGCAACCTCTAAAGTACAATCCTAAAATATATTACATGGTCATCCTCAGACTTGGAATAAACCAAGACATCATCTATAAATAAAATCACAAAAGAGTTGAGATAGGAGTGGAATACCTAGTTCATCAACTCCATAAATACCATAAGGGTATTGGTCAATCCAAAGGACATGACAAAGAATTTATAATGGATGTATTGGGCCTGAAAGACATCTTCAGAACATTTAAAGCTCTAATATTCAACTCGTGATACATGGATATCAAATCAATCATGGAAAACTTTAAAACAACTTGAAGGTGGTCAAATTAATCTTCAATGCAAGGAAAATGGTACTTGTTCTTAATCGTCACCTTACTCAACTATCTATAATCAAAACACATACATATATTATCATCCTTCTTCTTCACAAACAAGACAAGCACACCTTAAGGAGATTCACTAGGTCTAATGAACCATTTACTCAATAAATCTTGTAACTACACTTTTAACTCATTTAGAGCTATCCTATATGGAGAAATAGAAATGGGATTGGTGTTCGGCTCCTTATCAATAGCAGAATCAATATCAGAATCTAGAGGTAGACCAGTCAAATCCATAGGAAACATACCCATGAACTCAAGAATAACTCAAATAAAATCCATAACACAAGGTGAGGCAATGCTAGTTATACAAATATGAGATAAATAAGACAAATACTCTCTCTCTATCATTTGATGAGCATACAAAAACTATATGACACCCTTTGGACCCAAATTAAGTCCACCCTTCCAAGATGACCCCGACTCACCCATACAACTGAGGTCATGATCTTGGCATAACAATAAAAAATAGCTTGATTAGGAGTTAATTGATCCATACCCAAGATAACATCAAAATCAACCATATCAAGTGTAATTATATCTACCCAAGTCTCATGGCCAACAAAGGTAACAATTCAAGATTAGTACACCCCATTCTCTACTAAATAATCTCTTAAAAAAGAAGAGCACAAAGAGGCATAAGAAGAGGCTCACACAAATAACATCAAAACAAGATACAAAATACATAGACACATATGAGAAAGTCAACCTAAGGTCAAATAGCATGGAAGAAGATTTATAGAAAATCAAGATTACACCTGTAATAATAGCATCAGAGGCCTCTATCTTAAGTCTTGCAGGTATAGTATATTACTTATCACATTAAATCCTAGACTAAGTAATCCCGCGATAACTGCTATGAGAACCTCTACATCTAGCTCGAGTATCTCTAGCTCTACGTAAAGCTCTGTATCAACCCTTTCTGATTGTAGTTATAAGTGTAGGGCAAGCTGAACCCAATAAATCTATTAGGAAGGACCAATGCATACCAAGGGAAATACCTCATATAATGACCAATCTTATGACATACAAAACACTCTCTGTTACTAGCATCATGCTGAGAAGGCCCAAAAGAAATGGAATGACCACCTGGGACCAATGTTTGGCTACCTAATTGACATGACCTAAATGTGAGCCTAGTCGTATTAGGTATCTCAAGTCCAATCCAGATCAAAGACCGCCCCAATACCCAGCCACAATCGGCCTACACCCTATGTCGGATGAATTCCAAACATAGAACAAGATATAAAAAAATCAATTGGAAGATATTTAAAGGAGGACATAAAAATAATCAACCAAATATACAATCCAATATCCAATCGGTGTCAGTCCCAATATGAACACCATTACCATGGATGACACCAATACCGATACCATCCATGCCCATTCAAGTCATACAAAGCCTGAAACAAAAAACAAAGAACATCTGATCAGGACATACCCTGACCATAGCCAAATCAAAGTCTAAGAAATAAATAAAAACATGAAAAGATGGCCATAGCATAAAATACAGTCTTTCGGAGTATGGAAGCTCACCACTTTAGTTTGACCAGAATGTTGTCCTCGAATCTAAGTCATTGAGTAGAAGGAGTAATATGGCTGGTTCCTGCATCGCATGGGGATACAACACCCAAAGATGGGTTAGCGGGTGAACACTAGCATGCACTCAAAAGTAAGGATAAAATAATGTCATTTTTTAAAACCAAACTAAATTACCATATGCAATCACGTACATACATCTATATACCATGTTGGGGATAGGAACTAGGGTTTAACATGCATTTAAAAACTTTAAACTAGGATTGTGTAGATCTAGCATCCAAAATCCACCTATAGGAAATATGGGTTCAGCTCTCCCTACTTAAAGGGCCCCAATGCACATTAGCCGCACGAGCCAGAGAAAAAACTTAGATATCTAGTACATCTCCCAAAATATAAGTGTTACATGATGCATACGATCACCAAGACCAACCTCAAATCGGCAAACATGAGTTTCCAGTATTGGTCCCCCCGGAACCGCTACCTTCCACGGCTATGCAAACACATCCACCCTTAATCCTATATTAAAACCATTCCCACACAACCAACCAATTAACAAGGAGTCCTTTTAATTAGACATTAACCCTAGCCTTTTCTTAACCTAAGAGATTGAGAGAGATATGAGAGAGTTTAGAGAGTTTTTTTATCTTCCAAAGTGTAGAATAAGGGACCAAATAGCATTAAAAGACGTGGAGTCTTAAGATCTTAGGGTGTAAATGTCCAAAATACCCTTAGCTTAAAAGCTGTAAAAAACACAGAAGGGTACGGTTGAACCCCTTAAATTCGTATCCACACAATACGAGTAGTACCCTCCACTCATAATTTGATGTAAAAGCTGGACACCACATTCTATCAATATATGACTCTATAGTCCTAACTCATACCATCACCATAAAACTAGTATCCTTCAAGTTGTACCCTAATCAAGACATCTTGGATAGATACTGGACAATATACGATTGGGCACTTCTGGTCTCGCATCATAAATATATGACTCTTCACTATCACCCATAACCACAAAAGAAACCCAACCACCAGAAACTGTACACCATACGATTTGGGTCAGCTAACCTATAACCACATCATATGACTAGTAGGGTGAGTCGTATAATCATTAGAAAGCTTAAGACTCAAAAAATTCGTAAGGTCAAGAACCAAGGGTGTTTTAATTCTCCCCCACTTGGATTATTAGTCCTTGAATGATGGAAAAAGATAGTACAACCATGATTAAACCCCCTGATAAAGCTCAACTTACACGTCAATTTAAGAGCAAAGTGGTCATCATCAATATATTTACCCAACTTTGGAGTCGAGGTTTAATCCACGAGGAATAATATGAGTGACAATCAAGTTAATTTAAAATAATTGATACTTACTAAATTCAAACCAATAGTACAAAGAGATAAAAATAGGGGTGAGAGAGGTATCAACACTAATGATTCTTTTTGGGTTTTTCTAGCATAAATTCAGAGCTACGAACAATTAGAGTCTAGGCAATTAGGCACGGATCTTCAGATATGCTTCTTTAGGAGCAACATATGTATAAGTGTGTGACAGTTTGATGAAAATTCTAAATGTTGCTGATGTAGTAGGCTAGGGTTGAAATGCTTAAGGCAAGTTCGTCAACAAAGACCCAAGGGTGTCACTCATTGACCCTTTCAAACACCTAATGAGTGCTTCAATCAAAACCACCTAAAACCTCAATTAGACACCCCTATTTCTAGGAGGGTTCCCTAAGTATAGTAAACTTCACAATCATCCTTATGTCTAAGATAGCGAAAATTAGTTATATATGCTTATAAATTATCTATTATTGCCTTGGTTCCCACATATCTCTTTTAAGAATGATGTGGATTTCAAAAGTTCACACAACCCCTCTTTCAAGGATGGTTTTTGCTTTCAAGATCTTGGAATTTTTATCCATCAAAACCTTTTGGGTATTTGAGGCTCTCACCCACAAATCCCAACCAATTCTCTCAAGCAATAGTAGAATCCAACATCACAAACTAGTAAATGCACAAACACATCAAATCTCACACATATTTACACCCTATTCTAGCATAATCCCAAGAGGAAAAACTAGTTACTCATAAGATAAATAATTAAGGATTTTACCCAAAATTTCCATTGATATGATTTGAGAAAATCTAATTTAATGTTAGTTCAAACTATAAGATCCAAGAAATCTTCAATGGGAGTTTACTAATTCTTCACATGGAAGTGACTCCAAAATATTCTTCACCCAAAATTTATAAAATATTTTAGTCTAAAAAAATGGAGGCTACAAACCCTAGAACAATGTTCAAAATTGGGGAAGATGGAATATCTTCAATAATAGGGTTTGAGTCTTCTTTTTGTCAAATTTTAGATCATCCACGTGCATTTACAGTTTTTCCCTTGGGCTGTATTTTTCCTCCATGCCTCTATCACATAGACTTGGCCACGACCATAGTACCGTGACCGCGCTAGAATCATGCGATCTCTCCTTGTTGACTTGCTTGACTGTCACGATCGCTGTCCTCAGACATTGATTGCGATACCTAAGGCTATGTTCTGCTCCAAGTCTACAGTTGTAACTTCTTTCTTCCTTTTGATCATATTAAGCTCCAATCCATATCTTTCTATCTCATCAACTATGTGCCTACAAAATGTTGATATTTGTTCATTCAATCAGTAATATATCTCATTTGATCATTCAAATCAAGGTAATGTGTATGAATTTTGAGTGCAAATGAGTGGTAAAATCACCACTCATTAACAACCCAACTTACCATGAGACAACAATTATCAATGCCCAAGCTTCATACCTTAAAGGTCATAATGACTTCAGGCTTAGTCACTACCACAAGTATCTCATTGCACATGGGCTAATTATTTTTTATTCTACCCCTAAACATACAATGCAATATCTAAGGATGCACATGACTTCTAAGAGCAACCAAGCAACAACAACCATTACTCTAGAAGTGACTTATTTTTTTACCAAAACTATGTTATACTCCATTTCCCTTATTGCTCAGAAGGTAACAAAATCACCACCTTATGTCATGCTCATGACTCCTCACAAGTAAGAAAATTCTATACACCAAGCTACCAAATAGACAACAAGGAATTTAATTATAAAAACTATCTCCCTCATAAAAGAACTCTATATATTAAAAAGTGTCATACCATAGGCTTGCCCTTATTTTCAATCACCACAATAAAGAAAGTAAATGGTTGAAGATCTCAATGAACTTTTTGAGCTTGGAATATAGGTTCGGATTAGGGTAGGATATAATTTGGGAAAAACATGGCTATGCCCTTCCTTGAACAACTACATCACATTACTTCATCTGTCTTTTGTTCTATTGGCCTCTTCTCTTGGATCTTTTCTATTTTCATATGCCTACTTTTTGCTTCCTTTGTTCATCCAATTTCTTTGATTTCTTTTTCTTGCAACTTTCATGCACTTCTTTCCTTTATTGGACCCTTTATTTTTCTATTCATTTTCTTTCAATTCCTGGGTACTTACGCATGTCACTTGCAACTTTGTAGTCCCACACTCACTTCTATCAATCTTTACCACCCCCAACTTAGGCTTTTAGCTTCAATTTACATTTTTAAGTTTAAGGAGGGTATGGTTCAAAAGAGGGATAGGAAGAATGGTTTATGTTTTGTAACGTGTTATCCAAAGAAAAGATCCATTGGCTTAATGTGGGTGACTAGGGATTAATTTTAGGCATGTGTAGGTTTTTTAGGCTATAATAGGCTTCCAATGTCACAAAGATGGCCTAAGATCAATTCTCCAACCAAGTACAATCAACATTAGCCTTGAAAGACTAATGGGGCAAGTTCTAGATGACATAATTATACATGAGATGAAGGAAAATAACTCACCACACATGCATGAAAAATTTGCCAAGGAGGCTCAATTCTCCCTCCCATTAGTGACAAAATTTGGAGTATCCATTTCTATTAACAAGTCAACAATATATGGAGACACAAAAAGAGAAAAAAGTTTTGTTAGAAGGTTGCTTACATCCTTACCCTTTATTTTTGAAATTTTTTTGGACAGAGGGGGTTGTTTGTCTTACATCAGCACCACACACAATTTGCCAACTTATGGCTACAACCTAAGACTTCGCCTCACATTTTGGCTCAATATGGGCAAAAACCCCATATGGCTACTCAGACTTTGCCAAAGGTGTATAATGTGATCCTAATTTTGCAATTTATAATTTATAATGCCACGGGTACTCAGACTTCCCTTGCATTTATGACCTTTTATACCACGAGTAATTAGAATTCCCCTAAATCTATGGTTCAAAATCCAAGCACGACACTTTACCCTTAAAATATTGTAACTCAATCTATCATAGGGCAAGACTCATCATACATCATCATAATCAAAATAAAACTAAATTAAAAAGAAAACTAAAACAAAACCACATGATAATCCATGAAAACGTGGGCACCATCAGAGTGCCCAACTATAATATCCCAAAATAAAATAAAACAGTATCCAGAATGTCACCAAAATAGAAAAAATATCCAACAATCAAATCAGACAAATACAAATCTAGGGAAAACACTTCCAACTAAAAATCTAGCAACGTCCCTACTACATTATCAATAATAGCATAGACAAAAGGTACGTGTGCTCCCTGAATCTGCATTAGAAGCTACTCTCTTCTGATGAATCTGCTCCATCACCACCAGCATCATTAGCTAACTAATTTAGAGGTGCCTCATCATCACTCTCCACCTGGGGAGAAGGCAATCTATTGTGGGTTTTTAAAACCTTCCACGGGCCTTTTACCCCCTTCCATATCTTGCTGAAGAATTTATCCCTTTTTCTCCCTTATCTTTATCCTGTTATGAGACTCCTTGAGGTCTCTGTATGACTCTGCTAGTGCCAATTTTTCCCTCTCGATCCTAGCTACAATTTCTCCTTGGGTCTCTTTCTCCTTCTTATACTTCTTTTAGTCTGCAAAGAATACATAAGAGTGACACCTGGTGGATGACTCTCCTATCTCTTGTGGCAATCCTTCTACTAACTCCTTGATGGCTCTAATATCAATGCCAATGTCCTTTAAAGGCCCAGTAGTAGATGGTCTATAGTATTTAGCCTTTTATCTGTTGACTTGCTCAAGTCAACCTTTCTCTTCTTGTTGTGCTCACATTTTCCCTCACCCTTAATTTTGAGTGGAGTGATGTGGGGACTTGGTTTTACGTAAGTCTCTGTGGGATACTCTTCTACCCCTATTATTTTGTATAATTCAATGATAGGAGAAGGAAAGGGAAGAACTGTACCGCCCTAAATCTTGTAATGGATCCATTTCTCGAGTACAATTTAGCCCATATTCAGAGAAGTTCCAGACATAAGATAGGCTACCATGCGACCTCACAAATCAGTGGCACAGGTCATGTCTGTGTAAGGGGAGACTCTACTGCAGATGATGTTTATCTAGATTCTAGCCTTAGTTGTGAAGTTGTGCATGGAGATCCCGCTTTTAGTAACATCCCTTGAGAACTCTCTATGAGGATATAGTATGCCATCCATCTACTTCCCTAGCGCATAACTCTTTACGTGGAAATCGTCCATCTCAGCATCAGGGAGAACATATACCCCTTTCACCTACTCTACTCCAAAATGTACATCTCTTCCGTGGATCTTCATCATAAGGTTTGAGAGAGAGACCATACAGAGGTTTGCCTAAAACTCTCTCACCCAATTCTTATTATCTTCACAGGGGTTTGGGACAAAGAATATCCACACAGACGTATCCATCCTATCAAAGAATTCTAGGTATTGCTCTAGCACCTTATCTATGTAGATGCCTCTCTCCAAAAGTAGCTAGGTCTTTTGGAGGTCACTATAGTACTGGTTGTGACATTCTGAATCCATAAATAAGATATGTTCATAGTCTCCCATGATGAGTACCTGTAGGCAATATAATCTGGACCATCATTAGTAATTTCATACCATAACCAATCTAGATTAATAAAATAAAATCATATGATAGTGTTATAGAAAGGTCTGAGGTAAGAATTGGGTGTGCAGATATTTTGGTTACTGAAAAAATGATCTCTCAGGTATGGCAATCATAGATCAATGAATGCAAACACGATCATCGGGACCACAATTATGATTCTTGAGACCATATTTGACAGTTCTGCACACCATTCAAAACATATGATTTAACCCGAATTTTATGGTGCAACTAGGTACATAAACATCATGATCAAGGATCCTAAGACTAGAAATGATGATTACAATCCCAAAATTGAAGGAAATAACATTGAAGTAATTTGGGCATTGAATTGAATACATGGTGTACACGTTAATTTCAACCATTTGTGCCTAAATCTGGGTACTCAAAACTTCCTCATTAGTGTGTACACTCTTTATAATATCTAACCACTACAATAATCCCAAACAAGCATGGAATTAGCATTGAAACCACTATGACAAACCCTACTCCTAAAAGTATGTTTCAAGCTTCAAGCAATACACCCAAGAAATGCCTTAAGCCAAATAAAATATTAAGAGAATTTGAAAGGAGGTGTGGTTGGTAGAATGGAATTCAAATGGTCTTTTAAACTGAGTTGACCAAGATTGCAGTCCTAGTTCTGCGATCATGGTGACATGGTTTGCGGTAACTTAGACCAAAATTTAGGTCCTCTACGCTCCTGTGTTAAGTCCAAACATGCCAATTTCACACTATCCCTTTTTCAATTTACTTCAATATTTCTTTGATTACTAACATTTCACTAATTATGCACTAAACAAAAACAAAAATATAATCGAATCTATTATGCAGTAATGAAAGGATACAACCACTTTTTGGGGCAGGATACGGTTCCTCCCATCGGGTGTTTAGTTTAACGTCGTGGCATGATTCCTCCTCCACATCCTTTTGTGATTCCACTTAGAAAATTTGAATCTCGTCCCAACTTTTATTTACTTTGCTATGATCATAGAGGGACAAAAGATTTAGATCTTCCAAGATAAAACATAAAAAATATGAGGAAATGATGAGGGAGCTTCGATCTTACCATTTTGAAGACTTGAACCTTTTACCCAATTTCATATTGATTTTTTGGTTTGTCTCCTTATGTAAAGGTAATCATATCAATAGGCCACTAATTATACATCAAAAGTTGAATTCCTTGGCCATTGATGGTGGGGCTTCCATGTGCTCTCTTGCATTGTCAAATCCCAAATGTAGGGATTATACTCCTCCTCACAATCCACCATTCACCTAGGTAGATGGATTATCATCATATCCTCTAAGACAATTTTGAAAAGTGGTTTGAATGAGGTCTAACCCCTAATTTCAAAATTGCCTCCACCATTGCACTTTCACCTCAAAATGAACTAGAGTTTTCATAAGAGACGTGTTTTGGTTCTTGTTTTGACTCTATTACAATTTCCTTTATTTGAACATCTTCCACATCATTTGATTTGGAAATCACCGAGGATTCTTCACTACCAAGTGAATCATCATAGCTTGAGTTATCTTCTTGATTAGACTCCTATTGGGAAATGGGCAATGTAGTGGTATATGAAAGTTTTATCTCCATGCCCATTTTCTCTATCTTAACAATTTCCCTTATAAATGCCTCATTGGATTGGAATATGTCTTGCACATTCTCCCTCATTGTAGTTATTCAATAAAAAGTAGTTTAAAGTATTTCTTTAAAACTATTGGACCCGGTATGTTGCTCTTCCTCCTCTTCTTTATAAGACCTATCAAACTTATATGAAGAACTAGCAACTTGGTTAGCATAATAAGGGGAGGGGCATTTATGCAATCACTCCAATGTCCATCTCTTCCACCATACAAAGAACAAGCATATTCATAATAGGATTGAGATGGTGTTTCCATCTATCTTTGGGGAGCATTTGTGCATTCTCTTCCTATAATACCCTGTACTTTTTCCTAGCTTGAAATCATCTCAAGAATGTTAGAAGATTTAATTGAAATATAAATCCACTTTTGTACATGTTTTATTTTTAATATGTTCATTTTTTTTCACTTAGGTAATTGAATTAGATTTCCAATGATACCAATTTCGTCAAAATCCGACATTGGAGGAGAAAGTTATGGCCAAAATACAAAAGGCAGCAAAACCACCCAGATGCAACGGTGAGGCTAATGGACCATCAGACTAGCAATGGATCATCGCCCATTATCGTCACAAAAAAAAAGTGAGTAATACCTTCTTTCTAGGAGTGATGAGTCAGGTCGATGGACCATCGGAGTAGCGACAGACCGTCTCTTAGGCTCGAACCTGCGATGGACCATCACCCAAGCCCTCATAGCCAAAATTGAGACCCCATTCTGCCTAAAAGCGACGGTCAAGGCCGGTGGAACGTCAACCCAGCGACGGACCGTCGCAGGTTCGGTTCAGTTTTTTTTAAGTCATTTTAAAAGGGTTATTTTGGTCATTTACCACCAACTTATATATACCAAATTATATCTGATTTTAGCCATTTAGTTCTTTATTACTTCACAACCAATATTAGAGTTTCTCTCTAACATTAATCTCCAAGAACAAAATCCAATCTTCTTCAAGAACTAAGGGATTTCCAATTCTTCAAGTTCAAGAACATCAAGAATATTAACCCAGGTATGCATAGTGATTATTCATGGAATCCTTTCATCCATGAAGTCGAAGAATCCCTTTTCCAACTTCAAGTATGGATTTTCTTTATGATTACATGATTGGGCTATGATGTGTGAGCAGATGCTAACACATTTGAGGCTTTTAACTGAGAATAATTGCAAAGTATTAAGCAACTTTTGTCATTTTTGATTATTTTCTCTTTGATATTGTAGTAAAATTCAAGATGTAAGAGAACCAGGAATAAGGGAAGTAAAATAGTTAAATTTTAAGCAAAATAAGAAGGAAAATGTAGTTGACAACTTGTCTGATAAGTTGTCAACTCCCTGATAAGTTATTAGAATCCGCGTCAGCCTTAGATAGAGAATGAGTTTCTGTTGGAAGAAGTGATGACAACCTGTGATAGTCCATAAGAGTTGTGATAAGCTGTCAAGCGCATCATCAGGCTTGGGCAGTGCTTGAGAAATTAAAGTGAAGATATGATGACGTTTGTGATAAGTCGTTAGGTGTTTGATAAGCCATCTAGAATGTCTTCTCACATAAGCCATCTAATAAATTGTAGCTTCTAGGGCTTTATTAGAGAGGCTAAACAGATTGGGAGGCTGAATATATTGGGAGGCTAAACATATCGGGCGGCAAAAAACTTTTTCCAAGGGAGTTCACCTCTATTTGGGGGCTCTGAACTTAGAATTCAATCGTCAACTCTTTGATTTGGTTGTGGAAATTTTCTCTTGAACTTGGAAGAGAATCAACTTCATATTTCATCTTTTGTAAGTTTAATTACTTTGAATGATGAATATAATTATTGCTATATCTTTCTTTCTCTTGTGGAACTAAAACCCACAACTAGGATTGTGGTATTTATGATTATTCCTCTATGAATTTAATATTTGGTTAGGGTTCTAGTGATTGTAAGAACATCTTGATAATTCTTTTATATTAATTATTTTCTATTGGTTGCAAATAATAGGCCTTGCTTACTATTGATTTTCTTGAGATAAGAAATCAACCCTAGTAAGAAGTGAATTATCCATGAGGATTTGGGGAAGTTAAGTTCTCAACTAATGATTAATGTTGTAAGAATATTTATCAACTTGAGATAAAATCAGTATGAATATAATGCTTTCCTAAGTTTGAAAGAATTAGGGAGTTCAACATCTAGGTAGGTTGAAAAACACTTAGATGGACTGTCGAAACTGATAATTTATTGTTGCCCATAAGTCATGAGAATCCAATACTACAACTGTTATTCAATAGAGGATTACTAATCATAGTGATCACAACTCTAGTTTCTCTATATCATTGATTTAAAATATTGCAGTTTAAGCTTTGAGTTCTAAGGTGAATTGAAGTGTTCAGAACTTTTGTTCAATCATTAAAAACCCCCATTTCATCTTTTCGTGTCAGTTGTTTGAATTTTACTTATAGGTTTAGTTTCAAACGAGTTTAATCGTCACTCACATTATTTCGTATGGATTTGATCCCAACTCCAAAGTAGGGTAAAAATATTGATGACGACCGTCTTGCACTAAATTAACGTGTAAGTTGAGCGTTATAAAAAATGGCCCCATTACTGAGGAACAATTTGGCGTATTGAGTTGGTTTGAAATTTTCGCCCACTTGCTTGAATTGAAACTTGTAAATATTTGATTTTAGTTTTCTTCTATTTCTTGTATTAGGTAGATTTTTATTTTAGTTTAATTATTACTATGGAATTGTGGAATGAACATGATCTTGGTTGTTGAAAATCTTATCTTGATGATCTATGTCCAAATTATGATGGACCTCACCTTTGGCAAGATTATAGATATGCTCCCTAGAGAGAGATGTGTGATCCATCTTCATCCTACCGGGAGTATGATTGTTTTTTATGAGGTGGTCAAGATGGAAATTGGAGTGATTTCCTAAATTCCCCCTCCCCCTATTGTGCTAACCCAAATTCTATTTTTTCTTATGTGTTTGATAGGTCTTATGGTCAAGAAAAAAAAGAATAAAGCACCGGTAAGAGTGGAATTGAAGCTATGTTTTACCGAATGTTGATTCTCTAGAAAGAAACATATGATATCGTATGTCATATGTGTCAAGACATGAATCCAATCATTCATGAGGAGATAGATATAGAGGTCAATCATTCAAAACAGTCTTTTATATTAAGCTTAGATGATATCTTATGTGTGGAATCATTTAAAATAATAGAAGAGAGAGAAGATAAAGATAAATAACCCTATAGTGATGTTGAGCTTGATGATGAGAAACCCTCAATGATTTCCCAACCAACCGAACTAACCATGAGAGATGATTCCAAGATTGAGGAAATATTGCTAGAGGCAAAAGAAGAAAACAAGCCAATCTCTTATAAAGACTCTAGCCCAATTTGGAGTGAAGAGGTCGAAAAGGATGCAAATCCAAAATTATGGAGAAGACCTCAATCCAATAACTTTTCAACATTATCCTTGGTGGATGTGATGAAAGTCGAATCACCCAAGCAAATAATGAATTTTGGAAATGACGAGGAAAATTACTACATTTTGGAGTTTGTTATGTTGAAAGGGTATAATAGAACCCCAATCTTGAAGGCCAAGAAGCTTAAAGATCGATGTCCATATAGTGGATTTTTAAGATTCTCACCATTGCCAAATGATCCCACATGAAAGTTCAATGCAAAATTGGGCAAGCAGTTTAAGTCTTTGAAGTGGCGTGATAGAACTTTCCTTATCATGCTCTCAAATTTGGTCAACACACCTAAAAGATGTAAAGATCAAAACCTAGGCCAACTATTCAAATTGTCTAAGTGGAGGGATAAATAATGAAACACTTTCAAGGCATCTTAATGAATTCTGAGTAGTCAAGATAACCTAGTCGTACAGTGACATTAAATTAGGCGCTGCTTGGGAGGCAACTCAAAGTATTTTGTTGTTTGTATTCATATTATGTGATTGACAACATATCTTTGCACGCATGGTGCCACAGGTTTGTTTCTAACTATCTTGATTTGGTTTGACGCATTAGGGACATTGCATGATTTTAAGTTGAGGGTGAGGCTACTTGTGGGTGTTGATGTTCTCCTGGGGTTTTTGTTTCCTTGCCTCTTTTCCCCGTAGTCTTTTTCCTAGTAGAGCCAGTATGTTTAGGAATATTATGCTTTGTTTTGTGATGTGTTATGGTTAACTAGGAGAAAAATAAGTATCTACAACAGTTGACATATTTTTGCTGATTTTTGGGAATGATAAATACCTCTCCCATTGTCTATTTTGTAACTGTGTGATATGCATCTATATGCAACCACTGTGAATCTTTTTATGACATTGGTATTAGGGACATGATACGCATTCCTAACAATTGCATAAACCGGAGAGATAGTAGCTTGTAATATACCTTTATGCCATGTGCGCGTGAAATATTACTTAGTTTCCGTTGTATGTTAAATTCAAAACTTGCCTGATTAGTCTTGCCTTGGTTTTAGGATAGCAGTTAGGAAAGTATCATAGGCCGTTGTTGATATTAGTCCACTTTTATCCTAAGTGACCTTCCCTGTATGCATAATATCCCTTGATCCATATTTTGAGCGTGAATAGCCTATTTCTTTTTATGATACCTATCACCGTCTCATTTATATATCATAATGGAATTGTTTTGGCCCTGATCCTTCTTGCACACTATACAACATGACTTTGGCAAATGGCCTAAGTTGAGGGTGACTATCATAGGGGTGCGTGATGTAAAATAAGTATGAAGGAAGAAAGAGTAAAAGAAAAGAATAAAAAGTTGTGTGCGGTGGAAAAGAGCAAGAAAAGAAATGTTGAGAAAAAAATTGATTGTAGAAAAGAAATGCACCCATCCTGAAAGAGCATGATCAAGAAAAGAGAAGAATACAAAAAGTCTAATGAGTGAAATCCCAAAATCTAGTGTAGTGTGAAGGAGGCTTAGTGACTTTAAATATCATCGAGTGTCATACCAACCCCTAGCCTACATCACAAGCCAAATAGAAGACCTATAGTGATCCTAGCTAACGTGTCTGAAAGTTTTGGTAATGAAAATAAGGGCAAGGCTATGGTATTCAACATACATTGATTGGAACTTCATTCTGAGAGTGAGTGTCTGGTGATTGTCCCCATGGTTACATATGTAATGTCTGATATAAGTAAAGTGGGACTTCTTTGTAATGAGGGCACACTGGTTACGTTTCTAGTTTCTAACTTATTTGGATAGTCTAAGCTTGATACATGCATGGTTTTTGTTGTTGATTTGATGTCATATCTTGATTTCCTTGTGTCACATTGTTGATCTTTATTGATATACACAGTTGTTTTTAAATTAATTGACCTTGGAGATGGTGAAGATGTTTTGAAATAATATGGATGGTTGACTGCCGAATGTACTTTGTATCCTCTTGGTTGTGTTTTAGTTGCTTGAGGACAAGCAATTGTTTTAAGTTGAGGGTGTTGATGTGTGAGCAGATGCTAACACATTTGAGGCTTTTACCTGAGAATAATTGCAAAGTCTTAAGAAACTTTTGTCTTTTTTGATTATTTTCTCTTTGATATTGCAGTAAAATTCAAGATGCAAGAGAACCAGCAATAAGGGAAGTAAAAGTGTTAAATTTTGAGCAAAATAAGAAGGGAAGTGTAGTTGACGACTTGTCTGATAAGTTGTCAACTACCTGATAAGTTATCAAACTCAGTGTCAGCCTTAAACAGAGAAAGAGATTCAGCTGGAAGAAGTGACGACAACCTGTGATAGGCCGTCAGAGTTGTGATAAGCCATCAAGCTCATCGTCAGGCTTGGGTAGTGCTTGAGAAATTGAAGTGAAGATGTGATGACGTCTGTGATAACTCGTCAGGTGTCTGATAAGCCATCAAGAATGTCTTCACATATAATCAGAAGGCAAAAATTTGAAGCATTCCTGATGACACGTTCTGATAATCTATCAGAACTCTGATAAGCCGTCAGACATGTCGTCACCTAAAAGAAAAATTCTGAATTTTTATTTCAGTTTTTTCTTAAGTTACGGATATAAATAGCATCTTCTAGGGATTCATTAGAGAAGTTGAACAGATTGGGAGGATGGACAAATTGGGAGGCTGAACATATTGGGGGGCAAAAAACATAGTCCAAGGGATTTAACCTCTATTTGGTGGCTCTGAACTTAGAATTCAATCTTCAACTCTTTGATTTGGTTGTGGGAAATTTTCTCTTGAACTTGGAAGAGAATCAACTTCATATTTCATCTTTTGTAAGTTTAATTACTTTGAATGATGAATATAATTTTTGCTATCTCTTTCTTTCTCATGTGGAACTAAAACCCTCAACTAGGGTTGAGGGATCTATGATTATTCCTCTATGGATTTAATATTTTGTTAGGGTTTGAGTGATTATGGGACCATCTTGATAATTCATTTGTATTTATTATTTTTTGTTGGTTGCAAACAATAGGCCTTGCCTACTATTAATTTTCTTGAGATAAGAAATTAACCCTAGTAAGAAGTGAATTATCAACGAGGATTTGGGAAGGTTAAGTTCTCATCTAATGATTAATGCAATGACAAGATTGATCAACTCGAGATAAAATAAGTATGAATAGAATACTTTCCTATGTTCTAGAGAATTAGGGAGTTCAATATCTAGGTAGGTTGAGAAACACTTAGATGGACTGTCGAAACTAATAATTTAATATTTCCCATAAGTCATGAGAATCCAATACTATAGATGTTATTTAATAGAGGATTACTAATCATAGTGATCAAAACTCTAGTTTATCTATATCATTGATTTGAAATATTGCATTTTAAGATTTGAGTTTTAACGCGAATTGAAGTGTTAAGAACTTTTGTTCAATCATTAAAATCCCCCATTTTATCTTTTCGTGCCAGTGATTTGAATTTAACTTGTAGTTTTAGTTTCAAACATGTTTAATCGCCACTCATATTGTTCCCTGTAGATTCGACACCGACTCCAAAGTTGGGTAAATATATTGACGATGACTGCCTTGCACTAAATTGACGTGGCAGTTAAGCGTTATCAGGCTGTTCTTATTCATGTTGATAAATGAGAAATTAAATTCTACTCCATGTTGGATGATAATTTCTACATGGGTTTAATTATTATAGATATAGATTCATGCAAACCTATGACTAAACTATTGAATGATGAAAATAGAATATGACCAAGATGTTTAATTATTGTACAATGATGTTTACATGTACCATGCCTACAATATGTTTGATTGAATGCCTAAGTGAAGGAAAAGTGTCTAACTAGCATGTTGTCATGAAATCCCTATGTATGTACAAGCTTATACCTATCACATGTTGATGAAATGCTTTAGTAAATGCATTATGGTGATTAATATGTATTCAAGAAAGTCATGCTTTGTCAGTTTCTTTCTATCGTATCCTGGGGGTACTTGTACCCGAAATATTAGCTGTGTTCCTAGAGCCATGTCATGTTTTCTAATACTCTGAGTCAAGCTATGATCCTTAGACTTCAGACAGTCTTATGACTCAGGAAATATCTATGATCTCATGAACTCAGTTAGTTGTCAGATATCAGTAGTATTCCGTCAGTCAATGAAAGCCAGTAACTCAGTTCATGTTCAGTTTCAGAAAATCATGTTCTGTGTCTATTCTGATGGAAGTAGAAATTAGCATTGAGCGAACTCAAGGGTGGGAGCTCACCTGTTATATGAGGGTGTGATTCTTAGAAGCAATTCTTTCATTCCAGAACTATGTAGCCAGCATAGGTTGAGATATCATGGCCAGCTATATGAGGGTAGATGATACGATTTAACCTTCTTTATGAGGGTTCCCACTATTCTCATTAGACTTACCTGTTATATTAGGGTCACTCACATATTATCCTTACAAGTGACGTGGTATTGACACCCTTACAATCAGAGCACAAATTGGACCCCAATTCAGCTATAACGCGTCATTTGTTTCATGTCGGTTAGATGACTACTTCCCACAGTTTTAGTATTAGTATCAGTCAAGAACTCAGATAGTTCTTCAGATTTCAGGACTGTCAGTGTAACGCCTCAGAAAATGGGTCCCGGAGCATCACACGGTGCTTTAGACTACAAGTTGCCCCAAGCTAACCCTTTGAGCCATTTTCATTCAGTTCAACACAAATCAATGGGGTTTCCATAAATAACCCTCAAATATCAACTGAGTAATTATCATCCAAGAATAAAAGAATTTCAGAAAGATATCAAAATACGACTTATTAGTCAACCCCCAAAATCTATACTAGTCTGACAAGCCTCTAAGAAAATCAATAAAAATAGCGAGCCATTGAGACATGCCCCAACTGACTCATACTCAGTTATCAAATGTAAACAATTTTGTGAAAACAATATCAGAACAGCGTGCCCGAAGAATCAAAGTCGAACCTGGAACTAAGCACCTGAACCTACATTCCGAGGAAATGCATCCCACATCCGAAGAAGTGGGTCAGTACCATGGAAAAGAATCGAATATATGGGGTGTATGCAGTTTTATAAATATAATCATCATAAATATTTATAAGAAATATGCAGGATGTATGAAAGACTCACACAGCCCAAAGAAAATCATCATAATCATGAGAGGATGAAATAAGTACAATAACACATATGAGTCATCATATAATTTGTCAATCACTTTCAGTTCATCTAGAATATCAATTCTCATTATGTAAATATCATTAAAATCTTTCGAAAGAATAACTTTCACAATTCCACTATCAAATCACTTCACCATTCACCATAGACACAAGCAAACACACACACACAAGGAGATCCTATAACTGACATAAACCATGTGAGCTACATGGAGTCCAATGTACAACCCACATTAGGGAGAGCCGTCCTATCCTTGCCATCGGAGTAGGACTATGGATATCAAATCCACACAAACTAGTGATCACTATATAAATCAGCCTTAGGCTCACTCCTATGGGGGCACGCAGTTCTAGAAAAATAAGGTCGCTTTATACCTCCCGCTCGGTGCTAAAGATTTATCCCGGACTTAGCTCATATCATTTCAAAGACAATCCACTACAAAACAATTTCAGTAATATATAAATATACATCGGGAGCCATCATGCTTCCCATCTATCAAAATCAACCACGTTGTGGATTTCTTTCACACTGGAGTTTAAAACAACTCTATTAAGACCAAAAGGTCAAATCATTCAAAATATCTCAACTATTCAACATCAACGTGCTTATGACATACACTTTCTCAAAAAAACATAATTTCCAATGGGGATTCACGACCCAAATATCAAAATCATGATAAATGTGGTTCAAGATTCATACTTTATATCTCCACACATGTAAATTCATCTTTCAAAATCATAAACATCAATATTTCATAATAATCATCGTAAGATATGGGTTCATGCTTCAAATTCATAAAAATCAAATAAAAATCATGCCTTTGTAAAGAAAATTACTTTTGGGCACAAGAACGAAAGAGAGTTCTTGTTGAAAATCTCCACATACCTTGAATGATGAACTTTAGATCGATACTCATTTTTTATATGTTAATCGTGCCTTTGAATGATGGTTCTTAGAGTTCTTGAACTAGGAACTTGGAATCTTGAATAAATTTGTAGAATTAATGGTGAACTTTGGAGGTTCTTGAAGTTGGATGTAAGAGCTTAGGGTTTTCTTTTTGAGGGAATTTAATGAAATATAACATATAATGCTTCTAATAGGCTTTGATATAGGGTTTGGACGGATTTTGGGTGAGGGGGAATGACCAAAACACCCCTAAAAAATCAAATAATTCTCGAATTTGTCCTTAGGTGGACTGTTTTGATAGTCTGAAGTAGATCAACCATAACGTTTTACTTCGATATCCAAATTGGATAAAACCAATTTCATTAGAAAGAGGACTCTCATATCTTTCCGTTGATATCTAGTATCTCACCCAGATCATTGTGTACGAGGAGTTTTGATTGTTTAAAGTTGACCCAAAAATTCGCTTTTGATAGGCAAAAGTAGATCGACCATAACTTTTTGCTCCGATATACAAATTGGATGAAACCAATTTCATTGGAAAGAGGACTCGCAGATATTTCCGTTGATATATAGTAGATTATATAGATCATTATGTACAACAAATTATGATCATCTGAAGTTGGAGAAAAAATACACCAGGCCTCAGTACTTTTTCCTGCATGTTTTACTGTTCACTACTATTCACGGTTCGATCGGAAATTTCATAAATCGTTTGAAAGCTTATTCGATACTCTATGTAATAGTGGGTCATAATCTTAGACATTCTGCACGGAAAATTTATAATTCATTCTAGAAGATAGAACCCAACATGTCTACGCACAAAATTTCAACGAAAAATTTCCCGGGGTTTTACATCATCCCCCCTTGGAAACATTCATCCTCGAATGATGTTTGACATGCCAAGATTAGATGGGGAATAGAGCATACAGCTAAAACTATTCGTTAGACTCATTACCACATTGTTTCTCACTCCTAATGCAACATAGAATGTATAAATTCAAGAAACTCTAGCTGAACACATAATAAATGACAGCGGAACTGCTGCAACTTTTATCAAAAGTGCATAATTTAGGAAAGAACGGTACCTTCGGCTTGATCGTAGTTCACGAAAAATAGGTGCGGGTACTTTGATCGCATATCCGCCTTGGCTTCCCAAGTTGCACCCACAACAGATTGGTTTCGCCACAACACCTTGACCAAGGGAACTTTTTTGTTCCTTAGTCTTCGAACACTGAAATGAAGAATCTCATCAAAAGAAAGATTTTCTTGAATCTCAGTACTCACAGAGGAATCCACTACCACAACATCGCTAATATGCTTTCTAAGCATGGAGACATGGAATATTGGATGAACAGAGGACAACTAGGAAGGCAACTCCACCTCATAAGATACCTTACCAACACGGCTAAGAATTTTGTAACTAGGTCACTAACTTCAACCTCAAGGTCTCTCCTTCTAACATTCGCATATGACTTCTGACGACTCTGCGCAATTTTCCACCTTTCCCTAATCAAATTAACTTTTTCCATAGCCTCAAATACCGAATCAGGACCACTCACAGTGCACAAGATCTCAACATATCCTCTAAGATCTGGATGCTCTGCTCAGCCTAACCATCGGTCTGCGGATAAAAAGCAGAACTCAAAAGCACTTGGGTACCAAGAACCTTCTGAAAAGCTTTCCAAAATTGCGAAGTGAACTGAGTACCCCTATTCGAAATGATAGACAAAGGAACTCCATGCAGTATAACTAGCTCTCGGATATACAATCTTGCGTAATCCTAAGTAGTATATGAAGTATGAACAGGCAAAAAATGAGCAGACTTAGTCAACCTATCAACTACAAACTTAATAGAATCATGATGGCGTCGGAAAGGAGGTAAACCAATCACGAAGTCAATATTTATCTCTCCCCACTTCCAGGTGGGAATACTAAACTCTTGCATCATACCACCAGGTCTTTGGTGTTCAACCTTAGACTGTTGGAATGTTGAACACTTAGCTACAAGCACTGCTATATCTTTCTTCATACCACTCCACCAATAGATTTCCCAAAAGTCTCGGTACATCTTGGTGGCACCAGGATGAATAGAATATCACGCCCCGTGCGCTTCAGCCATAATCCTCTGTCTCAGATCATCAACATTCGGAACACACAATCTACCCTATATCTCAACACACCATCTCCCTCTCGGGAGAAAACCTCTACTTTTTGGTCTTTGACAGACTCCTTTAGTCTGACCAAACTAGCATCTAAGTATTGCTTTTCCTTCACTTCCAAAACCAAGGTGGATTCGAAACTACTCTGAACCCCTATACTACCTTCAGCAGAGTCAAACAACCTAACCCCCAATCTAGTCAAACGATGTACATCACGAGCCAACTCCTTCTTACCTTCTACCACATTCGAAACACTACCCATGCATACTCTACTTATGGCATCCTCGACAACATTGGCCTTGCCTGGCTGGTACAACACACTCATATCATAGTTCTTTAAAAATTCTAACCATCGTCTCTCCTTAATCTTGTCTGCCTCAATCTGTTGGGCATGAGTCATAAGCCTAGAAAGATTCATCTCACTATTCAGCATAGCAAACCTACACTCCTTAACCACATAACTAGACACTCCAGTCACAAACTTACTCATACTAGCCCGATTTTAGCCACTAAGTCAGGAGCATACTTGGCCAACTGATTGAACTTTAGACAGTACTACCTAACAGTCATAGAGTCCTATCGCAGGTTCATTAACTCTTCCACCTTTGGCTCCCTCATATCCAAAGGGAAAAACTTATCCTGGAATGCATCCTGGAACTCTTGCCAAGTTGTAGGGATAAGTCCCTCACCTCTACCTTCCCTCCAAGCAACAACCCAGTCATAAGCAAGGTCTTTCAACCTATACACAGCCAACTCCACACTATGTTCCTTAGATACATTCATCACTTAAGTAATCTTCCACACCTCCTCTAAAAACAACCGTGGATCCTCATCAGACTTGGATTCATAGAATTCCAACAGATTCATCCGCATGAAGTCACAAATCCTGGAAGCAACTGAATTACCTCCCTGCTGCTATAGAGCTGGGGCTGGGTTGGCCTGAACATTTGCAGTAACATCTTGGGCCAGCACCTGAAAGGTTGCCCGAAATTCAGCATGAGATACGTTTTCATTCAATGGGTCAGCGGGTTGAGGTTACTGACCATCATTATTTCTTCTCGCTCGACGTGGAGGCATATTTCTAAAAGAGGAGAGTATGAATCAATAGCAGAGAGAGACATTTTAAGAACGATAGACTTCTGAAAGAAAAAAATCATACTTTTTCCTAAAATGTCTTGTAGCCTCTTGCTCATAGATGTGGTGCGCTACACACCGATGATCAAGACTCTACTTAACGCGGCTTGTCAGAATCCCTAGGATACCTTAAAACTTTAGGCTCTGATACCAAGTTTGTAACGCCTCAGAAAATGGGTCCCGGAGCATCACACGGTGCTTGAGGCTACGAGTAGCCCCAAGCTAACCCTTTAAGACATTTTCATTCAGTTCAACACAAATCAATGGTGTTTCCATAAATAACCCTCAAATATCAATAGAGTAATCATCATCCAAGAATAAAAGAATTTTATAAAGATAACAAAATATGACTCACTAGTCAACCCCCAAAATCTATACTAGTCTTACAAGCCTCTAAGAAAATCAATAAAACCAGTGAGCCATTGAGACATGCCCCAACTGACTCATACTCAATTATCAAATGTAAACAATTCTGTGAAAACAACATCAGAAATCACGTCCTCTAAACATAAGGACTCACCACAATAGAGGATGTAGAACAGCATGCCCGAAGAATCACTGTCAAACCTAGAATTGAGCATCTGAACCTATATTTCGAGAAAATGCAGACCACATCCAAAGATGTAGGTTAGTGCCATGGAAAGGAAATGAGTACATGGATGTGTATGAAGTTTTATAAACATCTTCATCATAAATATTTATATGAAATATGCAGGATGTATGAAAGACTCACATAGCCCGAAGAAAATCATCATAATCATGAGAGGATGAAATAAGTACAATAACACATGTGAGTCATCATATAATTTGTCAATCACTTTCAGTTTATCTAGAATATCAATTCTCATAATGTAAATATCATTAAAATCTTTCGAAAGAATAACTTTCACAATTCCACTATCAAATCACTTCACCATTCAACTTAGATACAAGGAAACACACACACATTGGGAGATCCTATAACCGACGTAAACCATGTGAGCTACATGGAGTTCAACGTACAACCCACGTTAGGGATAGCCATCCTATCCTTGGCATCAATTTAGGACTATCGATATCAAATCCACACAAATTATTGATCACTATATAAATCAGCCTCAGGCTCACTCCTATGGGGGCATGTAGTTCTAGAAAACTAAGGTCGCTTTATACCTCCCACTCGGTGCTAAAGATTTATCCCAGACATAGCTGAGATCATTTCAAAGACAATCCATAACAAAACAATTTCAGTAATATATAAATATACATCGGGAGACATCATGCTTCCCATCTATCAAAATCAACCACGTTGTGGATTTCTTTCACACTAGAGTTCAAAATAACTCCATTAATACCAAAAGGTCAAATCATTCAAAATATCTTAAATATTCAACATCAACATGCTTATAACACACTTTCTCAAAAAAACACAATTTCCAATGGGGATTCACGACTCAAATATCAAAATCATGATAAATATCGTTTAAGATTCATACTTTATATCTCCACACATGTAAATTCATCTTTTAAAATCATAAACATCATGATTTCATAATAATCATCATAAGATAAGGGTTCATGCTTCAAATTCGTAAAAATCAAATAAAAATCATGCCTTTGTAAAGAAAATTACTTTTGGGCACAAGAACGAAAGAGAGTTCTTGTTAAAAAACTCCACATACCTTGAATCATGAATTTTAGATAGATACTGATTTTTGACATGTTAATCGTGCCTTTGAATGATGGTTCTTGGAGTTCTTGAACTAGCAACTTAGAATCTTGAATAAATTTGCAGAATTAATGGTGAACTTTGGAGGTTCTTGAAGTTGGATGTAGGAGCTTAGTGTTTTCTTTTTGAGGGAATTTTATAAAATATAACATATAATACTTCTAATAGGCTTTAATATAGGGTTTGGATGAATTTTGGGTGAGGGAAAATGACAAGAATGCCCCTAAAAAATCAAATAATTCTCAAATCTGTCCTTTGGTGGAATGTTTTGATTGTCTGAAGTAGATCAACCATAATATTTTACTCCGATATCCAAATTTGATGAAACCAATTTCATTAGAAAGAGGAATCTCATATCTTTCAATTGATATATATTATCTTACCCAGATCATTGTGTATGAGGAGTTGTAATCATTTGAATTTTACCCAAAAATTTGGTTTTGATAGGCTGAAGTAGATCGACCATTACGTTTTGCTCTGATAGATAAATTGGATGAAACCAATTTCATTGGAAAGAGGACTCATAGAGATTTCCATTGATATAGAGTAGATCATTTATATCATTATGTACAAGGAGTTATGATCATTTAAAGTTGGAGCAAAAATACACCAGGCTTATGTACTTTTTCCTACACGTTTTACTGTTCACTACTATTCACGGTTCGATCGGAATGTTCATAACTCGTCGCTCGGGTGTCTGTTTTGTATGATCAACATATATTTGGAAAGCTTATTTGATACTCTATGCAATGGTGGGTCATAATCTATGACATTCTGCATGAAAAATTTATAATTCATTCTAGACAATAGAACCCAACACGTCTACACACAAAATTTCAACAAAAAATTTCTCGAGGTATTATAGTCTGATACATTCAATTCAGATATAGTACAGAACTCAGCTAGATCCATCAGATTCAGGACTATCAGATACAGTACTCTTGTTATCAGTTATAATAGTTATTAGTATATCATGATATCAGTATTCATATTCAGTAATCATGTTATCATGATATCTGTGTCAATTTTTGTGTCTCATACATGTACTATCACGCTCATGATAGTCAGTTTCTTATTCTATTTGTTCATATTTATAAACCCCATGCATTTAGCTTACCTCATATGCATACCAGCATATTAAAATTTCTAACGCTTACGCTATGGTGTCTTATACCATAGGTTCAGAGAAACAAGTTCCAAATCATCAGTAGATTCCAGTCTCAGCAGTCAGACTTAGAAGTGATTCCTCATATTTCACGCACACAATCATTATTTAATAGCTAATTAATTAGTCTATTAGTTGGAGTTAATTGGAGACATGTCCCATTAACTCCTTACTCAGACAGTTCAGTCAGTTAGAGGCTTTCTAGACTATTATATTTAGACAGTTATTTCAGTTGTTTTGGCTTTTTCATACCCCTTTTCAGATGTTATGTTTTACTTTAGATATGTGAACTTTATGGACTTTCAGTTCATATTTCCACTTTATTTAGTATTTTAGGCAGTATACAGGTACAAATATCAGTCAAGGGTTAATTTGTGGTCTTTCAGGGTCATGAGCACCATGTAATGTTCTTGGTAACCGATTCAGGATGTTACAAACTTCGTATCAAAGCCAATTTCAATAGATTCCTAGGAAGTCTGAAAGCCGCATTTAGTAGAGTCTTATGCATGGGTGTGTTACGCGCCATATTTATGTCCAGGAGGCTATAAGATGTTTAGGAATAGTTTCCCTTCTTTCAGTATTCATGTCATGCCGGTGAGCATAATCTTAATCTAATCTCTCAGTCTAATCCGTTTCTTCTCCTTATTTTAGAACATGCCTCCCAAGAGAAGAACCCAGCCTATCCAAGAAGATCCCTTGGACGAATATGTTTCTGGTGCAGAGTTCAGGGCCGCATTTACTACTCTTGTTCAGTTAGTTGCTGCTCAGGAATTCCTAGATCTAATTTAAAAGGATACAAACATAATGGGGGTTACCCCTAGTGAGAGTGTTGAGCTAGCTGCATATTAGTTGTAGGATGTTGCTCACACTTGGTTCAAGAAGTTGAAGTTAGAGAGGGCAGATAATACAGGTCTAGTTGAGTGGGAGGAGTTTGCTTCTGCTTTGCTTGATGGATTCTTTCCCCTCAATCTTAAAAAAGCTAAGGTCTAGAATTCCTCAAACTCGGATAGGGAAATATGACATTAAAAGAGCATTGTCTTTAGTTACTCAATTAGCCAGATATGCCCCTTATGTGGTTGCAGATAGCAGGGCAAGGATGAGTATGTTTTTCTCGTGGGTGAACGATAGAGTGCTTAATGAGTGCAGATCCTCCCTACTGAACAGCGACATGACTTTATCTAGATTATGACTCATTCTCAGTAGATAGAGGAGTAAAAGATTAATATGAGGGGGTGAAATAGAATAAGAGAGAGAAAATAGGTAGTTTTAACTCTGCTCAGCCTAAGTTAGAAGGAGGAAACTATTCTCAATTTTGTCCTAAGTCATTAGTTCCAGCTCCTTCTTTAGCCAGTGCTACAGTTCCTAAGTTCAGAGAGGGTAATTAAGATAGAGCGACAGGCTCTAAGTCCCAGGGCAGTGTTACCAGTGCCCGCACCTATCCTATTTGCCAAACTTATAGCAAGTGGTATTTGTTTTGGATATAACAAGCCTAGTTATAGAGTTAGAGACTGTCCTCAGCTAGGTTCTCAGGGTTAACGGAATCGCTCCTCAGCTCAGTCCAGTTGCCCAAATCAGAAGGATGCCACCTCTAGTGCTACAGTGGGCAACACCAAAATCATATTTATGCTCTACAATCCCGAAAAGATAAGGAAAATTCTCCTGATATGGTTACTGGTATGTTCCAGATCTTTTATGTGCATGTTTACACTTTACTAGATCCAAGAGCTTTTTTGTCCTTTGTCACTCCTTATATAGCAGTTGATTTCCAATTCAGTCCCTAAATTCTGGCAGAGCCCTTTTGAGTCTCTACCCTAGTGGGTAAAATCATCATAGACCGGTGGTTATATAGGAACTGCCCAGTTATGATATTTCAGAAAGTCACCTCAGCAGACTTAGCTGAATTAAAGATGATTGATTTTGCTGTAATTCTCAGCAAGGATTGGCTTCATTCCTGCTATGCCATAGTCGACTGCAAAAATAGAATAGTCCAATTTTAGTTTTTGAATGAACCCGTCCTTGAGTGGAAGGGTAGTGCATTCGCTTTTAGGGGTCAGCTTATTTCCTACCTTTGGGCATGAAAAATGATATTTAAAGGATGTGTCTATTATCTTGTTCGAGTTAAGGACACTAGTTCTGAAACTCCCCATCTTGAATCAGTCATAGTCGTGAACAAATATTCAGATGTTTTCCCCAAAGATCATCCAAGAATTCCTTCCGAAAGGGAAATAGACTTCGGTATTGATCTTCTTCCAGATACTCAGCCTATCTCTATTCTACCACACATAATTGCACTAGCAGAACTCAAAGAACTGAAACAAAATTTAAAGGATATCTTAGATAAGGGATTTATTAGGCCTAACATTTCCCTGTGAGGGGCACCGGTTTTATTCGTGAGCAAGAAAGACAGTTCTCTTAGAATATGCATTGATTACCATCAACTTAATAAAGTCACGATCAAGAACAAGTATCCTCTTCCTAGAATCGATGACATATTTGACCAAATTTAGGGTGCCAGTTATTTCTCTAAGATAGACCTCAGATCTAGCTATTATCAGTACAGAGTCAGAGAATGTGATATTTCGAAAATAACTTTTCGTACTTGGTATGGTCACTTTGAATTCTTAGTCATGTCATTTGGTCTTACCAATACCCCAACCGCTTTCATAAACTTGATGAATCATGTGTTCAAGTAGTACTTGGATATGTTCTTCATAGTGTTCATAGATGATATTCTGGTCTATTCTCGCAGTGAGCACGGTCATGTAGACCATCTTTGGACAGTACTTCAGACTCTCAGAAATCATTAGTTATTCGCTAAATTCAGTAAGTGCGAGTTTTTTCTAAGGTAAGTAGAATTACTGAGTCACATCATTTCCGGTGATGGAATTAGAGTAGATCATCAAAAGATCAAACCAGTAAGAAACTGGCCTCACCCTATCTCTTCATCAGATACTAGGAGTTTATGGGGTTTGGCTGGCTATTACAGATGGTTTGTTGAGGGATTTTCTTCTATTGCATCCCCTATGTCTAGATTGAATCAGAAGAAAGTCAAGTTTTAGTGGTCAGATCCTAGCGAGAATTATTTTCAGGAGTTGATGACTCGACTCACCTAAACTCCAGTTCTAGCTCTTCTAGATGGTTCAAATAGGTTTGTAGTGTATTGTGATTCATCCAGGGTAGGTTTGGGTTGTGTCCTCGTGCAATATGGTAAGGTCATAGCCTACACCTACAGACAGCTTAAACCTCATGAGAAGAATTATCCTACTCATGATCTTGGGTTAGCCGCCGTAGTATTTACCTTGAAGATTTGGAGGCATTACCAATGTGGAGTTCATGTAGATGTCTTTACAGATCATAAAAGTCATCAATATGTCTTTTTCACAGAAAGATCTCAATCTTCGTCAAAGAAGGTGGTTAGAGATCTTGAAAGATTATGACATGAGTGTCCTCTATCATTCGGGCAAGGCCAATGTAGTGGTCAATGCTCTCAGTAGACTGTCTATGGGTAGTGTTGCTTATGTCAAGGACAGTAGAAGGAGCTAGCCTAGGAAGTGGATTAGCTTTCTAGACTAAAAGTTCACTTAGTCGATACAGAGGAGGGTGATATATGGGTTTAGAGTAGTTCAGAATCATCTCTAGTTTTCGAGGTGAAAGAAAAGTAAGATAGAGATCCCATCCTTGTCAAGTTGAAAGAGTCAGTTCAGGATCAGAAAGTAGAGATTTTCTCCCAAGGGGGAGATGGTGCTCTGCATTGTCAGGGTCGTTTGTGTATTCTAGTTGTAGATGAATTAAGGCTGTGAATTCTTGCAGAAGTGCATGGTGCATGCTACTATATTCATCTAGGGGCAACAAAAATATACCGCGACTTGCGGGAAGTCTATTGGTAGAGTGGGATTAAGAGAGATATTGCAGAGTTTGTGGCTAAGTGCTCTATATGTCAGCAGGTTAAGATAGAGCATCAGAATCCTAGTGGTCCTATGCAGGAGTTCATTATTCCTACTTAGAAGTATGAAGCAAGAACATGGACTTCGTGATGGGTTTGCCTCGAATTCGTCATCAACACGATTCAGTTTGGGTCATCGTAGATAGAATGACCAAATCATCTTATTTCCTTCCAGTTCATACCTCTTACTCAACCGAGGATTATGCCAGACTCTACATTAGGAAGTTGGTTAGATTAGACGATGTTACATTATCTATTATCTCAGGTAGAGGTACCCAGTTCACCTCTCATTTCTGGAAAGCGTTCCGAAAGGGTCTTGGTACCCCAGTTCATCTTAGTACAACCTTTCATCCTCAGACAAATGGTCAAGGAAAAAGGACCATTCAGACTTTAAAATATATGCTAAGGGCATGTGCAATTGATTTCAAGGGTAGTTGGGATGACCACTTTTCTTTGATTGAATTTGCATACAACAATAACTATTATTCCAATATTCAGATGGCTCCATTCAAAGCTCTCCATGGTAGGAGATGTAGATCTCCAATTGGTTGGTTCGAAGTTAGTGATGCCTTAATCATAGGGCCTAACTTAGTGTTAGATTCCTTATAAAAATTCTAGTTGATTAGAGAAAGACTCCGGGCTTCTCAGAGCCGGTAGATGTCTTATGCAGATGTTCGTAGAAAAGATCTCGAGTTTGAGATTGGTGACTATGTCTATCTAAGATTCTGAATCCCCGATATGTCGGTCCCTTTAAGATTCTCAGTCACTTTTGTAAGGTAGATTATTAGCTCAAATTGCCTTCAAATCTAGCCTCAGTTCATCCAGTCTTCCATGTCACTTTGCACAACAAATGTATAGGTGACCTAGCAGTTTTAGTCCCTATTCAGAGCATCGATGTTCAGAACAGCCTCTCTTATAAAGAGATTCCAGTTGAGATCCTAGACAATCATACTCGTAGACAGAGGAACAAAGAAGTCCCGCTAGTTAAAGTTCTTCAGTAAAATCAATCTGTTGAGAGTGATACTTAGGAAATAGAAGAAGACATGCGTACCAAGTATCCTCACCTATTCTCCACCGAATCAGATCAAGCTTAAGGTAATAGTTCTCCTTAAGCTTACTCAGTTTCATGTTCAGTGTTCATAAAAAACATAGTATTAAATACCATTGCATATTAAGTCATGCATTCAAGTATCAGCTCAGTTATAAATTATGCATCAAACATGCATTCTCATCATGAGAAATTTAGTTCCTCATAACTTCCCATCATGCATTCATGAATCAGTTATACATGCATCAGTTATGAATGTTCAGTATGATATATTCAGCTATCAGTCATGTCAATCATGAGATCATGTTTCAGTTATTCTTGTTTAGTATGTACGTTAGTAATCTTCTCCCCCACTCTCAGTCTTATTCAAGGACGAATGTTCTCAAGGTGGAGATATTATAATACCTTATACTTTTTCCTAGCTTGAAATCATCTCAAGAATGTTAGATAAATCCACATTTGTACACGTGGTATTTTTAAGATTTTAATTTTTTGTCATGTGAATAATTGAATTAGCTTTTCCAACGATACCAATTTCATCAAAATCTGACATCGGAGGAGAAAGTTATGGCCAAAATACAGAAGGCAGCAAAACTGTCTAGATGCGACGGTGAGGCCGACGGACCGTCAGAATAGAGATGGACCGTCGTCCATGACTGTCGATGCAAGGCAGCCAGAACTACCTTCTATCTAGGAGCGATGGTCCAGGCTAACGGATGGTCAGACTAGCGATGGACCATCACTCAGGCCGTTGCAAGGGAAACAGTGAGGCCACCTTGTAGATAAGGTATGACGGTCGGGTTGATGGACCGTTGAACCTGCGATGGACCGTCACCCAAGACGTCTCAGTCAAAATAGTGAGACCCTATTCTACCTAGAAGCGACGGTCAGGGACGACGGACTATCAACCCAGCGCGGACCATCGCACCCATCGTCGCAGGTCCCGTTTATTTTTTTTTAAGTCGTTTTAACAGGGGTATTTTGGTCATTTACCATCCACTTATATATACCCAATTATATCCAATTTCAGCCATATTGTTCATTATTACTTCACAACAAATATTAGGGTTTCACTCTCACATTAATCTCCAAGAACAAAATCCAATCTTCTTCAAGTACTAAGGGATTTCCAATTTTTCAAGTTCAAGAACATCAAGAATCTTAACCCAGGTATGCATAGTATTCATTCATGGACTCCTTTCATCCATGAAGTCCAAGAATCCCTTTTCCAACTTCAACTATGGATTTTTCTTTATGATTTCATGATTGGGCTGTTCTTGTTCACGTTAATAAATGAGAAATTGAATTTTACTCCATGTTGGGTGATAATTTCTATGTGGGTTTAATTATTATAGATATAAATTCATTCAAACTGATGATAGGCAAATTTACACGCCTATATCAATATATTTTACCCATATTTGTGCCATGTTTTGAGAACAAATTATATATTTCATGAACTTTTAGTCCTTTTTCCTGTAAGTGAGCTAAAGAACATGATAGCAAAGTTTCATGTATAAATGATGCATAATTCAGCATTTTGTGGATAACTTGACGCCAAAGAAAGCTCACGAAGTAAGAAAAGGGAGCTTGGACGCCTAAGGACCAAAAGTGATGCATGGAAAATCTGTCCCGGGTTAAAACAACATTTCTGAAGACTTTGGGGACTAGCAGTAACTTATTAGGATTAGGATAATGATACATTAACCTAGTACAATTGGGTTAAGTATTTCATTAGCTTATTAGGATTAGGATAATGATACATTAACCTAGTACAATTAGGTTAAGTATTTCATTAGCTTAGTAGGATTTGGTTAAGTATTCCATTAGCTTAGTAGGAATAGGATATGGGTATTATAAATACCCTATCTTGCTAGAGATTTGGATGAATTCCTCCCTCAATGGAGAGATTCATTCACTTACTATTCCAACAATTCTAATTCTTCCATTAATTCTATTTTTATTCTTCTTCTATTCTTCTATTAAATTCCACAACAAGAGAGACGTTACTTTGCAAAGGACTTCACGCCATCCTCACCCTTACACCTAACGTGCAAATCTTTATTGGGGTACAATGATCATGTTGATTGTGACTTCCTTCGAACTCATGGGTAACTAAACCTCTCTGTTGGGGTTATGGAAGCCGAATGAGATACTATCTATTGCTGTGAGTTTGTGAGTTCGTGACACGTATGCTTCTTATATCATTATTCTCTTCATTTTAATGCAAATTCTTGTGGCTGCAGACGCATAGAATAACGCCAGTATAACATTTAACTTGTTCGAAAGAAAGGTTATCTGTCTGGAAAAGAGATAATGTCAAGGTAGTAGGGTCACACCCTAAATTCCCTGCTAAACAGTTAGTGTCGTAACTGGATTAACCTCTTGGAGAATTCGTACCGTTAGACACACTTTAAACTCGAAAGAGTTAAAGTGAAATAATCCTCGAATAGGTCGAAAGACGCCTGGATTTACCATCGAATACAATTCTCTATAATCACATGCATATCTGAATTCAACACACTCATAGCCAATAGAGACGTATAACTCAGAAGGTGGACATAACCCCAACTCCTCAATTCTCGTTGTTTCACAACCTACGAAACATTCTTTCCTTTTTACTTTGCTATTTTCAGTTTTTACTTTAATATTTTGGTTACACATTACAATTCCCCCTTTTTACGAGACTTGCACTAAAAGTCTAGTAATCCTTGCTTACTTGTTGGCCAAGCTATTCCCTGTGGGATCGATACCCAACCCAGGTTGGGTTCTATATTTGCTAACAACCGCTTTACACTCCTACGAGAGCAGTAGATTGAGCGTTATCACAAACCTATGAATAAACCCTTGAATGATGAAATTAGAATGTGACCATGATGTTTAATTGTTTTACAATGATGTTTACATGTACCATTCCTACAATATATTTGATTTAATGCCTAAACGAAGGAAAAATTCCTAACTAGCATGTTGTCATGAAATCCCTATGTATGTACAAGCTTATGCCTATCACATGTTTGATGAAATGCTTTAGTAAATGCATTATGGTGATTATTATGTATTCAAGCAAGTCATGCTTTGTCAGTTTCCTTCTATCTAGTCCTCGGGGTACTTGTACCCAAAATATTAGTTGTGTGCCTTGAGCCATGTCATGTTTTCAAGATACTCTCAGTCAAGCTATGATCCTTAGACTTCAGACAGTCTTATGACTCAGGAAATCTCCATGATCTCATGAACTCAGTCATTTGTCAGATACCAGAAGTATTCTATCAGTCCACAGAAGTCAGTAACTCAGTTCATGTTCAGTTTCAGAAAATCATGTTCAGAGTCTATTCAGATAGGAGTAGAAATTAACACCGAGAAAAATCAAGGTTGGGAACTCACCTATTATATGAGGATGTGATTCTTAGACAAAATCCTTGTGTTCCAGAACTATCTAGCCAACATAGGTTGAGACATCATAAACTGCTATATGAGGGTAGATAATGTGGTTTAACCTACTTTATGTGGGTTCTCATCGTTCTCATTAGAGTTACCTGTTATATTAGGGTCACTCACATGTCGTCCTTACCAGTGGTACAGTATTGATACCCTTTCAATCAGGGCATAGATTGGACCCCAATTTAACTATAATGCGTAATTTTGGGCATGTCGGTTAGATGACTACTTCCCATAGTTTTAGTATCAGTATCAGTCAAGAACTTAGATAGTTCTTCATATTCCAAGACTGTCAGATACAGTCAATTCAGATACAGTACGGAACTCAACTAGTTCGATTGGATTTAGGGCTGTCAGATACAGTCACTCATGTTATCAGTTATATCAGTTATCAATGTCATGTTATTAGTATTTAGATTCATTAATCATGTTATCACGGTATCAGTGTCAGTTTTTTATGTCTCATTCCTGTACTCTAACGCTCCTGATAGTCAGTCTGTTATTATATTTTTTCATGCATATGAACCACGTGAATTTAGCTTACCTTACATGCATACCTGTACATTCAAACTACTGACATATTTGCGCTATGGTGTCTTATATCATAGGTTCAGAGACACGAGTTCCAGAGCATCACTAGATTACAGTCTCAGCAGTCAAAGTTAGAAGTGAGTCCTCATCTTTCGAGGATACGATCATCATTTTATTAGGTCGTTAATTAGTTTATTAGTTAGAGTTAGTTGGGGACATGTCCCATCAACTCCTTACTCAGACAGTTCAGTCAGTTAGAGGTTTTCTAAACTATTATGTTCAGACAGTTATTTCAATTGTTTTGGGTATTTCATACCCCTTTTAAGATGTTATGTTTTACTTCATATATGTGAACCTTATGTCCTTTTAGTTCATTTTTCCACATTATTCAGTATTTTATGCAGTATACAGGTACAAATATCACTCATGGGTCAGCTTGTGGTCCTTTGGAGTCATGAGCACTCCGGGTACCAAATTTGGGGTGTTATACTTCCAATGTGAGGTCCATCACAATATGGACATGGATCATCAAGATAGGAATTCCAACTACCAAAATCATATTTTTCGGAAGATTCCATAGAGAAAAATAAAGCAAAAACAAAAATCTACCTAACACAACAAACAAAAAAAAATCACGAACATATATATACAAGTTTGAATTCAAGCAAGTAAGATAAAATTCATAACTAACTCAATACCACAAATTGTTCCCCGCCAATGATGCCATTTTTTTCAATGCTCAACTTACACGTCAATTTAAGAGAAAATAAATCATCTTCAATATATTTACCCAACTTTGAAGTCGAGGTTGAATCCATGAGGAACAATCAAGTTAATTCAAAATAATTGATACTTACTAAATTCAAACAAATAGTACAAAGAGATCAAAATGGGGGTAAGAGAGGTATCAACACTAATAATTCTTTTTGGGTTTTACTAGTATAAATTTAGAGCTACGAATAATTAGAGTTAAGGCAATTAGGCACAGATCTTCGGATTATGCTTTCGTAGGAGCAACATTTGTATGAGTGTGTGACTGTTTGATGAAAATTCTAAGTGTTGGTGATGTGGTAGGATAGGTTGGAAATCCTTGAGCCTAGGTCATCAACAAAACCCCAAGGGTGTCACTTATTGACCCTTTTGAGAACCTAATGAGTGCTTCCATCAACCCACCTAATACCTTAATTAGACACCCTTATTTCTCAGATGGTGCCCTAAGTATAGTAAATTTCACAATCACCCTTATGTTTAAGATAGTGAAAATTAGTTAACCATGCTTATAAATTGTCTATTATTGCCTTGGTTCCCATATCTCCCTTTCAAGGAAGATGTGGGTTCCTAAAGTTCACCCAACCCCTCTTTCAAGGATGGTTTTTGCTTTAGAGCTTGGAATTTTCATCCATTAAACCCATATGGGTATTTGAGGCTTTCACCCACAAATCCTAACCAAGTAACTCAAGAAATGGCAAAATCCAACATCACAAACTAGTAAATGCGCAAACACAACAAATCTCACACATATTTACAGCCTATACTAGCATAATCCCAAGAGAAAAAACTAGCTACTCGTATGCTAAATAATTAAGTATTTTACCCAAAATCTCCATTGATATGATTTGAGAAAATCTAAGTGAATGCTACTTCAAACTATGTGATCCAATAAATATTCAATGGGAGTCGACTAATTCTTCACTTGGAAGTGACTACAATATATTTTTCACCCAAAATTTATACAATATTTTCTTCTAAAAAAATGTAGGCTACAAATCCTAGAACAATGTTCAAAATTAGGGAAGATGGAATATCTTCAATAATAGGGTTTGAGTCTTCTTTTTGACAAATTTGGGATAATCCACGTGCATTTACAGTTCTGCCTTGGGCTGCATTTTCCCTTATGCCGCGATCGCACAGGCTTGGCCATGATCGCAGTATCGCATCTGGGCTAGACTCATGCAACTTGCTTTACTGCCGCAATCGTTGTCCTTAGAACGCGATCGTGGTACCTAAGGCTATGTCCTGCTCCAAGTCTACAGTTGTAACCGCTTTCTTCCTACTGATTATTTTAAGCTCCAATCCACATTTTTTTATCTCATCAACTATGTGCCAACAAAATGTGGATATTAGTTCATTTAATCAAAATTATGTCTTATTTGATCATTCAAATCAAGGTGAATATTGAGTGAAAATGAATCGTAAAATCACTACTTATCACTTACTTTTATGAGAGAAAACAAAACAACAAGGAATTCACCTTTTTACCTTATGTACTAATTTCAAGAGCAAAAAACAGGAACGGATACTTGGATTTCATGTCCTCTTTAGCTTCCCATGTAGGTTCTTCCACCTTGTAGTTCCTCCATAGAACCTTTAACGATGCCACATCCTTGGTCCGTAATTGACGAACCTAACGATCTAAGATTTAAACTGGGATTTACTCATAAGATAGGGAAACTGAAATACCAATATCCTTGATAGGTACAACCTGCGGCAGATTACCAATACATTTTCTTAACAAAGAGACATGGAATACTGGGTGAATGGAGCTCAAGATAGAAGGAATATCCAACTCATATGCAACATTTCCAACCATCCTCAAAATCTAGTACGGACCAAAATATTGGTGACTAGTATTCCCCTTCTTCCCAAACCGCATCACTCTCTTAATGGGAGATACCTTCAAGAACATCCTATTTCCAACCTTAAACTCGAGGTCATTTCACCTCACGTCTGCATAGGACTTTTGGAGACTTTGAGAAGTCTTAAGTCTATCGAATCACCTTTACCTTATCTGTAGCTCGTTGAACCAAATCTAGGCCAAACATATCTGCCTCACCAAGATCGGACCACCCAATAGGATACCTACACCTCTTACTATACAATGCCTCAAACGGAGCCATCACAATGCTAGTGGTAGCTATTATTGTAAGCAAAACTCTACAAGAGGTTAGTGCTTCACCCAACTACCATCATAGTTAATAACGCAAGATCGAAGCAAATACTCCCACAACTTAATAGTCTTTTCTGCTTTCCCATACAACTATAGGTGAAAGTAGTACTCAAGCTTACCTTGGTCCCCAAACCTTTTTGAAATGACCGCCAAATGCATGATGAAAATTGCAAACCCTAATCGGAGATTGTAGAAACAAGTACTCCATGCAACTTAACAATCTCTTATAGGTATAACCTAGCATAATCCTCAATTGAGAAGTTAGTCCCCATTGGCAAAACGTGAGCCGACTTTGTCATCCTATCCATGAGGACCAAAACCAAATCAAATTAATTCCTAGACCGAAAAAGACCGGTAATGAAATCCATGTTGATCATATCCAACTTCAACCCAAGCAGTTCAATTTCTTGATACAATCATCTATGCCTCATGTGCTCAACTTTCACTTGCAGGCACACTATGACCTTGGCCTCAAAATTAGCCGCATCCCACTTCATATTGTTCCACCAATACTTCTCTTTGAGGTCATGATACATTTTTTTCGATCTAAGATGAACAACATTGCATGAATCAAGCACCTAAGCCAAGATACTCTATCACAATCCATAGACATCGGGAACTCAAAACTTTCTTTGGTACCATAAAGTACAAACATCACTAATCTCGAAGGCCATAACCTTCTGCCCACCTACATCACCCTTGATTCTCATTAAGAAAGGATCTAATATCTACTTTTCCTTGATTTTAGCACCAAGAGACGACCGCACCACTTTCTGCACAAACATACCACCATCCTTGAAGTCCATAAGATGAACTCCAAGGTTATCCAAATAGTGAATATCATTCACAAACTCCTTCTTCCCTTTACCCACATGAGCTAGACTTCCCATGGATAACTTGCTAAAAGCATCAATAACCACGTTAGATTTACCTAGGTGGTAGTAAAGACTCATATCATAGTCCTTGAGAAGCTTAGGCTATGTTCCTTGCCTGAGGTTAAGCTCTTTCTAAGTAAACACATACTAAAGTTAACAGTTCCAAGTCATGAGTTGGATAGTTCTTCTCATGCACCTTAAACTATCTAAAGGCATAAGCTATCACCTTTCTATACTTCTTCAGAACACAACCAAGCCCACATGAAATGCATCAAAGTAGACCATAAACCCATTAATGCCTTTAGGAAAAGTCAAAACTGGAGCCGAAGTTATCTTATTCTTTAACTTCTCAAAACTCCCCTCATAAGCATCAGACCACAGGAACTTTACCTTTTTCTAAGTCAACTTAGTTAACGGGGCAACTATAGTTGAGAAACTCTCCACAAACCACCTGTAGTAACCCGCCAAACCCAAGAAGTTCCGAATGTTAGTTGGAATTGTGAGTTTAGGCCACTCTTCACCACTGAAACTTTCTATGGATCCACTATGATCCCTTTACTAAAAATTAGATAACTGAAAAATGTGGCAGCGTTCAACTAGAACTCACATTTGAGAATTTGGTATACAACAGCTGCTCTTCAAGGTCTACAACACAATACTAGGTGATTCATATGATCTACCTCACTCTTAGAGTACACCAAAATGTCATCTATAAAAACAATAACTAATGAATCCAGAAACTGATGGAAGACTCTATTCATCAAATCCATAAATGTCGTAGGGTCATTGGTTAACATAAAGGACATAACCAGAAACTTGAAGTGACCATATCAAGTATGAAAGGTAGTCTTATGATATCTACCTCCCGAATATTTCGTTGATAATACCCAGATCAAAGATTGATTTTAGGGAAAAACTTAGTACCCTACAACTGATCTAACAAATCATCTATCCTTGGATGATGATACTTATTCTTTACCGTTACCTTGTTCAACTATTGGTAATTAATACACATCTGAAGGGAACCCTCCTTTTTATGCACGAATAACATTGGTGCACCCCACCGGGACACACTAAGATAGATGAAACCTTTATCTAAAAGATCCTTTAGCTTCTCATTAATCTCCTTCAACTCAGCTGGAGCCATTCTATTTAGAGGAATAGAAACTGGATAAGTTTCTGAAACAAGATCAATCCCAAACTCAATCTCCCTATTAGGAGTAATACTAAAAAGTTCATTAGGGAAAACCTCATGAAAATCTTTAAATCGAACTGGATGATAGAGACACTCTATGGAGATTAATCTACGAGCTATAAGATAAGATATGAACTTCCCTTTAGGAGCTAGGAACTACCCTTCCACTCAATAACTAGTTCATTAGGGAATTTAAAACGACCTTACAGATCCAACAATCTAGAGAAGCATAGCATGGGTGCAACCAATTTATCCCTTATATGCTATCAAAATCCACCATATCAAATTCAAACAAGTCCATCACAATGTCTTTTCTACCAACTGATACCACTCATCCTCAATAGACTCCACTAGCCACCAAAGAATCACCAACCAGGGTGGAAATAGAAAAAGGTTTCAAAACACACTACGAATTAAAATTAAGATACATAGCCATAAATGGGTTCACATAAAAGAAAGTGGACCTCAGATCAATTACAAAGTACACATCACGAGAAAAAAGTTTCAATTTACTAGTCATACTATCAGGCAATGCCTCAGACTCCCATCGAGTAGTGAGATCATAAAGACGTTTCTGACTAGACCCAAAACTAGATGGTGCACCCTTTGGGGTTAGAGCTAATAGTGAAGCAACTAGAACCTTGTTCTCCCTTGAAGAAACCTTGCCACTGGATAATTCTTAATCATGTTCCATGGATGACCATAACTGAAGCAGTTATACCTTTTTTATTCATAATAACCCTGATATAATCTACCACACAACCTGCTAGAGAGATATAATAGACCAGATTAGGTTCCACTAACCTGAGATTGGGCACCCTGTGCCCTCAAGTTGTTGCCACCTTTGAAATGCCTGTCGCTCGACATGTTTGTGTAGGGAACCCTAGTCATTGAGTAAGACCCAAAGTTCCCCACTTATTCATAGTCTAGTTCCCACCATCCCTACCACTCTTCTATTGGCCACCACCCTGCTCAGAGAACTAAAATTTTTTGCCCTGCCTCTCCCCGATCTTAGTCTACTTCTTCTTCTCTTCCGCCACCTATTGCATGTATAGAATAGCCTAGAGATATCCATGTCCTTGATCAATAAGGCAGCCTTAATGTCCATTACCAAATCTCTAGACAACCTGGAAGTGTACTTCCTCATTGTAGCTCTCATACTAGAAACCATTTTCGAAGCATACCGAGAAAACTAGTGGAACTTCAATGCATACTTCTTGACTGACATTTGTCCATGCTTCAGCTTAATAAACTCTTCCACCTTTGCTTTCCTCTACTCTTAAGAAAAGAAGCGGTAAAAAAAACATTAGCAAAATCCTGTCATAGGGCTGACTTACCCTCGTCACCCCTTGAATGATCCCATTCCTTGTACCACTGGTATGCCACATCTTTCAGCTGAAAGATGAGAAACTCAACGCCCTCCATATTCGTAGCATGCATAACTCAAAAAATTATTTCTATTTCATATAGAAAACCCTAAGGATCCTCATCCACCTTAACACCAATAAAGGTTAGAGGGTTCAACCTCATGAACTGGCCAACCACTTTGGACGAAAAAATAGAGTAACAGATGCAACATGCTCAACCTGATAAGCTACCAACTAAGACAACATATGTATAGACTGATGAAACTCAACATTCTTTACGTCAGCCTGGGAGCTTAAAAAGGGTTGGAGGGAGCCGATGAAAATCTAGGAGAAAAGTCAAGAACTGGATCCCTACATCGGGTCTGCACCCCAAAAGTAGAACATGTGGGATAGAAGAGTTCTTACAAGCTTCAGATAATAGAGGAGGCATAATCTGAAAAGTGTACAAACAAGAATTAGAGGATTATTCAGGACCTTAGACTCTACAGCTTGAAAACAGAACACAAGAAAGAGAAACATTCTAAAATTCATTTTAGCCTCTCCCTTATAAGTGTGGCATATTACACACGCTTAAAACTTACTCTACTCAACACGCCTTTGGGGACTAGTAATATACCATGAACCTAGAGCTCTAATACCAATCAGACACGACCCAAATTTGGGCCTAGTTATGTCGGGCATCTCAAGTTCGACCCGGATTGAAGACAATCCCCAATACCCAAAAATAACCACCCTGTACCGTATGTCGGATGAATTTCAAACATATAACAAGATATAAAAAAATTAATTGTAAGATATTTAATGGAGTACATAACCATAACAAATCAAATATACAATCCAATATCCAACTTATGTCAGTCCCAACGCCAATAGCAATACCAAGGATAGAACCAATACTGACACCGCCCATGCTTATAGTAGTCACACAAAGACTCTAACTGAAAACAAAGAATATTCGGTTGGTACATGCCCCCAACCATAGCCAAACCAATGTCCAAAAAATAAACATAAATATAAAAAGAAGTCCATAGCATGAAATAAAATCTTTCAGAGTATGGAAGCTCACCACTTTAGTATGACCCAAATGGTTTCCCCAAATCGAAGTCACTGAGCAGGAGGAGCAATATGGTCAATTCCTTCTTGCATGGGGATACAACACCCAAAGATAGGTTAGCAGGTGAAAGATAGAATATACTAAGGATGAAGGATAAAATAGTGTCGTTATTCAAACCAAAGTAAATAACCATATGCAATCACATACATATACATATATAACATACCAGGGAAAGGAATCGGGTTTAACATGCATTTAAAACCTTTAACCTAGGATTGTGTAGCTCTACCATCCTAAATCCACCTATGGGCTATATGAGTTCAACTCCCCCTGTAGAAAAGGCCTCAACGCGTGTTAGCCAAATGATCGGGACAAAAAACAAAAACGACTAGTGCATCTCCCAAAATATAAGTGTGATATAATGCACACGATCACCAAGACCAAGCTCACATTGGTATATTTTAGTTTCCAATTTCGGTCCTCTAGGGCCTGATACCTTCTACAACTTTGATAATACATTCCCTTTAAGCCCATATTAATACCATTCACACATAACCAACCAATTAACAAGGAGTTCTTTTAATTAGGCATTATTATTGGTATCATCATACGAAAACTAGAGCTTGAAAGTCTATCCATTTATGCCATACCAAAGCCATTAAACCAATTTGACTCCAAAGTTTCTATTTAAACCAATACCACGGCCACCAAGGCCTTTCCAATCCTTTTAAAACTAGTTAAACCAATTTAGGTTCCATTACCCTTTTATGTAATGCAAGAATTCAATATTAGTCAAACTATGTGATAAAAGCATTCTCATTGGAATTTTAACAAACATATTGAGGGCATATAGTTTCCAATACGAAAACCAAGTATCAATTGACTATTACCATGAAACCACATTTTTAGATAACAATTACAAAATACAAAGAATAAATAAAATATGGGAAAACACTATCCAACCAATAACAACCAAAACCCCCAACATATATTTTAAAATCAAAACATTACCACAACAATACCATGAAAACAATCTATTAACACATGTTTTTAGGTTAACTAACAATGATGGAGGAGTAACATGCCTTACACACCAAAGAAGACGGAAAGAACCCCTCTTGTAAGCCCTAAATTGATTGACTTAAAGAAACCCTATCCTTTTATTGACCCAAGAGATTGAGAGAGATTTAAGAGAGATTTGAGAGTGTTCTGATTTTTCAAAGTATAGAATGAGGGACCAAATAGTGTAATAAGATATGAGGTATTAAGGGTTTAAGGTGGGAAATGTCCAAAATACCCTCATCTTAAAAGTTGTTAAAAGAATGTAGAAGGATACGGTTGGACCCCTCAATTCATATCTATACCATACGAGTGGCACCCTCTACTCGTAACTTGATTAGAGAGTTGGACACCATATTTTGTCCAACATACGACTCCATAAGACTAGCTTGTACCATCACCATACAACTAGTATCCTTCAAGTCGTACCCTAAGTAGGACATCTAGGTAGATACTGGACAACATATAATGGGGAACTATACTTCTCGTATCATGAACATATGACTCATCACCACTACCCATAAAAACAATAAAAACCAAACCACAAGAAACTAAACACCTTATGAGTTGGATCACCTGACCCATACCCATACCATACAACTAGTCGGGTGAGTCGTATGATAATCAGAAATATAAAGACTCAAGAAATTTACAAGGGAAATAACCCAGAGTATTTCACTAATGCTGAACTTAAATTGCTATACCTCATACCTACAAACTGTACTGAACCACCCTACCATGACAACCATTATAACCTCTACCAGAGAAGTCTCTACCTTAAGAGGAGTGTCTACTAAACCCACCATAATGACACACCTTCTTCGTGGCTTTCTTAGTAGCCTGGATAATTAACTCAGTCATCTTGGCATGCTCAATGATGCTCTGGAAAGAAGCCCCTAAAACTAACATCTTAGTTGTAGCCAACTGATAAGTATCATATAATCCATTCATGAACTTCTAAATTAACTTAGACTTTGTGGAGATGCTAACAGTTGAATACCTGTAAAAAGTGTGACAATGATCCATATATTTGGTAATAGTCATGAAGTGCTACTCCAAGTGATCAAACTCACTACACATCTGATCTCTCAAACTATATAGTATGAATCTCTCCAAGAAAGCCTCAGAAAACTAAGTCTAAGTCATAGTAGGAGAACCCAAAGGTCTACAACTCACAAATGACCTCCACCAATCCCTAACCACGAGACTTAAGGGATCCAAGATTTAGTAAATTCTTCTTGAAATCAACAAAAACACATAGTCATCCTCGCCAATATCACCACTGAACTTGGGTGGACCCAAGAAAATAAACCCCTCAAACATCTTTAGATCATTAGAAGACATAATTATACCCCAAACAACTGGAAAATTGTAAGTCTGGGAGCCTCAGAATCAACCTGTAAGGGTACCATAAATGAAGGTTGTACCTCCAAAATAGAACCAACATGATCAGATACTAGCAAAAAAAGTGAAGCATTACTCAATCTTGATAAGTAAGCTAATGAGAGCAGTAAGCCTACCTCTAATACCAATTTGTCACGACCCAAAAACTAGGACATGATAGAACTTATCGCACCTCAATCTTGATAAGTAAGCTAATCACTTCAATTAATAAGGAAAACACAAAATAAATAAGGTGATACTTCTAGAATGAATTCAAACCAACACAAATGTTGATATCCAATTCATCGAACAAGTATATATATAAGTGATCCAAAAAATCAACTCAATATATCAATAATTCATGATTATCAACTCCAATTAGACACCATCAGAATAATGCATGCAAGATATCATTAATATCATATCAACTCGTAACTTAGGTCTTTTGATCATGATAAAAGCAATTATTGCTTAATAAGACCTATATTAACAAAATAAGCCTCTACACGAGCATCCTATTTAGAAAAAAGGAATTCCAACGCACAGATAAAGCTAATGATGTCAAATAAATCCCCTACACGGGTGACATACATTATCCGATATCACAAGTCAACATCAACAAAATATAAGCCTCCACATAGGCACACAATGATAAAAATTATATCAAAATAAAAATCCCATAATTATTTTTCTCAACTGATATAATTTTTTACTTAATTATCAACTACCCAACTTAATCTAAAAAAAGTTAAGACATAACCTACCCCAAAATGACAAAATCTTAGTCTAAAGTACTTCAACACGGAGTCTTCCCCTTGTAAATGGTCTCAGAATCAACCACAACATTCAAATATAGCATATACGCATAAAAAAAATCTAACGATACCTATATTGCTTATTTTTCGGTTTGATCCAAAATGGGTTTAAAAATAAGTACAAAATTGAAAGGAGTAAAATTGAAATTTTATATTAAAAACACATTTCTCAAGGTTATAGCATTTTATAAAAGGAAACCCACATGAAAACCGGTCAAAATGAGGTCCAAATAGAAGAAAATCCTATTTAAAATTTATCAATAAAAAACCCAATTTTCTTGTAATACCCCATAAAAGTCTTAGCTCAATTCAGCTCTTAGTTGCTTGTTTAGGGGGTCCTAATCTTGGAAATTTCACTAAGTGAACTTAGTCATTTACCAAGACATCTAAAATTTGATGATTTTATTTTTGACCTTTCCGACCTTGAGACATTGATTTTTAGTAGATTCACGTTCAGGGGAGTTTAATGTATGTCTCAACTGAGTTTTGGAACTTTTGAATGGGCGTAGAGGCATGTTTGGAAAATGAAAATATTAGCACTGCTTGGGTCATTTCCCATCATCCTATTTCATCCATAAAAATGAATTAGGGCTCCCAAGAAGCATTATTTGTTATTTTTCTCATAAATTTTCTCAAGAAAAAAAGCCCTTTTTTTTTCAAAGAACAAACCCTAAACATTTCCCAAGAAATCATGGAATTTAAGCTTCAACTTTAAGAAACCCTTAATAAATCTTAAAGAAATTATCCATTAAGGTATGTGGGAGTTTATCCATGGGTCCCCTTTCACCCATGGAGTCCAAGAACCCTCTTTTATTTTAAATCATGAGTTTTACATGTTTAAGTTTAACTATCTCCATGAATCTCTTGTTAATTCAATTTCAAGTTATGATTATAAGAGATTTCAAGTGGAATAAGTCATATCATGTTTTGAATGTTGCAATTTCCATGTCATGTTCGGTTGGTTTAAGATAAATCCCCAAGTTAGGAATTTAACCATGAAATCCTCTTACTTCCTCATGTTTAACATATTCTCATGTATAAGTTTGTGATTTTTACATGTTTGTTGAAGTGCCCATTTTTGGGCCTTTGAACCCTAATAACTTATTACAGTATTTCAAGTTTGATATCATATTTTATACTCATTTAGTGATGATGGGTTATGAACACCAGATACCTATGTGATTAATATAAATTCAGCTTTTCAAGTGCTTCGACTATTAATACATGAATCTTATCAGTACACTTAAATATTTATATTCCTGATGAGAATTATCAATATATATGTTAATAATTACCCTCGAATCGGTATGTACTATTATTTACATAATACCATGACATGAGCTTATAAGTTATCGGTTATTAGTGCATACACCAGTTAGAATTTTAGTGTCTTTTAGTTGCGAATAGGATTTAGCACTAAGAAACCCTAGGTGTGGAGAATCACTTGGAAGTAGAGGGTGTGACCTTTAGTACCATTACCTGAGTTCCAGTACTACGTATCCAACGTAGGTTAGAGATGTCAACCTAGCAATTAAGGGTTGACAAGGTGTTCACCTACCAGTTAGGGTGACACATATATCATTAGAGAACTCACCAGTTGATGGTGATTCATTAGTTCTTTGGGACACCAGTTTAGTAGATCCACAAAGCTAGTGTTAGTACCCATGGCACAGTACTAACACCCTTCCAACTGGGGTTACAGGTTAGACCCCGATTAGCTCAAATTGGGGCATGTATGTTATATGATACCTCCCATAGTTTTAGTCAGTATTCAGTGTATTTTTATTTTAGGTTTTCTTGACGAAGTGTACGGACTTTCAGATATTCAGTTACATAGCTTTAAGTCTTTTAGAATTACAATTTTTCTAAGTGACATAACAGATAGACAATTAGTCTTGCATTCTCAAATAATATAGTTTTCACAAATTAATGCTCAATTATCTCATGTTATTTGGTTAGTCCTTATCTCATATACATTGTACCCCACAGTTTTAGTCCAATTATTAAGACAAAGTAAAATTAATTTTTACATGACCAATATTCAGTTATCAGTGAATAAGTATATAGTTATTAGTTAATTGATGTATAGATACCAGCTAATTAGTTTCCAGATACTAGTTATTTAGTATTAAGACGTTATTTATTCAGTATTCAACTATCATTCATTCAGTTAATCAGATAAGCTTAGTATATGTCAAGTTTGGTTTTGTATGTTTATCCATTCGTGCTCAATATATTTGTATATTTAGATCCTTGAGTTATGTTAGTGTCCATCATGTAGTTTCAAATTCAGTATTCATCCAGTATCCATGTTTTACTATTTTTCCAGCTTCAGTTCTACTTATATTACAAAAGTATAGTTTTAAGAAACTAAGTGTACTGATTCACCAGCTTATCAAAGTTTGTTTGTTAATCATGTTTTAAGATATATCATCTTTCAGCTTATTTCAGTTTCTTATTAAGTCTACTTACACTTAGCATTAATGTTTAAGATTACGCATGTACTTAGTTTTACGTATTGCATTCACCCCGACTTACTCAGTATATTCCATAAGTACTAATCCACATATACGTATGTGTGGCTACATCGTTTCATAATGTTGGTACCAGTTGTAGCCCATATATCATGATCAAACGGTTCCAGTTTCCAACCAACAGGTGATGAGTTCTCATATTTTGGGGACTCTAGTCAGATGTTGATCATAGACTATAAGCTTGGATATGTCCATCTCTTTAATCAACATTGTGGTCCGACACTCCTTGGCCATACCATTAGACATGCCAGACACAAACATACTCATCCTAGATCTGCTATCTGCGACCACATGAGGAGTGTATTTATCTAATTGAGTAAACTTGAGAAATACTTTTGTACCATCATGTTGCCCTACTAAAAATTTATAAATTCTAAAACCTTTTCTTTCATCAACTCTAGCGGGAAGAACCTATCCATAAGAAAAATAGCAAACTCCTCCCATTCTATGGGCCCTACATCTGTAGTCCTCTCTACTTTTCACTATTTGAACCATGAGTGAGCCACATCCTGCAATTGATGAGCAGCTAATTATACATTTTCACTAGCTGTCACCCCCATAGTATCTTTAACCTTCTACACCTAATCAAGAAATTCCTATAGGTCCTCATCTGACTTTGACTAGGTAAAAAATGAAGTGTTAATTTGGGTGAAGTCCTGAATCTTGGCTGCAGCAGTATTGGCCACTATGTTAGCCGAAATGACAGTTGGGCATTCATTCTGGGTGGCAACAGAATGCACTAGGATGGTGAAAGCTGCTCTAAATTCAATTTGGGAGACATGTTTGACCAGGGGATCTGTCTGGACGGGCTGAGGTGCTAACTGATTTCTAGTTCTCCTTTCATTAGTCCTTTTTGGAGGCATATTATATAAACAAAAAGGAGGGAATGGATTAGAACAAGAGTTTAACTTGAGCTCATGCACACTCTCACGACATGATTACTGAAAGAAGGGAAACTTTTCCTAAAACATCTAATAGCCTTCTATCCATAAATATGGTGCGCTACACACCCATGCACAAGACTCTATTAGATGCAGCTTTAAGACTTCTTAGGACTATGTTAAAACTTAGGCTTTAATACCATGTTTGTAATGCCCCGAGTCTATACCTAGGATGCTACACGGTGCTCATAATCCTAATGGAACACAAGCTAACTCATGACTGGTACTGATAACGCTCAATCTACTGCTCTCGTAGGAGTGTAAAGCGGTCGTTAGCAAATATAGAACCCAACCTGGGTTGGGTGTCGATCCCACAGAGAATAGCTTGGCCAACAAGTAAGCAGGATTACTAGACTTTTAGTGCAAGTCTCGTAATAAGGGGGGATTGTAATGTGTAACCAAAACAATAAAGTAAAAGCTGAAAATAGCAAAGTAAAAAGAGAAAGATTGTCACGTAAGTTGTAAACAATGAGAATTGAGGAGTTGGGGTTATGTCCACCTTCTGAGGTATACGTCTCTATTGGCTATGAGTGTGTAGAGTTTTGACATGCAATTGCTTATAGAGAATTGTATTCGATGGTAAATCCAAGCGTCTCTCGACCTAAACAAGGACTATTTCACTTTAACTCTCTCGAGCTTAAAACATGTCTAACGGTACGAATTCTCCAAGAGGTTAGTCCAGTTACGGCACTAGCTTTTTAATAGGAAAGGGTGTCCTACTACCTTGACATTATCTCTTTTCCAGATAAATAACCTTTCTCTCGAACAAGTTAAATGTTAGACTGGCGTATTCTTGCGTTTGCAACCGCAAAGAATGTGGATTAAGATGAAGAGAATAATGATATAATAAATATACGTGTCTCGAACTCACAAACTCACAGCAATAGATAGTAACTCATTCGGCTTCCATAACCCCAACAGAGAGGTTTAGTTACCCATGAATGCGAAGGAGATCACGATTGACATTGTTGTTATACCACAAGATTGAGTAATTTTCATGTAGCTTAGGTGGTAGGCGTGTGGCGTGAATTCCAAGGCAAAAGTAACAATTCTCTTGTTGCGGTAAATAAGAATAGATGAATAGAAGAAGAAAAATAAAATTAATGGAAAGATTAGAAGAGTTGTAATTGAGAAGTAGAATGTGTCTCTCCACTAAGGGAGGACTTAATTAAAAATCTCTAGCATGATAGGGTATTTATAATACTCCTATCCTACTCCTACTATGCTAATGAAATAAATAACCAAATCCTACTAAACTAAGGAAATACTTAACCCATTTGTACTAGGTTAATGTAACATTCTCCTAATCCAAATAAACTAATGAAATACATAACCCAATTGTATTAGGTTAATGTATCATTGTCAAAATCCAAATTTGTGTCTGTAAGTCCCCAAAGTCTTCAGAATTGTTGTTTTAGCCCGGGACAGATTTTCCATGCAGCAGTTTTGGTCCTTAGGCGTGTAGACTTTCTTCCCTTCCTTTGTGAGCTTTCTTTTGCGTCAAGTAAGCCATAAAATGCTGTATTTTGCATCATTTATACCTGAAACTTTACTAATCATGTTCGTTAGCTCATTTATAGGAAAAAGGACTAAAAGTGCATGAAATATATAATTTGTTCTCAAAACTAGGCTAAAATATGGGCAAAATATATTGATATAGGCGCGTAATTTCGCCTATCATCAACACCCCACACTTGCAGCTTTGTTCGTCCTCGAACAAAATATCATGTCTCTCTAAACATCAACTTAGGGTTTTTATAACAACAACACAAAACATTCTTCAAGACAAGCACAACAATTATCAACAAAGAGTAGTTTTCCGATTATTAGTAGAAACAGTTTAGCCTCTAGCATAGACTCGTGATGGTGGTCAACTCACATGCAAACGTTAAAGTGCATAGAATCATATACAACTATCCAAAACTCATCAACCATGTGTGTCTCACAATATAGTACCCATAATCACTCACAAATATAGCATATTTTTCAAAAATGGGTATCAAAATGTCCTTGTTCTCACTCTCACAAAGAATTCATATGTAGCAACTGATGACCATAGGCTTTCCCTTAGTGTAGTACTCCACTAAATGTCAGAATGTTAAGATTAGGATCAAGTAGGTCTTTTGATGGTTGTAATGTAGGCTAAGGGACGGGTAGGACTATTTTGGCCAGGAATAGTGACTAAGCTCCTAAGCGCTTTAATACATCACATTGTATCATTGACACTTTTTTCTTTCAACCTTTATTCTTTCTTTTATTCTACCACCCTTGTTCTCCTCTTTTGTTTTTCAATTTTAAGAACAACTCACTTTTTAGCTTTCTTTTCCTTTTTCTTTTCACAACATACCTCTTATGATAGCACTTTCTTTTCCGTAACACATTCAAGCACCATTACAATTTATAGCATTATACTCACCCAATTTCCTCTTATGTTGTCACATGACTTTTTCACTTTAAAGCACTTAGGAATTTGGATCAAATTACGGTCTTGAAAGAAAATGGATTGGGCTTGCATACAAGGTTGTCAAAGAAGTAGGCTAAAGGCTCAAAAGGGTTTAACTAGGATGATGTCCATGGGTAGGTAAAACTGAAGGTAAACAAATATAAGTTGCCAAAGAAATGCCTCAATCATATCCTAAACTTACACTCCTTATTTTCGCTTTGCATACATACCAGGCAAGTTCTAGCATCAGCCACATACATAGAAGATACTATTAATCTCACACACACAAGGCACATGGTCGACTTGATTGGAAGTAATATAGACTCTCGACCCAACAAGTGAAGGAATTGAACCACACAATATCACATAATGTGTCACAACTGGAGCCTAAACGTCTCAATAGTCATAATTGTAGCACATACTCTTGTTATAATCTCATGCTGCCTATCAAAATAATTTCATGCGAAGCTAGAAAAAATTTACGCCTAAAAAAACTTAAAAAAAAACGAACTCAAATAAACAAAGTAAACAAACAAACATAGGTGCAAACAGAGAAGTATAGCATGCGATACCGCCACCCCACACTTAGTCGAGACACTGTCCTCAGTGGAAAATAAATACGAGGAACCTGGTTGGTCGGACTTATCCTCTATGTCTGGGGTCATACCCCTTGCGTTGGGATCATCATAAGAGTCATCATTCCTCATAAGTTCCGCATAAGTATCCCACTTAATTCCAAGCAGGAGTCGAGGTGTTTGCAGCGGGGAGGGTTCTCCTTGCTCCTTGCGGCCTCTTTTCTTGCCCTTTTGGGAAGTGGTAGCCTTCTCCTTGCCTTGTCTCTCTTTAGGTGCCATTGTACCTGAGACTTGAAATAGTGTTAATGGTAGCACAATCTCAATGGATACAATCTATACATAAGCAGTAGGGGTACCACCCCACACTTAGTTTTGTTAACACAAATCAGTGAAGCGAAAGTGGTCGATTACTCAGATTTCATCGACAAACGTTTTAGGATTGTATTCCGACAAGAAAATCAGAAATGCATCACTACTTGCAGCCATTGTACTACGTTCATGTTAAGTATAACAACAACACTACTACATAGGGGTTACATCATGGTATAGTTATTTTCAACAATCACAACCTCCTATGTCGGTAGGCAACTATAAGTCTTATCCCGATGAACGAGATAGTCTAATATGTAAGTATCCAACTAACAAGCTTAAGCAATGTTCATAGCCATCGCAATTCTGCAAATAGTATAACAATGCTTATTAAAACCAAATTCAAGTCGAAGACCGGTCAAGATTATCCTAACGTATATGTTCACTCACATGGTTGTGTATCAACAATCCAAACACATTAACATCACCAATGATCTTTGAAGATTTAGAAATTCATAATAGGCATAGGAACGTAGTACTTACTAGAAATAGATGAAGAATAAAAGAGTACTTACGTGATTGAAGCCTTTGGAGATGTTCTTGTGAATTGGAAGAGCAAAAAGAGAAATTTTGAGATGATTTGGATGGATGTGCGGCGCCTTTGGGTCAATTTCTAATGTGGTTATGTTTCAAGACTAAGTCCCCTTTATATAGGAAGAGAATGGGTCAGGTTTTGACCCATTTCCAAACGGTTTTGAAGACAAAAATACCACATATGCGGTGCATAATGCTTGGCATAGTCATGACATATGCGGCGCATTGTCTATGGCATAATGGGACATATGCGCCGCATAGTCTATGGTATTTGTAGACATATGCGCCGCATAGTCTATGGAATATGAGATACTGAGACCAAATGCCATAGCATAGGCGGCGCATAGTCAAAAGCATACCTAGGAATAGGCGGCGCATAGTGTATAGCACACTAGATTCCGAGACCTTAGGCTATAGGATAGGTTGTGCATCGTTCGTGGCCTAGTTTTACCAAGGCCTAGCCTTTCTCGATGCCTATTTTGGCATGAGAAATGCTCAATCCATAGCCTTATGCATCACCATTCCTAACTTACCAACTTTACCATACAATGTGTCCAAATCGTCTATTGAAATCAATCTCCTCGTTGAATACTTCTTGCACCTATTTTTGCTCAAAACAAATGAAAACGATTAGTACGATGGGTTGCCTCCCACCAAGTGCCTTAGTTTTGGTCGTGGCACGACTCTTCTTTTTGGATTTTCATTTATCAAGTACTAAAACGAAAGAAAAACGATGAAACGATAAAACTATAAAATGATAAAACAATAAAACAATGTGTTGCCTCCCATCTAGCGCCTTATTTATTGTCGTGGCTCGACATAGTTACCTCGAGTACTCAGAATTCATCGAGGTAAGTGATGAATCGTTTTCTGAAAGGATTTAGACGACAATGAGGCTTACCTGTGGGCATGCGATCTTCTTCAAGATGGCTCTTACATTTTCCCCGAGAATCTTCAATTATATCATCAATAGTCCAACCCATAGCTCTCTTGTATCTCTTCAGAGCAGAGATGAGAGCTTCTACGTGCTGTTCACTTAAATCATCTGTACTCTCCGGAAGTATATTTCTACTTTCCAAGAACACATACCTTAGATAATCGGGAAGCTCTTGCGATTCTAGCATTGGTGGCTCGTCAAAGGGAGTCTTCGCTTTTGGTTGATTCTTGAGATCACAATCTGGTTGCTTAGGAGTATAAGGCTCTATTTCTGTTAGAGCACTCATAAGTTCTTCATAACCTTCATTATCTTCATGCTCAACTTTCAGTGGCACAGCAGACAATGGCTCAACAGTAGGCTGTTTCTCTATAGATAATGCTTTCGTATCCTTATGATGAACATCAGATACAGATAACTCATTCATATCACTGGGCTGCTTCATTGTTTTTCATATATCAAACCGTACCACTTCGTCATTAATTCGAAACAAAAGCTCATTATCTTTCATGTCAATAAGCACACTTCCAGTTGCAAGGAAGGGACGTCCCAAGATGATGGGAACTTCAGAATCCTCCTTACAATCCAGAATAACGAAGTTTGCAGGAAAGATGAATGAAGAAACTTTCACCAACACATCATTCAAGATACCCACAGGTCGTTTTACCGACCTATCAGCCATCACGAGCCTCATATTGGTTGGTGTCGGATCGCCTAGCCCCAATTTCTTGTAGATGGATAGTGGCATCAAATTGATACTAGCACCTAGATCGCACAATGCTTTGGCAAAATTCAAACATCCTATGGTGCAAGGAATAGTGAAAGCTCTGGGGTCGGCCTTCTTCTGAACTATCGATCGGGTAGCAATTGCACTGCAATGATGCACATCTTCTCTCAACTCATAACTTGCTACCCGCTTCTTAGTCAAAATATCCTTCATAAATTTTGCATACCCAGACATTTGTTCAAGTGCCTCCACCAATGGAATATTAATGGTCAGTTGTTTCAACATAGTCATGAATTTGCTGAACTTTGTGTCATCCGCCACCTTCCTCAATCTTTGGGGAAAAGGTGGTGGTGGGTATGGAATTGTTCTCTCCATGTATTTCTTCTCCTTTTGCTTCCGTTTTTCAGCTTTTTCAGGTTGCACAGTGCTGGATGTGGCATCCTTGACGTCAGGAGTAGTTGCTGCGACATCTTTTCCTTTTGCGTTGTCATCCATGTCCGCAACTTCGTCAATCACTTACTTTCCTTTGGATGAAGTTTCCAGCACCTTACCACTTCTGGTAGTGATGGCTATGCATGACCCATCATTCCTTGGGTTTTGCACAGTATCGCTAGGTAAAGTGCCGGCCTTTCTTTGGTTGAGTGCTGCTGAAAGTTGACTGAATTGCTGCTCTAGTTGTCTAATTGAAGTGGAATGTGAATATACTAATTGTTTCATGGTGGACAAATCATTAATTACCGCCGTAACTCCCGCGCTCGTTGCTTCCACTCCTTTCAATAATTTAGCCATCATGTCTTCCATACTTCCAGAATTAGATATGGTGGTATCACGTCTACCAGGGGGAACGTACAAACCACTCTTTTCATTCTTGTTCTTCCAACTACCTTGGTCTTTGTTTCCATATTTATCATAATAGTTCCGACCTTGGTTTCCTTGGGTATTCCCTCGGAAACCCCCCTGATTGTTCCAGTAGTTGGCCTCCTCTTCCGAATCAGATTTGTCTCTTCCTTTTGACGCAATCGCTTTCACTTTTTCAGTCTTCCCTAATAGATGCTTTGTAAGGAGATCCATTTGGGTTTTCATGTGCGCCATATCTTGATCACGTTCTTCTTCTCTTCTTCGTTGGTCTGCAGTCATGCCAATAGATAAAGTGGGGCTTGCTACCTCAGAATCCCTGGTATGCCAAGCTCTACTTTGTTTCGTCATACGATCTAGCATATTGCTTGCTTGACCAAAGGTGAGGTCCATAAATGATCCTCCAGCCGCATTATCAACCACTGGCTTAGTCCCCGAATTCAAAGCTCTGTATAATATCTCCATCAAGTGGACATTGGTCATGTGATGGTTTGGGCATCTCGCTAGCTTTGTCTTGAACCTCTCCCATGTTTCATGAAGAGCTTCAGTGGGAAGCTGGCGAACGTTGCTGATTTCATCTCTCAATTGTGCTCTTTTGGATGGCGGAAAGAATCTTTCTAGGAAGGCGTCTCTCAATTGCCTCCAATTTGTAATAGAATCAGGAGTCAGCCCATTCAACCACATAGTTGCCTCCCCAGACAGAGACAATGGAAATAGACGTAATCGAATTGCATTCTGTCCAAATCCAGGATTGTCGAATGACTTGCATGTAGAAATAAAGTTGATCAGATGCATATTCGGATCATCGCCTGCTAGTCCACCAAATAATCCCTTGAGTTGCAAAAGCTGAATCATGGTGCTTGTGATGTTGAACTTGGCTTCGGGCGCTAATGGTGGTGGAATTATGGCTCCAGTGGCTCCGGCACCATCAAGATCATCATCATCATCGTCGAAAGCTGGCTGCATGGGTTGGCAATCATACCTATACCGCGCTTGTCGACCTCTTCTGTTGGCAGGTGTTGTAGTTTCAGCAACATGCCTTGGGTTTATCAACTCATCGTCACCTAAATCCTCATCGTCAGGATTTGTGGATTGCCCAGGATTATCAATGTTTTGTTGTTGGACTTGAGCAGCGGCAAGAGCATCTAATCTTGCTTGCTCGTATTGAGCAGCCATCCTGTCGATTTCAGCTTGTGCTTCCATTCTTCTAATTCGTTGTGGTTCAGGATTGATTGGTAATAACGGTTGACCAGAACTTCTAGTATGGGGCATGCACTAAAGTAAAAACCTGCAAGAAACAAAAACAAAAACTAAAAGTAAAAGTACGAGAATCTTTGACCAAAGGGTCTAGTAATTATCACGAACTTGATTGACACTCGTATTCCCCAGCAACGGCGCCAATTTTTGATAACGCTCAATCTACAGCTCTCGTAGGAGTGTAAAGCGGTCGTTAGCAAATATAGAACCCAACCTGGGTTGGGTGTCGATCCAACAGGGAATAGCTTGGCCAACAAGTAAGCAGGATTACTAGACTTTTAGTGCAAGTCTCGTAATGAGGGGGGATTGTAATGTGTAACCAAAACAATAAAGTAAAAGCTGAAAATAGCAAAGTAAAAAGAGAAAGATTATCACGTAAGTTGTAAATAATGAGAATTGAGGAGTTGGGGTTATGTCCACCTTCTGAGGTATACGTCTCTATTGGCTATGAGTGTGTAGAGTTTTGACATGCAATTGCTTATAGAGAATTGTATTCGATGGTAAATCCAAGCGTCTCTCGACCTAAACAAGGACTATTTCACTTTAACTCTCTCGAGCTTAAAGCGTGTCTAATGGTACGAATTCTCCAAGAGGTTAGTCCAGTTATGGCACTAGCTTTTTAATAGGAAAGGGTGTCCTACTACCTTGACATTATCTCTTTTCCAGACAAATAACCTTTCTCTCGAACAAGTTAAATGTTAGACTGGCGTATTCTTGCGTTTGCAACCGCAAAGAATGTGGATTAAGATGAAGAGAATAATGATATAAGCAATATACGTGTCTCGAACTCACAAACTCACAGCAATAGATAGTAACTCATTCGGCTTCCATAACCCCAACAGAGAGGTTTAGTTACCCATGAATGCAAAGGAGATCATGATTGACATTGTTGTTATACCACAAGATTGAGTAATTTTTGTGTAGCTTAGGTGGTAGGCGTGTGGCGTGAATTCCAAGGCAAAAGTAACAATTCTCTTGTTGCGGTAAATAAGAATAGATGAATAGAAGAAGAAAAATAGAATTAATGGAAAGATTAGAAGAGTTGTAATTGAGAAGTAGAATGTGTCTCTCCACTAAGGGAGGACTTAATTAAAAATCTCTAGCATGATAGGGTATTTATAATACTCCTATCCTACTCCTACTATGCTAATGAAATAAATAACCAAATCCTACTAAACTAAGGAAATACTTAACCCATTTGTACTAGGTTAATGTAACATTCTCCTAATCCAAATAAACTAATGAAATAGATAACCCAATTGTACTAGGTTAATGTATCATTGTCAAAATCCAGCTTTGTGTCTGTAAGTCCCCAAAGTCTTCAGAATTGCTATTTTAGCCCGGGACAGATTTTCCATGCAACAGTTTTGGTCCTTAGGCGTGTAGACTTTCTTCCCTTCCTTTGTGAGCTTTCTTTTGCGTCAAGTAAGCCATAAAATGCTGTATTTTGCATCATTTATACCTGAAACTTTACTAATCATGTTTGTTAGCTCATTTATAGGAAAAAGGACTAAAAGTGCATGAAATATATAATTTGTTCTCAAAACTAGGCTAAAATATGGGCAAAATATATTGATATAGGCGCGTAATTTCGCCTATCATCAGGTACCTACTACAATAATTGAATAATAATAATACTATATTATGTAGAAATTAGGCAAAAACTTTCCATAAGGTTCTAAACTGTGAATAAATACTGAGTACTAAAAACTAAGTACTGATACATCTATCTGAAATACTCTAGTCCGATAAGCCTCTACTATCTGAATTAGGGATTGATGGGACAAATCCCCAACTAACCCCGACTACTGAAAATTGATAATCTAAGATACTGAAGTAATAATCATGTCCTTGAACTAGAAGGACTCACCACTTGTCTCCTGCTGATGGATTGGGCTACTAAGTATGATTGGGAGCTCGTGCATCTGAACCTATGATATAAGACAACATAGCATAAAATAAAGGTATGCGTTAGTACTTTGAATATACTAGTGTGCTAAGTGAGGTAAGCTTAGATGCATGGGTTTATATGCATGAACAATACTGACTGAATAACATGAGTATAACTAAATAAAAGTACATGTATGAATACATAAATTATAATTGATGTCGTGATAACACTGGATATTTAGTTTGGAATTTCTAATTTATTGATATTTGAGTTTACTAATACTCTATTACTATTTACTGGGTGACTGTATCTGACAGATCTTGATTCTATCAAACTATTTTGAGTTCCATACTGAATTGAGTGACTGAGTCTGACAGTCTTATTTTTTATAGAATTGAACTGAGATCTATTCTGAAGACTAAAACTGAAACTGTGGGAGGTAATCATCTAACCGATATGCCCCTTTCTAAATAGATTGGGGTCCAACATGTAATCCAAGTTGGAAGTGTGTCAGTACCATGCCATGGGTAAGCACAATTGTGAGTTAACCCTCTCTGACATGAAGCTCTTTCATCAACCTTCATTGGCAGGAAAAATCATATGAGATGTATCAACCCTCGTCTGGCAGGAAGATATCTCAACCTATGCTGGCTACATAGTTTTATAATGCTGGGATTGCTATTAAGGGTCAAACGCTCTCCTGGCAGGAATGCCCCTATCCTTGGGCTCGCTTGGTGCTAAATCCTACTCCTAATTGAATAAAAACTGGATAGATTCCTAGTTCATACAAGGCTTGACTGAACTATTACTAAGTACACTATCGAACTAAACTGAACTGAGTTACATTGACTGATGGAATACTACTTAATTCTATTAACTAACTAAATTTACTGAGGTCTGAACTAAATATTGAACTAGACTGGATTGATACTGAGTCTACTGAGTTTATCCTGAGTTCTGTAGTTTATTGAGAGTACTACTGATCATGACATGACCGAGATTATTCAGTAACTGATACTAGCTCTTGGTAAATAGTAAACTTGTCGGGTATTAAATACCCCCAAGACTCGATTGAAAAATAAATCTTAGTATAAACTTGAAATGCATAACCATATATACCTGATTATAACTGATTCATAGATACATTCCATTAAACACTTGCATGATGTAACTTGCACAGAACCTAACATTACATGATTGTTTGCCCTTTTTCTTTATTCTCATGAGCAATTTATCAAATAGTTGGAGAACATAATCCATGCACATGACACTGAACAACACATAGGCATTATAATTCTAATCCCCATTTACAATTTCAATGGTTTATCATGGATTCACATGATCCTATACATATATCAAATAACTCTACATGAAACTTGTAACAAACATGGATTAGAAACCCAATTAATCATTTTAATCATGAATATAATCAAATCTAACATGAAATTCATAAAAACAATACACTTAAATTTTTAAAAGTAGTTTCTTGAACTCCAAGGGTGGAAGGGACCCTTGGTTGAACACTTGACATACATTAAATCTTGAATTCTAAAATATTGATCAATTTCCTTAGAACTTGGATTCTTGAATGTGATGAACTAGGGTTTTTTCCTGAAAAATTCTAGAGAGAATAAGATTTTTTTTCCTTTTGGATGACTTAATTACATATTTTGGGGGCTAACATAAGATGGGAAAGTACCCATTTACCCCTCTGGATGCAGGTTTTTAATTACTCAAAACTAGACTAGCGATGCACAGACCGACGAATCGTTGGCATCGATGCAATAGCCAACCCCCCGCATTGAGTCTGCATCGTTTAACTGTAATTTGCACTAGGATCTGGGGAAAAATTTACATCGATGTGATGGGTGATGCGGTGCACTGAGATCGCGTTGATCCACTGGTTTTAGCTTTCAAATATGTTTCAAACGAAGTTTGAAAAATCCAAACCCTCTGTGAGAACACCTACTGACATTCCTGATCATAATTCAACCTAAAAATCATTACTTTATGGTCTTGAGGATCGTGAAAAAGGACCACCAACTTACTAAGGCTAAAATAACTCTATGTATGAACACAGATGAATTTTACTAAGTCTAGGACCCCTTACTAACTTTTATAGGACTGAATCGAGCTTAGGATTTTACGGGGTCTTACAAGTGTTAATTAAGAAACTTATGCAGATTCTTACGTGAATCCATTTGTTCCAACTTTGCCTTGTTCTTGAGGCAACATAAGTATCCAAGTTTAAATTCTTACAGACAGAGTTTCATAGATAGTCCCCACAGATAATTAAGGAATTATATATAGGATCGACAATATCCCATCAGTGTCTTTTTGTTCCAAAGCCTGAAGTATTTCATTCATATTCATGAAAATTGTGCACTAAGAGAAAGTCAGAGGTTCTTCTAGATCCCTTCTTAGTATCTGAAGACAACATATAATCTAGGATTAGAAGCATGAACCCAGAAGTCTAGAAGTAATAATGTGGGGAGAATGTTTTATGAATTTAGTAGATTATGTACCCATGGGGGTAGTTGTATGAATGGTGAATCAATTGGATTGAAATAGTGCATGGAATAATTTAAGTTTATTGATTCAAAATTAAGTAGGATAGTGTGGGTGTGATTTAGAGGTTTTCCCAATGTGATATAGGATTATAGTATATCTAAGTTTTAATGTGGGTGTGCTTTAATAGTACCCTTGAGTTGATAAGTGTAGATGAGGCTAGTAATGTGGTATATGATGTTCTTACCAGCTAAGTTATAGGATATAAAAAGTAATGAGTTGTATCTTACATGAAAGTATTAGCAGTGGATTTTACACTTTCAGGTGTAATCTTTCAGGGTGAGTTTATTATTAAGTTTATTGTTATGTCTTTAATTCTAGTGTAAAGTGGTTGTAGCTCAGCGTAGATTTTATTAAATGGGTACACAGACATAGAATGATAGCTTAAATCAAAGGGGGAAATGATAGAAAAAGTAACCAAGTCAGGCTCTTATATACTAGTAGTGATATCAGTGTATTGTAGAACATTAGTAAGGGTGGATTCTCAACCCATTCTTATTTTAGTAGTTGTACTTAAGTCATCTTCATGTTTACTCATGCCATACACTCCATCTTCATACTCATAGCTTATACTCATGCACTTTTCATAAAATCATGTGTGCTTCCAGTTCCATGTATAAGGAGTTCCAGTTTGCTCAGCAGTACGAATCATATCCCATGAATTTATAAACTCTAAAAGGTCATGACACCCATGACTCATGTACTCATGCTTTATAATATGTTCAGTTCCAAATACTCATGCTACACTCCTAATGATCATTGAAATTCAGATTATGTTATTTATTATTCTCCGTTTAGATTTCTTTGATGAATTCATGACGTTGATATTCTATTACTCAGGCCTCAGTTAAGTGTCAAAGTTATGTATAGTATTTTTTTGATGCTTCAGGTCTTTATGTTGTAACCTTTCAGTGACCTTTCCTTAATGTAAAGATAGTGGTAATGAACAATTTGCTAGATGTGAGGGAGTAAATGTTCCTTGTTGACAAAAGATTATTTTATGCTTGTTTTAGCTAAGTCTATAAGTGTAATGTAAGTTCAAGGCGAAGCATTAAATATATGTCATGGTTTTATATGTGTTTTATTGGGGGATAGTCATGGGAGTTATTACTTATAGGAGCATTAGAGAATATGAGAAAGATGCTTTAATGGGTGTTTGTTTAGAAGTTCATATATAGTTATGAATATAGGCATGAATATCATGTTTGTATATATGTAGATAAATGTATTGGGCATTAGTGAATTCCTAGTAAAAGATTTAATTTACTTGTTGTAGTAGTAAGAGGAATTATTCTTGAAATGGAATGGTGAACACGCAGGGGGTATTGAATTCATGATTAAGACTAGTATTACAGTTTTATGTTTGCACTTTGTAGATTCAAGTAGGCTTGAACATTATGAGAGAATTCAGTTCTGCACAGACTTCAGTAAATAGAGTCATCAGTAGCCATGTGAAGATTTTAAGTAGCCTCAAGAAAGGTTCCGTATTAAAGTTGAAGGTATAATTGAGGGATTATTTGAGAAGTATGTATCATCTTGAAAGTAGCAGTTGCATGGTGTAAGGCTTACCAATTCTATACTATCTTATGTTTAATAGGCTTGTGTTCTATGTTACAGAATGGTAGCCATGTTGCAATTCCTTATTCAGATAGCTAATTTAGATTATGCCCAATATTCTTTGCTTCCTAATGTTATTATAACTATTTAGAAAGAGCGTTGAAAAAATACTTCAGTTGAGTATAAGTTTTCAGTATGAGTTTATCCGTATAGCTAACAATTTAGTTTAGCAGTCAGACATAAGAGTGTTGAGGAAATAATTCACTTGAGTATAATATTTTAGTATTAGTTAGTCTGTATAGACAATAATTCAATTTACCAGTCAGACACACAAGTTCCTATGGTTTTCCATTTTTCTATCTAGTCATACTATTCAAAGTCTCATGAATATGGTTATTCCAAGAGGTAAATTTTTCTCATCCATGTAATATGCAAATTCATCTCAGTTCGTGCATCAGTTTTGGATGTGAGATATTCAGTCATAATTTAGTTTGTAAGTGTTCTGTGCATCATCTCAGTCTTTCCTTATGATTTCAGCCAAGTTAGTACGATTTAGGGGGAACGAAATATCCCAAGGGGGATATGTTGTAATACCCCTAGTTTCCATGTCCTAAACCTCTCAACTGTTCTTCACGAAACAAGATCCATCTTGAAGTAATGGTTACTCATAAGTTGAATCTCTCGTTTCTATCTTAGCCTTATAACTATTCTCGTGACATTGCATGTATTCACAAAATTAGTTCAGTTCATGTACAATGTTTTAGACTCAGTTATGTAATAATGTTTTCAATCATACATTATCAGTATATGATCTTAGTTTCCCCAGTGTACTCAGTGAACCACTCTAATTAGAGGAAAAATGTTCCCAAGGGGGAGATATTGTAATACCCCATAAAAGTTTTAGCTCAATTCAACTCCCAGTTTCTTGTTTAAGGGGTCCTAAGCTTGGAAATTTTGCCATTTGTTGGGGACTTAGTCATTTTCCAAGACCCCTAAACCTAGATGATTTTATTTTTGTCCTTCATGACCTTGGGACGTTGATTTTTAAGTTGATTCATGTTCAGGGGTGCTGAATATATGTCTCGAGTGAGGTTTGAAACTTTCAGACCGACGTAGGAGAATTTTTGGAAAATAAAAATAGTAGCACCAATGAGATAGGCCCAAAAATGCTGATCCAGTAACCCTAACCATTTCACAAGGAATCAAGGAATTCAAGCTTAAAGTTCAAGAAACCCTCAAGAAATCTTTAAGAAATCATCTATTAAGGTATGTGGGAGTTCATACACGGGTCCCCTTTCACCCATGGAGTTCAAGAAACCATTTTGGTTTTAAATTATGAGTTTTACATGTTTAAGTTGAACTATCTCCATGAATCACTTGTTAATTCAATTTCAAGTTATGATTATGAGCACTTTCAAGTGAAATGAGTCATATCATGTTTTTAATGTTGCAATTTCCATGTCATGATTAGTTGATTCTAGATAAATCCCCAAGTTATGAATTTAACCATGAAATCCTATTATTTCTCATGCTTCAAATATTATCATGTATTAGTTTGTGATTTTCACAAGTTTGTTGAAATGCCATGTTTGGGTCGTTGAATCATAATAATTCATCACAGTATTTCAAGTTTGATATCATATTTAATACTCATTCAGTGCTGGTGGGTTATTAATACCTGATACCTATATGATTTACAAAAATTCAGCTTTTCAAGTACTCAGATAGTTAATCCACGAATCTTATCAGTATACTCAGATATTCATATTTATGATGAGAATTATCAATTTATATGTTAATAATTACACTAGAATCCGTATGCACTATTCTTTCAAGAATACTATGCCCTGAGCTTATCAGTTATCAATGCATACACCAGTTAGCATTTTAGTGTCTTTTTGTTGGGGGTAGGATTTAGCACCGACCAAACCCAAGAATGGGGGCTCACCTGCTAGTATAAGGTGTGATGTTTCGTAGCAGTCCCTGAGTTTCAGAACTATCTAGCCAGCAAAGGTTAGAGATGCTAACCTGCCAGTTAAGGGTTGACACGGTGTTTACCTTCCCGTTAAGGGTGACACATATCTCATTACAGCACCTGCTAGTTGAGGGTGACTCATTAGTTCTTTAGGACACCTATTTAGTAGATCCACATACCTAGCGTTAGTACCCGTTGTAAGTACTGATGCCATTCCAACTGGGGTTACAAGTTTGATCGCGATTAGCTGAGATTGGGTCATGTTCATTATATGATACCTCCCATAGTTTGAATCATTAATTACTATATTTTCAGCTCAGGTTTGCTTAACTAAGGGTACTGACTTTTAGATATTCAGTTATACAGATTTTATCCTTTTAGAATTACAAATTGTCCCAGTGACATAACAGATATACACTTATTCTTGCATTCTCAGATATTAAAGTTTTCATGCATTCATGCTCATTTATCTTATGTTGTTTAGTTATTCCTTATCTCATATGCATAGTACCTCACAGTTTCAGTCTAGTTATTTAGACAAGTATTTTGAAGTTTTACATGACCAATATTGAGTTATTAGTTAATCAACATACAATTATCAGTTAATCAGTATATAAATACCATTTAATTAGTATTCAGACATCAGTTATTTAGTACTAAGCTATCAGTTATTCAATTAATCAGATCAACTTATATATATTATGTTTGGTTTTGTATGTTTATGCATTCGTGCTTAGTATATTTATATATTCAGATCCTTCATTTGTTTCAGTGTCCATAATGCAGTTTCAGACCCGGTATTCATATAGTATCTATGTTTTACTATTTTCCAACTTTAGTTCTACTTATATTAGAAAAGTATAGTTTTTAGGAAACTAAGTGTAGTGATTCACCAGCTTATCAGATTTTGTTAGTTAATAATGTTTTAAGATATATCAATTTTCATCTTATGTCAGTCTCTTGGAGAGTCTACTCACACTTAGCATTGTAACACCCTGAGACTACCCCTTGGGCATCACACGGAGCTTAGGACCACAAGTAATACCAAGCTAACCTTTGTGCTGGCATAACTAATAAGCAACTGAATAAAATAGATAAATATGATTGGAATAAGGGAAAGAAATGTATTTAGCTAAAAATCTTCAAAACAAAACTATTAAAACGATTCCAACTCTGGTTATAAAAAACAAAACTGAAATCAAATACATCAACTCTACTGAATGTCTATGAAGCTTCTACTAATATGACCATAGGTAGCCAGGACATGACCGCCAACTATCCTGAATCAATATGACTAAATAAAGAAAATAAGATGCTATTCAAACTATGATTAACTCAGGCCCTTAAAACAAAACGACTTATCTCTTGCTGACTGGAAGCTGCACACTGTCTGATTATGAGGTGTGGGATATAACTGGTACCTACATTATGAGACAATGTTTCACATAGACATACACATGGATTAGTACTTTTTGAATGTACTAAGAATATGGAGGTGAATGCATAAGTAAAAACATTAACTCAATGTACTTATAGATTTTCAAATACTGCATGCTAAATGTAAATGTCTTACCTTGAGCTTGAATAAACAAATCGGTGAAATCGAAAACATGAGTAGTAAAGCATAATGATAAACTTTGTGAGCTTTAACACTTATTTCTAAAAGATTTTATTTTATTCTTCCTTGGAGAGATTTTTCTAACCGATATACAACATGTGAGCTATCATCGTGTCCAACGGCTTGTCCTATGTAGGGAAAAGATCACGTTGGGGAGGGCCGTCCAACCCATGCTATTGTAATAGGACCTAATCTAAAGTGATCAGTATTTGTCACTTCATCCATATTGGGAATAAGTTGAACCTACATTGTCGCATAGTTTTGGGGCATGTGACCTTTGGCACATACCCGAGTCGGTGCTAAATACTACTCCCTTATTACTTACTGCTCATACTATAGGAAATCCACCTAAAAGTTACATAAGGGTTTATAGTGAAAACTAGTTATGCTTCTCTTTGCTTTAAACTGTAATAAAAAAACTAATGTGGATTCCATATCCTTGCTTAGGATCAAAAGAGCAATCTTCATTAAATCTAGGTATAAAACTATCAAAGAAACTTAAGATCATAGTCTTCTTGAAATCTTAAACTCATAATTGGTATAGGCTTATCAAATAAAACTTCAGAGCATGATCTTTTTGAAATCTTAACACTTAAACTCAGGGCTTAAAACCTATGCTTTAAACTCATAACAATTCACAACAAAACTTCATGCTCAATATAAATCTTGAAATACTTCAACAATCTCAATTCAAGATAGTGTTATCTCATTCAAAATATAAATCTCATAAGTTAAAACATAAACATAAACACTTCTTGATATACTTAGACATTTAAATTTCATGATAGTCATATGCTTCAAGAATATAGAAACTTGGGGTATGAACCCTAATTCAAAACAGTTAAATAGAAAGTTAAGATCATGTAATTTGGGCACAAGGGTGAAGGGATACCCTTGTTCATAACCCCACATACCTTAATTGGTTTTATTTCTTATTGAAAGCTTGACTTGGAAGCCTTGAGAATGTTCTTGAATGCTTTCCTGGAACTTCTTGGATTAGAGAACTTAGATTCTTGCATATGCTTAAGAAGGAGTAATGGAGTTCTTGAGGGGAGGTTATGATTTTCTTTGATTGAAAAAGTGAATAATGGGGCAATTAATGCTCCTTGGGGACTTTAATTTTGTGTTTTGGATGGTTTGGGGTAAGGAAAAATGACCCAATTTCCCTTAAATACGCAGAATCAAATGTTGAAATATAAGGGAGCGTGCTATGGAGCACCAGAATAGAGTGTGCACCGCGGGCTCTGGTTCGCCGAAATGGAGCATGCGACGCAAGCTATATCGCAGGATGCTATTGTTTTGGACTTCCAAACATGCCCTTATGCTGGTCTAAAAATTCTGACACTTACTCGAGATGTACCTTTGACACCCCTATCATGAATCAACTTTAAAATCGACCTTGTAAGGCCGAAATGGTTGGAAATAAAATCATCTAATTTTAGAAGCTTTAGAAATGACTAAGTGCCGACACATTGTGAAATATTCTAAGTTTTGGACCCTTCTAACATGAAATAGTGTGCTGAATTGGGCTAGGATCATAAACGGGTCTTTCAATATCTCCCCTTTGGGAACATTCTTCCTCAAATGAGACTGATTAGACGGAGAGTACTAAGGCAATTAAGATCATATTCTGAACATGCATGACTTGGAATATGACTCGGAACATTTCTGCATAACTGAGTCTAAGCATGATACATGAAGTGAACTAATTTCATGAACACATGCAATGTCATGAAAATAGTTATAAGGCTGAGATTAAAGCAAGAGAGTCAACTTATGAGTAACCATTACCTCAGGCTGGATCTAGTTTCATGAAGAAAAGAAGAGAGATTTAAGACATGAAAACTCGTGGTATCACAATATCTCCCCCTTGGAATAGTTCATCCCCCAAATGATACTAATTTGGCTGAAATACTAAGAAAAGACTGAGATGATACACGGGACACTCACGAGCTGAATCATGACATAATATCTGAATCTAAAACTGATGCATGATGTATAAACTTAGTTGTATTCATAATTTTCATTAGTGCAAACATTTGACTTCATAGAATGGCCTTACACATGAAACTTTGGGTAATAACACTACATGGAAAGTTGAAAATTTATAGGAGCTTATCTGCTTGATTGCTAAACTGGATCGCAGGCTCTAAGAACTGGACCATACAGACTGCCCATACTCAATTGGAGTATTTCTCCAACACTCTTCAAAGAAATTCTAATAATAATATTATGGAGAAAAGAATTTTTTGCATGATCTGAACAAGATATCTGAATAAGGAATCGATATATTGATACAACTCTATAACATGGAACATAAACATATAAATCATAAGCTAGGATAGAATTACTAGGCTTAGGCAATGGAACTTCTTACTTTCAAGCTTAGCAACACTTCTCAAATGCTCCCTCAACTATACTATTTCCCTTAAATACTACTGATTTGATTCAACTTATAATTCTCTCATGTACATTGATAAATCCATCTACTAAAGTCTAAATTGAACTAAATTCTTACACCATGATCAAGCCTAACTCGAAATCACTAGGTACACGATGACACACCATAATACTAGTCTAAACCACATAATTCAATCTTCTATGACTCTTTTAGAGCTCGCCCCTAAGAATAACATACCTTACCATTTTAATGACTAACCCAAAACTCGTATTATGGATTCACTAGCACATATTGCATTCATTTAGTTACATTCCAACATGACATTCAAGCCTATAATTATAACCACATATGAATTTAAAGGAAACCATCCATAAAGGTATACTTCTCATATTCTCTAAACCTCAATCAGCAACAACGTTCTTGCACTATGCTTAAGATGACATACCCATAATTCTCAACTAACTATGACATATACCAAAGATTTACCTTAATATTCCTTTATCCTTTAGCCTAGATATAAATGCGTAAATTATATTTCTTAACAAGGGTTACCAACTCCCTCTCATCTAAACCATTGCGTATCCATTAATATCACCACTATCTTAAAATAAGAAGTGGTTACCAAAGAGATAACTCATAAGGACCCGAAGCAAGAAAGAATACTATACTTAACTTTCACACTTAACTGAGACTTGATGAATAGACTGTCAAAGGCATGGATTCATTAAAGAGATTTAGACTGAGAACCTATATGATATAATGTGAATTTCACTAGTATCATGAGTTCTGAGATTTGACATACTCCGAAACATGATTTCATACTTATCATGAGCTATTCAACATAAGGCCGGAGTTCATAGATTTATAAGGGATAACTCGAATCATAGAGTGAAGCTATTACTTACTTACTAGAAGATGAGAATGAACTTGAATACGCATGAAGTGTATAAGCATTGGGCTTTGGCATGGATCTATCACACAATACATAAATTTGGTATGATAGTGATTGAAGTCCAAGGAATACTCTAGAGTAAGAAAGGGTCACTATCTCATCACAACTCTTACTGACATATATCATAAGCTAAATCTCAAAACTTGATTTAGTTCTTCGCTCGATCATCTCCCTCTTAGATTAAAGTTGGCATTCTAAGCTTAAGGGTCTACTCCATATCCTCGAGACTGAACCATAATTTCTTTGCTCTAATAGTGTGCACATGAATGATCACTCACCCGTATAAACTATATCTATACAATACTAAATTTATTCTTGGACACTCTCTTAATACATACCACCCTTAACTTTCCTTAACTTTAATAATCATCAGAATAGACTTACACTCTATTAACTCTACAAACATACCTACCTCACTAAACACATTATTGGCCTCACTAACTCAAATAATAACAAAAGGCTCAACATCATTTATCCATAGCTCCTTAACATAGCCATCAAGACTACTACCACATACTATATGACTAGCCTTATTCACCCTTAGAAACTCATGGGCATTATCTAAGTATACATGACATTTAATAACCTTAGAAACTAATTCAATCCCCATATCACCTTGGGTACACTTCTACATCATAACTACAACATCATACTTAAATATGAACAAACAAACTTAAACTCTTGTATGCACTATTCAAGCCTACTAGATCACTTCCATATAACTAGCATCACTAACCAAGCAATCACTATTTCTACCTTTATGATCATCTACTGTTCAAACATAGTGTCTAGTTCTAGGCATGATTAACCACATAACCTCACATACTATTCTTGCTTGAAAACTATAAAATAAACACCAAGAAACACTAGTCCACTAGAAAATCATAACAATTATAATCGATCATAACCCTATGATATACCTTATTAAAATCTGTTAGCGCATCCCTTTTTTATACATCGCTACTATTTACCCATCTATATCCTAAATTACTTTTATAGCTCTATAAGTTTCAACTAAACCCCTTTTGCAACCTCAAGGGAAGCCTAAATTAACAATACCCAACCACCAAATACTTCATTAATAACCTATAATTTTCTAACATAATAAATACCATTAATAACTCCTTTCCTACTTTAAGAAAACAACAATAAAACTTAATTAATAACTCCTTCTCTACCCTCCACCAAGGAACCTGTACCACCATCATTAGCCCTAAAATAAAACACAAAGACATGTCACCTCACTACTAACTCATGTGTATGCAAAAGTTGATCTATGTACATTTAATCAATCGCCATCACCACCTTTCTTGCCACAGACCACAAGTAATCCCAAGATAACCCTTGTGCTGATATAACTCGTAAGCTATTAAATAAAATACATAAATATGAAAGAAATGTATTTAGCTGAACATCTTCAAAATAACATTATTAAAACAATTACAACTCTTGTTATACTAATCAAAATTGAAATCAAATACATCAACTCTGTTGACTGTCTATGAAGTCTCTACTAATATTAACCATAGGTAGCTAGGACATGACCCCCAGCTATCCCCAATAAATATAAATGAATAAAGAAAACAAGGTGCTACTCGAATGCTGATTAACTCAAGCCCTCGAATCAAAAGGACTCATCACTTACTGACTGAAAGCTGCACACTATTTGATTATGAGGTGTTGACAACAATTGGTACCTACACTATGAGTCAATGTAGCACATAGACATATGAGGATCAATACTTTTGGAAAGTACTAAGCATGTGGGGGTGAATTCATAAGTAAAAACAATAACACAATGTACATAAAAAATTTCAAATACCCCATGCTAAATTTTAATAGCTCACCTTGAGCTTGAATAAACAAAGTTGTGAAATCATAAACATGAGTAGTTAAGTGTAACACCCTGTATTTCTCAAGCATAATCTAAGTCCAAATATATTAGTATTCATATATGAAATTTTTGAAACACTCATTATTTTTCAGTATAGAGCCTTCAATTGCATAGGAAATTCAATTAGCTTTCCAATGATACAAAATTCACCAAAATATGATAAACAGGTAAGAAGTTATGACAATTTTAAGTTATAGTCATTAAACATCGCCACTTTAACCTTTAGCACATCACGGAGTAGGACAATCTCCTTTTTGGAAAATTCGAGTGAGGATCCGTAATCCTGTTTGCGTCGTGTCATAGGACAACTTGACAATTATCTATTTCCAGTGTCGAAGAACGATACCACTGCATTGTGGTGAATGTCCAGATCCCAATCAGTGAAGGGCCACGATTTCCTCGTGTTGCACCATAGATAAGTTTCCCAGTTGTCTGATTCCAGTGACACGGTGCGATAGCGCTGTGTCACGCTAGCCCAAAAAATTTGGATTTTCAATTAGTTCTGAGTTTTCATTCCAAGGTCTTTTAAGTACTTTTCCCTTGTCCAAGTCAGCCCCAAACACGAAATTAAGTCCCCAATAACCTAATTGGGCATTATTCAAATCATTTTTCCCCAAAATCAAGAACATTCTCTCAAGTAGCAAAACCCTAACCTTCAAGAATTAAGGTCAAATCTCAAGAACTCTCAATCAATCCTTCCAAATTCATCATCCCTGGTATGTTGGATGTTTATCCATGGAGTCCAAGTATATATTTTAATTAAAAAACCATCATCTTTTCAAGTTTATTTGATTTTAAATTATGATTTCATCCATGAATCTCCATGTACTATTTATTTTATACCATGTTACCATGAAATTATTATTATTATTCAATTCCTCATGTTTTAATTTCAGTATTTATTGAACAAAACCATGATTTGGCTCTACTATGTCGGATTCATACTATTTCTATATGTTTTAGCACATTCCTATGCTTTCTTTGAACCATGAACTAGAAGTGATCGATAAAATGCCTACAAGAGTGATTTATTTAATAAGATCCTTTATGTTTTGGTCTTCAAGCTTTAGTGTCTTTTCAATATTGTTATTTTAAGTCCTAGGGGTATTGAATACCCGAAAGCCATGGCTATCTATTTAGTCTAGTCTCAGTACATTATAGAATAGTCTTCAGATTATATTAGAAGCATTATCAAAATAGTCAGGTATCAGTCATTAAACTCAGAAAAGTCCAGTATCTCAGTGTATTTAAATTGGGTGTAGGATTTAGCACCAAGTTAGTACAGGGATGGAGGCTTCCCCTTCAGATGGGTAAAGTCATTAGTAGAAGTCCCTATACACCAGAACTATGTAGCAAATGTATGATAAAAGTAGTTACCCGCCTGATTAGGATTGACTATCTCGCAAGGGTCACCCGTCAGTTCATGCATGACACCCTTAGTCCTTTGGATATAATATTAGTTTAGTGGATCCACATAGCCATTGTCAGTACCCGTGGCACTATATTAACACCCTTCCAATTGGGGTTACAGGTTAGACCCATATTATCTAAAATTGGGGAATGTCGATTAGATGATACATCTCACAGTCTCAAATAAGTCTTAGTTACAGTCTCAGTTCAATTATACAATCTTAGCATTGTTTGACCAAAACATACAGATTTTAGTTAGTCTAGTATTTTAATTTACAAATTTTACTTAGTTTATGTTACATGCTTGGTCATGCATCCTCAGTATTTAAAGATTTTCATACATTTTTAGTATCTACAGACTTCATGATTTTCATGCATATCCAGTTAATTATTAGTTCTATACATGAAACCATGCATACCATCCTACCTCATTTAGCATAGAAGTACATTCAAACTACTGATCTTAACCGTTCTTTTGTGCTATGATGTATCATATCATAGGTGTTGATGCTTAATTCCTGAATCACACTTAGTCCCTCAGTCATTAGCGGTAGAGTTGTAGTGGTGAGTCCTCATCATCCGAGGACTTATTATATTATCTAATGTCTTTATCTCAATAGTTAGTAGAGTTAGTTGGGACCTATCCCAGCAACTCACAGTATTTAGTTTAGAGGCTTTGTAGAAACTATAGTAACCTATTCAGATTATTCAGATTTCTATATTTTTCCAGATTCATAATTCAGTAGTTGTTTCATTATTAAAACCTTATGGTATTTCAGTTATTATTCAAACTTCATGATTATATTATTTAGTGCTCATAGCAGGTAGCAACATATGGGTTAGCTTGTGGTCCCTTGGGATAGTAAGCACCATGTAGCAACTAGGGGGTAGTCTTGGGTCATTACAAACTTGGTATCAGAGCCTAAGATTTTAAAGTATCCTAGGAAGTCTGAAAGCTATGTCGAGTAAAGTTTTGTACATGGATGTATAGCGCTCCACTCTTATTGACAAGAGGCTACACGATGTTTAGGAAAAAGTTTCCTTTCTTGTAGTATTCATGTCGGACGAGTGAGCATGATCCAAAGTAAACTCTCTGTCTAATCTACTTCTTCCTTCAGTTTATAGAACATCCCTCCCAAGAAGAATAGGAACTTAGCTTGCCCCTCAGCCCGTCCATGCAAATCCTCTAGACTAGCATGTCTCTCAAGAAGAATTCGGGGTTCCGTTCACTACCCTAGAAAACTTCATAGCAGCTCAAAATGAACAACCAACTAATGTTATGGCCAACCTAATGGGAAATACTGTTGCAACTAGAATTTGAGACTTCACCCAGATGAATCCACCTTCTTTTACGGGATCCAAATCTGAAGAGAATCCACATTAATTCTTAGATATGGTTCAGAAGGTAACGGATGCTATGGCTGCATATCAATTGCAAGATGTAGACCATACTTGGTTTAAGCAGTGGAAAGTTGATAGAGGTATTGATTCAGGGCCTATAGAATGGGAAGATTTTTCTATGGCTTTATTGGATAGATTCTTCCCATTAGAGTTGAGGGAGGATAAGGTGTTAGAATTTAATAATTTGAGGCAAGGCAGCATGAGTGTTAGGGAGTATTCTCTTAAGTCACTCAGTTAGATAGATATGCTCCTCATGTGGTAGCTAACAGTATGTCCAAGATGAGTTGGTTTGTGTCTGGTATGTCTGATAGTGAGGTTAAAGAGTACAGGACCACAATGCTGATTAGTGAGATGGACTTATCTAGGTTGATGGTCCACGATATACACATTGAGGAGCAAAAGATTAAAAAGAAGGAGAGAGGAAATAAGAGAGCTAGAACGGGTAGTTTTAATTTCAATCAGCCAAAGTCAGAAGGTGGTAACCATCCTTAGTTTTATCAAAGATGTTCAGCCCTAGCACCTTATTCATCCAGTGTCCCAGTACCCAAATTCTGAAACAATAATAGGGATAGGGCATTAGGATCTATGTTCTAGGTTAGTGTTGGCAGTGCTAGTACAAATCCCCTATGTTAGAAATATGGTAAACATCATTAGGGTGAGTATATAGAGGGTAGTAATGTTTGCTCAGGTGTGGCAAGCCAGGCCATTGAATTTAGGACTGGGGTAGTTGCTCAGAAGGGTAGGGATGTGCGCTAATAGTGTCAGTCCCATCAGTCGTTAGTTCCATCCGGTCACCTTACTCAGCAGGGTACCGCTTCCAGTGCTACCAGTGGTCAGTGTCCAAACAGATTATATGCTCTTCAGTCCCGCCAAGATCAGGAAGATTATCCTGATGTAGTTACTAGTACTTTGTAGGTCTTTCACTTATATGTTTATTCTTTACTAGACCTTGGACCTTCTCTTTCTTTTGTAACTCTATATATAACCATCATTTTCGGAGTCAGTCCTAAAACTCTAGTAGAGCCCATTTTAGTTTCTACCCTAGTAGGTGTTTCCATTATAGCCAGGCAGGTATACAAGATTTGTTTGGTCATAATAGCTCAAAAAGTTACCTCAGTTGATCTCATGGAGTTAGAGATGACGGATTTTGACGTCATTCTCGGTATGGATTGGCTCCACACATGCTATGCCTCAGTTGATTGTCGAAATAGAATAGTTCATTTTTAGTTCCCAAATGAACCATCCCTTAAAGGGAGGGCTAGTACTATATCTCTTAGGGGTCAGTTGATTTTGTACCTTAGAGTGAGAAAGATAATATCCAATAGGTGTGTCTACCATCTTGAGCGATTCTAAGACTTTAGCTCAGAAACTCGTACTCTTGAGTCAGTCCCAGTAGTAAATGAATTCTTAGATGTGTTTCCTGAAGATCTTCTCGGAGTTCCTCCTTAAAGGGAAATCAACTTCGGAATAGACCTTCTCCCAGATACTCAACCTATATCTATTTTGCCATATAGAATAGCTCCAGCTAAACTTACAGAGTTGAAAGAACATTTAAAAGATCTCCTAGATAAGGGATTCATTAGGCCCAGCTTCTCCCTGTAAAGCACTCCTATTCTATTCATGCATAAGAAAGATGGTTCTCTCAGAATGTGTATTGACTACCATAGTTGAACAAGGTCATAGTCAAGAATAAATACCTACTTTCTAGAGTCGATGACTTGTTTGACCAATTTCATGGTGGAAGATACTTTTCCAAGATAGACCTCAGATCAGGCTATCATCAGATTAGAGTCAGAGAATGTCATATTCTAAAAATACCTTTCAAAACTTGGTATGGTCACTTTAAATTTCTAGTCAGGTCCTTTGGTCTCACGAATGCCCCAGCAGCCTTCATGGACTTGATAAATCGAGTGTTCAAGTAGTACTTTGACATGTTCATCATAGTGTTCATTGATGACACTCTTGTTTATTCTCGTAGTGAAAATGAGCATGCAGACCACATCAGAATAGTGCTTCAAACTCTTAAAGCTCACCAGTTGTTTGCTAAATTTAGTAAGTGTGAATTCTATTATGATCAGTAGTTTTCCCATGCCATATTATTTCTGGTAATGGAATTAGAGTTGATTCTCAAAAGATCGAGGCAGTGAGAAACTAGCCTAGACCATCTCTCCATCAGATATGAGGAGTTTCTTAGGTTTAGCTGGATATTACCGTTGGTTTATTGAAGGATTTTCTTCTATTGAATCCCCTATGTCAAGATTGATTTACAATAAAGTTAAGTTTCAGTATTCAAATTCCTACAAGAAGATATTTTAGGAGTTGAAGATTCAACTCACCTCAGCCCTAGTCTTGATTCTACCAGATGGTTCAGATGATTTTGTTGTGGACTGTGATGCATCTAGAGTAGGTTTAGGTTGTGTCCTTATACAGAGAGGTAAGGTCATAGCCTATGCCTCCAAATAGCTTAAGCCTCTAGAGAATAATTATCTAACTCATGATCTTGAGTTAGCTGCAGTAGTTTTTTCCTTAAAGATTTAGAGGCATTATTTGTATAGGGTTTACGTTGATGTGTTCATTGACCATAAAATCTTGAGTATGTGTTCTCTCAGAAAGATTTAAATATGCATCAAAGAAGGTGGTTAGAGTTTTTGAAAGATTATGACATGAGTGTTTTCTATCATCTGGGCAACGCCAATGTAGTCGTTGATGCTCTCAGTAGATTGTCCATGGTAAAAAGTAGTTAGCTCAGGAAGTCCATCAGCTTGCCCGAGTAGGTGTCTGCTTATTTGACTTAGGAGAGGGTAGTGTGTAGGTACAAAGTAGCGTTAAATCATCTCTAGTTTCATAGGTGAAAGAAAAGTAGGATAGACTTCCCAGTCTAGTTAAGTTGAAAGAATTTGTTAGAGATTAGAAAATGGAGATTTTATCCCAAGGTGGAGAAGGTGTTTTGCGCTGTCAGGGTAGATTATGTGTGCCTGGTGTAGATGATTTGAGGCAACAAATTCTTGGAGAAGTGCATGGTGTGTGTTACTCTACTCATCCAGGGGCCATTAATATGTATCACGATTTACTAGAGATCTATTAGTGGAGTGGGATGAAGATAGATATTTTAGAGTTTGTAGCTAAATGCTCTACATGCCAGCAGGTTAAGATTGAGATTCAGAAGCCTAGTGGATCCGTGCACGAGTTTAGTATTGCCACTTGGAAGTGGGAGAAAGTGGACATTGATTTTGTGTCAGGTTTTCCTCGTACCCATCATTAGTTTGAGGTCAGTTATTTTGTGTACTTGAAAATCTCTCCCATGAAGGAGTGAAGAGATTCGGCAAAAAAGTGAAACGCAGTCCCCAATATGTCGGTCCCTTTAGAATTCTCTGTCATTTTGGAGTGGCATCTTATGATCTTGAGTTAGCCTTAGTACATCCAATGTTCCATGTCTCATTATTGATAATGTGTATTGGTGATCCAGCTGAAGTTGTTCCCTTTGAAAGTGTAGATCTTTAGAATAGTCTTTCTTTTGATGAAGTTCCAGTCAAAATTCTTGATCATAAAGTTCTTAGACTAAGGAAAAAAGAAGTTCCACTAGTCAAAGTTCTTTGGCGGAATTAGTTTATTGAGGGAGCCACATAGGAAGAAGAAGCAGATATGCAAACCAAGTACCCTCATCTTTTCTCCGCGAATCCAGATTTAGTATAAGGTACTACATTTCTTGAGATTTCTCTCTATCAAGATTAGTTTCAGTTGCACATCATGTTTATGTCAGTTGTGTATTCATGAATCGGTTCAGTTATGCATTCCATGCCTCATACATTCATATTCAGTGTGTAAGTCCAGTCCATCAGTTTACTCAGCTTAACCAGTTTCATTTGGGGACGAATGATCCCAATGGGAAGATATTGTAACACTCCATATTTTTTAGCATAATTTAAGTCCCAATACATGAGTATTCATATATGAAATTTTTGAAAAACTCATTATTTTTCAGTTTAGACCATGCCATTGCGTAGGAAATTCAATTAACTTTCCAATGATATAAAATTTGCCCAAATCTGATAACCTGGTAAGAAGTTATGGAGATTTTAAGTTTAAGTCATTAAACACCATCATTTTAACCTTTAGCACATCACGGAGCAAGCCAATTTCCCATTTGGCAAATTCTAGTGAGGGTATGCAATCTCCGCGCTTCGCGCCATAGGTCAACTTGATAATTGTCCATTTATACTGTCGAAGAGCGATACCACCGTGTCACGGTGAACTTCCAGGTACTAATCAGTGAAGATCCATGATTTCCCCACATCGCGCCACCGACTAGTTTCCAAGTTGTCCGATTCCAGTGACACAACACGATAACACCGCGTTGCTCTAGCCTAGAAAATCAGGATTTTTAGTCAGTTCTGAGTTTTAATTCCAAGGGATTTTAAGTACTTTTCCCCTGTCCCAGTCAGCCCCAAACATGAAATTAAGTCCCTAATAACCGAATTGGGCATTATTCAAATCAATTTTTTTCCAAAATCAAGAACATTCTCTCAAGTAGCAAAACCCTAACCTTTAAGAATCAAGGTTAAATCTTAAGAACTCTCCATCAATCCATCCAAATTCATCATCCCAAGTATGTTGGATGTTCATCCATGGATTCCTTTCATCCATGGAATCCAAGTATCCATTTTAATTACAAAACCATCATCTTTTCAAGTTTATTTGATTTTAAATTATGATTTCATCCACGAATTTCTATCTACTATTGATTTTATACCATGTTACCATGAAATTATTGTATTATTCAATTCCCCATATTTTAATATCATTATTTATTGAACAAAATCATGATTTAGCTCTATTATGTCGGATTCATGCTATTTCTATATGTTTTAGGACATTCTTATGATTGCCTTGAACCATGAACTACAAGTGTTTGATAAAATGTCTACAAGATTGATTTATTTAATAAGAGCCTTTATGTTTTGGTCTTCAAGCTTTAGTGTCTTTTCAGTATTGTTGTTTTGAGTCCTGGGGCTATTGAATACCCGAAAACCATAGCTGTTTATATAGTCTAGTCTCAGTACATTACAGAATAGTCTTTAGATTATATTATGAGGATTATCAGAATAGTTAGATATCTATCAATAAACTCAGAATAGTCTAGTATCTTAGTGTCTTTCAGTTTTGAGTAGGATTTTGCACCAAGCGAGTGCAGGTATGAAGGCTTCCCTATTAGATAGGCAAAGTCATTAGTAGTATTCCCTATACTCCAGAACTATGTAGCTAGTGTAGGATATGAGTAGTCACCCATTCAGGCTTGATACCCTTAGTCCTTTGGAGATTATATCAGTTTAGTGGATCCACACAGCCATTGTTAGTATTCGTGGCACAGTATTAACACCCTTCTAACTAGGGTTATAGGTTTGAGCCCGATTAGCTTAAATTAGGGAATGTTAGTGAGATAACACCTCCCACAGTCTTAGATATAGTCTCAGTTACAGTCTCAGTTAAATTATATAGTATTAGCATTGTTTGGCCAAAGCATACAAACTTCATGCATTATGACATAGTATTACAGTTTACAGGTTTTACTCAGTTTATGTTACATGCTTGGTCATACATCCTCAGTATTTACAAATTTTCATGCATTTTTAGTATCTACAAACTCCATGCTTTACATGTATATCCTGTTAAATATTAGTTCTGTTCATGAAACCATTCATACCATCCTACCTTATTTAGCGTATCAGTACATTAAAAGTACTGATCGTATACCTTTCTTTTATGCTATAATGTATCATATCATAGGTGTTGACGCTCAATTCTTGGATCACATTTAGTGTCTCAGATCTGTAGTGGTACAATAGCATTGGTGAGTCCTCATTATCCGAGGACAAATTATATTACCTCATGTCTTTATCTCTATAGTTAGTAGAGTTATTTGTGGCCTGTCCCATCAGCTCACAGTTTTCAGTTTAGAGGATTTTCAGACGCTATAGTTAGCTATTCAGATTATTCAGATTTTAGTATTTTGCTAGATTCATAATTTAGTAGTCATTTCATTATTAAAATCTTATGGCATTTTAGTTATTCTTCTGCATTCATGATTATATTATTCAGTTCTCAGAGAAGGTACCATCTCATGGGTTAGCTTGTGATCCCTCGGGACCGCAAGCACCATGTAATGACTAAGGGGTAGTCTTGGGTCGTTACATAAAGAATAATGATAAACTTTGTGAGTGACAACACTTAGTTCTAAAAACATTTCATTTATTCTTTCTTAGGGAGGTTCCTTGAACCGACATACACCATGTGTGCTATCATGGTGTCCAACGTCTTATCCCCCGTATGGAACAACTCACGTCGGGGAGAGCCGTCATACCCTTGCCATCAGAATAGAACCTAATCTAAAGTGATCACTATCTTTAACTTAATCCATATTGAGAATAAGTTTATCCTACGTTGGATCATATTTCTGGGGCATGTGACCTTAGATGCATACCCAACTAGGTGCTAAATACTACTTCCTTATTACTTAGTGCTCATACTGTCTGAAATCCACCTAAAAATAGCATAAGGCTTTATAATGAGAACCAATTATGCTTTGTTTTGCTTTAAATTGTAATCAAAATAACAAATGTGGATTCCATTTGTTATCTTAGGATGGAAAGATCAATCTTTCATTAAATCTTGATATAAAACCATCAAAGAAACATAAGATTAGTCTTATTGAGATCTTAAACTCATTCTTGGTATAAACTTATCAAATAAAACTTAAGAGTATATTCGTCTTGAAATATTAACACTTAAACTTAGGGCTTAAAACCCATGTTGTAAACTTATGGCAATTCACAACAGAACTTCATGCTTAATATAAATCTTGAAATGCTTCAACAATCTCAAGTCCAAATAGTGCAATCTGATTTAGAATATAAATCTCATAAGTTAAAAAATAAACATAAGCACTTCTTCATATACATACATAAGCACTTCTTGATAAACATACATTTTTAAATCTCATGATAATCACATGCTTCAAGAATATAGAAACTTGGGTTTGAACCCTAATTCAGCACAAGTAAATAAAATCTTAAAATCATGCAATTTGGGTAAAGGGTGAAATGATACCCTTGTTCATAACCCCACATACCTTAATTGGTTTGATTTGAAATTTAAATATTGACTTGGAATCCTTGTGAATGTTCTTGAATGCTTTCCTTGAGCTTCTTGGATTAGAGAACTTAGATTTTTTCTTATATTGAAGAAATATTAATTGATTTCATGGTATTCTTGAGGGGAGGTTACGGTTTTCTTGGAGAGAAAAAGTGAATAATGGGGCAACTAATGCTCCTTGGGGACTTTAATTTTGTGTTTTGGATAGTTTTGGGTAAGGAAAAATGACCCAATTGCCCTTAAATATGCGGACATAAAAGCGGGAAAATAAGGGAGAGTTCTATGGAGCATGCATCTCGAGCTCTAGAGCATCGGAATTGAGCATGGATCGTTGGATCCAGAGTGCCAAAATGGAGTGTGCGATGCATGATATATCAAAGATGCTATTGATTTGGACTTCCAAACATGCCCTTACGCTGGTCTGAAAATTGCAAAACCTACTCGAGACGTACCTTTGACAACTCCAATCATGAATCAATTTTAAAATCGACGTTCTAAGGGTGGGACAGTCGAAAATAAAATCATCCAAGTTTAGGAGCTTTAGAAATGACTAAGTGCCAATACTTAGTGAAATATTCTAAGTCATGGAACCCTCTAACCTGCAATAGTGAGCTGAATTAGGCTAGGATCTTACGGCTTACAAGTATGAATATTTAAGATTACGCATAAACTTTGTTTTACTTATTGCATTTACCCTTACTTACTTAGCACATTCCAGAAGTACTTATCAACATATACATCTGTGTGGCTAATTTGTTTCACAGTGTAGGTACTAGTTGTAGCCCACGTATCATGATCAAACAGTTGCAGTTTCCAACCAGCTGGTGATAAGTTCTCCTATTTTGGGGGATTCCACTCAGTTGTTGATCATGTACTTTATTTTTATTATTATTCATATGTATTGATTAGTGGTAGATGAAGGCATTTCCAAACTATCTATAGTCATTATAGTAGCGGCTTCATAGATGTCAGTAAGAGTCGGTCATGTAATTTCATTTTCTCTCTTCAGATTTATTAGATTGTAAGCTTTATCAGTTACATACTTATTCAGATTTCATTATGCTCATGTTTCCGCACTGCAAAACAAGCTATTTATTACGTAATAAATTAGTTACTCAATCAATATTCCAGTTAATAGGTTAGCTTAGGATATCTTGTGGTTTCAAGCAATGTGTTACGACTAGGGGTAGCCTCGGGTTGTGATATTTCTACTTTGAAATAATGATTTAAAGGAGTTCTTATGACAAAATCAATGAAAAATAATAGTTTGGAGCTTACCCAAGCTCAAATGGTGAATAAACCCTCAGTAATCTCCGAGACTCAAAGCACAAAGATCCAAAAATAGTGAAAAATCCAAAAAAAAGGTTTATATACATTGGTTGTTGCTTAAGTGGCTACCACTTAAATGACGCATGGCTGCTAAAATGACTACTACTTAAGCTATCATGGGCTTACTATCTATTTCTTAATGGAACTTGGATGCTTAAGCAGCATGACCATACATAAGCAAATGTTGATTTTGGTGTAAGCCTACCAAGCTTCGATCGAACCCTCCTCAATATTTGATCGGGATGCCACAAAGGCAAATTATTTATATTACCAAGATAATTTCGATGTTTTGGACTTAATGGCAATGTTGGATTTTTTAAAAAAGGTTGTTACTAGTAATTTAACACCCAAGACCCTGGTTTACTGTTTTCCAAATAATGGGTCAAAATGAGATATAAATGCCTCAAAACTGAACCAACCCCAATACTAGCTGAATCTGCTGGCATAGTCTTTTTTTCCATCCAGCACATAGAATAATAAATATTTATCAAAATCAACTATATGGATTCGCAAATATATAATAGCATAAACTTATACAAATCATTCTCAATCACATCCGGATTTGTTCCTCTAATCTCAAAATCAACATATAGCAACTATGGTGAAGGGAAAAATGGTAAAACACAAGAAAATAGAACTATTCATAAATTCACATCATTACATAATAATAACCTTGCTTGGATCATAAGTTAACCCCCACTCTCTATAAATCTTGCAATCATGTTGTTATACGAACTATTGCAATATAGAGTAATGGGAATTGAAACCTTGATCCAAGATTTTCAATTTCTGTATTTTGATGTCTACTCCTATTCTTTTATATAATCTGCAAAATAAATAACATGTTTTGAAATTGCCATAATAAAATAACAAGAATCAATGCCTCTACTAGGATATTGGTATATAATAAACTGTAAGTTATTGAGGACTGTAACACAAAATTCACAGGCTAAAAATAATGCTAAATTGGAGCTTAGCAATGACGATCGTGGCTACTGAAATGGATATTGATTTTTTATAGTTCATTTGCACTAGAAAAATACCCTTAATGCAGAAAAATTAGCTGGAATATGGAAGCTTTAACAATAAGGAACAAACAACATCAAAATCTGTTATCCCTGAAGAATAATTGATTTTGAAAGATTCAAGTTAAAGTGTTTGATCTAAACTTTTGACAATGAAAGGGTGTTGTCTTTTATTGAAAAAAAAAATCACAATTTGGCTCAAATTCGAACGTTTATGGTAGAAGAAAAATGGTGTTTCAGAGGGAATAAAGGATCTGGGGTATTGATTTGAATAAAGTTTTTTTTGGGTAATTTAATTATGTTATTTGTTGGTGATTTGTATTTTTAAAAACATAGTGGGGTAAGGAGTTTTTTGTACTAGTTAAAATCTTTTGTTTAGTAGTGCTAGGGTTAGAACTTGGAATGATGATGTCATTAAAAGTGGGTATAAGGCTATGTTTTAATAGGTCGTTTGGTACAATGTCAAGTTATGCGGGGGTTACTAATACAAGGATTAATAATGTAGGAATTGTTAAGCTAGCAAAATATAATTGTTATTAATCTACACTTAGAATGGCAAAAGGAAGCTGGAAAAATATAATGCAGAATACAACTGAACTTGTAGAGATGAAATTTAAAATAGAATAGATAATGGCTATATAATTTATAAAGAAATTGGGGGGTAACTTAGTCATATCATTGTCTTGATCATGTATATGTATTTTTAAACATGTTATTAGTAATCCCATGACTTCCTCTGCATAAGATAAGTCATCCTATGGTGTAATAAGTTATTCATGAATGTCACGACCCAAACCAGAGCCTAGCTGTGGAGGGTATCTCAAGTACCACTTGGACCGGAGATCACCCTACAAACATAACAAAACCAAACACCACATCCCCCCCTTGGTCGGATAAATATATAACAAGATAGCATTCTATAGACAAAAACAAGTATAAACAATTTGAGACAAAAGAACAAAACATGAAATGTACACTTCTAATTTATGGAAGCACACCACTTCGGTGTCAACTCACGAGTTGATATCCATTCCTAATCACTGAGTAGAAGGAGTAGACACATAAGATTTCCTACATCGCGTGGGTATATAGCATCTGAAGACGGTCAGAGGTTGGAGCACTAGCATAAAACTCAGGGTAAGGTTTACATAATGGCATGGTCAATAGATCAAGTCATTCAAAACCAATGCACAAAATCAATTGCATACACATATATGTATTACATGTTGAGATAGGGAACAAGGATTAACATGTGCTTTAAAACATTCACTTGGATTGTGTAGCTCCACCGTTATATCTTGTACCCATGGGCTCTATGGGCCCAAGCACTCACTCCTCTTATAGAGTCGTAGTCCGTGTAGTCACACGAATTGAAGAATAATCTCATATATATACATGGGGAACTCAAACCTACTTAATCATGAAATAATAATGAGTGAGACTCGAACTTCCCTGGTCACATTGAACATTGTGTTGGAAAACACAGTTTTGAGTATCGATCACTCGAACCTCCATTTTCACGTCTCAACTACACAACCCACATTAAAGCCTAATTAAAACATTTATCACATAATCCGATTCATGAACCATATTTCACATTAAGGCATACGTTGTTGGTATCGTTATACCAACTACACTTACAAGGTAATAACAAAAGGACAAAACAATCACATCAATTGGGGATATTCACAACCCCTTTGGTTCAATTTTACAAATTCCCACATTTCTCATAATTAAAAATCAGTTTCATATTTTGGGGTTGGGTAATAACCACTTCAAACGTCACAAGTTTGGAAAAATCATAATTCTATTGTTCATTAACTATACCTATGCACCCACAAGTTCAAAAGCATAAATAAAGCATGAAAAATCATATGTAAACTATGGGAAAACAATATTCAACAACAAGCATTCAAAATCCCCAACCCTTATGTCATAAACATCTCATGAACAATACTTTAAACCACATGATTTTAACAAATTAGCAATGGGGGAAGAGTAACATCCCTTAATCACAATGAAATGGACCCCTGAGCCCTTAGCTTATAAACTTGATATAACCCTAGGTTGACTTGCTTGATAGAATTCAGATAGCCTTTTTGAGTGTTTGAGAAGTTACTTAGATTTTTTTCTGAATGCTAATGACTCCCTAAAGGGGTAATAAGATATGGGTTTTAACTTGGGTAAGAGGGGAAATGTCCAGAATGCTCTTATCCTAGAAGATGAAAAAGTGTCGCCATTAACTAGGGTCAATTAGTTACTTATAACCACTCCTTTCGAATTGTCACCATGAGTTGTAACCAACAAAGTCTATAGGACCCTCACCCACTATTGACCCTATGACTCATCTAGTACCACTTATTATGATACCCTACAACTCATAGGGTCCAATCATAGACAACACATAACCCAATTGGGTAAGCACTGGACATCCTACAATTTACACCCAATGACTCATAACAAGTCCTTACGGCTCATTGTAAGTAACTCATACTCATAGAAGAACTCGGCCACTTAATTTCTGATTTGGTTACAATTAATTTCTGATTTGGTTACAATTCCATCCCAATGACTCATTATGAGTCTTTACGACTCGAGTCCCTAATTCGTACCCAAGAAAACAACTCAAGAACCATTCATTGGATACCTTATAACTAGGTCTACCTGACCCATCAAGACACATTATGACTCATCAGGCTAGTCATTGCCAGAGAAGAAAGCTTAGAACTCAAAAAATTTATGATGACCAAAAACCCGAGGCATTACATTCTTCACCTCATAGGATAATTTTTCCTGGCATGATAGGACAAGACTTTTATTATCACGATTTGCTCCATATACCCATACTCTTACCTTTAACAAAGATAGAAAACAAATATGCTAAGGAAATCACCTTTTTCTTTAACAAATTAAGAAAATAAATATGCGAAGGAATACACATATCTCAAGCATAAATATCTGAAATAGAAAGCAAGAATAGGGACTTGGACTTCATGTCCTATTTGACTTCCCACGTAGATTCCTCAATCTTTTGGTTCCTCCAAAGAACCTTTACCAATGCCATATCTTTTATCCATAACCGACAGAAAAGCCGATCCAACAATCATCGACAAATCACCCATGCATTTCCCCAACATCAAAATATGAAACATCAGATGAATGGAGCTCAAACTAGATGAAAACTCTAATTCATATATGACATTACCAACTCTCTTAAAAACCATGTACAAACCAACAGAATGGGGACTGAGCTTTCCCTTTCTTACTAAATTGTATCACCTGCTTCATTGGAGATACCTTTAAGAAAAACCAATCACCAACACCGAACTTCAACTCCCTTTGCCTTACATCGGTGTAGGACTTTTGACGAATTTGGGAGGCCTTAAGTCTATCTCGAATTACCTTCACCTTCTTAATGGCTTGGTGAACCAAATTAGGGTGAAACAACTATTTTTGACCAACATCAAACCTCCCAATAGGAGACCTACAACTCCTACCATATAAGGCCTCAAACAAAGCCATACCAATGCTTGAGTGATAATTGTTGTTGTAGGAAAATTCTATGAGAGGCAAGTGGTCAACCCAACCACCCCTAAAATCGAACACACAAACTCAAGCATGTCTTCCAAGACCCAAATTATCTTTTCTGATACCCATCCATCTACCGGTTGAAAATCATACTAAAGGTCACCTTAGTCCCCAAAACTCACTGGAATGACCTCCAAAAGTGAGATGAGAATTGAGTAGCTCAATCGGATATGATGGAAACTGGAGTACCATGCAACTTCACGATCTATTGAATGAACAACTTAGCATAATACCGAGAAGAGAAATTTATCCTCACTGGCAAGAAGTGAGAAGACTTAGTCATCCTATCCATGATGAACCAAACTAAATCAAATTTCTAGCAAGACCATGGAACACCATTTAAAAAATCCGTATATATTATCTCCCATTTCCACATAGGCAACTCAATCTTTTGAGTCAACCCAACAGGACTCAAATGCTCTACCTTTACTTGCTGACAACACCATGCACTTAGACACAAAATTTGCCACATGTCGTTTCATATAATTCCACCAATAAATCTTTTTATGATTGTGATACATCTTCATCGAACCAAGATGAATAGTATAACACAATTTATGAGTTTTGGCAAAAATTCTTCTTTGCAACATCTCAACATCGAAAACACATAGTATGCCTTGGTACCTCAAGATACCATCACCACCAATGTTTAAAACCATTACTTTGTACCTACTAATATCATTCTTGATTTGCACCAGAACAGGATCCAACACTTGTTTCTCCTTTACTTCAAAAGCGAAAGAGATGAACCCACAACCTCTTGAATAATCATACCACCATCCTTGGAATCCAAAAAAAAGACTCCTAGATTAGGCAAATAGTGAATATCCTTTATTAAATCTCACTTAATCTTATTCACATGAGATTTGATTCCCTTGGGAAACCTGCTAAAAGCATAAACAACTACATTAGCTTTACCTGAATGATAGTAAAGACTCATGTCATAGTCCTTTATCAAATCAAGCCACCTCTATTGCCTGAGATTAAATTCCTTGTATGTGAACACGTATTCTAGGCTCTTATGATCAAAATAAATATCGACATGGACCCTATACAAATAATGTCACCATATCTTTAATGCAACCACCATAACCAACAATTCCAAATCACGAGTTAGATAATTCTTCTCATTAGCTTTCAACTGCCTAGAGGTATATGCAACCACCTTGCTATGCTGCATCAAGACACATCCCAATCCTACTCGGGATGCATCACAATAGACAGCAAAACCATCAGTGCATCAGGTAAAGACTGGAGCCGAAGTCAACTTATCCTGTAGCTTCTCGAAACTACTCTCACAAGCTTTAGATAATAAGAATTTTACCATCTCCTGATCCAACTTAATTAACAGGGAAGTGATAGAAGAGAAACTTTCCATAAAACATTCTATAGTAGCTGGCTAAACCCAAGAAGCTCTAAATATCTGATGGAGTGATGGGTCTAGGACACCTCTTAACCACCACAACCTGTTATGGATCCACCATGATCCCTTTAATAGAAACAACATGACCCAGATATGCAGACGCTGATCCTTCAACGTTTGCAACACCAGCGGAGGTGATCGACATGATCTGCCTCACTCTTTAAATATACCAAGATATCATCAATAAGGACAGTCATGAATAAATCAAAGAATTGATAAAATAACCCATTGGTCAAACTAAAGGACATCACCAAAAACTCAAAATAACCAGACAATGTTTGAAAGGCAGTCTTAGGGATATCTTCCTCCATAATCTTCAACAGATGGTACCCAAAAAGATGATTAATTTTAGAAAAAACCTTAGCAACATGAAGTTGATTAAATAGATCATCAATCTTTAAAACTGGATACTTATTCTTCATGGTTATTTTATTCAATTGGCAGTAATTAATACACATCTAAAGGGAATCATCCTACCTACGCACGAAGAGCATGAGAGCACCCCACAGAGACACAATAGGAAAGTTAAAAGCCTTATCAAGAAGATCTTTTAACTACTCCTTGAGTTCCTTCAACTCATCCGAAGCCATCTTATAAGGAGGAATAGAGATATGATGAGTGAACAGAAGAAGATTAATCTCAAAATCAATTTCCCTATCAGAAGGAATACCACGAAGATCATCAAGGAACAACTCAAAAAATTTATAGACCACAAGGAGTGTCTATAAGGAAGGACCTTTGGATTTAGAATCCTAATAGAGGCACCCTTTAGATACCAATTACTCGTCTCTAAGATACAAAATAAACCTTTTCTTAGGCAGCAGGGAACTGCTTTCTTATTCGCTTACTAGCTCATTTGGGAAATGGAAACTGGCCCTTTAGGTTCGATAATCAAGAGACACATAGCATTAATACAACTAATCTATCTCCAAAATCATATCAAAGAATAATATGTCCTTCTATTACATCCACCAAGGTCTCCTTACCGTGGACCGATATTATACAACCCTTATAGACTCTTCTAGCCATAAAGAAATCACCCACCAGGGTGGACATTGAAAAGTGGTTTGAAATACACTCAGGATTGAAACCAAAATAGATTACCACATAAGGGATCACATAAGAGAGAGTAGACTCAGGATCTCATAGATAATATACATCATAAAAAAAGAGTTTAAGTGTACCAGTAACAACATCTAGGGATGCCTCACAATCCTGGCGAGTGGAAAAAGCATACATACAGTTTTGGCTTATACCGAAGCCAGAAACATAGGTAGAAGCCTTTGATGCAAGAGCAGATGAAGCAGCAATAGGAATCTTATTTGCCCCAGAAGCAACCTTAGATAGGCAATCCCTCTGCAGATAACCCATCTGAGCACATTTAAGGCACTTATTTCTTCCTTCCTAGCAAAAACCATGATGTATTTGACCAGACAATCTATAAGGAGGATACGATGAAGATAATGAGCCCTACTAGCCTGCGACTAATCTCTTGGTTCTCTAAACCCACTATCATACTAAGAATGATGGTAACCTGATGGCTTCGAACAAGGAGCACTAGCCATAGAGTAGGAATCAAAATTGTCCTACTTCTTCTTAGACTACTACCCACCATCTCTACCATTCTGCTACTGACCTCCACCCTAATCCAACTAGCCAAACTTCTTATTTGGCCTCTCAATCATTTTAGCTTGCTTCTTCTTTTCATCCTCCACTTGTTGCATATACACCATAAATCTAGAGATGTCCATATCCTTGTTCAACAAGGCATCCTTTCTATCCAAGATCAACTAACAGGACAACCCCAAAGAAAACTTCCTTATCTTATCCCTTATGCTAGATACCAATTCAGGAGAATAACGTGATAGTTGATGAAACTTCAAGGCATACTTTTTTACTAAAATCCTTTCTTATTTCAAGTTCATAAACTCCCCGACCTTCGCTTCCCTCAACTCTTAAGGAAAAAACCGTAAAGGAAAGCACTTGAAAAATTATCCCATAAAGCATACTCAGCATTATCACTCCAAGACTAGTCCTACTCTTCATACCATTAGTGTGCTACATCCTTCAACTAATAAGCAGTAAACTCTATATCCTTTACGTTAGTCGCATGCATCACACAAAAGATCTTTTCCGTCACATTTGATGAAATTTTAAGGATCTTCTTCAACCTTAAAACTAGTGAAAACTGAAGGAAACAACCTCATAAATGGGCCAAACCTTGTGGCCTCAGATGATAGAGCAACAGAAACAATACTCTCAATCTGGGAGGCCACCAACTCGGTAAGAAAATGAATCGACTGGTGAAACTTAGCACTAGACACATCAGCTCAAGGTGCTTGAGGAGGAATAGAGGTATCAATAGAGCTCCCACAGGTCAACAAAAATAGTGACCCTCGACTTGTCAAGACCTATGGAGTTAGATAGGCGCCATCCATATTTTCCTTAGAACGAAAAAGAAAGTTACCGTGAGCATTAGATCTTTTGTGTTGCATAATCTGAAAAACAAATACATAAGAATTAGAAAAGATTCAAGACCTTAGACTCTATTGTTTGAAATAGAACAACAAGAAATGAAAGCATTCCAAAATTCCTCGTAGACTCTTCCTTATAAGTATGGCGTGCTACACACCCATAAATGAGACCCTACTTTACACGAATTTTTTGGATAACCAATGTCACCAAACATAGGCTCTAATACTATCTTTGCCACGACCCAAACTAGGGCCTAGCCATGATGGGTTTCTCAAGTCCCATGTGGACTAAAGATCACCCCTTAGACTAATCAAAGCCAAACACCATATCCCCTAAGGTTGGATGAATTCCAAACACATCACAAGATAGCTTGCAATATGCTTAAGAAAATTCGAAATAAGTCCATAACCAACAATCGGCGACTGGACAAAAAACCAACCTATACTGCACAGTATCTATAGTAATCCCAAGAAAGTCTTCTAAGTAAAGAAGCAAAACATAATACCAACAAATTATTAGGACATTCCCTCGACTATAGCGAAAAAAGTCTAAAATATTTGAGACATAAAAGAACAAAATATGAAATATAGAATTCCAATGTATGAAAGCTCACCACTGTGATGTCAACTCATGAAATAATCCCGAATCCTAATCATTGAAAAGAAGGAGTAAAACTATGACCAATTCCTACATCGCATGGGGATGCATCTCAAGACGGTTAGCAATTGAAGCACTAGCATGAAACCCAGGGATAAGGTTAACATAATAGCATGGTCAATAGATCAAAATCATTCAAAACTAATGCACAAAACAAATAATACATACATACATACATATATATATATCATATGCAAAGATAGGGAATAAGGCTTAACATGTGCTTTAAAAGTTTAGCCTGGACTGTGTAGCTGAACTATATTGTGTAGCTGAACTATTATAACATGTATCCATGGGCTATATAGGTCCTAACTCGCACGTACTAGTTAGGCCCAGTGCGTGTAGCCACACTAATCAAAGAATAATCACATATGTATACATAGGGGACACGAACTTACTAATCATATACTAAGGTGACTTAATCCCCCGATCATGTGATGATTTATGGGGCACTCAAACCTCCCTAATAATCTAAGAATAATGACAGGGACTTGAACCTCCCTGGTCAGTTTGACCCTCGTGTCTACAAATGTGATTTTCAATATTGGTCAGTCGAAACTCCACTTTCACGACTTAGTTGCACAACTCCCATTAAAGCCCAATTAAAATATTTATCACACTATTACATTACTTGGGAAAATTCACAACACCCTTGGTTTAATTTTACGAATTCCCACACTTCCTAGAATAAAAAACCAATTTCATATTTTGAGGTTGAGTTATAACCACTTCAAAAGTCACAAGTCTAGGAAAATGACAATTCCCTAGTTCATTCACGATACCCACACACCCACAAGTTTAAAACCATAATTAATACATACAAAATCATATGTAAACCATGGGAAAACATTGTTCAACAACAAGCATTCAATACCCCCCAAAACTTGTTTCATAAACATCTTTTGAACAATACTTTAAACCATATGCTTTCAACATATAAATAATGAGGGAAGTATAACATGACTTAATCACCAAGAAATTTGGAGAGAAATCGACCCATGAGCCCTTAGATGACCAACTTAATAAAACCCTAACTTGACCTACTTGATAGAATAAAGAGAGCCTTTTGGAGTGTAAAAGAAGTTAATTAGATTTGTTTTAAAGTACTAATAACACCCTAAAATGGTTATAATATGTGGGTTTTAATTTGGGTAAGAGGGAAAATGTACAGAATGCCCTTAAGCTAAAAGTTGAAAAAGTACCGCCATAGACTACAGGTCAACCAGTGACTCGTAGCCACTTCTTACGACTCATCACCATGAGTCGTAACCCAGAGATTCTCTAGGATTCCCACCCACTATTTACCCTATGACATAACTAGTACCACTCGTAATGATACCCCACAACTCATAGGGTCCAATCCTAGTCAACACAAAACCCAACTGGGTAAACACTGTACATCCTATAATTTGCACCCAACGACTCATAAAAAGTCCTTATGACTCATAGTGAGATAATTTTACTCAGAGCAGAACTAAACCACTTAATTTTTGAATTGGTTATGATTTCATCCTAGCAACTCATCATGAGTATTCATTATTCGTGTCTCTAAGTATTAGCCAAGATAGTAACACAAGCACCATTTACTAGACACCTTACGACAAGGGCCACCTGACTGTCAAGATATATTATGACTTGTTAGGTGAGTATTTGGCAGAGCAGAAAGCTCAGAACTCAACAAAAAAATTAGGACCAAAAACTCGTGGCGTTATAATGTATTTGGTGTGTTTGAGAAAAACTTAGCAACCAAACATGGTATTGGTTGAATTAAATTTTAATACAGGGACTATTTTAATTATTAGGCTTTTGGCCAACTTTCCCATATTAGCTCCAAAATAGCCTCTAGCCCCTTTGATTAGGTCGTGGTGTTATTCTAGCATATGAAAATGAATTTTTTAAAAATTATATATTTAAAATTTTAAATAAACCAATCACTTTATTTATTATGGTGTCAGATGAGATAACTATTTTGAATGCCAAAATCATTATTACTTATTACTATCAAATAGTTTTCCTTATTTTTTCATTTACCACTTTTTTATACAACTTTACTACGTTTTACATAGGAGACTATACGACCCCGAAAAATCCTAAGATCAACTTAGTCTTTTAAGCTTTCTTAGGGTTCCGGACTGAGAAAATTCTAGCTAAGTATTTAGTCTTAGTATTATTTCAGCCTTAATAAGTTGGCAACTCTATTTCATGCCTCTTATGACCTTAGAGTATCGATCATTAGATTGATTCATGATTAGGAATGTCAGTAGGTTTTCCCAAATGAGTTTCATATTTTTTAAACCTCATTTGAACCATGTTTGGTATTCCAAAACTGTGAATCGATGCAATTTCAGCGCGACGCATTGAACAATATATTTCCTTGTCTCTTAGTTACAATTTCCAGTGAACCGACGCAGACTTAATGCGGTGCGTTGGCAATTGCATCGATGCCAATGATGTGGCGTGTAATCCTGCTCGTCGACAGTCCAGCTTTTAGTTATTAAAAGTCGCATCCTTGGGGGTATTTGGGTCTTTTTCCCACCCTATTAAGTCCTAAAACATGAGATTCAACCTTGATTGTACAAAATATACTCACCAAGGTGATATAATTTCAAATCCAAGGCTCAAGGTTTTACCATTTTTCTTCAAGAATTTAGCAACCAAGGTATGTCAAGTATTCATCAAAGGGTTCCTTTCAACCTTGGAGTCCAAGAAACTTTTGTAAACATCAAGTAGCTTGATTTCATGCTTTCCATGATTTGGATTCAAGTGTATTTATTATTATAATGTTGATTGGACTTCTATTCTATGATTAAGGGAAAGATTTATGTAAAAACAACTATTATGTATGTAGTATCATGTGAATTCATGTTAATTCCTTGAAATTGTGATACTCATGTGTTGATTAGTACTATGTACATATATAATGCCTTCCAAGTATTTGATGAGTTGTTCATGATATTTAAATAATGAAATTATATCGTGGTAGCATGTATTCAAGTTCATGTCATGCAAATGTTTGCTAGAATGTCCTAATGAATGAATGATGATCAAGTAGTTAGTTATCATGTTTCTTGATTGTGCCATGTCTTAGAATTTATGTTATGGAGTCCTAGGGGTATTTTATAAATGACAATTTAGCTGATTACCTAGAGACAGGTTTAGTCTCAATATACTATCAGACATGCCACGATCAGTAGTACTTTTAGTCAGTTACAAAACTCAAGAAAAAACATAGTAGACTCAGTATCAGTCTAGTTCTGCTCAGTATTCAGTTCAAGCCTCTGTAAATTAGCAGTTAAAAGAATTTAGTAGGATTCCTTGGGTCAACATAACTCAGTGAACCCAGTTTAGTTAGATAGTAAATCAGTACTAGTTTAGTCAACCCTAGTATGAACTAGAAATCAGTTCAATGTCTTTTCAATTGAGAGTAGGATTCAGCACCGAGTTAACCTAGAGATGGGGGCATTCCTGCTAGCAGAGATTTTAACCCTTAGTAGAAATCCCTATGTACATAACTATGTAGCCAGCATAGGTTGAGATATCCTCCTACCAAATTAGGTCTGATACATCTCGTACAAGTTTTCCTGCCAGCGGAGGTTGATGAGAGAGCTTCCTATCAGAGAGGGTTAACTCATAGTTATCTTTACCCATGGCATGGCACTGACACCCTTCCAACTGGAGTAAAAAGTTGGTCCCCAATCTATTCAGAAAGAGGCATGTCGGTTAGATGATTAGCTCTTACCATCTCAATTTTAGATTCAGTCTTAGTACAGAACTCAGTTTAGTTATACAAATTCAGGACTTTTAGACTCAGTCACTCCATTTAGTACAGAGCTCAGTATAGTTCTACAGAATCAAGATTGTCAAATTCAGTCATTTAGTTATCAGTAATTTAGTATCAATATACTTAGATATTTGTTAATCAATATTTAGACTCAGTATCTATTTTTATCACGATCTCAGCTATAGTATACATATACAAGCATTTACTCCCATTCAGTTGTATTCATCATATTCATTCAGTATTGTTCATGTATATGAACCTATGCATTTCAGCCTACCTCACTTAGCATAATAGTATATTAAAATTACTGATGCATACTTTTCTTTTGTGCTATGATGTCTTATATCAAAGGTTCAGATGCATGAGCTCCTAATCAACCCTAGCTATTACAGATTTTCTGCAGTCAGAGTTAGTGGTGAGTCCTCATAGTTTGAGGACATGATTATTATTTTAGCATTTCACTTGTATTTCAGTAGTCGAAGTTAGTTGTATACTTGTCCCATCAACTCCAGATTTCATACAGTCTAGAGGCTTTTCAAACTAGAGTATTTTTAGATAGGTGTCTTAGTTTAGGAATCGTTATACCGTATTTAGTTTTATTTTAGTATTTAAACTTATGGTATGTTTTACACCTAATTTCCATATATTATAGTATTATTATTCAGTTGTTGTAGAAGGTACCAATCATGGGTTAACTTGTGGTCCTTTGGGATTATGAGCATTGTGTAGCGTTCGGGGCACAAACTCAGGATGTTACAAACTTGGTTTTAGAACATAAAGTTCAACAGAGTCCTAGGAAGTTAGAAAGCCTCATTTAGTAGTATATTGTGCATGGGTTTGTAGCGCGCCACACTTATGGACATAAGGATATTAGATATTTTAGGAACACTTTACCTTCTTTCAGTAATAATGTCGTGCGAGTGAGAATAAGCTCAAGTTAAACTCTCAGTGTAATTTATCTCTTCCTCATGCTTCTAGAACATGTCTTTCAGAGAAGCTAATGAAAGAAGTAACGAAAACCAGTCAGCCCTTCCACATGTTTAGGTAGATCCCCTGAATAAGCAAGTTTCTCATACTAAGTTTTGTGCTTCCTTCACTGCCTTAGCACATTCAATAGTTTCTCAGAATAATCAGCTAGGCCTTATCCTATCTAGGCTTGTGGTTCATGCTCCACAGAGTAAGGAGGAGAGGCGTAGGAAAAAGGGGAGAAAGAATAAGAGGGCCTAAACGTCTAGGCCAGTGAGTGGCCGAACCAATCCACTTTGTCTGAAATATGGAAGAAACCACCAGGGTATCTGAAGTGCTGGTAGTGATGTACATTTTGAGTATGGCAAGCCAAGTCACAGAGTCAGATATTGTCCCCAGTTAGGTTTGCCGGGTCAGTAAAATCGTTCCCAAGCTAAGTCTGGTTGCCTGAATCAGTTGGGTTCCACTTCCAGTTCCACCAATGGGCAACACCCAGACAAGATTTATGAGCATCAGTCCCAGCAAGATAAGCAAAGTTCTCTTAATGTGGTCACCGGTACTTTACGAGTTTATCATTTACATATTTATGCTTTGCTAGACTTAGGAGCTTTTTTTTCCTTTGTTACTCCATATATAGATAATGAATTTGGAGTCAGTCCCAAAATCCTAGCAAAGCCTTTCTCAGTCTCTACCCCACTGGATAAATCTATCATAGCCCAGTGGGTATACAAGAACAGTCCGGTTATGGTATCTCAGAAAGTCACTTCAGCAGAGTTAGTCAAATTAGAGATGACCGATCTTGATGAATTTCTTAGCATAGATTGGCTTCATTCCAGTTATACCTCAGGTGAGCGCAGAAATAGAATAGTCCAGTTTTTGATTTTAAATGAACCCATCCTTGGGTGGAGAAATAGTACTTCAGTGCTTAGGGGTTAGCTTATTTCTTACCTAAGGGAAATAAAAATGATATCTAAGGGATGTGTCTACCATCTCATTCGAGTATAGGACTCTAGTTCAAAAGCCCCTAACCTTGAATCAGTGTTAGTAGCATGTGAATTCCCATATATGTTTCTCGAAGATCTCCTCGAAGTTCCTTCTAAAAGGGAAATCAACTTCCGAATAGACCTTCTTCCAGATACTCAGCCCAAATCTATCCTGCCATACAGAATGGCACTTGTAAAATTCAGAGAATAAAAGGAATAGTTCAAGGATCTCCTTTATAAGGAATTCATTATACCCAGTGTGTCCCCATGGGGTGCTCAGTTTTATTCGTGCATAATAAAGACGGTTCTCTCTGAATGTGTATTGATTACTGTCAGCTAAATAAAGTCACAGTCAAGAAAAAGTATCCATATCCCTGAACGATGACTTATTTGGCCAACTTCAGGGTGCCAATTACTTTTCTAAGAAAGACCTCAAACAGTCTATCATCAGCTCAAAGTCAGAGAATGTGACATACCGAAGACAATTTTCAAAACTCGGTATGGTCGCTTCAAATTCATAGTTATGTCCTTAGGTCTTACCAATGTCCCAACAGTTTTCATAGACTATATGAACCATGTGTTCAAGAAGTACTTAGACATGTTTGTCATAGTCTTCGTAGATGACATCCTTGTCTATTTTTGTAGTGCACATGATAATGCAGATCATCTCAGAATCGTATTCTAGACTCTTGAAACCCATTAGTTATCATGATGTCTATTCATATCTTACATGTCAGCTCTATGATCATAGCTCATATTCATGCACATTAGAAATCATGAACGCTTACAGTTCCTATTATAAGGAGTTCAAGTTCACTAAGTGTTATGAATCATGTTTCGTGAATACAAAAACTCCATTCTCAAGTCATGCATCTCATGACTCATGTACTCATGCCATTCTTTACAGTATTTTTAGTTCCCATGACTCATGTTATACCCCTAATGATCAGCTAAATTTAAATTATTTCATGCATATCCTCAGTTTATATCTTTTGATAAATCCATGGTGTTGACATTCTATTCCCCAGACCTTAGTTCAGTGTCATGTTTGGTATAGTATCATACATCCCTCAGGTCCTAATATTTTAACCTTTCAGTAGATTCTTCTTTTAAAATGATGTAGTGATGAGCAGTTTCTTAGAAGGGAGAGAGTAAATATTTTATGTTAAGAAAAAATTATTGCATGCTAGTTTTACATGAGGTTGTAGTTATGAAGATAGAATTGAATGTCATGTTGATATGTAAGTGGCTAAATGCATTTCAAAGAGTGGAGTAGGCTTGAACATAGTGGGAGAATTCAGTCAAAATTAGACCTCAGTAAGTAGAGATATGAGAACCGAGTATTCAGTTGTAGTACAGTCTTAGTTGCAGTCTTAGTTACAGTCCTAATCCCAGTCCCAGTCCAGTAATCAGATCAGTAACCCAGTTTAGTTTTAGATTTTCTTGACCATAGCATACAGTTATACGTTATTCAGTTATCAGTATTTCAGTACTTCAGTTTACAGACTATTTTAGATTCATGTTTTACGCTTAGTCTTGGCTTCTCAAATAATACAGTTTTCACAAAATCATGCTCAGTTACCTCATGTTACCAATTCCTTCCTTACCTCGTATTCATGATACTCTACAGTTGTAGTCCAGTTATTCAGAAAAAGTACAATTCACTATTACACGATCAAGTATCCAGCTATCAGCCATTCAGATAATCAGATAAGTTAGTAAGTTTATACACTCGTGCTCAACACTCATGTCAATATTTTTAGTAATCTTAGGTGATGTGCTATACTAAGGTAGGGAGGATAGTTGAGAGAGTATTCAAGGGATAAGTTTAATCTTGAGAATTTTTAGTCGCAGTGCATAAGGCTTAGTCACTTCAGCTTAGATGATGTTTCGTAGACCCTGACTCATATTATAGAGTATTATCTAGGATGTGATTTTCTTATTCAGCTTTTTTATTTAGGAACTCCAAGACTCCTTGATCCATAAAGATACTAGAACTCTATAGAAAGAGTGTCAAAGAAAGGCTTCATTCGAATATAAGTTTTCATCATAAGTTAGTCCAGAAAACCAACAATTTAGTTTAGAAGTTAGGTAGACAATGTTTGTATAGTGGGGTTTCCCATCATTTTCCATCTAGTCGCACTATCAAAATTCTCATGAATGTAACTATTCCATGATTGAGCAACCATGCGGATGCGATTTCATCTCAGTTAAGGTGTCATGCCTCTGTTTTAGAACCCCGACTTGCATTCATGATTCGATTCGTAGGTTCCCTAAGCATCATTTAAAATTTTCCTCAGTATCTCATCTAAGTAAGCATTCTTTAGGGGACATAATGCCCTAAGGGAGAGATTCACTATAATCCCAGAGCTTTCATAACCTAAACCTTCCATCTTCTCTTTAAGTAACAAATTTAGTTTGGAGTAGTAGGCACTAATAGGTGGACCCTCAAGCTCCAATCTCATCCGTAAGCCAGGTATTCAGGGGGTCAGTTTCGTTCAGCCATGTATTCAGGGGGTCAGTTTCTTTCATGATAATCAGTTTCTATATTAAGTTTGAGGCTCATTTATGTTCTCATGTTCCCGTTTATACATATTCAGTAAATAATCTCGAGTGCCAGATTGAGGATTTTGTATTCTTGAAAATCTGTCCTATGAAATGAGTGAAGAGATTGGCAAGAAGGGGAATCTTCATCCCCGATATGTCGGTCCTTACCGAAATCTAAGTCATTTCAGAAAGGTAGCTTATAAGCTTGAGTTACCTTCAAATTTGGATTCAGTACATCAAGTTTTTCATGTCCCCTTGCTAAAGAAATGCATAGGTAACCCCGTAATTGTAGTCCCTATAGAGAGCATAGGCATTCAGAATAATCTCTCTCTTACAAAGAGGTCCCAGTCAAAATCCTTGACTATTAAATTTGCAAACAGAGGAACAAAGAAGTCCCTCTAGTCAAAGTTCTTTGGTGGAATCAGTTAGTTGAAGTAGTCACTTAGGAAGCAGAAGCAGACATGTGAACCAAGTATCCTCACCTCCTCTCCATAAACTCAGACTCAACCCAAGGTAACAAAATTCCTTTGAATTTAATCAGTCTCATATTGAAATATAGCTACCAAATTGGTATCAATTAACGTTACATAATTAGTCATGTATTCACGAATTAGTTCATTCATGTACATATGCATTAGACATATATGTCCATTATATAAGCTTAGCTTAACAGTAATCTCAGTCATGCATTCATGAATCATATTTATCTATGTACTCATGCATCAGTTATGCATGTTCATTATGATAATTATGTATATCAGTATTTGCAGACATGAAATCATGCTTCACTTTTGCATGTCTAGTGTCTAAGTCCAGTCTATCAGTATTCTCTTTTTAATCAGTCTCATTCGAGGATGAATGTTCCCAAGGGGGAGATATTGTAAGACCCTACAAAATCCTTAGCTCAATTCAGTCTTTTAAGCTTGCTAAAGGTCCCAGACATAGAAAATTCTAGCTAGGTATTCAGACTTAGTATTATTTTGTCCTTCGTAAGTTGGCAACTCTATTTCATGATTTTTATGATCTTAAAGTATCAATCTTTAGATTTAATTATGAGCAGGAATGTCAGTAGGTGTTCCTAGATGAGTTTCATCTTTTTCGAACCTCATTTGAACCACGTTTGGGAATTTAAAATAGTGAATCGATGCGATCTCGACGTGGCGTATCAGCTATTTCATCGATCCATATTTTTGCTTATCTCCTAGTGGCAATTTCCCATGAACCAACATGGACCTGACGCAGTCCATTGGCTATCACGTCGATGCCTATGATGTAGTGCGTCATCCTGTGCATCAATAGTCCACTGTTCAATAATTAATAACCACGTCCTTGGGGGTATTTGGTTTATTTACCCACCCCTATTCAGTGCTAAAACACAAGATTCAGCCTTCATTGAGCAAAACATACTCACTTTTTCTCAAATTACTCAAGAACAAGAACCTTAGGAGATTTAATTTGAAAGCCAAGGATCAAGGTTTCACCATTTTCTTTAAGAATTTAACAACAAAGGTATGTCAAGAGTTCATCCAAGAGTTCTTTCTACCCTTGGAGTTCAAAAAACTCTTTTAAACTTTAAGTAGCTTGATTTCATGCTTTCCATGCTTTGGATTCAAGTTTATTCATGATTATAATGTTAATTGGAATTCTACTCCCTGATTATGTTTAAGATTTATGTAAAAACAACTATTATGTATACAGTATAATGTGAATTTATGTTAATGCCTTGAAATTGTGATGTCATGTCTTGATTAGAAATATGTGCATATACAAAGCCTTCCAAGTGTTTGATGAGTTGTTCATGAGAGGTAAATAATAAAATTATATCATGTTAGCATGTGTTCAAGTTCATGTTATGCAAGTGTTTACTAGAATGTCCCAATGAATGAATGATGATCAAGTAGTTAGTTATCATGTTTCAAGATTGTTCCATTTCTTATAATTTATGCTATCGAGTCCTGGGAGTATTAATACCCAATAATTTAGCTGATTACCTAGAGCCATGGTCAGTCTTAAGATAGTATTAGTCATCTCACGATTAGTAGTACTCTTAGTCAGTTACAGTACTCAAGAAAAACTCAGTATAGTTAGTATCATTCCAGTCCCGTTCAGGATTCAGTTCAAGCCTCAGTAAACTCAGCCAGTTAAAAAAATTCAGTAGTATTCCATTAGTCAATGGAACTTAGTGAACCATGTTCACTTAGATAGTATAATCAGTAATAGTTTTGTCATGACTAGTATGAACTAGAAATCAATTCATTGTCTATTCAGTTGGGAAAAGGATTCAGCACCGAGTTAACCCAGTGATGGGGGCATTCCTATCAGCCGAGGGTTTGACCCTTAGTAGCAATCCCTGCATTACAAAACTACGTATCCAACATAGTTTAAGATATCCTCCTTCTAGATTAGGGTTGATACATCTCATACAAGTTTTCTTCCAGTGAGGGTTGACAAAAAAGCTTCCTGCCAGAGAGGATTAACTCATAGTTGTCTTTACCCATGGCACGGTACTAACACCCTTCCAACTGGGGTTGATAGGTTGGACCCTAATCTATTTTGAAAGGGGAATGTTGGTTAGATGAATACCTCCCATAGTTTCAGTTTAAGATTAAGTCTCCATACAGAACTCAGTTCAGTTTTATAGATTCTGGACTATCAGATACAGTAACTCCGTTCAGTATAGAACTCAGTATAGTTCTACAGAATCAAGACTATTAGATACAGTCATTCAATTATCAGTAATTTAGTATCAATATACTCAGATATAAGTTAATTAGTATTCTAACTTAGTATCCATTATTATCACGATCTCAGTTACATTATACGTATTCATGTATGTACTCCCATTCAGTTATATTGGTTTCATTCAGTCAGTATTGTTCATGCATATGAATCCATGCATTTCAACCTACTTTACTTAGCATAACTACATATTCAAAGTACTGACACATACTTTTTTCTTGATCTATGATGTCTTATATCATATGTTCAGATGCACGGGCTCCCGATCATCCCTAGCTGTTACAAATTTTCAGCAGTCAGAATTAGTGGTGAGTCCTCATAGTTCAAGGTTATGGTTATTATTTTAGTATTTCAGTCGTATTTCAGAAGCTAGAGTTAGTTGGGGACTTGTATTATCAACTCCACATTTCAAACAGTCTAGAGGCTTTTCAGACTAGAGTATTTTAGATAGGTGTTTTAGTTCTGGTATTGTTATACCGTATTTAGTTTTATTTCAGTATTGAACCTTATGGCATATTTTCTGAGTAATTTCTACATATTACAGTATTATTATTCAGTTGTTGCAGTAGGTACCAGTCATGGGTTAGCTTGCAGTCCTTCGAGATTATGAGCACCATGTAGCATCCGATGTACAGACTCGGGGCGTTATAGAGACTAAGGTAGATTTTCCAAATTGATTCTCTAATAAAATGTCCATAAAATTAACTATATAAATTTGATACAATGTAAAAAATACACTAACAACATTCATTCACATCATCTCATAGCTGAAAGTGAAGAAGAATAGAGAAGAGAAGACAAGGAGAGAATTCATTGATACAAAATGAGAACGAAAATAGTTACAACTTGTTGCTTTTAAGTGACCTAAGAACAATTTAAAGAATTTTACAATGTCTCTTGAATTATCTAGAAGATACCTAGTTATTACTCTCTTAGCTAGCAAGTTGATACAATCAACTAACTAACTGACTATACAAATAGGCAATGTAATAATAAAAAACTAATGAAGCAGTAAAAACCGTTAACTGCTTTCACTTGTTCTAACTTATTCTAATAATATCAACAATCCCCCTCAAGATAAAAAAATGTAAGATGTTGAGTACATCAAGCTTGCCAAGAAAATGAGAATGTTTCTCATGACTCAAGTTCTTGGTCAATATGTTGCCACATAATGTTGTGTAGGAACATACATAGTCTTGACCAACTCAGCCTTGACCTTATCCCTAATGAAGATACAATTAATTTCTATATGTTTAGTTCTTACATAGAATATAAGATTAGCTGCAAACTGAATAGTTGATTTGCTATCACTCAATACTATGATAGGTTTGTAAATAAAAACACCTAAATCTAAGTATAGACAATCCATCAAAGTCAATTCAGCCACTGCTAAAGCCATGCTTCTATATTCAGATTTATCTCAGCTTCTAGAAGTTGTATGTTGTTGTTTAGATTTCATGACACCAATGATCTACCAAATTATATCACATAACCAGTAACATACTTTTAAGTGCTAGGACATATTGCCCAGTTAGAATCACACCTACAAACTAGGTCTATAGTGCCTTAAGATTACACCCAAATGCCTTGTCCTACTGACCCTTTGAAGTATCTAGCAGCTCCATGTGCAACCTCCAAATGAGTATTTTAGGCATATGCATAAAATGGCCTAAAGTCTAAACTGTATAGCTAAATATCAAGTCATATAGTTATGGCATATATGAGTTTTCCAACCAATCTTTGACAAAGAGATACATCCTTCATAAACACATCATTTGTTACTCCTGTAGCTTTATCCAACTCTACAAAAGTTAGTTTAACATTGGACTCCAATGGTGTGGGTGTTGATTTTGCACCAGCAAGACCTGTCTCTGGGATCAGCTCAAGAAAGTACTTTCTCTGATTGAAAATAATCCCCTACTTTATTCTTAATATTTCAATACCTAGGAAGTATTTAAGCTCAGCCAAGTCTTTGAACTTAAACTATTGGTGTCATATTTCCTTAGCTTCTATGAGATAGACTCATTATCTCTTGTAATGAGCAAATCATAGACATATCCAAGATAATTACCATTCCTCTTGTTTACTTTAAGGTGAATAAAGAATAGTCATTTTTACTCTAAGTAAAACCAACTTTGAATAGAGATTAAGTGGGCTTATTATTCTATTTTCTTGATGCTTGTTTAAGCCTATATAATGACATTAATAACCTAAAGACCTTATGTTTTCCCTTTTGCTAAAAAACATCAGGTAGTTGCATGTATACCTATTCATCTATATCACCCTACAAGAATGAATTATGCACATCCATCTAGTACAAACACCATCTTTTTGAAATCTCTAGAGTAGTGACACACCTAACAGTTACCATCTTGGCAACAGGTGAAAATGTATCATGGTAGTCTAACCCTTCTGATTGACTATAACTCTTGGATACTAGTCTTTCTTTGAACCTTACGACATCTCCATTAACTTTGTACTTGATTTTTTATACCTATTTTTAACCTATGACATTATTTTTTAGTGGTAAGTCCACCACCTCCCAGGTATTATTGTCCTTAAGATCTTGAACATCCAACTTTATGGCTTGAATCTATCTCTTATTTGCAGTAGCATCACTGAAGCTTTGTGATTCAACTATAGAAGAAAAGTTATTTACATAACATTGACATGTGAGTGAAGTATTATCATAATATAGATAATTAATAGTAGGATATATGGTGCCTTTCTCTCTTCCTGTTGAAGTATATTCTTTCAACCAAATAGGTTCCTTAGTTATAGTTGGTGTTCTTTTAGGTAGAGGTTGTACATTACCAACTTCTGTGATGACTAGTATAGAAGTTTCTAGTTGTACATGTTATGATACATCAACTAAATAATTAGGTTCTGAACTATCTTGAGGAAACCCCTCATTATTTAGAGAATTATTAAATACATGATCTTCAGGTATATCTAAATTAGTCTCACTATTTTCATATTTGTATTGTAGCAAGAAATTTGATGCTTTACCCTCATTTTGATTGTTGGGAAATGAGAATACATGCTTATGAAAAACAATATCTCTGTTGATAAACAACTTATTAGGGTTTAAATCCACTAACAAATAACCCTTCTGTAAGGTGGAATATCCCATCAACACTGCAGGTTTAGCTCTTTCAAAAAATTTGTCACCTTTTAGTAATACTAAAGCATAACAAAATCAACTAATTACCCTCAAATGCACCAAAGTAGGGACTTTAGAGAATAACATGTCATAAGGACTTCTATTTCCAATAGGGACTGATGTTAATCTGTTCATCAAATATACTTCAGTTTTAATATGTAATCTCCAAAAACCTGATAGGCATATGAAATTAAAATCTAATAGCTCTAGAAATGATCAAAATTTGTTTATGTTTCCTCTCCACCACACTATTTTTTTTGGTGTGCGAAGACAACTACTTTGATGCAGAATGCCTAAAGAGTTGAACAAGTCTGACCATTTTTAGTTAAAGAACTTTGCCTCATTATTTGATCTAATTGTTTATATAGTAGCTCCAAATTAAGTCTTGATCATTATCATAATGCCCTTAAGATCAATGATAGTTTCAGATTTCAACTATAATAAGTGGATCCAAAAGTATATCTACTGCAATTATCCACAACAGTTAGGAAGAAAAATTTCTTATCAAAAGTTTGACTTTTATAAGGTCCTAAAGATACGTATGTACAACATCAAAGAATTCAAAAAACCTAGTATCACTAGTGGGAAATTGTCAACCTGGGTTATTTGGCTAATGGACATATATGATATTTATTCAACCACTCAACATTCTTTTAATGATTTGAAAAATCTAAATTAAAGTAGTAAGTGGGGGGTGAATTACTCTTTTTTGACCACAATGTTATCTTTCTTAAAGGACAATCAACTATTGATTGCAGTAATAAAAACTTCAAAAATTAAAATAATGATAGTAAATAAAAATGAATTCCACTAATAGGTTTTACTCTGGTCCCCTTGGGTATCAAGGGATTCTACTAACACTTTGTGATTAAAATCAAAGTATAAGATCGAGTCAAGTTTTTTAGCTTTGATTCACACTCTCTTATTTTCTTCCACACTTTGATACAAAGTCTCACAAACTATGTATTTCTCTCCTCTCTTTGTAAGTGCACAGTAAATGTTTAAGAGAATACAATACTTGCGTAAAGTAGAGCAAAGAACTAGAGGAGGTTGAGACTAGTGTATATCTCTTCCTTTTGACTTCCAATGCTTATATAGTGATTTAACTACTGCTATCCATTGGAATCTAGATATAGAAGACAACCCAAAGAATTTTTCTTTTTAGGAAAATGAATAAGGAATATTAAATATGTAAGAATAAGTAAAGACTAAAAGGAGAAACTTAACCAAGTAAAATCTATACAAAGGAGAGAGAGGCACGTGAATTCAATGATTTAAGCATCCCATCAAATGGAACAATTTCCTCATTCTTTCATGGAATATTTTCTGTGTAGTTTTTCATTCATTTTGAGAAGTTACTGAGGATTACATATGATCCTAAATCCCTCTTGATATATTTCATGCATCCCATGATTTATTCACTGCAGCAATCTTCCTTTCCTTCTTGTGAGATGTTTCTCCCTTTTTGAGTGTTTGAAGAGGGATCCTTTTAACTATTTTTTTTGCTACATTATTGCAATCAACCTCAAGAATCATTTGTCAAAACTTAACATTTTCAATCTCCCACTTTTTGATGGATGATAAAAATTAGATTACTTCACTATATGAGTTCTCCCCTTGAATGAATGACTTCTGGCTTTTCCTGCATGGTTAGATTAAATAAACTATTCTCCTCATTTGATATCAATAAAAATGGAACAAAGGCAACACAAAATACCAATAAGAGAAAGGAATAAAATTATGCAAGTGCAAGAAAAGTAACTTAAGTACAATAGTTGGTTCAAAAAGATTTTCAATTACGTCAAGAAATTTTCTAAGAGAACAATATTTATTCCAACAATAGCTATCAAAAATTTCAGCGAATTACAAATCAGTTCTCATAAAACATAATTCAATATCTCATTTTGAAACATAAACTCTAATAAAATAATTGTTAAAGTTTTGATCAAGAGTGATGCACATGATTTTTAGATAAGCAAATTGCACTAGAGTTATCACAAAATATTTTGATAAGTTTTGGTCAAGAGTGATGCACATGAAACATATTTTGCTTCTTTCTATTCCATGAGACAAGGGTGTCCCATGAATTGGCAAATATCACTAGTACTTTTTCTATCAGCTTTATCACCTGCATAATTTGCATCTGAAAAACTCTTTAGGATAATGTTAGTAGACTTAGGATACCATAAACAATAGAGTTTTTGCCAATAATATATCTGATAATACATTTTACAACAGTCAGATGAGCTTCTTTTGGAGATGCCTGAAACCTGGCATATTTACATTGAAAAAGAATGTCAGGTCAACTGGATGGAAGATACAAGAGTGAACCAATGATGCCATGATAGTTAGTATCGTCAATATTTTTTTCCATCTTCACATGACTCTAGAACATATGTAAAATTCATATGAGTTTAAGATGGTTTGGTAATTTCATCTAAAATTTTTGATTGAGATCTTTGGTGTACTTACCTTGGGAGATGAATGTGCCCTCATTAGACTAGTGGCTTTGTAATCATGGAAATAACACTAATTCTCATATCATCCTCATTTCAAATTCACTTTGCATTAACATTGAAAATTTCCTGCACAAAATAGAATTATCACTTCAAAATATAATTTCATCAACATAAATTTGAACGATCAAATTTCTATAGGAGCTTCATTTGATAAACAAAATAGTTGCAATCTTTTATCTTGTGAAATTATGTTAAACTGAAAAACTGCTCAATCTATCATACCAAGCAAGAGGAGCTTATTTTAGGCCATAGAGTGCCTTTGAGAGTTTAAAATATGATAAGGAAAGTTTGGATTTTTAAAACCTAGAGGTTGTTTCACAAAAACATGTTCATCAATAAAAACATTTAAGAAAGAACTTTTCACATCCATTTTAAATAATTTGAACCTTTTATAAGAGGCATAAGTAAGTAAATTCATTAGTTTTCAATTGTGAACCCTTTATTTTTAAACCTTGCCTCCAATATAGAATCACACAACTGACTGATGCTTAACAGGATGTACTTTAAGTTTTTGACCAAATATACATTAGTATTATCACATGATTTATTAAAATAGATAGTACTAATAACTATTACTTTGCCATTGGAGTTATCTCCATAGCTAATGTCACCTCCATCAAAATCAGTTGTTGCCTGAAACAAATTTTTGCTCCTAGTTATATGATTTGAATTTCTACTATCCAGATAGTATTTCCTTTATATTTTGAGTGGATTTTCTACAAAATAAATATATTACTTACTTTGCAGTACCCAGTATTCTTAATCTCTTAGGATTAGTCATTTGATTTGTCGATTTAATGTTAGGTCACCAAATCCATCTACCAAGATTTGTAGAACAAAATCTGCAGTTTTAATCTTTATCACCAGGCTTCCAACAGAGATAACAAGAAGTATAGTATTGATCAATGGTTTTATAGTAAGTATTATAACAATGATTGTATGTCCTAGTCGACTGGCTTGACTTAGTTGACCTTTGATATTTATCATAGCTATACTACCTTTTATGATAGGTATTAACAATGATTGCTACTTTTGGTTGACTTACATGAATTAGTTAATCGTTGATATCCATTACAACTAAAATATCTATTATTATCGTCACTACTCTAGATTATAAGTTGATTTAGTTGTGTTAGTCAACTGATTTGACCTAACAATACTATGACTGGGAGATTTTTAAATACTTCAAATATTGGTTATCAAATCATCAATTTCTTCTTGTAATTAATCAGTCTCAATTTCACGAAGTTCAAGTCTAAGCTCCCAATCTTTTTTTCTCTTAATAAAGGTTTTTTTCTTCATGGGTTTTATTTTAATCAGCTATGGCATGGTCCGACAAATTTTAAAGTTTTTAGCATTCATTATAGGAGTTAGCTCCTACCTTGTTGGATTCTCTGATTATCATGAAACAAAAGTCTCTAATGTTATAATTTTCATGTTTTAATTATTCCTCATCACCCTAAAAGTTGAATGCCTTTTGATTTCCTTTGAATAGCATCTAGAAAATCATAATCAATATGACTATATCTACCATAATATAGCACTTACCTTCATTTGTAATCTGATCAGTATGTTATATTCATTGTGAGTAATTTGATTTTCCCATACTTTGATTTGTGGATCTTTTGTAATTTTCAACAATTATAATGAGAGTAAGCTCATCTGTATCCAGGGTATCATCTTCTTCTTAATTTTTAGCTTTGAAGGCCACAATTTTTATTTCCTATTGTTGTTTGTCCTTCTTATTCAAGTGGGACTTTTCAAAGGAAATAAGTTTTCCTCTGACATCATCATAGTCATATTATTCAAGTTCATACATTAAAGATCAACAACCTTAGAAATCCACTGAAGAGGAAAAAATCTAACAATCTTTATATTTTGATCTACAACATGATAGGTTTTCCCTACAGCTTTAAGTTCCCCATAAATTTTACCAAACCTAGCAAAGTTTTGTTTAATAGATTCACCATTTTTCATCTTGAAAAGTTCATAGTCATAGACTAATAAACTTACAAGATTTTGTTTGACCTTCTCAGTTCCTTCATATATCACTTTAAATTTTTTCCATATTTCTTTAGAAGTTTTACAATAGGAGATCTTCTCATATTATTAATGTCACAACCCAAGAATAACCCCTACTCGTAAGACGATGCTTGGAACCACAGGTGATCTCAAGAAAACACATGAACTGATATACTGTTGATCAACTAATTTTATATGTAAAACAAAACATAATTTACTGAGCGGAAGCATACTCATAAAAAGTCTGAATAAAGTTAATGCTGATACAGTTTACATCATAATAAAACTAAAGAAAGAAACTCAAATTACATGAATGACTCTGACTGACATCAATGAAGGCTCTACTATACTGAATATAATGAGATGGGACATGCCTCAAACTATCACTAATCAATACATATGGTAAATAAAAAAATATAGCACATTATCTACAACTGTCTGGAGTTCTCAAAATAGGAGAACTTATCACCTACCGTCTAAAAATAGCAAACTGTTCGACCCTATTATAAGAGCTATATATGGTACCTATATTATAAAGGATGTAGCTACAAATGCATATATGTGGTCAGTATATTGGAATGTACTGAGTATATGGAGATATGCACTAAATCATGAAAATATTTCAAACATGCTGTAAAACTAAGAATATAAGTTATTTGCTGATATATACATTTGAAATATGACTACATGTGAAAACTGTAAATCATACAGAATTTATAATCTTGAGCATGAAACAACTTTGTAAGCTAGGAGGCGGTAGAAACATAAAGGTTGTAAGCCATTCTTTTCTGGGGTGGAATATGTTGTAGAAGTTGTATTGAGGATGACGTATCAATACTAGGTCTGAAACTATGTCATTGAAACTGACTTTACTCAAGGTTCTAAATATACAAATATACTGAACATGAATGAAGAACTATAAAAAAAAAAATACAACATGTACAATGCAAATCTGATTAAATGAATGATTGATGTCTGAGATCGAAAAATTAAAATATAAGAACAGGGATAACTAACATCGATATGTTGAGTAGTGGACATATTTATTTGGATCATGTAAAAATTAAACTGTATTTAGTATGAATAACTAGACTGGAACTGTGGGGTACTGTGCATATGAGATAAGGACTAACTAAACAACATGAGATAACTTAGCATGAATGCATAAAAGTTGTAATATTTGTGAATGCAAGACCTAGCATATACATCTTTCTGAAATATCTATATAATGAGAAATGGAAATTTGATAACTGAATAACTGTGATTATGTATGTTAGGTCAAGAAAACTTGAACTGAAACTACACTGAATATTGTGCTGTGACTGTGGGAGCTATAATGTAACTGACATAAACCATGTAAGCTATCATGGAGTCAAACCTTTAACCCAAGTTAAGGAGGATTGTTGTATCCTTGCCATCGTAATAGAACCTAAACTGCAGTGATCACTAAACTGATGCCTTGAAGGACCAGGGTGCCAAGCCTAAACTAAAGGGTGAACCCTGAGAGGAAGCTAAGCCTAACTTGATGGGTGACTCCTCATATCTTACGCTAGATACATAGTTCTAGAATGTAGGGACTGTTATGAACAACTCCACCTAACTCACAGGGAAACTGACATCCCTGCATTCGCTTGGTACTAAATCCTACTTCCAACTAAAAGACACTGAAATACTAACCGATGTATGTGCTGATAATTGATAACCGATAAGATCAAGCCATGTTATTCTAAAAATAATAGTACATACCAATTCTAAGGTAATTCTTAACATATAAATTGGTACTGTATGACATGATCATGGTATTCTAAATATGATATTAAAATAATTGTCTGACTAACTCATTACTTGAAAATAAAAAGCATGTAAAAACACATAGGTATCTGTAATGCCCTAATTTGCTGAACTAGAAAGCTACACGGGGCTCATGACCCTGAAGGACCACAAGCTAACCCATGATTGATATCTGTACCTATATACCACATAAAATACTGAGTCATGCAAAAACATTTACTGAAAGGCCATAAGGTTCAATACTAAACACAACATGGAAGAGATAACGTATGTGGGGTAATACAATACCCAAAACAAAATTGTAAACACTAAAGTTTGAAACATAATAGTCTGCATTTAGTTTGAAAGCCTCTATGTCTGAATAATCTGAATAAGGAGTTGATGAGAAATGTCCCCAACTAACTCCAACTAATAACTAATCAATGAAATAATGGATAAATAATCATGTCCTAAAAGGATGAGGACTTACATCTATTCTAACTGCTGAGACTAGAATCTACTGCTGATCTGGAACTCGTGTCTCTAAACCTATGGTGTAACAAAAAAAAGAAAGCACCATAGTGCAAATATATTAGTACAATTGAATGTGCTGAGTATATATGTGAGGTTGGATAATGCAATGGTTAACATGCTTGAATAATGCTAGATGACTGTCTAACATGAATGCGAGAATGCATACAAAAATACGTAACTAAAACTGACAGTGTGATATCGTGATTACTGAATCTAAATACTGATGACATGACATACTAAAAACTGATATATCTGATAGCATAAATAGTTTTATCTGAATGTAACTGATAACATGGGTGACTGTATCTTATAGTCCTAAAGCTGATGTGACTAGCTGAGTCCCGTACTGTATCTGAGTTGATTGTATCTGACAGTCCTAAAATTTGAAAAACTATCTAAGTTCTATTACTGAGACTGATTGACTATGTTTGGCAGTCCTAATTCTGCAACATAAAATTGTGGGAGGTAGTATTTAATCGACATACCACTGATATGCCATTATGGCTGAGTTGGGGTCCAATCTGTAACTCCAATTGGAAGGGTGTCAATACCATGCCACTAGTAAGGACAAGATGTGGGCGAACCTTATCTGATAGTGTTCCCAAAAGAGAATGGAATGGACCTTATATGATAGTGCTTATCCACCTCATCAACTCTCCTAAGACAGTGTTGATGTCTCAACCTATGCTGGTTACATAGTTCTGGAATACAAGGATTACTTTGAAGGATCACACCCTCATCTGATAGTGTGTGTCCCCAACATTGGGTTTACTCAGTGCTAATTCCTACTTCAATCTGAATGGACACTGAAAATGATTTACTGAACTGAACATGAGTTGAGTTACTAAGTCTCGTTGACTGACGAAATACTACTGATATCTAACAACTAACTGAGTCATGAGAATAGGGAGATTTTTTTTAAGTCATAAGACTATCTAAATTCTAAGGATTCATAGCTTGACTAAGAGTATCGAGAAAATATGACATGGCTCTAGGTACACAGCTAATATTTCGGGTACAAGTACCCCCAGCACTTGATGGAAGGAAACTAATAAAGCATGACTTACTTGAATACATAATAATCATTATAATAAATTTACTGAAGCATTTCATCAAACATGTGATAGGCATAAGCTTGTATGTACATGGGGATTTCATGATATCATGCTAATTAGACACTTTCCCTTCATCTAGGTATTCAACCAAACAAATGGTAGGCATAGAATGTGTAAACAACATCATATAACAATTAACTATCGTGATTCAATTCCAATTTAATCATTCAAGTGTTTAGTACTATCGTTTCATTAATCTATATCGATACAAATCAACCCATATGGAATTTAATTCTCATTCATGTAATACAATTCAATTACTCATTATCAACATGAACAAAAGTAGCCCAATCATGAAATTCATAATAAAATCCATAGCATGACTTTAGAAAAGGGATTCTTGGGCTTAATGGATTAAAGGAGTCCATGAATGAACACTATGCATACCTTAATTCGTCATTTTGTGAAGATTGATTTTGAAACCTTCTTTAAATTGGATCTTCTATGAAAAATCTAGCTAGTTCTTGAGAGAAACTTAAGAGAAGAGAGTGTATTTTAGGTGAAAAATGGAAGAATCATCTGTTAAAGGGCTTAAATAGGAGTGGAAAAATGACCCTTTTAACCCTGGACGCGTCTTGTAATTTCAGTAAAAATTTCCCAAACTGGCCCCCTGGTGCGATGTGGCGCTATCGCGCCATGTCACTAGAATTTGACAATTGGGAAATTGAGGGATGGCGCAATGTGGAGCCATCACGTTGCCCCTTCCTTCGTGACCTAGAACTTTGGCGCGACGTGGGGGAATCATGCTGAGACACTGGAAAAAGGACAATTCTAAATTTGAGTGCTGGCGTGATGCACCATAATTGTGGACACCTACTAAAATTTTCCAAATCCCATTTCCTCTTGTGGCGCGGTGCACCACTGACTTATATGACCCTTTTTTACGACGGAAACTTAAAATAGTCTTAACTTCTTACCCGGTTATCGGAATTAAGCTAATCATATATCGATGGAAAACATATTGAATTTTCCATTTGAAAAAAGTGAAAATCTTGAAAATTCCTCATGGAATAATTATCCTTCACTTTATAAGCTAATACTAAGCATTCTTGGGATAAAATTACCTATAAGTTTTTGGGGTATTACAGTATCGGGTGTTCATAACCCATCAGCATGAAATAATCTTAAAACATGACATTTAAATTCAAAATATAATATTGAATCATGGTTCAACTCAAGACATGGGCATTTCATCAAACATAGGGAAAACATGGATTTAAAAAATGGGAATGTTTCTAAAATCATGAGTTAGGATCTATCATGGAATTCACTTGAATAAAGCATTGAAAACTTAAATTCATAGAATAAGAAATTCAAAATCTTGCATGGGTTCATACATGGGCTAAATTGAATTAAAATGACCATGAAAACATGAAATTCAGTCTTTCTAGAACATATAAAATATCATAATGATAGAAAATTCAATCTTTAATTGAAAGAAAAGGATTTTTGGGCTCCATGGGGTAAAGGGACCCATGAATGAATATCCCACAGACCTGAGTTTTTTGCTTTTCTTGATTTCTTAAAGTAAGCTTAAAATAGGAATTTGAATTCATGAGTTCTTGAAGAAGATATCTTGAATTTCTTATTCTTGAGAAGGGAGGCTTGAATATTTTTGTGTGAGGAACCCTAATATTTATGTTCTTGATATTCATGAATTTGAATCTTTAAACTTGGGAGATGATCTTAAGAAACAACCCTGATATTGTTCTTCAGAGTATAATCCGAAGTTTATGTTGTTTAATCAATGGAAATAGAGGCAAATTAATGCCCCTTGGGGTTTAAATGTCATGGCTTGGGAGTTGTAAGAGGGTAAAAGACTAAAAATCCCTTACACTAATATTTACATACAATTCTCAAAAGTCGTTACCGGCTACCATACGACTCGTACGGTTTGGGTATGAGTTATACTTTGCAACTCATATGCTGGACAATGTACGATACAACTTGACAGTGCTTCAATATTTTTCCCATAACTTTTTACCCCGATATCAAATTAAGGAAAAATTGGTATCTTGGAAAGATAATTCAATTATATATATGTTGTTGCATCTTGACCTAAAAATTTTGAATAAAACAAAAGTTATGATCGTTTGAAGATGACTATAGTTATGTACATCCAAAGAATTTAATCGCTAAGAGAGGTTTTGACTTGTTCATGAGCTAGGAACTATTTGAGGACTTAATATATCTCCAAGTAAGTTATAAAGCTATAAAAACATGAGGCTTGATTCTTATATTTTCTATTGGTCAGTGTACGCGTCAGATCTTACTACTTATAACATGTATATATGACTTGTACTCTTTAGTCGTAAGATGGATAGAACTTAGGGAACCTATACTTCGGATAATATGACACATCTTTATACTACTTGTATCTTACTTGATGACTTCTAGGGTCAAATCATAACTTGAACATAACTCATATCATGCCACACTAACATGGGTAAGACTTGCTACATATGACTCAAAAGATTCTTTATGATTTGAGGGATGAGTAATAAGTTGTCCAAAGACTAGGAAAAATATGGCCTTGAGAATATTCATCCTCAAATGAGACTGGTTAGACTAAGAATACTGAGGAAACTTAGATCATATATTGAACATACATGAAATGGGGTCATGATTAAATCACTAAGTCTAAAATATAATACATAAATTGAACTCACTTCATGAATACATACGATGTCATGAGAATAATTATAAGGCTAAAATAGAAATCAGAGAGTTAGCTTATTAGTAATCATTACCTCTAGCTGGACCTGATTTCATAAACAAAAGATGAGAGGTTAGAACATGAAAACTCAGGGCATTACAATATCTCCCCCTTGGGTTCATTTATCCCCCGAATGATACTGACTTGGCTGAAATACTAAGGAAACACTGAGATGATACATGGGACACTTACAAACTAAATCATGACTGAATATCTAGAATCTGAAACTGATGGATGATGCATAAACTGAGATGAATTCACAAATTACCTGGATGCAAACAAATCACCTATTGGGATAGCCATATTCTTGAGAATCTATATCGTATGACTAAATAGAAAGATGAAAAACCACAGGAACATGTCTTTCTGACTGCAAGACTAGATAGATGGCTATACAGACTAAATTATACCAAAAGTTTATGCTCAGCTGGAGTATTTCTTCAACACTCTTTCAAAGAAGTTCTAATAACCTTAGGGAGCAAAGAATCGTGGGCATAATCTGAGTAAGATATTTGATTAGGGAATCACAACATGGCTATAATTCTATGACATAGAACATAGGCCTACTAAACATAAGGTAGAATAGAATTACTAGGCCTTAGGCAATAAAACAACCCAATTCAAATTTATCCTCGCTCCTTAAATTTAAATACTTGCATGGATACACAGAACTACTCTATCCAAGGTCTAAGTTGAGCTACATACATACACCATGTTCAAGCCTAACTCAAAATTACAAGGTACTAAACATAACACCATAACACTAGTTTGTATCATAAAAATAAGAAACTCTTACTCTCTCCCATCAAAACAATTTTTCTTCATCACTATCTTGATTGTATGATGCCGTAAAGTTTCCTCGTCATCAAAGCCTTCAAAGCAAGATAAAACAAGCTTAACACTTCAAATTTTAGCGAAGTGTTCCAACACTTAGTTCATTTTTGATCCATCAAAATTCGTTGAATTATTTCATGACCTTCTCGACCTCCGTTTCTTGATTTTGTTGTTTCGTTGCAATGGGGCAAGGTTGTAAGGTATCTCAGGTAAGTTTCAAAATTTTAGGAATACATTTATGGAATGTTTGGGGCCCCAAACCAGTAACTAAAGGTTATTAAGGGCATCACCTAGCTTAGATAAGGCTCTTGACAAGGCACCGCCCACCATAGCAAAGGCTCTGGGAAAGGCGCCACCTAGGCCATAGCCTTTGTGCTCAGTTTTCAGCTTATTTTCTCCGTCTCATTAAGGGTAAAGTTTGTATTTTCCCACTCATTTATCATCCTTAACACGAGATTACACCCTAAAAATATCATATTGTTTAAACTTTCATCAAAACCACCAAGAACATAGCTTAGAGCTTCTACACAAACTTTAAGAGAATTCAAAAGTTAACCGTCAGTTTTCAATAATTTTTTGAGAATTGAAATCCCCATTCCGAGGGCTACAAGAAGCACCCATTAATTTCAAGAATAGAAACCCAAAGTCAAGAACTAACTCAAAGTTTTAATTTCAAGGTATGTGGGGTTTGAAAACGAACACTCTTTCGTTCTTGTGCCCAAAAGTTTTAGATTTTCTTAAAGAATTTCGTATTTCCAAGATGAATTCATATTATTTTGTTATATTTTAAGTTTATGAGATTCTGGAATTGTTCAACTCTTCAACTGCATGATTATTTTGTTCAATTATTATCTAAATTGAGAGTTCATGATTTAAATTGCACATTCCTATATTGATATCATGTTTCCAAGAATTTCCAAGAGTTGTTGTCATGAGTTGAACTTTATTGTGAATTGTGAGTCTTTGAGGATGAATTATCGATACTTCAAGAAGTGTAATTATATTTCAATGTTGTTGAGATTTTAAAACTTTGATGAAAATTCTATCAAGATTTCAATAAAAGAATTGAGTTTTGATCTTAAGCTAAGAAAAAAATCCACATTATTTGTTTGATTTGAGATAAAGGGGAAGCACATTGGCTCCCATTACATATTGTTGAATTGTTTAAGGTGGATTTTCTTAAAGTTCTTAGTTAAGTAAGGGAGTAGTATTTAGCACCGAATTGGGCTTGATTTTGAGGTCTCATGCCCCAGAACTACATGCCCCCATAGGTTACTGATATACCCCAAGTCGGTTAAGCTTGTGATCACTAAACTTTAAAGATTCTACTCCTATGGAACGGACAAAACAACACTCCCCAATGTGGGAAAGATGTTGGACTGCTTGTAGCTAACATGGTTTATATCGGTTAGAAGAAACTCCCAAAGTTATATAATCTTGAGTCCCAAATGTTGCAAAGTCTCTTAAGTTTTCTAGAGTATCAAGTTTTAAAGTTCCTAAAGCTAAATGTGTAAGTTGGAAGGTATATTGATTTTGAAGGCTATGACCTTATGATTCCTAAAGTTTTCAAGTGTCATGATTAATTAAGTTCCTAAGAAATTTCTTGCTATCATGAGATTATAGCTTATGTTCTGAAAGTTGATAATTTTAAGATTTAATCTAACTTATAAGTTGAGAATAAAGAAATAATACTTATCCAGAATAAAGTGAAATGACTCACGTGATTTCTATTATCTATTTCCTAACCACAACTTATGAGAATTTTATTCAAGCTATGTGAGTTATCTATTATAGCATGCATGTTATCTATTAAAACTTGTGATACTGATTATTTATTTGCATACACCCCCACATGCTCAGTACATTCCCAAATTACTGATTCACATATACTTTTGTGTGCTACATTATCTCATAATGTAGGTTTAGGTGCTCCGTCCCAACCTCATCAGTAATCCTCGAGTTCCTTTATCTACGTCTCTACAGTGGTGAGTTCTCATGGTTCGACGACCGGTTATCTTCAGATATTCAATTTATCTAGTAGTTGTTCATCCATTTTTAGTTAAGTATGAGTTAGTTCGGGACCTGTCCCAATGGCTATCTAGTTCTTGATTAGTAAAGGCTTTGTCAGACTTGTTGTCAGATTGTTAGTATGTCGAGATTTCTAATATTATGGTTGTTCGGATAAAGTATTTTCGCAGTATTTCTTATGATTTGATATAATTGTTCCTGTGTTTTGTCTATTTCATTTCTAAGAAAGCTATTATGTGAAGTAGTAGGCTAAAATGGTTTGCTTGGCGCTATTTGTTACCTTAAGCACCATGTGATGCTGCGGGACCCATTTTCGAGGCATTACAAACTTTGTATCAGAGACTAAGGTTTAAGGAGTCCTAGGGAGTATGATAAATCATATTTAGTAGAGTCTTAATAATCAGTGTGTAGCGCTGCATATCTATGAGCAAGGGGCTACAAAATTTTTTGGAAAAAGTCATTTCTTTCTTTCAGAGTCTATCGTGCTTAAAGATATCTCTCACAACTATTAATTCATGTTTTCTTATTTAAGAAAATGCCTTCTTGTTGAGCGCGCATAAACAAAAATGGTCAACAACCTCAGCCTGCTGATCCCTTGAACAAAAATATGGCCCCTGACAATTTTCGAGTAGCTTTATAGGTTCTAGCCTAAGCATTCACTATGAATGCCAATAAATAGGTCGTAGCTCCCCAGCAGCAGGGGGGTGATTTAGCTGCTACCAGGATTTATGATTATATGCGGATGAATTCGCCAGAGTTCTATGGGTCCAAGGTAGGTAATGACCCATAGTTATATCTTGAAGAGATGAGAAAGAACACGCAGGTGATACATGTGTCAAAGAAATAAAGTGTAGAGTTGTGTCTTATAGGTTGAAAGACATTGCTTATGAATGGGTTGTTACATGGAAGAAGAGGAGGGGAGAAGATGATTCCCCAATTACTTGGCAAGCATTCCACGATGCGTTCTTAGATAAGTTCTTTCTGTTAGAGAAGAGGGAGGCAAAAGTAGAGGAGTTTATTAACTTAAGGCAGGGCTCCATGACTATTAAGGAGTATTTCCTAAAGTTCAACTTATTAGCGAAATATACTCCTGACTTGATTATTGATGCCCGCTCTAGCATAAGCAAGTTCATGAACGGTTTTTCTGGTTTGGTAGTAAAAGAGTGCAGGACTTATATATTAAACAGGGATATGGATCTGTCTAGATTGATGGTACATGCACAGCAGATAGAGGTAGATAGGATAAGGGAAAGATATAAGGTAAGGGGAAACAAGAGAGCTAGATTTGAGCAACATAAGTATGGTCAGGCTAGGTCCCATGGAGGGAACAACCCTCAGTTATAAAGTCGTTCATACATGCCAGCATCATCTGCTAGTGTTCCCACACCCAGAGGCAGGTAGGAGTAAGAAAATAGACCTGATGTGTCTTGATCCCAAAATAGTGTAACATGCCTAATTATCCTTTTTATACTAAGTGTGGTAGGACCCATCTTGGTGAGTGTTTGATTGAGCAGAGAGGATATTTTCGTTGTGGCAAGATGGGCCACAGACTTTGAGAATGCCCACATGCCAGACAGGGGAGCAGAGATACCCAACCATAGGCGCAGGCCACCAGTGTACTAGCTTCCACAGCCCGTCTAGCTCCTCCATAGGGCGCTTCTACTAGCACTGCTGGCGGTCAGTTCTGAAATAGATTCTATTCCTTACCTTTCCATCATGAGCAGGAGGATTCTGCCGATGTTGTTATCGGTATGTTCCGCATATTTCACTTTGATGTTTATGTGCTTTTGGACCCTAGGTTAAGTTTTTCTTATGTGGCACCATTGGTTTCTATGAATTTTGAAATGAGTCCTGAAAATATCCCTGAGCCTATTCTTAGATTTACTCTAGTAGGGGAGTCTGTTGTTGCTAGGTAAGTGTATAAAAAGTGTCTTGTTATTATCCTTCATAGAGTTATATTTGCTGATCTGATAGAGTTGGATATGGTTTATTTTGATCTCCTTTTGGGTATGGACTGGGTTCACTTTTGTTATGCATCTATAGACTACCATACCCATGTGGTTAAGTTTCAATTTCCTGATGAGCTAGTCTTTGAGTGGTCCGGAAGCTCAGTATCTCCCAAAAGTCATTTTATTTCTTATCTAAAACCCAGAAACTTATATCCAAAGGTTGTATTTATCATTTAGTCAAAGTTAAAGAAACTAATTATGATATTTCTACTATTTAGTGAGTCAACATTGTTAATGAGTTTTCTGATATTTTTTTGGAAGATCTCCCAGGGATACCTCCCAATAAAGAGAGAGAATTCGGGATAGATCTTTTTCTTGATACTCAGCCTATTTCTATTCCTCCCTACCGTATGGCACCCACAGAGCTTATGGAGTTGAAACAACAACTCAAAGATCTTTTAGACAAAGGTTTCATAAGGCCCAGTATATCTCCTTGGGGTGCACCTGTCGGATTCATGTGGAAGAAAGATGGTTCTTTGCATTTGTGCATTTACTATCATTAAGTTAATAAAGACACAGTCAAGAATAAATACCCTCTTCCTAGAATTGATGACTTATTTGACCAACTCAAAGGTGCAAGTTATTTCTCCAAGATAGACCTTAGATCTGGCTATCACCAACTCAAAGTAAGGGAGTGTGACTTCCGAAGACAACCTTTAGAACCTGTTATGGTCACTTTGAGTTTCTTGTTATGTCTTTCAGACTAACCAGTGCTCCCACAGCCAAAATGGACCTCTTGAATCAAGTGTTCAAGTAGTATCTTGATATGTTTGTCATTATTTTCATAGATGATAGTCTTGTGTATTCCTGAAGTAAGGTTGACCATGCAGATCATCTTAGAATTGTCTTGGAAAATCTTAAAGATCACCATTTGTTCGCCACATTTAGCAAGTATGAGTTATGGATAAGGTCCGTGGATTTTTTGGGTCAAACTATTTTAGCCGAAGGCATTGGAGTTGATCCCCAAATGACAAAAGCTATAAGAAATCGGCCTAGACCTATCTCTATGTCCGACATTAGGAGTTTCTTGGGTCTAGTTGGCTATTACGGTAGTTTTGTTGGGGTTTTCTCTTCTATTGTATCTCCCATGACGCGGTTGACCCAAAAGAAAGTTAAGTTCCTTTGGTCAGATTCTTGTGAGAAAAATTTTCAAGAGCTAAAAACTCGACTTACCTCATACACTGGGTTGACTTTGCCTGATGGTGTTGATGGTTTTTAGGTTTGTTGTGATACTTCTAGATTTGGCTTTGGTTGTGTCTTGATGTAGAGAGTTAAGGTTATAGCCTATGCCTTTAGACAGTAAAAACAGCATGAAAAGAATTACCCAAGCCACGATCTTGAATTAGCTATTGTGGTCTTTGCTTTGAAACTCTAGAGACATTATTTGTATAGTGTTAATGTTGATGTGTTTACTGATTGCAAAAGCCTGTAGTATGTGTTTTCTCAAAGAGAGTTGAATCTTAGGCAGAGGCGATGGTTAGAGTTTCTAAAAGATTATGATATGAGTGTGTTGTATCATTCAGGCAAGGCCAATGTAGTGGCATACGGCCTTAGCAGGTTGTCTATAGGTAGTATTGCTCATATAGATAAGGGTAAAGAAGAGTTATCTCGTGATGTGCACTATTTGTAAAAATTAAGGGTTAGACTGCGAGGGGAATGTCTTGGTGTAGCGTACTTCGGAATCCTCTTTAGTTTGAGAAGTAAAGGAGAAGCAAGACTTAGATGCTAGTTTGGTTAGACTGAAGGAGTCAATTAAGGACAAAAGTGTAGAGATTTTCTCCCAAGGGGGAGATCGTGTGTTGAGATGGTAGGGTAGATTGTGTATTCCTGGTGTTGATGATCTGAGACAGAGGATCATGGAAGAGGCATGTGGTGCGTTACATTCTATTTATCCCAGTGCTACCAAGATGTACCGTAACTTGTGGGAAATCTATTGGTGGAGTGGTATGAAGAAGGATATATTGGAGTTTGTGTTAAAGTGTGAAACTTGCCAATAGGTTAAGATAGAGCATCAAAGTCCTGGTGGTGTGATGCAAGAGTTTAGTATACCCACTTGGAAGTGGGAAGAGATAAAAATGGACTTTGTGACTGGTTTACCTCTTTCACGTCGTCATCATGATTTTATTTGGGTGATTATAGATAGTTTAACTAAGTCAGCGCACTTCTTGCCTATGCACACATCTTATATAGCTGAGGACTATGCTAGATAGTATATTCGGGAATTAGTCAGATTGTATAGAGTTCCCTTGTCTATTATTATGGACAGGGGTACTTAGTTCACTTCGCAGTGTTGGAGAGCTTTTTAAAGAGGTATTGGTACCCAAGTACATTTGACTTCCGCTTTTCATCCATAGATAGAGGGTTAGACTGAGAGAACTATCCAAACTTCAGAAGATATGTTGAGAGCATGTTCTCTTGATTTCAAAGGAAGTTGGGCTAATTATCTACCATTGTTTGAGTTTTCTAATAACAACAGTTAACACTCTAGCATCCGGATGGTACCATTTGAGGCTTTGTAAGGTAGAAGGTGTAGGTCAACCATAGGTTAGTTTGAAGTGGGCGAAGCTACTGTGATTGGACCTGATGCAGTTTTTGAGGTTATGGAGAAGGTAAAGTTGATTAGAGAAAGGTTTAAGATAGTTCAGAGTTTTCAAAAGTCATATGCAGATGTGAGGAGAAAAGACCTTGAGTTTAAAGTTAATAATTTGGTGTATCTGAAAGTTTCACTCATGAAAGGAGTGAAATTATTTAGAAAAAGGGAAGCTTAGTCCTCGGTATGTTAGCCCTTAGAGAGTTCTTAACCGTGTTGGGAAAGTAGCTTATGAAATAGAGTTGCCAGCAGAATTGTCATCTGTTCATCCTATCTTCAATGTCTCTATGCTTAAGAAGTGTATTGGTGATTCTGTTGTTATACATCCTTCATAAAGCACTGATGTTCGGGACAACATTTCTTTTGATGAGGTTCCAGTTGAAATCCTAGACTACCAATTCCGGAGCCTAAGGAACAAAAAAGTTCCTTTGGTCAAAGTTTTGTGGCGAAACCAGTCAGTTGAGGGTGCTACTTGGGAAGCAGAAGTAGATATGCGATCCAAGTACCCACACCTCTTCTCCGTAAGTTCAGATCAAGCCCTAGGTACTATTCTTTCTTAATTCAGTCCCCTTCTAATCAAAGTTGCAGCTGTATAGCCATTTTTATTATGAGCTTATGTATTCTATGAAGTATCCGAAGGTTTAGAATGAAGTAAAGTTAGTTTATCCAAATATTTCAGCTGTGTATCCTTCATTTTCTCTACGTTATGAACATATCTATCTACATTTGGGGAAAAATGTTCCCAAAGGGGTGATACTGTAAGAACCCATAAATTTTCCTCGTCATCAAAGCCTTCGAAGCAAGTTAAAATAAGCTTAACAGTTAGAATTTTAGCTAAATGTTCCAACACTTAGTTCATTCTTTAGCAGTCGAGCTTTGATGAATTATTTCGCAACCTAACCTATTTATGTTTCTTTACTTTTTTGTTGTAGTGCGATGGGGCAAAGTCGTAAGGTATCTCAGGTGAGTTTCAGAATTTTTGGAATCCATTTAGGGCATATTGTGGGTGCCAAACTAATAACTAAAAGCTATTAAGGGGTTCCATCTAGCTTAGCTAAGGCTCTGGACAAAGCGCCTCCCACCTTAGCAAAGACTATGGGCAAGGCGCCGCCATGTCCATAGCCTTTGTGCCCAATTTTCAACTTCTTTTCTCGGTCTCATTAAGGGTAAAGTTGGTATTTTCCCACCTTTTTATCATCATTAACACGAGATTACACCCCAAAAATACCATATTATTCATACTTTCATCAAAAACCACCAAGAACATAGCTTATGGTTTCTACACAAACTTCAAGAGAACTCAAAAGTTAAGCCTCAATTTTCAATAATTTTTAGAATTGGAATCCCCATTCCGAAGGCTACAAGAAGCACCCATTAATTTCACGAATAGCAACCTAAATTCAAGAACTCACTCAAAGTTTTAATTTCAAGGTACGTGGGGTTTGAACAAGAATACTCTTTCATTCTTGCACCCAAAAGTTTTAGAATTTCTTAATGAATTTCGTATTTCCAAGAGGAAGTCATATTATTTTGCTATATTTCAAGTTTATGAGATTATGGAATTGTTCAAGTATTTTACTACATGATTATTTTGTTAAGTTATGATCTAAGTTGAGAGTTCATGATATAAATTGCACATTCCTACATTGATGTCATGTTTTCAAGAATTTTCAAGAGTTGTTGTAATGAGTTGAACTTTATTGTGAAATTGTGAGTCTTTGAGTATGAATTATTGATTCTCCAAGAAGTGTACTTATATTTCCATGTTGTTGAGATTTTAAAAGTTTGATGAAAACTCTATCAAGATTTCAAGAAAAGAAATGAGTTTTTATCCTAAGCTAAGAAAGAAATCCACATTATTTGTTTGATTTGAGATAAAAGGGAAGTATATTGGCTCCCATTACATATTGTTTTATTGTTTAAGGTGGATTTTCTTAAAGTACTGAGAAAAGTAAGGGAGTCGTATTTAGCATCGAGTTGGGCTTGATTCTGAGGTCTCATGCCCCAGAACTACATGCCCCCGTAGCTTTCTAATTTACCCCAAGTGGGTTAAGCTAGTGATCATTAAAAGTAAAAGGTTCTACTCCAATAGAAAGGATAGAATAGCTCTCCCCAACATGGGAAAAACGTTGAACTCCATGTAGCTTACAAGGTTTACGTCGGTTAGAAGAAACTCCCAAAGTTATATAACCCTGAGTCCCAAGTGTCCCAAAGTCTCTTATGTTTTTGAGAGTCTCAAGTCTTAAATTTCCTAGAGTTTCAAGTTCTTGAATTTAAAGAAGTTTTACTATCTTTAACCAAAAATTGTAATTTTGAAGGTATATTGATTTTGAAGGCTATGACCCTATGATTCTTAAAGTTTTCAAGTGTCATGATTATAAAGTTCCCAAGAAGTTTCTTGAATTCACGATATTATAGCTTGTGTCCTGAAAGTTGATATTTTAAGATTTCATCAAATTTATAAGTTGAGAACAAAGAAAGAATACAGATCCTGAATAAAGTGAAATGACTCATGTGATTTTTGTTATCTATTTCCTAACCGCAACATATGAGAGTTTTATTCAAGCTTTGTGTGTCATCTATTATAGCATGTATGTTTTCTATTAAGACTTGTGATATTGATTATTTATTTTCATACACCCCCACATGGTCATACATTCCCAAAGTACTGATTCACATAGTATGTGTGCTACATTGTCTCATAATGTAGGTTGAGATGCTCCATCCCAGCCTCGTCAGTGATCGCCGAGTGCCTTTATCTACATCTCCACAGTGGGTAGTCCTCATGGTTCAATGACCGGTTATCTTAAGATATTCAGTTTATCTAATAGTTGTTCATCTCTTTTTAGTTGAGTATGAGTCAGTTGGGCACCTATCCCAATGGTTCTCTTGTTCTTGAGTAGTAGAGGCTTTGTCAGACTAGTTGTCTGATTGTTAGTACGTTGAGATTTCCAATATTATGGTTGTTCGGAGAAAGTATTTTCACAGTATTTCATATTATTTGAAATAACAGTGTTTGTGAATTGTCTATTTTATCTCTAAGAAAGCTATTATGTGAAGTAACAGCCTCAAAGGGTTAGCTTGGGTAGTCTTAAGCACCATGTGACGCTTCGGGACTAATTTTCAGGGCGTTACATTGACCGAAGAAGAGGTCATTGAAAGGTTAGAATATGAGGACCTGAATCATGAAAGAATACTATGCATAACTTGGACATTTAATTGAGGCCTGGAGAATAGAGTATCCACAACATGGATTCATTACAGATATAAAAATGATTATATATATGACATAATCTAAATTTCGCTAATCATTAAGAGTGTAGCATGAGTACCTGGAACAAAACTTACTGTAAAGAATGAGTACATCAACCATGAGATGTAGGACTTGAGTTTGGATTTCAAAAATTTCATGGAATATGATTCGTACTGCTGAGTGGACTGGAACACCTCATACTAGGAACTGAAAGAGTACATGATTCTATGGAAAATGCATAAATATAATATATGATCATGGATCTTACATGTAAGGCATGAGTAGATGTCATGATGACTGAAATACAACACTTTTCACTAAGATAAGAAGAATCAGACATCTTTCTTCCCTACCGATATTCTACAATACACTAGTATACTACTAGAAACTAAGAGCCTTACTTTGTTTCTTTTTCTATCATCTCCTCCTTAGGTTGAAGCAATCATATAATAATTTGAACACTTACTAACTTAAAATCTTCAGGAGTATCATTATACCAACATACTCAACACCATCAACCTATATTCCATAACTTAGCTTGTAAGAACATCATATGCTACATAACTTCATTCACACTTAACAACTAAAGGGTACTATCTATGCACACACACTGTTAAAACTTAGAAATAATAAAATCCTATATCACCTTGGTTACACCTCTAGGTCATACACACATCATCATACTTAATCTCAAATCAATAAACTTAAATTCTTGCATGTACTATGTCAAGCCTACTTGTTCACCTTTTCATACAAATAGCCCCATAAATACATAATCTACTAAATCTAGATAAACACTATCCCCACTTTGCTATATCTAAACTTCTAGGTTCATAATTTTAACTCTAGATCATATGCGGTCATAGGATTCTGACAAGGAATCCGAAAGCATATCTAACTTTGGCTCAATGCACCATTTTTTATGAACCTGAATGAAATATTTCATACTTTGGAACATAAACACACTGGTGGGATACTTTTAAGCTTGCATGCAATCCCATGACTATCTGTGGGGACTGCCTGAGAAAGCTCTATCAGTAAGGACATGATCTTGACTATTTTTGTTTCCTCAGGAATAAGGTAGAGTTTGCATGAATGGATTAACATAAGAGTCTGCATATTTTCCTAAGAAAATTCCTCTACTGCATGATACGAGACATGAAAGAAGAGAAACATTTCTTAAATGCCCTTTATCCTCTCAACTAAAGGTATAGACATCTCTATACCATTCCATAAGACTCTACTAGGCACAGATTCATAGACACCCTAGGACACTTGAACCCTAGGCACTCTGATACAAAGTTTGTCATAACTCGAGACTACCCCCTAGGCATAACACGATGCTTGGGAACACAAGTGATCCTAATCTAACCCATGAATTGGCATATTATTGAGAAACTAATTGAATATGTAAAACAAAACTTAATTTTCTAGGTGGAAGCATATAAATTAAAAGTCTGAATAAAGTTAATGTTGATACAGTTTATTTCATGATAAAACTAAAGAAATAAAAACAAATTACATGACTAACTCTGACTGACATCTATGAAGCCTCTACTACATTGACTATAGAAAGCTGGGACATGGCTTAAACTACCATTAATTAATACATATGGAAAAATAAAAAATATAGTACCTAATCTACAACTGGCTAGAGTTTTTGAAATAGGAGAACCTATCACCTATTGGATAAAAGTTGCAAATTGTCCGACCCTATTGTAAGAGCTACTTATGGTACCTACATTATAAAGGATGTAGCCACAAATAAATACATATGGTAAGTACATTGGAATGTACCGAGTATATGAGACATACACTAAATCATGGAAATATTTCAAACATATTGTAAAACTGAGGATATAAGTTATTTCCTGATATATACATTTGAAACGTGACTATACGTGAAAATTGTAAATCATAGAGAATTTATAATCATGATCTAACAACAACTTTGTAAGCTAGGGGCGGTAGAAACATAAAGGTTATAAGTCATTCACTTCTGGGGCAGAATATGTTATAGAAGCTGCACTGAGGATGATTTATGAATACTGGGACTGAAACTATGTGGTTAAAAATGACATAACTCAAGGGTCCAAATATACAAATATTCTGAACATGAATGAATAAACATAAAAAACAACATAACATGTACTTGGTAGATCTGATTTACTGAATAACTAATGTCTGTGACCAATCAACTGAAATTTAAGAACAGGAATAACTAACATCGATATTGAGTAGTGGAAACATGAATATGGATCATGTAAAACTCAACGGTACTTAGTCTGAATAACTAGACTAAAACTGTGGGGTACTGTGCAAATTAGATAAGGACTAACTGAACAACATAAGATGACTGAGCATGAATGCATGAAAATTCCAATATATGAGAATACAAGACAAAACATATACATGTTTCTAAAATAATCTTTAAACTGAAAGAATGAAATCTGATAACTGAACAACTAGGAATATGTATGTTTGGTTAAGCAAACCTGAATCAAAACTACATTGAATACTGTATTGAGACTGTGGCAGCTAACATGTTACAAACATAAACTATGTGAGCTATCATGGAGTACAATATCTGACCTATGTTGAGGAGGGTTGTTCTATTTTTTCCATTAAAATAAAACCTAAACTATTGTAATCAGTAAACTAATGTCCCAAAGGTCCAGGGTATCAAGCCTAAACTGACTGGTGACCCCTAAAAGGAATCCAATCCTAAACTGATAGGTTACTCCTCATATCCTATGTTGTCTACATAGTTTGAGAATGTAGGGATTGCTACTAACGACTCTGCCTAACTGATGGGCACCATCCATGCATTTGCTCGATGCTAAATCCTATTCCTAACTGAAATACACTAACATACTAACTAATGCATGCACTAATAATTGATAATTGATAAGATTAGGACATGGTATTCTAAAAATAACAGTGCATATAGATTCTGAGGTAATTGTAAACATATAAATTGATACTACTCGACATGATCATGTTGTTCTGAATATGATATTAAAACCATGGTTTGACTTACCCATTACTCAAAAATAGAAAGCATGTAGAAACACATAGGTATCGGGTGTTCATAACCCACCAACACTGAATAATCATTAAAACATGACATTTAAACTCAAAATATTGTATTGAATCATGGTTCAACTTAACACATGGGAATTTCATCAAACAGAAGGAAAATGAGGCTTGTTTCTTGGATTGTCTATTTTTCAGGGTACAAGTCAGATCTTACGACTCCTAACATGTCTATATGACTTGTTTCCACTACTCGTAAGCTGGACAAAACTTAGAGAACCTATACTACTGACAATACGAATTATCTTTATATGAATAGTATCTTACTTGGAGACTTCTAGTGTCAACTGATAACATGAACAAAACTCAAATCATTCCACACTGACATGGGTACAAGTTGCTACATACAACTCGTAATAGTCTTTATGATTTGAGGGATTAGTTGTAAGCTATCCAGAGACCAGGAAAAATTTAGGGTATTACACGTCACCACTAATTGTATTATACATGACCTATTTTTCCTTAGAGTTGATATGAATGATCTCCATTTGTTGATCAGTGTAATATTCCTAGGATGGAATACTCTCAGTAGATTGCTCACCATTTTCTCCCCACTCTCTTCTTTTATATCACATCCTAATAATAATTAACACCCTTCAGCCTATAGGATGCCAATTTTACACTCTCTTCCTCAGTAACATGCATCTCTTGGGTGATCTTCTTCACCTCATAAAGATACAGTATTGGGTCCTCACCTACTTTCAATCTAAAGAATTCTAGTGGGTTTATTCTCATAAAGTCTCAAATTCTGATTGCAGTAAAATCCCCATCCTGCTAAGGTGGGACTCTAGTCTAATGATTACCTTTAACATTAGCAGTCACAGCTTGGGATAGTGCCTGACAAGCTGCCCAAAATTCTTCATATGACACATTCTTATTCAAAGGATCTGCGAGCTGAGTGGTTGGTTATCATTTCTATGGGCATTAGCTTTACGAGGAGGCATATTCTATAATAAAATATCATGAGTTAATAGAAGATAAAGACAACTATAAGAATGATGGATTATGAAAGAAAGAGAGGATTTTCCTAAAATGCTACATAGCCTCTTGCTCATAGATATGGCGCGCTTCACACCGATGATCAAGATTCTATGTAACGCGGCTTGTCTGACTCCCAGGACTCTCTGAATCTTAGGTGGTAATACCAAGTTTGTAATTAACTAAAATTTAATCCCTGGACGTCACACAGTACTCAAGGCTACGAGTAACCTCAAGCTAACACTTGATCCTGCTACTAAGTCTGAACTTTACTTAAAGATCATATAATTAAGAAATAATATTGTATTATGCCAAAACTAAACTGAATAAACTGTAGATAATTTCTAAACAACAAATACTGAAAGTCTATAATAAATTAGTAGTCCGACTAGCCTCTACTAGTAATAAAGAACTAGAGATCCATTGGGACAGACCCCAATTGACTCGGACTAAACTAAAAACAATAACTCAAATATTAAAAAAGTTGGAAATCGAAGATATAGGCCCTTGAATAATGAGGAATCACCAACTATGGGATTGTAGATAAAGATGCTCGAACTACTCACGCTATTGATATGAAGCACTTGAACCTACACTATAAGACAATGTAGCACATAGACATATATGTGGATCAGCACTTTGAGGATTTACTGAGTATATAGGGGTGCAATGGATAAGTAAACAACATCATATTTAGAAAGTAAGTGCATGTGGATGAATATGACACACATATGCTTGATTATCCAAAATATCAAAAGATAAAATCATGTATAACAAATCATACTTGTAAATCTAATGAGTCATAACACTTAGTCTTATAAAATCTTTTCTATCAATATTTTCTTTTGAAACTTGGAAGATTTAGGACTTAGAAACTTTGGGACTTAGGGACTTTGGGCTTGGGAGTTTCTTCTAACCGACATAAGTGATGTGAGTGTACATGGAGTCCAACATTATGCCCACATTGGGGAGAGTTGTTCTACCCTTGCCATCATTAGAACCTTAACTTGAGTCATCACAATCTTAGGAATCCACTTACAAGTAGGAATAATCTTAGTCCAATAGTGGCACGTAGTTTTGGGGCATGAGACCTTGGCATCTTACCCAATTCGGAGCTAAATTCTACTCCCATACTTATTTCTCAAAACTTTTAGGAAATCCACCTTAAAATATCATAAGGGTTTATAATTAAAATTGATTATGCTTCTCTCCTTTAAATCTCAAACTATAAGAAAAATATGGATTCCTTTTCCTATCTTTGGATTAAAAGAACAATATTTGCTCTTGAAAGAAATCATCAAACTTGTCAATAAAACTTCAGGTCATAATCTCCTTATAAATTCATCACTCGTACTAAGAACTCAAAATTTATAGCTTTAATGCATTAAAATCATATTTAAACTTCAAGCTCAATAGTCATCTTAAAACTTTTCAACAATTTCAATCAAGATAGTTAAAAATTAACTCAAAATATGAATCTCATGATTTTAAACAAGGATATATGTAAATATCTTGCATTCGAAGCCTTAAATAACATGATAAATTCAGAAACAAAATAATAAGAATTGGGTAACAACCCTAACTTGCAAATCATGTAATCTTTAATAAAAATCAAGTTTTTGGGCATAAGGACAAAAGGATTGTCCTTATTCAAACCCCACATACCTCATATGATGAACTAAATGAATAACCTTGCCTTTTTGAAATTCTATTTTTTTACTATTGAATGAAGATTCTTCAAGCTCTTGGTCTAGGGATCGTAAATCTTGAAACAATCTGGAAAAAGGATGTTGAAATCTTGAGTTTCTTGGAGATGAATGTTGAAGCCTAGGGTTATGTATCGGAGTAATTTTGATGAAACTTAGCATATAATGCTTATAAAAGGCTTTAATAATATGTTTGGATGGATTGGGGGTTGGGTAAAAGTCCAAAGTACCCTCCTTTATCTCCTAAACGAAACTCAAAGAAGAAACTAGGGTCCCAATTTCTGGCCTTGGTGCAACGTGCCACTATCGTGCTAAGCCACTGTAAAATTCCACCTAGAAAAAGGCTTGGTGGCATGATGCAGAGGTATCGTGTTGCCACCTTTGATGGCACCTGGAAACTCGGCACGACGCGCCACTATCGCAAACCTTCACTGGAATCGGACAATTGGGAATTTGTCTCTCTCCATGATGAATTAACACCACTCTACGACTCACAAAGGGTACAAATGATGGTGTTTTTCCACTGGAACATAAAATAGTCATAACTTCTTACCAGGTTATTAAATTTAGGCAAATCTTATATCATTGGAAAGCTTATTCAATTTTCTACGAAATGGAAAGTCAAAATCTAAATAATTCCATAAAAAATAAATAATATTCATGTTGGAAGTTATCACTTAACATCCTAGGGATGGATTCTAGATAGAAAAGGTATGGGGTATTACAGTGGAATTCTCCACATCTACTCATATTTCATGATTTTTTGGGTTGAATAAGATGAATATTGTTTAGAGTTGATGGTTTTTTAAATTTACCAAAATAGAAACTCTTTGGTCTTTCTGCTCAATGGTTGGTCGATGCTTGGATAAACGAAAGATGAGTAGGTAGGATAGACCTAACCGACATAGTGTGTGAGTGGATGGGTAATAGCTTTTTTGATGTGTCATAAATGCCTGACTTTTTATCTGTTCAATTAAATATTTATAGTTTTTCAATTGATTTGAAATAGGATCGAAAATAAACTCGGTGTTATATAAAGAGTATGCCCAATAGACTAGACACACAATATATGCTATAACTTAAAAGGTCGATAATTGACAAAGAGAAAAATCAATAAAAATGATATTAATGAGACCACTGCAGGGTTTTCAAAATGCATACACTGCCATGACATACAAAAACACATATTCATACAAGTCCATCTATGATTTGTTGTTATTACAAGTGGTTCTCTTGTGACCGGGTCTCTTGCACAGTCAATACGTTTTCCTCCTCTTAATCTTGAAATCCTCGACCACGCCTTTAATATGTTTCCTTTTCTTCCTTCCGTTCTTCGTGTCAACAAGGGGTTAAATAATGTTCACGTCTAATAATTCTTGTGGCACTTGCCATTTGAACTTTAAAGGAACAACATTAATTGATTTTGAATATGCAAGGAGGTATTATTTTACTTTATACATGGGCAAAGAGTACTCATAGATGCTCAAACCCTAATTATCACCATACTTCGATAGCAAAGACACCATCGTGTGAGCGTATGGTATTTTGATCAAGTCATACTTCCTACAAGAACATGACTTAGATATATTTGTCTCACTATCTAAATAGTTACCAGGTTTTATTCCCTGGTATTTATTCAAATTTTTGGTAATGCCCAAACTACCCCTCCTTAGAAGGATAAAACGGTCTTTGAAAATATAGTAACCCAACTAGGTTAGGATTGATCCCACAGGTAATAAGTCATAAATCCTTCTCAAAATTATTTAAATCACCAGGTAGTGCAGAAAAGTAAAAAGTGGGTTTTGCTAAAATATTGAAACGAACAAGAATTGGTTGCTTTTGATTGTAAGGAATCGAAGATGAATTCTAGTCTTATGATCCCCCTAGCTTCTCAAATTCAGAATTTTATGCAGTATTGAACTATTTTGATACCTTGCATATAGAATCTGCCAAGTTATTTATCACCAACTGTCTCTTGCTACTATTTGGTGAATTTTACTCATCTCATCTCGATCTAAGAGTGTCACCTTACTAACCCTTTCCTTGGGCCCTAATTTCAACTATCTCCTCTCAGTCTCAAGTTAATTTGATGTATGCTTACTGTCTTAACAAGATAATGCAGGAAGCTTATTTTGGCAGTTAACCCTAAATCACTGTTGTGATCTTCTTTACCAATCTCTATCTTTCTCTCAGGTTCGTAGTGAATATAGGAGGGATATTAACATTTGAAAACCATTAAGAAAACAATCGAAGCGAATAAATTATCAATACATGAAAGAATCTTGATCTAGAATGACTTGGCACTTCCTTTACTTTGCTAATCCACCAGGGTTCCCACAAACCTAACTAAGGGAATTAGCCGCTCATAGTTATGAGATCAATCATGGAATCCATGAACAAACTTACAAAATCAATCTCACAATAATGAAAAAAGGAAATCACAAAGTCCTAAATTGAATAACAAAATGAAGATTAAATGAATAATAAGATCTCAAGATCAGAAGTAAATCTTTGAATCAAAATAAAGAATAAAGGGCATTTATAAATTCCATGAAACCCTAGAAATAAGAACCCAAATAATATAGAAAAACTTAACCAAACATACATAATAAGGACTAAAAACATCATAGGAGTGTATGAAGGTTAAATGGAAACCCTAGGTAATGAAGCCAAAATGATTCAGGAATTTTTGCATAGGTGTCCAATTACTTAGGCCAGATACAGTCCGTATGTACCACATATGGAATATATGTGGAAATAGGAAAGTGCTAAAACTCAAGTACAAATCCTGCAGCTCTTTGGACTTTTGATCTCTGCTACCTAGGTCACATACCAATCGTATGTACCATGTATAGAATGTATGTGGATAAAGGTAAGTGCATAGCCCCCACCATCAGATAGATAATATAATTATCTTTCCAATGATACAAATTTTACCTTAATCTGCTATCGGGGTAAAAAAGTTATGTCCAAATTACTAAAGCACTGTCAAAGCTACCAGTGATGATACCCCTTTCATTTTTCTACTTTTGACCCTCTAGACTTTAAGTCAAGATACATACTTAGGTCAGATACCCTCAATAAGTGGTACATACACAAAAAATATCCTCATATCCAAAAACTTCAATTTCCATCTTTTTCTTCAATTTTGCATCCTAAACACAGTTTCCTAGAAAACACTCCAAAACACATTAAATCCAACAACATAGCCTTAAGTCCATGCATAGTTTCCAAGTTTAAGAATCATAAGTTCTATAATTTCCTATCTCCTCACAAGTTATAAAAAATCATGGCACAAACTATTGTTGGAGCTTTGTTTTCTGAAGGAACATCTATAACTAGCCCTCTTTACTTCAATGGGAAACACTTTTCTCATTGAAAAATAAGGATGGAGGCCTTCATCAAGTCTTATGATGTCAAAGTTTGGAGAGTAATCAAAACTAATGATCTTCTACTTGTCTCTACAAATAAAGACAAAGAGGGCTAGAACAGGGCAGTTTGAGTATGGTCAGACTAGATCACATAGGGGGAATCGCCCATAGTTTCAGAACCGTTTGTCTATGCCAGCTCCATCTTCAGGTAGTACTCCCACTCCTAGAGGTAGGCAGGAGCAATGGGGTAAGTTTTCCATGTCTAGATCCAAGAATAATATGAGTGGTAAACCCAATTATCTTCCATATTGTAAGTGTGGTAAAACATACCCCTATGAGTCCTTGGCAAAGCAGAAGGGTTGTTTTGGTTGTGGCAAATTGGGACATAGAATTAGAGAGTGTCTGTATGCTAAGCATGGAAATAGAGATATTCATCCTCAGACTCAGGCTACCAGTGCACCAGCCCCTGTAGTTCTCCCATTCCCTCCTTAAGGTGCTTAAACCAGTACTGGTGGCGGACAGTGCCAGAATTGATTTTATGCTTTACCATCCCACCAATAGTAGTAAGATTTGCCAAATATTTTTACTGGTATGCTTCGTGTTTTTTATTTTGATATGTATGTATGGTTAGACCCCAGGTCGAGTTTCTCTTACGTGACCCCGTTAGCTTCCGTCAAATTTGATATAAGTTCTGACAAGATTCCCGACCCTTTATTGGTTTCTACTCTAGTAGATGAGTCTGTTGTTGCCAAACAAATTTACAAGAAGTGTCTTATCACTGATCTTCATAGATTCATGTTAGCATACTTGATAGAGTTAAATAGGGTTGATTTTGATCATATTCTTAGTATGGATTAACTCCATTCATGTTGGGCTTCTATAAATTGTCTCATTCGAGAGATGAAGTTTTAGTATCCAGATGAGTTAATATTTGAGTGGTTCGGTAATTTTGTGTCTCCTAAGAGTCCTTTCATATCTTATCTTAAGGACAGAAGGTTGATATCCAAAGGTTGCATTTATCAACTTATTCGAGTTAAAGAAACTAAGTCTGATAGCCCAATAGTTTAGTCAGTCAATGTAGTAAATGAGTTTCCAAATGTCTTTCTAGATGTCTTTCCAGAAGATCTCCCAAGGGTACCTCCCGATAGAGAGATAGAATTTGGTATTGAACTTCTTCCAGAAACTAAGCCTATTTCTATCTCTCCTTATCGTATTGTTCCCATAGAGGTTAAGGAGTTGAAGGACCAACTTAAAGATCTTTTAGATAAATGTTTCATAAGGCCTCATATTTCTCTATGGGGCGCTCTCATCCTATTTGTGCAAAAGAAAGATGGTTCTTCGCATATGTGCATTGATTATCGTCAGCTAAATAAGGTAATAGTCAAAAACAAGTATCCTCTTCCTAGAATTCATGCCATGTTTGATCAATTAAAAGGTCTAAGTTATTTGTCAAAGATAAACCTTAGATTCGGCTATCATTAGCTTAAATTTGGGGAATGTGATATTCCAAATACTGCTTTTAAAACACGTTATGGCCATTTTGAGTTTCTAGTCATATCTTTCGGTCTAACCAAAGCTCCAGCAGCTTTCATGGGCCTCATGAATCGAGTGTTCAAGTAGTACCTAGATATGTTTGTCATAGTGTTCATAGATGATATCCTTCTGTACTCCCATAGTGAGGATGACCTTGTAGACCATCTTAAAATTGTCTTTCAAATATTTAGAGATTATTAATTGTTCACCAAGTTTAGCAAGTGTAAATTTGGCTAAGGTTAGTAGCCTTTCTCGATCATATTATTTTTGGCTGATGGCATTGGAGATGATCCCTAAAAGGCAGAAACTGTAAGAAATTAGCCTAGACCTATCTCTTCATAAGACATTAGGAGTTTCTTGGGTCTAGCTGGCTATTACTACCATTTTGTTGAAGGTTTCTCATCTATTGCATCTCCTATATCTAGATTGATCCAAAAGAAAGTTAAGTTCCAATAGTTTGATTCCTGCGAGAAAAGTTTTCATGGGTTGAAGACTCGACTAACTTTAGCTCAGTGTTAGCATTACTGTTCTCATTTCATAGGAAATTGAATAATCTTTCCAACAATATAAGATTTACCTAAATCTGATAATCGAGTAATAAGTTATTGCTATTTTAAGTTCCAGTGGCAAAACACAGTCATTTGGACCCTTAGCGCATCGCGGATTAGTGTTAATTCCTACTTGTCAATTTTCAGTGGCCCTCTGTGATATTGGTGCATCACAGAGAGTGCTAAATTCTCAATTGTCTGATTCCAGTAAAGGTTTGTGATAGTGGCATGTCGTGCCGAGTTTCCAGTCCCCATCTATGGTGGCAACACGTTACCTTCCGCGTCACACTACAAAGAATTTTCCCAGTTGGCATTTTGCAGTGGCTAGGTGCGATAATGGTGCATCACGCCAAGGCCATAAAATTGGGACCCAGTTTAATTTTTGAGTTTCATTTAGGAGTTGAAGGGGGGTATTTTAGACTTTTCCACAACCCCTAACCCGTCCAAACATATTATTAAAGTCTTATAGATGTATTATATGCTAAGTATCATCAAAATTACTCTCATCCAAAACTTAGACTTCAACATTCATCTCCAAGAAACTCAAGATTCCACTATCCTTATTTTAGATTGTTTCAAGATTTAAGATCCCTAGACCAACAACTTCAAGAATCTTCCTTCAAGAGTACAAATAGCATCTTAAAAAGAAAGATTATTCATTTAGGTCATCATCTAAGCTATGTGGGGTTTGAATAAGGATAATCCTTTCGTCTTTATGCCCAAAACTTGATTTTTATTAAAGATTACATGATTTGAAAGTTAGGGTTGTTACCCAATTCGTATTATTTTATTTATGAAATTATCATGTTATTTAAGGCTTCAAATTCAAGATATTTACAAATATCCATGTTTAAAATCATGAGATTCATATTATGAGTTATTTTCCACTATCTTGATTGAGATTGTTGAAAGCTTTTAAGATGATGTTAAGCATGAAGTTTAAATATGATTTTGATGAATTAAAGATGTATATTTTAAGTCCTAAGAACAAGTGATGAATTTATAAGGATATTATGATCTCAAGCTTTATTGATAAGTTTGATGAGTGCTTTCAAGAGCAAAGATTGATCTTTTGATCTTAGGCTAAGCCAAGGAAACCACATTTTTAACAGAGTTTGAGATTTAAAGAAGATAAGCATAATCAGTTTTAATTATAAACCCTTATGCTATTTTAAGGTGGGATTTCCTAAAAGTTCTGAGCAATAATTATGGGAGTAGTATTTAGCACCTAGTTGGGTATGATTCAAAGGTCTCATGCCCCAGAACTATGTGCCACTAGAGGACTAAGATTATTCCCACTTCTATATGGATGACTAAGATTGTGATCACTTAAGTCAAGGTTCTAGTCCAATAGCAAGCTTAGAACAGCTCTCCCCATTGTAGGCAAGACGTTGGACTCCATATCAGCTCACATGGTTTATACCGGTTAGAAAAAATTCCCAAGCCCAAAGTCCGTGAGTCCCAAAGTATCTAGGCCCCAAAGATTCTATGATTAAAAAGAAAAGAATGATAGAAAAGCTTTAATAAGACTAACTGTTACGAATTAGTTAATTTATAAATATGATTTGTTATACATGATTTTATATTTTGATATTTAGGATAATCAATCTTATGTGATACATATACATCCACATGTATTTACTTTCTAATTATGATTATGTTTACTTCTGCATTGCTTACCCTTATACTCAGTATATCTTTAAAGTGTTGATCCACATATATGTCTATGTGCTACATTGACTTATAATGTAGGTTCAGGTGCTCCATAACAACAATGTGATTAGTTCAAGCATCTTTATCTACGCTCCTATAGTTGGTGAGTCCACATGATTCAAGGGCCTACTTCTTCAGATTAGTACCTCTTATAGTATTTGAGATATTGTTTTCAGTATAGTATGACTCAGTTGGGGATCTGTCCCAATGGCTCTCTACTTTCTTATTAGTAGTAGAGGATTTTTACAGTATGACTTTATTTATAGACTTTCAGTATTTGTTGTTTAGATATTATCTATAGCTATTCAGTTCAGTTTTTGTATAATACAATATTATTTCTTGATTAGATAATCTTGAAGTAAGGTTCAAACTTAGTAGTAGGATCAAGGGTTAACTTGAGACTACTCGTAGCCTTGAGCACCTTGTGAAGTCCCGGGATCAGATTTTAGGAAATTAAAAACCTGGTATCAGAGCCTAAGGTTAAGAGAATCCTAGGGAGTCAAACAAGCTGCGTTACATAGAATCTTAATCATCGGTGTAAAGCACACCACATCTATGAGCTAGAGACTATAGAGCATTTTAGGAAAATCCTCTCTTTCATTCACAATCCATCGTTCTTACAATAGTCTCTATCTTCTATAAATGTGTGCTATTTCATGACAAAATATGCCTCCTCGCAAAAATTATGCCCAAGGAAATAATAACCAACCACCTTAGCCGGCAGATCCATTGAATAAGAATGTGTTATATGCAATGTTTTAGGTAGTTTTTCAGGAGCTATCCCAAGCTGTGACTGCTAATATTTAAGGTAATGGTCGGGCTGCAGCCCCAACTTAGCAGGATAGGCATTTAGCGGCAGTCACAATTTGAGACTTTATGAGAATGAACCTTCTCGAATTCTTTGGGTCAAAAATAGGTGATGACCCACAACTATATCTTGATGAGGTGAAGAAAATCACCCAAGTGATGCATGTTATTGAGGAAGAGAGTGTAGAATTGACATCTTAGAGGCTGAAGTATGTTGCTTATGATTGGTTAGTGATGTAAAAAAAAAAGTAGAGGGGAGTAAGCAGCTCCCATGACTTGGTAGACGTTCCAGGATGCGTTCTTAGACAAATTTTTCCTATTTAAGAAGAGGGAAGCTAAGATAGAAGAGTTCATGAACCTGAGGTAGGGCTCCATGATAGTGAAGGAGTATTGCCTTAAGTTCAACCTGTTGTCTAAGTATACCCTAGATCAGATAGCTAACCTTAGGTCAAGCATGAGCAAGTTTATGATCGGTGTGTCTGGATTGGTTGTTAAGAAGCATAGAACTGCTATGTTCAATAGAGACATGGATTTTTCTAGATTGATAATTCATGCTCAGTAGATTTAGGCAGAGAAGATGAAAGAAAGAGAGAGAGTAAATAAGATGGCTAGAATAAGGAAGTTTAAGTATGGTAAAACTAGATCCCATGGGTGAATCTCCCACAGTTTCACAATCGTTCGTCTATTCAAGCTCTGTCTATAGCTAGTGCCTCTACTCCCAGAGGTAGGCAGGAGAAGTAAGGTAAGTCTTCTATGTCTAGATCCTAGAACAGTAGGAGTGGTAAGACCGATTATCCTACATGTGCTAAGTATGGTAGAACACATCCTAGTCAGTGCTTGGCCGAGAAGAAGGGTTGTTTTACTTGTGGAAAGTTGGGACATAGAATTAGAGACTATTTTATGCTAAGCATGGAAACAGAGATGTTCTTCCTTAGACTCTAGCTCCCAGTGCACCAGCCACTGTGGTTCTCCTAGCCCCTCCTCAGGGTGCTTCATCCAGTACTACTGTATTTCTCCTAGCCCCTCCTCAGGGTGCTTTATCCAGTACTTGTGGCGGACAGCGCAAGAATTGGTTCTAGTCTTTACCATCCCACCAGGATCAGGAATATTTGCTAGATGTTGTTACTGGTATGCTTCATGTTTTTCATTTTTTGTGTATATGTTGATAGAACCCGGGTTGAGTTTCTCTTATTTAACAACGTTAGTTGCTGTGAATTTTGATATAACTTCTAAAAATATTCTCGAGCATTTCTTGGTTTCTACTCTAGTAGGTGTGTCAGCTGTTGCCAAATGGATTTACAAAAAGTGTCCTATCACTGTTCTTCATAGAGTCATTTTAGCAGACTTGATAGAGTTAAACATGGTTGATTTTGATCTTATCTTTGTATGGATTTGTTCCATTCCTGTTATGTTTCTATTGATTGTCGCACCTGAGTGGTGAATTTTCACTGTCCAGATGAGACACTATTTGAGTGGTCCAGTAATTCAGTGTCTCATTAGAGTTATTTCATATCTTATCTTAATGGTAGAAGGTTGATATCCAAAGGTTGCATTTATCATCTACTTCGATTTAAATACACTAAGTCTGAGATCCCAACAGTTCAGTCAGTCAATGTATTAAATAAGTTTCCAGATGTGCTTCCAGAAGATCTCCCACGGGTACCTCACAATAAAAATGTAGAATTCGGTATAGACTTTCTCCTAGACACTCAACCTATTTCTATCTCTCCTAATCATATGGATCCCGTAGAGCTTAAGGATTTGATGCAAAAACTTAAAAATCTTTTAGATAAAGGTTTCATAAGGCCAAATGTTTCTTCATGGGGCGCTCCCAGCATATTCGTGTGTAAGAAAGATAGTTCTTTGAGTATGTGAATTTACTATCGTTAGATAAATAAGGTCACAATCAAGAACAAGTATCCTCTTCCTAGAATTGATAACTTATTTTATCAATTGCAAGGTGCAAGTTATTTATCAAAGATAGACCTTAGATCCGGCTTTCATCAGCTTAAAGTTAGGGAATGTGATATTCCAAAGACTTCTTTTAGAACTTATTATGGTCATTTTGTGTTTCTAGTCATGTCTATTGGGATAACTAATGCTCCAGCAGATTTCATGAACCTCATGAATCGAGTGTTCAAGCAGTACCTAGATATGTTTTTATAGTGTTCTTAGATGATATATTTGTGTACTCCCGTAGTGAGGATGAACATGCAGACCACGTTTAAATTGTCATGCAAGCTCTTAAAGATCATTAATTGTTCACCAAGTTCAGCAATTGTGAACTTTGGCTAAGGTCAGTAACCTTTCTTGGTCATATTATTTCCGCTGGTGGCGTTCAAGTTGCTCCCCAAAGGACAAAAGCTATAATAAATTGCCCTAGACCTATCTCTCCATCAAACATTAGGAGTTTCGTGGGTCTATCTGGCTATTACCACCATTTTGTTAAAGGTTTCTCATCTATTGCATCTCCTATGTCTAGATTCACCCAAAAAAAAGTTAAGTTCCAATGGTCAGATTCCTGTAAGAAGTGTTTTCAGGAGTTGAACACTCATCTCACTTCAGCCCCAGTATTAGAATTACTCGACTTATTTCGTAGGAAATTAAATAAGCATTCCAACAATATAAGATTCGCCTTAATTTGATAATTGGGTAAGAAGTTATGGCTATTTTAAGATCCAGTCGCAAAACACCATCATTTGAACCCTTAGCGCATTGTGGAGTAGTACTAATTCCTAATCGTCAATTTCCAGTGGCCCTCCGCGATATTGGTGCATTGCAGAGAGATCCAAATTCTCAGTTGTTCTATTCCAGTGAAGGTCCACGATAGTGGCGCGTCGCGCTGAGTTTCCACGTCCCATCTAAGGTGGCAATGCGATACCTCCGAGTCGCGCCACCAAGCATTTTCCCAGTTGGCATTTTATAGTGGCTTGGCATGATAGTGGTGCGTCATGCTAAGGCAAAAAATTGAGACCCTAGTTTATTTTTTGAGTTTTGTTTAGGAGTTAAAGGGGGTATTTTTGACTTTTCCCCAACCCCAAATCTGTCCAAACATATGATTAAAGCCTTTTAGAAGCATTATATGCTAAGTTTCATCAAAATTACTCTTATCCAAAACCCTAGGCTTTAACATTCATCTCCAATGAACTCAAGATTCCACCATCCTTTACCAAATTCTTTCAAGATTTAAGATCCCTAGACCAACAGCTTCAAAAATCTTCATTTAAGAGTGCAAATAGCATCTTAAAAAGAAAGGTTAGTCATTTAGTTCATTTTCTAAGGTATGTAGGGTTTGAATAAAGACAATCCTTTCATTCGTGTGCCAAAAAACTTGATTTTTATTAAAGATTACATGATTTTCAAGTTAGGGTCGTTACCCAATTTTTATTATTTTGTTTATGAAATTATCATGCTATTTAAGGCTTCAAATGCAAGAGATTTACATATATCTATGTTTGAAATCTTGAGATTCATATTATGAGTTATTTCCCACTATCTTGATTGAGATTGTTGAAAGATTTTAAGATGACTGTTGAGCATGAAGTTTAAATATGATTTTGATGAATTAAAGCTGTATATTTTGAGACTTAAGAACAAGTGACGAATTTATAATGATATTCTGATCCCAAGTTTTATTGATAAGTTTGATGAGTGCTTTCAAGAGCAAAGATTGATCTTTTGATCCTAGGCTAAGACAAGGAAACCATATTTTTCACATAGTTTGAGATTTAAAGAAGACAAGCATAATCAGTTTTAATTATAAACCCTTATGTTATTTTAAGGTGGATTTACTAAATGCTCTGAGCAATAATTATGGGAGTAGTATTTAGCACCTAGTTGGGTATGATTCCAAGATCTTATGCCCCAGAACTACATGCCACTGTAGGACTAAGATTATTCCAACTTGTACGTGGATGACTAAGATTGTGATGACATAAGTTAAGGTTCTATCTGATGGTAAGGGTAGAACGACTCTCCCCTACGTAGGTAAGATGTTGGACTCTATGTCAGCTCACATGGTTTATGTCAGTTAGAAGAAACTCCCAAGCCCAAAGTCCCTTAGTCCCAAAGTCTCTAAGTCCCAAATCTTCTAAGTTTAAAATGAAAAAAATGATAGGAAAGTTTTTAATAAGAGTAAGTGTTATGACTCACTTGATTTACAAGTATGATTTGTTATACATGATTTTATATTTTGATATTTTGGATAATCAAACTTAAGTGAGTCATATACATCCAAATGCATTTACTTTCTAATTATGATTATATTTACTTATGTATTGCACCCCCATATACTTAGTTCATCCTCAATGTTCTGATCCACATATATGTATATGTGCTACATTGTCTTATAATATCGGTTCAGGTGCTTCATATCAATAGCGTGTGTATTTCGTGCATTTTTATGTACGCTACCATAGTTTGTGAGTCCTCATTACTTGAGGACCTACTTCTTTATATTTCCAGCTTTTATGGCATTTGAGTTATCATTTTTGTGTAGTTCGAGTTAGTTGGGGCTCTGTCCCAATGGATCTCTAGTTCTTTATTAGTATTAGAGGTTCGTTGGACTACGAGTTTATTTACAGACATTTAGTATTTGTTGTTTAGACATTATCTATAATTTATTTAGTTCAGTTTTGGTATATTACAGTATTATTTCTTTACTAGATGATCTTGAAGTAATGTTCAGACTTAGTAGCAGGCTCAAGGGTTAGCTTAAGGCTACTCGCAGCCTTGAGCACCATGTGACATCTCGGGATTATATTTTAGGAATTACTAACTTGGTATCAGATCCTAAGGTTCAGAGAGTCCTAGGGAGTCAGACAAGTTGCGTTACATAGAATCTTGATCATCGGTATGTAGCTTACCACATCTATAAGCAAGAGGCTATGGAGCATTTTAGGAAAATCCTCTCTTTCTTCCATAATCCATCTTGCTTACAGTTTTCTCTATCATCTATTAAATCATGCTATTTTATGATGGAATATTCCTTCTCGTAAAGCTAATGATCATAGAAATGATAACCAACCGCCTCAGCTCGCAGATCCTTTGAATGAGAATGTGTTACATGCAGAGTTTTAGGCAGTTTTTCAGGCACAATCCCAAGATGTGACTGCTAATATTCATGGTAATCATCAGGCTAAAGTCCCATATCAGTAGGATGGGGATTTAGCCGCAGTCATAATTTGAGACTTTATACGAATGAACCCACCGGAATTCTTTTAGTCAAAAGCAGGTAAGGACCCACAAATGTATCTTGATGAGGTGAATAAGATCACCCAAGTGATGCATGTTACGAAGGAAGAGAGTGTAGAATTTTCATCCTATAGGCTGTAGGATGTTGCTTATGATTGGGTAGTGATGTGAAAAAAGAGTAGAGGGGAGAACGCAGCTCCCATGACCTATCGACGTTCCAAGATGCGTTCTTAGAAAAATTCTTCGTACTTGAGATGAGAGAAGCTAATAGAGGATCTCTTAAACTTGAGGTAGGGCTCTATGACAGTGAAAGAGTATTACTTCAAGTTTAACCAGTTGTCTAAGTATTCCACAGATCAAATGGATGACCTTAGGTCAAGCATTAGTTAGTTTGTGACCAGTGTGTTTGGATTGGTAGTTAAGGAGTATAGAACTGTTATGCTCAATAGAGACATGGATCTTTCTAGATTGATATTGCATGCTCAGTAGATTGAGGATGAGAAAATAAAGGAAAGAAAGAGATAAAATAAGAGGGCTAGAACAAGGCAGTTTGAGTATCATGAGACTAGATCCCAGGGAGGGAATCGCCCACAGTTGCAGAACCGTTCATCTATGCCAGCTCCATGTTCAGCTAGTGCTCCCACTCCTAGAGGTAGGTAGGAGCAGTGGGGTAAGTCTTCTATGTCTAGATCCTAGAATAGTGTGAGTGGTAAGACCTATTATCCTCCATGTGCTATGTGTGGTAGAACACATCCCTGTGAGTACTTAGCCGAACAGAAGGGTTGTTTTTTTTATGGAAAGTTAGGACATAGAATTAGAGAGTGTCCATATGCTAAGCATGGAAACCGAGATATTCATCCTCAGACTCAGGCTACTAGTGCACAAGCCTCTGTAGTTCGCCCAGCCCTTCCTCAGGGTGCTTCATCTATTACCACTGGCGGACAGCACTAGAATCGATTCTATGCTTTACAATCCCACCAGGAGTAGGAAGATTCAACAGATGTTATTACTGGTAAGATTCATATATTTCATTTTGTTGTGTATGTATTGTTAGACCCCGGGTTGAGTTTCTCTTATGTGACCCCGTTAGTTGATGTGAATTTTGATATAAGTTTTGAAAAGATTCTCGAGCCTTTCTTGGTTTCTACTGCAGTAGGTGAGTCAGCTGTTGGCAAATGGATTTACAAAAACTATCCTATAATTGTTCTTCATAGAGTCATATTAGCAGACTTGATAGAGTTAGACATGGTTGATTTTGATCTTATTCTTTGTATGGATTGGCTCCATTCCTATTATGTTTCTATAGATTGTTGCATCCGAGTGCTGAAGTTTTAGTTTCTAGATAAGCCAATATTTGAGTGGTCCGATAATTTCGTGTCTCCTAAGAGTCATTTCATGTCTTATCTTAAGGCCAGAAGGTTGATATCCAAAGGTTACATTTATAATCTCATTCGAGATATAGAAACTAAGTGTGATACCTCAATAGTTCAGTTACTCAATGTAGTAAATCAGTTTCCATATGTCTTACCAGAAAATCTCCCAGGGGTACCTCCCGATAGAGAGATAAAATTCGATATTGACCTTTTCCCAGACATTCAGCCTATTTCTATCCCTCCTTATCATATGGCTCCCAAAGATCTTAAGGAGTTGAAGAGGCAACTCAAAGATTTTTAAGATAAAGATTACATAAAGCCTAGTGTTTTTCCATGGGATGTTCCCATCCTATTCATGCGAAAGCAAGATGGTTCTTTGTGTATGTGCATTGATTATCATTAGCTAAATAAGGTCACAATCAAGAGCAATTATCCTCTTCCTAGAATTAATGACCTGTTTGATCAATTTCAAAGTGCAAGTTATTTCTCAAAGATAGACCTTAGATACGACTATCATCAGCTTAAAGTTAGGGAATGTGATATTTCGAAGATTGCTTTTAGAACCCGTTCTAGTCATTATGAGTTTGTAGTCATGTCTTTCTAACTAACCAATGCTCCAACAGCTTTCATAGACCTCATGAATCGAATGTTCAAGCAATACCTAGATATGTTGGTCATAGTGTTCATAGATGATATCCTTGTGTACTCCCGTAGTGAGGATGACCATGCAAACCATCTTTAAATTATCTTGCAAACTCTTAAAGATCATCAATTGTTCTCCAAGTTCAGCAAGTGTAAATTTTGGCTATGGTCAGTAGACTTTTTCTGTTATATTATTTCCGCTGATGGCATTAGAGTTGATCCTTAAAAGATAGAAGCTGTAAGAAATTAGACTAGACCTATCTCTCTATTAGATATTGGGAGTTTCTTGGGGCTATCTGGCTATTAAAGCCATTTTGTCAAAGGTTTCTCATCTATTGCATCTCCTATGTCTAGATTGACCCAAAAGAAAGTTAAGTTCCAATGGTTTGATTCCTGCGAGAAGATTTTTCAAGAGTTGAAGACATAACTCACTTCAGCCCCAGTGTTAGCATTACTTGAATCATTTCCTATGAAATTGAATAGAATAATCTTTCCAACGATATAAGATTCACCTAAATTCGATAACCGGGTAAGAAATTATGGCTATTTTAAGTTACAATCGCACGTCAATTTTCAGTGGTCCTACACGATATTGGCGCTTCACGGAGAGAGCCAAATTCCCAATTGTTCAATTCCAGTGATGGTCCACAATAGTGGTATGTCGCACCGAGTTTCCAAGTATCATCCAAGGTAGCAACGTGATTCCTCCGTGTCATGCCACCAAGAATTTTCCCAGTTGGCATTTTATAGTGGCTTGGTGCGATAGTGATGTGTCGCTCCAAGGCCAAAAATTAGGACCCCAGTTTATTTTTAGAGTTTCATTTAGAAGTTAAAGAGGGGTATTTTGGACCTTTACCCAATCCCTAATCCGTCCAAACATATGATTAAAGCCTTGTAGAATCATTATATGCTAAGTTTCATTAGAATTACTCTCATCCAATACCCTAGGCTTCAAAATTCATCTCCAAGAAACTAAAGATTCCACCATCTTTTTTCTAGATTGTTTTAAGATTTAAGATCCCTAGACCAAGAGCTTCAAGAGTCTTCATTCAAGAGTACAAATAGCTTCTCAAAAATCAAGTTTATTCATTTAGTTCATCATCTAATGTATGTGGGGTTTGAATAAGGACAATCCTTTCATCCTTGTGCCCCAAAACTTAATTTTTATTGAAGATTACATGATTTGCAAGCTATTGTTGTTGCCTAATTCTTATTATATTGTTTATGAAATTATCATGTTATTTAAGGCTTCAAATGCAAAAGATTTACATATATCAACGTTTGAAATCATAAGATTTATATTATGAGTTATTTTCCACTATCTTGATTAGGATTGTTGAAAGCTTTTAAGATGACTGTTTAGCATAAAGTTTAAATACGATTTTGATGCATTAAAGTTGTATATTTTGACTCCTAAGTACAAGTGATGAATATATAAGGAGATTATGATCTCAAGTTTTATTGACAAGTTTGATGAGTGCTTTCAAGAGAAAATATTGATCTTTTGACACAAATCTAAGACAACGAATCCACATTTTTCACATAGTTTGAGATTTGAAGAGTAGAAGCATAATCAGTTTTAATCCTAAACCCTTATGCTATTTTAAGGTGGATTTCCTAAAAGTTCTGAGAAATAAGTATTAGAGTAGTATTTAGCACCGAGTTGGGTATGATTCCAAGGTCTCATGCCCCAGAACTACGTGCCACCATAGGACTAAGATTATTTCCACTTCTACGTGGATGACAAAGATTGTGATCACTCAATTTAAAGTTATATTCCTATGGCAAGGGTAGAACAGCTCTCCCCAATTTGGGAAAGATGTTGGACTCCATGTCAGCTCACATGGTTTATGTTGGTTTGAATAAACTCCCAAGCCTAAAATCCCTCAGTCCCAAAGTCTCTAAGTTCCAAAGCTTCTAAGTTTCAAAAGAAAAGAGTGATAGAAAAGCTTTTATAAGACTAAGTGTTATGACTCACTAGATTTAACAGTATGATTTGTTATACATGATTTTATATTTCAATATTTTGGATAATCAAGGTTATGTGGTCATAGACATCCGCGTGCATTTAATTTCTAATTACAATGATATTTACTTATGCATTGCACTCCCATATACTCAGTACATCCTTAAAGTGTTGATCCACATATATATCTATGTGCTATATTGTCTTATAATATAGGTTCAGGTGCTCCATATCAGCAGTGTGAGTAGTTCGAGCATATTTATCTACTATCCCATAGTTGGTGAATCCTTATGATTTGAGGGCCTACTTATTTAGATTTCTAGCTGTTATAGTATTTGAGTTATCCTTTTCAGTTTAGTCCGAGTCAATTGGGGGTTTGTCCCAATGGATCTCTAGTTCTTTATTTTTAGTAGAGCCTTGTCGGACTATATGTTTATTTACAAATTTTTAGTATTTGTTGTTTAGACATTATCTACAGTTTATGCAGTTCATTTTTGGTATAATACAGTATTATTTCTTTATTAGATGATCTTGAAGTAAGGTTCAGACTTAGTAGCAGTCTCAAGTGTTAGCTTGATGCTACTCGTAGCCTTGGGTATTAATAATGATTAGTTTTTGATTCATTATCATTAAGTTGATTTTTATGAAAACCTCGTGTTAATATTGACTTAATGGTTGGGTAATGGTTTGGGTTTGATGATTCTCCAATGAAAACATTAGTGTAGGGGCCACTCACGACCACTTGGCTTGTTGACTATATGTCGGTTACTTTTGGTAGTGTATATCATAAGGATAGTTATTTTTTAGAATTGTAGTGGGTAGCCTATTAACCAGACAAATGGTAGAGAAGATGTAATTCCCCCAGTATTAAAAGGGTAATTTGGATTGATACAGTAGTGCTTTGGTTGTTTCAAGTAAATTCTTGTGTTTTATCTCTATAAAACTATTTTGTTGTAGTGTGTACGGACATGTTTTCTTATGAATGATGCCTTTGGATGGTAAAAGATTTCTTGTTTAAATATTAACAAACTCTAGGACATTATCAAACTTGAAGGTTTTGATTTTAGTAGAAGATTGATTTTCTAATCAACACCCAACTTACACTTCCAATCAAAGATAAAACGGTCGTTGTCAAGTAAAGTAACCCAACTCAGGTTGGAGTTGAACCCAAGGGAATACATGGAATTATATCTATCGTTTGTTGGAACTAATGGATAGTGAGGAAAGTAAATAGGGGGTTTATAGTAGTAATCTCAACAAGTAAAAGAACTCAATTTTGGTTGTAATAAGTCAGAGATGAACACTAGCACTGTATTCCCCCTAGATTCTCAACTCAGTAGGTTTATCATGATTTTTTGAACCAATCCGATATCTTGGATATAGAATATGACAAGTTATGTACCATCAACTGTCTTGTGAACTCATTGACAAATTTCACCTTTTACCTTTTGAGTCTCAACATGTTACATTACTAACCTTTATCCTAGATCTCAGTTTTGAGTCTCGACTTATTAGATGATATATAACTGTCTTACATAGATTGTACTTATTACTCTAGATCTATAGTAAATCTTGAAATTACTGTTGGGATTATATTTTCCTAATTGCTACTCTTTTTTGAAGTAAGTAGTGATGTACTAGTCTGGATCTTAACATTTGCAACCGCTAAGAAATCTATTAAACTAAAGGTAACTACAATACATGCAAGAATATTGGTTTAGAATAACTTAGCACTTCCTCTACTTTGTCAAACTATCAGGGTTCCCACAAACATGGCTAAGGTCTTTAGACTCTCATTGTTCTGAAACTAACAAAAGAATTCATAATTAAAGACATTCAAACAATATCACAATAATCAATGAATAAAACCCAAAGTTTGTAAATGAATTATCAACAAAAATCAAGGACAAAGTAATCCCAAGATAAAAATTTAATATTGGAATCAAATATATATTTGTAAGTATATAGAGTGTGTCAACTAACTAAATACATAAAAAGAGTATATATATGTTACAAGGGAACCCTAGGAAATAACTCCAAAATGAAGAAGGAAAATCAATATCTGTGGCCACCTACGGTCTATAGGTGGCACTTACGGTCCTTAGGTGGTCCATGTAGGTGGCCAACTTTCTCCTGCTTCTCCTGAACTCTCTGTACTTTGCCTCTCTTGCACCTATGAACCATAGGTGCCCCTCCGTAGGTGACATAGACTTTTTCCTGCACTTCTATGTGTCTGGATCTCCAAGTTATAAAACTTCAAATTTCAAATTTCATTTCTCCATTTAAAAATAGTCCCAAAACCTGAGTCCTAAAAAAATAACAAAAACACATCATATCTAACAAAACAAACCTAATTAACTTGCATATTTTCATCGTTTTAACCATCGAATGTTCTATAAACCCATAGAACATCAACACCATCGACTTAGAATGTTTGCATGTCTTCAGGCAACACAATAAAATTAAAAAACAATGACGCTTAACTAGGATAACTCTTAGCTATCTAAGGCAGCAAATCAAAACTTTAAGCCCAAAACTACTTCCCCCTCTTGTTTTATTAATTCAAAACTAAAGGTGTGTAAACATGATGCATAACAATGTGACACAAGGAAATCAAGGTATGGTATTAAATTAGCAACAGACAACCATGCATAAATACAAGTTACACTACTCAGACAAGTAAGCAGATAGCAATACAACCTATGTGCCCTCATAACTTAGGAGTCCCACTCACTTATATGGAATAGTGCATGTCAATGTGGGGATGGTCAAAAGACACTCACGCTCAAAAGAGAAGTTCCACCAATGCACATCAAAGATCATAGGATTGCTCTTATTTTCTTTACCTTGGTTTTCAAGCAGTCAAGTTAGGATCACTTTAGAACTTTATTCGGCTTTTAATGTAGGCTTAAGAGCTTGTATGGTACTTGTGGACACATTTAGTTACTAAACCTCCCTGAGACTACACAACTTTAGGGTATACTCAACCAATTTTCTTTTTATCCCATCCTTATTTCTGTCTTTTTATTCTTTTTATTGCACATTCAGGTTGAGTTTGGTTTCTTTATTCTTTCCTTTTCTTTAAATTTTTTCCTTTTTTTCATATTTTTATTTTCTTTCTCAACCATATCTAGCCCTACTATCATTTTTCTCTTAGGTTACTCTTCTGCATACCCACTTAACATTACACACCCCTATGATATCCACACCAACATAGGCAATTTTCTTTAGTTAAGGTCCAAAATATCCAAGGAGGATCATGACAAAAATAGATCATTGTAACACAAATGGGAATGTGAGAGGTGTAATAAGAAAATAGGCTATAAGGCTAAAAAATTGGGATCAAGGGATATTTATTCAAATATGAAAGGTCATTCAGGCTAAACGTGGACTAATATAAAAAAAGGACTACAATTCTTTCATTACCAACAATCCTACAACCTAGGCAAGACAAATCGAGCAAGTTCTGAATTTAACACACAAAGGGAACTAAGTAGCATCTCAATCACACATTGCATAGAGTCACATCACAAGCTAGTTCCTATCCTGTTCATGAACAAGTCCTGAATCCAATTGTCGTAACAATATCCACAATGGTCATACATATATATATTCACACAGTTCTAAGAAATAAATTTTTTGAAGGGGTATCATTTTCTCAAAAAAACAAAAAAAAAAGCATATCAACTGCCCTAGATACTAAAAAATCTCCTAAATAAATAAAAATAAAACACAATATGAAACAAAACACATCACGACACAAAAATTAACCTAGACATACCAGTTCTACAATGATACCACTGCCGACAGAAAAAAGCATAAAAATAAGAACACGCGGAGGCTATGGTATACCCCAATTCTAACAAAAAGATTGTGCACTGTACCAAGTGTACATAAATAATATAAATAAAGGAAATGAGGACATACCATGGTCGCATTAGGCGTCCGTGTTATGATCATCTCCTGGTGAGGGTATCTCGACTAGTGAAGGCAGTGGTGGTAGTGGTTCACTACTAGAGGATGCACCCGAAACTATCTTGACACGTCTCTGCCTAAAAACAAATTCAATCTCCGTTGAATCACAACTATCCTATTTTAGGGCTCAGTCAAATGGTGTATTGGGATCCTGAAACTCCAACTCTCAGCCTTTCTTAGTCCCAACAATGACTGTATCCTCATCCTTCATGAATAAGTCAAAACAGTTAGGTACATAAGGAGGTGTTGGCTTAAAAACTAGAGGTATAACTTGAGGTATGGTTGGAATGGTGCTTTCAGTGAGAGAGTGTATCTCTACCCTTAGTATGTCCACCTTCTCTCTAATCTTACCCAGTTTGGATGCCTTAATATTACTGAATTGGGATGAAAATCATCCCTCAAAATAATCTATACGGGGATGTACCTTAGCTCAAAACTTTGACATCTCAGCCATGTGTACAGCTAGTAATGTCATCTCCAATGCCTTATGTATTGTCTCAACCAAAGGCTAGATATTAACATACAATGATGCCACCTCGACCTTAACATTCTCTAGCTGGACTATGGTAACTCTCTGACTATCTACTAAGCTCTACAAGAAGTCATGGGATACAAAAACCATACCTGATACAACAACGGTGGTAGAGGGGTGGGGGGCAATATTGATGTCCTAACTGGCTCCAAAGAGGAAATTGGAAATGAAATGGATGTTTCTAGGTTTTCCTCACTCTATGTACTCATCTCAAGGCATTTCTATACTCCCCTATCTTAAAATCCATTCTAATATCCGTATCAACTCCCTCTATAGAAATAGGCTCCATAGGGATTGATCGGCCTTCATACTAGGTAGGAATTAGTATTGAAGGTGTACGAGTCCTTCTTGAGATGATCGAGTTTATTGGATCCTTGATTATACTTGTATAGGCCACGCCCATATCCTTTACTCTTACATAAAAACTAAGAATATCTGGCACACTGGCCTTATCACATAGTAGCTGTACTAAACAAACAAAAGGTGATATAGTTATCTCCATAAATGTCCTTTCCTGAATCTCATATCTAATGATGGTCACAAAATTAATATCATAACCAGTAGTCATGCTTGTAATTAGTTTGGCACCATTCCACACAAGCAAATTATGTGCTACAGTCGAATATAATTGATAACGTAGGAATAGCCACCAGAACTTTACGGTGAAATTTAACATCGACTTCTTAATCACAGTTGGCCCCTCGATCTACAGGGCTTCCACAACAAGAGGTGAAATATAACTAGAGATCCATATCACCATACCAATCTATGTTCATCCTCTGTCATGGTCCATCCATCATGCGCCAATCTCAAATAGTGACCACACACAGTTATAGATGTAGAAGCTGCATAATCTGGGCTAAAAAGAACTCAGTAGATGGCCGCCACTGAAATATCAAACCTAACCCCTCTCACGAGTACCTTCTCCAACTAGAGCTGCTCTGTATTCCTACTAACTGTAGGCATAGGCAAAGATACTGCAGCATTGTAGGAGGCATAAAACTCCCCACACCCGTGCTTAGTTATACGAACCTAGGGGTCTAGTCGTCCACCCCAGCTGATACCTATAAAATGCATCCCTGCAATAATGGTGCTCCATCCAACCCAAATAATTTTATCTCTCTCTCTTTTTAAATGGCCCTCTTGGGTTGGCAAGTCTTGTTCAAAAAACTATCTCTCCCATATAGTATCTAAAGCCCCTTTATACACTATCTCGGGTTTACCTCATCAATAAGCTCAGCAAATATATGCATAGGGCTAGAGGCCTGATCAATTTGAGCTAGTGGCTCTATATTTTTTTGTGCCACCTGATATGACCTCATGTTTATTCCCTCCTCAGACTAGGGTACGACTGATGATTTCTCCAAAAATGTTGCCTCTAACTCATCCTCATCTTGTGACCCCTCCTTGGACTGGGGGTCCTATGTAAATTCTATAGGAGGTGACTCAGACTCTACCTCATCCTTATCATCATCATTATCATCACCCTCATTATCCTTATAATTTCCCTTCTCAGACTAGGGAGAATATTGTAGTGAATTCCTAGCCTTCGTAATCCTTGGCATGGGTACTGGGCTATGGATCCAAGGCTGAGCTCTAGGATAAGTAAAAGTAGGCTTTTTTCCCTACTGTGAATGGTCTGTAAGTGGTATGCCCAAGGTATCTCTAATGATAGTATTTGTTGCACCATGCTTCTGGGATCTAGTCACTGGCTGTGTCACTCTATTCGGTGTTGCTATAGTTTAGGCAAGCAGGTACTCCTCCTCCAAGCTACTACACTCGAAAGAGTCACACCATCGCCTAGAAGGTCTAGTGTTCTTCTTTGGTACCATGTGTACCTGAAAAATTAAGTGTTAGTATCTAAAATATAGTGAACGGCTACAAAAAGTGAACAAAAATTCAAAATTCAAAAACGTCAAATTTTCCCAGAATATTACATCCCTAAAACTTATACTCATCCCAAACAAATCCAATATGCACACATACCACTATAATTGACTTTTTCAATACAAACTAGCCTTCAAACTTTTGGGATTCCTCTACCATTTCAATTCTCCACTTCCATTTAGAGCATCATCATAATGTTTAATTTGAGAACAATGCACCACTTTAGGATTTTTAAGTTAATTAATAGATCCTACAAACAAGTTTGTTGATCTTCATATATATTTCATGAAAATAAACATACCAACTCTCTTATTTCAAGTTTAGCATAAGATACTACTATTAGGAGCCAAAAATATTACCATTTCATTGTAGAATCGGAAGTAAAATATGAAAGGGTGAAGTGAAACCTGAGTTTGACTACGTACTTTGTGCTTTTGACCAAGTTGGTACTGAGAACAAGTCTTGTTTTAGCCTTTATTCAAGTATAGGGAAGTGAGGTATTTTGAATTTATAGAGGAAAGAAGGAAGTTTAAGGATTTACAAGTTTAAAGTGAGTTAGGAGGCTTAAATAAGCAAGAGTTCTCGATTTAGGGTTAGGTAGGGTCGGGGTGCGTCGAGATTTTTAAACAAAACTGGGCCCAAAAATTTTCCACTTATGGCACCACTACGGACCGTAGGTGGCCACTTTTTCCTCTTCTTTGGATTTGTTATTCGGACACTTACTGCATTACTTATGAAGTAATAAGAGGTATTTACAACCTCATAAGTATGTTCACATGTTCAAGTCCATAAAATTCCAAAAAATCCTCAAAATTCCATCTTAACATCTAACGCACAATTTACCTAGCCCACGTGGGATTTATGACCTTTATGATTTGGTCACAAAGTCCTCTTGCCTGGAATGTCATGAATCAAGTAGTGTATTATAGTGTTCGAGGTTGTTCCTCATGCTACCGTACATATAAAAAAGAAAAGCAAACATGAATACTAAAATAGTTGGTTTCCTACCACACAATGCTTGAATTAAGATCGCGGCATGACATGGCTCAGATGGTTACTTAGACTTTGCCGATGCATTTTCTCCCATGCAGTACTTGATTTAACATCGCGACATGCCATGGGTACCTTGACCACTCATAGTTCATCAAGGAACCCAAGGGAATAATCTCCAGGATCATCAACACAATTGATAACCGATACCACCCTCATGTCAGTAGGATGCTTCATAGTTCTTCAGACGTTAAAGGCGACTTCTTCAATATTGACTTAGAACATGAGTTCCCTATTTTCCATGTCAACCATCGCTTTACCCATGGCCATGAAATGTCTTCCGAATATGATGGGCATCTTTATGTCAACCTCATAATCTGAAATGACAATGTTGTCTTGAAAAATAAATTAATCAACTTTTATCAACAACCGCATAGTAGTGTGATTTAAAAGGCTTTATCATATTTTCATGAATACGATAGCGAGATCAACTTTATGATTGCTCCTAAGTCATATTATACTATGGAAAATCTAGATGTCCATATAGTACATGGGATCGTAAATACACCTAGATCACCTTTTTTTTGCGCAAGAGATTTGTAAATGACTGCATTGAAATGGTGAAATCCACCAACATCCTTAAAAATAGTTGCTCGCTCTTTTTCAATGATTCTTTCATACTGATATGAGGGTGGTATCTTTCATACCCAAGCATCTGCTCTACAACCTCAAGGAGAGAGGTGTTCCAACTCAGATTTTTTTAAATCTCAATGAATCACTTGAACTTTTCTTCGTCCTTCTTCTATTTTAATCTTCGAGGAAAAGGTAGGGGCAATCATTGAATTTGCTTCACTATGGGCTCATCAACCTTACCCTTACCATTATCCTCCCAGCATTAACATCAATGTTTGTCGCCTTTTCTGACTCTACGGCAGGTGTCTCATCTACCACAGTACTATTATTCTTCAGCACATACTAGTAGGCAATGAGGGATCAACAGTAGACTTACCACTTTGAGTTGTAATAGAGAGAAAATGATCATCATTCCTTGGATTCTGAACCACGTTGCTTAAATGGGTAACAAACTACCTCTTATTTAAAGTAGTAGACATCTATCCAAACTATATCTCTAACTACTTGATTACAGTCGCATGAGAATCATCCTTCTAGGTCAGACCTAAGATTTCGGCCTTAATTTCCTTAAGTCATATTTCTCGACTTTCTTGACCCTTATCTAGTTTGGATAACAACAGCTCCATTCTTGATTCCATATCACGGTTACCCATTGGGACATACCTGTCTCCCTTATCTTTGTAGTTATATTTTCTCCTCCAGTCACTATCATACTCCTTACTGTGATCTATATATCTATCTCCGCAACAGTTCCAACCTTGGTTTCCTTTTCCTTTTGCTCATAAACCTGCCAATTTATGATTATGATACTTAGCCTCCTCCTCTAAATCAAACTCATATGATCTAAAGATTGAACCCTGTGTACCTACTGCATTTACCTTATTTGAATTCACTATTGTGAACTACTTAGTCAGTAACCCAATATTTGTCCTCAACTGCACAATATCTTGCACTATATAACTATCCACTACTCTATGGTCAACAAAAAATTCAATGACATAAGTGTCAGCACCTCTCTCAGCCTCTCGAGTATGCCACCCTTGGCTAGTGAGAGAAATCTAGTCTAGAATCTCATATGTTACTTCTCAGCATAATCTTATGAATGCACATTGTGTATGCGATAATTCGAGAACTGATGTTTAGGGATCTATAAAATATCTCCAACAAGCTCATTCGTGAAATACCATTATTAGGTACCATGATAAGTTTTTTCTTAAATTGGAACTAAGTCTCATACATTGACTCCAAATATAGCTTTCTAAAGTTGTATATTTTATCTTTTAATCGTAAAATTCTAGCCAGAGGAAACAAACGGTTTAAGAATTGACTGTGCAACTTATTCCAAGTGGTAATAGGAAAGTTCCCCCAACCACAAAGATGCTACTCCAATCAACAAAATGGGAAAAACCTCAATCTGAGTGCCTCCTGATTCACCTCTAGAATAGTATAAAATATACAGATCCCAAGAAAACTAACAAGATGCATATTTGAGTCTTCTATAGCCAAGTGCGAAAAAATAGCTTTCAAATTCAAGAGTTGGATAATGTCATTGGTTATGTCAAACTTCACATTAGGTGGAAGTGCAGAAAGAACGGTAGCTCATATTTTAGTTGGATCAATATATCTCATACCCTCTTCATCATTATATGGATGAAAGTACTGGTATGCTGGGAACTTGAGCCTGACTACCTCGAACTCTATCTCGCTTAACTTTGAGTACTACTCGATGATCAATTATTGGTCTTGGCCTAGCTAGCTCTGCCTGCTAAGCTATCCAGGCCTTCTAATGTCTTCTCTAGTTGGCAATTTCATATTTTGATAACTTCTCTATTTCTCATCTAGAAATATTCTGGGGATTACCTGGATAAGGTAAAAGTACTGCATTAGGATCATCCTGAACCCCTTCGAGATGGCATGCACGTACTGGTTCCATCATTGTATGATTAGGCTATAAGAGTCTTTCTGGGTTAGGATTCAGTATGAGTAAGGGATTTCCTTAACTCTTGGTGTTGGCATGCACCAGTGTATACCCAACTAAGAACAGAAAATGAAAACCCAAAAACTTTGGTAAGTTTAATCAATAATTCAACACCGTATTCCCTAGCAATGATGCTAACATTTTTATCAATGCCTAAACTATAATTCCAATCAAAGGTACATTAGTCGTTGTCAAATAAACTAACCCAACTCTTGTTCAGGTCGAACCCAAGGGAATGCATGGAAATAAATATCTCATTTGCTGGAACTAATGGGCAGCGTAAAAAGTAAATGAGGGGTTTGTCGTAGTAATCTCGAACAAGTAACAGAACTCAAATTTGGTTGTAATCCATCAGAGACGAACACTATGACCATGTTCCCCCTGTCTTCTTAACTCAGTGGTTTATTGTGCTTTGTTGAACCACTCAATATGCATGTAGAATCTAATAAGTTATGTGCCATCATTTTCTTGTGGACTCAATGAAAGATTTTAACCTTTACCTTTTGAGTCTCAGGATGTCATTTACTAACCCTTATCCTAGATCCCAGTTAACTATCACCTTTTGGTTTTATGTTATTGGATTATAGATAATTGTCTTACATAGATTTTACTAATTAACCTTTATCCATGATCAATCTTCAAACTATAGTTGTGATTAAATTTTCTTAATCTCTACTCCTCTTTTAATGTAAGTAGTGATATACTAGATGGGATCATAATGTTTTCAACTACTAATAAATCTATTAAACTGAAGGTAACCATACTACATGCAAGAATATCAATTCAGAACAACTTAGCACTTTCTCTACTTCATCAATTTGTCAGGGTTCCCATAGCCCTAGATAAGGTGTTTAGCCGTTTATTGTTGTGAAATGAATAAAGATATTCATAATTGAATACATTAAAACAATATCACAATAACCAATGAAAAAAACCCAGTGTGTAACTAAATTATAGGCCAAAATCAAGAACAAAGCAATCCCTAGATCAAAATCTAATCTTGCAAACAAACATATGTTTGTATGTATATAGAGTGCATCAACTAACTAAAAAACTTCAAAAGACTATATATAGATTAAAAGGAAACCGTAGGGAGTAACTCGCAAATGAAGAAGGAAAATCAAGGTCAACGGCCACTTATTAGACCACCTACGGTCCGTAGTTGGAACCTACGGTCTATAGGTGGTCCATATAGGTAGCTCTCTTTCTCTTATAGCTCCTGAACTATGTAGACTTTGTCTTTGTTTCACCTACTCTATCACCTATGGACTGTAGTTGCCTCTTTGTAAGTGACAGAGTCTTTTTTCTACACTTCTGAGTCTCTAGATCTCTAAGTTCTGACACCTACTTTGGCATCTACGAATCGTTGGTAGCACATATGGATCATAGGTACCCACTTCTGTGGCCAAAATTATCAACTTTCACTCCTTTCATATAGAATATTTCCAAAACCTAATTTCCTGCAAGAATATAACAAAAACACTTCATATCTAACAAAAACAACCTAAGTAAACTGCATTTTTTGTCATTTTAAGTGTTAAAGTAATATAAACCCATATCATATCTATTTCTATAAGGGAAACAAATGATTTGAGAACTTAGATGGTATTTCTCTTACTACTTATTAGATGTGTCTAAGTTGATATACTATAGTCATTAACCGTGGTAATAAATACTTGTAATTGTCATGAGTGGCAATGTAATATGGTCCCTTTAAATTAATATGTAACAATTCAAAAGGTTTTGTTGTGTTGTTTGTTTTTATTGGAGAAGTAAATCTAGACTACCTAGCCATGGGATAAAAAGTGTAAACAAAAAGTTGTTTAGGTGCCAAGAAAGGTAAAAAATAAATATTTTTCATTCTTAAAAAGGTTACATGTCCTAGACTCAACTGCACTAAAAGGTCATCAATGTTATCATGTGATGCATAGAGAAAATAAGGATTCATACTAGAAAAAATTTTTCTATTCACAAAATCTAGAGTATTTACAATTCCTTATGGAAAGAAAGATGAAACAAATGGAACTTGGTTATTACAATCAATAAATATAGTTAGAAAATCAGGCAAACTAGGTATAGAAAATGACAGGTCGTAAGAAGTGTAGGAGTTATAGATTCTAAACTCAAACATTTGTTGTGACACTTTGAGAAAAGATAGTATAGAACATCTCTGACCTTAGCGATCTACGGAGGCCTCTTCAGTTAAAGAGCCTGCAAAATATATGAAAGATGCTAAAAAAAACAATTATTTACAATTGCATAGCCAAATGATGAACTAAAATGATATTAAACTTAAAAATAGGCCCATACAGTACTTTATAAAAATCAAAGCAGGAGTGAGAGACAAATCACTAATTCTTGTTTTCTTAATTATATACCTATTAAACAAATTTACAAGAAAGGGATGAGGAAGGATTCTGGCATTGGTCAATATGATTATATTGTAAGTCATGTGGTGGGGTGATTTAGAGTCTAGGATTAAAGATTCAATGAATAATGTGTCATAATCATAATTTAGTTTATTATTCTTAGTTATAATAGAGTGAGAAACGATGATATATGTAAAGTTCACTGCTCAACTAATGAAGTTGTTTAGGTCAGTCATGTTCAATATTTCCAGGCTGAAAATGATTTACAAAGTTGATAAATTAGTCAGATTGCTCCTTTCTCAAAATGTGGGTATATCTCCTTTTAAAATGCAGTTAATCAAGGCCATATGATTCCCATATCCCAAGATATTTGTCTATCTAATCTACTAGTACCCTCAAGATATCCTCCATGAATATTATAAGTAGAAGTTTAGCTCTTTAGCTTAGTAAACTTTAAATATTGAGGAAATCAATATAGTCTGTAATATTTTTCCTTGGTATGACCAATTTTCTTACAGTAGTTAGAAAAATGTGACACTTGTTGTTTGAATAGTTTGTTCATTGACCTCCAAATTAATTTAATTTCTAGTATGATAAGTTGAGGTTGATGAATTTGACCTATAGTGTTGCTTGCTAGGATTACTCTACTTGTTATAGTGAGTTAGCCCTTGCATAGCCTGATAATTGTTTCTAAAACCTGCATTCGTTGCTCTAGTTAATGTGTTCATAGATGTGGAAGTGAAATCCAGATGATTCCTAGGTATGACTTCCCATTGTTTTTCCTCTTGAATTAATATTAAGAAACATGTGCTAGGTTAGCTAAGGGATTCATTATCAAAATATTACCACACATAGGTGAACACGCCTGCTTCAGTCCCATAAGAAATTAAATTAAACATATGTCCTGTTCAGTTGTAAGCATGCTAACTTTGTCAGCACAATTACATGGGCAGGTGTAGTTTGTATGAGTATTGAGCGTGTTAAGCTTTTCCTGAAGCTTTATCATCTTGGTGCAGTAGTTAGTGATGCCTAAACTTTATTGTGTGAGATCATTGATTTCCTTTTGTAATTGATACAATTTTGCACTTTTTTTTTTGTCATATATATCTTTCTATTCTCTCCATAGTTCCCTAGTATCATTCAGATATTGTGGGCTATGTTATAATTAATCATGTGAAAGGGAATTCAATGTTATCACGATGTTCCCATTACACAAAGTTTGGTGAATCATCGATTGGTCATATGTACTTTCCAATTACAAAATTCATGTTGATTTTGATAGAGAGTACACGAAGTAGACCTCACCTCCATTATCGATATCCATTGTCATCATAAATAGTGAGAATCAAGGTTAATCCTACATTTTCATCTAGATAGTTGGACCTATGATGATTGTTATGACTCGATACATAGGTAAACTAGAGGAGATAAGAGACAACAATGAATCGGACAAAAAAAGATTGTGACAAAAAATTATAAAGATAAGCATAAACCATGATTGCAAAATTAGGAAAGTGATTATGATAACCACAAATTATGATTGTGAAATTGAGAAATTATGAAAAAAAAAGGGAAATTGCAATAATAGAGATTCTGTAGGAAGATAACCACAGAAGGAGGTCACGAAAAAAAATTAGATTGCGGTAATTGCAGAAAAATAAAATTATGAGTGAGAAACAAACAGTGATTCACAGAAGATATATTGAGAGATATCTATGCAAACAGGATTAAGGTTCTCTCCTATATTGTGAAGTTAGAACTGAGAAAGTTCAAATAAAAGCAGGCCACTAACTCCATTAGTAGAGTAAATAAAGCTTAGCATATCTTATAGAGAATATATACTGAGAGATGAATAATGAGAAACCAAAAACTAATTTTGTTTATTTATAGACAAACAAAGAGAGAAGCCATCCATCTATATCTAAGACTATAATCGACTGTCTAGTCAGTTTAAATACCCTAAAAGCTATTGAATATTTAAAATCTATTGAGATTATCCAAACTAAAATTATCCACAGGTAATATGATTAATTGTGCATGATTTAAGTTAGGATAATCTCAACAGATTTTAAATACAAAACTTTTTTTAACATTTATAGTCATTGTTTTGGCGTTATTGTTTTCTTTTTAGAGTTGTTGACTTGTTAAGGGTTCTAATCATCAGCATGAACTGTTAACTAACCTTATTTTTTCTTTTTGAGAGATTGCTATAATTTTATTGCATCAAATTTGCTACAACCAAAAAAAATATTTTTTTTTGAAATTATAAGAACAACAAACCCAGTATATTCCCACAAAGTGGGGTCTGGAGAGGGTAAGATGTACGCAGTCCATACTACTTCCCCCGAAGAAGTAGAGAGGTTATTTTCGATAGACCCCCATCTCAAGAAAGTGGACCATAGACCAAAAAAAAGAAAAAAAATTAATTGACTGAGGGCACATGATAAAATAACAGGGCCATAACATTCACAAAAATGAAGTACAATAACAAACCAAGGGCTCCCCTTCCCCAAACCTGGACCTATCACCCAAGCTACGCTAACCTCTCCTATATGCCGACTACGGCTCGACCACCTTACTTTTCCATCTACCTTAATACTCTTTCTCCAAACTTTCCTATCGTGGGTCACATCCTCAGTAAGCTGTAACTGCTCCATGTCACTTTTAATCACACCTCTCCAGTATTTCCTCAGTCTACCCCTACCTCTTTTGAAAGCCTCTAAGGCAAACCTCTCGCACCTACGAACTAGGGCATCCGTGCCCCTCCTCATTACATGACCAAACCACCTTAACCTCACTTCCCTCATCTTATCCTCCATCGAAGCCACACCTACCTTTTCCCGAATAGTGTCATTTCTTACCCTGTGAGCCCTTGTATAACCAAACATCCAACGTAACATTCTCATTTCCGCCACCTTCAACTTTTGGACTTGAGAAATCTTAACAGGCCAATATTCCGCTTCATACAACATCGCCGGTCGGACCGCAACTTTATAAAATTTATCTTTAAGTTTGAGAGGCACCTTCTTATCGCATAAAAGTCCTGTGGCAAGCCTCCATTTCATCTAACGTGCCATAATACGGTGAGAAATATACTCATCAATCTCTCCATTCCCCCAAATGATAGACCCAAGATAATTAAAACTATCCCTCTCACAAACAACCTGCGACTCTAATTACACTATCACTTCGCCCTCTCTCCTCGAGTCACTAAACTTGTACTCCAAGTACTCTGTCTTGGTCCTACTCAACCTAAATGCTTTAGATTCAAGGTTCTGTCTCCAAACCTCCAACTTCTCATTAACACCTCAGTGCAACTCATCAATCAAAACTACATCATCCGCAAAAACCAAACACCAAGGGACTTCCTCTTGTATATTCCTCGTCAACACATCCATCACTAAGTAGAATAAGAACGGTCTAAGAGTAGATCCCTGATGCATCCCTGTCAAGATTGGGAAATGCTCAGAATCTCCTCCTGCGGTCCTTACCCGAGTCTTCACCCCCTCGTACATGTCATTAATTGAACGGATGTGCGCCACTGGTATCTTCCTCGCCTCCAAGTATCTCCACAGAACCTCCCTAGAGACCTTGTCATACGTCTTTTCCAGGTCAATAAACACCATGTGGAGATCCCTCTTCCTCTCTCTATACTGGTCAACCAGCCTCCGCATAAGGTGAATTGCCTCAATCTTAGAGCGACCAGTTATAAAACCAAATTGATTCTCTAAAATATGATCTAACTTCCTCAACCTCCGATCCACTACCCTCTCCTAAATCTTCATCATATGACTCAATAACTTAATACAACGGTAATTGTTACAATAATGAATGTCACCTTTGTTTTTATAGATAGGAATCATCGTGCTCTATCTCCACACCTCAGGCATCTTAGCAGATCTGAAGATATTGTTAAACAAATGGGTTAGCCACCTCAACCCTGCACCAGTAGAAAAATTCCAAAAATCCATTGAAATCTCATCATGCCCCGTAGCCCAGCCCCCCCGTATCTTGCGAATATCCCCACAGACTTCTTCCACCTTAAAACACTCACAATATCAAAAATCATGAGATTTCTCATTGTCTTGCAGCTCTCCTAACACAATACCTCGGTCCCCCTCATCATTCAAGAGCTTATGGAAATACGAATGCCATCTTTTTAGAATTAGAACGTCCTCCACCAAAACTCTACCATCCCCCCCCTTAATACACTTCACTCAGTCCAAATCCTATCCCTTACGCTTCCTAGACTTGCCAAGCCTAAACAACATCTTTTCCACACCTATCTCCTCTAATCCCCAATACAGTCTCTCAAAAGATGCTGACTTAGCACCCGTAACTACTAACTTAGCCTCTTTCTTAGCTACCTTGTACTTCTCCCTACTCACTCATTTCTTCTCTTCATCCTTACTCTCAGCCAGCTTCACGTAAGCTGCCTTCTTCGTCTCCACCTTCTTCTTTACTTCTTCGTTCCACCACCAATCCCTCTAGTGTTATCCAGGTCTGCCCTTCGAGACACCTAGGACCTCTCAAGTAGCTTCCTTAATACACTCAGCGGCCCTCTCCCACATACTATCCACGTCCCCCCGAGCCTCCCAAGCCCCTATATCTTCTAACTTTGCCCCTTTCCAAATCCCTTGTAGGAGTCAAGTCACCCCACCTAACTCTAGAATTACCCTCCCCATCTTTCCTCTTATTGACTATCTTGAAAACAAAATCCATCACCAGGACTCTATATTGGGTCATAAGATTCTCATTCAGAATGACCTTATAATCCTTGCACAAAACTCTATCGCCCATCCTAAGCAGCAAAAAGTCAATCTGGGTCATGGAAACCCTACTACAGAAAGTAATCAGATAGTCCTCCTTCTTCGGAAAGATGGAATTAACTACCACCAACCCAAAGGACCTCACAAAATCTAAAAGGGCAGCTCCCTCGTCATTCTTATCCCCAAAACCAAAGTCTCCTTGCACATCATTGTACCCTATCGGAAAAGACTCGATGTGCCCGTTGAAGTCCCCTCCTATGAGAATCTTCTCCGGACTAGGCACGCCCTGAATCAATTCATCTAAAAACTCCCAAAATCTCCTCTTTTGATCCTCGTCCAGTCCCACCTATGGCACATAAGCACCCCAATGACCAAATTAACAGTTATCACCCTATCACTAACCCTATTTTCCTCAACTACCTGCCCCCTAAGCTTTTCATCTACTAAGATACCTACCTCACTCCTACTTCTCTCAGTACCTGAGTACCATAACTTGTACCCATCCACGTCCCTAGCCTTAGTGCCTACCCATTTGGCCTCCTAAACATATGAAATTTGGATCATTCTCTTCCTAAGGATCTTTACTAGCTCTATCGACTTACCCTGAAGGGTCCCTATGTTCCACGACCCAACCCTCAACCTATCATCTCTTGAATATCCTCCCCTAACACCTTGCCCTCTTCATCTCAAGTTTAACCCCTCACCCGAATCTGACCCTACCCTCAAGCCCCCAGGACCCCCACGACATGACCCTATTCCACCATTACCTACCCCATCCACTACTCAACAGATACAATAAAAGTTTAAAAATAGCAAAAGCAATAGAGACACCCGCAAAGCACCCCGACTAACTAAAGTTTAAGAGCAAACAGGAACTAAAAAAAACCTAAATTACAGTCAGAATAATCCATACAAATTATAGGTAACGAAACTATTGGAAATTATGCAAAAAAATAGAGTTCAGGGATAGAAGTCATCGGGGACTTAGATCTAGTACTCAGCTCTTGCTGGTTGTGCTGGATCCCAGTAACAGGGTTGATTGTCGAAAACACTTCACTGGAAAGTTTCGAGAATGGCACCGACTCCAATCTGGTCAGTGGTCGCCTGAACTGATGAAAACCCCTGCCTGCTTATCTAGATCCACCTTTTTTACCACCCACAATCGACGAAATAGTTCGCTGGGGCCGATCGCTGACAAGCAGTAATGAACATGCTTCCTTTTCCAATCTGCTGGCAGTGGAGAAAGGGAGAGGGAGAAAACGATAGCAGAGGAGAGAAGGAAGTGTACTTACTTACCGCCGGTGGTGTTTTGACGTCGGCGTTCGCTTCACTGGACGTTGAAAGAAACGTTATTTAGGAAGAGAGAGAGAGGAGCGTTATTTAGGAAGAGAGAAGAGAGAGCTTCTCCACACTGATATATGAATAAAAAATAATATAATGAAGTAGAGTTCAATCTATACACTAAATTCGGAATGAAATCTATCATAACAAAATGACAATTTGAGGATAACCAAGCATACTCTGAGAGAAAATGAAGCACTATGGGTCAGAGAGACAGAATTATGAAAGTTCAAGAACATGAATTCGTTAGTGCACGTTTTAGCTCACAAAACAATTTCTAATAAAATTCCACATGCATCGGGAAATTAATAGCTTTGCAGCTTTTGATTTGCAATCATTTAGGGACCTGGTTCTTTAAATATGTTAATACAACTAGTTATCAACATAATTAGTGTTTCTAAGGAAGTTGATTACTTTGTAATTATTTTTCAATTGTCAAAATTAATTTCAGCCCTCCTCAATAACCATGCTTGAAGTAATGAACAAAGATTCAGACCTAATCAATTTAAGAACTAATTAGCGACAACTTCCTCAGAAATGAGTTCTCTCATTGATCATATTTGAATAAATCAAAGCACTATTGACTTATGTTTATCAAAAAATAACTGTCTCTATATAAATAGCATAAACCTCAATCGATCACCAATTATATAATGGTTATTATAATTACCAAAATTTATTACGAGCATAATCAAATAGAGACGTGTCTTTAATTAACTACAATAGATATGATGGATGTGCCAAGAAAAGTATCATCTGGACATTCCACCATCATCTACCAAGAGAAGCAAGAGAAGAAGTTAATATGAATAAAATTTGTGTGCCTTATCTTAGATCGAATACCAAAGAGAACTACATCTCCTTTGACAGAGACTTGTTTAGAATTTTCATTTTTGATGTTCCATAAGAAACACTATTCAAAGGCATTCCTTCTTTTGTTTTTGTGGGTTTACATAGAAAATCCTACTGTGATATATAGAATATGGGTTGTACCATTCTTTGTAGGTATCAGGACGAGTATTTTAAAATGCAGTTTTGGGACGCACCTCGAGGCTCGATCGAGGTTAGGATACTAGCACAATGCCTTGAGTCATAGGTGTGGGTCTTATTCCTATCAAACTTACCCCTAAAGTGCTCGATGGTACATCCTAAGCACGTCTAATGCCAAATGCTTAGGGATCGCCTAACAGATCTTAGGTAAATTATGTATCGAATTCCTTAATTAACATTATTGACCCTTATAATTCTATAATAAATATATAATTATTAATAGATTTTCTCATTTATAGAAATAAGAAAGACAAAGAATAACTCTAATAACGAATGATTTTATTTGATATTTACTATTTGAAAGTATCATCATGGTGAATATCATTTAACATTATTTCTTTTAAAAGCTTAATTATCTATTTTTATATCATCACTTATCATTGGTCTTCATATTATTGTCATACATCACTAAATAATCGCTATTGAAAGTAAATAATTGTGCTTTATAATCTTAAAATTGTTGTCAGGGTACTCATAATGTTTATTGATTATTTCCTTTTAGGGTTGTAAATTGCATAGCATAATTGTGATATATTTTACAAAAACATAATTCTTTTATTATTTGAAAATTATGATTTTAGAATTGATTTCCATCCCATAGTATCTATTATAGCATTTCTTTATTTATACTTGTCAAATTATGTTAGAAATTTTATTTTCTATAAATTTCATCAGTAATTTTTTTAATTTTTTTTAAATTATTAATTTATTATTTATAAAAAAAATTTCTAACACTAGTTTACTATATTATAAATTAAAATTTAATGATTCATGGAGTCTATTCTCATCACCTCGAGGCTCACTCATCACCTCACACACGGACTTTTAAAACACTTATCAAGAGTTTCCTCCTCTTTTGTACACCCTCTTCGATCAATAAAATACATAAATGTAACCTTAATTAAAAAAGAAAACACTATTCCATTAAGCGAAGAATATCTTAGAAAAAATATGAGGTAGCAGAATTGCTTGAATAGTTATGAAGAGTTGATAATTAGATTTACTACATTATGTATGATAGAAAAGCACTTCTCGTCCCATAATATAGATGGAGTGCCCTTCTAAAATTAAAAAGAACTTATATATTATGATACAAAAGATTTAGGAGACTCAATAACTAAAGATTTAGGAGACTCAACAACTAATTAAATGCTAAGATTAAAAAAAAATCCTCCGGACAAATAATTAGTAATCTTCAAAATGGATGGACTATCATTCTCTCTAACGTTCATTAAATGATAGTCAAAAAATCGACTTGGAAAATGACTTCATCTTAATAGAATGTTCGTGATTTTGGATGTCGTTGTTATCCCTTGAATCAAAAAAAGCATTAAAGATTGCATGGCGATGTTTAGTGTATCTTCAGACATGTTAGCGGAACTTACACGAAATCAATCCAGTTATGTACAATGGCATGACGATCTACGTGAAATATTTAGCTCAACATCATATACTATTTTTTCCACAATTTTCTAATTCTCCATAAAATGTGTTTGAACTTCGGAGGTTTCTTATGTCGACCCAATAAAAAAATCTAGTATTGCCCTAAAGGCAGCTGATCCCAATTTTTTATGACCTTAAACTAGCATTTAATGACGTTTCTTGAGCCCTTTTGATTTTTGGGCACTTACTTTTTCATGAATTTCTTGTCCGATAGCATAGCGGAAAGATGGTACTGAGTTTGAGATGAAATTAATCCTAAACTAAACATTTTTGTGGTTTCAGATAAAATCTTATTATTGTTGGAATAAATGACAACAACTCAAAATCCTAGGAGACCCAAATCTTTAGAAAGGTTATATATAATTTGAACTCGATCCCAAACATCTGTTAACGTGTAGTTATTTTAGATTAACTACTTACAGTTGTCTTGGGCCGCTAAAGCTGTTGTCGTTTAATGGACCTTGGATGTTTAAGTGGCCGCACCAGATATCAAAAAATGTTGATTTTGGTCCAAGCCTACCAAGCTTCGATCGGATCCTCCTCAAAATTTGATCGGGACCCCTCAGAGACAAATCATATAGGTTACCAAGTTAAATTTAATATTTTGAAATTGATGACGATGTCAAATATTTCAAAAAGAGTTGTTATCGGTAAATTAAACCCCACAACTCTATTTTACTATTTTCCAAATGAAGGGCCGAAATAAGATAAAAGGCCTCAAAATTTAACCAACCCCAGTACTAACCAGATCCGCTGGCACAATTTTCTTTGTCATCCGATAAATAAAATGATAAATATATATTGAAATCAACAATATGGCTTCTCAAATCTCTAAGAATATAATCTTGCACAAATTATTTTTGATTGTATCAGGAAACGTGCCTCAGACCTTAAAATCAAAATGTAGCTATTACAAGGATGGAAAAAAATAGTAAAAACACATAAAAATAGAAATATTTATATATTCATGTCGTTACATAATGCTAACCTCGCTTAGATCATAAGATAACTCTCCACTCTTTATTACACTTGCAGCCATGTCGTTATACTAACTATTACAACGTAGGCCAATGGGAATTGTAACTGTGGTCCAAGATTTCAATCCAGCATTTTGAAGTATCCTCCTATTCCTTTATATAATCTTCAGAAGCAAGAACATTATCTACAAAAAAAAACATACACTGACAAGAATTGATGCCTCTACTAGGATTTTGATATATAATGGACGGTAAGTCATTGATGGTTGTAACAGAAATTCGCCGGATAAAAATGATATAAAATTAGAGCTTACCAATAATAATCACACCTACTGGAATGGATACTGATTTAATATTGTATTTCTACACTGAAAAATACCTTCTAATGTAGCTAAATGAGCGAAAAAACGAAAGCTTACACAACAAGGATGAAAACAACTTCAAAATCTATTTACTAGAGAGATGATCGATTCTGAATGATTCGAATTAACAGTGGTAAATTTCAACTTTTAACAATGAAAGAGTGTTGTCTTTTATTAAAAAATATCGTAATTTGGCTCAAATTTGATTTTTTATGGTATAAAAAAATGTGTGTTTTTGGAGGGAATAAAGGATCGGGGGTTTTGATATGAATATGCTTTTTTATTTTTTTATAATTTAATTAGGTTATTTATTGGTTATGATTGGGTGGGGCTATTTTTTATTTTTAAAAGAATAAAGGGGTAAGGGTTTTTTTGTACTTGTTAAAAGCTTGGGGCTAGAAGTGCTAGGATTAGAACTTGGCATGATGGTGTCGTTAAAAGTAGGTATACGACTATCTTTTAAGGGGTTGTTTGGTACGATAATAGGTTATGCAGGGATTAGTAATATAAGGATTAATGATGTATGAATTGATAAATCAAGAATTTTTAATGCTAAGATCATTTTTTATCTAGTATTTGGTTCATTGTGTTAAAAACTATATATACCATATATTGTGTTTGGTTTAAAACTCTACAAAAACCTTCTTTACAATTATGTCCTTCAATTTTTGTCAGCTATTCTATTTCATTTAAATTGACAAGTTAAAAATAAAAATATGAATAGTTCAAGTCATCCTTTTCTCTTAGCTTGAAAAGTAAAAAATAGAATTGAAAGTTTGACTATGTGTTCATGCTCATTAGTTTTTCACTAAAGAAGCAAAAGAATTAGGAGGCTCACAAAATATAATTGTTATTAATCTGCACCTAGGAATAGTAAAAGGAAAATGGCCAAATATAATGTAACATACAACTGAACTTGTACAGACGAGATTTAAAATGGAAAAGATAATTTCTATACACTGTAATCTGTATAAAGAAATTAAGGGGTAATTTAGTTATTTCATTGTCTTGTTCAGGTAATGTTAAACCTGATATTAGTAATCCCATGATTTCCTCTGCATAAGATAAGACCTCCTATAGTGTATTAAGTTATTCATGTATTAGGTCTGTTTAAGTTAAATTTATAAACCAAATATGGTACTTGCTCTAATAAAATTTTAATACTAGGACTATTTTAATTATTAATATTCTACCAAACTGGTCCTTAGTGTTCAAATGTCCATAAGAGTTTTGTTACTTTTTGGCTAACTTTTCCATGTACCTCCAAAAATGGATCTAGCCATTTTGATTTGTTCGTGGTGTTTTTTTTAACAAATGTAAATGAATTTTAAAATATTAGATAAGTATGCCCCCGACTTCAGTCTTTGACATAAACTACACCAAGAAGTATCAGGCCTTTTGGAAGAAGGAATCTCACCACTTCAAGCTGACTCACGAATAACCCAAGAATCACCTATCATTGCGCAAGAAAAGCAGAAGTGTCTCTGATACCTGCATCATATGGGGATACAACATTCAGAGACGGTTAGCAGAGTCAGTGCTAGCATGTAACTCAAGGAATAAGGATTTAATAATGCCATGATCAAATCAGTCCAAAATCACCCAAAACCACATGCACACAATCATATACGTATATAGACATAAGATGCTGGGAAAGAGAACAAACTATTTAGCCAACTAGGATTCTAACCCATCAGCCAATGGACCCCAACCTATTTAGCCAACTGAGACTCTAACCCATCAGCCAATAGGACACTGATCCATTTAGCCAACTGGGACTCTAACCCATCAACCAATTTGACTTCAAAATATTTAGCCATGTAGGACTCAACCCATTAAGCCAACAACACTAGAAAGTCCCAATTCAAAATTAATCCATGAAAACCAAGGCCTTTTAAGAGTCAATTTATGTTTCATTAACCTTTTATACAATGTAAGGTTACACAAGTGAAATAATTTATGCATATATCCATGTCTCAAATAAAAATTTCACAAACTGGGTTGCGGTTAAAGCCAATTCTAAACCATTAAACCATCAAGTTTGAGAAACCCCATGTTCCCCATTCCAATTTCCACATCCACACATTTAAATAGTTCAAATTAATGAAAATATAGTACAAATAATCTATTCAAAACAATGGGAATCCAATTTATGCAATAAACATTCCAAACACCTCAACCCATATTCAAACTCCAATAATTAAGCCACATGGATAATAATTAAATACATATTTTTACATAAAATCAATTTAGGGAATAGATACATGTCTTAGACACACAAGAATTTGAAAGCAATTTGGAGCTTGAAACCAGCATGATAAATCCTCTATTAAATTCTTGACTTTTTCTTGGGTTTTGAGTTTGAGAGTGAAAGGGAGCAGGTGATCTTAGAAAAACTAATAAAATAAGTCTACTTTATATGTAAGGGTTGTACATAAGTGAAAAGACCCCCAAATTCCTCATCCCAACTTAATAGAACAAAAATAGCACGAATTTAAAACATCAGCATGGCACGACTTTATCGTGGAGTCTATCCTCCGTGCCATGCTACATATCACAGATATTACGCGGGGGCACACTGCCTTCATGACATGCCAATATCGCGAGGCGTAGCCTTTATGGCACACCAAATGGTGGAGGCTTACTTCCTTAGTATTCTAAAATAGCCCCGAATCCCCTTTGAAAATTCTAAAATTCTTTTAAGACGCCCTATTAACATACTAAACATAATTTAAGTCAAAAATCATTGTTTCAAACACTCAAAGGTAAAAAATAAAATGATTTTTTTAAGGGTGTTATATTATCCCTCCTTAGGATCATTCGTCTCCTAATGATTATTTAGGACACTTTTAGAATGAGAATAGCAGGAATACCCCAAAATCAAATGACCAAATCAAAAATAATGGAAGGAAATGGAATTCATACCTTAAGCACTTTCGTGTGACACTCAAATTCCTTAAGCACTTTCGTGTGACACATAGAACAAGAATGGGAACTTAGCCTTCATATCCTCTTCAGCATGCCAAGTAGCTTCTTTACCTTTTTATTTCTCAAAAGGACTTTTACCGAAGCCATATCCTTGGTTCTCAACTTACGAACTTCTTTATCCAAAATCTCAACCAGGACTTTCTCATAAGACAATGAATTCATCACACCAACACTTTCATTAGGAACAACCAATGAAGGATCACCCACAAAATTCTTCAACATTAATACATGAAATACGGGGTTAACGAAACCCAAACTTGCAGGCAATTCTAGTTCGTAGGTAACATTCCCAACTTTTTTCAAGATCAAGTACGGGCCAACATAAAGGTGACCGAGCTTCCTCTTCTTCCTAAATCTCATCACTCACTTCTTGGGAGATACCTTCAAGAATACCTAATCACCTACATCAAACTCCAACTCTCTTCGTCTAACATATGCATAGGACTTTTGGCAACTTTGTACGGCCTTAAGCCTATCCCTGATCACCTTCAGTTTCTCCATGGCTTGATAAACCAAGTCAGGGCCAAACAATCTAGTCTCCCCAACCTCAAACTACCTAATAGGAGAATGACATCTCTTACTATACAAAAAATCAAACAAATCCATCTAGATACTGGAAAAATATCTGTTATTATAAGCAAAAACAATGAGAGCTAAGTGATCAACCCAATTGCCATCAAAGTTAAACACACAAGCCATTAGCATATCTTTCAAAGTCTAAATATTCCTTTTCACTTGTTCATCCTTCTGAGGGTGTAAAGCAGTCCTAAGGTTCATCTAAGTCCCCAAACCTCTCTAGAATGCATTCCAAAAGTTAGAAGAGAACTATATACCTCGGTCTGAAATAATAAAAATTGGCGCACCAAGAAACATGACGATCTTCTGAATGAACAACTTTGCACAATACTCTCTATAGTACTTAGTCCTCACTTGGAAGAAATGAGCAGATTTAGTGATCATATTCACGATGACCCAAATTGAATCAGACTAATTATGAGACTGTGAAAGATCTATAATAAAGTCTATATTAATCACCTCTTATTTCCACACATGTAACTCAATCTCTTCAAATTGCCCACTAGGCATCAAGTGGTCCACTGCTTGTTGACAAACCATGTACTTAGCCACAAAATGGGACACATCTTGCTTTATGTTATTCCAATAATAGATCTCCTTTAAATCATAATACATCTTTGTCAAACCAAGATGAACTGAATGCCTTGACTTATAAGTCTCAACCAAGATCATTTCTCTCCGCCCATCAATATTAGGAAAACATAATCTGCCTTAATACCTCAAGATACCATCACTACCAAACTCAAAAGCTATAACTCTCTGCTGACCCATATCAATCTTAATCTTTATTAAGATAGCATCCCAAAAACCTATTTCTCCTTCACCTCAAAACCAAGAGGTGACTTCACCACTTCATAAGTAATCACACCTCCATTCTTATAATCAAAAATACGAACTCCAAGATTTTCCAACTGATGAATATCCTTCACCAGGCCTCATTTCTACTTATCTTTATGAGGTAAGATTCTCATGGACAACCTGCTAATAGCATCAACAACCACATTAGCTTTATCTTGATGAAAATAAAGACTCATATCATAATCCTTGAGCAACTTAAGTCATCTCCTTTGCCTTAGATTTAACTTCTACTGGGTGAACACGTACTACAAGCTCTTACAATCTGAAAAAATATCCATATGAACCCTATACAACAAGTGAGACAAATCTTTACGGAAAAACCACAGCCAACAATTCTAACTCATGAGTCGGGTAATTCTTCTGATGAACTTTGAGCTACCTAGAAGAATAGGACAAAACTTTGCCATGTTGGATCAACACACATCCCATTCCCAGATGGGGTGCATCACAATAGACAATAAAACCATCAGTACCTTCGAGTAGGGTTAGGAACGAAGTAGAAGTCAACTAATCCTTCAACTTCTCAAAACTACCCTCACAACCATCATACCATAGAAACTTTACCTTTTTCAGAGTTAACATAGTCAATGGGGTAGCAATAAGAAAAAATCTCCATAAATCTCTTATAATACTTGGCTAAACCCAAAAATCTCTGGATATTTGTTGGAGTCTTACATCTAGGCCATTTCTTAATAGCTTTAACTATTTTTGGATCCATCATGACCCTCTTCTTAGAAAAAACTTAACCAATAAAGATCACAACACTCAACCAAAACTCTCAATTTGAAAACTTAACATGTAACCACTGATCTATAAGAGTCTTCAATACTATACGGAGGTGATTGACATGATCCTCAACACTCTTAGAATCACCCAAATATCATCAACAAACACAATCATAGAAAAATCCAAGAATTACTAGGACACCCGATACATAAAGTCCATAAATACCGCCGTAGCATAAGTCAATCCAAAAAACATGACCAAAAACTCGTAATGACCACACTAGCTATGAAAAGCAGTCTTAGCGATATCCATCTCCCTAATCTTTAGCTGATGATAACCCAACCAAAAATTAGTCTTAGAAAAAGAACATCGTACCCTGAAGCTGGTCAAAGAGGTCATCAATCCTAGGGAGAGGGTACTTATTCTTTATCATAACCTTATTCAACTACCGATAATTTATACACATCTGTAAAGACCCATCTTTCTTATGCAGAAAAAACATAGGAGAACCCTACGGGGACACACTAGAATAACTAAAACCCTTATCAAGAGGATCCTTTAATTACCCTTTTATCTCCTTCAATTCAACCAAAGCCATTATATAAGGAAGAATAGAGATAGAATAGGTATCTTATAGAAGATCAATACCAAAGTTTATTTCCCTATCAAGAGGAATTTTGGGAAGATTATCAGAAAAGACCTCAGGAAACTCATTAACCATAGGAACAAATTTCAAAGAGGGATCATTCGAGCTAGAATCCTTAACCTAAACCAAATGATGAAGACACCCTTGGAATTAACTTTTGGGATCTAAGATAAGAGATGAACCTCTCTTTGGACACTAAGGAAGTCCCTTCCCACTCGATCACTAGTTCATTCGAGAATTGGAAACTGACCTTACTGGAATGACAATCTAGAGAAGAATAGCATAAATGAATCCAATAAATCCCCAAGATCACATCAATGTCTAACATATCAAACTCTATCAGATCCACCAATGTCTCCCTATGAAAGATAAACACCACACAACCCCATATAAAATCTTCTAGCCACAACAGAAATACACATTGGAGTCGACACAAAAAAGGTCTCAAAAATAGACTCGGGACCAAAACATAATTGTACAACCATATAAGGGGTTACATAAGAAATGGTAGAACCAGGATCAAGTAAATAATACACGTTATGAGAGAAAAGTTTTAATGTGTCGGTGACAACATCAGAAGAAGTCTCAGATTCCTAAAGGGTAGCAAGAGAAAATAGATGATTCCAAATAGTGTCGAAACCAAATTTAGAACCCTTTGGCACAAAAACCAAAGGTGTAGAAATCAGGACCTTATTAGCTTCCATGGCTACCTTGGTTGAGGGACTGTCTCATTTCACGTAACCAAGTTGGCCACAATTAAAGCACTTAGTTATCCCCTCTTCACAAACTCCACAATGCGCCTTCCTATAAAAATGACAAGAGGGATAAGATAGGGCTGGCTAGGCTCTACTAGCCTACAACTAGATACATTGTTCCTTAAACCCACTATCAATTTGAAAGTGTTGATAATCAGATGACTAAGGATATAGAGAACTATCCGACAAATAAGATCTCCCTCAATTCTTTTTTATACCCCACCACATACTATCTCTCCCATTATTATGCTAACCTCTACCTACTCTAAATACCTAAACTTTTTACATTGCCTCTCCTCTATTTCTGTTTGCTTTTTTTCTTATCCTTAACTGTTGCATGTAGACCACAATTCCTGAGATATCCATATCACTATTCAACAAGGCGACCCTATACTCTAACACCAAGTCTTGAGAAAATCCTAAAGCAAACTTCCTCATCTTATCTTTCATAGTACACATTAACTCTGAAGCATAGGGAGACAACTGATGGAATTCAAAGCGTATTCCTTCATAGTCATTCTCCTCTGTTTTAAATTCACGAACTCCTCTACCTTTACCTCCCTTAACTCTTGAGGAAAGAAATGATCAAGGAAAGCACTTGAATACTTATCCCATAATGCAGGTTCAGCATCATCACCACTTAAATACTCCTACTCCGCATACCACTAATAACTTATGCCATAATGCTAGCTCAGCATCATCACCACTTGAATTATCACACTCCCCATACCACTGATATGCCACATCATTAAGCTGGTAGGGGGAAAACACCACACCCTCAAAGTCAAAAGTATGCAGCATTTTGAATATATTTTCCATCTCATCAGTGATCCCTTGAGGATCCTCCTCATTCTTAGAGCCAGTAAAAGTTGGAGGACTCAGCCTCATGAAATGGCCAATTCTAATAACCTTAGAAAAAGGAATGACAGAAGTAATATGCTCAAACTGGTGTTACTGAGAGGCCCCCAACTTAGTAAGCAAATGGATTAACTTTCTAAACTTAGCAATAGATACAACACCTTGAGGAGCCTAAGGAGGACTAGTGGGGACCGATGGAACTTTCAAAGAAATCAAGATTAGGGACCTTAGACTGGGTCTAAACTCCATATATAGGATGAGTTTTATCCATGTTGTCCTCAAGCGGGACAGAAGAGTTTCATAAGCACCAGATCTTCAGTGAGGCACAATCAGAAACACGAACAAATAAGAATTAGAAGAGATTAAAGACCATAGAATCTATAGCCTGAAAAAAAGAACACAAAAAAAGAACATTCCTAAATGTATTATATCCCCCCTCCTTATAAATGTGGCGCGCTACACACTAATAAAAAGGACTCTACTCGACAAGGCTTTGTTGACACCTAGCAAATCTAAATCATGCTCTGATATCAAGTTTGTCATGATCCAAAAAGGGCCTATCCATGATGGGTATCTCAAGTCAATCGAGGATCGAAGACCACCCATTTTACCTAGTCAAATAAAACATAATTAATATGTGAAATCAGGAGTAATCCAAATAGACATAATCAATAAGAACAGATAACTCAAAAAAGAACTAAGCATCAAACAACTATCCTGATCCAAAGTAATCCACAAAGCCTCTAAGAAACTATTATCATACTAGGATGGGAAACGCCCCCAATAATAGCCAAAAGAAAACCAATTGAACTAGTCTATAACATAAACAAATAAAAAAAGTAACAAGCCTTCAGAAAGAAGAAGGCTCACCACTTCAAGATGACTCATGAACAATCAAAGAATCACCTATCACTGCATAGGAAAAGTAGAAGTGTCTCCAAAGCATACATCGCATGGGGATAGAGTGTCCGGAGATGGTTAGCGAGGTAAGCGCTAGCATGTAACTCAGGGAATACGGATAAAATAATGTCAATATCAAGTCAGTTCAAAATTATTCATAATGATATTCATACAATTATATACATATATAGATATAAGATGGGATAAGGAATAAGGTTTAGCATGAGAGTTAAAACATTAGCCTGAACTATGTAACTTCAACCATCATAAAGGCACCCACGGGTAATATGGGTCTAAATCCCTCCACCAAAAGGGGCCTAGTGCTTGTTAGCTTCACGAACCAGAGAAAAATGAGGGAAATCTAAAGTCATCAAGGCAACCAATCGTACCCCAAAATAAATATCAAGTATGACACATGCAAATGGTCCTTAAGACAAACCCTCACATAAAAAAATATGAGTTTTTAGTTTCAGTCCCTTGGGACCTACATATTCACGACTTCGCTACACTACCCCTGTAAGACTAATTATAACATGTACACATTTCCATTCATTAAATAAGGAGTCATACATTAAGGCATTTATTTAATGGTATCATCATACCAAATAAACAAGCTTGGAAGCTAATGTCATCATGCAAAACCAAACTATTTAGCCAATTGGACTCTAATTTATCACCCAATAAGACTCCAACCCATTGAGCCAATAGGACTCTAACCCATTTAGCCAACAGGGACTATAACCTATTACCCAATAAAACTCCAACCCATTCAGCCAACTGGGACTTTAACCCATCAACCAATAGGACTTTAAAATATTTAGCCAATTAGGACTCTACTCCTTTACCCAATTGGACTCCAAATTTCCAATTCAAAATCAATTAATGGCCACCAAGGACTTTCTAGAGAAAATTTATGTTCCAGTAACTTTTTATACAATGCAAGGTTTCACAAGTGAAGTAATTTGTTACAGATATCTATGTCTCAAATTAAATTTCATAGACTGGGTTGAGGTTAAATCCAATGTCAAACCATTAAACCATCATGTTTGGGAAAATCCTTGTCCCCCATTCTAGTTCCTATACCTATACATTTAAATAGTTTAAATTCATGAAAATATAGTATGAACAATCAATTCAAAACAATGGGAATCCAATTTATTCAATAATCATCCCAAACACCTCAACCCATATTCAAAATCCAATAATTAAACCATATGGATAATAATTAAATATATGTTTTTACATAGAATAAATTTAGGAAAAAGATACATTCCTTAGACACACACGAATTTGAAAGTAATTTGGAGGTTGGAACCCGAATGATAAATCCTCTATGAAACCCTTGAGTTTTTATTAGGTTTTGAGTTTGAGAGTGAAAAAGAGTAATTCATCTTAGAAAAAAACTGATGAAATAAGTCTAAGTTATGTCTAAGGGTCATACATAAGTGAAAAGACCCAAAAACCGCTCATCCCAAGTGAATAAACTAAAACACATGAATTTAAAACATCAGCGTCGCACAACTTTATCGCAGTTCCTATCTTTCATGCCAGGTTTATTATTGCAAAGATTATCCTCATGACATGGAGATATTACGGAGGAACGCTACTTTCGTGCCGCGCCAATATTATGGAGGGTAACCTCAGTGGCACGCTAAAAACTAAGAGGCTTACTGCCTCAAAATTCCCAAATAACTTCAAACCCCTTCAAAAAAAATTAAAAATCTTTTGACACACTCTATTAACATGCCAAAACACAATTTACGTCAAAAATTGATGTTTCAAACATAGGAGGGTCAAAATAAAATAATGAAATTTTTTTGGGTGTTATATTAACCGCCCTACACACACACTTAGGATCATTCGTGCCCGAATTATGATAGGACACTTTCAACAGAAAAATAGCAGGAATATAATTCATACCTTAAGCATTTTTGTCACACACATAGAACAAGAATGGGTAATTAGCCTTTATATCCTCTACAGCTTCCTAAGTAGCTTCTTCACCTTTTTATTACTCTAAGGGACTTTTATTTAAACCTTATCATTGGTCCTCAACCTATGAACTTTTCTATGCAAAATCTCAACTAGATTTTCTTGTAAGAAAATGAATTAGTCACACCAACACTCTCAATAGACACAACAAACGAAGGATCACCCATACATTTCTTCAACATTGATACATGAAATACAGGGTGAATGGAAGTCAAACTTGCAGGAAATTATAGTTCATAGGCAATATTCACAACTCTCTCAAGATCAAGTACGGGCAAACATAACAGGGACTAAGCATCCTTTCATCCAAAATCTCAACACTCCTTTCATTAGAGACATATTAAAAAACACCCAATCACCCACCTAAAACTCTAAATTTCTTTGCCTCATATCTGCATAGGACTTTTGGTGACTTTGAGAGGACTTAAGCCAATTTCTTATCACCTTCACCTTCTCCATGGCCTATTGAACCAAGTCAGGGCCAAATAATCTAGTCTCCCCAATTTCAAACCACCCAATAGGAATATAAAATCTCTTACAATACAAATCCTCAAACGGAACCATCTAGATACTAAAATGATAGTTGTTATTTTAAGCATACTCGATAAGAGAAAAGTGATCAACCTAACTGTAATACCCTAAAAATCCAAACCAATATTAGAACCATGCTTCAATATCATGAGAAACAAATTATAGTTCATTTCTAGTTTTATGAGTCATTTTGATGTATATTAAGGCCTCAAATAACTCCTAGCTACTAGATAAATCAAAATATCCCTTACCGATTGAGTTTTTGATAAGAATGTTGCCTTAGTCAACTTCAAATGAGTATATCTTTTTATCTACTCAAATATTTCCAGATCAAGACCTACCAACAAATAGATAATTAAATTAGCTCTCCAGCAATACTAATTTTACCTTAATCTGATGCACGGGTGAGAAGTTATGACAATTTTAGTGTGAGGCAATAGCTCACTGCGATCTTGCCCCGTCACGGTAATTCCTTAATTCACGTTTATCCCTATTTAGTGAAGAACTACATTATTCCAAGGTGCAAGTCTGCACTCGTCCATTTTCTAGTGACACAACGCGATAGCACCGCATTGCACCAAAGTGCAATTTCACACTCGTTCTTGGACTACCCTTACAGTGAAATTCCAGTGAGTTACCACGATAGCACCATATCGTAGTGATGGTCAAAATCGGAATTTTCAGTGAAGAAAATTAAATTACTCCTAATGACAGTTTGGTTTTTGTCCCATGACCCCAATCCATGAAAAATACAAAATTAAAGCCCCAATAGCCTATTAGGTCATTATTTTGTTCAATTTCTCTCATATCAAAAGTAGTCTCTCTCAAAGAACAAATCCTAGCCTCCAAGATTCAAGCTCAAGTTCAAGAAATCCAAGAAAGAACCTCCAAGATTCTTCAACAAAGGTATGTTAGATGTTCATTCATGGATCCCTTTCATCCATGGAGTCTAAGAATCTATTTTTAAGTTTTAAAATAATGATCTTTACATGTTTTATGGATTATGTCCATGAACTTTCATGAAGTTTGAATCTTATATCATGTCTTCACGAAATTGTTGTTATTATTAAACACTACACATGTGAATGATATTGTTCGCTGATTTAAAACCTTAATTGGTGATTTAGTATCAAAATCATATTATTACTACAAGCTTTAAACTATTCCCATTCTTAGCTTACACTATGAATATCAAGTGTTTGATAAAATGCCTAGATGAAAGGATGTTTAACAATGACTACTTAATATGTACCTAAAGATTTAATATGTTTTAAATATTGTGGTTTCCATATAATGTTCATGAAAATTCAGAATAAAACCCTCAGTTTATGATTTGGTCATGTGATTGTGCGATCTTTACATATTTATAAAGTATCTCCACGTTAAAGTCTTAGTCCCTATCTTTTTGATGAAATGCTTAAGTGAATAATTGTGAATAATGATTTCCTTCTATGGTTACAAAACTTACAAGTGGTCCTATTGTCATTTCTATCAAGTCTTGGGGGTTATGAATACCCGAATACTTAGCTATTTATAGAATTTCAGTAGTTACACAATAGTTCAGATAAACCATAAGCATATTCATACAGTTAACCCTCATGATCAGTCACTTTCCCAGTAAGCTTAGCTCAATTCGGTAATCAGTGTCAGTTCAGTTGGGACTAGGATTCAGCACTAAGAGAACCCAGGGATGGGCGCACACCTACCAGTTGAGGGTGTGAACCTTAGTAGAAATCCCTGAGTTACAGAACTACGTAGCCAGCGTAGGTTTGATATTTTTTCCGATCAATATAGGGTTGAAACACATCTCATGAGTCTTCCTGTTAGTTTACAGTTAACAAGGTGTCTTCCCGCTAGTTTAGGGTTAACAAAACCATTGTTAGTACCCATGGCACGGTATTAGGACCCTTCCAACTGAGGTCACAGGTTGGACACCAATCATCTCACAGCAAGGCCTGTCGGTTAGATGATACCTCCCACAATTTCAATTTCAATACTTAGTTCAGAATTTAGTTCAGTCTAGCTTGACCATAGCTTATAGTTATTAGTTATTCATTTATCAAATTTTAGTACTTTAGTTTACAGATTATTTTCAGAACATCTTTTATGGTTGGTCATGCATTCTTGGTCTATAGAGTTTTTATGCATTCTATTCTGTACTTCATGTTATTCATCTAGTCAGTTATTACTCATGCACATGAAACCATACATATTAACCTACCTAATTTAGAATTCCAGTACATTCAAAGTACTGATCGCATAATCATTTCTTGTGCTATGATGTATCATATCATAGGTTCGAACGCTCAGTTCTCGGATAGCTCATACACTTTCCAGACTATCAACCGCAACATGGTGAGTCCTCATATTTCGAGGACATAATTTATTTATCTCAAGTTACTTCATCAGTTTCATCATTTTCTATTCAGTCGGAGTTAGTTGGGGGTTTGTCCCATCAGCTCCATAGTCAGTCAGCTAAGGATTTTCAGACTAGTACAGACAGTTAGTTAGTTTTTGGTTTTTAGTTGTCATTGTCAGACATTTTATCAGCATTATCAGTTTTGTTTTAAAAGCTTTATTAGATTTATAACATAAAAACCTTATCGCATCCCTTATTTAAAATCCACATATGACCTTTTGGTATAAGTTTTTTTGTGCTCACAGCAGGTACCAGCTCATGGGTTAGCTTGTGATCCCTCAGGACTGTAAGCACCATGTGATGCCTAGGGTCTACTCTCAGGCCATTACACCAACTACGACCATAGTTAGTAACACAAGCCCTTATCATATCTTCTAAAGTCTGAATACTCCTCTTTGCTTGTCCATCCGTGTAAGGGTGCAAGCCAGTGCTATCGTTCACCTTAGTCCCCAAATATCTCTTGAATGCATGCCAAAAATGAGAATAAAATAGCGTACCTCGGTCTACAATAATAGAAATAGTCGTACCATGTAACTTGAAGAGCTCCTGAATGAACAACTTTGCATAACCCTCTCTAGAGTAGATAGTCCTCACTGACAAGAAATGAGCAAATTTAGTCATCCTATCCATGATGACCTAAATCGAATCAAACTGATTAAGAGACCGTGTAAGACCTATAATAAAGTTTATATTGATTACCTACCATTTCAACATAGGCAACTCAATCTCTTGAGATAAACCACTAGGCCTCAAGTGATCCACCTTCACTTTTTGACAAACCATGCACTTAACTAAAAAATAGGCCACATTTCTCTTTCTGTTATTTGACTAAGAGATTTCCTTCAAATCGTGATACATCTTCGTCGAAACAGGATGAATTGTATTCCATGACTCATGATCCTCAGCTAATATCCTTTCTCGCAGCTTATCAACAATAGGAACACACAATCTACCTCGGTACCTCAAGATACCATCACCACCAATCTTAAAAGCCATAAATTTCTGCTGACCCATATCATCCTTAATCTGAATCAAGATGCAATCCAAAACCCATTTCTTCTTCACTGGGAACCAAAAGATGACTTCACCATCTCCTAAACAATCACACCTTAATTCTTAAAATCCAAAACATGAACACCAAGATTAGCCAACTAGTGAATATCCTTCACCAGGCCTCATTTCTCCTCATCCACATAAGATAGGCTTCCCATGGCAAACTTGCTAAGATCATCAGCAACCATATTAGCTTTATCTGGATGATAATGAAGGTTTATATTGTAGTCTTTTATCAACTCAAGTAATCTCCTTGCCTGAGATTCAACTCCTTTAGTGTGAACACATACCACAATCTCTTATGATCAGAAAAGATATCCATTTGAACCTTATACAAATAATGACGCCAAATTATTAAGGCGAAAACCACATCCAATAATTCTAAGTCATGTGTCAGGTAATTCTTCTCATGAACTTTAAGCTATTTAGAAGCATAGGCCACAACGTTACTACGCCGCATCAACACATATGACACATCACAGTATACAACAAAATGATCAGTACCCTCGAGTAGGGTCAAAATTGGAGTAGAAGTAACTTATCCTTTAACCTCACAAAACTACCTTCACAAGTATCGAACCACAGAAACATCACCTATATATGAGTTAACTTAGTCAACAGGCCTAAACTCAAAGAGAAACTCTCCACAAACCTCCTATAATAACCATCTAAACCCAAGAAGCTCTGAATATCAGTTGGAGTTGTGGGTTTAGGCCATTTATTAACCGTTTTAACTTTTTATGGATCCACTGTGATCTCCTCCTTAAAAACAACATGAACAATAAAGGTCACAATATTCAACCAAAACTTACACTTTGAAAACATGGCATACAACTGCTGATCCTTAAGAGCCTACAATACTTTACAGAGGTGATTGGTATGATCCTCCTCACTTGTAGAATAGACTAAAATATCATCAATAAATATAATCACAAACAAATCCAAAATCTGCCTAAATACCCAGTTCATAAGGTCCATAAATATCGCCAAAGCATCATTCAATCCAAAAGACATGATGACAAACTCGTAATGAGCATACAAGGTGTGAAAAACAGTCTTAGGGATAGCTACCTCCCTAATCTTCAATTGATGATAACCCAACCGTAGATCAATCTTAGAAAAGCATATAGCACCCTGAAGCTAGACAAAGAGGTCATCACTCTTAGGGAGGTCATAAATACTTATTCTTTATCATAACATTATTCAACTGTCGATAGTCTATACACTCTACAAAGACCCATCTTTCTTATGCACAAAAAGCATAGGAGCATTCTATAGAGACACATTAGGATGAATGAAACCCTTATCAAGGAGATCCTTCAACTTATCCTTTAGCTCCTTCAATACAGCCAAAGCCATTCTATAAAGAGAAATAGAGATAGGATGGGCATAACGTAGAAGACCAATCCCAAGTCTATTTCCCTATCAAGAGGATTTTTGGGAAGATCATCAGGAAAGTCATTAACCATAGGAACAGATGTCAAAGGGGGACCATTGGAGCTAGAATCCTTAACCAAAACCAAATGATAAGGACACCCTTGGAAATAAACTTTCAATCTTTAAGATAAGATATAACCCTATGTTTAGGCACTAAGGAATTCCCATCCCACTCAATCACTGGTTTATTCAGGAATTAGAAATTGACCGTACTGGTCTGACGATCAAGAGAAGCATACACAAATAAATCCAATCCTTCCCCAAGATCACACCAAATTCTAACATATCCAGCTCCATCAAATCCACCAATGTCTCCCTATGAAAGATAGCACCATACAACCCCTATAGACTCTTCTAGCCATAATAGAATCACCCACTAGAGTAGACACAGAAGAGGGATAAAAAATAATCTCGAGACTAAAAAAAATTGCAAAGCCACATAAGGGGTAACATAAGAAAAGGTAGAACCCAAATTAAGAAAAAATTACACATTACATGAGAAAAGCTATAACATACCGATGAAAACATCAAGAGACGCCTCAAATTCCTTATGGGTATTAAGATAATAGAGATGATTCCAAACAATGTTGGAACCAGATGTAGCACCCTTTGGCATAAGAGCTGGAGGTGTAGCGATCGGGACCTTATTAGCTCCCATCGCTACATTGTCTGAGGGAAAATCTCATCGTATGTGACCAAGATGGCCATAATTAAAGAGCTTATTTCTCCCCTAATGATGCACCTGACCACAAAAATGACAAGGGAGATAAGATGGGGATCACTGAACTCCACTAGCCGTCCACTAGGGTCCTTATGCCTTAAACCTACTGTCAGTCTGAAAGCATCGATCACCAGAGGGCTTAGGATATGGATCACTAGCTAATGAATAGGATTTCCCCCAATTTTCTTCCTTCCCTACTACCTACTACCTATACCATTATTGTGCTGCCCTCCACCTTGCTCTAAATACCTTAACTTCTTACTTTGCCTCTCCCCTATTTCTACCTGCTTCTTATTCTAAACATCAACCTGTTTCACGTACACAACAACTCTAGAGATATCCATATTATTATTCAATTAGGAAGCCTTCCAGTCTAATACCAAGTCTGAGACAATCCTAATGCAAACTTCCTCAACTTAGCCCACATAAAAGATACCAATTCCGAAGCATAGAGAGATAGAATTTCAATGCATAATCCTTCAAAGTTATTCTCCTCTATTTAAAATTCATCAAATCCTCTGCCTTCACCTCCCTCAACCCTTGAGTAAAGAAGCAATCAAGGAAAGCACTAGAAAGCTCATCCCATAATGTCGGCTCAGCATTATTACCCCTCGACTGCTCTCACTCCTTATACCACTGATATGTCACATCCTTCAACTGGTAGGTAGAAAACTCCAGACCCTCAGAGTCAAAAGCATGCATAACACTGAATATTTTTTACATCTCATCAATAAAACCTTAAGGATCCTCCTCAACCTTAGATCATGTGAAATTCGGAGGACACAACCTCATAAACTGGCCAATTCTAGTGACCTCAGAAGAAGGAGTGACAAAAGTAACATGCTTAGACTGTTGTGACTAAAAGGCCACCAACTGAGTAACCAAATGGATCATTTGGTTAGCTCTACATTAGACATGTCACCTTGAGGAGCCCGAGGATGACTAGTAGGAATCGGTGGAACTCCATGAAGGCAATAAGGAGTAGGGACCCTAAACTGAGTTTACACTCTATAAGAAGGACGATTTCCATCTAGGTTGTTCTCAGGTAGGACATAAAAGTTTCCACGAGCATCAGATCTTCGAGGAGAGATGATCTAAAATGCAAAAAAATGAGTATTAGGGGAGATTTACGACTGTAGAATCTATATCCTAAAAATGAACAAAAGAAATGGAATATTCCTAAATATCTTATATACCCCCTCCTTATAAGTGTGGCACGCTACACACCCATAAAATTGACACTACTCGACATGGCTTTGTGGACACCCAATGACTCTAAATCGTGCTCTGATACCAAAATTATCATGACTCAAACTAGGGCCTGGTTGTTATGGGTATCTCAAATCTGCCAAGGTCCAAAGACCATCCCATTTGCCTAGTCAAACTAAATACAACTCATATATAATAGTGAGAGCAACTCATATAAACATGAGTAATAAGATAAGATAGTTAAAAAATAACTAAGAATCCAATAACAATCCCAATCCATGGTAATCCACAAAGGATCTAAGAAACTAAAATCATCATAGTTCGAACATTCCCCAAAAAATATCCAAAAAGGGAAACCAATTGAAATTGTCTATGACATAGACTAAACCAAGAAGCAACAGTCCTTTCAAAAGAAGGAGTCTCACCACTTCAAGATGACTTATGTACAATCCAAGAATAAACTATCACTGAACAGAAAAAGCAAAAGTGTCTCTGATGCTTGTATCACATGGCGATACAGCGTTTGAATTATTCAAACTAGTTCAAAATTATTCAAGCATGTAACATAGGGAATAAGGATAAAATAAAGACATGATCAAACTAGTTCAAAATTATTCAAAACCACATGCACATAATCATACACATATATAGATATAAGATGTTGCGATAGGGAACAAGGTTTAGCACGAGAGATAAAATATTAACCTAGACTGCGTAGCTTCAACAACCATAAAGGCACCCACAGGCTATATGACTCCGAATTCACCCACTGTAAGGACCCAGTGTGTGTTAGCTACACAAACCAGAGAAAAATAAAGGAAAACTAAAGCCATCAAGGGAACCAATCATCCCTCAAAACATATATCAAGGGTGACATATGCACAAAATCATCAAGACCAATCCTCACGCTGATAAATTTAAATTTACAGTATCAGTCCCTCGGGACCTCTACCTTTAGGGCTTCGTTGGACAACTCTCTTTAAGCCCAATTAAAATATTTACATATTCTCATTTATTAAAAAGGAGTCATCTATTAAGGCATTTATCAAATTGTATCATCATACCAAATAAACAAGCTTAAAAGTCAATGACATCATGCCAAACCAAACTATTTAGCAAACTAGGACTCGAACCTATCAGCCAATAAGAGTCTAACCCATTTAGCTGATTGAGACTCTAATCCATCAGCTAATAGGACTCCTACCTATTTACCCAATAAGGATAATAACCCATAAACCAATAGGACTTCAAAATATTTAGCCAATTAGGACTTGACCCATTTAGCCAACTAGAATCAAAAGTTCTAATTCAAAATCAATCCATGGCCACCAAGGCCTTTCTAGAGCCAATTTATGTTCCATTAACCTTTTGTGCAATATAAGGTCTCATAAGTGAAGCAATTTATGCATATATCCATCTCTCAAATCATTTCACAAGTTGGGTTAAGGATAAAGTCAATTCCAAACCATTAAAGCATCAAGTTTAAGAAAACCCATATTCCCCATTCCAATTCCCACACCTATGCATTTTAATAGTTATAATTCATGAAAATAGAGTATAAACAATCAATCCAAAAACATGTAAATCCAATTCATGCAATAACCATTCCAAACACCTCAACCCACATTCAAAATCTAAAAATTAAACTATAGTGATAAAAATTGAATACATGCTTTTACATAAAATCAATTTAGAGAAGAGATACATGCCTTAGATACACAAAAATATAAAAACAATTTGGAGCTTACAACCTGGATGATGAATCCTTTATGAAACATTTGAGTTTTTCTTGGGTTATGAGTTTGAGAGTGAAAGAAAGCAATTGATTTTAGAAAAAAACTGATGAGATAAGTCTATTTTATTTGAAAGGGTAGTATATAAGTGAAAAGACCCAAAAACCCTCATCCCAAGTGAATAAAATAAAAACTACACGAATTTAAAACATCAGCGTGGCACGGTCGTATTGTGGAGTCTATTATCCATACCATACTGCTTATCGTAGAGATTATCCTTTGTGACATGAAGATATTGCAAAGGCACACTACTTCCGTGCCACGCCAATATCGCGGAGGGTAACCTCTCTTTCACTCCAAAAACACAAAGGCTTACTAGCTCCAAATTTCAAAATAGCCTCAAACGCACTTTGAAAATTTTGAAACTCTTTTAAGACACCCTATTAACATACCTAAACATAATTTAAGTCAAAAATCGATGTTTCAAACATGGAAGGATCAAAAGTAAAATGGAAATTTTTTTAAGGGTGTTACATTCTTATATTATCAAGTGACTAAACATGACTATCAATCTATGTATATCTGTCATAGTACTATTATTGGTAAAAATACAGTAAAAATTACAACTAAAAAATTACAATTGAAGAAACTAAAAGAATATCTTCTTCTTCTTATCTGGGGTGTGAATATCTTGCTCTCTTTAAGGAGATTCAAGCCCACTACAGCAAAGTTTTCACTGGTCCAGCAGTAATATTCTTGACTTATACCATTTGGAATATGACAACCTTCTAATAAATAATAAATCAACAACTCTAGACAAGAGTTGAGTTCATAGCCCTACAAAAACAGCACTTCCCTTTAACTAATAAACTCTTTTTTCTTACTTTTGTTGACTCAATATTTTCCTGTACTTTAAAAAATATGAAAGATCATCTCTGTTTATAGGTGATAAAATCTTCCATGCAATGAATAAGAAGAATAAATGGATAGTGAAGAGGAAATATCAATGACCTATTTGTTACAAGAGTTAAAAGAGTAATGAAAAGAATATTCTACCACCACTAACTATGGTATTTAAAGGCATAAGTATTATAAATAAATGGGAAATGGTTGCTTCACCTCCCAATTGTGAAACATATGGATAAAGAGGAATAAAGTCCCATTACATTACAAAGGGAATGCAACAACAGAAGAAGCAATGACTTTAAGCTTCAACATAATAAATTAGTGTCCAATGCAGTGTAACCTATAAAATAAAATAATAATGGGCATTTGAAATGAGCTACCTATATCCACATTGCAAACAATAAAGCAAATTAATATTATAAAATTTTAAAATGCTAACCAATCAATTCTTTACTTATTTTAATATTAGAATTATAGAGTTTACGAGAAAAAGGAAGACTACCATATATAATAAAGGTGTGCCCTGCATTGAACCTCTACTTAGTAAAATGGTAATTTTTATTTCAGGTTGTAGTGGTCTTAGACTTGAATTATGACTGTCTGAGGGAAATAAAAAGTTATCACTTACACATAATAGTTAAGGTGTTGAGATGATCTATATATCCAACACGTTACAGCCTTGTGCTATCCCAATTTCATGAGTGTCTTTGAAAATGAGCCTTATTCTCATAGGAATCGGCCTACTTCCACACTCACATAGGTAAAATCTATCAAGAGTTCTCTTGTAATTTTATCACCCAACTCATATGAACTATAAATTTTTATTTAAACTAAACCTCATGAACATTATAGGTAAATACACTCACAGCATAGGGAAGGATAAAAATACTATATTTTTCATGACAACTCATCATGTTATTCATTTTTTCCATTGAACCTAGTTATAGGATCTTTAGCCCTCAGGTTGGATTTCCTCACATATGACTTAGAAATTTATACGCTTCAATCCCATCCCCCTCAATATGTTGCCTTAGTCAATGGTTCTACAATATTATCACAAGATTTGATATAATCAACATTAGTGGTACAATTTTTCAAATATAGTCTCACATTACTGTGTTTTCTTCTTATTGGTCTGGATTTACCATTGTAATAATGCTTTTGAACTCTACCAATTGTAGTGGTTGTATCATAATAAATTAAAATAGGAGGAACTGATTATTTACAATAAGGTATTTGAAAATAAAAACAAATCTCTCAACTAATTTGCTTCCTCACTAGCTGAAGCTAAAGCAATTAGTTTAGCCTCCATGGTAGAGTAAACAATAAGATAATAGTTTTCTTTTTAGACTTTCAACAAATAGCACCACCACCCAAATTAAAAGTATAACTAGTAGTAGATAAGGAATCACCTGATAAAGTGTTCAAATCAACATCACAAAATCCTTCAAGTACAATAGGATATTTTTTATAGAACAAATTATAAGTTCTTGTTCCCATTAAATATCTGATAACTCTCATTATAGCATGCCAATGTTCATTTCCTGGCTTGCTAGTTAACCTACCAAGTACCCCTACTAAGTATGAAATATTAGGCCTAGAGAAATCAGTTACATAGCTCAAGCTTCTAATTATGCTAGCATATTTTTTTTTGGTTTATCACATCATTTTCACAACACAAAACTAGTGAACACTAAAATCAAAAGGAGTTACGACATGCTTGAAATCAAGGAAATTATATTTCTTAAAATTTTTTCAACATAATGCAACTGGTAAAGAAAAAACTCATCACATATTTTAGTAATTTGTAATACTAGAATATAATTTGCATCCCCAAGATCTTTCATATCAAAATGGCTTCTAGAATATTTTTAGTTTCACTAATAACATTCATGTTAGAGTCAAAGATCAATAAATCATCAACATATAGATAAATAATAGCATGAGAATTATTCTAAGATTACGATATATTCACTTATCACATTCATTTATTTTAAAGTCATTATCAATCATGCAGGAATCAAACTTTTTATGTCATTAGTTTAGTGTCTATTTCAAGCCATATGATTTTGTGAACTTAATAATCAGTTATTGTAGACTAAATTATCAATTGAAAGAACTCGTCATCAGCTACATACACAACTCCTTTAAAAATTAGAGAGTAATGCCTTTCAAGGTAACTGACCAGGTTCGATTGCATGCTTATCTTAGTAATTTATCAAGGCTGGTGTTAAAGGTGTATGTGGTTGAAAAGACGAGAGGGAATGAGAACCAGAACGCAGAAGAATAAGAAACACAAGACATCTTTGATGATAGGTTAGATGATCTAGATATGAATATTCAAGATGATAATCAAACACGTACACCCGTTGATGCGACCAATACGATGGGTAGTTCTTCTCAATCGACACAGTCTAGAAATATTCAAGAAGATGGGACCGACTTTTTTATTGGAATGTCATTCAAGGACAAGAATTAACTATCTACCACTTTGTTTATTTCTTGCTTAAAAAAATATTTCAGATTAAAGAAGGTGATTAATTTGAGCAGTGTCTTTTTCTTCAAATGTGTTAATCCTAATTGCAAGTGGTGGTTTAGAGCACTAAAGTATGTAAGTTCTGACAGATTTGTCATTCATAAACATGAAAAGCATCACACATGTGGTTTGGAGCATATCTCGGGCCAAAATCCTCACGCCACGACAAAGGTCCTCGACGAATATTTTAGGGGTAGTTTCCTCGATGGCAAAGGCCCTTCAACAAAGATTATGGCCAATCAAATCCTTACGAAATTAGGTATCTTGGTTGATTATTGAAAGATATATATGGCCATAGGGATTGCCAAGGACTTGGTTAGGGGGACACATGAGAATGGGTATGCAGTCCTGGAGGCCTACCGTTACATGATTGAGTCCACAAATCCCAAAATTAAGAGAAATTACATGTTGATAAAAATGAAAAGTTCAAGTACTTTTTTGTATCTTATGGTGTGTGGATTCAAGGTTTTTGACATTTGAGAAAAGGCATAGCCGTCGACGGTAACTTCTTGAGGAACAGGTATAATGGAGTTCTGTTAGCAGCGGTGGCGCAGGATGCGTAGAATCACATCTTTTTAGTCTCTTTTATATAGAGGACAAGGAATGTGATGCCTCTTATGGAGTTTTTTTTAACAACTGCGAAGCTGTGTCGAAGATACAAAAGAGTTGTGTTTTGTTTCGGATAGGCATCCAAGATTTCCAAAAATTAGTTCAATTTTATTTACTTCATCTTACTTTGGTTGTTGCATCAGGCATCTTGGAGAGAACATTCGGACCAACTATCACAACGAAAGGATCATGAACCTTTTATAGAGTATCTAAAGCATATAGTAGAAAGGAGTTTTAGACCATTTCAATTAAATAATGTAAATCCCAAGGTAAAAGAATTTCTCATATGTATCGATTTTAAGAGATGGAGTTGGGCATTCTTTCTGGAAGATAGGTATATTCTTATGAATTTAATGTCTTAATTGAGTTACAAGTTTAGTATGAAGTCGTACTAAGTGATTCTTTTGTATAGGTACAATATTATGACATCAAACATAATTGAATCGGTGAATTCATTGTTTGGAGATGAAAGATAATTTCCCATCAAGTCTATGTTTGAAGTAATAAAAAAGAAGTATGGCCAATTTTTTAACGAAAGGTGTTCACAGTTCAAGGGCCCAAAAAGAACCCATTTTGTTCTCAAAATCAAAAAAATAATATCAACAAATGTCAGTTTGTGGAATAGGTTATTATTTCATAAAAGAGCATATTACAAATTCAGTATCACCGGTCATGCTGATATTTCCATGGTTGATCTTCAAACAAGATCTTGTACGTGTAGAGTTTTTGACTTGGACAAAATACCCTGTCCATATGCTATGGCAGCGCTTCGAGCTCCATACGGTCATAAATATGGAACTAAACTTTATGAGCACTCCTCTCAATATTATTCCATGGAAAAATATGAAATGGCATATAGTGGGCATATTACTTCGGTGCCTCCTGAAGAATCTTGAGTTGTTCCTGCAAAGCTTATGGAGAGATTAATACCTCCTCCATATATTGACCCAAGCACTATCAAACTAGGAAGAATGCCATATAGGAGGAGGCGTGGAGTTGAATAATCATTTTCATCAAGAAGAAACAAATGCTCCCTATGTAAACGCGCTGGCCACAAAAAAACTACATGCTCGGATCGTAATCCAGCATGATTGATGTAATTGGAAAAACTTGTGTTATTGTTTGTGGTATACTTTTATATATTTAAATCATTTTTGTGAACGTAATGTTATCATTTATTATATATAAAATATCTTTTCTAATAACTTGTGCATAGATAAAAAGAGGCAAAACATGAACTAAATAATACATCAGACCACAAGTATTTTTAATAGATTACCCATCTGTTGCAACAGATGGACATTAGCTGGAAGTACACAACACAGTTCTATCAAACTGAAATATTTTCCTCCAACAGATAATAAATCTTTCGCAATAGATGGATAATCTATTGATAGAAACCCAACCGATGACCAATCTGTTCCAATACATGATCCATCAAAATTTCTATTGCTACTTGATTCAAAATTGCTCCTTACCTCCAACAGTCGACATGTTAACATACATGTTTAGAAGATGAAATAGATAGAATAAAAATTGAATAAGAATTAAAAAACCAAAGTCGACTAAAAATAAATTTTTCATTAAACAAAAAATAAAATACATTAGGTATAGATCCGATATAGAAAAATTTAAATAATACTCTAAAATAAAAAACATTCTAATTATTATTATCATCATAATCATCATTAATGACAGTCTGCCAATCAACTTGCAGCAGCAGGGCCCCCATCAGCCTCCGTATATCTCTAAACATTATCGCTCTCACGGTGACCAAATCTCTTTGTAGGTCATTAACCTCTTTCTGAAGTTCCCGCAATGTGTCGCACTGACTAGCAATGTCCCAAATAGGATCAGCTATATTTAGAACACTTATGAATTGACAAAGGTAAATGAAAAAGTCCAAATATACTACAATGTATACTATAAACAGTTAGGTTTATACTGAAAAAAACATACCTCAAGGATAAAGGAATATGCTCTTTGAAGAGAAGTGGTTGAACATGTCACATGAAAAGAAAAAATGCAAGAAATAAATATATTTTAGCAGAATGAAGATTAAGAAGGGACCTATTTATAGATGATTTAATTTGGATATGTAAGGACAAAAGGCATGTCTATTAAGTTCCATTGCATTAATTACATTCAAACTGTGGCATTTTGTTTTCTGTGAAAAGTCGTGACTTTTTCTTTTACATTAATACTTCTCACCTTATCAAAACGGTTTTGAGACTTGATAACATCCATTATTATTGAGTTGTTGCAATGGATCATCCATCTATCGCAATAGATTTTCCATTTGTTGTAATATATTTTTTGTATGTGCAATAGATGAGACATCTATTACAACATATATATTAATTGTTACGATAGATGGACCATCTTTTGGATATGTTTTGATTTCTTCTAACAGTTGATTCATTAGTTGCAATAGATGTAGAATTTGATTCATTAGCTTTTTTGAATGTGTTAGATAAAAAGTCACCACTACCTCTTTTTTAATAGTCATCACATACATACAGATGAATAAACACTGTCTAGTCTATCGCAAACAAATTTGCCATTGGTTGCAACATATAGATTATCTGTTGCGACAAATGGACCATATGTTGGAGAAGATGTTTTGATTTCTTCTAACAGTTGATTCATCAGTTGCAACAGATGGAGAATTTGATTCATCAACTATTTTGAATGTGTTAAATAAAAGGTCACGACTCTTCAACTCTTTTTTAATAGTCATCACATGCATGCAGATAAATAAATAATGTCTAGTCTGTCGCAATAGATTTACCATCTGTTGCAACTTATGGATTATTTTTTGCGACAGATGGACCATATATTGGATGAGATGTTTTGATTTCTTCCAATAGCTGATTCATCAGTTGCAACAGATGGAGATTTTGATTCATCAGTTGTTTTGAATTTGTAAAGATAAAAAAGTGACGACTCTTCACACCTCTTTTTTAATATTCATCACATGTGTGCAGATGAATAAACAACACTATCTTGATGGGGTAGAAATAATAAGGTGTGTGCAATGGATCCACTTTTATGCGTGGGAGTTATGTATTATTGATCAGGGTACTATGACAGACACATATAAAGTGCAATTATTTTGTGAATGTAGTTTTTTACCGATTAGACACCGATCCTTCAAACAAGATCCTACATTGTACAGTTTAGTTTGATAGGTGCAAACTGATAAGGCTGAAGGGTTCCAAGAAGGTGGTGTCAATACCCTGTTACAATTTAATGACAGTCTATGCCCATGTTTTTGTGTCAAGTTTGGGGAAAGGTTCAAGTTTTTTGTGGGAATATAAATATCCATAGTGATTGGACCTGTTTAAATGGCGCAATGGACTTCTTGAAAGGCCTCCGAACCCTCGCACTGCAGGAAACAATGATGGAACCAATAGAAATTCCCCTAGTATAAATTTATATGGATTGATTATTGGAGGAGACTTTTATACAACAGAAGGCAATTGAGAGAATACCTGTGCAGAAAGGGGGAGGTAGAGAAGGCCATATCTCATCTCAGAACTTGTTTAAGAAGAAACGCAGGGAAGCAAGTAAGGAAATTCTAGTGAAACTGTCTAATGAAGTTTACATGAGAAATGAAAAAAATGGATGAGCTTTAAATGTGGAAATGTATCCAAATATAAAAGTCCGCCAGTCATTGAAGAAATAGAAGAATGGTCACATGTTAGACTAATACCTTAATTGATTCATCTAGGACCAGGGGTGAGTTCTCATAGGGTAAACTTCAACTTCAATTAAGTCTTTCAGAAATTGCATGATGAGATGGTATTGCGTTTCTCTTAATCAGAGTTGTCAATCAATCACTCTGAGATGAAAAAATTCTTACTACCTTATATGTTAGATTAATACCTTAATTGGTTAATCTAGGACTAGGGGTGAGTTCTCATAGGGTAAACTACAACAGATGGCAGTGCCTATTTGATAATTTACAATAGATGGAAAATCTATAATGATATATGAAAATCCATTTGATAATTTACAACAGATGGGTAATCTGTCACAATAGATGACATAATCTGTTTGATAATTTAAACAGATGAGAAATCTGTTGCAACAAATGACTTAATCTATTTGATAACTTATAACAGATGGTTGATCTGTTGCAATAGGTTGAATATTTGTTTTTATACAATTTCAATTAATTTCATATGTTAGACTAATACCTTAATTGATTAATCTAGGATCAGGGGTGAGTTTTCATAGGGTCAACTACAACTTCGATTGAGTTTTTTGAAAATTGAATGATGAAATAATATTGCGTTTCTCCCAACTAAAGTTGTCTATCGATTACTCTGAGCTGAACCAATTCTTACTACCTCATATGTTAGACTAATACCTTAATTAGTTAACCTAGGACCAGGGGTGAGTTATCATAGGGTCAACTACAACTTTAATTGAGTCTTTTGGCAATTGTATCATGAGATGATATTGCATTCCATTTGACTATAGTTGTCGATCAATCGCTCTGAGCTAAACCAATTCTTCCTACCTGATATGTTAGACTAATACCTTAATTGGTTAATCTAGGATCAGGGGTGAGTTCTCATAGGGTCAACTATAACAGATGGTAGTGCCTATTTGATAATTTACAACAGATGGGTAATCTATTATGGTATATAACTTAATCCATTTGATAATTTACAACAGATGGGTAATCCATCGCAATAAATGACTTAATCTGTTTGATAATTTACAATAGATAAGTAATCTGTTGCAATAAATAACTTAATCTATTTGATAACTTATTATAGATGGTTAATCTATTGCAACAAGTTGAACACTTATTTTTATACAATTTCAATTAATTTCACATATTAGACTAATTCCTTAATTGGTTAACTACAACTTCTATTGAGTCTTTTGGTAATTGCATGATTAGATGGTATTGTGTTCTACCCGACCAGAGTCGTCAACTGATCACTCTGAGCTAAACTGATTCTTACTACCTCATATGTTCACTAATACCTTAATTAATTAATCTAGGACTAGGGGTGAGGTCTAATTGGGTCAACTACAACAGATAACAACACCTATTTAATAATTTACAACAAATGGGTAATCTATTGCAGCATGTGACAATCTATTTGATAATTTACATTAGATAGGTAATCTGTCGAAATAGATTACTTAATCTGTTTGATAATTTACAACAAATGCTTAATTTGATGCAACAGGTTGAATATTTGTTTTTATATAATTTCAATTGAGTTTTTATACCTAAATTGATTAAACTAGGACCAAAGATGAGTTCATAGGGTCAACTACAACTTCAATTGAGTCTTTTGGCAATTGCATGATGAGAGGGTTAAAAATTATGCATATCTTTTATAATTTTAAAAAATAATTAAGATTAATTCGGACCAAATTAACATTTTCAAAACTTGTCATTCTTTTTCAAACTACAAATCAACCCATACAAATCATCCATTTGCGAGAAAAATGTTTCATCATTTAAAATCTTGAGTTCTTGCTCTTTTTTATTTCTCACTCAATTATACAGTACAGACAACGACTACTTAACAAATTGCTCTACCCTTCATAACAGATCAATTTTCTTCTCATTTTCGACCATATAGGTTTTATTTTTGACTTCATTTTTGCTTGTATTAGTTGTTTTCTCTATCTTCGTAGGTAACAAAGTTCAAGAAGAGTTCTATATTTGTAATTTTTTTAATAAAAAATAAGGGCTTTTAAGTTAATGATGAAAAAGAAAACTTTTGGTTGTATTATCTTCAAGAATGGGTTTACAATTTTAAGTTTTTATGGTAAAATTGTAGGAAGAACTTCAGAAAACCCTAGTTTCTATCGCAATGTTCCATTGACTGTTGTGGTATTGTTGGATGGTATTTGTGGTGTTTGTGGTGGTGGTAGTCGTAGTCGTCATCGTTGTGGTGGCACTGGTGGTGGCTGTTAGTGGCATTGGTTGGTGGTGTTTGTGGTGACATTTAATGGAGGTATTTGTGGTGGCTATCGATGGTGTTGATATTTGTAGTGTTTGTCACATTGGTTGGTGGTATTTGTGGTGGTGGCGGCTGTTGGTGTGTCGGTATTGGTGGTATTTGTAATTTATTTTTTAAAATATATGCATACATCAAATGTAATGTATTTTTTTTTCTATTATTTGTAGGTAAAACATGTGTCCTAAAAGAAAAGAAAGTGAAAGTGGATCAACATCTGACCACCCAAAAAATGGCTACAGTACAGAGCGATTCGGATGAACTTCCTGAACAATCTCAGTTAGGAAAAAGTGAAGATGAGGAGAGATATGAAAATAACATTGAGGGAGGTGGACAAGGGTATGTAGATGGTGATAAAGAAAATTAAAGTGAGAAAGAGCAGGAATTAGAAAGTGAGAAAAAGAAAAAGGATGATCATCAACATGATGATAATGGATCACCAATGGGGCATGAATTAATATCGACATCCCAGCATGATCTTGTTAAAACTTTTAGTATTGACAAGTTTTAAGTTACGATGCCGATAAATGACCCAAAAGTTGAAGAAGAACTGACTAGTGAAATTGTACTTAAATGTCAGATGGGAAGTTAATTTATTTACTTTAGGAAAATTATGAAGGACGAAAACATAGATGGACTTTTTAAGAAGAGCTACTTTGGATACTTTCTTGAACTGCCTGAGTCCCCTGCCCGTTTCAATATGAGGATGGTATATGGTCTCCTCAAGCGCATGATTAAGTATGTGGGGGATGATAAAGATTTGAAGGAGGGGGCAAAAAGATGGATCAAAGCTGGATTAACTACTATGGAATGCCGGTTTGTTTCGGCTTACAAGAGTTTTCCATAGTTATGGTCTTGATATGCCATATCCCAAAAGAACCACCTATCATCAAGGGAACACCCTGCAAAAGATCCAAGGCAAGAAAACACAAGGAAAAAATAGATGGGTTGTTTGACATTGCTTGACGTGGCTGTAAAGCATCGGATTTGTTGACAGATATCATAGATAAAACCATACCAAAGTATGACATGGAGTAATTGTGCTTAGTTTGGTTTTCCCATTAAGTTATATTGGCAAGAGACGTCAACAAGGTCATAGAAGATGATTTGTTGGTGTGTGCTGAGGATTTTGATAAATTCAACAATTATCCCTAGGGATATAACAGCTTCTACTTGACTTTCCAATATTTAATGACAAAGCTATCCTCAAGGAAGACCATATTATACGGCTTTCCTTGGCCTTTCATGGTAAAATTAATTACTATTTTTACTCATCCATTAATTTATATTGAATATAGATAGTTATTAAGACATTTTTTTTGCTTGCTTCCTGTTTACATTTTTTAGGCTTGGGCATTTGAAGCCATTCCTCCCCTCCGAAAGCAGGTAATGGATTACCCAGATGAGGTTTTGCATCCAAGGATGTTTAGGTGGTTGGCTGCAAAGATCAATTCCAAAATTAAGGAGGCTGATCTCTTTAACCCTTCGGATGATGCAGTACATCTGCTTCAAGTAAAATAATTTAACTCAATAAAAGATATTGAACAAATGTTATATCTGGTGCAACAGATGTTATATCTGGGGCAACAAATGTTATATCTGATGCACCAAATGGGACATCTGTTGTGATAGATTACTCGTCCTATGCCAATCGGTGCAGTAGATGAATAATCTATTACGACAAATGATTGATACATTGCATTAGATTACCCATTTGTTGCTTTGGTTCTCTGAATCTGAATCCTAACAAATTAACCATCTACTACAAATTATGCAACAGATATGTAATCTAATGTAACATACTGTTAATACACATATAGATCATCTGTTGCATAACATGTAACCCAACAGATTACCCATCTTGTGCAACTGGTGCAATAGATTAGTAATCTGTTGTGATAGATGATTGATATTTTGCATCAAATTATCCATGTGTTGCTCTGGTCCTCTGAACCCAACTCAAATGGATTTTAACCATCTACTGCAAACTATGCAACAGATGGGTAATCTGATGTAATATATTGTTAATCTGTTGCAGAAGTTGACTCTGTTAAAATGTAACCCAACTGTGAAAATTATTATATTATATGATTTAAATGTATTTGTCTTTTTTTCTAGGTTGTGCTTCCATGGATTGTACCTACTAAGAAGGAAACGGTGATGACTTTTTATATTAGTCTAGGTCATATTAATACTATAGAAGACCCAATGGTGGAGTTAATAAAGAAGGAATTAGCTGGAGCAATAGCTATAAGAAGAGTAGTTAGGCAAGGTCAGCCTAATGTTAAGGATCTTTATGACCAACCTACTAAGGCAGATCCGGGTGCTTCTTCTGGTGGAGTTATTGGCGTTGGTTGAAGGCATGCTAATGCTGCTACCACTCATGATAATGGGCATATTGATGCTCAAGAAAAAATAAATATGTTTGAAAACACCCCTTTTCACCCTTATAGAGGTCCCTCTCACCCTTCTTCACCCTCGTATTCTCATTGCGAATGCAAAGAGTGCAAGGATAGCCAGGATAAACTCTTTGAAAAAGTAGAGCCTAAATCTAAAGCTGTCGAGGAATTCAAATCCAAAAGGGGTGTCATACCATCCAAGAAGGTGAGGGATTCATACACTCCTATAGTGTTGGTTAGGAGGAAGAAAAAAGCAATAACCGGCGTACTCTCCAGTCGAAAATAAAAAAATAATTGCAACTCCTCCCTCTCTAAAAGCTGTTGAAGTTTATCGGCCATTCAAGAAGGTGGACATATATACAGAACATGGCGCCAAAGAGAAGAAGGATCTGCAATAGGCTAAGAATGCTAAGCCAGGAACACCAGATTACCACAGGCCTCTCTTCCCCTCCCCCCCCCCCCCCCCAAGACTTCCAGACTATGATAGATATGCATATGCGGTATGAGGACAAGGCAAGTTTACTTTTCCCAACCTGCCCTTCTAATATACCCCATAAAGAAGAAGCTACACAACAGATGTGAAATTTGTTGCAACAGTGGGATATTCTGGTGCAACTGGTAGTGGTTCTATTGCAACTTATTATCCATCTATTGCATAAGTTTTGTTGGATTATTGATTCAGAGAACCCTATGCAACAAATGAACCATATTTATAATTATTAACCTATTTACAAATTGACTTCTTAATCATATCATGTTGACAAAATTCTCTGCCTCATGAGGAAAAGATAATTAACGTACCCAGAATGTTATGATGTTGTTGATAGGATAATGGACCCCGACTTCTGCAAGAAGCTCAAGGATAAGTATGATCAACTCAATGTTGATGCCTGTGGAGCGAGACTTGATTTCTAAGTTTCTATGTTAAACTTAGATGAAGAAGAAATGATAAAATATGTTAGAGGGGAGAGGCCAAATCTATATGGGAAGAGCTGGACCAAGGAAAAAAGGATTTTTGCAGTCATTAGCGTGAACGACATACATTATTGGGATGTTGAGATACTACTCGAAGAAGAGAAGATCAAAGTTTATGACTGCAACGCACCTTCCATTGATGAGGTCGATCTTTTTTTTGGACGTGTAGCCACTGATAGAGCTGTTACCCATCTTATTGAGTAAGAGTAAATTGATGAATCATTTGCCAAAGGATGATAAAGAAATCATGGGATTTTAAAGGTCAAAACAAGGGCACAAAACTTTTAAAAAATGATACCGGTCACGCATGTGGCTCGCACGTTTATGCCCATATCGAATGTTTGCTGATCGACACAGAAATAGCTGAGCCAATAACCTTTCTGTGCGACAGCTCTTTGGAAAACCTACAATAGGTCAGGGCTTATGGGGTACTAACTGGATGCTTGGAGTCTGTGTATATAGAAGAGCCTGTGAAATAACAATTTTTTATTTCAAGTTACACTTCACTTTACTTTAGTTACATGTATCTGTAGTGGAAATAATTTTTTATGATGAAAGTTGTTTTTTATAATGCAATAGATTGTTAATCTATTGTAAAATAAATTCTATCTATTCTGCTAGATAATTTATCTGTTACAATAGGTTGGTCATCTGTTGTATTATGCTGATGTTATTTCTATCTAATCTAAGTCTAATCTGTTGCAACAGTGGGAAGACCTGTTTGATAATTTCCAACAGATGACCTAAATTTTATAATATATGCCTAAATCTATTTGATATTTTGCAACAATTATGCGTGAATATCCATGTACTCGACAACACCAAACCAGTAGCAAATATACCACCATCAAAGTTTCAACATTTAGGTTTTAATATCCATGTTCCCAACAACACCAAACCAGTAGCAATAACGACAACAATGTAGTATCTTCTTACTCGATTTTTTTCTCTTCAGAAGCCTTGACTTTGTTCAACAAATCCCAGATTGCATGTTTTGTTTGTGAAGGGTGTCGTTCTTCATACCAATCAAAGTAATTGCATCTACTCAATTTCTATAAAAATAAGAATACAATTACAAAACAATTATAAGTCAATAATTAATTAACTAATTAAATAAAAAAATATTACCTTTAAAATCTTACAAATAAAAAACCTACGACCTGGATTTTGTTGAGTCTAAGAAGTCTTTAATAGAGCTTCATGATCGTACTTACAATATCAAAAATCATTATCATAAAAAATAGTGGAAGATGCACTCGACATTGTCAAGCTCAGTTGGAAAAACTAAAAAAAAAAAAAAGACCAAATGCAAATAATTTGAAGAATTTGGATAGATAAAAACAGATTATGATGAAGAAGAAGATTTGAGAATTTAGGATTAAATTTTAGGAAGAAGATGAATATATAAGACAATAGGGGAAAAATGACTGTTGGGGGCCAAATCAGATGCCAAGTCAGCAAAAAGTGCCAACTTGACATATTTGATGCCTATTTTATTTTACGTGTTTAAAATGAACATTGTGTACTTGATGCCTATTTATTTTAGGTGTTTGAACTGAACACTGTCGATGGGTTCCGCCTTTTTTATTTCAATTCACTTTTACCTTTTTACATGTAGTGGCAGTTTTTTATGTCCAATGAAAGTTGAATTTTTATAATGCAACAGATTCTCCATCCGTTGTAATAGATATTCTACCTGCTCTTACATATAGTTTATCTATTGTAATATGTTGGTCATCTGTTATATTATGTCGATGTTTCGATCTAATTCTATCTATTGCAACAGTGGGAAGACTTGTTTGATAAATTCCAACAGATTACCTACCTGTTGCAACATATGTCTAAATCTGTTTGATATTTTCCAACAGATGTGTTGTCTGTTGCAACAGATACATTATCAGTTGTAATATTTGAATCTAGTATTCTATTTCAATTAATAAGTTCAAATCTAAGGAAAAAATAAAATTCATAGACAAAATAAAATAAATTGAAGCCTTAAGAAATTAGCTAAAATAAATCAACGAATAAATGAAATAGGAAAAAATTGTTATGGGTATAGATCTCAATAAATACATCAACAATTTAAGTATTGATGCCAACGACTCCTAAAGAGGGGTGAGGTTATTACTTTGACAGACTCAAGCTATAAAGATCTACTCAATATGAACAAGTTTTTCTTCATCCGGAGCTATGAAATTTGGCTTTGCTTGTCGTGCATCTTTATTGTCAATTACGTACGGTTTCTGTGCTTTATGTTCTTCGTATTTCCATAAAAAGAGTAGCATATTGTCAATGCTGTTCAGAAGTAGCTTCTACATCCAGTTTGAAAGCTAGAATTGGTCAATGCTAATCACAGAGATACAATAAAATAGAAAAGTATAACTCATCTTTAAATTGTCCAAAATAAGATATATTTCTGTTACAACAATGAATCAACTATTGGGATAAATTTATATATGAGGAAGACCTGTATGATAATTTCCAATGGATGAACCATCTGTTTCAATATATGGCTCATCTATTACAGCAGATAGGTCATCTTTTAGTACAAATAAAAGTGGTATGAAGAGTTTTTTGATTTGCTAAAACAGATGAGACATATGTCACAACAGATACTTTATCTGGTGAAACAAGTTAGTCAAATGTTGCAACAGATATATATATATATATATATATATATATGTTTGATAATTTTCAGCAGAAGTATCATCTGTTGAAACAAAATTGTATTTGTTTGTTAGTTGGAAGCTTTGGACATTGTATATTGCTCAGTGCGACACATAGACAGAGGAGTTGTAATTTCACTTTTTTGGATGCTTGATAATTCCTTGGAAATCACTTTCCTTCTCCTCTTAACTTTAATCTCTAATGGAGTGGATGAAAATAAAATCCCCTTTGTTGGAATGACACCACTCGTAGATGTCAATTTCTTTACAAAAGCAGTTAATGCATTAATAGCATTAATGACTACATTATGTTTCGCCCTGCAGTCTTGACACTTGGGTGTAGAACATTCGTTGGGAGAGGTAAAATCAGTATATCCAGTATGATCATACTCATAATGGTTTGTTTTAAATACTTTAAGAGGAGCAGCATTAGCACCAATAGCAGCACCACTACCATCACCAATAGCTCCAATACCACTAAGACCATCAACAACAATAAGCCCACCCTCCAATTTTTTTTTCTTGTAATGGTAGTTTCTCCAAACAATTTCATTTTTATTTTGTCGATGACCTTAGGATCCGATAAAGTTTGCACAAACCATAAAGTAAGAAAAATGGCATTTTCAACTCTCGATTAATTGGAACTAGCGACGGATGCACAATCTAACATAAATCATTACATATATTAGAATGATGATTAGATCATTCAAAAAATCATTAATTAATATAAAAATTAATTATAATTATACTAACTGCATCCTTTGGGGGGTTGAAAAGATCTAGAAATTTTACATTTTTATCAATTTTGGCCGACAACTATCTCAAAATTCTTGGACAGAAAACTTCTTCCTGGTGTTCACTTGTTGTATCAAATAAGGAATGACTTCAAAAACCCAAGCCTATAAAATAATTCCAACAAATCAAAACCATTATTGAGTGAAAAACTGAATGATATCATAATAAAAGAAAGAAACATTTACCATGAAAGCCCATGTAAAGCCATATAAATGGACTGTCTTTGGCGCTAATGGAGTCAAAAAATATTTAATAGTTATTTTGAAGCTTTCATAACCCCAAGGATAGTTGTTAAACGCCTTAAGATCCTCGAAAAACTTTATTAAACCAACGCTTATGTTGCTGTTAACGTCTCTCACCCAAAGAATATTATGTACAAACCAAATCAAGTAAAATGACTGTTTGTGCTTCTTTGAAAGTCCTTTACCTTTTAATATTTCTATAAATTTTTTGTTTTTGAAGATAGGACCAACACTGGACACCAGGTCATCATGATCACACGACTTGCCTTGGGCTTTTTTGGGTGTGCGGGGTGCTTTTTTGGGTTAGAATAGGTATAACTTAAGAAGAAGGATAACATTTTAGTCCAATAACTATGGGAAACTCCTTCCAACTAAAATAAAAAGGCATGCCACAATAATTTATCCACACCTCATCCATCTTATCTTTGTTTTCATACATAAACCTATGCTTGACAAGTTCACATACCATTTTCATTTGGAAACGAGCATTATTGTCCTCCATCAAAATAAGATATTTTGCAAAGCAGCTGTCCCTGAAATAAGCATCCAATGTTTGTTCTTGAAGTATTTTTCTAAAGGTGTCGAAAGATTTTCCTATGGCTGACTTAACCACGAAATCACCTATTAAATTTGTGGCACCATCGCACTGCATTCTGATGGGATAATGATCCATACTGAAGATTTTGACCAACTCTTTGGTGGAAGGGCTATTAGCATTTGGATCATCTCTTTTGAAACATTCCTCCTCCCCATGTTCATCATACGCTTGTAAAATAGGCTCATAGAGTGGTGGATGTAGCTTAGCTGTTTCACTTGTTCCTTTACTTGGACTTGATTCGTTTTCTATTTTTTAGGGAGCCATATTATCTAAAATTAATAGGAACATAAAAAATATATTATAGTTGATTAATGAATCATTAAATAAGGATAAAAGTAAATATAACAAGTAAAACAGAAAAATAACAGTTCCAATAGATCACTTATATGTTGCACCAGGTAGTATATCTGTTGCAGCAAATAACAAAGTTGTTGCAGTGGATGAGTACTCTATTGCAACAATACAAAATGTATCACTCATCTTTAAATATAGATGAATGGTCTGTGCAATATATTTAACGCCCCGAGTTTGTACCCCGAATGCTACACGATGCTTATAATCCCAAGGGACCAAAGCTAACCAATGACTAGTACTTGTTGTATTAACTGAATATTAATACTGTAATTATGTAGAAAATTAGGTAAAAACTTTCCATAAGTTTCAAAACTGTAAATAAATACTGAGTATGGTATATCAATGCCAAAACTGAACATCTGTCTATAAATACTCTAGTCTGACAAGCCTCTACTATCTGGACAAGGAGTTGATGGGACAAGTCCCTAACTAACCCCGACTACTGTAATAAACTAAGTATGAAATACTGGAATAATAAATCTGTCCTCAAACTATTAGGACTCACCACTAAGTCTGTTGCTAATGGATCGGGCTTCTATGTATGATCGGGAGCCCGTACATCTGAACCTATGATATAACATATCATAGCACAAAATTAAGGTATGCATCAGTATTTTGAATGTACTGGTATGCTAAGTGAGGTAGGCTGAGATGTATGGGTTCATATGCATGAACAATACTGACTGAATAACATGAGTATGACTGAATGAGAGTGTATGCATGATTACATAAACTGTAATTGAGGTCATGATAACACTGGATACTGAATCCTGAATTGTTGATTTATTTATATCTGAGATTATTGATACTATATAACTGATAGATGGTTGACTGTATCTGACAGTGCTAATTTTATGGAATTGTACAGAGTTCTGTACTAAACTGAGTGACTGTATCTGATAGTCCTAATTCTGTAGAACTAAACCAAGTTCTATACTAAGACTGGAACTGAAACTGATACTGTGGGAGGTAATCAACTAACCGACATGCCCCTTTCTGAATAGATTGGGGTTCAACCTATAACCCTAGTTGGAAAGGTGTCAGTATCATGCCACGAGTAAAGACAACTGTGAGTTAACCCTCTTTGATAGGAAGCTCTATCATCAAGACTCGCTGACAGGAAAACTCATATGAGATGTATCAACCCTAGTCTGGCAAGAAGATATCTCAACCAACACTGGCTACGTAGTTCTATAATGCAAATACTGCTACTAAGGGTCAAACCCTATGCAGGCAGAAATGACCTTATCCCTGGGTTCGGTCGGTGCTGAATCCTACTCCCAACTGAATAAACACTAGACTAATTTTGAAACTTTACTAGGCTAGACTGAACTGTTACTAATCGTGCTATTTAACTGAACTAAACTGAGTTCACTAAGTTTTTTTAACTGATGGAGTACTATCGACTTCTGTTAACTGATAGGATACTAGAGAGTTCTGTTGACTAGCTTAATTTACTGAGGTCTGAACTGAATACTGAACTGTAACTATGACTGATTACTGGGGCTACTTTAACACTACTGAGATTGTTCTGTAACTACCATAGCTCTAGGTAACAACAAAGTTTTTGGGTATTGAATACCCCCAGGACTCGATAGCGTGAAAAATATAAATCATAGAATAAACTTGAAAGGAATAACCATATGCACTTAGTCATAACTCATTCATAGAGACATTCTATCAAACACTTACATGATATAACTTGCAAATAAGCTAACATGATATGATTTTGTTCCTTTTATTTGTTCACATAAGCATTTCATCAAACACTTGGAGAACATAATCCATGAACATGACACTAAAAAACACATAGGCATCACAATTCAAATCCTCATTTATAATTTCAAGGGTTTAGCATGGAGTTACATGATTCTATACATATATCAAGTAACTCCACATGAAACTTGTAACAAAACATGGATTAGAAATCCAATTAATCATTATAATCTTGAATATAATCAAACCCAACATGAAATTCATGAAATAAATACACTTGAAGTTTTAAAAGTAGTTTCTTGAACTCCAAGGGCAGAAGGGAACCTTGGATGAAAACTTAACATACCTTAACAATTAAATTTTTGAAGATATTTAGAGTTTTTGTAAGAATTAATCCTGAAATTGATGTTCTAAGGTTTTAATCTTGAGAGCAATTTGAGAGAAAAGAGTGTAATTCGCTTTGTGAGGGATAAATTTCGTGTTTTAGAGGTTGGGTCAAAGTGAGGAAAATGTCCCAATTACCCCTCTGGATTTTTTCATTTTACTAAGCATCGTGTCGTTAGCATCAACGCGATGGCCAACACGCCGCATTGAGTCTGCATCGGTTAACTGTAATTTGCACTGGGAGCTGGAGGAAAATATTCATCGATGCGATAGGCGACGCGACGCGGCGCGTCCAAGAATACCCACTGACATTCATAATTATGAGTCAACCAAAAAATCATTAATTTAAAATCAATAGGGTCATGAAATAGTGTTGCCAACCTATGAAGGCTAAAATAACACTAAGTCGAAATACTTAGCTAAAATTTTCCAACTCTGGGACCCCTTTACAAGCTTTAAAGGACTGAGTTAAGCTTATAATTTTACGGAGTCTTACAATATCTCCCCCTTGGGAACATTCTTCCTTGAATGAGGTTGACTGAGCTGAGAATACTATTAGACTAGATTTAGATACTGGATATGGACAATGCAATATGATTTCATAACTAACACTATTGATATGCTGAAATTTCGTATTGAACATGTGTATCTGATGCATGAGTACATATTTGAACATGATGCATGAATTCATGACTGGGATTCCTAATAAGCTGAGTTTTTCATGTCGAACATGCATATCTGATACATGAAGACACAACTGAATATGCAATGGTAACTGGTACCAAGTTTATTAAGGAAAAATTTGAGCATGGAACTGAGTAAGTTCAAGGGAAAACTATTACCTTTGGCTGAGTCTGAGTTTACGGAGAAGTGGTAAGGATAATTGGTCCGCATATCTACTTTTGCTTCCCAAGTAGCTTCCTTAACTGACTGGTTCCACCAAAGAACTTTGACTAGAGAGATTTCTTTGTTACACAGACTGCGAATTTCATAATCAAGGACTTTGACTGGAATCTCCTCATAAGAGAGGCTATTCTGAACGTATATAATCCCTACAGGGACTACAACTGCTGGATCACCTATGCATTTCTTTAGCAAGGAGACATGGAATAGTAGATGGACTGAAACTAAGTTTGAAGGCAACTCAAGATCGTAAGCTACCTTTTCAATCGGCTAAGAATTTTGCAAGGAACGATATATCGGGGACTGAACTTCCCCTTCTTGCTAAACCTCTTCACTCCTTCCAAGGGAGAGATTTTTAGGAATACAAAATTGCCGATCACAACTCAAGATCATTTACTGAACACGCGTGAATGGAAACATGAGAACATAACTAAGCCTGAAACATAATACATAAACTGAATATCATGAACTGAACTAGGCTCCTCAATACATGGCTTACGGTTGAGATTGGAACTTGAGGGTCCACTTATAAGTACCCACTACTCCAAACTGGATTCGTTATACGAAGTGAAATAAAGGGTTTTGATCATGAAAGCTCGGGGGATTATAGTGCATCTCCCCTTTCGGATAATACGTCCCATAAATGGTACTGACTTGGCTAAGCTACTGAGGGAAGATTGGGAGGATGCACAAGGCACCTACAAACAGAATCGCGAATGAATATCTGGAATCTGAAATTGAGGCCTGATACATGAACTGAAATGAACTCGCAACTACCTGGTTTCTCTATACTGGAATAGTTACATTCATGAGACTTTAACTAGTATGACTAGATGAAAAGATGGGAAATCATACGAACCTGTCCGCTTGACTGCTAAACTGAATTTTCTAGCCTTATGGACTACTCATACTGAAAACTTATACTAAACTATAGCATTTCTTGACACTCTTTTTATAGAATTCTACTGACTTTAGGGAGTAAGGAAATCTTGGCATGGTCTGAATAAGAATCTAAATAAGAAATCACCACGTAGCTATAATTCTATAATATGGAGTAAGGCCTATGAATCATCATCTAAGATAAAGTTACTAAGCATTATGCACTGCAACTACAAATTTTCAAGCTTAGATATATTCCTCGAATACTCTCTCAGCTATACTATAATCTCTACCCTAGTACGACGCTTCACCTAATACTACTGAAATATTCACATTGGTGTTGAGCATGAATGCATAACATACCAACTTATCTAATTAACCGGATGTCTGATAGTTGAATACTGGGCATGTAAGACTGAACTGTACTTAGTCTAAATAACTGGACTAAAACTATAGAGTATTATGCATATGAGGTAAGGACTGACTGAGCAACATGAGATAACTGAGCATGAATTTGTGGAAGTTGTACTACTTGAGAATGCATGACCGAACATATAACATTATTTTCAAATAGTCTATAAATTGAGGTACTGAAATATTGATAACTGAATAACTGATAAATGTATGTTGTCGTCAAGCATACCTGAAACTGAACTGAGTTACTAATTTGATTACTGGACTGAGACTGGGACCGAGGTTATAACTATGATGGTAATTGAGACTATATTGGAACTAAATACTGGGTTCTGATAACTAAGCAATGGATACTTGTTCTTGACCTTGACTTTATTTAGTTAACGGAAGTCTATACACATTCTGAGAGAACTATCTTTCTTATGTACGAATAGAACTGGTGCACCCCATAGGGACACACTTGGTCTAATGAATCCCTTGTCTAGGAGATCCTCCAACTAATATTTTAATTCTTTGATTTTTGTTGGAGCCATTTTGTATAGAAGAATAGATATGGGTTGAGGATCTAGAAAAAGGTCTATTCCAAAGTCGATTTCCCTTTTGGGAGAAACTTTGGGATAATCTTTGAGAAATACATTTGTGGATTCACATGTTACTTACACTGATTCAAGATTAGGGGTTTCTGAACTAGAGTCTTTGACTTGAACGAGATGGTAGACACATCTCTTAGGTATTATTTTCCTTGCCCTAAAGTAGGAAAAAAGCTGACCCATAATTGCTGAAGTACTACCCCTCTACTCTAGGACGGGCTCATTTGGAAATTGACATTCGATAATTATCTTTTTGTAGCCAACTGAGGCATGATAGGAATTAAGAAAATTCATGACAAGAATGACATCAAAATTGGTTATCTCTAATTCGACTAAGTCTGCATAAGTGACTTTCTGAGATACCATTGATGATAGGCGAATTTACACGCCTATAGTACTAGATTTTGCCCATATTTTAGCCAAGTTTTGAGAACAAATTATATATTTCATGCACTTTTAGTCCTTTTTCCTGTAAGTGAGCTAACAAACGTGATTAGCAAGTTTTCAGGTATAAATGATGCAGAATTCAGCATTTTATGGATAACTTGACGCCAAAGAAAGCTTCACGAAGGAAGGAAGAGGAATCTTGGACGCCAAGGACCAAAAGTGACGCATGGAAAACCTGTCCCGGGCAAAAACAGCATTTCTGAAGACTTTGGGGACTAGCAGTAACTTAGTAGGATTAGGATAATGATACATTAACCTAGTAGGATTGGGTTAAGTAATGCAGTAGCTTAGTAGGAATAGGATATGGGTGTTATAAATACCCTATTTTGCTAGAGATTTTGATTCATTCCCCAATTCCTCACAATTCCCCCATTCCATCAATTCTCATCCATCCACCATCCATCCATCCATCAAAACAATTCTCTTTTATTAATTCATTGTTGACATTATTTTTCATCTATTCGACTTTTAATTTTACAATAAGAGAATCGCTATTTTGAAAGGAATTCACGCCTAACACCACACCATACTACACGTGAGATCTTTTATTGTGGTATAATGATAATGTCTATTGGGATTTCCATCGCACTCATGAATAGCTAAACTTCTCTGTTGGGGTTATGGAAGCCTTATGAGATACTATCTAAAGCTATGAGTTTGTCAATTCGTGACACGTGTGATGCTTATATCATTATTCTCTTCATCTTAATGCAAATTCTTGTGGCTGCAGACACATAGAATATGCCAGTATAGCATTAACTTGTTCGAAAGAAAAGTTATATGTCTGGAAAAGAGATAATGTCAAGGTAATAGGGTCCCATCCCCTATTAAAAAGTTAGTGCCGTAACTGGATTAACCTCTTGGAGAATTTTTACCGTTAGATACGCTTTAAGCTCGAAAGAGTTAAAGTGAAATAGTCCTTGTTAAGGTCGAAAGACGCTTGGATTTACCATCGAATACAATTCTCTATAAGCACATGCATGTCTGAATTCCGCATAACTCATAGCCAATAGAGACGTATAACCCATAAGGTGGACATAACCCCAACTTCTCAATTCTCATTGTTTTACATCATACTAAACATTCTTTCTTTTTACTTTGCTATTTTCTGTTTTTACTTTACTATTTTGATTACATTATTTGCACATTAAAATCCCCCCTTTCACGAGACTTGCACCAAAAGTCTAATAATCTTTGCTTACTTATTGACCGGCTATTCCCTGTGGGATCGATACCCAACCCAGTTGGGTTATATTTTTGACAACGATCGCTTTACACTCTTACAAGAGTTGTAGATTGAGCGTTATCAAAAATTGGCACCGTTGCCGGGGAATAGGAGTGTCAATTAAGTTTGTGATAATTACTAGACCCTTTGGTCAAAGATTCTCGTACTTTTACTTTTAGTTTTTGTTTTTTTTCTCTGCTGGTTTTTATTCAGTGCATGCCCCATACTCGAAGTTTCGGTCAACCATTATTACCTATCAATCCTGAACCACAACGTATTGGTAGAATGGAGGCACAATATTAAATTGAAAGGATGGTTGCTCAACAGGAACAGGCGAGACTAGCTGCTCTAGCCTCCACTCAAGTTCATCAACAGAATATTGATAACCCTGGGCGAGCAATAAATCCTGATGACGAGGACCGAGGTGATGACGAGTTACTAAACCCTAGGTATGCTGCTGAGATCGCAGCACCTGCCAACAGAAGAGATCGTCAAGCAAGGTTTAGGCATGAACGCCGACCTGTACAACAAGCTTTCGACGAGGATGATGATGATCTTGATGGAGCCAGAGCCACAGGAGCCATTATTCTGCCACCCTTGGCACCTGGAGCAAAGTTCAATATCACTAGCACCATGATTCAGCTTTTGCAACTCAAGGGATTATTTGGTGGACTAGCAGGCGATGATCCGAATATGCATCTCATCAACTTTATTTCTACATGCAAGTCATTTGACAATCCTGGTGTTGGTCAGAATGCAATTCGATTACGTCTATTTCCATTGTCCTTATCTGGAGAGGCAACTCTATGGTTGAATGGGCTGACTCCTGATTCTATTACAACTTGGAGGCAATTGAGAGATGCTTTCCTATAAAGATTCTTTCCGCCATCCAAAAGAGCACAATTAAGAGATGAAATCAGCAACTTTCGGCATCTTCCAACTGAAGCTCTTCATGAAACATGGGAGAGGTTCAAGACGAAGCTAATACGTTTCCCAAACCATCACATGACTAATGTTCACCTTATGGAGACATTATACAGAGCCTTGAATTCAATAACTAAACCAGTGGTGGATAATGCGGCTGGAGGATCTTTTATGGACCTCACCTTTGGTCAAGAAAGCAATATGCTAGATCTATTGGCATGACTGCAGACCAAAGGAGAAGAGAAGAAGAACGTGATCAAGATATGGCGCACATGAAAACACAAGTGGATCTTCTTACAAAGCATTTATTATCAGGGAAGACCAAAAAAGTTAAAGCTATTGTGTCAAAAGGAAGAGACGAATCTGATTCGGAAGAAGAGGCCAACTACTTGAACAATCAGGAGGGTTTCCGAGGCAATACCCAAGGAAACCATGGTCGGAACTATTATGATAATTCTGGGACCAAGGACCAAGGTAGTTGGAAGAACAAGAATGAAAAGAGTGGTTTATACGTCCCCCCAGGAAGACGTGACACCACCACATCTGGTTTCGGAAGCATGGAAGATATGATGGCTAAACTATTGAAAGGAGTGGAAGCAACCAGTGCGGGAGTAACGGATGTAATAAATGATTTGTCCTCAATGAAGTAATTGGTTGACTCACATTCCACTTCAATCAAGCAAATAGAGCAGCAATTGAGCCAACTTTCAGCAACACTCAATCAAAGAAAGGCAGGCACTTTACCTAGCGACACTGTGCAAAATCCAAGGAATGATGGATCATGCATGGCTATTACTACTCGAAGTGGTAAGGTGCTGGAAACTTTATCCAAAGGAAAGCAAGTGGTCGACGATATAGCGGACAACGATGATAAGGCTAATGAAGAAAACGCCATAGAAGCTGACCAAGACGTCCATGATGCCACCCCTAGTAGGTTGCAGCCTGAGACTACCAAAATTTGGAAGCAAGAGGAGAAGAAAGTAGTAGAGAAAACAATTCCATATCCACCACCACCTTTTCCTCAAAGATTGAAGAAGCAGGCGAATGATACAAGGTTCAGCAAATTCATGACGATGTTAAATCAGCTGACCATTAATATTCCGTTGGTGGAGGCACTTGAACAAATGCCTGGGTATGTGAAATTTATGAAAGACCTTTTGACAAAGAAATGGTCAGCAAGCTATGAGTTGAAAGATACTGTTCATCATTGCAGCGCTATTGCTACCCGATCACTAGTTCAGAAAAAGGCCGACCTCGGTGCTTTCACTATTCCTTGCACGGTTGGATCTATGAATTTTGCTAAGGTATTGTGCGATTTGGGATCTAGAATCAATTTGATGCCACTATCCATCTACAGGAAGTTGGGGTTAGGCGATCCAACACCAACCAATATGAGGCTCATGATGGTCGATAGGTCGGTAAAATGACCTGTGGGTATCTTGAATGATGTGTTGGTGAAGGTTTCTTCATTCATCTTTCCGGAAGACTTCATAATTCTGGATTGTGAGGCGGACTCTGAAGTTCCCATAATCTTGGGACGTCTTTTCCTTGCAACAGGAAGTGTGCTTATTGACATGAAAGCTAATGAGCTTGTATTTCGATTGAATGACGAAGTGGTCCATTTTGATATTTGCAAAGCAATGAAGCAGCCCAGCGATATGAATGTGTTCTCTGTAGCTGATGTTCATTATGATAATAAGAAAGCATTATCTGTAGAAAAGCCGCTTATTGTTGATTCACTGTCTGATGCGCTGCTGAATGTTGAGCATGAAGATGATGAAGATTACGAAGAAACTACGTGTGCTCTAACAGAAATAGGGTCCTATTCTAATACCCCTAAGAAGTTAGATCTTGATCTTAAGAGTCAACCGTCACCAACAGCGAAGACTTCCATTGAAGAGCCACCAATGCTAGAATCAAAAGAGCTCCCCGATTATCTAAGGTATGTGTTCTTGAAAAGTGGAAATATGTTTCCGGTAAGTGTGGCGGATGATTTAAGTGAACATCACGTAGAGGCGCTAATCTCTGCTCTGACAAGAAATAAGAGAGCTATGGGTTGGACTATTGATGATATAATTGGTATCTCTCCTGAGGTATGTATGCACAAGAGTCATATCAAAGAAGATTGCATGCCTACAAGTATCAGTGTCATCTGAATCCATTTAGAAAATGATGCCCCATCTATCTCGATGAAGACTAAGTAATCGAGATAGCTATGTCATGCCGCGATAATAAATCAAGCGCTTGGTGGGAGGAATCCCATCGTTTTTAAATGTTCTTGTTGTTTTTGTTTTATTAGGATTTTGTCGAGCCACGACCAAAACTAAGGCGCTTGATGGGAGGAAACCCATCGTTCTAATCGTTTTTGTTGTTTTTGAGTGAATGTAGGTACAAGAGGTGTAAAATGAGGAGGTCGGTTTCAAATTTTGATTTGGACGTATTGCATGTTAAAGGTGGTAACTTAGGAATGAAGAAGAAAAAGGCTATGGATTGAGCATTGCTCATGAAAATATAGGCATTGAACAAGGCTAGGCCTAGGTAAAACTAGGCCACGAACAAAGCAAGGCCTATACTATGGCCTAAGGTCTCGGAATCTAGTGTGCCATAGCATAGGCGCCTCCCATGCCCAAGTATGCCATAGCATAGGCGCCGCCTATGCTAATGCCTTTTGTCTCTGAATCTCATATGCCATGCTAAAGGTGCCGCCTATGCCTAGGAATGCCATGGCATAGGCGCCGTCTATGCTAGACAATGCTTTGCAAAAGGCGCCGCCTATGCCAAGCATAGGCAAAGCAAAAGGCGCCGCCTATGGTCACTTCTTGTCTCCAAATCTGATTTTAAATGGGTCAAAACCCTACACAAGCTTGTTCTATAAGTAAGAGACTTAGTCTTAGACCAAAAACACATTGCAAACCTAGCATAAGCGCCGCCTACCTCTCCAAATCCTCTCAAAAAAAATTTCCTTTTGCTCTTTTACTTTGCAAGAACATCATCCGAGGTCATCAATCAAGTAAGTACTTCTTTGTTCTTCATTCATATTCCATAAGTACTACACTACTACGCCTATGATGAATTGGTAAATCTTGAAGTAGTATTGATAATTTGAATGTGATTGAATTGTTGTGATACAACTAAGTGAGTAAACGAATATGTAAGGATGATCTTAACTTGTTTCCAACTTGTATTTGATTTTGATGCACTGTCATACTTTTGCGGAATTGACATGGTCAAGAAAATTGCATAATCTTGTCATTAGAAAGTTTACATGTTGAAATGACTTGTTCATCGAGATGAGAATCATGATTGACTATCAACATATGAGGTTGTGATTATTTCTTGATGCTATAACTTGATAAAATCTCTATGTAGTAGTCATGATATATCAAACATGGAAGTATTGCCAAGATTTCAAGAAGTATGACTGCACTGATTATGTTGTTAGAATATAGCGCCTAAAACGTATATCGATGAAGTCTGAGTAATCGACAACTTTCACTTCACTAGTTTGTGCCAACAAATTAAGTGTGGGGTGGTGCCACTATTATCTGTTTGTTGATCGAATCTTCCGAGATGAAGCTAACATGAATCTATTGAGATCTCAGGTATAATGGCACCAAAAGACAAGAAAAGCAACCACTTCATAAAGAGGCCAGAAAAGAGGAAGAAAAGAGCAAGGTGAATCCTCCGTGCTGCAAATACCTCGACGCACTCTTGGAAACAAGTGGGGTACTTATGAGGAACTTATGAGGATGATGACTCTGATGATGATTCCGATGAAGGGGGTATGACCCCAGACGTAGAGGATGAGCCCGACTAACCAGGTTCTTCTTATTTATATTCCACTGAGGGCAGTGTGTCCCATCTAAGTGTGGGGTGCTGGTACTTGCATGCTATACTTCTTTATCTTCATTTGCTTATTTATTTTTGTTTTTTTAGTAGTGGTTAAAATTTTTTTTTTTAGTTAAATTTTTAACTTTGCATGAAATTTTTCTGATAGGCAGCATGGTAATGTGACAAGAGTCTGTGATAAAATTATTACTATTGAGACATTTAGGCTCTGATTGTGACTCACTATGTGATATTGTGTGGTTCAATTCCTTTATCTGTTGTGTCAAGAGTCTATGCTACTCCCAATAAAGTCGACCATGTGCCTTGTGTGTGTGAGATAATAGTATATTCTATGTTTGTGGCTGATGCTAGAACTTGCCTGGTGTGTGTGTGAAGCAAAAATAAAGAATGTGAGTTTAGGAGATGATTTAGGCATTTCTTTGGCAACCTATACTTGTGTACCTTCTTTTTACCTACCCGTGGACATTATCCTAGTTAACCCCTTTTGAGCCTTTAAGCCTATTTTCTTTGACAGCCTCATATGTAAGCCTAATCCATTTTTTTCAAGACCATAATTTGATCCAAATTCCTAAGTGCTTTAAATTGAAAGAGTCATGTGACAAAATAAGAGGAAATTGGATGAGTATGATGCCTTAGAATGTATTGGTGCTTGAATTTGTTATGAAAAAGAATTGCTATCATAAGAGGTGTGTTATGAAAAGAAAAAGGAAAGGAAAACTAAAAAGTTAGTTATGTTTAAAATTGAAAAACAAAAGAGGAGAAAAAGGGTGGTAGAATAAAAGAAAGAAGAAAAGTTGTTTGAAAAGAAAGTATTAATGGCATAATGTGATGTATTAAAGCGCTTAGGAACATAGTCACTATTTCTGGCCAAAATAGTCCTACCCGTCCCTTAGCCTACATTAAAACCATCAAAAGACCTATTTGATCCTAAGCTTAGCATTCTGACATTTAGTGGAGCATTACACTAAGGTCAAGCCTATGGTCATCAGTTGAAGCATATGAATTCTTTGTGAGAGTGAGAGCAAGGATAATCCTATACCCATGTTTCGACAAATATACTATGCTTGTGAGTGATTATGGGTAAAATATTGTGAGACACACATGGTTGATGAGTTTTGGGTAGTCGTGTATGATTCTTTGTGCCTTAAATTTTGAATATGAGTTGACAACCATCACGAGTCTATGTTGGAGGATGAATTGTTTCTACTAATGATCAGAAAACTACTCTCTGTTGATAATTGTTGTGCTTGTCTTGATGAATATTTTGTGTTGATACTATGAAACCCTAAGTTGATGTTTAGATGGACATGATGTTTTGTTCGAGGACGAACAAAGCTTTAAGTGTGGGGTGTTGATGATAGGCGAATTTACACGCCTATAGCACTAGATTTTGCCCATAGTTTAGCCAAGTTTTGAGAACAAATTATATATTTCATGCACTTTTAGTCTTTTTTCCTGTAAGTGAGATAACAAACATGATTAGCAAGTTTTTAGGTATAAATGATGCAGAATTCAGCATTTTATAGATAACTTGATGCCAAAGAAAGCTTCACGAAGGAAGAAAGAGGAATCTTGGACGCCAAGGACCAAAAGTGATGCATGAGAAACCTGTCCCGGGCAAAAACAACATTTCAGAAGACTTTGGGGACTAGCAGTAACTTAGTAGGATTAGGATAATGATACATTAACCTGGTAGGATTGGGTTAAGTAATGCAGTAGCTTAGTAGGAATAGGATATGGGTGTTATAAATACCCTATTTTGCTAGAGATTTTGATTCATTCCCCAATTCCTCACAATTCCCCCATTCCATCAATTCTCATCCATCCACCATTCATCCATCCATCAAAACAATTCTCTTTTATTAATTCATTGTTGACATTATTTTTCATCTATTCGGCTTTTAATTTCACAATAAGAGAATCGCTATTTTGCAAGGAATTCACGCCTAACACCACACCATACTACACGTGAGATCTTTTATTGTGGTATAATGATAATGTCTATTGGGATTTCCATCGCACTCATGAATAGCTAAACTTCTCTGTTGGGGTTATGGAAGCCTTATGAGATACTATCTAAAGCTATGAGTTTGTCAATTCGTGAAACGTGTGCTGCTTATATCATTATTCTCTTCATCTTAATGCAAATTCTTGTGGCTGCAGACGCATAGAATACGCCAGTATAGTATTAACTTGTTCGAAAGAAAAGTTATATGTCTGGAAAAGAGATAATGTCAAGGTAATAGGGTCCCATCCCCTATTAAAAAGTTAGTGCCGTAACTGGATTAACCTCTTGGAGAATTTGTACCGTTAGATACGCTTTAAGCTCGAAAGAGTTAAAGTGAAATAGTCCTTGTTGAGGTCGAAAGACGCTTGGATTTACCATCGAATACAATTCTCTATAAGCACATGCATGTCTGAATTCCGCATAACTCATAGCCAATAGAGACGCACAACCCATAAGGTGGACATAACCCCAACTTCTCAATTCTCATTGTTTTACATCGTACTAAACATTCTTTCTTTTTACTTTGCTATTTTCTGTTTTTACTTTACTATTTTGATTACATTATTTGCACATTAAAATCCCCCCTTTCACGAGACTTGCACCAAAAGTCTAATAATCTTTGCTTACTTATTGACCGGCTATTCCCTATGGGATCGATACCCAACCTAGTTGGGTTATATATTTGACAACGACCGCTTTAACACTCTTACAAGAGCTATAGATTGAGCGTTATCAACCATAACTGTACAGTTCTTGTATACTCATTGGGCTATGATAGATTTACCCATTGGAGTAAAGACTGAGAAAGGATCTGCTAGGATTTTAGGACTTATTCTGAAGTCAACAGCTATATAAGGAGTTACAATAAACAAAGAACCTCTTAGATCTAGCAAAGTATAAATGTGCAAAAGATAAACTTCCAACGTACCAGTGACCATGTCAAGAGAACATTCCTGATCCTATCAGGACTGTAGTACATAAAGCCTGTTTGGGCGTTGCGCACAGGTGGAACTAAAAGTGACACCCTACTGATGCGAGCGATCGAACTGGGATGAGGGACGGTTATGCTAAATCTGAAAACCCACCTGAGGACACTATTTGACTATGTGGCCTAGCTTGCCGCATTCAAAACAGACGTCACTGCCAGCTCTGCAAATACCCTAATGGTTTCTGCCACACTTCTGGCAAAGAGGATTTGTTTGGGCACTCTTTGGCCTCGATATTCTGGCCCTCTTATTCTTCCTTCTCTTTTTCCTATGCCTCTTCTCCTCACTCTGTGAAGCATGAGCCATAATCTTAGATAGAATAACAGCCAACTGATTGTTCTAAGAAACTATTGAATAAGCTAAGACAGTAAAAGCAGCTCTAAATTCAGCATGAAAAACATGCTCATTCAGGAGATCTACCTGAACGGGCAGAGGGGCTGACTGGTTTTTATTACTTCTTTTGTTAACTTCTCTGGACGACATATTCTAGAAGCATAAGGAAGAGATAAATTAGACTGAAAGAAGGGAAACTTTCCTAAAAATGCCTCATAGCTTCTTATCCATAAGTGTGGCGTTCTACACACCCATACACAAGACTCTACTAGACGTGACTTTTAGACTTCCTAGGACTCTGCTGAACCTTAGCCTCTGATACTAAGTTTGTAACACCCTAAACCTATACCCCGAATGCTATACTGTGCTCATAATATTGAGGGACCACAAGCTAACCCATTACTGGTACCTACTGCAACATCTAAATAATAATACTGTAATTATATGGAAAATTAGGCAGAAACTTGCCATAAGGTTCAAAACTATAAATAAATACTGAGTACGGTAAATCAATGCCAAAACTGAACATCTTTCTATAAATACCCTAGTTTAAAAAGCCTCTACTGTCTGAACAAGGAGTTGATGGGACAAGTCTCTAGCTAGCCCCAACTACTGTAATGAACTGAGTACTTAAATACTGGAATAATAAATCTATCCTCGAACTATGAGGACTCACCACTAAGTCTGCTACTGATGGATCAGGCTGCTATGTATGATCGATAGCCCGTGCATCTGAACCTCAGATATAAGACATCATAAAACAAAAAAAAGGTATGCGTCAGTACTTTAAATGTACTGGTATGCTAAGTGAGGTAGGATGAGATGCATGGGTTCATATGCATAAACAATACTAACTGAATAACATGAGTATAACTGAATAAAAGTACATGCATGAATATGTAAACTGTAACTAAGGTTGTGATAACAGTGGATACTGAGTTTTGAATTTTTGATTTACTGATATCTGAGTTTACTAATACTGTATAACTGATAATCGATTGAGTATATCTGATAGTCCTAATTCTGTGAAACTATGCTGAGTTTCGTATTAAACTGAGTGATAGTATCTAACAGTCTTGATTCTATATAACTGAACTAATTTTATACTGAGACTAGAACTAAAACTGAGACTGTGGGAGGTAATCATCTAACCTACACACCCCTTTTAGAATAGATTGGGGACCAACCTGTAGCCCCAATTGGAAGGGTGTTAGTATCGTGCCATGGGTAAAGACAATTATGAGTTAATTCTCTCTGATAGGAAGCTCTTTCATCAACCCTTACTGGCAGGAAAACTCATATAAGATGTATCATCCCTAGTCTGGTAGGAAGATATCTCAACCTATGCTGGCTACATAGTTTTGTAATGTAGAAACTACGACTAAGGGCCAAACCTTCTGCTTGCAGGAATGCCCTCATCCCCGGGTTCTCTCAATGCTAAATCTTACTCAAAACTGATTAGACACTAGAATAATTTCTAAACTGTACTAGTCTGGACTGAACTGTTACTGATCATGCTATCTAACTAAACTAAACTGAGTTCACTAAGTTTCATTAAATAATGGAGTACTATTGACTTTTGTTAACTGATGGGATAGTACAGAGTTCTGTTGACTAGCTGAATTTACTGAGGTCTTAACAGAATACTAAATTTTCACTGTGACTGATTACTGGGGCTACTGTTTGTGACACTACTGAGATAGTTTTGTAACTACCATAGCTCTAGGTAACAGCTATGTTTTTGGGTATTGAATACCCCCAGGACTCGATAGAATTAAAAAAAATAAATCACAACATAAACTTGAAAGGAATAACTATATGCACTTGGTCATAACTCATTCATAAAGACATTTTATAAAACACTTGCATGATATAACTTGCACATAAGCTAACATGACATGTTTTTGTTCCTTTTTCTTTGTTCACATAAACATTTTATCAAGCACTTAGAGAACATAATCCATGCACATGACACTAAACAACATATAGGAATCATAACTCAAATCCCCATTTACAATTTCAAGGGTTTAGGATGGATTCACTTGATTCTATATATATATATCAACTAAATCCACATGAAACTTGTAACAAAACATGGATTAGAAACCCAATTAGTCATTATAATCATGAATATAATCAAACCCATCATGAAATTCAGGAAATCAATACACTTGAAGTTTTAAAAGTAGTTTCTTGAACTCCAAGGGTAGAAGGGACCCTTGGATGAACACTTGACATACCTTAAAAATTAAATTCTTTAAGATTGATGGAGTGTTCTTGAGAATTGATCTTGTAATTGATGATCTAGGGTTTTGTTCTTAAGAGAAATTTGAGAGAAAAGAGTGTAATTTACTTTGTGAGGGCTGAATTTCGTGTTTTAGGAGCTGAGTCGAAGTGAGAAAAATGTCCCAAATACCCCTCTGGACACTGTTTTAATTTTACTGAACACTGGTTTAGCGATGCGTAGACCGACGTGCCGCGTCATTGGCATTAACGTAATGGCCAATGCTCCGTGTTGAGTCCGCATCGATTCATTGGAATTTGAACTAGGAGCTAGAGGAAAATATTCATCGATGCGATAGGCAACACAGCGCGTTGAGATCATGTCGATCCACTGATTTGAGCGTTCAAATATGATCTAAACGAAGTCCAAAAAATCTAAAACTTATTCGAGAACACCCAGTGACATTCCTGGTCATGATTCAACCTAAAAATATTACTTTAAGATCATGAGTGTCGTGAAATAGAGTCACCAACCTACAAAGGCTAAAATAACACTAAGTCCAAATACTTAGCTAAAATTTTCCAAGTCTAGGGCCTCTTAACAAGATTTAAAGGACTGAGTTAAGCTTAGAATTTTGCAGGGTCTTACAACAAATCATATATTATTACAACATATGAGTGATTTGTTGGAACAGTTAAACAACCTGTTGTAATGGATGAGTAATCTATTGTAATAATACAAAACATATCACTCATCTATTGAGAAAAATGAATGGTCTGTGTAGAAGATCACCATCTATCGCAACATCATCTGTTATAATATATGAGTGATCTATTGGAATTGGTAAATTACCTGTAGCAAAGACTGAGTAATTTGTTGTGACAATACAAAATATATCACTCATCTATTGAGAAAGATGAATGGTCTGTGCAACAAATCACACATTTATTGCAACATATGAGTAATCTTTCAGAATAATTAACTAACCTGCAACAATGGCTAGTAACCTGTTGTGATAATATAAAACATATCACTCATCTATTGAGAAAGATGAATGGTCTGTGCAACGGGTCACATACATCTATTGCAACACATGAGTGATCTGTTGGAACAGTTATCAATGGTCAATATTGCTTAGATTTCTTCCAACATAAGGGTTATTCATCGCTGCAGATGAATCATCAGTTAGAAAAATCAAGTCTTGAATATGTTCTATTGGAAGAGTTGATAGTATTTTATCCAATAGGAGGTTCATCTATTGCATCAGATCATTAATCTGATGGTTCTTCCATTGCATCAGATGGTTAATCAGTTGTATCAAATTTTTCATTCAATGCTTAAACTGTTGCAACATATGGTCAATCTATCAAATTTTTCATTCAATGCTTAAACTGTTGCAACATATGGTAAATCTATTGCATCAGATAGTTAAATTATTGCATCATATGTTAAATCTATTGCATCAGATAATTAATCTATTGCATCAGAATTTTAATCTGATGGTTCTTCTGGTGCATCAAATGGTTGATCGATTACATCATATGATAAATCTGTTGCATCAGATCATTAATATGTTTCACCAGATGGATAATCTGTTGGAGAAAATAAAAAATAGTAGCACGATTTTGTTCAATTGAAAAACAACAATATCACCATTTTTACCAAGAACAAGAATAGAACAAATCAACCCAAATCATTGTTTTGTTTGTATAAACACAAACAACAAAAATCAAACTTCAAAAAATGCAACAAACAACCAAAAATCATAATTCACTTCGAAAAGAGAAGAGAATAAATTCCAAAAATTAGGGTTTTATTCAGACTGCATTTCAAATTAAAGCAACAAATATTAAAATTGTTAACCAATACTATAAGAGAAGTTGGCTCAAGTTCCTCATTTTTTTCAAAACTCAAAAGGCCATAAAATTTTACTTGTGAAAGAAGAAAAGGAACGATGATGATTTCAAAGTTGTTGTGGCCGGAGAGCAAGGCTGTCACATCGATTGAAGGTTGAAGAATTCAAACTTGTTGTGGCCGGAGAGCAAGGCTGTCACGTCTATTGAAGCTTGAAGTCGAAAAGAAACTCGAAACCCAAATATTTATCGTCAGATATTGAAGTCGCTTAGGATTGAAAGGAGAAATTTGCAGAGCTGCTGGTTAGGAGAGAGTTGAGAGAAACTGTTGAGAGAGAGAGGAGAGAGACTGGTTAATTTACATTGAAAAGGGGAACTCGAAGCCCAACTATTTTTCATCGACGGTTGAAGTCGCCGAGGGTTGAAAGGAGAAATTTGTAGAACTGTTGGTTGGGAGAGAGTTGAGAGAAGCTGTTGAGAGAGAGGAGAGAGACTGATTGATTTGGATTGAAGAGGGGTGTGGGTTGGGTTGATTTTTATTTTTGAAAAGATTAGAAAGTTTTGAAAATATTAATCAAGTCTACAATTAAGGTAATCAAGTTTCCTAATGATGTTTGACCCTTTAAGTTGGTCAATATCACCAATCCTTCATTCAAGATTTAAAAGATATCTTTCCTTCAATTTTCTCAGGTGTTTGTCTGTTCCTCCGCATGTGCTTCTGTGTGGACTTTCTCATGTGAAACCCATACCCACTATATAAATTTTGTTACTTCTTGCCCTCTCCAAAACTCACCAAGTCCTATATTTAGTGAACATATCTATACCAGCATGCATAAAATATTATACTGTATTAGGTTAATTATTTCTATGCTGATGGCATTGTATAAAATGTTAACATGCACAACACTATCAGTGCAATTTAACTAGTTATATCAATTTTTATTTTTCAGATTATCATTTTAGACTTTTATATATGAAAAGCTATTGTTTGTAGCTTGTAGGTTAATTTAATGTGATAGTGTAATCACTTATACAATGAATGCACCAAGATATATCTTACTACAAATAAAGGAAGCTTAAGGATGATTTTGTCCATATATACAGTTACCTAGCTTTTGCTTTTAATGTGTGTCAACCCTTCAATTTGACTTTTTGTCAGAATAAAGTGTTCACTGACGGAATTTGATATTAGTGATCCATGTCTCGACAAAAACAACTCCACTAATCAAATCTTTTTGTGTCCCAGAAATGTTTGAACAAGCTTCCAAACCAAATGGATCAGTAATGTGCCTGTTGATAAAAATACCATGCTTTGAGCTCTTATATATCAAAAGGTATTAATTGATAAATCAAGAAATGGAAAAAATGTTATTAGCTTATTGATATGAAATTACTCGATAAATGATATTTAAACGATTTTGTATATTTTTTTATTGGGCTGTAATATTTGTTTCCTATTATAAGGTTTTAGTTAACCTAATAATCAAGCAAGATTTTATTAAAATTATTTTTTTATCCCTAATTATATAATTGTTGCTACAGATTTTGAATACACACCTTATTTGTTTTACATTTTACAGTCGTTATGATGTTGTTTTTCTGGAGTCATTGGCTTGTTGGAATTCTAATATTGTTGATGGGGGTGCGGATCTATGCGGATAACTAACTTATGAAATAGATTTATTATATGTGTAATGAATCTATTTTTCTTTATGCGTGGATATTTCTTTCTTCGTAAGATGTATTCATTAATTTGTTTGGTTTATTATTTTATCCTGTAGTAATTACAGAGTTACAAATTTCTATACAATAATTTATCCTATTTGTACTGTAGTATATATCTAATTCTAGATTTTCAATATTATTTATTATCTTGTGTTGTTCTTCTCGTAGTGAGTTTTTTAAATTATATAAACTGTCACATGTACTTTTTTCTAAATTTTTTAAGGTTTCTTCTATCCATATTAATTTTTCTTTTAGATTTTCCATTATTCTTCTAATTCGGTTTCTATAATTAATTTCATTATTTAGATTATCTTGATTTTCTCTAGCTTTTCTAATATATTCTAACATCCCTTAATCTGAATAATATCCTTCTGGGTAAATTTCTTGGTATAACTGTTCTAGCCAATTTATGGTTTCAATTTCATAGTCTATTACTTTTTCTAATATTATTTTCTTAATATCTATAATTTATATATCTTTAAGTATATATAGGGTTAAGACCTTAAGATAATCTAGATGATCTATCTTTTAAAATTTATTTTACTATAATATTTTTTAGTTATTTGTTTTAGCCTTAGTAGTTTTTGCATATTTTTATTAAGAAATTCTATATATTTTTTGTTTTTATTTTCCATGTATTTGTCTATATTTGTTTTCATCTGTTTTTCTATTAACTATATATTTCGCATATCTTTTTCTAAAAATTCTATGTAATTTATCATGATAAGTATTTGTAAGAGTAGTTAGGTAGGTATGGTATATAATTTACTCTAGTCATGTAATATTCACCAAATGCTTTTTCTAATATGATTTTTCTTATATCTACTACTTTTATATCTTTAAGTGCATACAAAATAAGTATTTTAAATTTATCTATCATCACATCAGATAAATTATCATTCATTTTCATAAAATTGTTTTTTTCAAAATATACCCTTCAACCATGTACATAACAAAATATGGTCATCTTAGATTACTATATACTAGATTATTCTTAAATAACATGTTCTTCGGTCACTATTAGCATGGTAATTTGAATATTTTTTCCCTTAAACAGCGCCTCTACTCTAGTTACTCCTCGCCACGGCTTCTTGCGTCATTGGTTTCACCTTTAGGATGGCATAGTTCTTAGGGATTTTTCTCCGTTTTCACTTTGCTAATAAACTTCTTAACAGATTATTCTTCGAATAATTCTACTATAAAGTAACTAATATGAATTTATTTTATCATATCATGATTGTTGGGAATTATGAATTTAGCTATTCATAATCATAAATAAATATACCTGTTCGGGCAGTTTTGATATTTCTGAAGTTTGTTCCTCCATAGCTTTTTCCATTAAAATCTGTCTGTTTTTTAATTAACTGAGCAAAATATTTGTTTGTGAACTGGAGAGAATGTTTCTTCAACGCATGAAGGCTTGCTTTGCAATGCCTTCGGTTTCCTTCATTTATAGAGAAATCTTTACAATATCCTTACACGTTTTAAAAATTGTAATTGTAAAGTCAAAAAAGGCTACTAAAGGCTACCTAACCTAAAAAGCCTATACATAGCCTTTAAAGGCTAACGAAAGAAAAGTCCAAGTCTATAAGTCTACATAATTTACAATCTTAACAAATTTACATAAAAAAAAAATCTATACAATGCTTCATAAATGATCCAATATCTTGTCTTCCGTTGATGTTGTCGTATCTGCTATATCTCCATTATTGCTTCTTATCTTATCTTTCCAGCTGGCATTTTGTCGTCTTCTTTATTCTAGGTGTACTTCTGGAATAATGTTATCTTCTCCATTACATCTTGAACATTGGTGATCTGGATATTTGTGTCCAATTATTTTACAATATCTTATCAGTAGTCCATCTGAAATAAATCCTTTTTTAATTGCTCTTGCTGTAGATTATTTTTCTGGGTTAAGTAATGTCATTATCCATTGTCTGACATCTTCCATATCTTCTTGTCGTAGCTCTTTTGAATTTGAGTAAATCATTTGATGATCTCTCGAATAATAGCTCCATATTGGGTTTTCATTAGTATAATTATTTGCTAGTTCTTGGATAATTGTAGCTAGTCCAATAAGTCATTTATTTGCGTAGAAATTGGGTATCTCAATTCTAGGTATCTGCGGTTTCTGTGTAATATCTTCTGGTATGATCATATCTCTGGTTAGTCCTATTTTTACAACTTGTATAACTGGTTTTATTTCGTCATATAATATCTCTGCTGGTGCAGTATAACACTTTATATAAAATAAATTTTCTTTTGTTATCCTTTTGTAGGTGGTGAATATCTTGTGTAATTCTTCCATAGCTGTTAGTTCTTCTCCGTCTTGGGTGTATATGGTGTTTAATAGTCCATACTCAAAGTAAGTTTTTACTAGGCTTGGGTTAGTTTTGGGTAGTGCAATTAGCTTGTTGTATCCTTGTAATTTTTGGGTTATATAGTTGGTGTTTGGTTCTTTGGTATTTGTAGCTCTGGGGTTACAGTTTAGAAAAGTTTGTACTCTATAGATATTTTCTATGTATTTCTAGGTTGTGTAGTTGTAAAGTTTTTTATCTTGGTTTAGGCTATCTCGGTATGTGGTAATTTGTGGGGGTATGAACAAGTGATCTTTTTGTGTTTTTGGTGTAAATGGTTTTTCAAATATTTTATTCATATTCATATTCTGGTATCTTGGTCGACTAACTCCTTTACTTGTACCTGCATAAGTAGATTGATAAATATTATGGGTTTTATGGAGTGTCCCAACGTCTTCTTCTAGCTCTGGAACTTTAATGTCTTCTGGTCGACATAGCTCTGCACACTATTGAGTTAGCTGATTTGTAGCTATAGACTTCAGTTTATCTTCATTAGTCTTTATTTTTTCTATCTCATTACCCATACTGTCCACTTTCATTGAAAGCGTAGTTAGGGTGTTGAGTATTTTTTCTAGAGTATTTTCTTCTATTATTTCAGTCTATGTAGCTTTGTCTTGATATGTAATCTGCAATAACATTTTTGTTAGTACTGATCACTTCAATTATAAATGTGAAATTTAATATATTCAAAACTAGTCTCCGAATCTCTTTCGTTGTAACTGAATTTTGTATTTTCTTTGTTAACCACCAGCGTACCTGTGTATTATCTGTTCGTACAATAAATTTGTTATATACAATATATCGCTCAAATGCTAACAAACATTTATATAATGAACATAATTTTTTTTCTATTTATTTCCCATTTTATTTCTGTCTCATTGAACGTACCTGAGTAGTATCTACAATGGTGTTCTGTTTTTTCTGCTTCATATCGATATTTAAGTACTTCTCCATAACTATATTCACTAGCATCTGCTTGTACTATGTATATAAATTTTCTATTTTCATCTGGAAATTGTAATTTTGGTAATTCTTTACAAAGTAATTTTATTTTTTGAAATTGTTTTTTATCTTCTTCATTATAGTTATATTCTACATCCATTTTTAATTTTTTTCTGTAGTGGTTTTAAAGTTTCTGCTAATTTTGAAATATATTCTCTTACTTGGTTTACTAACCCTAAAAATGATTGTAATTTCTTTTTTGTATCTAATTCTTCTTTTGAATTTATTATTTTTTGTACTATATGTTGTTGCATTTTTACTCCACTTTTATCTATTTGTATTCCTAAAAATTCTATCTGATTTTTCATAATTTCAGTTTCCTTTTCTCTTAGACTTATTCCCGATTTTTCTATTATATCTGTAAACTGTTTCAATAATTTTAAATGTTCTTCTTTAGTTTTTGTATATAATAATATATCATCTATGTATACTATACAATTAGATAATTGTTTAAAATAATTATCCATAAAATATTGATATCTACCTGGTGCATTTTTATATCCAAATGGTAATACGTTCCATTCAGAAAATCCTTGTGGTACCGTAAATGTGGTTAATTCTTTAGATTCTTCTTCTAACTTTAGGTGGTAAAATCCTGATTTACAATCGAATTTGCTAAAATAATTATATCCTTGTATTTGCCTTATTTTTAATATCTTATTTGGTATTGGATAATTATATGTTATAGTTTTTGCATTTAAATTTCTATAATCAATAACCATCCTACTTTTTCCTTTTTTTTTGTTCACTATGTTTATTTACTATAAATGCTGGACTATTATGTTTACTATTACTTTTTTGTATATATTGTTTTTCTAATAATTCATCTATATGCATTTTAAATGCTTTTAAATCATCAAAATTATATGTTAATAGTTTCTGGGTTATTATGCTATTTTTATCTAATAATTCAATTTTTATAGTAGTTTTATGTTTTTCCCATCCTTTTAATGGATCTTCACTATATAATTGTTCTAATTTTTTCTTAATTATTTCTATCTTATTTATTGAAAATATAGTTATTTCTGTTTTATTTATTCGAAAATACTACTAGTTCTATTGTATCTTCAGTATTTTTTATATATTCTAACTTTTGTGTAGTTTTTTCACTTCCTTTTATCCAATCAGTTTTCTTTCTTATTTTATTATTAACTCTTTTTGCTCTCACTTTCTGTTTACATGGTGTTGTAAACCACCAATCGGTTCTAGTTATTATATGTGGGTATAATTTATCTAAAAATGGCATTCCTAAAAGTATATCTTTTGATGTTAGTTCATAATTATAAATTTCTTCTATTGTTAATATCTTGTCTCATACTTGCATTTTTACATTCCTAGCTTTGTAAGTAATTAGGCTTCCTTCATTATTAAATCCTTTAACTATTATTGGTGTTTTTAATTTATCCCATTTACTTTCTGGAAAGCAATTATATCTACATAAATTAGCTTCTGCTCCTGTATCTATCATAGGCATATAATATCTACTGTAATATCCTTCTACTACTATCTTTATTAATACATATATTTTCATTTTTATGTTAAGGCTCTTGTTAAGAATAATTTTTCTTTGTTATATGTTAAGGTTAATTGTGTATGTTCTATATTATATGGTTTTACTTGTTCTAACCATTTTATTCCTAATATTATATCTGCTTTTTGTATTTCTTCCTTTACTGCAAATTCTATTTTTATTTTTCTAACTCCTATTATTATTTCTTTTTCTGCTATATTTTTACTATTTATTAAACTTCTTGGAAGATCTGGGCACATATCATTATCAGTTTTTATTTCTTCATTCTTTACTAGATATTTTCCTATATAATTTTCTTCTTGTCCTGTATTTAAGAGTATTAAATATTCTTTTTCATTTATTTTTCCTGTTATGTAATATTAGTTTAAATTACTTATTGAATTTATTTCATAACTTGTTCTTTTTGATGAGTTTGATGATTCTGGTTTTTCATCAGCTATTCTTTTCGTTGTACTTATTCTATCATTTACTATTTCTAAATTTTCTTCTATATCTATGTCTCTGTAGCTATAATCATTATAATCTATTGTTTTTACAATCTGTTCAAATGGGCTTTCTATTCGTATTTTGTTAATCTTATTTTTTCCTGTTATTTTATGTTTTGTTGTTAATACATATAAATTTTTGCATCTTGCTGTAAATATTTTACTTCCTGGGGTTAATTCTATTCCTGATATTTTCCAATATAATATGAGTGATTTATCTATATTTTTATCTGTTACCGCTACTGAATAATTTGCACTTATTATAAATTTGAATTTTTGATATATTAGATTTCCTTTTACGGCAGTTATTATGCTTTTTTCTATAGGTTTTATAATTCTATCATCTGCTAAATATAATTCTATTGGTGTATCTATTCCCTCTCTAAAACATGCTTTTATTAATATCTCTGTACCTCCAAGGTGTACATATTTTATTGGATCTCCTTTACTTTTTATATCATTTATTTCTTTATTAATTATTCTTTTTGTTACTAGTGGTATACTAGCTTTGCCTTTTGCATATCTACAGTCTATTACATGTTCTTTTTGGCATACTACATAATATTCGTCCTTTTTCCTAGTAAACATATTTTTTATTGTTGGTATTTTAAATATTTTTTCTACACTTAAATCTAATTCTTTTCCTTTTATTTCATCAAATATGTTACTGTCAAATATTATTTTTTTGTTCCGTTCCTTCATCATTTAAATATTCTTCCTTTGTTATTATTTTTATATCTTCTTCAGTCATTTGATTCATCTATTTCACTATCTAATTCCTTATCTGTTTCGTTTTCTGAAATTTCATATATACTATCCTCACTTTCTAATTCATAGTCTATATAATCTATCTGCATATATTCTGTATTATCTATTTTTATTTCTGATATTTGTTTATTTTTTGGATTTTTAGGTAATTTACAATCTCTAGCTAAATGTCCTAACTTTCCACAATTATAACAAGTACATTCTTTCATAGATTTCATCTTTCTATATGGTCTTTTGTATTTATAATTTTTTACATAATATCTTTTTCGTGGTTTCTTATATTTATATTTTGATTTTTTATATTTCTTATATTTCTTATGTCTTTTTTTTTCTTATAATATCTTTCTTCACATCCAAATCGGGGTGCTATTTTGTTTTTGCAACATGCTAAATTTCTTATTAATGTTTTTTCCATTTTTAATTCTTCTCTATATTTTTCACATAAGTTTCTATACCATTGTTATAAAAAATTTATTCTTTCTCCTAACGTATCTACTATTTTTGCATCTTCCCAACTTTTTATTATCTTTGAACTAAATGGTTCGGGTAATTTATTAAAATATAATTTTCTTATTTCTTTACTTTCTTCTATACTATATGCTCCTTTATAATAATATTCTTTAAATGCGCAAGTATATTCATCTATATAACACATATTACATATTGCTAATTTTAACATTAAATTCCTATTTGTATCTTTTTCTTCATCTTGTTCTTCTTCTATTGTTGTCATACTACCAAATTCATCTTTTATAGTTGTTTCATATTTTTTTAATAATTCTATAGGTGTTAGTTTAGTTGTTGTTGATGATGTTCCTTCCATAGGTATTAGTTTAGTTGTTGTTGATGATGTTCCTTCTATAGGTTTATTAGCTCTTAATACTTTCTTGCTGTTTTCAGTTAAATTTGAAAACCATAGTTTTACTGATCCTATTAATGTTCTTTCTATATATTCTGGTGCATCTGTTATGTTTATATTATTATCTAATAATTGTTTTGTCATATATCCTGTCCATAATTGTATTGTTTTTTCTGTATCGATTACACAGTCTAGGTCTAAAAAATTATAATTTTTATTAACTATTTGTTTCGGTGTCCATTTGTCATATTCATTATATTTTTTAAACTTATTCTTATAATATATAGGTTTTCTTATTTCTGCTGGTTTAGGTATTATATTTTCATCTTCTTTTTTGTCAAGAGTATTTATTTCTGTGTTGGTACTTTCTAAGTTTTCCTCATTAATTACTTTTTGTTTTTCATTGATCTCTAATTTTTTTGTATTTGTTAATATCTCTGTATATGTTTCACTATCTTCTGAATCATAATTATCTATCTCTTCAACGTCTATATTATTTATTTCTAATTTTTCCTTAAATTGATTTATCTCGTTCAGTAATTTTTGTTCCCTATCTTTTTCTTCTTTTTCCTTTTGTCTTTGTTCATACAGATCTTTTAACATTTGTAGTTCTTTTTCTAATTCAGAAATCATACTATTTTTAGTTTCTTCTATTTTTCGTATTTTTTCTGTAGTTTGTTGTTTAATTTTTTATATTTCTTTTTTTCTATCTATTTCTTCATCTTCTCTTTCTATTCTTACCATTGCTGTCAATTTATCTTCTAATTTTAATTCTTCTTTTTCTAATATTAGATATAAATGTTCACCTATTTTCTTATATCTTCTTCCTAGATTAGAAAGTACTATTTTTATTTTTAATCCTTCGTGATTTTCGTATATTTTTTCATCTATTATAAATTCTTCTTTGTTCATTTTATTGTGAATAGTTCATGTTGATATATATATTCTAAACTGTCTATTTGTGATTCTAATTTTGATATTTCATGTTTTTGTGTATTTATTGAATTTTCTCTAACTCCGGCAAATATATTATAATGTAGTCTTTCTATTCTTATTTTTAATTCTTTACGTTTTTCAGAAATAATTTATTTTAATTCTTTGTATTTTTGCACTTTATTCATTTAAATCATATTTATAATATCTTGGTGGATATCTAAATCTAATTTTATTATAATTAGGTGGTATGTGTCCCATTCTTCTAGATTTTAAATGGATTATTAATTTTGCTTCAATACTAGATATTAATGTAATTAGGTAGGCTAATTTTTGTGGGTTTTCTTTTGTTTTGTTTAGACTTATATATTCTAAATAATTACTAATCAAAGATTCTTTAATTTTTCTAAAATCTTCTGCATTTTTAAATGGTCTTCTCATAATTAATTCAAAAAATGTAGATAAATTCTCTCATAACTAACATATACAACTAACTTATATCTTACTGTTGTACTTTTTAAATTACTGGGCTCTGATACCATTTGAGGGGGAGTGCGGATCTATGCAGATAACTAACTTATGAAATAGATAAGCCGTCCTTCCTACGTGTATAGACACAAACCCAATAATTTATATTTAGATTTAAGTGTGAATATCAATTCTTTTGGGTGGGAACATCTTTGGATATGAACTGAGGTCATAGAAAACTCCTAGCTCAAATTTGAATTGAAAACTTTCCTACCAATTGAATTTTAGTGGACCTTCTTATTTAGTCAATTTTTAATGACCACTACCCCTAGAATATAATGAGTTACATGGTCTACTACATACCAAATTAAAGGTCATTGAGTCTTCTTTCCAAGCCACTGACCATTCGTCAATCAGAGTTTGGAGTAAAAAGTTATGGGTGTTTTAGTGAAATGTTGCCTAAGGTGCATGATTGGTAGCGCGAGGTACGGTTGATGTCACGCAATTGGTTGCGGGAAGCGATGGCTGGGGCCGTCTAATTGGGCCGGTGTGCACCCCCCTTTCCAGATGTAAAATTTCACTGTTCTCTATTAAATCAGAGGCAAACTATTCCTTTTACCTCGTATTACTTCCTAAACCATTTTATAGCCCTAAAATGATCCTAAACAAGTAGAAATCTCCCAAACCCCTCATTCTCTTTCTTACAAGAACTTCGAGAAGAATTTTTCAATTCCAAAGCTCGTAGTTTCCAAGATCAAGGTTCTTCTTCAATTTCCCTCCTTCAAAAGGTATGTAGAACGAACCTACTTATATTAATTTGATATTATGTTTTCTACACATCTAGAATACGTATAAAGCATGAATTTCATCTAATTTCAAGAGTATATCCTTAATTTTCCAATTTTGCCAAGAATTATGTGATTTTGCTAAGTATAAAGATTGTTTTATAATTAACGAAAGGTTTGGATTTTTAAATATTTCTTTGTAATCGAATCATTTGTTATTTATGTAAATGATTTTGAAGACTATTTCTCATGTTAAAGTTTCTCCTGTTTTCTAATGATAATTATATGAATTTATGAAAGAGATGACCACCTTTAAGAGTTTTAGAGAAGTATTGAAATAAAGATGTTTAGTTTAGACTTGTATATAATTTTTGAAACAACAAGATTATTTGATCTTTGAATTACTTTGTGGTGGTAAATAATTTATTGCATGAAAAAGATGAAATGGAATGTATGATATGGCTTATGTGAACTACAGGTCTTGGTATGATGATATTAATAATTAGAAATTGTCGTTTTGAATTAGAATGAGTTTTTAGAAAGACACATGTTTTAAAGAAGCTAAAAATGGGCTGTAAGAGATTTAGATTGTTACCGGAGAATGAATGAGTTGAAAAACTTATATCTCGAAACCGCGTTTTACAGATAGAAAATTGATTTTATCCCAAAATAAAGATAATCATTATATACTTGCTTCATTCTTTGGTATACTAGATAGTAGACACTTCAATCCTTGTAGCAAACTTAGATTAGGGGCTTGGCCGATGAGTCAATGATGTAGTATTATATTTAACCTATATAGCCAGTGATGTAGTAGATATGTGCGGAACACCATATAGCTCAAAAGTAAAGAAATCATAATAGGCTTTCAGTAGACAAATTTTATTGAAATACTTATATTGTATTTTCATGATTGAACTTCTAGTTTATGATGTACCTTGTTCAAAGTTTTACTTTTATTATTACTATTATTATTTTGGACATTTTACATGCCAATACATTCCATGTATTGACCGTTCTCCAGTAGCTGCATCATCTCATGATGTAGGTTCGAAGGCTCAATCTTGTGGTCAAATATAATAGTAGAATATCCCAAAAATATCATAGTTTGTGACTCATTCTTATTTCGAAGACGATTTATTTTAGACATTGGCTTTGTCTTGACCTAGATAGTTAGTCATGATTAGAGGCTTCGTATACTAGGTTTTGACAAATGTGTGTTATGATATTTTATTTAAAATCTGGGATTACTGTTTCATTTAGCTTAAAAGACTTCCATTAATTTTTATTATACTTCTAACCTTCAGTTCAGTTATGCTTATAATAGAATGATAAGGGGTTTTCTCGAGCCTTGATGGTACGAGATACCTATTACTACCAGGGCCTTGGATTAGATCATGGAAAACTTGGTATCGGAGCATGATTTAAGGTCCCAGGGTGTTTACAAAGCCATGTCGAGAAGAATTTATGTATGGGTGTATAGAACACTACACTTATAAAGGAGAGGCTACAAGGCATCTAGGAAATATTATTTCGTACTCTATATCTTTCAATAGAGTTGTCTATAAGAAATTTTTCCAAATATTTTCCCAATTGTAATTCTTCTAACTGTGCCTCATTTTTAGGTGATAAATGTGTTAAATATTAGGTCCCTAATTATGTGAGCATTTTGAATAGAGTAGTAAGAAACTTATGAAACTGCAAAAGGGCTTAAGACAAGTTCATTGGTGCATTCAAGTTCATTTTAGTTAGAGTGTATACCCCACATTAATCGTGCAATGATTTAAGCTAGAATTTATATCTTGATCCTTTAAAAATCTTTGTTATAGATGTAACACTTAAGAGAGAAGGTAGGTAGTTAAATATTGGGGTAAGGTTGCCTCCCGATGAGATAGTGTTAATTAAGGTTTTATAAGATATGTGCAGTCAAATGGTCCCAGAGCTAGAATTATAAATTCATAAGTTTGGAAGTTAGAGTAAAGCAGCTCTTGAGTAAAAAAGGTAGTTGTAGTTGTGTAACCTTTGAGTGAATGGCCTGGTATGACCTTATGGTGATTGGCTAAGATTATAACAACATTTGTAGATTTTGTGGTAGTTGGAAGAGGACATGGTTAGTTATGATGATTTAGAATTTATTTGAAATAGGTAAGGAGTTGATGATGGGTATTTGTTGTACTAGTAAAATCATTTATACGTTCTGAATGGATGGATAGAGTGGCTAATAATTTATAATTTAGACTTCTTTGGGGAAATCTTAGAAAGGGGGACTCAATGGTATTTATAGAATTTTGAAGGCAGTTTAAATATAGGCAGTTTAAAGAGGATATGCTAATAGACCATAATGAATTATATTATAAGATTAGGATCGGCTATCCTTATTATGTGACCTTACCCCCTTGATTCTCTTTTTATCTAGCAGTTGTAAGTTAGTATAATATATAAGGAGACTTGTACTGAACATTAAGGTGTAGTAGTAACCTTGTGAAGAAAAATATGTTTGTAAGTCGCAGTTAAGTGGAATAAGAAATCTAGGTTGATTAATATATCATATATTGTGATGGACTAGTATAGTATGTGGGATGTTTCATTGGCAGTTCATGATTAGTACTAGATCTAAGGTTGAACTTTAGATGCTTACTATGGTGAAAAGAAAGGTATCTCAAGGATAGTGATGTATGATTTGTGGGAAATTAATTGATATATATATATATATATATACATACATACATGAGGTCTAATAATGAAAGTAATGAATTGTGGCTAAGCCATTTGGTGGATAAGAACATTAGGTATATAAGAGTAAGTTGCACCCCTAGTAGTGTATTATTAAATGTGGTTTTAAGTTTATAATTGTTATGTTCTCCTTGTAGGTTCTCTTGAGTTATTTTGTATAAGGAATGCTAGGTAAATATCATATGACGTTTGTAAAGCTAAATTGAGGAGATTTTAGATGGACAAGGTTAAACCTCTTAATATAGTTGTTTCTTTAAGCTATGTGGATATGGGATTAGAGGTATGATTCTAGTAGACTTAGAAAAAAGATTAGATTGTTTAGTGTTAGATAAAGTGAACATGAATGTCCATGAAAATGTTAGTCATAAGACGATGACTAAGTTAAGAGTATTTACCCTGGAATGAATTTCATAGCAAGAAGTTAGTACTTTTCCTATAATATTTTATTAGGGCGAGTCTAGTTTTCATGTGTATAGCGATACCCCACCGTGCTTTTAAATTTAATGAGAAGATATACCCACAAGTCTAATATAGTGACCTTAAAGCTAAGGGAGAGATGATGAACTAAGGTCGATCCTAGTTTTCTCGTGGTGGCGAGTTTCAGGGAAGAGTCATGATAAATCTATTCTTATTCTAGAAAATTTCTCATACTTCAGTTTAAGAGGACATCCTACCAATGTCTTATGTATTCAAGTCATATCTATGCCTAAGGTCTGATTTCTCTATGCAACTTATGTCCATGACCTGACCCCTGAACTAAAAGCAACAACGTCTCTCATCAATCCAAGCTTTCGTATATTCAAGATCTATGTTATGATGCTCATGATAAATAAACCCATGTCTCACATTATGCTTAGCTCTAAGAAACTATAATCTCTATATGTTATCAACTCATTTTATTTAATGTCGAAGCCCAAAGTGATTCTATCTAAGATAACTCATGGATATTCTCAGTTCTTAAAATAATAAGCAATATCTTCAAGCAACAATCTTAGTCATATTTCTTTAATTTATGAATCCGACCTTATGTTATGCAACTCATGTATATGAACTCATGTTTCTCAGTCTGCCCCGTCGAAAGAACTTATGTTATATTATATTTATGCCTTAATGACTATCTATTTATGATCTTGGTGTTTTCTATTAAGTATTTTGTGCCTATTATACCATATCTTACTTCTAGGGTCTCATCTTGAGTAGTGTGAAAAATAGGAGTCATAGTTGAACAGTATCACTCTCACCCTGATGCTTGTACTCTAGTCCCTCAATGACCTTCCTTATGTTAGGATGATAGTGGTTATGGCAGCATAGTAATGTTTTAGATAAGAGAGTAGATGTTCTTTATTGTGAGTATTTTGGCGTGACTACTCAAGCTAAGGTTATAGATGAAGTGGGAAGAGTGAGATGAGCTTTCATTATGTGAAATAGTTAGGAAGGGGATATGTGGTGAAAATCTTTCTGAGGGTGATTGAAGTTGCTGTTTTTTAGTGAGGAGATCCATAAAGTGGGTGTAGTAACGATAGGATTGAATCTTGTGATTGATATATACGTAAATTATTATGTTAAATGGCTATTACTCCTTGATTAAATGCTGAATTTATTTGATAATAGTGATAAGATGTAGTAGTATTCTTGGAGGAATGTAGAATATAGGTTTCCATAGCTTAAGCTAGCACCTTTTAACTTTGAGTTAGACTTCAACATAAAATCACTATGCAGTGAGACTTAAGATCTGGTAGTTTTGTTGTGGGGGAATCATAAGTTCGATATGATAAAGTATGTTATTCGCAGTAGAATGCATAGTTAAGAAGTTTCGCTAAATTAAGGGCTATAGGTCATATCATTTTAGGTGGATATTACTTCTATTCCTATGTCCAACAAAACCTGATTTCATGTCATGTATCAATATCTATGATCACCTAATAAATTCATGCCTCGTGTTGTTATGATCATGTTCCATAGAACTCATGCTCACGATCATGCATATGTCAAGTCTCGTTATCTCATGATTCATGCTCACACGATTTACTTGATGTTTCCATGAAGCTCTTTTTGATGCCTATGTATATTTTGTTACGGGAGACGTCCTAATGTGAAGTTATATCCTTTATTCCATACTTCTAGATTTTTAATTAGTTCTTATTCATCATTCGAGGACGACTGATCCTAAGGGGTGGATAATGTAACACCCACATTATTGGACTAGAATTTAAACCATCCTTTCTACGTGTATAGACCCAATTCCAATGATCTATATATAGATATAAGTGTGAATATTAATTCATTTGGGTGGAAACATCTTTAGAGATGAATTGAGTTCATAGAAACCTCTTAGCTCAAAGTTGAGTTGAGAACTTTTCTCCTGATTAAATTTTAGTGGACCTTCATACTTAGGTAAAATTCCAACGAACACTACTCCTCGAATATAATTAAGTAGGTGGCCTAATACCTACTAAATTAAAGGTCTTTGAGTCTTCTTTCCAAGCAACTGACCGTTCGTCAATATAAGTTTGGAGTAAAAAGTTGAGTTTGGAGTAAAAGTTATTGGGCATTCTAGTGAGATGTTGTACAAGTTACGCAATTGGTAGTGCGAGGTACAAATGATGCCTTGCGATTGACCGTGTGAGGCAGTGGATGAGGTTATTCGATTAGGCCTGTGATGCACCCCCTTCCTAGACATAAACTTTTGTTGTTTTCTTATTAAGTCAGGGGAAAACTAGTTTTTTTACCCTATGTAACTTATCTAACCCATTTTCTAACCCTAAAATTGTCCTAAACTAGTAGAAATCTCCCAAATCCCTCATTGTCATCCTCCCACGAACTTTAAGAAGAATTTCCCAATTCTAAAGCTCGTAGATTTCAATCTCAAGGTTCTTCTTTAATTTTTCTCCATCAAAAGCTATGTTGAATGACCCTACTTATATTGAATTTGAAGTATGTTTTTTAAATATCACAAATACTTTTAAGTATGGATTTTTATCTAATTTAAAGAGCATGCCATTAATTTCCTAATTTTTCCAAGAATTATGAGATTTTACTAAGTATGTGGATTGTTTTATGATTAACAGAGTTTGGGTTTCTGAATGTTTTCCCATTATCAAATTATTCGTTATTTATGTAAATGATTTTGAAGTCTGCTTCTCATGTTAAATTTGCTCTTGTTTTAATGAGAATTGTATGACTTTATGAAAGAGATGACCACCTTTAAGAGTTCCAAAAACGTATTGAAAGAAAGATGTTTTACTTAGACTTGTATATCAACTTCAAAAGAGCATTATTATTTTATCTTTCAATTACTTTATGGTGGTCAATGATTTGTTTCATTTAAAAAAATGAAACATAATGTATGATATTGCTTATGTGAATTGCAACTCTTGGTATGACGATGCCTATGTAGAAATTGCCATTTATAGTCAAAATGAGTTTTTACAAAGATGCATGTTTTACTGAAGCTAAAATTGGGCTCTAAGAAAGTTAGATGGTTGCTCAAGAAGGCATGAGTTGAGAAGATTAGAACACGAAACTATCTTGCAAATGCACAATTGATTTTATCCTGAAATAAGGATAACCATTGTATATTTGCTTCATGGTTTGGTATATACTAGACTATAGATAGTCCAATCCTTGTGGCAAACTTGGATTGGGGGTTTGGACAACGAGTCAAAGCCGGACTCATATAGCCCATGGTGTATTAGATATGTCGAGACCACCATCTAGATCATAAGTAAAGAAATCAGAATAGACTATCAATAGACAAATTTATTGAAATCCTTATATTGTATTTTGATGATTGATCTTCTACTTTATGATGTACCTTGTCCAAAGTTTTTACTTTCATTAGTACTATTATCATTTTGGTCGTTCTATATACCAATATATTTTAATTATTGACCATCCTCGAGTAGCTACATCGTCTGATGATGTAGGATCGGAGACTTAATCTCATGGTCTAGTGCAAAAATACAATTACCCCAAAACTATTAGTGTTGATGAGCCATCCATCTTTCAAAAGGTGATTTTTTTTAGAATTTCAATACTATCAATTTTTATGGTACCGTCAGTGCCTTGTCCCGATCTAGGCAGTTAGTTATGATTAGAGGCTTCGTAGAATGGATTTTGATAAATGTTTACTATGATGTTTTATTCAAAATCTGGGATTTATATTTCATTTATCTTAAAAGACTTTCATTGATTTTCATTATACTTCCTCACTTCAGTTTACATTATACTTATGGCGGAATGATAAGGGGTCTTCCCGGGCCTTAGTGGTATCGGATGTCCATTGAAGCTAGGGCCTCGTCTCGGGTTGTTACAAATATCCTTAAATAGGTATGGGCGTTCGGTATTTGGTTCGGTATTTTTAAAGTTAAAGTTTGGTAATTCGATAATGGGTATTTGAGAGTAGATACCACATATCATACTTTTAAGCATCAATTCGATAATTTGGTAATTGATAAATTAAACTTTGATTTGATACGGTATTTGGTAAAATCATATTAAAGTTGGAGATGTGCAAAATACATTTAAACTTCAAAGAGTATATTAGAAATCCTATTTAATTTTTTTTTGGGTGCTTTTATGAATATATACCAAGGTCCAAGAGAATTTTTGGGATGATTATTACTATTGTCTATTGGGTTGATTAGATATATCATGTTACACACACACACATAAACATACACATATATATATATATATATATATATATATGTGTGTGACTATATAAAGATAATTCGATATTTGGTAATATCAAATACCAAATAGTATTAATATCTTGTACCAAATCCAATCTCAAATATCAAAATGTTTAGATTTTACTCCCAAATATCATACCAAATACTAAATTATCGAATACTAATTGCCAAATTTTTCAATTCGATTCAATATTTTATGCCCAACCCTATCCATCAACATGAATCGTGAACTGGCCTTATTTTTCTTTTTCAGAGAATATTATTGAGTGACTTTGTACTTAAATTTACCACTTAACCAAAATGAAAATAAAATTATTTTAGCAATAACTTCTTTGAAATTCCAAAATTCCTTCCTTTTATGCAATTGCAGTAAATCAACAATATTTTCTAGGCAAAAAGGGTATGAATATACCCCTAAACTTTAATAAATGGTACAGATATATCCTCCATTATACTTTAGGTATAAATATACCTTTGCCGTTAATGAAAAGGTACATATATATCCCTGAACTTCGATAAATGGTACAAATATATCATTCGTCATACTTTAGGTATAAATATACTATTTTCCATTAATGAAAAGGTACATATAACCCTTCTCACTAATGGTAGGACACGTGTCACAATCTTGTTCATTTGCCCTTTTTTAATTTTATTTATCCCCATCCTACTCGAAAATAATTTTAATTTAATCCACATCCTGATCCAAATAATAATCCAAACCCGATCCGGTCTAATAGAACCCTCAAGACGTATATATATTTACGCGTATTCATTCTCTCCTTGTCTTTCTATTAGACAGGGTCAGGTTTAGGTTATTATTTGGATAGAGTTATGGGTGAAATTAGAACTATTGGGGTGGGGTTCGAATAAATTAAATTTTAAAAGACCAAATGAACAGGATTATGGCACGTGTCCTGCTGTTATTGAAGGGTATATATGTAACTTTTCATTAACGACAGGGGTATATTTGTACCTAAAGTATGATGGAGAGATATTTGTACCATTTATCAAAATCCAGGGTATATATGTACCTTTTCATTAATGACAAAGGTAATTTGTACCTAAAGTATGACAGAGGATATATTTGTACCATTTATCAAAGTTCAAGGATATATTCGTACCTTTTTCATTTTCTAGGTGATCATAAATTCCTTGATGCACGCGTTTAACCCAATACCATATTTTTCATAGAGCTTCTCTTACATTTTTAAATTACTTTGTAGCCTTTAATTTGTTGTCGATCATCTTTCAATGTTGTTCTTTCAATGTCCGAATATAAAACTTATAAAACCAGTTATTACCATAATTAGTATTTTCATGGGCTGATTATTTTGTAATTGTTTGGCAACATTAAAACTAATTTCAACTCACTCAAATAATCATGTTTCAATTAATTAACAAAGACTCAAACCTAACCAACTTAATAATTAAGCAGTAGCTTCCTCTGAAATTGGTTCCCTCGTAGATCAGATTTGAATCGCTCAAAGCACTCCTCAAAATGATGTATACTTGCCAAAATAACTTTGTACCTGTGTGAATAGCATAAGCCTCAATAGAGGCATAATGTACTATGTTACATAGAAGTACGTCTGTCAAAATTTTACACTTTATTCTACAAAACCAACCTAGTTTGGTTAAGAAATCCAATCCTACTTAAGCTTGATTTCCTTATTTGTTTCGATCTCCACGTATTTTCAATACTCTTTATTTTTATATATGCAAGTGAAACAATCTTTCAATGATGATCATGAACTTTTTTATGTACATGTTTTAACCCATACACGAAATTCCTCAAAGAATTGCAATTGCATTTGAAAATAGCTTTGCGATTTCTGGTCTATAGTCGTATAGGGATTTAATTCTTTCAGTGTCTGCACATAATACTTTTGCAACCCAATTATAAGCATAATCAGTATCTCCAAGGAACTTTGTTTTTTTATATTTGTTTGTCATTCATAAAATTAATTAATTTTAGTCCAGTTCAACAATCTTGCTTCTTTTGAAGTTAATTAACCAAATGTGTGACATTTGATCACTTGCAAACAACTCTACTATAACACCCCATATTTTTTAGCTAGAATTTGAATTGTCATTCCTAAGTGTGCTGTAATACCCCAAAAATTTTCACCTCTAGACCCACTAGAAGATATACCATTGAATTAGCTTTCCAATGCCGCTACTCCCGCCTTAATCTAATATCGTCGTAAAACATTTTGGAAAATCTTCTAAAGCCCTGTTAGGCTACTAGTGCCAATGAATCCGGCAACGATACACAATGAGTCATTGCGTAAACTCATTGTCATGGAAGTAAGTGACCAAATAATTCCCTCCAGTGGTAATGAGTCCAGCTCATGATTCGTTGTCAGACGAAATAAGTTATTGTGGGGACCCGTTGTGTCAATAGTTAGGAACCAAAAAAACCAGCTCTTGCCCTTCATAAGAACTAATTATTAGGCCTAATGATTCAACAAGAGAGGATCCTTTGTCACACCAAAAAGGACCCAACAACTTAGGTCCTCAGGTCACGACTCAGGCCACGACTCGTTGTCAGACACAACGAGTCATCACTGAAGCTGTGACGATTGTTTCACAAAATTTTCTAAATGTTTTTAGAATGGCTATTGTTCTTTTTCCATTCTTTTATCTTCTAAACCACATCGTATAGGCTTCCCTAAGGGTGGAATATAAGCCTATTTTCCCCAAAATCCCCATTAAGTCACAAAATCAATTGAGAATAAGAAAAGAGGTGATTATTCTTATCCAAAGCCAAGTTAGGGTTTCTTAATATCAAGTTCAAATTTCAAGGTTTTAACCCAGTGTTCCATCTCCAGGTATGCGGAATTCCATCAATTGGTTTCTTTCACTCATTGAGTTCCAAATATTTCTCATTCCTTAAGTTTAATTCCCCTTCAAGTTGGGTTCTAGATCAACTATGAGTTTTCCTTGATTTCTTAAATTGTTCTTGTAATTGAATCATAAGTTCCTATTTTTACCATATGAGTAACATATTCTCATGCTCAGATTCATAATTTCCCCTTTATTTGATAAATTGTTTAGTTTTAGCTTGAATTATGAAATTCTCTATTATGATCAACATTTTAATATTATCATGTTTAGTTGCATTAGTCAGAGCTGGTGGATTATGAATACCTGATACCTAGGGATTTATGCATATATCAATTTACATGTTGTGATCATTTTAGATCATTCTTATGTTGTTATTTCCAGAATGCCATGATATTGAGCATACACCAATTATCAGTGTCATTCAATTGGGAGTAGTACTTAGAACTGAGAGGACATAGAGATAAAGGCTCACCTGCCAGTTAAGGATTGAGACCTTTAGTACAAGTCCCTAAGATCCAAAACTACGATATCGCCGTAGGTTATGAGGGACCACCCACCAGTTGAGGACTGACACCCTAATCCTTTAGGATCTCAATTTAGTAGATCCACACCAACCATTGCTTGTAGCCTTTACAAGGTAATAACACCCTTCCAACTAGGGTTACAGGTTGGACCCCAATTTTCTCAGATTAGGGTATGCTTATTATTGTTAGCTCCCATAATCCTCAATTTATGCTTCAGTTTATGTCCAGTTAAGATTTGCATGACCTTGTATTTGGCTATTCATCTATTCAGTTTTCATTCAGTATATGATAATAATCTTGTTTTTGCATTCAGTTACTATGTTGCATGCATGCATGTTCAGCTTATATTAGTTAGTTTTTCCATCTCGCATACTCAGTACATTCAAAGTATTGATTGTATACTTTTTTTACGCTATATTATTTCATAGTATATGTTCGGATGCTCCGTACCAGAATCGCTCTATGCACGTCCCTATACCACTCAACAGCTTTATTGGTGAGTTCTCGCCATGTGAGGACTAACTATCAATTATTAAATTTCTTTCAGTCTATTTTATTTTATTTAGTTGGGGTTAGTTGGGGGATTGTCCCAACAATTCATTATGAGTAGAGACTTTCAGCCAGATGTCTAGATTTTCAGTATGTTGCTTTTGTCAAATAGTTCTATTTCTAGTATTAGTTGGGATTAAGTATTTTTATCATTTTTATTTCTATTAGTTATTTCAGTTTAGCTTCCACCTACTATTTTGTTACTTTTTTATTACTCTTAGAGTTATGTCAGGCCATGGGTTAGCTTAGGGTCACTTGTGACACTAAGTACCATATTATGACTTGGGATAGTCTTGGGTCATGATGAACATGGTATCAGAGCAACAGGCTTAAATTTTTCTAGGGTGTTTGATATTCCTTTTAAGTAGAGTCTTGTCATAGGTGTGAAGTGCACCACACTTATGAGTGAGAGGCTACAAATTTTTTTAGGAAAGTCTTACTTCTTTCATGATTAATGTCTTATGATAGAGTGTGAACTCTATTAAGATCCTTATTCTAACTCGTACTCTATTCATTTACAAAAACTTCCTCCCAAGAGAACTAATAGAAGAAGAAATGGAAATTAGCAAGAACAACCGCTAGTTCTCAAAGACCCTCTGAATGAGCAAGTCTCTCATGCTTAGTTTAGGATTGCCTTCATGGAATTAGCCTAATATATGACTACTCGGAATAAATAGGAGTCCATTGCCTAAGCCAACCTAGTTGTTAATACGGCGATAGCTAGAATCCAAGACTTTACTCAGATGAATTCGTCGGCATTCATTGGGTCTAAGTCTAAAGTGGACCCACAAAAGTTCTTATATAATGTTCAAAAAGTTACTAAGATCATGGGTGTTACCTCAAGTAAAAGTGCTGATTTGGATGCCTATAAGTTGCAAGAAGTGGCTCACACCTGGTATAAGTAATAGAAAAAAGATAGAGGTGTTGATGCAGGGCCAATAGAGTGGCATAAGTTTGTTACTGCATTTCTTGATAGGTTCTTCCTACTTGAGTTAAGAGAAACCAAGGTACGGGAGTTCATAAACCTAAAGCACAGAAACACAACAGTGAAGCAGTACTCACTCAAGTGTATGCAATTGGCAAGGTATGCCCCGACTATGGTTACCAACTCCAAGGCTCGAATGAGCAAGTTTGTGTTTGGTGTTTTTTAAGATGTGGCCAAGGAGCGTAGAATAACAATATTGAATATAGAGATATACATATCAAGATTTATGGTCCATGCTTAACAGATTGAGGAAGAGAAGATCAAGGAGAAGGAAAGGGAGAATAGGAGGGCAACAACTAATAGCTTCAATTTCTCTTAGTAGAGGTTAGATGGTGGGAATCTCTCTCAATTCCACTAGAAATCTTCATCTCCAACCCAATATTATGCTAGTTCTCCAGTGTCCAAGTTCAGACCAGATACTCAAGATAGAGCGCCAGGTTCTAAGTCCCAGGGTTGTGTGAATAGTGGTCTCACTAACCTAGTTTGTAAGAGATGTGGTAAAAGCCATAAGGGTGGGTGCATGGCTGGTAGTGATGCTTGTTTTAGGTATGGAAAGTCAGGCCACAGAGTGAGATATTGCCCAATAATTGCATAGAGAGGTAAAGATGTTTGCCATTAGAGTCAGTCTAACTCTTTAGCAGTTCCAGCAGGTCACCTAACTCGGCAGGGTGCCATGTCTAGGGCAACTAGTGGATAACATCAGAATAGGTTTATTCCCTTCAAACTCGACATAATTAGGAGGGTTCTCCTGATATGGTCACTAGTACGTTACAAGTTTTTCATATCCCTGTGTATGCATTATTAGATCCCGAAGCCACACTTTTCTTCATGACTCCCTAGATAGCAGTAGATTTTGAAGTCATCCCTAAAATTCTTGCAAACCCCTACTCAGTTTCTACTCCAGTCAGTAGTTCAATCACAGCCAGACGGGATACAAAAATTTCCCAGTCACAGTATCCTAAAATATAGTTCAATCAATTTGGTAAAGTTACATATGAACAATTTTGATGTTATTCTTGGCATAAATTGGATCCGCGCTTTCTATGCCTAAGTTGACTATAGAAATAGAGAAGTCCAGTTTCAATTTCCAAATGAGTCAGTCTTAGAGTGAAAGGATAATACCTCAGTGCCTATGTATTGATTTGACTCTTTTCTTAAGGCGAGAAAAATGATATCCAAAAGGTGCATTTACCATCTTTTTGTCTCTTTTCTAAAGGTAGGAAAAATAATTTCCAAAGGGTGCATTTACCATCTTGTTTGAGTCAAGGACTCAAGGTCTAAATCCTCAAGTCTTAAGTCAGTTCCAGTAGTAAATGAATTTCCAAAAATATTTCCTAAAGATCTAGCTAGTGTTCCTCCCGAGAGGGAAATTGACTTCAAAATAGATCTCTTTCTAGATGCCCAGCCTATTCTTATTCCAATTTACAGAATGTCTCCAGTTGAACTGAAGGAATCAAAGAAGCAATTGAAAAATCTCTTAGACAAGGGTTTTCTCAGGCCTAGCATCTCTCCATAGGGTGCTCCAATTCCTTTTGTGCGCAATAAAGATAGCTCTCTCAGAATGTTAATCGACTACTATTAGTTGAACAAAGTCACAATCAAGAATAAATATCCCATCCCTAGGATTGATGACTTGTTTGACCAATATGGGGTGCTAATTGTTTTCTGAAATACACATCAAATCCAACCATCATCTACTTCGATTCAAAGATTGTGATATTTTGAAGATAGCCTTCAGAACTTGGTATGGTCACTTTGAATTTGTAATTATGTCTTTTTTACTAATGAATGCTCCTTCAGCCTTTATGAACTTAACGAACCGGGTGTTCAAGCAGTACTTGGACATGTTAGTTAAAGTCTTCATAGATGACATCCTCGCTTATTCTTAGAGTTAGAGTAAACATGCAAATCATTTGAGGATTATTTTGCAGACCCTTAAAGATCACCAGTTATTTTCTAATTTAAGCACGTGTGAATTTTGGTTGTAATCAGTAGAATTCCTTCGTCATATTATTTCTGGTGAAGGCATTCAAGTTGATCCTCAAAAGACCTAAGAAGTAAGGAACTGGCCTAGGCGTATCTCTCCATCAGACATTAGGAGTTTCTTAGATTTAGATAGTTACTACAAATAGTTTGTTGAAGTATTTTCTTCTATCTCTTCTGCCATGTCCAGACTGACTCAGAAGAAAGTTAAATTTCAGTGATTTGATTCTTGCAATAAGAGTTTTTAGGAGTTGAAGTCCCAACTCACCTTTGCTACAGTTTCGACTTTACTGGAGGGTTTAAATGGTTTTCTAGTTTACTGTGATGCTTCTAAAGTTGGCCTTAGGTGTGTTTTAATGCAGTAGGGAAAGGTTAGAGTATATGCCTCTAGACAACTCAAATCCTATGAGAAGAACTACCCAACTCATGACTTTGAGGTGACAGCAGTTGTTTTTTCCTTAAAGATTTGGAGGAATTATATTTATGGGGTTCATGTTGATGTGTTTAATGATCATAAAAGTTTTTAGTATGTGTTCAATCAGAAAGAGCTAAATTTTCATCAAAGAAGGTAGCTAGAGTTACTAAAGGACTATGAAATGAGCGTTCTATATCACTCAGGTATAGCCAATGTTTTGGTCGATGACCTTAGTAGATTGTCTATGGGAAGTGTTGCTCATATTTAAAATTCAAAGAAAGAGTTAGTTCGTGAGGTTCATCAGCTTGATAGGTTCAGAGTTTTGTTGGTTGATTCCGCTGAATGTAGTGTCTAGGTTCAAAATGGTTTGAAATCTTCTTTGGTTGCTGAGGTGAAGGAAAAATAAGATAGAGATCCTATTTTGCTTAAGTTGAAGGAGGTAGTTTAGAATTAGAAGGGTGAGCTTTTCTCATAAGGGGAAATGGTATTCTTCACTCTTAGGGAAAATTATGTGCTTTGATATTGATGATTTAAGGTAACAGATATTTGCAGAAGCTAATGGTTCTCGATATTCTATTCACCCAGGAGCTACTAAGATGTACCATGATTTGAGAGAAGTCTATTTGTGGAATGGCATGAATAAGGATACCGTGAAATTCATGGCTAAATGTCCTAATTGCTAGCAGGTTAAGATTGTGCACAAACGGCCTAGTGGTATGCTTTAGGAATTCAGTATAACCACTTAAAAGTGGTAAGTGGTGAATATGGACTTTATTATAGGGTTACCTCATACACATCGACAACATGACTCTATTTGGGTTATTGTGGACTGAATAACTAAGTCGGCTCATTTCTTGCCAATTAATACTTTAGATTCAGCTGTAGATTATACTGGCCTCTATCTCAGGGAGTTGGTCAAATTGCATGGAATCTCTTTCACCATTATTTCATATAGAGGTACCCAACTTACCTTACAATTTTGGAAGGTTTTTTTAGAAGGGTCTTAGTACCCAAGTTTATCTTAATACAACTTTTCATCCACAGACAAATGGACAAGTAAAGAGGACCATTCAGACCTTAGAGGACATGTTGAGGGCTTATGTAATAGATTTCAAGGTTAGTTGGGATGATTACTTGCCTTTGATTGAGTTTTCTTGCAATAACAAATATCACTCTATTATTCAGATGGCCCTATTTTAGGCATTTTATGGTAGGAGATATAGATCTCCTATTGGTTGGGTTTGAGGTTGGTGAAGTTTTCTTGATAGAGCCATATTTAGTTTCTGAGGCAATGGAAAAAGTTTGGCTGATTACAGAAGAGCTAAAAATTGCCCAAAGCCATCAGAAATTCTTTCCAGATATGAGAAGAAGGGAGATTGAGTTTGATATTAATGAGTTTTTCTACTTGAAGATTTCAACTATGAAACGGGTGAAGAGATTTGGTAAGAAAGGAAAGCTCAGTTCCTGTTATGTTGGTCCATACAAGATTTTGAGTTGATATGGCAAAGTAGCCTATATGTTGGAATTGTTTGCAAAATTAGCATCAATGCATACAATTTTCCATTTCTCGTAGGATAAATGCTTTGGTAACCCATCATCCATAGTTCCTTTAGAAAGGATTGGCATAAAAATTAGTCTCTCTTGTGAAGAGATCTTAGTTGAGATCCTCGATTATCAGATTCTTAGGTTCAGGAATAAAGAGGTTGCGTTGGTAAGGGTTTTATGGAGAAATCAGTCAGTTGAGGGAGCAACTTTTGAAGCAGGGGTAGATATGCTGGCCAAGTACCCCCATCTTTTCTCTTCAAACCTAGTTCCAACTTGAGGTAATAGTTACTTTAATAAATTAATTCTATAATTTCTAGCAAAGAACATCCAACTATCTTTATGTCATAACATGTATTCGTAAGTTTAGTTTAGTCCATGCATTAGTCATTGATTCAGATATCAACTCATGGTTTAGCTCGTATGCATTTAGTGCAAAATTTCATCTTTCCCTCTAGTACTTCATCTTAGTCAGTTTCATTCGAGGAAGAATGATTACAAGGGAGAGATATTGTAATACCCTAAAATTTTTTATCTCTAGATCCACCTGAAGATAGACCATTGAATTAGATTTCCAATGCCGTTTGTCTCGCCTTAATCAGATGTTGTAGTAAAACATTAAGGAAACGCTTCTAAGGCCTTGTCTGGCTTCCAGTGGCAATAACTCTGGCTACGACCCATAGCGTAGACTCATTGTCATGATAATAAGTGTCACAAGAATTCCCTGCATTGGTAACAAATCCAGCACATATCTCATTGTTAGACAAAATAAATCATTATGGGGAGCCATTGTGTCAGCATTAAGGAGCCAAGAAACCAACCCTTGGACAATGTAATACCTGGTACTTCTACCTAGCTTGAAATCATCCCAAGAATGTTAGAAACTTACTTTGAAAGATGAATCCACTTTTATACATGTGGAGTTTCTATGATTTTAACTTTTTTGAGTGGAAATTGAATAAGTTTTCCATCGATACCCATTTCATCAAAATTTGGTATCGGGGTAGAAAGTTAGGGCCAAAATACAAAAAGTAGTCAAAACTACCCAGGTGCGACGATGAGAGCTGACGGACCGTCGAGCTAGTGATGAATCGTTACCCAAACCATCGTAGCGGAGGCAGAGAGACCACATGCTGACTAAGGGCAATAGTTCAGGTCGACAGACCATCGAGCTAGCAACAAACCATCGCCCAAGCCGTCGTAGGAGAGGCAGTGAACCCCTATTCTGCCCAGGTACGATGGTCAGGACCGATGGACCATCGACCCAGTGACAGACCGATGCAACAACCATCACATATTTCGTTCTGTGATTTCATGTCATTTTCAAAAAGGCTTTTTGTCTTTTTCCACCCTTTTAATATTCAGGTAAAAGCCAAAACCACAACACATAGGTACATACTTTCCAAAGACATAAAAAATTAAGGTTTTCTCTTAAAGATAATCTCCAAGAACAAGATCCAAACCCTTCTTCAAGAAACTAAGAGATTCAAGTTCTTCAAGTCTAAGGACTTCAAGAAACAATCAAGGTATGTCATGTTTTTATTCGTGGGTCCCTTTCACCTATGAAGCTCAAGAATCTCTATTCAAAATCCAAGATTTGTGTACTTATGAATGTTCATGATTTAGATTTAATTGAAATTCATGTTCATGATGTTGTGGGGTTTTGATTCATATTTTAAATTACATATTCCAATGATTGACCCCAGTAGATGAAGATTTGCATAATAATCATGATAAACCCTTAAATTTACACGTTTATTGATGTATCCATGATTATTAGATGTGTTGATGATTGTATAACCAAAGCATGCTCCCTATGTGTTCGATTAAATGCCTATGTGAAGGAAAAGTGCCATACTAGTATGATAATATGAAATCCTCATTTATGTACAAGTTTATGCATGTCAAGTGTTTGATGAAATGTCTTAGTCAATGAATTATGGATTGTGATGTTGGTCATGTATTTAAGAAAATCATGCTTTGTTAGTTTCCTTCTATTTAGTCCCGGGGTACTTGTACCCGATAATTTAGCTGTGTGCCTAGAGCCAGTGTCATGTTTTCAAGATACTCTCAGTCAAGCCATGATCCATAGAATTCAATCAGTCTCATGACTTAGGAAAACTCAGTAATCTTAGTAGTATTCCGTCAGTCCACAGAAATTTAGTTAACTCAGTCCAGTATGTTTAGTTAATTATCTTCAGTGTCTATTTAGATGGAAGTAGAAATTAGCCCCGAGTGAATCAAATAATGAAAAACCACCTGTTACATGAGGGCATGATTCTTAGAAGCAATCCTTGTGTTCCAGAACTACGTAGCCAGCGTAGGTTAAGAGATCATCGCCTATTATATGAGGGTATATGAGGTGGCTTAACCTGTTATATGAGGGTTTCCACTGTTCTCACTAGAGTAACCTGTCATATAAGGGTTACTCACAGATTGTTCTTACCAGTGATGCGGTATTGACAACATTCCAATTGGGGTTATAAATTGGACCCCAACTCAGCAATTATTCATTATTTGGAGCATATCGGTTAGATGATTAATTTCCACTGTTTTAGTTACAGAATCAGGACTATCAGATACATTCTTTCAGTCTCAGTAATTGAACTCAATTAGTTCTACAGAATTCAGTAATGTAGGATACTGTTAACTCGGAACAACACGAAACTCAGCTAGTTCCATCAGAACCTAAACTGTCAGATACAGTCGCTCCATATTGGTTATTAAAGTTATACAGTTATCAGTACCTCATGTTATCATTACTCAGGCTTAGTAATCATGCTATCAAGAACTCAGTTACAGTTATTATGTATCCATGCATGCATTCTCACGTTCATGTTATTCAGTCAGTTAATATAGTTCATGCATCTAAACCATTTCCATTCAGCCTACCTTGCATGTATACCAGTACATTCAAATGTACTGACACATTTGTGCTCTGGTGTTTTATACCATAGGTTCAGAAGCATGAGCTCTAGAGCATCAGAAGCATTCCAGTCTCAGCAATTAGAGTTAGCAGTGAGTCCTCATCCTTCGAGGACATGACCATTAATTTATTATCTTATTAATTAATTTATTTCAGTGGTTGGAGTTAGTTAGGGACATATCCCATCAACTCCTTATTCATACAGTTCAGTTTTAGAGGTTTCCAAACCACAGTACGTTCAGACAGTTTATTTTAGTTCATATTTTGGTATTGATATACCGTACTCTTAGATAATATGTTTTATATGTTTTGAACCTTATGGCATATTTCAGTCTATTATTTCTGCATTTTACATGATGCCATACAGTATATAGGTACAGATATCAATCATGGGTTAGCTTGCGGTCCTTCTGGGTCATGAGCATCGTGTAGCATTCCAGGTACCAGATTCGGGGTGTTACAAACTTTGTATCAGAGTCTAAGATTCAACAGTGTCCTAGGAAGTCTGAAAGCTGCATCTAGTAGAGTCTTATGCATGGGTGTGTTACGCGCGCACATTTATGTGTAGGAGGCTATGAGATGTTTTTGGAACAGTTTCCCATTTTTTAGTATTCATGTCATCCTAGTGAGAATGAGCTCAAATTTAACTTTCTGTCTAATCCATTTCTCCCTTTTTTCTACAGAACATGCCTCCCAAAAAAAGAAATAGAAATCAATTAGCCCCCCAGCTGGTCCAAGCAGATTCCTTAGACGAACATGTCTCTCATGCAAAGTTTAAATTGCATTCATTACTCTTGCTCAATAATTTTCTACTCAGAATGAATGACCAGCTGCCTTTCTAGCCAAACCACTGGCCAATTTAGTTACAACCAGGATTTGGGATTTCACCCGAATGAATCCTCTATCCTTTATCGAGTCTAAGTTAGATAAGTACCCTCGGGAATTTATTAACCTGGTTCAAAAGGTTACAAATATAATGGGGATTTATTCTAGTGAGCGCTGAGCTAGCTACTTATCAGTTACAAGATATTGCTCACACTTTGTTCAAATAGTGGAAGTTAGAAAGGCCAGATGATGTTGGGCCTATTGAGTGGGAGGGGTATGTCACCGCATTCTTAGATAGATTTTTCCCCAAGAGCTGAGAGGGGCTGAGGTATTAGAATTTATCAACCTCAGGCAGGGAAACATGACGGTGAAAGAGTATTCTCTCAAGTTTACTCAATTAGCCAGATATGCCCCTTATGTGGATGCAGACTACAGGGCTAAGATGAGTAAGTTTGTTTCTGGGGTCAACGAGTATAGGTCTGTGATGTTGAATAGTGACATAACTTTAGCTAGGCTTATGACTCATGCTCAGCAGATAGAAGAGCAAAATATTAAGATGAGAGAGAAGCAGAATAAAACAGCAAGGGCAGGTAGTTTCAACTTTACTCAGCCTAAGTTGGAGGAAGTAAACCGTTCTCAGTTTCTTCCTAGTTCATTAGTTCCAGTTCCTTCTTCATCCAGTGCTCTATTTCCTAAGTTCAGAAAGGGTAACAAAGACAGAGCATCAGGATCTAAGTTCTAGGGAAGTGTTAGTAGTGCCCGCACCAATCGTCTTTATCAGACTTGTGGCAAGCACCATCAGGGTATTTGCAGAGCTGGAAGTGGCATTTGTTTTGGATGTGGAAAACAAGGTCATAGAGTCAGAAACTGTCCTCAATCAGGTCCTCAGGGTTAATAAAATCGCTTCTCCGCTCATTTCGGTCGCCCAAATCAGCAGGGTGGCACCTCCAGTGCTACTAATGGCCAACGCACAAATCATCTCTATGCTCTTCAATCCCAAAAAGATCAAGAAAATTCTCCTGATGTGGTTACTGGTACATTACGAATCTTTCATGTGCATGTTTACACTTTGCTAGATCCAAGAGCTTCTTTGTCTTTTGTCACTACTTATATAGCAGTTGATTTCGGTGTTAGTCCCAAAATTCTAGCAGAGCCCTTTTCAGTCTCTACCTAGTGGGTAAAACCATCATAGCCCGGCGGGTATAAAAGAAGTGCCCGGTTATGATATTTCAGAAAGTCACCTAAGTAGACTTAGTCGAAGTGGAGATGACTGATTTTGATGTCATTCTCGGCGTGTATTGGCTTCATTCCTGCTATGCCACAGTCGACTATAGAAATAGAATAGTTAAGTTTCAGTTTTCAAATGAACCCGTCCTTGAGTGGAAGGTTAGTGTATCCACTTTCAGGGGTCAGCTTATTTCCTACCTTCAGGCATGAAAATGATATCTAAAAGATGTGTCTATCATCTGGTTTGAGTTAAGGACACTAGTTCCTAGGCTTCTAATCTTGAATCAGTCCCAGTAGTGAATGAATATTCAGATATCTTTCTCGAAGATCTTCCTGGAATTCCTACCAAAAGGGAAATAAACTTTGGTATTGATCTTCTTCCAAATACTCAGCCTATCTCTAAGTCATCCATTCCAGCTCCTTTTTCAGCTAGTGCTCCAGTGTCAAAATTCAGAGATAACAATAGGGATAGGGTGCCAGGCTTTAAATCTTAGGCTAGTGTTAGTAGTGCCCGAACCTATCCCCTTTGTCAGACATGTGGCAAGAACCATCAGGGTACTTTCAGAGTAGGCAGTGGTATTTATTTTGGATGTGGCAAGCCAGGCCACAGAATTTGAGATTTTCCTCTTCCAGGTCTTTAGGGTCATCTTAACCATTCCTCAGCCCAGTTTGGTCAACCAAATTAGCAGGGTACCACCTCCAGCGCTACTAGTGGGAAACGGTCAAATCGACTTTATGCTCTTCAATCTCGGCAAGAAAAGGAAAATCCTCCTGATGTGGTTATTGTTATGTTATAGATCTTTGATATGCATGTTTATACTTTGCTAGATCCAGGAGCTTCTTTGTCTTTTGTTACTCCCTATATAGTAGTTGATTTTGGAGTCAGTCTTGATGTTCTAGCAAAGCACTTTTCAATCCTACCCTAGTGGGTAAAACCATCATATCCCGGCGGGTATACAGGAACTATCCGGTTATAGTATCTTAGAAAGTCACCTTAGCAAACTTATTCGAATTAGAGATGATTGATTTTGATGTCATTCTTGGTATGGATTGGCTTCATTCCTGATATGCCATAGTCGACTACAGAAATAGAATAGTCCAATTCCAATTTCTGAACGAACTCGTCCTAGACTGGAGGGGTAGTAATCCAACGTTATGAGGTATCTTGTTTCCTTCCTTCGTTCATGTAAAATTATATCTAAGGGATATGTTTATCATCTTGTTCGAGTTGAGGACACTAGTTCTAAAAATCCTAGTATTGATTTAGTCCCAATCGTGATGAATATTCAGATGTATTTCTCGAAGATCTTCCAGGAATTCCTCTCGAAAGGGAAATTGATTTCGTATAAATTATCGTCTGCTCAATAAAGTAACGGTCAAGAACAAGTATTCCCTTCCCAGAATTAATGACCTATTTGACCAACTTCAGGGTGCTAGCTATTTCTTATAGATAGACCTCAATTCAGGCTATCATCAGCTTAGAGTCAGAGAATGTGACATTCCAAAAATAGCTTTCTAAACTCGTTATGGTCACTTTGAAATCCTATTCATGTCCTTTGTTCTTACCAATGTGCCAACATCTTTCATGAACTTGATGAACTAGGTGTTCAAGCAGTACTTGGACATATTCATCATAGTCTTCATAGATGATATTCTGGTCTATTCCCGCAGTGAGCATGATCATGCAGACCATCTTAGAATCGTACTTCAGACCCTCAGAGATAATCAGTTTTTCGCCAAATTTAGTAAGTGCAAATTTTGCCTAAGGTCAGTAGCATTCATTGGTTATATCATTTACGGTAATGGCATTATATTTGATCGTCAAAAGACCGAAGCAATAAGAAACTGGACTCGCACTATATCACCATCAGATATCAAGAGTTTCTTGGTTTTGGATGGCTATTACAGATGGTTTTTTGAGGAATTTTCTTTTATTGCATCCCTTATGTCCAGATTGACTCAGAAGAAAGTCAAGTTTCAGTGGTCATATCCTTGCGAGAAGAGCTTTTAGGAGTAGAAGACTCAACTCACCTTAGCTTCCGTCTTAGATCTTCTAAATGGTCCAGATAGGTTCGTAGTGTATTGTGATATATCCAGAGTATGTTTAGGTTGTGTCCTCATGTATCATGGTAAGGTCATAGCCTACGAATCTAGGAAACTTAAACCCCATGAGAAGAATTATCCAACTATGATCTTGAGTTAGCAGTCGTAGTATTTTCCTTAAATATTTGGAGGCATTATCTATACGGTGTTCATGTAGATGTGTTCACAGAACATAAGAGCCTTCAGTATGTCTTTTCTTAGAAAGATATTAATCTTCGTCAGAGAAGGTGGTTAGAGCTTTTGAAAGATTTTGACATGAATATCCTTTATCATTTGGGCAAGACCAATGTTTTGGTCGACACTCTCAGTAGACTGTCTATGGGTAGTATTGCTCATGTTGATGACAATAAGAAGAAGTTAGCTCAATAAATCCATTAGCTTACCATACTAGGCGTTATCTTAGTCGATACAGAGGTGGGTGAAATATAGGTTAAGAGTATTTTAGAATCATATTTAGTTTCCGAGGTAAAAGAAAAACAAGATAGAGATCCCAGTCTAGTCAAGTTATAAAAGTCAGTCAAGGATCAGGAAGTAGAGATTTTCTCCCAAGGGGGAGATGGTGTATTACATTATTAGGGTCGTCTGTGTGTTCCAGGTGTAGATGACTTGAGGCAACTAATTCTTGCAAAAGCGCATAGTGTGCGCTACTCTATTAATCTAGGGGAAACAAAGATGTACCACGACTTACGGGAAATCTATTGGTGGAGTGGGATGAAGGGAGATATTGCAAAGCTTGTGGCTAAGTGCACTATATGCTAGCAGGTTAAGATAGAGCATCAGAAGCCTAGTGAGTCCATATAGGAGTTCAGTATTCCTACTTAGAAGTGGGAAAATGTGAACATGGACTTTGTGATTGGTTTGCCTCGAACTCATCATCAGCATGATTCAATTTGGATCATTGTCGATCGAATGACCAAATCAGCTCATTTTCTTCTGGTATATACCTCTTATTCAGCTGAGGATTATGCCAAACTCTACATCAGGGAGTTCATCAGATTGCACGATGTTCCGTTGTCTATTATCTCAGACAAAGGTACCCAGTTCACCTCTTATTTCTAGAAAGAATTCCAAAAGGGTCTTGTTACCCAAGTTCATCTCAGTTTCGCCTTTCATCCTTAAACAAATGGTCAAGTAGAAAGGACCATTCAGGCTTTAGAAGATATGCTAAGGGCATGTGAAATTGATTTCAAGGGTAGTTGCGATAACCACTTGTCTTTGATTGAATTTGTATACAACAATAGCTATAATTCCAGTATTAAGATGGCTCCATTTGAAGCTCTCTATAGTAGGAGATGCAGATCTCCAATTGGTTGATTCTAAGTTTGTGAGGCTTCAGTCATAAGGCTTGACTTAGTGTTCTATGCCTTAGAGAAAATCTAGTTGATTAGAGAAAGACTTTGGGCTTCTTAGAGCCGACAGAAGTCTTATACAGATATGTGTAGAAAATATCTCGAGTTCAAGATTGGTGATTTTGTATACCTAAAGATCTCTCCCATGAAGAGAGTGAAGAGATTCGACAAGAAGTGAAAGCTCAGTCCCCCATATATGGATCCTTCAAAATTCTCAGTCATTGTGGCAAGGTAGCTTATGAGCTCGAATTACCTTTAGATCTAGCCTCAGTTCATCCAGTCTTCCATGTCTCTTTGCTCAAGAAGTGCATAGGTGACCCAACCATTGTAGTCCCTATTCAGAGCATAGATGTTTAGAACAACCTTTCTTATAAAGAGATTCTAGTTGAAATCCTAGACAATCAGACTCGTAGACTAAGGAACAAAGAAGTCCCTCTAGTTAAAGTTCTTTGGCGAAATCAGTCCGTCGAGGGAGATACTTGGAAAGTAGAAGCAGACATGCGTACCAAGTATCCTCACCTATTTTCTACAAACTTAGATCAAGCTCAAGGTAATAGTTCTCCTTAAGCTTTTCAGTTTCATGTTTAGATTTCAGTTACAAGCTTGGTATCCATTTTATGTTTAGAATTCTAGTATAAACTTGGTATTAAATACCATTGCAGATTCAGTCATGCATTCATGCACCAGTTCAGTTATATAATCATGCATTAGATATGCAATCTCATTGTGAGAAACTTAGTTCCTCCGAACACTCAGTCATGCATTCATAAGTCAATTACACATGTATCTGCTATGCATGTTCAGTATGATATATTCAGTTATCAATCATGTCAGTTAAGAGATCATGCTCTAGTTGTTCATGTTTAGTATGTACGTTAGTTTGTCTTCTCCCCTCTCAGTTAGTCTCATTCGAGGATGAATGTTCTCAAGGGAGAGATATTATAATGCCCCATACTTCTACCTAGCTTGAAATCATCCCAAGAATGTTAGAAACTTACTTTGAAAAATGAATCCACTTTTACACACATGGAATTTCTAAGATTTTCACTTTTTGTTGAGTGGAAAATTGAATAAGCTTTCCATCGATACCCATTTCGTCAAAATCTGGTATCGGGGTAGAAAGTTAGTGCTGAAATACAGAAAGAAGTCAAAACTACCCAGGTGCGACGGTGAGAGCCGACGGACCGTCGAGCTAGCGATGGACCATTGCCCAAGCCATTATAGCGGAGGCAGTGAAACCACATTCTGCCTAAGGACAATGGATAAATATAATGGACCATCGAACTAGCGATAGACCATCGCCCAAGCCATCATAGGAGAGATAGTGAACCCTTATTCTGCCTAGGTAGGACGGTCAAGACCGATGGACCATCGATCCAGTTAGGGACCATCTCACCCACCGTCTCATATTTTGTTCAGTTATTTCATGTCATTTAAAAAAAGGTTTTTGGTCTTTTTTCAGCCTTGTAATATTCAGATAAAAGCCAAAACAGAAGCACATAGCTTCATACTTTCTAAAGAGGTCCAAAATTAGGGTTTTCTCTCAAAGATAATCCCGAAGAACAAGATCCAAATCCTTCTTCAAGAAACTAAGAGATTCAAATTCTTCAAGTCCAAGGATTTCAAGAAACTCACAATCAAGGTATGTCATGTTTTGATTCGTGGGTACCTTTCACCCATAAAGCTCAAGAATCTCTTTTCAAAATCCAAGATTTATATATTTATGAATGTTCATGATTTAGATTGAATTTAAATTCATGTTCATGATGTTGTGGGGTTTTGATTCATGTTTTAAATTACATATTCTAATGATTGACCCTAGTATATGAAGATTTGCATAATAATCATGAATAACCCTTAAATTTACATGTTTATTGATGTATACATGATTATTAGATGTTTTGATAATTGTATAACCAAAGCATGCTCCCCATGCGTTCGATTAAATGCCTATATGAAGAAAAAGTGTCATACTAGTATGATAATATGAAATCCTCATTTTTGTACAAGTTTATGCATGTCAAGTGTTTAATGAAATGTCTTAGTCAATGAATTATGGATTGTGATGTTGGTCATCTATTCAAGAAAATCATGCTTTATCAGTTTCCTTCTATAGAGTCCTGGGGGTACTTGTACTCGACAATTTAACTGTGTGCCTAGAGCCAGTGTCATGTTTTCAAGATACTCCCTCTCAAGCCATGATTCATAGAATTCAGTCAGTCTCATAACTCAAGAAAACTTAGTAATCTCAGTAGTATTCCATCAGTCCACGAAAATTCAGTTAACTCAGTCCAGTCAGTTTAGTTAATCATGTTTAGTGTCTATTCAGATGGGAGTAGAAATTAGCACCAAGTGAACCCAAGGATGGGAACCCACCTATTACATGAGGGTGTGGTTCTTAATAGCAATCCCTGTATTTCAGAACTACGTAGATAGCGTAGGTTGAGATATCATAGCCTATTATATAAGGGTAGATGAGGTAGCTTAACCTATTATATGAGGGTTCCCACCGTTATCACTTGAGTTACCTATCATATGAGGGTTACTCATAGATTATCCTTACCAGTGGCACAGTATTAACACCCTTCCAATTGGGGTTATAGATTGGACCTCAACTCAGGTATAATGCATTATTTAGGGCATATCAGTTAGATGACTACTTCCCATAGTTTTAGTTACAGAATCAGGACAGTCAGATACAGTCATTCAGTCTCAATAATAGAACTCAAATAGTTCTACAAACTTTAGGACTGTCAGATATAGTCAACTCAGAATAACACAGAACTCAGCTAGTTCCATCATAACCTAAAATGTCAGATACAATCGCTCCATATTGGTCATTCCAATTATACAATTATCATTACCTCATTTTATTAGTAATCAAGCTTAATATTCATGTTATCACAAACTCAGTTACACTTATTATGTATTCATATATGCATTCTCATTTTCATGTTATTCAGTCAGTTAGTATAGTTCATGTATGTGAACCCTTTGCATTCAGCCTACCTCGCATGCATACCAATACATTCAAACGTACTGACACATTTGCACTATGGTGTTTTATACCATAGGTTCAGAATCACGAGCTGCATAGCATCAGTGGCATTCCAGTCTCAATAGTCAAAGTTAGCAGTGAGTCCTTATTATTTGAGGACATGACCATTACTTTATTATATCATTAATTAATTTATTTTAGTGGTTTCATTTAGTTGGGGACATGTCCCATCAACTTCTTATTCAGATAGTTCTATTTTAGAGACTTTCGAACTACAGTATGTTCAGACAGTTTATTTCAGTTCATGTTTTGGTATTAATATGTCCTACTCTAAGATAGTATGTTTTATCCATTTTGAAACTTATGGCATGTTTCAGTTTGTTATTTTAGCATTTTGCATGATGTCATACTATATACAGGTATAGATATTAGTAATGGGTTAGCTTGTGGTTCTTCAGGGTCATGAGCACTGTGTAGCATTCTGGGAACCAGATTTGGGGCGTTACAGACAACAACCCTTCATGATGATTTGTTGTTAGTCCTAATGGGTTATAAGTATAGGATCCATAGTAATAATAGAAAAAACAAACATCTAAGGTCCTTAGGTCATGACTTAGGCCACAACTCTTTGTCAAACCTAACGAGTCGTTACCCGAGCTATACGACTCTTTCATAGAATTTCCTAAATGTTTTAAAAAGAGATTTTTGGTCTTTTCCCATTATTTTTACTTTAAACCCATGTTTTTTAGGCTTCCCTAAGGGTGTAATATAATCCTATTTTCCCCAAAATCCCCATTATGTCATAAAATCAATTGAGAATAAGAAAAGAGGTGATTATTCTTCTCCAAAGCTAAGTTAGTGTTTCTTAATCTCAAACTCAAACTTCAAGGATTTCTATAAGGCTTCCATCTCCAGGTATGTGGAATTTCATCAATGGATTCCTTTCACCCATTGAGTCCTAAAGATTTCTCAATCCTAAAGTTTAATTTCCCTTCAAGTTGGGTTCCAAGTCAAGTATAAGTTTTCCATGATTTCTTTAGCTATTATTATAATTGGATCATAAGTACATGTTTTTACCATATGAGTAACATCTTCTCAAGATCAGAATCATAATTTCCTCTTTATTTGTTAAATGATTGAGTTTTAGCTTGAATTATGAAATTCCCTATTATGGTAAGCTTTAAATATTATCATATTTAGTTGTATTAGTTGGAGCTGATGGGTTATGAACACTCAATACATAGGGATTCATGAATACATCAATTTACATGTTGTGAGCATTTCAAATCATGCTTATGTTGTTTTTTTTAGAATACTATAGTACTGAACATATACCAGTAATCAGTGTCATTCAGTTGAGAGTAGTACTTAGAACAAAGGGAGTGCTGGGATATAGCCTCACTCACTAGTTGATACTGAGACCTTTAGTAGAAGTCTCTAAGTTTAAGAACTACGGAGCTACCATAGGTTATGAGGGATCACCGACAAGTTAGGGACTTATACCCTAGTCCTTCGAAATATCAGTTTAGTAAATGCACACCAACCAATATTGGTACCATTGGTAAGGTACTAACACCCTTCCAACTAGGGTTATAGGTTGGACCTTGATTTTCTTATATTGGGGTATACCGATTATTATGAGCTCCCACTGTCCTTAGTTTAGGTTAAGTTTAGATTTGCATGACCTGTATTTAGCTCTTCAAATGTTTAATTTTCATTCAGTACATGATAAAACTTGGTCTTACATTCGGTTGCTATGTTTCATACATGTATGTTCAGCTTATATTGGTTAGTTTTCCCATCTTACATACTCAGTATATTTAAAGTATATTTTTGTGCTATATTTCTCATATTATAGGTTTGGATGCTCAGTACCTGAATCGCTCTTAGCACGTTCCCATACCACTCAGCAATAGTTATTGGCGAGTCCTTATCATGTGAGGACTAGCTATCAGTTATTAATTTTCTTTCATTCAATTTTATTTTAGTTAGTTGGGCGCTTTTCCCAATAAACCATTATGAGTAGAGTCATTTAGACAGATGTCTAGATTTTCTGTATGTTGATTTTGTCAGATAGCTCTATCTCCAGTATTGGTTAGAAATCAATATTACCTTATTGTTATTTCTATTAGTTATTTTAGTTTAGCTTCCACCCAGTATTTTGTTAATTTTTTAGTACTCTTAGAGTTATCCCCGGTTGTGGGTTAGCTTGGGTTACTCGTGACACTAAGCACCATATTACGACTAGGGGCAGTCTTGAATTATGACATGTATAGACCCAAACACATTTATTTTTATTTAAATATAAGTGTGATGATATAGTGTGGAAACATCTTTGGAGATGAACTTAGGTCATAAAAGTCTACTAACTCAAAGTTGAGTTAAGAACTTTTCTACCTATTAAGTTTTAGTAGATATTTCTAATTATGTCAACTTCCAATAATAATTACTCCTATAACATAACTATTTAGGTGTCCTAATATTTACCAAATGAAAGATATTCAAGTCTTCTTTCCAATGCATCTAACTTCGCCTTAATTCATTATCGGAGTAGAAAGTTATGCTCATTTTACTTGAGAGTGTTTGTCTTGCAAAGATTGACAATGGGAGTTAATAAGTCATCAACTAGTTGACGAGCTGTCAACTAAAGTTGTAAACATTAGGCATTAAAGCTCCAAATCGTCCTAAAATTGATGTTGGAAATTGATGGGTCGTCAACTGACAGGTTGTCAACTAAAGACGTCAACTAAAAAATTCCTGTAATTTGATTTAGTTTCTTTAGAGGTAGTTTGGCCTTTTCGTCACCTCAAACCCTACCCCACAACTTAAATCACACTATAGGCATTATTTACTCATCAATTTTCAAATTTTCTCCTCTCTACTCTCAAGAGAAAAAAACTAAGGTTTATTCCCAAAATTCTAGTCTTAAGGCTTAGATTCAAGCTCTGTTAGTCTAAAAGTCATGTTGAACACTCCTTAATTTAATAATTACTATATTTTGTCAATTTACTTGGTAATTATGTATTCTTTAATGCTTGTTTGAAACTAGGGTTGTGGGGTTTTATTGTGAAAGCTTTATAATGAATTTTGTTTTATTCTGATGGTTTTTTTGGTACTAATAATGGGATTTGAAGAATATTTTTTATATGAAAATAGTGGACTTGTCAAAATGGATTCACAACTTTTTTACGTATTTTGCATGATGTAAATATGTACCTCAACCCCTTTCAAAACTTGATGTTTCATGGGAATTAAAAATTTTACTTAGTCTTTTGAATAATACATGGTAAAAATAGTAAAAGGTTTAAATGACTTTCAAAGCCCTTGGGGGCTATTTTTTGACTTTTCAAAGCCTTTGAGGCTATGTTTATGACTTTTTAAAGCCATTGAGGGCTATGGTTATGGATTTTAATATGGAATTTAGAGTAAAAAATATTTTATGGAAATGGTACGACATGATATAAATGGCTTGCAGGTCTTGGTATGATGATACCAATATGGAAATATCTTAAAGAAAGACTCCATAGTTAAGGGTTTATAAAATATTTTAATTGGTTTTTAATGAAAATTGTGTAACTTCACCGAGAAGGTGTAGTCCTTGTGAATACCACTTGAATACACGTTTGCCAATGTTGGGAGGTCTTGTCCTTGAAATGCCTTGGGTTCTGGTCCTTGAAAAATTTCTTGAGTTTGAGCCTCATACGACTCACTATATGTGTCATATGATGTGGGTACGAGTCAGGTGACCCAACTCATAAGTTATTCGGTGTGTGGTGGTTGGGTTTCTAATGTGGTTACGACTTAGTGGGTACGGGTTGTATGGTTTGGTGATGGTTTTTTGGTTTGGACCTTCATTTAATATGAAACTTGGTAACTTGACTTGGCTCTGACTACGGGTATCTCACTATGAGCCATGAGAATAGGGTACGAGTGTTATAGTGGAGTCGTACATTATCCAGTGTCCAACCCCCTTTATTCTACCTTGGGTACAACTTAAGGGTACTACTCATATGTTATGGGTATGAGTAGGGCAAAAGGGTCGTATGGTAGAACTGTGTGGATTTCTAACCTTTTGTTCTGTAGTACGATTGGATGGTACCACTCGTATGATATGGGTATGAGTGGAGGGGTCCAACTGTACCCATATGTGGGAATTTATACAATTTAAGTTATGGGCATTCTGGATATTTCCTCTCTTAACCTATTTTGACCCCACGAGTTAAAACACTCTTGGGACTTTATGAACCTACTATTCCCAAATCAAACACTCTCAAAACACTCTTTAATATCTCTCAAGCTCTTGGTTCAAAAATAGGCTAAGGTTTTTTGAAGGTGGTCAATTAAGGCTCTCAAGGGTGGTTTCTCTTCGTCTTATTTGGTATCTAAGGCATGCTGCTACTCCCTCATTGTTAATTCAAACTAAAACATGTTTTACTTAATGACTTTCATGGCATTATTGTGGGTTTGTGTGGTTTTGAAATTATATGTTAGGGGGTATGGTTATCAATGGTTGTGTGGTATTTATCACGTTCTATTTATGGTTTTTCATGTTATGATGTTGGTTTGAATATGTGTTTGAATGGGAATCGTTAATTGGTTCTTGGTTTTGGAAACTCTATGCCCTCAACATGTTTGTTAAAATGCCAATGAGAATGTTTTTGTCTCATAGCTTGACTTTTATTGAAAACCTTGCATTGCATAATATGGTAATGAAACCATAAATGGTTTGACTGAATTAAATGATTTGGAAAGGCCTTGGTGGCCATGGCTTTGATTAATTGGAATGCCTATGGGGTACATAGAGAATCTCCTAAGTATTGGCTAATGACATTGCTTTCAAGCTATAGTCAGTATGATGATACCACTTCATAATTCCATGGTAATTAACTCTAGAATTGGTGGTTTGGTTACGTGCTAAAGGTTTTAATTGGGAAATAATAACGAGTTGTGATAGATAAACGTAAAGGTGTGAGTCCAATGGACGGACACTGAAAACTCATGTTTGCCATCATGAGGGTTTGTCATGGTGACCATATCATTGTAGGATACGCAAGAATCCCTAAGTTTATCCTTGTATATATGTATCATGGAGAGCAGAGGGTACACGAGAATCCTCGACCCCTGTGATACCTCCGGTTCGTGTGGCTACACGTACTAGGGCTTGTTCTAAGTGTAACACTGGACCCATTAAGCCCAGGGGTGGTTTTAGGATAATAAAGCTACATATCCCAGGTTAAAGATTTAAATGCATGCTGAACCCAGTATTTTTCCCGGCACAGTATATATGTATATATGTATGTGATTTCATATGTTTATTTACTTTGGTTTTGAATGACGGCATTATTTTATCCTTTTTATTGAGTACATGCTAACATTCACCCATTAACCCATCTTTGGGCACTGTATCCCCACGTGATGCAAGAATCGGCCATACTACTCCTCTTACTCAGTTACTTAGATTCGGGGACAACATAGAGTCAGATTGAAGCGGTGAGCTTCCATACTCTAGAAGACTCCATTTCATGCTATGGATATCTTTACATACTTTTATTTTTTTCTTAGATTTTGATTTTGGCTATGGTCGGGGGCATGTCCTGATCGTATATTCTTTGTTTTGGGTTAGAGACTTTGTGTGACTACTATGGGCATAGGCGGTGTTGGTATTGGTGTCAACCTTGGCATTGGTATTGGTATTGGAGATTAAAATAATTGGATATTTGATTAGATTATTTGTTGGTTATTGTTATGGATTCTATTATCGTCTTTGAGTATTAATTAGTGTATCTTGTTATATGTTTGGCATTCATACGGCATAGGGTATAGGGCGGTTGTGATTGGTATTGGGTGGTGTCCGGTTCCGCTTGAACTTGAGGCACCCGACACGACTAAACCCTAGTTCAGGTCATGTCAGATTGGTTTCAGACTTGGGAGTCCACAAAGTCGTGTCAAGTGGAGTCTCTTTAAGGGCATGTAGCATACACCCATAAGGGAGAGGCTACAAGGAATTTAGGAATGTTTCTCTTTCTAGTGATCTATTTTCAAGTTGTAGAGTCTAAGGTCATGAATTCTCCTCTAATTCCTATTTGTAAATTTTTAGATCATGCCTCGACGATTTGAAGGTCATGAAAATTCCTCTGTCCTGACTGAGGACAATATTTATTTGACCTGTTCTACGTATGGGGTCTATACCTGGTCTAAGGGTTCAATTTTGGATTGTTCTAGAGTTCCACCAGCTTTCTATAGTCCATCTCAAACTCCCTAGGCTGAAGTGATGAACGTTGAGTTTCATAAGTCCATTCATATGATAGAACAGTTGGTAGCTACTCTATCTAAGTGTGGTGTTTTTGTTACTCTATCTTCTAAGACCACAAGGGTTGGCTTGTTCATGAGGTTGAACTCTCCGACCTTTACTTGTGTTAAGGTGGAGGAGAATCCTCAAGGTTTTTTGGATGATATGGAAAAGATCTTTTGTGTTATACATGCCACAAATGTGGAGATTATAGAGTTTGCCACCTATCAGCTGAAGGATCTGGCGTACCAATGGTATGAGGAATGGGATTAGAAAAGGTGTAATAATTTGAGTTATCTCTATTTTTTCTAATGCGTTTTTGGACCGCTTTTTTCATAAGGAGTTGAGGGAAGCAAAAATGGAAGAGTTTGTTAATTTTAAGCATGGAAAGATGTCTGTCAAGGATTATGCTTGGATTTTTCACCAATAGATGGTTTTTATCATGAGGATAGAATGAGGAAGTTTGCTTCCTAGTTGTCCAGAGATTGGATATTGGTGAGTAAGTTTGCCTTATTGATCAAGGATATAGATATCTCAAAATTGGTTGTGTACATGCAATAGGTAGAGAAAGAGAAGAAAAAGTAGGCTGAAATATAGGAGAGGAAGGGAAAGAAGTTTAGGTTCTCTGAGCAGGGCAATGGCCAGCTATAGAGTGGGAGTGATGGTGGGAAGTGGCCCAATAAGAAGTAGGGCAATTCTGGGTCTTTCTTGATGGCTAGTTCTTTCTACCCAAAGACATTGAGTGATAGAAGTTTTCATGGTGGGGACAACTTCAGGGAATATTTGTCTAATCTCAAGCTAGTGGAGGCCAGTTAGCTCCATCATATCCTCTCTACAAGTTTTATTGTAGATTGCAATAGGGTTTTTATGTTGAGGAGTGGGACAGGTTCTTTAATTGTGGTCAGCCAGAGCATATGCTGAGAAACTATCCTATTGGTAAGGTTTCTTTGGGGGCAAGCAAGGTTCTAATTGCTTTATTATCGCTTTGGCACAAAAGGGTGCACCATCTAGTTATGGTACTAGTCGAAATTATCTTTATGCTCTCATTACTAATAGGAGTCTGAGGCATCGCCTGATGTCATGATTAGTATGTTGAATCTCTTTTCCCGTGATATATATTGTTTACTTGATCTAGGGTCCACTCTCTCTTTATGTGACCCCATTTGTAGTTATGCATTTTGGTTTTGGTCCCGAGTATGTTTCAGACCCTTTTTCTATTTCTACCCTGGTAGGTGACTCTGTGATTACTAGAAGAGTCTATAGGGGGTGTGGTATCTATTGGTATTAAAGACACTATGGCAGACCTATTTGAATTAGATATGGAGGATTTTGATGTCATATTAGGGATGGATTGGTTGCAATCGTGCTATGCTTCTCTAGACTTTCAGACCCATGAGGTTATCTTTAAATTCCCTAACAAACTAGTTATTAAGTGGTATGGTGGTTCCTTAGCTCCTAAATAGAAGTTAATAAATTATCTTAGAGACATAAGATTGATTTTCTAGGGGTATCTCTATCATTTAGTTCGGGATAAAGATTCTAACTTGGATGGTCCTTCTTTGCATTCCATCCCAGTGGTAAATGTATCTCCTGAGGTCTTACCTGATGACCTTTTTGGTGTTCCTCCTACTAGGAAGACTGAGTTTGGGATTGATCTAGTTTCGAACACTCATCCAATTTCTATTCTTCCATATAGAATGGCTCCATCTGAGTTGAAGGATCTTAAGAAGCAACTAAAGGACCTTTTAGATAAGGGTTTCATCCTTTATTGTCTATCCCCGTGGGGTGTACCAGTGTTATTCATGCATAAGAAAGATGGCTCTCTTCGTATGTGCACTAAATATAGGTAGTTGATCAAGGTCATGGTAAAGCATAAGTATCCTCTTCCAAGTATAGATGATTTATTCGATCAGTTTTAGGGGGATAAGGTTTTCTCCATAATTAATCTTCAATCCGGGTATCATTGGTTAAATATTAGGGAGATGGATATCCCTAATACTGCCTTTCGAACTCGATATAGACATTTTGAGTTTTTGGTGATGTCGTTTGGTTTGACTAATGCCCCTGCAATATTTATGGATTTGATGAATAGGGTCTTCCATTAATTTTTGAATCTGTTTGTGATTGTTTTTATAGATGACATGTTGGTGTATCCGAATAGCGATGTGGATCTTGCGAATCGCCTCCGCATTGTATTGCAGACCTTAAAGGAAGGGCAGTTGCATGCAAATTATCGAAATGTAAATTCTGGTTGGACAATGTCACTTTTCTATGTCATATTATTTCGAGTAAAGGGATCATAGTGGATCCACAGAGTGTTGTAGTGGTGAAGAAGTGTCCTAGACCTACGACCCCAATTGATATTCGAAACTTCTAGGGTTTAGCTGGATATTATAAGAGGTTTATGGAAATTTTTTTGATTATAGCTGCCCCATTGACTAAATTAACTCAAAAGAAGGTAAAGTTCTTATGGTAGGATGCTTGTGAGGGTAGTTTTGAGAAGCTGAAGGATAAGCTCACTTCGGCTCTGGCCTTAACTTTTCCTGAAGCCACTGATAGGTTTGTGTTCTACTGTGATGCATCCTGTATGGGACTGGGTTGTGTTTTGATGTAGCATGGCAAGGTGATAGCTTATGCCTCTAGAGAGTTGAGGGGCATGAAAGGAATTATTTGACTCATGACTTGGAATTGTTAGCAGTGGTATTCACATTGAAAATCTAGCATCACTATTTGTATGAGGTGCATGTGGAAATCTTTTCTGATCATAAGAGCTTGTATTATGTGTTTACTCAAAAAGAGCTTAATCTTAGGCAAAGGACATAGCTTGAGCTTCTCATGGATTATGACATGAGTCTTCACTACCACCCATGTAAAGCAAATATGGTTGCTGATGCTCTTAGTAGGTTATCGATGGGGAGTCTAGCTCATATGGATAAAGGGAAGTGGGAGATAATGAAGGAAATTTACCATTTGGATAACCTTTGTGTTCTTCTAATAGACTCTGAGGATGGTGTTTTTTTGTACAAAAAGTAGCGCGGTCATCTCTTGGTGTTGAGATTAAGGAAAAATAGATGTTAGACCTTGTCTTGATGAGTATCAAAGGCGATATAAGTGGACAGAAGGTGATGGTCTTTGATATTAGTGGTGATGTTACTTTGAAGTACTAAGGGAGATTATGTGTTCCCGATATAGATGGTTTATGTGAGAGGATCTTAGCTGAGGCACATGAGTCGCTCTATGTTTTTCATCTCGGTTAAACGAAAATTTATCATAACCTCAAGGAGATGTATTGGTTGAACAATATGAAGAGGGGCGTGGCTAATTTTGTGGCCAAATACATGGTGTGCCAATAAGTGAAAGTTGAGCACATGAGGCCCGGAGGATTATATTAGGAAATTGAGTTGCCAAAGTGGAAGTGGGAAGTGATGAACATGGATTTTATTACTGGTCTCCCTCAGTCTCAAAAGTAATTTTTTCAATTTGGATCATCGTGGATAGGATGAGTATGCCGGCTCACTTTTAGCTAGTAAGGAACAACTTATAAATTGAGGATTATGCAAGGTTGTACCTCCATGAAATTTTAAAGTTGCATGGGGTACCTATTTCTATCATCTCCGATTGTGGTACATAATTTTCATCTTACTTTTGGCGGTTATTTCAAAAAAGGTTGGGGACTAAAGTGAATCTGAGTACTGCTTTTCATCCACAGTTGGATGGGCAAGAAAAAAGGACTATTCAAACATTGTAGGATATGCTTGGGGCTAGAGTGATTAACTATGGTGGTAGTTGGGTTGAGCACATAGCTCTTTTAGAGTTTTCTTATAATAATAGCTACCACTCTAGTATTGGGATAGCTCAATTTAAAGTGTTGTATATAGGAGGTTTAGGTTTCCTATTGGGTGGTTCAAGCTTAGTGAGGTGGATATGTTTGGCCCATATTTGGTTCACCAAGCTATGGAGAAGGTGAAGGTGATTTAGGATAGGCTTAAGGCTACCCAAAGTCACCAAAAGCCTTATGCAGACATGAGGCAAAGGGATTTGGAGTTTGAAGTTGGGGATATGGTATTTTTGAATGTGTTTCCCATATAAGGAGTAATGTAGTTAGGTAAGATGGGGAAGCTCAATCACCGGTATATTATCCATACTTTATTTTGAGGAGGGTTGGAATTATTGCATAGAAGTTGGAGTTGTCCTTTATCTTGAGCTCCATTCACCCGGTATTCCATGTCTCTATGTTGAGAAAGTGTATTCGTGATCCATCACAAATTATACCTATCAAGGATATTGGTATTTTGAATTCCCTATCTTATAAAGAGATCTCGGTTGAGATCTTAGATCACCAGTTTTGTCTGTTATGGACCAAGGATAAGGCCTTCATAAAGGTTCTATGGAGGAAACACAAGGTGGAAGAGGCTATATAGGAAGCCAAAGAGGACATGAAGTTCAAGTATCCGTTCCTGTTTTTTGCTCTGGAAATTTATGGCGAAGGTATGTGTTCTTTATAACATCTTTGTTTTCAAACATTATTAGACGAAAAATTGACTTTCTTGGTATATTTGTTTTCTAACTTTGTTAAAACTAAGGGTGGAGACGTTTAGGGGTCTAATCGTGCTTGTACTTCTTTGTTCCATCATTCGAGGATGAAGGATCCAAGTGGGGGAGAATTAAAACACCATAGGTTCTGGTCATTCCAAAATTTCCTAAGTTTGAGCCTTCTGATCATCATACAACTCACAATATATGTCGTATGATGTGGGTATGGTTCAGGTGACCCAACTCGTAAGTTGTCTAGTGTGTGGTGGTAGGGTTTCTATTGTGATTATGACTTGGTGGGTACGGGTTGTATGGTTTGGTGACGGTTCATTGGTTTGGTCCTTCACTTAATCTGAAACTTGGTAACTTGACTTGGCTATGAGTAGGAGTGGCTCACTATGATTCGTGAGGATAGGGTATGAGTGGTATAGTGGAGTCGTATGTTTTCCAATGTCCAACCCCCTTGATTCTATCTTGGATACGACTTAGGGGTACAACTCATATGTTATGGGTACGAGTGGGTTAAGGGGAGTCATATAGTGATAGTGTGTGGATGTCTAACTTTCGATTCTGGGTATAACTAGACGGTACCACTAGAATGATGTGGGTACGAGTAGAGGGGTCCAACCGTACCCACCTGTGGGAATTTTTATAGTTTAAGTTGGGGGTATTCTAGACCTTTCCCCTCTTAACCTCTTTTTACCCCACGACTTAAAACACTTTTGGGACTTTATTAACCTAATATTCCCATATCAAACACTCTCAAAACACTCTTAAATCTCTCTCAAGCACTTGGTACAAAAAAAATCTAGGATTTCCTCAAGGTGATCAATTAAGGCTCTCAATGGTATTTTATCTCCATCTTCTTTGATATCTAAGGGTTGTTGATCCTCGCTTATTGTTAGTTCAAACTAAAAACATGTTTTACTTAATGATTTTCATGGCATTATTGCGGGTTTGTGTGGTTTTGAAATATATGTTAGGGGTTTTGGTTATCAATGGTTGGATGATGTTTTCCCATGTTCAATTTATGTTTTTTCATGTTATAATATTGGTTTGAACATGTGATTGCATGGGAATGGTTAATTGATTCTTGGTTTTTGGTTTTGGAAACTCTATACCCTCAACATGTTTGTTAAAATGCCAATGATAATGTTTTTGTCTCAGAGTTTGACTTTTATTGAAAACCTTGCATTAAATAATATGGTAATGGAACCCTAAATGGTATGATTGAATTAAATAATTTTGAAAGGCCTTGGTGTCCATGGCTTTGATTGATTGGAAATTCTATGAGGTACATAGAAATCCTCTAAGTGTTGGCTAATGGCATAGCTTGCAAGCTATAATCGGTATGACGATACCACTTCATAATGCCTTAGTAATTAATTCTAGAATTGGTTGTTTGGTTATGAGCTAAAGGTTTTAATTGGGAAATAATAGTGGGTTGTTATAGCTAACCATGAAAATGAGAGTCAAATGGATGGACACTATAAACTCATGTTTGCCGACATGAGGGTTGGTCATGGTGACATATACTTATGGGGTACATGGGAATCCCCTAAGTTTATACTTGTATATATATATATATATCATGGAGGGCAAAAGGTACATGGGAATCCACATCCCCTATGATATCTTTGGTTCATGCGGCTACATGCACTGGGTCCCATTCAGGGGGTGACAATGGACCCATATCACCCGTAGGTGGTTAAGGATGGTCAAGCTACACAGCCCAGGTTAAAGATTAAAATGCATGCTAAACCCGATTATTTTTCTTGGCACTATATATATATGTATATGGTTACATATGGTTATTTACTTTGATTTTGAATGATGGCATTATTCTATCCTTATTCCTAAGTACCTGCTAGCGTTCACTCGCTAACCCATCTTTGGGTGTTGTATCCCCACGTGATATAGGAACTGGCGATACTACTCCTCCATCTCAGTGACTTAGATTCGGGGACAACTTAGAGTCAAATTAAAGTGGTGAGCTTTCATACTCCGAAAGACTCTATTTCATTCTAGGGATATCTTTACATACTTTTGGTTATTTCTTGGACTTTGGTTTGGGATATGGTCGGGGGCATGTCCCGACCGAATGTTCTTTATTTTTCGTTAGAGGCTTTGTGTGACTACTATGGGTATGGGCGGTGTCGGTATTGGTGTCATCCTTGGTATTGGTAATGGTATTGGGGTTGAAACTAGTAGGATATTTTATTGGATTATTGGTTGGTTATGATTATGGATTCTATTATCATATTTGAGTATTAAGTAGTTTATCATGTCATATGTTCGGAATTCATCCGACATAGGGTACAAAGAGTTATGGTTGGGTATTGGGGGTGGTCTCCAATCATAATTGGACATGAGGGTACGGATGAGTGTTGCATGCTTTCTTCGAATGGTAATGCACAGTTATGCTTAGTGGCTTTAGACTATTAGTGACTTTAGCCTCATCTCAGTCCATGCGGCTAACATGGATAGAGGCCCCATCGGTTGAGGAGTATCAGATTCATATATCTCAAGGGTTACTAGAGGTAGGTGAAAAGCTACATAATTCAAGATTAAATTTTAAATAGTTATGTCTTTATTATTATCACAGATGATGAAAATGTACTTTATGACTAGTTTTATAAATGAATATTTAATCCCTTTTTCTGGGTTGCATGCCATTACTCGTCGTACTGACCGTTTTTGAATGCTACATCATTTTATGATGTAGGTTTGGAGAAATTTTCTCTATTTTTCTGTGGAGCATTAGGGAACTCATATTCTCTTTTGGATAGATGGTGATAACTGGTGAGCCCTCCATCATCCTAAAGGCGATTGTTTATTTCACTTATGTTTCTATTCTATCATTATGGTTTTATGGCATAGTCGGAGCCATGAACTGACTTAGGAGAATTCTTAAAGATAGAGGTTGTAACGCCTTGGGAGTTATGGAGTCTAAAACAAGTTAAAAATCAGACTACGTAACCCCTAAATTAAACATGAAATACAATGAAAAGAGTTCAGATGTGTTGGAGGAGATTAAGGACATCAAACGAGGCCATGTATCGCGATGGGGATGGTGTAGGATGGCGTGTGTAGACACGTAATTTTTTCCCTCCCCAAAACTAATTTTTTACCATTTTACCCTCGTCTTACCATGTACCTTCACCCATGTAATAATCCCTCCTCTAAAAGCTAAATAAACAAACTCTTAATAAATTAACCTCTCAACCAATCAAATTTCTACACCCTCTATCTTATTCTAACAACCTACCTCTACCCCACCCCATACCCCATACCCCCTACCCCCTACCCCTTAACTTTACCTCCCTCATGTTTTTCATATACTCACAATAATAAAATTAGGAGAAAAAGAGAACAATATACACACTTTAAAACATAGAAGGTTCCCTACTTTAATATAATCCTCCATTTTCCAATTCATAGACGGTGCACGACATCTCACACACTATAAACTCTCAGATTACACACACAATTCAATCATACAGATTCACACACCATCACTAACAAAATTTACACACATCACCCCTTCTATTTTTTTTAATTCAATTCACAATACTTAGAAACACTGACATGCTCATGATGACAATGCACACACTCGTTGGACAAGTACACACGCGCATACAGTGAGAAATACACATACACATAAATGAGCTCCATAACCAATGAGGGTGAATAAATAGAAAGAACACAGATAGTGAAAGAGATGTAGAAAAAAGTGATGAGGGAAAAATCAGAGACAAAGCAAGAAGATCGAGAAAAATTGAGAGAGAGAGCTAAGTTGAGTGAAAAATAAATGGCCCATCACTGATGTTGTTACTGTTCTGGCATTGGGATCATCACCGGAGATCTGGATACACCACAACGACCCAACAGACTATTTTGGTTGAGCCATCACCGAAAAGCAGTGACCAATGAACTATTTCTCCCACCCCGTATCAGGTTTTCAACCAAACTCGACCCTGTTGAGTCAGTTTTGGAAAAAACCGCTGGAAAACCATAAAACCTAGTGACCATATTGCACAAGCAGGCATTGGTTTCATATCTTTCTGCAATTCTAGTTCGTATTTGCAAAAAATAGTAAAGGGTATAACGAGTTTGGTCTATTCGTATCGAGGTTTGATTCGAGGTCTTCAGATGCAATTTTCGTCTTCTCATTTGATTGATATTTGAGTTTGAAAGCTTCAAATTAAGGTCCAATTCTACTCTTGTTCTCTATTTTTTTTATTTTTGTTAAATTTGTTTATTCTTGAGTTTTAGATGGAAAGTGCTTGAATATGTGTTTATTTTGATCATGTTGGATTGTTGAGATTATGTTGAATGTGTTGAATGCATCCGAATAAGTAAATTAGATATGGTTTGTTTAATGATTGATTAATTTTGATTTGGATGAGAAATCGGTAATTTGAGAATAGAATCAATGGTGGGAATTGAAAATTAATAAAAAGTGAATATTTTGGTATTTTGATTCCTTATTGATGTTGAACGTGATAGTATCATACTTTAGGTCGAGAATTGGTAGGAAAATGGTAGGCCGGGTAGACAAATTTAGGAACTATGGACTATTCAATATTTGGAATATTTTATTGAATGGTTTTATTTACCATATTTGGATTAATTGTATTCATTTAGTTGGAGAATGCCTCGAGGTTATTTGTATTTATTCACGGGGGAATGCCCCGATGTACTATGTTAGCAGAAGATGATCATGATCAAGGCCTGAGGCATCGGGTAAAGCATATTGTAGGACAGTTTATGTTTCATTTCAGTAGTTTAATTTTGGTCGGTAATAAATTGGACTGGACATTATTTTCAGAATTTGGACTGTTTGGTTGTTTGTTCTTCTCGTTGTGTGTTTTGTATGGTTTATGCATTTCATAGTGTCGTACTAGCCGATATACTCCACAAAGCGACCGTGGTCGAACAACGGGACTGAGGGGTGCCTAACACTTTCCCTTCAGTCAACAGAATTCATTAACCAAAATCTTTGTTCATGGATCAGTTTTAAAGAGCCAAACTATTTTGAAAAAGGATTTTCAACGGTGACTTGGCACACCAAATTTATGTCAAGTGGAGATTTTGAGTTCAAATGAAAAAGAATCCTTTTTGAAATAAATCTATTTTTGTCACTTAATAATAAAAATCCTTTTCAAACTTAAAATAAATCTTTTTTGGTTAAAAAAGGGGTGTGACAGCTCTAATATTTGAGTTTGAAAGCTTTAAATCGAGGTACAATTCTACTCTTGTTTGCTTTTTCTAATTTTTATTAAATTTGTTTTTTGTGTGTGCTAGATGGAAAGTGCTTTAATATATGTTTATTTTTATCATGTTGGATTGTTAAGATTATGTTGAATGTGTTGAATGCATCCGAATAAGGAAATTGGATATGGTTTGTTTAATGATTGATTAATTTTGATTTGGATGAGAAATTGGTAGTTTGAGAATAGAATCAACAGTGGGAATTAAAAATTAATAAAAAGTAAATATTATGGTATTTCCTTATTGATGTTGAACTTGATAGTATCGTGCTTTAGGTCGAGATTGGTAGGCAAATCTTAGGTTCGGGGTAGGTAAATTTAGGAATTGTGGACTATTAAATATTTGTTGAATGATTTTGTTTACCACATTTGGATCAATTGTATTCATTTAGCCTGAGAATGCCCCGTATTTGTATTTATTCACTGGAGAATACCCCGACGTATTATGTTGGCGGAAGATGATTGTGATCAAGGCCCAAGGCATCAGGTAAAGCATAGTTAGGATAGTTTAGGTTTCATTTTAGTATTTTCATTTTTGTCTATAATAAATTGGACTGGACATTATTTTTGGACTTTGAATTGTTTGGTTGTTTGTTCTTCTCGCTGTGTGGTTTATGCATTTAATAGTGCCGTACTAGTCTATATACTCTACGAAGCAACTATGGTCCAACCATGGGATCGAGGGGTGCGTAATACCTTCCCCTCAGTCAACAGAATTCCTTAATCGGAATCTCTATTCATGGATTAGTTTTAAAGAGTCAAACCATTTTGAAAAAGAATTTCCAATGGTGACTTGGCACACCTGATTTATGTCAATTGGTGACTCTGAGTTCAAATGAAAAAGAATCCTTTTTAAAATAAATTATATCTTTTGTCACTTAATAATAAAAACCCTTTTCAAACTTAAAATAAATCATTTTTGGTTAAAAAAAAAGGGGGTGTGACAGCTCTGGCAACTCTACTGAGAATTTTTCAGAATTCAAGCTTATTTTTGGAGTTGCATTGGCTTAGTATGACATTTTGGGTGTATAAACGTTGTATGTGTTATCGTTTGTATTTGTTTTATCATTGTTAAGTGCCTACGTGCTATATATTTTCACATTTTTTCTCTTATTTGTTACTGTTTTATATTGTCATCATTTGCATAACTCGAGTCATTTCTTTTGCAATAAGTCCCGTAGTACACGTTGTGTACACGACTTCTAGTTGAATCACCCTTATTTTAGGAGGGGGCCATTAGTTAGTATGGAGTGGGTGGAAAGCTATCGTCGCCACCATCGACCATACGCTCCCCCCGAGCAGCCTTGTTAGCGGACCCTAGCATAGGTCAGCCTCTAGGTCATGCTTATTTGCATCGTATTGAGACCTAGTGGGGCCCACTTGATACTTTGTAGGAGACTCACCCCTAAAGCATTTGTATGTGCTAATTGGTGCATCTTTGAGGGTTACAGGATCATTAAATGAATTTATTTAGGGAAAGCATGTGCTAGAATTAAATAAAATTGTGTAGCCAAAGAAAAGTTCGAGAAAAAAAAGAAAGAAAAGAAAAGAGTCTCATAGTTTTTAGGAGATTTTATGGGTTTTGTTCTCTTTAAAAAACATTCATAAATCAAAATTTTCAAAATGACTCTTTTTTTCAAAATAAATTTTTTATACAAAAAAATTCAAAAAAATGGCAGAAGTTTTTTACATTTTATATAACGAAAATACCAAAAAGATTTTTATTTCATTGTGGTTGGTGTTATTTTTATGTGAAGTGACAAATTGAAAACTCAAAAAAAAGATTTTAATGATGTTATTTACCATCTATTTGTGGTCGTGTCTCTCAAGTTAGGGTTCAGTCGGTTGTTTAATCTTTAACAGTTCAATCTAGACAAACTACACACACCTGATTCTCCTTTTTTGCGAGTGAGATACGTAGATAGCCCTTCTACGGTTCCGTGATCTTAGATTAAAAAACCCAAAAAGATTTTCTTCACTCTTCATTTAAAGTAGGTGTTTCATATACATCTTCAAAAGAAAATCATAAAAAGATTTTCCTTTAATAGCTTCAAGTTTAATTTTTGTATGAATTTAAAAATCAAAAACCCAAAAATATAGTTCTTTGGTAATCATAGGTTTCATTTTGTATAGGGATTTTAAAGTTGAAAAATTTTAAAAAGATTTATCATCGATTCTTTTGATAATTTGTTATTGTCTTTTTCTTCTTAAAGTTTCAAGAAAAAAAAGAGAGTTTGATCAACCATGTTATGCCAAAACTTCACGAACTACACACACTTGATTGTCCTCTCTCGAGAGTAGATACATAGGCGCCCTTTTTGGGTTCGGTGATCTTTTCAAAAGAAAAAAAGAGAAAGAGATTTTGAAAAAGTGTTGAACTCTAACTCATTTACTATCTCTTGTTCAGTTAGTTTAAGGTGGTTGGTTTGTGTCATTCTTGTTGGTCCTCCTGTAATACCTCGTATTTTCATGCTAGAATTCTAATAGTTGTTCTTACGTGTGAAACATCTAATTCCATAATTCATATTTAAGTGCATGACTTATGATGATTATCCTAGTGAGAAAAGAGATGATGATGTGTGAAACATTTTCATAAGGGTCACTTAGAGCAATGGGAGCTAATAGCTTTTTAATCGATCAAGTTTTGGTGTTTGATTTCACTAGGGTCATCTTTGAACAAGAATAACTTAATGTACATGTGGAATTTGGCAGACTAGACCAACCAAATTGTAGATAATCGAATTAGATTTTCAACCATACCAATTTTGCCTTAATCCGATATCCGAGTGAAAAGTTATGTCATTTTTGTGTGAAGTAGTAAGCTCTCGCAATAGGCTCTCGACGCGAGGTTCATTCCCATTTTTGGGAGGCGCAACGTAAGGTTCATTCCCATTTTTGGGGGTCGCACCATGATGGTCATTTTCATGGGAAAGATAGGTCAAGGGGTAGTGTAGTCCTTTTCCCCATCACCAGTCGTCCTAACACGAATTATAACTCAAAAAGGGGCATTATTTGCCCATCTTCTTCAAATCAACTCACATAAAAACCCTCCTTTTTTCCAAGAACATAATTCAAGATCTTCCTCTCAAGAACACAAAGAATCAAGCTTCAATTTCTTTGTTATTAAAGTATATGGGGTTTATGAACAAGGATACTCTTTCGTCCTTGTGCCCAAAGCTAGTTTTAAAGTTGAATTTATTTAAATTGCAATTAGGGTTCATATCCAATCTATCCTGTTTTGACTTTATGAATTTAAGCGTTAAAGTGTATGTTTGTCCTCATCTATTTATGCTTTGATTTAAATATTTTCAATTAATATTTATGCATGATATTATATGAAAGAAAGTAGGAGATTGAAAGGATTTAAGTGCATAAAGATTATGCAAGATCATGTTTTGATCCATAAGATTCATATTATGATTTTAATTTTATTATCTTGACCAAAAATTATTGAAGTATTTCTAGAATATTGTTGAGCATGAAGTATTATTTTGATTTGACATAAATTTAGAGCATGGGTTATTAATGCCTAGTTTGAATATTGATATTCCAAAAAGATTACGCTTTTAAGCATCCTATAATTAGTTTGCATTCAGATTTGAACAAGATTTGTTCTTTTGATCCACCGCTTAGATATGGAATCCACTTTATAGTTTTGATTATAGATTTTAATATAGTTTATAGAAAATAAATTAGTTTAGATTACATCTTAAAAAAAACAGATGCATAAATGGTTTTCATTATATACCCTTATGCTAGTTTTAAAGTGGATTTCCTATAGAATGAGCATACATATTAAAGGGAGTAGTATTTAGCACTGAGCAGGAAGTGTGGGTTTAGAACATCCTACTTTCCCAAAACTATGAGCCAATGTAGGTACAGATTAAAATTATTCCCATTTCTATATGGATGATAGATACAGATGTGATCACTTAGCTAAGGTTATACTCTTTGGTAAGAGTATAACACCTCTTCCCAACTTGAGGTTTTCCCTTTAGGGGAACTAGATGTTGGAATTCATAATAGCTCACATGCTTTATGTCGGTTACAAGAACCTCCCTACTAGTAAATCATGATAGAAAAGTTTTTAACAAAATTACCTAATAGAAAAAAATAACAAAACAGTTTTTAGAAACTAAGTGTAAAGGCTCACTCAGATATTGTCTTACATAAGACTTTAGTTATCAGATTTCAACTTTTAATTTTCATATGATAAAGGTGAGTCCTTTTTACACTTAGCCATCATTATTTGAAAACATAATAAAACTATAGCTTTTTAGAACTAAGTATGATGGCTCATAGAATTACCTTTACGCTCTACTTCTCATGATTTATGATTTTACAGTTTTGATTACTCAAGCCAAGGTGAGTCACTTACACTTAGCATGCAGGTTTTGATAGTTTATATGAATAGTGTATTATTGTTTTACTTATTCATTAACCCCCATATGCTCAGTACATTCCAAAAATACTGATCCACATATATGTCTATGTGCTACATTGTCTCATAATATAGGTACGAGTTAGAGCACGCTCATCATATTCATACAGCTTACAGATTCTGGCCCGCAGATGATGAGTCCTCCTAATTCGGGGACTTCAGTTAGATGTGATTCATGTACTTTATATTTTCTTACTCATATGTATTGATTAGTGGTAGTTGGAGTTGCGTAGCAGCTATCTGTAGTCTTTATAATAGAGGCTTCATAGAAAGTCAATATGGTTGATGTATTCAGTTTCAGTTTTGTTTTCTATAAGAAGAGTTGTAATCATATTAATTTAGTTTTGTATTGATCAAGTTCAAAAAGATTTATTTTGGGTATTTTTCTTCAAAATTATGTGTTTTAAACTAGTTGCTTAATAGTATGTCGGTTCATAAGTTAGCTTGGGATTATTTGTGGTCCAAAGCACCATGTGACGTCCAAGGGGTAGCCTCGGGGTTTTACAAAATTGGGATCAAAGCCTAAATTTCAAGTTTCCTATAGTGTCTGTGAAGCCCTGTCTAGTAGAGTCTTGCCGAATAGTACGAAGATGTCTGTACTTTTCTTTGAGAGGCTACAGGACATTTAAGAAAAGTTTCCTTTCTTTAATACTCTAGATTGTGTTGTAAAGTTGTTCTCTCAAAAACTTTTGTCTATTCATGTGTTACTCTATAATTATCCATCTATGACTTTTTGAGATAACATGAGTACTAGATTCCAATTCTAACTAAGATAATGCTCTCAGATTTACTATCAGTAACTTTAGAAGTCATACAAGAGGCTTGAAAGGAGACCGTTAGTGTGATATATGTTCCTCAAGTTGAAATTTATTTCCTCTTCCCCATGAGTCCTTTAGTTAAGATAGAGTAAGATATGTATTCAGATTCCACATTGACCCTTCAATATAAATAGTGCTCATAAAAAAAGATAGTATAAAACTAGATTGTTAAATAATGTTTGCATTCGAGAAACATTGCAACCTAGAATGTTATGATTTATAAGTGGTAGAACACTTTTATAGTTAGAAGTATTGGTATAGAAGTTGTAATACCCCGTATTTTCGTGCTAGAATTCTAACCATCACTCCTGCGCATCTAAGCTCTAATCCAAGTGATTCTCACATGAATACAAGGTGCATGATTACTATCCTAGTCCATGGAGTAGTTTAGAGGTAAAACAATGTTCATAGCAATGACCTAGAACAAAGTTGAGCTAAGACCAATTGATTCATCCAAAGTTTGACATTCGATTCTACAAGGGTCAACTTCAAATGTGAATGTCTCTTAATATACATGGATTTTTTCATCCCAAGACCTATCAAATTATAGATAATTGAATTAGCTTTTCAACGATACCAATTTCATCAAAATATGACACCCGAGCAAGGAGTTATGGATTTACGAAGTAGAGTGGGTCGCCTAACCAATCACACATAGCTACTAGAATAGGTGTACGATAAGCAATACGGCTCATAATTAAATGTGTGCAATAATCAATGTGGCGCATACTTAAATGTGTGCAATAAGCAATGTGGCGCATACTTAAATGTGTGTGATAAGCAATGCGCCGCATACCTCACTTCCAAGTGCCAAAATACCCCTATATATGTCTATAACATGGGATTAAACTCCCATAACACCAAAATAAGTTTACTTCTCTCAAAATCACCAAGAATATTTATTAGGGTTTCAACCTAAAAATTCAAATATCTCAAGATTCAACCATGAGTTTTCAATAATTCTTCGAGATTCGAAATCCCCATTCCGAGGGCTACAAGAAATACTCATTATTTTCATGAATAGAGTCCCAAGGTCAAGAGTTCATTCAAAGCTTTAAGTTTAAGGTATGTGGGGTTTTCAACAAGAACATTATTTCGTTCTTATGCCCAAAATTTGTATTATTTTACAAAGATATATGATTTTACATGCTTTGATATGAATTTGAGATAGAAACTATTATCCTATGTTCTTGTTCAAAAGACTATTATATTTTTATGATGTCTTGAAGATAAATTCCTTGAGTTTTGATGTTAATATCATGTTTGAAGTTGAATCTCCAGATTTTCATAAGAATTATACATGTTTGCTACATAAAGTGTGAATCTTGAAATATTTTGCTCAAGTATTGATATATGGGTTTTAAACCCTATTTGAGAATTATGATTTTTGTGAAAGTAATGTGTTATGCACACCTTGAGATTTGAATGATTTGACCTTTTGATCTTGAAAGAGTTATTTTTGAACTCGAATGAGAAAAGAAATCCATATTTTGATTTATTATGAAAAGGGGTAGCACGATGGCTCCCGTTGTGAATTGATGAATTATTTTGTTGTGGATTTTCTTTGAAAAGATCTGAGCTAAGTCCGGGAGTAGTGTTTTGCACCGAGTGGGAGGTATAGCTGTGTTGGTACTTCCCTAGAACTACTATGCCCTCGTAGGAGACTGAATTGAGGATGATTATATATAGTGGTCACTAGTTTTTGGATTTGATACTTATAGTCCTACTCTGATGGAAAGGATAGGATGGCTCTCCCCAACGTGGGTTGTACATTAGACTCCATGTGGCTCTTATGGTTTATGTCGGTTATGAGATCTCCCAATGTATATGTGTGTATTCTCCTATCTAATATGAAAAGTTTTATTCTTCTATCTGAGATGAAAACATATTTGTTTGAAAGACTGAGTTTGAGAAAGTCATTATTTTTGAAAGATTTATTGAGCATATATTCCAAAGAGAATTGTTATGAGATTTGATTTCTTTGATGATTTTGTATCAAGATGGAAGTGAATTGAGATTTATTATGATGACTCACATGTTTCACCCGTTATATTTTACCCTCTTATGATTATGATGATTTTAATTCAGGCTAAGTGAGTCATTTATATCAGCATGCATAATTTTATAAACTCTGATGATATTAAGATATTATTTTCTATATGCATTGCACCCCCATATGCTCAGTACGTTTCCATGGTACTGACCCACATATTCATATGTGGGCTACATTTTCTCGGAATGTAGGTACAAGGTATAGTGTACGTCTTCAGATCTAGTCAGTTCACAACATTCAGTCAGCAAGTGATGAGTCCTTTTAATTGAAGGGCTTGAGTTAGTTATACAGTTCAAGAAGTGTTGTATTTTCTTTATTCAGTCGTATTTAGTTGGGTTAGTCAGGAGTCATGACCCAGCTACCTACAGTCAGTACTAGCAGAGGCTTCATAGACATTCAGTAGAAGTTAATGTATTCCATTTTAGTTTTAGTTGTAAAAGTAGAGTTGTAATCTTGTAAATTTAGTTTTGTATCTATCATATTTAGAAAAGAGTTATTTTTTGCAGATTTGTATAGATTTATACTTTTTGTTCAGTTGCTTATGAGTTATACCAGTAGAAGGGTTAGCTTGGGATCACTTGTGATCCTAAGCACCGTGTGACGTCTCGGGACCCAATTTTGGGGCGTTATAGAAGTGTAGTGACAAGAAAAGAGGGAATGACGATTAATAGAAAGTATAGAGACAAACTTTTTCATGCTATTTAGTTAGAGGTGAATTGATATGTCCTTGTTTGTTAGTTTAGTGGAAGGTAGATAAGGAGTTATTAGTTAAGGTGAATTATTGTTTGCTTGAACTATCAAAGGCGTTATTGATGGTATTTATTTTGTTAGAAAAGTAAAGGTTATTAATGAAGTATTTGGTGGTTGAGCATTATTGATTTAGGCTTTCCTTGAGGTTGCAAAAAGGGAGTTTAGTTGAAACTTATAGAGATGTGAAAGTAATTTAGGTGTATCGATGGGTAAATAGTTATGATGTGCAGGAAAAAGGATGTGCTAATGGATTTTAATAAGGTATACCATAGAATTGTGATCAATTATGGTTGTTATGGGGTTCTAGTGGACTGGTGTTTCTTGGTGTCTGTTTTATAGCTTTCTAGTGAGAATAGTATGTGAGGTTCGGTTGTTAATCATGCTTAGCACTAGACATTAAGTTTGAATAGTAGAGGATCATAAAGGTGGAAATAATGATTGCTTGGTTGGTGATGCTAGTTAGAAAGAGGTGATCTAGTATGCTTAAACATTGAATGCAAGAATTTAGGTTTATTAATTTGAGATTACGTATGATGTTATAGGTATAATGTATGGGTGTGTCCAAGGTGATATTGGGTTGCATTATTTTCTTAGGTTATTAAGTGTCGCATGTGGTTAGTTGTACCCTTGAGTTGTTAAGTGGAGAAGGCTAGTTATATAGTACATGGTGTTCTTAATATCTAATTTAAGGAGTTATGTATGGATGGTGTTGAGTCTTCTAAGTAAGATTTTGATTCTTATGCTTTGGGAAAAAATATAAGTATAGAAGTGTGATCTTGGTAGGCTATGATTATGTGTTTTGTGAGGTAGATATGTTTACAAATGAGAGTGTAAGTCTTTGATGATGATTATTGAAGCTAGAAAGTTAAAGATGGTATATGAAAAGGGTTGTTCAAGAATAAAGTCAGTAAGTTTGAAATATAGTTTATTCTTGTGAGTTTAGTTTTTATATGTATACCCATAAGCTTAGAATATCCACTTTGATCTAAGAGATAGATGGTAGAGTGCAGAACTAAATCAAGTTTTGAGAATTAGATTGTGATACATGTCAATAAGAGTTGTGATGAGATAATGATCCCTTTTAACTCTAAAGTATTCTGTGGATTTCAGTCATTATCATACCAAATCCATGTCTTGCGTGGTTGATCCAAGCTAAAGGCCAATGCTTATACACTTCATACATACTGAAGTCCATTCTTAACTTCTAGAAAGCAAGTAACAGCTTCACTCTGTGATTTGAGTCATCCCTCATAAATCTATGAAATCAAGTCTTATGTTGAATAAATTATGATAAGTATGAACTCATGTTTCAGAGCATGATCAGTTCTAAGAAACTCATTATCCTAGTGAAATTCAATTTATGTCATGTATGCCCCCAGTTTGATCTCCTTAGTGAATCTATATTGTTGATACTCTATTTCTCAGGCCATAGTAAAGTGTCCAGTTATGCTTAGTATCCTTTCATGTTTCAAGTCCTCATGTTCTAACCTTCCAGTGACCTTTTCTTATGTCAAGATAGTGATCATGAATAGTTGTTTAGATGGGAGAGAGTAAATTTTTCTTATTGACAAAAGATTGTTGTATGCCCATTTTAGCTAAGGCTATAAGTCTGAAGTAAGATTAAGGCCAAGTATTTGATACATATCATGGTTAGTTAAAATTTTTTGTGTATGTTCTTAAGAATAGTGTAATAAAGAGGTTTAGAGAATGCCTCTATGGGTGTTTGCCTTGAAGGTCATGTGTGGTTATAATGGTAGGCTTGAATGTCTTGTTGGGATGTAAGTGGAGGAATGAAATATACATTAGTGAATTAATAGTAAGAGTTTAGAGTTAGTCATTAAAGTGTTAAGGCATGTTATGCTTAGGGTGTGAGCCCTGGGAGAGAGACAAAAGACTAAATTATGTGGTTTAGACTCGTATTATGGTGTAGCATGTTGTATCTTGTGATTTCGAGTTAGGCTTGATAACGGTGAGAGGATTTAGTTTAGTTAGGACATTAGTAGATAGATTTATCAATGCCCATGTGAGAATTATAAGTTGAATCATATGCGTATGTTATTTAAGGCAAATAGTATAGTTGAGGGAGTATTCGAGAAGTATTGCTAAGCTTGAAAGAAAGAAGTTGCATTTCCTAAGACCTACTAATTCTATCCTAGCTTATAATCTATATGTCTATATTCCATGATATAGAGTAGTGTCAATGTTATTATTCCTTAGTCAGATGTCTTGCTCAAATCATGCCCAAGATTCCTTGCTCCTTAATGTTACTAGAACTTCTTTAGAAAGAGTATTGAAGAGATACTCCAGTTAAGTATAAGTTTCCAGTATAATTCAGTCTGTATAGCCAACATTTTAGTTTAGCAATAATGCAGACAAGTTCCTGTGGTTTTCGACCTTTCGACCCAGTTCTACTCTCCGAAGTCTCATGCGTATGGCCATTCCAACAGATAATCTCTTTGCATCCATGTAAATTGTGAATTCAGTTCAGTCCAAGCATCATGTTTCAGATTCAGCTGTTTAGTCATGACTCAGTTCATAAGTGTTCAACGCATAATCTCAGTTTTCCAAGTATTTCAACTCAGATAGTATAATACCCCTTAAACTATCTAAGTAAAGTTGCCTCATGATTTGTGCTTGCATAAGTTATCACTTCCCGGTTCTATATGTATGACTATATCATGAACACTTCAAGCGAATTCTAAACTTTCAGCATTAATTAGCTTCTTAAAGTAAGTAAAGGCAAGTCAGCTGAGAAATCAGTTTCATGATAGAGGGTTGTAATGTTATCCTTTATTAGAAGACATATCATGTCCATGTTATTCCATAACTCTAAGGATTCAACAAGTTCATATCCATCATTCGAGGATGAATGATTCCAAGGGGGAGATAATAAAACAACCCATATTTTTGCTCCAAAATTCTAACCGTTGTTCTTACGTTTGAAACCTCTAATTTTGTAATTCATATTTGAGTGAATGACTTATGATAATTATCCTAGTGAGAAGAGAGCTTATGATGTGTCAAACATGTTCATAAGGGTCACTCAGAGTAATGGGAGCTAAGAGCTTTTGAATCAATCAAGTTTTGGTGTTTGATTTCACTAAGGTCATATTTGAACAAACATAACTTAATGTACGTATGGAATTTTGCATATTAAGATCAACCAAATTGTAGATAATCGAATTAGCTTTCCAACGATACCAATTTTGTCTTAATCCAATGCCTGAGTAAAAAGTTATGCCATTTTTTATGTGAAGCAGTAAGCTCTCGCATTAGGCTCATAACGCGAGGTTCATTCTCATTTCTGGGAGGTGCGATGCGAGGTTCATTCCTGATTCTATAGGTCGCTCCACGATGGTCATTTCTACAAGAAAGAGAGTCCAAGGGGTAGTTTAGTCCTTTTCTCTTATCCTCAGCCATCCAAACACGAATTATAACTCAAAAAGGAGCATTATTTGTCCATCTTCTTCAAATCAACTCACATAAAAACTCTCCCCTTTTTGCAAGAACATAATTCAAGATCTTCCTCTCAAGAACACAAGGAATCAAGCTTCAATTTCTTTTTACTAAGGTATGTGGGGTTTATGAACAAGGATACTCTTTTATCCGTGTGTCCAAATCTAGTTTTAAAGTTGAATTTACGTAAATTGCAATTAGGGTTCATACCTAACCTACCTTATTTTGACTTTATGGATTTAAGTGTTAAAGTGCATGCTTGTCCTCATCTATTTATGCTTTGATTTAAATATTTTCAGTTGAAATTTAAGCATGATATTATGTTGCAAGTTATATGAAAGAAAGCATGAGATTGAAAGCATCAAGATTACGCATTCTCATGTTTTGATCCATAAGATTCATGTTGTGATTTTGATTTCATTATCTTGACTAAAATTATTGAAGTATTTCAAGAAGATTATTGAGCATGAAGTATTATTTTTATTTTACATAAATTTAGAGCATGGTATATTAAGCCCTAGTTTGAATATTGATATTCCAAAAAGATTATGCTTTTAAGCATCCTATAACTAGTTTACATTAAGATTTGAACAAGATTTGATCTTTTAATCCACAACATAGATATGGAATAAACTTTACATTTTTTATCATTTGGTAGTTAAGGAGTGTAGGACTGCTATGCTCAATAGAAATATGGATCTTTCTAGACTAATGATTCATACTCAGCAGATTAAGTTAGCAAAAGCTAAGGAGAGAGAGAGTGAATAAGAAAGCCAGAACAAGCAGTTTTAGTTTTTCTCATCCAGGGTCACAGGGTGGTAACTGTTCTCAGTATAGTCAGAAGTTTTCAGTCCCATCTCCATCCTCAACTAGTGCACTAGTACTAAAGTTCAGGGATGGTAATCTTGATGGGGCACCAGGCTCTAAAGCCCAGGGTAGTGTGAGAAGTGGGTGTACCTATCTTCTTTGTGAAGAATGTGGCAAGAACCACCTAGGTGCATGTAGAGCAGACAGTGAGGTATGTTTAGGTAGTGGTAAGTCCGGCCACAGGTTGCGAGAGTGTAGAGTTTTGGATCAGAGGGGTAAAGATTTGCGTCAACAGGGATCCACTTCCAGTACCACTAGTGGTCAGTGTCATAACAGATTTTATGCACTCCAGACTCGCCATGATCAGGGAAGTTCCCCTAACATAGATTTGGGTACCTTATAAGTCCTTCATTTTCATGATATGCATTGTTAGCTCATTTTCTCTCATTTGAGCTTAAGTTTTCCACATGAGTTAGTTAGTAAAGCTAGAAATTTAGTTTAATAGTTAGGCAGTCAGATTCGTATAGTTTGTTTCCCATCTTTCTATTTAGTCATACTATTAGAAATCTCAGGAATGAAACTATTCCAAGGTAGAAAGTCCTAGTAGTTGCGAGATCAGCTTAGTTCATGTATCATGCATTAGCTTCAGATTCCAGATGTTCAGTCATGATCCAGTTCGTGGATGCCTTGAGCATCGCCTCAATTTTCCTAGTATCTCAGTAAAGTAAGCATTCTAAGAGGGACAGAGTATCCCAAGGGGGAGATACTTTATAATTCCTCTATGCTTTCATGTCTTTAAGCCCATTTGGTTGAATGATCAGATGTTCCTTACAAAGTTAGTATCAGTTATCATTGCATATTCAATCATGCATTCGAGAGTCAGCTCAGTCAAATATTCATGCATTAGATATGCATTTTCAGTAGAAGAAGCTCAACTTATCAGTAATTTCAGCAATGCTTTCATGATAATAGATCAGTCAAGTATCCATGCATCAGAATACATGTTCAGTATGAAATTTCAATATATCAGTAGTTCTCGTTATATAGTCATGTTTCAGATGTTCATGTCTAGTAAGTAAGTTTAGTCTATTCATATTTTTGGTCTAGTTAGTCCCATTCGAGGACAAATGTTCCCAAGGGGGAGATTTTGTAAGACCCCGCGAAATTTCAAGCTTTATTCAATCCGTTAAAGCTTAAAAAGAGGTCCCAGACTTAGAAACTTCAGCTAAGTGTTTACACTTAGAATCTTTTGTCCCTTCATAAGTTGGCAATCTTATTTCTTGTCCCATACGACCCTTAAATGTCGATCTTTAAGTTGATTCATGATCAGTTATGTCAGTAGGTGTTCCCGGACGAGTTTTTGATTTTTTAGACCGCATTTAGACCACGTTTGGTGTCCCAAATAGTGGACCAACGCAATCCAGGCACACCGCATCGCCTATCGCGTTTGTTAATAATGTGCAGGATTTGTCATTCAAAAGTACTGAGGCTTGGTGTGATCATGGCGCGACGCGTCAAGTATCCCATCGATGCCATCGACGGGCCGCGTCGATAATTGCATCGGTGCCTAGTATTTAGATTTTTAAAATCCACATCCAGAGGGGTATTTGGGTCAATTTCCCACCCCTATATAACCCTATTACATAAGATTCAACCCTAGTTTCACCAAACTATACTCTTTTCTCTCAATTTCTCTCAAGAACAAGTTAGGCTTTTCCTATTGAAGATCCAAATTCAAGAGTCTCTCCTCCAATCTTCCTAAAGTCAAGAACTAAGGTATGTTAGATGTTGATTCTTGGGTCCCTTCCACCCAAGAAGTTCAAGAACCCTTTTCAAATTATAAAGATTGAATATTTATGATATTTCATGATTTATGTCAGTTGACGTTCATGTTTATGTTATTGTTGAGTTGTCATTCATGGTATAGATTACAAGTTTCATGATTTAGTCCTAGCATGTGATGATTTTCATAATGTTCATGATAAAACCTTTTAAGTTGCAAGTTTATTGATATAGCCATGTTAATTGGATGTATTGATTATTGTATAACAAAAGTATGCTCCCCATATGTTTGATAAAATACTTATGTGATGGAAATAGAGTCATTAAAGCATGTTAGCATGAAATCCCTAATTATGTATAAGTTAATGCATGCCATGTGTTTGTTGAAAGGCCTTAGTGAATGAATTATGATATGTTGCATGCACTCCCATTTACGTCCATTCTTTAATAAATGAATTATGAGACATTGGTATGCATCCCTAGACGTTTACATGTTTAAAACTTCCAAGTGCTTGAAGAGATGCCTCCTTGATTTTATTATGAATGATAGACTATTTTTATACTATTCAAAAATTATCATGCCTTATTTATTTATGTTATTGAGTCCTGGGGGTATTTAATACCCGACAAGTTAGCTGATTATCTAGAGACAGTGTTAGTTTTTAAGATAATCTCAGTCGTTCCATGATCAGTAGAAATCAGTCAGTTACAAAACATAGAGAGACTCAGTAATCTCAGTATCAGTCTATTCCAGTTTAGTATTCAGTTCAGACCTCAGTAGTATTCAAGTATTGGTCCAAAAACTCAGTAGCATTCAGTCAAATAATAGAATTCAGTTGTATTCCAGTCAACTAAACTCAGTGAGATCAGTTCAGTTTAGATACTCAGTACGACCAGTTACAATTCAATCAAGCCTAGTATGAACTAGAAATCAGTTCAGTGTCTTTCAGTTGGGAGTAGGATTCAACACTGAGCGAGCCTAGGAATGGGGGCTCACCTACTAGATAGGACAGTGATCCCTAGAAGCAATCCCTAAGTTCCTGAATTACATAGCCAACGTAGGCATAAGTTGTCACCTGTCAGATAGGACTGACATACTCGAGGATCATCCGCGAGTACAGGACTAATCTCAGGGGTCACCCGCTAGATTAGGACTGACTCCATAGCAGTTTTCTTTACCCGTGGCACAGTACTGACACCCTTCCTGCTTGGGTTAAAGATTGGACCCCACCTGTTTAGATTAGTGGTATGTTAGTTAGATGACTACCTTCCGCAGTCTTAGTTTTAGATTCAGTCTCAGTAATAGAACTCAGTGTAATATTACTAAAATTAGAACTATTAGATACAGCTACTTAGCTCAATAAGGAACTTAGATAGTTCCATAGAATTTAGAGATCACCCGCTATATAGGTCTGATCTCAAATACGGTGAATCATTTTCATTATTCAAAGATTTAGAGATCATCCGCTATATAGGACTAATCTCAAATATAGTCAACCAGTATAAGAAAAACTCTGAGATCAATATCAGTAGACTCAGTTATTCAGTATCCCAGTGTTAGTAAACTCAAATGTCAGTAAATTAGTATTTAGTATTCAGCACCAGTAAACCCAGTTATCAGTAATCTAGTTAGTTGAACTCAGTAGTTAATCTTACTACTATTTCAGTTATAGTTTATGCATTCATGCATGTAATTCCTCATTTAGTATACTCATATTATTTACTCAACTATATTTCATACATATAAACCTTTGCATTTAGCCTTACCTCATCTACCATACCAGTACATTCTCACATACTGACGTATATTTTCCTGCATTATGGTGTTTTATACCTTAGATTTAGAAGCACGAGCTCTAGAGCACCCTTAGAAGTCCAGATTCAGCCAGCATTAGTAGATAGCAGTGAGTCCTCATTATTCAGGGATGGTTCTTATTTCACTTTATTTCATTAGATCCAGTATTTTTAGTAGATGGAGTTAGTTGTCGAATTGTCCCATTCAACACCTTATTCAGATAGTTAGAGGCTTTCAGATTAGAAATTTCAGACTAGTTGTTCAGATAGTTGTATTAGTATTCAGTTTTTAGTTGTATTTCAAATGTTTGAACCTTATGGAATGCTTTCCATCAGTTTTCCACATTTTTATAGTGTATTATTCAGTGCTCTATTACAGATATCAGTCAAGGGTTAGTATATGGTCCTTCGGGATTATGAGCACCCTATAGCTTTCGGGGTACCAGACTTGGGGCGTTACAAACTTGGTATCAGAGCCTAAGGTTCAACAGTGTCCTAGGAAGTTTGAATGCCGCATCGAGTAGAGTCTTGTGCATGGGTGTGTTGCGTGCCACATTTATGTACAGGCTATAAGATGTTTTAGGAACTGTTTCCCTTTTTTTAGTGTTCATGTCGTGCGAATGAGCGTGAGCTCAAGTTAAGAATCTTAGTCTAATCCATTCTTTCTTTCATTTACAGAATATGCCTTCTCACAGAGATAATGCCCGTAGAAATGATAACCAGCTACCTTAGCCCATAGATCATTCGAATGAAAATGTGTCACATATAGAGTTTCGGGCAGCTTTTTAGGCGTTAGCCCAAACTGTGACAACTAGTGTTCAGGGTAGCCATTAGACTACAGCCCAACCTCAGCAAGATAGGGATTTAGCCGTAGCCAGGATTAGAAATTTCATGAGAATGAACCCGCTAGAATTGTTTGGGTCAATAGCAGGCGAGGACCCATAACTTTATCTTGAGAATGTGAATAAGATCACCGAAATTATGTATGTCTTTGAAGGGGAGAGTGTAGAATTGGCATCCTATAGGTTGAGGGATGTTGCTCATGATTGGGTAGTGATGTGAAAGAAGTGTAGAGGGGAGGATGCAACTCCCAAGACTTGCCAGGTATTTTAGGATGCGTTCTTAGATATGTTTTTCCCACTAGAGAAGAGGGAACTAAGGTAGAAGATTTCATGAACCTAAGGCAAGGCTCTATGTCTGTGAAGGATTATTGCCTCAAGTTCAATTAGTCGTGTAAGTATGTTACCGAGCAAATAGCTGACCCTGGATCTAGCATGAGTAAGTTTGTGACCGGTGTGTATGGGTTGGTAGTTAAGGAGTGTAGGTATGCTATGCTCTATAGAGACATGACTCTTTCTATACTAATGATGAACGCTCAGTAGATTGAGGCAGAAAAAGCTAAGGAGAGAGAGAGAGTAAATAAGAATGACAGAATAGGTAGTTTAGGTTTTTCTCAGCCAGGGTCACAAGGTGGTAACTGTTCTCAGCATAGTTCAAAGTTTTTAGTCCCAGCTCTATCCTCAGCTAGTGCACCAGTACTAAAGTTCAAGGATGTCAATCTTGATGGGGCACCAGGCTTCAAATCCCCGGGTAGTGTGAGAAGTGAGGGTACCTATTCGCTTTGTGAAGAATATGGTAAGAACCACCTAGGTACATGTAGAGAAGGCAGCGAGGTATGTTTTGGTTGTGGTAAGACCAGCCACAAGTTAGGAGATTATAGAGTTTTGGCTCAAAGGGGTAAAAATTTTTGTCAATGGGGAGCCTCTTCCAGTACTACTAGTAGTCAGCGTCAGAACAGATTTTATGCACTCCAAACTCGCCATGATCAGGAAAGTTCCCTTAGCATAGATTTGGTTATGTTTTAAGTCCTTCATTTTCATGATATGCATTGTTAGATCCTTTTCTCTCATTTGAGCTTAAGTTTTCAGTATGAGTTAGTTAGGAAAGCCAGAAATTTAGTTTAACAGTCAGGCAGTCTAATTTGTATAGTTTGTTTCCCATCTTTCCATTTAGTCATACTACTAGAAATCTTAGGAATGAAACTAATCCAAGGTAGAAAGTCCCAGTAGTTGTAAGATCAGCTTAGTTCATGTATCATGCATTAGCTTCAGATCCCAGATGTTCAGTCATGATCCAGTTCGTACGTACCTTGTGCATTGGCTCAATTTTCCCAGTATCTCAGTAAAGTAAGCATTCTTAGAGGGACATAATGTCCCAAGGAGGAGATACTCTATAATTCCTTGATGATTTTATGTCCTTAATCCCATTCGATCACATGTTCAGATGTTACTTACAAAGTCGGTATCAGTTATCATTGCATATTCAGTCATGCATTAGATATGCATGTTAAGTAGAAGAATCTCAACGTATCAGTAACCTCACACCTAATCTAGATAACTGGTGTACTTCCCAAACTAACTCCCTTTTATCATTCTCCACATTAGCAACACTGCCCATAGACAATCTATTAAGGGCATTTGCCACTACATTGGCCTTGCCCGGATAATACAGCACACTCATATCATAAACCTTCAACAATTCTAACCAACTTCTATGATGAACATTTAACTCCCTCTGTGTAAACACATATTGGAAACTTTTGTGGTCTGTAAACACATTAATATGCACCTAATAAAGATAGCGCCTATAGATTTTCAATGCAAACACTACAGCAACTAGCTTAAGGTCATTGGTAGGTTAGTTCTTTTAATTAGGCTTAAGCTGTTTAGAGGAATAGGCTATAACCTTACCTCTATGCATCAAAATACAACCCAGACCGATTCTAGAGGCATCACAATATACAATGAACACATCTGTACCATCAGGTAGCACTAAAACTGGGTTGAAGTGAGTCGAGTCTTCAACTCCTAAAAACTTTTCTCACAGAAATTTGACCACTGAAACTTAACTTTCTTCTGAGTTAATCTAGTCATGGGGGATGCAATATAAGAAAAACCCTCAACAAAGTGACTATAATATCCAGCTAAAGCCAAGAAACTTCGGATGTCTGATGAGAGATAGGTCTAGGCCAGTTTCTTACTGTTTCTGTCTTTTAGGTATCAACTATAATGCCATAACTGGTAATAATATGATTGAGAAAAGCTACCGATCTTAGCCAAAAATCACTTTTATTGAATTTGGCAAATAACTGGTAATCTCTAAGAGTTTGTAACATAGTTCTAAGAAGGTTTGCATGATCATCCTCACTATGAGAATAGACAAGAATATCAACAATAAAGACTATGAAAAACATGTCCAAATATTGTTTGAATACTTTGTTCATCAAGTCCATGAAGGTTGTTGGGGCATTTGTCTGCCTGAAGGACATAACTAGAAACTCGTAATTACCATAACAGGTCCTGAAAGCTGTCTTTGGAATATCACATTCCCTTACTCTAGGCTAATAATAGTTAGATCTAAGGTCTATCTTAGTGAAGTAACTTGCACCTTGGAGTTGGTCGAATAATTCATCAATCCTAGGAAGAGGATATTTGTTTTTGATTGTGACTTTATTCAACTGACGATAGTCAATGCACATTCGCAATGAACCATCTTTCTTTCACACGAATAGGATGGGAGCACCCCAGGGAGAGACATTGGGCCTGATCAAACCTTTATGTAAGAGGTATTTAAGCTGCTCTTTTAATACTTTATGCTCAGCTGAAGCCATATGATATAGAGGAATAGAGATGGGCTGAGTATCTAGGAGAAGATCAATACCAAATTCTATTTCCCTATCGGGAGGTACCCCTGGCAAATATTTAGGAAAACCATCAGGAAACTCATTGACTACACAAACTGATTGAATTGTTGGAGCCTTAGACTTAGTGTATTTGACTCGAACTAGATGATAGATACACCCTTTTGAGATCAACTTTCTGGCTTTAATATAGGATATAAAATGACTCTTGGGAAACACTGAATTACCTTCCTACTCAAAGAATGGCTTATTTGGAAACTGAAACTTTACCACTTGGGTGCGACAATCTAAGGATACATAGTAGGAATGGAGCCAATCTATACCTAGAATAAGGTCAAAGTCAACCATATCTAACTCTATTAAATCTGCTAAGATAATTTTATAAAGGATAGTGTTAGGACACTTTCTATGGATCTATTTGGAAACAAATGACTCACCCACTGGGGTAGAAACTAAGAAGGGCTCAGGTATATTTTAAGGACCTATTTCAAAATTTACTACAATGAGTGGGGTCACATAAGAGAAATTCAACCCAGGGTCTAACAACACATAAACATCAATATGAAAGACACGAAGCACAACAGTGATAATATTTGGTGAACTCTCCTCCTCTTAGTGGGATGGTAAAGAATAAAACTAAATCTGGCGCTGACCACCACCGGTACTGGATGACGCACCCTGAGTAGGGATTGGGTGACCTAGAGGAGCTGGTGCGCTAGCACCCTGAGTCTAGAGCGAGTATCTCTTTTTCCCTGCTTAGCATGCAGACACTCTTTGATTACATAACCCAAATTACAATAACCATAACAAACTTTCTATCCCAAGAAACACTCACCAAGATGATTTTTACCACACTTAGCATATGGAGGATAACTCGGCTTTCCACTCACACTATTCTGAGATCTGGATATCGAAGTCATACCCCACAACTCCAATCTAGCTCTAGGGGCGAGAGCACTGGCTGAAGATGGTGCTGGCATAGATGAACTATTCTGAAACTGTGAATAATTCCCCCCTCCAAACATTGTCTGGACAGACTCAAACTGCCCAATTCTAGCCTTCTTATTTACCCTCTCTCTTCCCTTCAACTTTTCTGCCTCAATATACTGGGCATGAATCATAAGCCTAGCAAGATCCATGTCCCCAATAAGTAAGGAATTCCTATACTCCTTGACTACCAAACTATATACTCTAATAACAAACTTACTCATACTCTCCCTAAGGCTAGCCATCGTATCAGGGGCATACTTAGACAACTTATTGAACTTAAGGTAGTACTCTTTCACTGTCATTGAGCCCTGCATTAGGTTCACAAACTCCTCTACCTTAGATTCTCTTATTTCATGTGGAAAGAACCTATCTAGAAATGCATCCTGATACACCTGCCAACTCATTGGAGCTACATTCTTACCTCTATCATACTTCCATATAACCACCCAATCATACGCCACATTCTTCAGCCTAAAGAATGCCAACTCTACGATTTCTTTCTCTGTAACATGAATAATCTGGGTGAACTTTCTTATCTTATCTAAGTAAGGTTGTGGCTTCTCACCTGCTTTGGATCTAAAGAATTCAGGCAGATTCATTCTCATGAAGTCACGAATTCTAGTTGCTGCTAGATATCTATTCGATTAAAGCAAGACTGCTGCCAGATGGTTTCCCTAAACATCAACAGTCATAGCTTGGGCTTGGGCCAATGCTAGAAAGGCAGTCCAAAATTTAGCATGGGATACATTCTCATTCAGAGGATAAGCAAGCTCGGGTGGTTGGTTATCATTTCTGCGTGCATTAACTCGACGAGGAGAAATATTCAACTGTCATATTAAAGCACGAGTTAAAAGAAGATAGATACATGGTAAGCATGATAGATCATGAAAAAAGAGATGATTTCCTAAAAATATTTTGCAGCTTTTTGCTCATAATTGTGGCATGCTTAACACCCCTGATCAAGACTCTACGTAACGTGGCTTGTCTGACTCCCTAGAACTCTTACAACCTTAGGATATGATACAAAGTTCGTAAAACCCTGAAAATAGATCTGGAGACGTCACACGATGCTCAACACTATGTGTAGCCTCAAACTAACCCCATAAGACTTCTACTAAATCTGGATACTCATAAATAGATAAATATGAACATAATATGAATGCAGAAGTCTATCTATTCTAAGCTGAAATCATCTAAACATAATATCTGAGAATATTAGACTCAAAGTTTGGTAATGAAATACTACAAATCTGAACTATGTCTAGTAGTCTGACAAGTCTCTACTACTAATAACTAGAAAGCTGCAGGGGCAAGTCCCTATCTTACTCAAACAGGCTAAAAATACTGAATAAACTACTGTAATAAACTAAAAAAATTTGAATAACTGGGTCCCCAAACTATGAGGACTCACCAACTATCGGGATATATATATGGAGATGCTCGAAATCACTCACACTGCTGAAATAGAACACCTAACCTATATTATGAGACAATGTAGCACATAGACGATATGTGGATCAGTGCTTCTGGAATATACTAAGTATATGGGGGTAAATACATAAATAAAATAATATCTCAACATTAGTGTAAATTTGCAGAAGAATGTATGCTAAGTATAGATGACTCACAATAGATTGAATAACTGAAAATAGAGAATCATGATCTTAAGTGATAAAGCATGTTGTATAAATCTCGTGAGTCATAACACTTAGTTCTAAATGTTGTACTTGTATTCTATCTTGAAATCATACTATCTAAGTATAGAATGGACTAACTTTTATATCTGTAAACTGAAAGCTGAAATCTTATAGTCAATGTCTTATATAAAGCAATATCTGAATAAAAGTGTGAGCCTTTACAATTAGTTTCTAAAAGTTGTTCTATTATTCTTTTCTATAGTATTTTCTATTAGGCTGTAGGGAGTTTCTTCTCACTGATATACTCTATGTGAGCTATCATAGTGTCCAACAACTAGTTTCCTTATGGGAAAACCTCACATTGGGGAGAGGTGTCATACTCTTGCCAAGGAGTATAACCTAATCTAAGTGATCACACCTGTATCTATCATCCATATAGAAATGGAAATAATCTGATAATCTGATAATCTGAATCTACATTGGCTCTAGGTAATGTGAACACACCCAACTCAGTGCTAAATACTACTCCCTTTAAATTTGTATGCTTATTCTGTTGGAAATCCACTTTTGAACTAGCATAAAAGTTTACAATGAGAACCAATTGTGTATCTATTAATTTAACCTATAACTGAAACTGTAAACTGGATCCCATATCTAAGCTAAGATCAAAAGATTAAATCTTGATCAAAAATATAAAAGTACTAATCATAGGATGCTTAAAGCATGATCATTCTTGAAATATCAACATTGAAACTAGTGCTTGATAACCCATGCATCAAATTCATACCAAATTACCATAAAGTTCATGCTTGATAATGAAATCTTTGAAATCTAATTCTAAATCTAGAAATATATATCATATGCACGAAAATACGCAAATAAACATGCAATTCCATATCTAAATCACTTGAAATCTCATAATTTTCAAATAGCAATATTTGGGTATGAACCCTAATTTGAAACTCATGTAAATTCATCTGAAATTAACTTCAAAAACTAATTTTAGGCACAAGGATGAAATAAATATTCTTGTTGAAAACCCCGCATACCTTAATTAATGAAATTTATAAAGAAGCTTGAACTTGAATTCCCATTTGTGCTTTTGAAGATGATTTCTTGAATATCTTAAATTCGAAATCTTGAATTTTGGGTTATCTTGGAAAAATAATGGTGGAATTTGGAATTGTTATGGTTTAGGTTTGGTGGTTCCAGGGTTTCTTGGAGAGAAATTTGATGAAAAGTGAGCATATAATGCTTTGAATAGGTCAAATATTGTGTTTTACATGATTTGGGGGCTTGGGAAATGACTAGGTTGCCCTTTGTAGAAATTAGTTCGAAACTTGAAATCCCGATTTTGGGCCTCAGTGCATGCACCACAATCGCGGTGGCTTTCTGGAAAAGTATGAGTGCCATTTTGGCCTCTGGCACGACGCAGCCTAATCACATCACATCAATGGAAAAAGGATGAGTGCCATTTTGCACTCCACCACGGTGCAGTGTTTGTTGTTTTGAGAATTTTGATGCGATATAGGCAAATCGCGTTGAGCTATTGGAAAAAAATGAGTGGGAATTGGGACTTCACCGCGACATAGGTTAGTTGCAGTGCTTTACTGGAAATTGAACAATTGTGATTCTGCACATCACTGTGATGCGGTGCTAACACGGTACTCTAGTGTTTTAACTAAAATCGACATAACTTCTCAACTGAGTATCGAATTAAGGCAAAATTGGTATCGTTGGAAAGCTGGTTCAATTATCTACAATTTGATGGGTCTATAACTGGAAAATTATACATGTAACAAGGGTTATTAATTTTTTAAAATTTAACCCTTGGCCTTCTAGGACCTAAACTGAGCTAGGAAAAAGCATGGGGGTATCACGCTATCTCCCTCTTAGGAACATTTGTCCTCGAATGAGACTAGTCAAACTGAAGATTCTGAGGGACTGAGGCTATATACTATAATGCACAACTAAAAAAAAACTACATGACTGAATATAACTCATACTGAGTGGCTAAACAAATCTGCGAATGCATAAATTTACATGAAGATAACTATATGGCTGAATGTGAGAATGGAAAAGAACTGAATTAAGAAAGACTTTTACCTTCGGTCGAATTTGAGTTTGCAGAGAAAAGGTGAGGATACTTGGTGCGCATGTCTACTTCTGTTTCCCAGGTATCACCCTCAATAGACTGATTTCACCACAGAACTTTGGCCAAGGAAACTTCTTTGCTCCTTAGTCTACGGATCTGATGATCAAGAATCTCTACTAGAAGATCTTCGTATGAAAGGCTATTATGAATGTCTGTGCTTTAAAGAGGGCCTACAACAACTGAATCGTCCATACACTTCTTCAATAAGGAAACATGAAATACTGGATAACCTGCTGACAAGTCTGCAGGTAGCTCAAGATCATATGCTACCTTCCCCACATGACTCAAAATCCTTAAGGGCTTACATACCGGGGAGTAAGCTTCCCCTTTTTGCCAAATATCTTCGCCCGCTTCATGGGAGAAACCTTCAAATACACAAGATCATCTACTTCAATCTCAAGATTTTTCCTTCTTATGTATGCATCAGATTTTTTATGACTCTAAGTTGCTTTCAATCTCTCTCCAGTTAACTAAACTTTCTCCATGGATTCAAACACCATATTTGTCCCAATCAAAGAACCCTCACCCACTTTGAACCAACCAAATGGTGATCTATATCTCCACCCATAAAGAACCTCAAATAGGGCTATCCGAATGCTAAAATGGTAATTATTATTGTAGGCAAACTTAATCAACAGCAAGTGGTCATCCCAACTGCCTTTGAACAAGAACACATGACCTCTACATATCCTATATTTTTTAAATGGTCCTCTCTTCCTGACCATCGATCTGCAGATAAAAAGATGAACTACAATCAACTTGGGTACCAAGACCCTTCTAAAAGGCTTTCCAAAACTGAGAGGTAAACTGAGTACTTCTATCTGAAATGACGGATAAGGGAACTCCATAAAATCTAACCAACTCTCTAATATACTTCTTAGCATAATCTTCAGCAGTGCAGGATGTGTGTACTAGCATAAAATAGGTTGATTTGGTCAATCTGTCTACAGTAACCCAAATCAAATCATGTTGATGACACGAATGGGGTAATCCATTCACAAAGTCCATATTCACCTTTTCCCACTTCTAAGTGGGAATATAAAACTCCTGCCAAGTGCCACCAGGTCTTTGGTTCTCTACCTAAACCTATTGACAAGTCGCACACTTGGCTACAAATTTGATATCTTTCTTCATACCACTCCACAAATAGACTTCCTACAAATAAAGTTACATCTTGGTGGTTCCTGGATGAATGGAATAACTCGCACCATGCTCTACTGCCATAATTGGATGAATCAAATCATCAACACATAGCACACACGATCTACTCTAGTATCTCAACACTCCATCTTCCCCTTGAAAGAAAACCTCAACCTTTTGGTCTTTAACTGACCCATTTAGTTTGATCAAACTAGGATCCTTCTCCTGCTCCCTTTTACTTCAGAAACTAGAGAAGCTTCTGAACTACTCTAAACCCAAACATTTCCTTCAGTTGATTCAACCAACCTGACACCTAATTTGGCTAACTGGTGAACTTCTCAAACTAACTCTCTCTTATGATTCTCCACATGAGCAATACTAACCATAGAGAATACTATTAATCTAGACTTGAGGGATGCAAAAGTTTCTTCTAAGTTAATCTAGACATGAGGGATGCAATAGAAGAAAAACCCTCAACAAAGCATCTATAATAGCCAGCTAAACACAAAACACTTTGGATAGCTGATGGAGAGATAGGTCTAGGCTGTTTCTTACTGTTTGTATCTTTTGGGGATCAACTCTAATGCCATAACTTGAAATAATATGATCGAGAAAAGCTACCAATCGTATTCAAAACTCACATTTATTGAATTTTGTGAACAACTGGTGATCTCTAAGAGTTTGTAACATAGTTCTAAGATGGTCTACATGATCATCCTCACTATGAGGACAGAAAAGAATATCATCGATAAATATTATAAAAAATATATCCAAATACTATTTGAACACTCTATTTATCAAGTCCATGAAGGTTTCTAGGGAATTTGTCATCCCGAAAGATATAGCTAGAAACTTGAAATGACCATAGCAGGTTCTAAAAGTTTTCTTTGGAATATCACATTCCCTTACTCTAAGCTGATAATAGACGGATATAAGGTTTATTTTGGAGAAGTAACTTGCACCTTGGAGTTGGTCGAATAAGTCATCAATCATAGAAAGAGGATATTTTTCTAAAATTGTGAATTTATTCAGCTGATGATAGTCAATGCACATTCACAAAGAACCATCTTTCTTTCGCAAGAATAGGATGAGAGTGCCCCATAGAGAGACACTGAGCCTTATGAAACCTTTATGTAAGAGGTCATTAAGTTGCTCTTTAACTCTTTAAGCTTAGCTGGAGCCATATAATATAGAAAAATATAGATGGGTTGAGTATCTGGGAGAAGGTCAATACCGAATTCTATTTCCCAATTGGGAGGTACCCCTGGCGAATCTTTAGGGTAAATATGAAGAAACTCATTGACAGCATGAACTGACTGAACTTTGGAGCCTTAGACTTAGTGTCTTTGACTCGAACTAGATGATAGATACATCCTTTTAAGATCAACTTTCTGGATTTAATATAGGATATGAAATGTATCTTGGGAGACACTAAATTACCTTCCCATTCAAAGACTGGCTCATCTGGAAACTGAAACTTCACCACTCTGGTATGATAATCTATGGATGCATAACAAGAATGGAGCTAATCCATACCAAGAATAAGGTCCAAGTCGACCATATATAACTCTATTAAATCTGCTAATATGATTTTATGAAGGACAGTGATAGGACACTATATAAGGGATATTTTCAGGACCTATTTCAAAATTTACTGCAACACGTGGGGTCACATAAGAGAAATTCAACCCAGGGTCTAACAACACATAAACATCAAGATGAAAGACATGAAGCATACTAGTTACAATATCTGGTGAACTCTCCTACTCTTGATGGGATGGTAAATGTAAGACCCCACAAAAATCCTAAGCTTAATTAGGTCTTTTAGTCTTACCAAGGGGTTCTAGACTTACAATATTTTAGCTAAGTTCTCATACTTAGTGTCATTTTAACCTGTGAAGGTTGGAAATCTTATTTTGCAACCTTTACATCTATTAAATGTTGATATCTAGGTTCATTCTTGATCAGGAATATCCGTATGTGTTTCCGAACGAGTTTCAAATATTTTGGACTGTTTGAATCTCCTTTGGAATCCCAAAATAGTGAATCAATGTGATCTTGGCACGCTGCATTGACTATCGTATTGATTACTATTTTCCCCAGCTACCAGCATCCAATTCCAGTAAATCAACGAGAACATGGCGTGATGCGTTGGCTATCATATTGATGCCATTGATGCACTGTGTCGACCTGCGCGTTGGTAACCCAATTTTTAGTCATTAAAAGACCGTGTCCTTGGGGGTATTTGGGTATTTTTCTCCCCAACCTTCAACCCACAAAAATATGAAATTCAACCCTAATTCCCAAAAGAATACCCACTTTCTATCAAAATCTCTCAAGAACAAGCGTTAGGGTTTTCAATTCAAGATTTAGATCTCAAGAATTCTACCATCAATCTTCTCAAAATCAAGCATCAAGGTATGTAAAGTGTTCATCCAAGGGTTCCTTCCACCCTTGGAGTCCAAAAATCTCTTTTGAACTTCAAGTAATTGATTTTATGATTTCCATGGTTGGAATTAAAGTGTATCCATGATTGCTATTTGGATTAAGTTCCTAATTCATGATTATATCTATATATCTCATGTGAAATTAATCATTATATGTGTAGATTCATGTGAATCCATGATAAAACCTTGACTTGTGAAATTACAGATGAATTATGATGCTCACTTGTTGTTCAATACTATGTGCATACACTATGCTCACCAAGTGCTTGATAAATTATCCATGTAAACTATTAAAAGAATGATATCATGTCAAGTTATCTTATGTGCAAGTTATATCATAGAATTTATCAAAATGCCCCAATGAATGAATGAGGATCAAGTTCATAGTTTACATGTTTCATGTTATGCCATGTCTCTTAATTTATACTATCGAGTCCACGGGGTACTTGTACCCAACAATTTAGATGATTACCTAGAGCCATGGTCAGTCATAGAACAGTATCAGTCATAACATGATCAGTAGTACTCTCAGTCAATTATAGAACTCAGGAAAACTCAGTAGAATCCATATCAGTCCAGTGTATATTTTAGTTGGGAGTAGGATTCAGCACTGAGTGAACCCAAGGATAGGGACTCACCTGCTAGTAGAGGGTGTGATCCTTTAAATCAAACCTTGTGTTCTAGAACTACGTAGCCAGCGTAGGTTGAGATATCTTTCTACCAGATATTATTAGGGTTGATATATCTCACTTGAGTTTTTCTATCAGCGAGGGTTGATGAAATAGCTTCCTGTTAGAAAGGGTTACTCACATCTTTTCCTTACCCATGGCATGGTATTGACACCTTTCTAAATGGGGTTACAGTTCAGACGCCAAATAAGTTAGAGAAGGGGCATGTCAGTTAGATGATTACCTCCCACAGTCTCATTTCCAGTCTCAGTCTTATAATAGAACTCAGTTCAGTTCTACAAATCTAGGACTATCAGCTATAGTCACTCATCTCAGTACGGAACTCAGTATGGTTCCACAATATTCAAAACTATCAGATATGGTCATTTAGATAATTAGTAATGCAGTATTCATAAACTCAGATATTGGTTATGAGTATTTCGATTCAGTACTCAGTATTAGCACGATCTTAGTTACAGTCTATGTATTCATGCATGTACTCCTACTCATTCATACACATGTTATTCAGTTATTGTTGTGGATGCATATAAACCCATGCATATCATCCTACCTCACTGATCATACCAATACATTTAAAGTACTGACGCATGCTTTTCTTTGTGCTATGATGTCTTATATCATAGGTTTAGACGTATGGGCTCCAGAGCATCCTTAGCAATATTCTATGTTTTCAAAGTAGTGGAGAATCCTCCTAGTTAGATGACATGCTTATTATTTAGAGTACTTCAGTTTTATTTCAGTATATAGAGTTAGTTTGGGGCTTGTCTCATTAACTCCACAGCTCAGACAGTTAGTGGATTTTTTAGACTAGGGTATTTTCAGATAGATGTTCAATTTTTCAGTAATTATATTCAGTTTTGGTATTTTGATACCATATTCAAATTTATTTATAGATTTGAACCTTGTGGCATATGTTTCTGCCTATTTCTGTAATCATTACAGTATCTATTACATAGTTATTGCAACAGGTACCATTCATAGGTTATCTTGTGGTCCTTCGAGATTATGAGCATCGTATAGCATCAGGGTATAGACTTGGAGCATTACAGTAAAGCATAAATTTAATTTTAGCGCTGACCCCCATCGATACTAGATCACGTGCCCTAAGGTGGGACAGGGCAACCTAGAAGAGCTGGTGCACTAGCAGTTTGAGTCTGGGGACGACCATCTCTGTTTCCCTACTTAGCATGTGGACACTCTTTGATTCCATGACCTAACTTAACATAACCATAACAACCTTTCTGTCCCAACAAACACTCACCAAGATGACTCTTACCACACTTAGCGCATGGAGGATAACTGGGCTTTCCACTCACACTATTTTGAGATTTGGACATAGAAGTCTTAACCCACTGCTCCTATCTAGCTCTAGGGGTAGGAGCACTAGCTGAATATAGAACTGGCATAGATGAACAATTCTAAAACTGCAAACAATTTCCCCTTCCAAACTTTGTCTGGACATATTCAAACTGCCTAGTTCTAGCCTTCTTATTTTCCCTATCTCTTCCCTTTAACATTTTTGCATCAATCTGCTGGGCATTAATCATCATTCGAGCAAGATCCATGTCCTACGTAAGTAAGGCATTCCTACATTCCTTGACTAACAACCACTATACTTCAGTAACTTAATACTCGACCTAGGGTCATCCATCGTATCAGGGGCATACTTAGACAACTGATTGAACTTAAGGCAGTACTCCTTCACAGTCATTGAGCCCTGCCTCAGGTTCACAAAATCCTCTACCTTATCTTCTCTCATTTCAGATGGAAAGAACCTATCTATAAAAGTATCCTAAAATACCCTCCAACTCATAGGAGCTGCATTCTCACCTCTACCATTCTTCCACATAACTACCCAATAATATGCCACATCCTTCAGCCTATAGAATACCAACTCTACGCTCTCTTACTTAGTAACATGCAAAATCTAGGTGATCTTTCTTATCTCATCTAAGTAAAGTTGTGGGTCCTTACCTTTTTATAATCAAAAGAATTCAGGTGGATTCATTCTCATAAATTAATGAATTATGGCTGCTACAAGATCCCCATTTTATAAAAAGTGGGACTGCCGCTTGATGATTGTCCTAAACATTAGCAGTCATAGCTTGGTCTAATGCCTTAAAGGCAGCCCAAAATTTAGCATGGGATACATTCTCATTCAAAGGGTAAGCAGGTTGGGGTGGCTGGTTATCATTTCTGTGTGCGTGAGCTCAATGACGAGGCAAATTCAACTATCACATAAGAGCATGAGTTAAAAGAAGACAGAGAAACTATAAGAAAGATAGATCATGAAAAAAAGAGATGATTTCCTAAAAACATCTTCCAGCTTTTTTCTCATAAATATGTCGTGCTTCACACCTATGATTAAAACTCTATGTAACATGGCTTGTCTGACTCTCTAGGACTCTTATAATATTAGGATATGATACCAAGTTTGTAAACCCCCCCCCCCTCCCAGATCTCAAGACGTCACACGGTGCTCAAGACTATAAGTAGCCTAAAGCTAACCTTGTAAGACTTCTACTAAATTTGGGTACTCATAAATAGATAAATATGAACAGAATATGAATGCGGAAGTCTGTCTAATATAAGATGAAATTATCTGAACATAATATCTGAGAATATTAGACTCAAAGTCTGGTAAAAAAATACTACAAATCTGAACTATGTCTAGTAGTCTGACAAGCCTCTACTACTAATATCTAGAGAGACGCAGGGACAAGTCCCCACTTGAATCAACAAGGCTTAAAATATTGAATCAACTACTGCAATAAAATAAAAAATCTGAATAACTAGGTCCCCAAACTATGAGAACTCACCAACTATCGGGATGTATATGGAGATGCTCAAAATCACTCACGCTACTGAAACAGAGCACCTAAACCAACATTTTGAGACAATGTAGGACATAGACATATATATGGATCAGTACTTCTAGAATATACTAAGTATATGAGGATGAATACATAAGTAAAATAATATCTCAACATTAGTGTAAAATTGCAAGAGAATGCATACTAAGTGTAGATGACTCACAATAGCTTGAATAATTGAAAACAGAGAATCATGCTCATGATTAATAAAGCATGTTGTATAAATCTAGTGAGTCAAAACACTTAGTTCTAATTGTCGTACTTATATTTTATCTTGAAATTATACTATCTAAGGGTAGAAAGGACTCGCTTTTATATCAGTAAACTGAAAGATGAAATCTTATAGTCAATGTCTAATATAAATCAATATCTGAATAAAATTATGAGCCTTTACACTTAGCTTTTAAAAGTTATTCTATTATTCTTTTCTGTAATATTTTCTATTAGGATTTAGGGAGGTTCTTCTAACCGACATACACTATGTGAGCTATCATTTTGGCCAAGTTCTAGTAACCTTATGGGATAACCTAACGTTGGGTGAGGTGTTATACTCTTGCCAAGGAGTATAACCTAATCTAAGTGATCACATCTGTATCTTTCATCCATATAAAAATGGAAATAATCTGATAATCTAAACCTATGTTGGCTCGTAGTTCTAGGGAATGTGAACATACCCAACTCAGTGCTAAATACTACTCCTTTAAATTTGTATGCTCTTTCTGTTGGAAATCCACTTTAAAAACTAGCATAAAGGTTTACAATAAAAACTAATTGTGTATCTGTTAATTTAATCTGTAGCTGAAACTTTAAAGTAGATCCCATATCTAAGTTAAGATCAAAAGATCAAATCTTGATGAAAAATCTAATAATACTAATCATAGGATGCTTAAACCATGGTCATTCTTGAAATATCAACATTCAAACTAGGGCTTGATAACCCATGCATCAAATTCATACCAAATCATCATAAAGTTCATGCTTGATAATGAAAGCTTTGAAATCTAATTCTAAATCTGGAACTATATATCATACTCATGAAAATACAAAAATAAACATGCAATTCCATATCTAAATCGCTTGAAATCTCATAATCTTCAAATAGCAATATTTGGGTATGAACCCTAATTTGAAACTCATGTAAATTCATGTGAAATTAACTTCAAAAACTAATTTTGGGAACAAGGATGAAAGAATTATCCTTGTTGTCAACCCCATATACATTAATTGATTAAATTGATAAAGAAGCTTGAACTTGAATTCCTATTTGTGCTTATGAAGATGATTTCTTGAATATCTTGAATTGGGAATCTTGAATTTTGGGTTATCTTGGAAAAAAATGGTGGAATTTGGATTTCTTGGGGTTTAAGCATTGAGCTTCTAGGGTTTATTGGAGAGAAATTTGATGAAAAGTGGGCATATAATGCTTAGAATAGATCAAATATTGTGTTTTACACGATTTAAGGGCTTGGGAAAATTGCGGTGGCTTACTAGAAAAAAAGGATGAGTGCCATTTTGGCCTCTGGCGCGATGTGGCTTAGTCGTATTGCGTCACTGGAAAAAGGACTAGTGTCATTTTGCACTCCACCGCTATGCGGTGTTTGTTGTTTTGAGAATTTCGATACAATATAGGAAAATCGAATTGAGCTACTGGAAAAGAACGAGTGGGAATTTGGACTTCACCGCAATGTGGGCTAATCATGGTGCTTCAATGGAAATCGGACAATTGTGATTCTGCACATTACCGCGATTTGGTGCTCTAGTGTTTTTCACTAAAATTGCCATAATATCTTAATCGAGTGTCGGATTAAGGCAAAATTGGTATCACTGGAAAGCTGGTTTAATTATCTACAACTTGGTGGGTCTATAACTAGAACATACTACATGTATAAGAGTTATTCATTTTTTTAAATTTGACCCTTGACCTTTTAGAAGCTAAACTAATCTAGGAAAATGTATGGGGTATCACGATATCTCCCCCTTGCGAATATTCGTCCTCTAATGATACTAGTCAAACTAAAACTTTTGAGGGACTGAGGCTATATGCTATCATGAACAACTGAAACAAAACTATATGGCTGAATCTAACTTATACTGAGCGTCTGAACTAATCTGCGATAACTATATGGTTGAATCTAAGACTGGAAAAGAACTGAATGAAGAAAGACTGTTACCTTTGGCTAAATCTGAGTTTGTGGGGAAAAGGTGAGGATACTTTGTACGTATGTCAACATATGCTTCCCAGGTATCACCCTCAATGGACTAATTTTCCCATAGAACTTTGACCAAGGAAAATTTTTTGTTCCTTAGTCTACCGATCTGATGATCAAGAATCTCTACTGGAAGCTCTTCGTGCGAAAGGCTTTCTAGGGGGTCCTGTAACAACTGAATCATCCATACACTTCTTTAATAAGGACACATGGAACACTGGGTTAACTGCTGATAAGTCTGCAGGTATCTCAACCTCATACGCTACCTTCCTCATGCGACTCAAAATTCATTTGGGTCCTACATACCGGGGACTAAGTTTCCCCTTTTTGCCAAATCTCTTTACCCGCTTCATGGGTGAAACCTTCAAATACATAATATCATCTAGTTCAAACTCAATATCTTTTATTCTTACGTCTGTATAAAATTCTTGATGACTCTGAGCTGTTTTCAATTTCTCTCCAATCAACTAAATTTATTCCATGGCTTCAAACATCATATCTGGCCCAATCAAAGCAGCCTCACCAACTTCGAACCAACTGACTGGTGATCTATATCTTTGCCCATAATGAGACTCAAATGGGGCCATCTGAATGCTAGAATGGTAACTATTATTGTAGGTAAAATTGATCAACGACAAGTGGTCATCCCAACTACTTTTGAAATCAAGAAGATATAACCTTCACATATCCTCTAGAGTCTGAATAGTCCTCTCTTCCTGACCATCTGATTGCAGATGAAAAGATGAACTAAGATCAACTTGGGTACTAAGACCCTTCTAAAAGGATTTCCAAAACTGTGAGGTAAATTAAGTACCTCTATCTAAAATAATGGGTAAGGGAACACCATAAAATCTAACCAACTCTCTGATATACTTCTTAGTGTAATCTTCAATTATGCAGGATATGTGAACTAGAAAGAAATGGGCTAATTTGGTTAATCTGTCTACAATAACCCAAATCAAATCATGCAGACAACGCAAATGGGGTAATCCAGTCACATAGTCCATATTCACCTTTTCCCACTTCTAAATGGGAATACCAAACGCCTGCCAAGTATCACTATGTATTTGGTGCTCTACCTTAACCTATTGGTAAGTCGCACACTTGGATGCAAATTATGCGATATCTTTCTTCATACCACTACACCAACAGACTTCCTGTAAATAACGATACATCTTGATGTCTCCTATATGAATGGAATAATGCACACCATGCATTTCTACCAAAATTTGCTACCTCAAATTGTCAACACATAGCAGACATAATCTACTCTAGTATCTTAACACTCCATCTCCCCCTTAGAAGAAAATCTCAACCTTTTGGTCTTAAACTGACCCCTTCAGTTTGACCAAACTAGGATCTTTATTCTGCTTCTCTTTTACTTCAGAAACTAGAGAAGATTCTGAACTACTCTAAACCCAAACATTTTCTTCAACTAAGTCAACCAACCTCACACCCAATCTATCTAACCGATGAACTTCCTGAACTAACTCTCTCTTATTATTCTCCACATGAGCAATACAGTTCATAGACAATCTACTATAGGCATCTGCCACTATATTGGCCTTGCCCAGATGATACAACACACTCATATCATAATCTTTCAACAATTCTAACCACCTTAATCATTCAACAATTCTAACCACCTTGTCTAACGAAGATTTAAATCCCTCAAAGTAAACACATATTGCAAACTTTTATGGTTCATAAACACATCAACATGCACTCTAAAAAGATAGTACCTCAAGATTTTCAATACAAACACCACAATAGCTAGCTCAAGGTCATGGGTAGGGTAGTTTTTTTCTTGAGGCTTAAGATGTGTAGAGGCACAGGCTATAACATTACCTCTCTACATCAAAATGTAACCCAGACTGGTTCTAGAGGCATGACAATATACAATGAACCTATCTGTACCATTAGGTAGCACTTTAACTGGGGTTGAAGTGAGTCGAGTCTTCAACTCCTGAAAACTCTTCTCTCAGGAATCTGACCACTCAAACTTAACTTTCTTCTAAGTTAATCTATACATAAGGGATGCAATAGAAGAAAAAAATTTCAACAAAGAATCTATAATAGCCAGCTAGACCCAAGAATTTTCAGATGTCTGATAAAGAGATAGGTCTAGGCCAGTTTCTTACTACTTTTGTCTTTCAGGGATCAACTCTAATGCCATAACTAGAAATAATATGATCAAGGAAAGATACCGATCTTATCCAAAACTCATATTTACTGAATTTGGTGAACAACTGATGATCTCTAAGAGTTTGTAACACAGTTCTAAGATGGTATACATGATCAGGATCACAATTATAGGTACCTAGGATCATACAGATAGAATGAACGAAATATGAACAGTTAACATAATATGGTCATAGATCTTGTCTTGTAGCTTGATCATGAGCGAATTTGTTGATATTGCACCCTGCATCTCTTTCTTTTTTTTGCAATCGAGTAAGATGATATGCTGAAATAGGTGCTATCTTGAAAATCGCTGCAGAACGAACCAAGCATCTTCACTACGAGAATAGGCTAGAATATCATCGATAAATACTATGATAAACATATCCAAATAATGTTTGAACACTCTATTCATCAAGTCCATGAAAGCTGTTGGGGCATTTATCAGTTAGAAGGACATAACTAGAAGATCAAAATGATCGTAACAGGTTCTGAAAGTTGTCTTTGGAATGTCACATTCCCTTACTCTAAGATGATGATAGCCGGATCTAAGGTTTATCCTGGAGAAGTAACTTACACCTTGGAGTTGGTCGAATAAGACATCAATCCTAAGAAGAGGATATTTGTTTTTGATTGTGACTTTATTCAACTTGAGATAGTCAATGCACATTCGCAAAGAACCATCTTTTATTTTGCACAAATCGGAAGGGAGCGCCTCATGGTGAGATATTGGGCCTTATAAAACCTTTATCTAAGAGGTCTTTAAGTTTCTCTTTTAAATCTTTAAGCTCGGCTAGAGCCATACGATATAGAAGAATGAATATGGGCTGAGTATCTGGGAGATGGTCAATGCCGAATTCTATTTCCCTATAGGGAGGTACCCCTAGAAAATCTTTGGAAAAAACATCAGGAAACTCATTGACTGCAAAAACTGACTGAACTTTGGTGCCTTAGACTTACTGATTTGTATCAAACTAGATGATAGATACATCCTTTTGAGATCAACTTTCTGTCTTTAATATAGGATATGCAATGACTCTTGGGAGACACTGAATTACCTTCCCACTCAAAGACTGGCTTATCTAGAAACTGAAACTTCACCACTCGAGTGCGATAATCTATGGATGCATAACAGAAATAGAGCTAATACATACCAATAATAAGGTTAAACTCGACCATATCTAACTCTATTATATGTGCTAACATGATTTTATAAAGGACAATGATAGGACACTTTGTATAGATCTGTTGGAAATAACTGACTCACCCACTGAGGTAAAAATAAGAAAGGCTCAGGGATATTTTCAAGACCTATTTCAAAATTTACTACAACTAGTGGAGTCTTATAAGAGAAATTCGACCCGGGGTCTAACAATACATAAACATAAAAAGACATGAATCATACCAGTGACAACATCTGGTAAATCTCATACTCTTTATGGGATGGCAAAGCTTAAAAATAATTCTGGCACTGACCACAACCAATATAGGATTATGCTCCCTGAGGAGGGACTGGGTGACCTAGATAAGCTTGTACGCTAGCAGCCTGAGTCTGGGAAAGAGCATCTCTATTTCCCTGCTTGGTATGCGGACACTCTTTGATTCTATGACCTAACACACCACAACCATAACAATATTTCTGTCCCAACAAACACTCACCAAGATGATTCTTACCACACTTAGCACATGGAGGATAACTGGGCTTTCTACTCACACTACTCTGAGATCTGGACATAGAAGTCTTAACCCACTGCCCCTATCTAGCTCTAGGGTTGGGAGCATTGGCTAAATAAGGTGTTGGCAAAGATGAATGATTCTAAAACTGTGAATAAATTCCCCCTCCAGACTTTGTCTGGACATACTCCAACTGCCCCATTCTAGCCTTCTTTTTTTCCCTCACTTTTCCCTTCAACTTTTCTACCTATATCTATTGGGTATAAATTATCAGCCTAGCAAGATCCATTTTCCTAATAAATTAAGGATTCTTTCACTCCTTGACTACCAAACTCGATACTTTAGTAACAAACTTACTCATATTTGACCTAGGGTCAGCCATTGTATTAGAGGCATACTTAGAAAATTGATTGAACTTAAAGCATTACTCTTTCACTGTCATTGAGCCCTACCTCAGTTTCACAAAAATCCTCTACCTTAGCTTCTCTCATTTCATGTGGAAAGAACCAATCTATAAAATCATCCTAAAATACCTTCCAACTCATAAGAGTTTCATTTTTACCTCAACAATTCTTCCACATAACCATACAATAGTACACCACATCATTCAGCCTATACGATATCAACTCTATGTTTTCTTCCTCAGTAATATACTTAATTTGAGTGATCTTTCTTATCTCATCTAAGTAAAGTTTAGGGTCCTCACCTGCTTTTGATTCAAAGAATTAAGGCGGATTCATTATCATGAAGTAATGAATTTTGGCTGTTGCTAAATCCCCATTTTGCTAAAGCAAGACTGCCTCCTGATGGTTTTCCTGAACATTAGCAATCACATCTTGGGCTTGGGCTAATTCCTTAAAGGCAGACTAAAATTCTGCATGGGATACATTCTCATTTTGAGGGTCAGTAGGCTGGGGTGGCTGGTTATCATTTCTGCATACGTGAGCTCGACGAGAAGGCATATTGAACTATCATGTAAGAGCATGAGTTAAAAGTAGATGAAGACATTATAAGCATGATAGATCATGAAATAAAAATATTATTTCCTAAAAATATCTTGTAGCCTTTTGCTCATAAATTTGGCGCACTTCACACCCATGATTAACACTCTACGTAACCCGGATTGTCTGAATCTCATGGATTCTTATAACATTAGGATATGATATCAAGTTTGTAACACACCCCCTTAGAATCTCAAGACATCGCACGGTGCTCGAGAAAACAAGTAGCCTCAAGCTAACCTTGTAAGACTTTTACTAAATCTAGATACTCATAAATAGATAAATATGAACATAATATGAATACGAAAGTGTTTCTTATCTAAGCTAAAATCATCTGAACATAATATCTGAGAATATTAGACTCAAAGTCTGGAAAATAAATAATGAAAATTTGAACTATGTCTACCAGTTTGACAAGCCTCTACTACTAATATCTAGATAGCCACAGGGGCAGGTCCCCAGCTAACTCAAATAGGCTAAAAATACTAAATCAACTACAGTAATAATCTAAAAATTCTAAATGACTGGGTCCCTGAACTATGAGGACTCACCAACTACTGGAACTTATATGGAGATGCTCGAAATCACTCACGCTGCTAAAACAGAGCACCTGAACCTACATTATAAGACAATATAGCATATAGATGTATATGTGGATCAGTACTTCTAGAATGTACTGAGTATATAGGGGTGAATGCATAAGTAAAATATTATCTTAACATTAGTGTAAATTTGCAAAAGAATGCATGCTAAGTGTTGATGACTCACAATAGCTTGAATAACTGAAAATAGAGAATCATGATCATGAGTAATAAAACATGTTGTATAAATCTTGTGAGTCATGACACTTAGTTCAGAATGTTGTATAGTTCTAAATGTTGTACTTGTATTCTATATTGAAATCATACTATCTAAGTATCGATAGGACTCACTTTTATATCTATAAATTGAAAGATGAAATCGTATAGTCAATGTCTTATATAAAGCAATATATGAATAAAATTGTAAGTCTTTACACTTAGTTTCGAAAAGTTGTTCTATTATTTTTTTCAGTAGTCTTTTCTATTAGGTTGTAGGGAGGTTCTTCTAACAGACATACAGTATGTGAGCTATCATAGTGTCCAATATCTAGTTCCCTTATGGGAAAACCTCATATTGAAGAGAGGTGTCATACTCTTGCCAAGTAGTATAACCTAATCTAAATAATCACATTTGTATCTGTCATCCATAAAGAAATGGAAAGAGTCTGATAATCTAAACCTATGTTGGCTCGTAGTTCTAGGACATGTGAACATACCCAACTCAGTGCTAAATACTACTCCCTTTAAATATGTATGCTCATTCTATTGGAAATCCACTTTAAAAACTAGCATAAAGTTTTACAATGAAAACCAATTGTGTATCTGTTAATTTAATCTGTAACTGAAATTCTAAAATGGATTACATACCTAAGCTAACATCAAAATATCAAATCTTGATCAAAAATCTAAAAATACTAATCATAGGATGCTTAAATCATGGTCATTCTTGAAATATCGACATTCAAACTAGGGCCTGATAACCCATGCATCAAATTCATTCCAAATCATCATAAATTTCATGCTTGATAATGAAAGCTTTGAAATCTAATTCTAAATCTGGAAATATATATCATAAGTATGAAAATATGAAAATTAACATGCAATTCCACATCTAAATCACTTTAAATCTCATAATCTTCAAATAGCAATATTTGGGTATGAACCCTAATTTGAAACTCATGTAAATTCATGTGAAATTAACTTCAAAAACTAATTTTGGGCACAAGGATTAAAGAATTATCCTTTTTGAAAACCCCACATACCTTAATTGATGAAATTGATAAAGAAGCTTGAACTTGAATTCCTATTTGTGCTTTTAAAGATGATTTCTTGAATATCTTGAATTTTGGAGTAACTTGGAAAAAGAATGGTGGAATTTGGATTTCTTGGGGTTTAAGTTTTGAGGTTCTAGGGTTTCTTAGAGAGATATTTGATGAAAAGTGAGCATATATGCTTAGAATAGATTAAATATTGTGTAATACACGACTTGGGAACTTGGGAAATGACTAGGTTGCCCATTGTAAAAATTAGTTTGAAACTTGAAATCCCAATTTTGGGCCTCAGCGCGACGCACCACAATCGTTGTGGCTTACTGGAAGAAAATGACGAGTGTTATTTTGTCCTCTGGTGTGATGCAGCGTAACAACGTTGTATCACTAGAAAAGGACGAGTGTTGTGTTATACTCCATCGCAATGCGGTGTCTGTTGTTTTGAGAATTTTGATATAATACAGGCAAATCACGTTGAGCTACTGAAAAAGGATTAGTGGGAATTTGGACTTCACCGCAATGTGGGCTAATCACGGTTCTTCACTGGAATTCAAACAATTGTGATTTTACACATCACTATGACGTGGTGCTCTACTATTTTCACTAAAATCTCCATAACTTCTCAACCGAGTATCGAATTAAGGAAAAATTAGTATCATTGAAAACCTAGTTCAATTATCAACAACTTGGTTGGTCTATAATTGGAAAATTCTACACGTATTAAGAGTTATTAATTTTTTTAAAGTTGACCCTTGAACTTTTAGAAGCTAAAATGAGCTAGGAAAAAGTATGGGGTATCACAGCTCATTGTCTCACCTTCGTGCCATGCCAACAGTGCAAAGAGGAAGCATCAAGATGGGCCCTACATCATGGGGCTAGGCGATCGCATTGGATCTGTACTGCAAACTCCCACTCCTCCTCCTCTCCTGCTCCTCTCTCTTTTCTTTGACAGTATGTCATTTATGTTGTTTTTAAGTGTATTTTGGTCCTTTTATGTCTTATAAACCATCCCACCTTCACTTAACTTGTTTCTAAGCCTTAAAACTTTTGTATTCTATTAAAAGGGATCATTCCTCATTCCAAAGATAAGGTTTAAAATCACAAAGATTGGAGTCCAAGTTAGGGCTTCTCTTCTTGAAGTCTTTGGTGAATTTCTCTTCAAAAAGGCGTGTTGGACATTCTCTTATTTCAATTATATTTAAATTATGATATTTAATTGATATTCTTATGTTTTAATAATTGTATAGAGTTAGGGTTGAGGGATTTTAGTGGTCATATATTTTTATTAGTTTTTTGCCTTGTTTTGATGGTTTTTTCCATGTTTGAATAATGGTTTGTCAACTAAAGTTTGACTTGAAAAATGGGGGAAATTAGTAACTTAATTTCATAATGGATATAGTTTTTGCATGGTAAAGCTATGAACCTCAACCTATAGCATCACTTAGTTTTAAATGGAGATTTTGATAGTGTTTTACTCGTCTTTTGAAACATTGCACGGCTTTAATGGAAAATGGTTAACATTGGATTTCTAAATTGGAATTTGAAGTTTAAATAGTTAAATATAAATGGTATGGCATTATATGGATGGCTTGCAAGTCTTAGTATGACCTTACCAATTTGGGAATGCCATAGGAAAAATCCATGATTAATGGTATGTGAAAATATTTTAATTGGTCTTTAATGGTAATTGTGTAGTTTTACCAAGTAGGTGTAGTCCTCATGACCAACACTTGAAACCATATTTGTCGATATTTGGAAGTTTTGTCCTAAAATATGAATGACCATTGTGTACTTACTTCGCTCAGTAGTACACAGTTATTTTAGGAAGTCTATTGTCTATTGGTGACTATAACCTAATCCTTGGTCCAGATGAGTAATATAAGATGAGGCTCCTCTGGTAGGGGAATCGAACCCATACATCTCGTAGGTGACTAAAGGTCAGTGTAAGCAACATAGTTTAGGATTAAATTTTATATGGTCATTTCTTTGTGTTACCCACCCTTTATTTCATGATTATTATGGATAATGATTCTATTTTATAAGTGATTTTGGTAAATGTTAATTTTATAGATTTTCTTGGTTTGTGTGCCAGTACTCGCCGAACTAATTATCCTGGATGCTACATCATTTCATGATATAGGTTTGAAACCCTACACAATTTTAGGTGGTTCGTTATTCTGTTGGACTAATGGAGAGAAGTCGTGAGCCTTTCATCCTTCAAAAGATGTTATTACTTTTTGGACACTTGATCATTTCCATTCTTTTGGTTCTTCTTTTGCATATATGAGGTCATGTCCTAACATAGTAGATACTTTAAGGATGGAGGCCTATAGACAGTATTAGATTCTGATTTCTAGATTTAGATTTGACTTTCCGATTTCATTTTTGTTATTTACCAAACTCTTTTATTTTATGTGTTAGATTCTGCAATTTCTGTATATTACTATGCTTATGATGCAAGTCTAAGGGGCGATCTCATGCCTCGGTTGGCTAGGGGTGTCTGTCACGACCAGGGCTTAATTTAGGTTGTGACAGGTTCAGGATAATTGGGTGTGTACAATTCATGTTGAGTAGTGCTGATGAAAAAGAAAAAAAAAAGATTTAGAGCCTGAGTCAATCGATAGTTGGGAGCAACTTGAAGGTGAATTCCTTAACCGTTTTTATAGCACTCATCATTTAGTGAGTATGATGTAGTCGACGAACACCAAGCAAAGGAAAGATGAACCAATAGTGGACTTCATCAATCAGTCTCATTTTTTGGGTGTGTAGTGCTTCACACTTATAAGAGGACGGCTATGAGACATTTAGTAATGTTCCTCTTTTTTATGTTCTATTTCTTTCTAGAGAGTCTAGTTACTTTGAATTTCCTCTAATCTTCTGATTTTATTTCATTTTAGATCATGCCTCCGCGAAAATCTAATAATTGTAGGAACTTAGCGAGAAGCTCTATCCCAACTGGCGCTAATGCTGAGGAGGTTCGCCCTACTCAGGATATGCATACTCAATATAGGGCTCGCATACTTGACTGTACTATTCCTACTAGGGTTCCATCATTCTCTACCTGTCCTCCTCGAGCTCCGTGGGGTATCTTAACCCTACCCAGTCTCCATAGAAGAATGTCTCTAATACGGAGCTTCCTCAGTTTATTCACATGCTTTATTAGATTGTGGCATCATAGTCTCAGTGATTTAATCATGTTGGTTCTGTCATTTTTTCCTTAAGTAATTCAATTTATGAGGTTGAATCCCTTGGCTTTCACAAGTTCTAAGATTGGAGAGGATTCTTAAAGGTTTATAGATGAGATAGAAAAGATTTTCAGGGTTATGCATGCTAGTACTCAGAGGGGGGTAGATTTGTAGTTTATCAGTTAAAGGAAGTGGCTCATCAATGATATAAGGAATGGGAAAAGTTAAGGGGTGAATATGTTGAACCATTGACGTCGGAAAAATCCCTAAGCTCTTTTATTGACCATTTATTTTCTCAAGAGTAAGGCTAGGGAGTTTGTAAAGCTGAAGGATAGAGAAATAAGTGTCAAAGAATGTGCATTGAAGTTCACCAAACTATCTCAATAAGCTCTTGAGCTTGTATTTAGTATAAGGTCCAGATGAGGATATTTTCTTTAGGTCTCTCTCGTGAATTAGTGCTAGAGTGTAAGGATTATATTCTAAATTATGGGAAGGATATAGCAAGGCAGGTGGTTTATATACAGCGGGTATAAGATAAAAAAAAGAAGCAGGAAAAAGTGGAGGAAAAGTAGAGTATTAAAACTAAGTATGCAGAGTATGATATGAATCAGTAGAATTGTTGAAAAAAAGGGTAGGAAATGATTCAAAATAAAACTTAGGGAAACCCTTATCCTTTAACTATTGCTCCAATTCCCAAGAATTCAAATGATCAGTGTTTCCAGTTTATTATTTTTATAGAAAGTCGCACCATGGATGTTGTCTTAAGGGGAATAATTCATACTTCAAATATTCTCAAACCAGCCATATACAATAAAATTGCCACACGGCTAGGGTTGCATCTAGGATAATAAGATTCTGGTTACTAATTCATCAGCTCCTACTATGAAGGATGCTACTTCAGATGCGAAATGGTCAAAATTATCTATATGTACTTTCTACTCATCAAGAATCTAAGGCATCCCTCGATGTCGTCATTGGTATGTTATAGTGTTTCTCATTTGATGTTTATGTTTTGCTTGATACTAGTTCCACCATATCCTATGGGACTCTTTATGTAGTTGTATACTTTTGTTTTGGTCCCAAGGTATGGACTGGCTTCATCGTGCTACGTTTCTTTAGATTGCAGGACCCTAAAGGTCACTTTTCATTTTCCTAATGAACCAGTGATAGAATAGGAGGGGAGATCCCCAGTACCTAAAGGAAATTTCATTTCTCATCTTAGAGCTCAAAAATTATATCTAAAGGGTGTTTGTATCATTTAGTTTGGGACAACGACTCTAATTCTAAAAGTCCTCCTTGCAGTTCGTTCCTATAGTACATTAGTTTCCTGAAGTTTTTCTCGATAATCATCTTAGGATTCCTCCTTATAGGGAAACAGACTTTGGTATTAATCTTCTACCCGATACCCATCCCATTTCCATTCCACCATATAGAATGGCTCTGCTAGCGATGAAAGAACCAAAGGAGCAATTAAAGGATCTCCCTAATAAGGGTTTCATCCGTAATTTCCCTTGAAGTGCTCCTGTACTTTTCATGTGACAAAATATAGGTCTCTTCGGATGTGCATATATTACTGTCAGTAAAATAAGGTCACAGTGAAGAATAAGTACCCTCTTTCTAGGATCAATGATCTCCTTTATCAGCTTCATGGAGATAAGTTTCTCTCAGAGATAGACCTCCTTTTGGGTTGCCATCAGTTAAATATTAAGAAAGTTGATATTCCTAAAACTACTTTCCAAACCCGTTATGATCATTATGAATTTTTAATCATGTCTTTTAGGCTGACCAATTCTCTGACTGCTTTCATAGACCCTATGAATCTGGCGTTTAGATAGTTTTTGGACTTGTTCATCATAGTTTTCATTGATGACATCTTGGTGTACTCCAAAAGTGAGGAGGATTATGTAGATCACCTCTGAATTGTGTTGTAAACTCTTAATAATAAAAAGTTCTATGAAAAATTTTCTAAATGTGAATTTTGGTTAAGTTTTTGTGACATTTCTTGGGCATATTGTCTCTACTAAAAGGATTAAAGTGGATCCTGAAAAGATTGAGGCAGTAAAGAAATGGCCTAGACCTACAACTCGAACTAACATTCAGAGCTTCTTGGGCCTGGCAGGTTATTTATAGAATATTTGTGGAGATTTTTTCTTTCATTATAGCACCATTTATATGATTGACTCAAAATAAGGTAACGTTTCTATGGTCTAACACTTGTGAGGGTAGTTTTGTAAAATTAAAGGATAGGTTGACATCTGCTCCTGTTTAGACACTACTCGGGCATTGTGATGTGTCTTATATAGGACTGAGGTGTGTGTTGATGCAGTATGGTAAGCATGTGGCATATGTGATGATAGGCGAATTTACACGCCTAAAGTACTATATTTTACCCATATTTTAGCTAAGTTTTGAGGACAAAATATATAATTCATGCACTTTTAGTCCTTTTTCCTGTAAGTGAGCTAACAAACGTGATTAGCAAGTTTTCAGGTATAAATGATGCAAATTTCAGCATTTTATGGATAACTTGACGCCAAAGAAAGCTTCACGAAAGAAGGAAGGGGAATCTTACACGCCAAGGACCAAAAGTGGAGCATGGAAAATCTGTCCCAGACAAAAACAACAATTCTGAAGACTTTGGGGACCAGCAGTAACTTAGTAGGATTAGGATAATGATACATTAACCTAGTAGGATTGGGTTAAGTAATGCATTAGCTTAGTAGGAATAGGATATGGGTGTTATAAATACCCTATTTTGCTAGAGATTTTTATCATTCTCATTCTACTTCTTATTCCACAACTTACAACTCGGATTATAATTCTTCCATTAATTCTACTTTTTATTCTTCTTCTATTCATCTACTCAATTCTTAATTTCCACAACAAGAGAAACACTATTCTAAAAGTGAATTCACGCCTAACGCCATACCACATCATACTACACGTGAGATATTTTATTGTGGTATAATAATAATGTCTATTGTGAGTTCCATCCCACTCATGAGTAGCTAAACTTCTCTGTTGGGGTTATGGAAGCCGTATGAGATACTATCTATTGCTATGAGTTTGTGAATTCGCGACACGTATGATGCTTATATCATTATTCTCTTCATCTTAATGCAAATTCTTGTGGTTCCAAATGCATAGAATACGCCAGTATAGCATTAACTTGTTAGAAAGAAAAGTTATATGTCTGGAAAAGAGATAATTTCAAGGTAATAGGGCACCAACCCCTATTACAAAGTTAGTGTCGTAACTGGATTAACCTCTTGGAAAATTTGTACCGTTAGACACGCTTTAAGCTCGAAAGAGTTAAAGTGAAATAGTCCTTGTTAAGGTCAAAAAACACTTGGATTTACCATAGAATACAATTCTCTATAAGCACATGCATGTCTGAATTTCGCATAACTCATAGCCAATAGAGACGTACAACTCATAAGGTGGACATAACCCCAACTTCTCAATTCTCATTGTTTTACAGCTTACTAAAACATTCTTTCTTTTTACTTTGCTATTTTCTGTTTTACTCTACTATTTTGTTCACATCAATTGCACGTTACAATCCCCCCTCTTTTACGAGACTTGCACCACAAGTCTAGTAATCTTTGCTTACTTACTGACCGACTATTCACTGTGGGATCGATACCCAACCCAGTTGGGTTATATATTTGACGGCGATCGCTTTACACTCTTACGAGAGCTGTAGATTGAGCGTTATCAAAAATTGGCGCCGTTGCCGGGGAATACGAGTGTCAATTAAATTTGTGATAATTACTAGACCCTTTGGTCAAAGATTCTCGTACTTTTACTTTTAGTTTTTGTTTTTGTTCTCTGCAGGTTTTTATTCAGTGCATGCCCCATACTCGAAGTTCTAGTCAACCGTTATTACCTATCAATCCTGAACCACAACATATTGGCAGAATGGAGGCACAACACGAAATTGAAAGGATGGCTGCTCAACAGGAACAGGCGAGACTAGCTGCTCTAGCCGCCGCTCAAGTGCATCAACAGAATATTGATAACCCCAGGCGAGTAATAAATCCTGACGACGAGGACCTAGGTGATGACGAGTTACTAAACCCTAGGCATGCTGCTGAGATCGCAACACCTACCAACAGAAGAGATCATCAAGCAAGGTTTAGGCATGAACGCCGACCTGTACAACCATCTTTCGACGATGATGATGATGATCTTGATGGAGCCGGAGCCACAGGAGCCACTATTCCTCCACCATTGGAACCCAGAGCCAAGTTCAACATCACAAGTACCATGATTCAGTTATTGCAACTCAAGGGATTATTTGGTGGACTAGCAGGCGATGATCCGAATATGCATCTCATCAACTTTATTTGTACATGCAAGTCGTTTGACAATCCTGGCGTTGGTCAGAATGCAATTCGATTACGCCTATTTCTATTGTCTCTTTCTGGGGAGGCAACTCTATGGTTGAATGGGCTGACTCCTGATTCTATTACAAATTGGAGGCAACTGAGAGACGCTTTCCTATAAAGATTCTTTCCGCCATCCAAAAGAGCATAATTAAGAGATGAAATCAGCAACTTTCGGCAGCTTCCAACCGAAGCTCTTCATGAAACATGGGAGAGGTTCAAGACGAAGCTTATGAGGTGCCCAAACCATCACATGACCAATGTCCACCTGATGGAGATACTATACAGAGCCTTGAATTTAATAACTAAACCAGTGGTGGATAATGCAGCTGGAGGATCATTTATGGACCTCACCTTTGGGCAGGCAAGCAATATGCTAGATCGGATGAAAAAGCAAAGTAGAGCTTGGCATACCAGCGATTCTGAGGTAGCAAGCCCTACTATACCTATTGGCATGATTGCTGAACAAAGGAGAAGAAAAGAAGAACGTGATCAAGATATGGCGCACATGAAAACGCAAGTGGATCTTCTTACAAAGCATCTATTATCAAGGAAGACCGAAAAAGTCAAAGCTGTTGTGTTAAAAGGAAGAGACGAATCTGATTCAGAAGAAGAAGCCAACTACTTGAACAATCAAGGGGGTTTCCGAGGTAATACCCAAGGAAACCAAGGTCGGAACTATTATGATAAATCTGAAAACAAGGACGAAGGTAGTTGGAAGAACAAGAATAACAAGAGTGGTTTGTATGTTCCCCCAAGAAGACGTGACGCCACCACATCTAGTTCTGGAAATATGGAAGATATGATGGCTAAACTATTGAAAAGAGTGGAAGCAACCAGCGCAGGAGTAACGGAGGTAATAAATGATTTGTCCTTAATGAAGCAATTGGTTGACTCACATTCAACTTCAATCAAGCAAATAGAGCAGCAATTGAGCGAACTTTCAGCAGCACTCAATCAAAGAAAGGCTGGCACCTTACCTAGCGACACTGTGCAAAATCCAAGGAATGACGGATCATGCATGGCTATTACTACCTGAAGTGGTAAGGTGCTGGAAACTTCATCCAAAGGCAAGCAAGTGGTTGATGAGGAAGTAGACATCGATGATAAGGCAAAAGGAGAAGCTGCCGTAGACACCACCCACGATGTCCATGACGTCACACAGAGTATGTTACAGCCTGAAAAGGCTGAAAAATGAAAGCAAGAGGAGAAGAAAGCCGTGGAGAAAACAATTCCTTATCCACCACCACCTTTTCCTCAAAGATTGAAGAAGATTTCGGATGATACAAAGTTCAGCAAATTCATGAATATGTTAAAGCAGCTGACCATTAATGTTTCGTTGGCAGAGGCACTAGAACAAATGCCTGGGTATGCAAAATTTATGAAGGGTCTTTTGACAAAGAAGTGAGCAGCAAGCTATGAGTTGAGGGATACTGTTCATCACTGCAGCGCAATTGCTACCCGATCACTAGTTCAGAAGAAGGCTGACCCCGGTGCTTTCACTATTCCTTGCACCGTTGGATCTTTGAATTTTGCCAGAGCATTATGCGATTTAGGAGCCAACATCAATTTGATGCCATTATCTATTTATAAAAAGTTGGGGTTGGGTGATCCTACTCCAACCAATATGAGGCTCATAATGGTGGATAGGTCGGTGAAACGACCTGTTGGTATTCTATGTGAGGTATTGGTAAAGGTTTCTTCATTCATCTTTCCGGAAAACTTCGTAATTCTAGATTGTGAGTTAGACTCAGAAGTTCCCATAATCTTGGGGCGCCCTTTTCTTGCTACAGGAAGTGTGCTTATTGATTTGAGAGCAAATGAGATTTCATTCCGAATAAATGATGAAGTAGTTCGCTTTGATGTGTGCAAATCAATGAAGCAACCCAAAGATCTGAACGTATTTTTGGTGTCCGATGTTTACTTTGATGATGAGGAAGAATTACTTGAAGAAGAGCAAATTATTGATGACCCATTGGCGGTTGTGCTCATGAATGGTGAGAGTAAGGATGCTGAAAATTGTGAGGAAACTATTGGTGCTTTGACAGGATTAGGGTCATATCCTCACGCTCCCAAGAAGCTGAACCTCGATCTCAAAAATTGACCCACACCACCAGCTAAGCCATCTATTGAAGAGCCACCCACGTTAGAATTGAAGGAGTTGCCTAGTCATTTAAAGTTTGCATTCTTAGAAAGCGAAAACACACTTCCAGTCATTGTGGCGGCAGATTTGGGTGAGCAACAAGTTGCAGCTCTCATTGCTATTCTACGAAAGTATATAAGAGCCATTGGTTGGACCATCGCTGACATTATTGGTATCCCACTTGGGATTTGTACACACAAGATTTAGCTTGAAGAAAATTGCACACCCACCATTGAGCATCAAAGGCGTCTAAATCCACCTATGCAAGAAGTGGTAAAGAAAGAAATTATCAAGTGGTTAGATGCGGGGGTTGTGTATCCAATCTCTGACAGTGCATGGGTAAGCCCGGTACAATGTGTTCCCAAGAAAGGAGGCATGACGGTAGTCGCGAATGAAAAGAATGAACTTATTCCACTCAGACCCATCACCAGATGGAGAGTATGCATGGACTACCGAAAGCTGAATTCATGAACACTCAAAGATCACTTCCCAATGCCATTTATGGACCAAATGCTAGATCGATTAGTGGGGAAAGGATGGTTTTGTTTCCTAGACGGTTATTCAGGCTATAATCAGATTTGTATTGCTCCCGATGACCAAGAGAAAACAACGTTTACATGCCCATATGGTACGTTTGCCTTTAAAAGTATGCCATTCGGGCTATGTAACGCACCAGCCACCTTTCAATGTTGTATGATGTCCATTTTCTCTGATATGGTCGAAGATACTTTGGAAGTATTCATGGACGATTTTTCAGTGGTTGGCGAGATGTTTGAAGCATGCTTATCAAATTTAAGTATGGCGTTGCAAAGATGTGTAGAATTCAACCTAGTGCTGAATTGGGAGAAGTGTCACTTTATGGTTAAAGAAGGTATTGTTCTTGGGTATAATATCTACGAAAGAGGAATCGAGGTTGATCGAGCTAAAATTTAAGTTATCGAGAAGCTACCACCTCCAATTTCTGTGAAGGGAGTTCGTAGTTTCCTTGGGCATGCAGGTTTCTATCGGCGGTTCATCAAAGACTTCTCCAAAATTGCTAGTCCATTATGCAAACTTTTGGAGAAAGATGAAAAGTTTAACTTCAATGAAGATTGTTTGAAGGCATTCGAATGCCTCAAAGGAAAACTGATTGAAGCTCCTATCATGGTAGCACCAGATTGGTCTTTACCATTTGAAGTCATGTGTGACGCCAGTGGGGTAGCATTACGCGCTGTGCTTGGATAGAGAAGGGAGAAGATATTCCATCCTATCTACTATGCGAGCAAGGTCCTGAACGAAGCCCAAAAGAACTACACTGTCAAAGAACAAGAGCTCCTAGCGATTGTGTATGCGTCTGAGAAGTTTCCTGCTTATTTTTTAGGAACCAAAGTAATCTTTCATACAGACCATGCAGCTCTGAGGTATTTAATTACAAAGAAGGATGCAAAACCAAGACTAATTCAATGGGTCTTGCTGCTGCAAGAATTTGATTTTAAAGTTAAAGATAGAAGAGGTTGCGAGAACCAAGTGGCTGATTATCTGTCTAGACTCGAAAACGATCATATAGTGCAGCCTCAAATCGAGATTGATGATGCATTCCCTGACGAGGAGATCCTAGCGACAATAATGGAAGAGTTACCATGGTATGCCGACTTTGCGAATTTTGTGGTGAGTAATGTGATACCGGCAAACTTATCTTACCATCAAAAAAGGATGTTTATGCATGATGTAAAACACTACTTTTGGGATGAGCCATATTTGTTTCAACGATGCGCGGATGGTGTCATCCGGCGATGCATATCCCATGTAGAAGTGCCTAATATATTGGAAGCTTCCCATACTTCTCAAGTTGGAGGACATCACGTAGGTTATCGGACAGCAAGGAAGGTACTGCAAAGTGGATATTATTGGCCCTCGATATTTAGAGATGCCTACGAAATTGTGAGAAGATGCGACCAATGTCAGAGACAAGGTGCGATTTCAAAACACCATGAGATGCCCATGTCGAAAATTCTTGAAGTCGAGCTCTTTGATGTATGGGGTATTGATTTCATGGGTCCATTCATAAATTCGTTCGGAATGAAATACATCCTAGTCGCTGTGGATTATGTTTCAAAATGGGTGGAAGCAGTAGAGTTGGCCGACAATGAGGGAAAGCGTGTATTCAAATCCGTGTTGGCAAAATATGGTGTCAAGCAACAAAAGGTAGCCATGCCTTATCACCCATAAACTAGTGGACAGGTAGAGGTTTCCAATCGAGAGATCAAGCAAATCCTTGCTAAAACGGTAAATGCAAATAGGAAAGATTGGTCTCGGAAGCTGGACGATGCACTATGGGCTTATACGACTGCATTCAAAATGCCAATTGGCATGTTCCCGTACCAATTAGTTTATGGGAAGGCGTGTCACTTACCCATTGAGCTCGAGCATAAAGCATTATGGGTGTTGAAGCGACTTAATTTGAATTGGGATGATACAATGAATCTGAGATTGGAGCAGCTGAACGAGATGGATGAATTCCGTCTACATGCTTATGAAAGATCAGACCTATACAAGGAGCGGATGAAAAAGTATCATGATCTACGGATTTTTCAATGAAACTTTCAAAAAGATGATATGGTACTTTTCCTCAATTCCAGATTGAAGCTATTCCCAGGTAAGTTGAAGTCTAAGTGGTCTGGCCCGTACAAAGTAAACCAAGTCTACTCGTCTGGAGTAGTTGAGTTGAAAGACACTAATGGTGTTGTCTTCAAGGTGAATGGCCAACGAGTAAAACCATATATTGGTCCTCTTGACTCGATAAATTATATGGCCACCACTTATCTTGACCAAGTCTAAGTACTCGAGGTAACTATGTCGTGCCGCGACAATAAATCAAGCGCTAGATGGGAGGCAACCCATCGTTTTTCATTTTTGTCTTTCTTTCATTTTATTACGTGTTTGCTTTTGATCAATAAAATTCCAAAAATAAGAGTCGTGCCATGACAAAAACTAAGGCGCTTGATGGGAGGCAACCCATCGTTCTAATCGTCTTTGTTGTTTTTGAGTAAATGTAGGTGCAAAGAGGTGTAAAACGAGGAGGTCGGTTTCAAATTTTGATTTGGACGTATTGCATGTTAAAGGTGGTAAGTTAGGAATGAAGAAGCAAAAGGCTATGGAATGGGCATTGCTTATGAAAATATAGGCAACGAACAAGGCTAGGCCTATGTAAAACTAGGCCACGAACAAGGCAAGGCATATACTATGGCCTAAGCTCTCGGAATCTAGTGTGCCATAGCATAGGCGCCGCCCATGCCCAAGTATGCCATAGCATAGGCGCCGCCTATGCCAATGCCTTTTGTCTCTGAATCTCATATGCCATGTAAAAGGTGCTGCCTATGCCTAAGAATGCCATGGCATAGGCGCCGCCTATGCTCAACAATGCTATGCAAAAGGCGCCGCCTATGGTCACTTCTTGTCTCCAAATCCAATTTTAAATGGGTCAAAAACCAACCCAAGCCTTTCCTATAAATAAGAGACTGTCTTAGACCAAAAACACATTGGAAACCTAGCATAAGCGCCGCCTATAGCCTCCAAATCCTCTCCAAAATTTTCCTTTTGCTCTTTTACTTCACAAGAACATCATCCAAAGGCATCAACCAAGTAAGTACTTCTTTGTTCTTCATTTATATTCCGTAAGTACTACACTACTACGCCTATTATGATTTGTTAAATCTTGAAGTAGTATTGGTGAGTTGAATGTGATTAATTTGTTGTGATACAACTAAGTAAGGGAAAGAATACGTACGAATGATTTTGACTTGTTTCCAACTTGTATTTAATTTTGATGCACTGTCATACTTTTGCGGAATTGACATGGTCAAGAACAATGCATACTCTTGTCAATAGAACTCTTATATGTTGGAATAACTTGTGTATAAAGGTGAAAACCATGGTTGACTATAAACATACGAAATTGTGATTATTCCTAAAACTTGATTCAATCTCTATGTAGTAGTCTTGATATATCAAACATGAAAGTATAGACAAGATTTCAAGAAGTATGACTGCACTGATTATATTGTTGGAATATAGCACCTAATACGTGTGTCGATGAAGTCTGAGTAATCGACCACTTCACTTCACTAGTCTATACCAACAAACTAAGTGTGAGGTGGTGCCACTACTGCTTGTTTATAGATTGTATCCATCGAGATGACACTAACATGAACATTGTTTTAGTCTCAGGTAGAATGGCACCCAAAGCAAGACAAGGCAAAGATAAGGCAAACACTTCCCAAAACGGCAAGAAAAGAGGACGCAAAGAGCAAGGAGAGTCCTCCTCGATGCAAGTACCACGCCGCATGTTCGGAATTAAATGGGTTTTAGAGGAGGAAGCAAAGGAATGGTATAGGAACAACAAAGAGAAGAAATATGTTCATGTGGACTTGATAAACAAGGAAAGCCTAGCAAAGAAAGAACCGCGCATGTTGGACAAGATCATGGCGTTACATCTTGATTTCATATTCCGAGACATGGGAGAATGCAATCTCAATTTAACAAGAGAATTCTATGCCAACTGGTCACCGAAAACCACAGGAAGTGAGGTCAAGATTCGGGGCTAAGTTTTACAACTCAATGCGGATTTCTTCAACTCCTTTCTTGGCTTGCCTACTGTTGATCCATCACCATTCAAAGAGTTGTACAGTAGAATTCCATATAGAGCCATTCGACACACACTCTGTGGAACAAGGTCCATGGCAAGGTGGAGTAGACACAAGGACACCAGACGACACAACACCTTCCCATATGCTCCTTTGAATAGAAAAGCAAGAATATGGTTGCACATAGTCAACTCTTGCCTAATTCTAGGGACTCAGTACACAAAGATAACACAAGATAGAGTGTTCTTGGTATATGCATTGATGACGAATGTCCCTATCAACATTGGGGCAATTATTCAATCCACAATGCGGAAAGCTAGGCTACACAAGAGGTCCCACTTCAGTTTTGGCAATCTGTTGACTGCAATATTGAGGAAGGAAGACATCGAAGAGGAACCGGCTGATCATAAACTCCCAAAAAACCCAAAGAAGGTTGACCTCACGAAGGTTAAGGATGTTAAAACTACGCATGACGTCAACCTTACCACTTCAGAAAGGCATGCTCAAGGTGAGAGTTTCTTTCGCCATCTTTATGGCATGACTCGGTTTACAATGATGAGCGGTGGCCATGTTCCAACTGCTGCAGAGCTCCAACAGCTGGATTATGACTACCCAATGAATGAGCACGCGAAGGCGATGTGTGGAGTAGGTACATATTTTGAGGAACCTCTTGATGACGATGTGCCAACCGATGATGATCGACGAATGCCAGACTCTAACGTGGAGGAGAATTCTGATGACGACGACTCTAATGATGATTCCGACGAAGGGGGCATGACCCCAGACATAGAGGAGGAGTCCGACTAACCAGGTTCTTCTTATTTATTTTCCACTGAGGGCAGTGTGTCCCATCTAAGTGTGGGGTGCTGGCATTTGCATGCTATACTTCTCTATTTGCATTTGCATTTATGTTTGTTTTGTTTTTCTTTTTATTAGTTAAATTTTTTTTTAACTTAACTTCGCATGAAATTATTCTAATAGGCAGCATGAGATTATGAAAAGAGTTTGTGCTAAAATCATGACTATTGAGACGCTTAGGCTCTAATTGTGACTCACTATGTGATATTGTGTGGTTCAATTCCTTCATCTGTTGGGTTAAGAGTCTATGCTACTCCCAATAAAGTCGACCATGTGCCTTGTGTGTGTGAGGATATAGTATATTCTGTGTTTGTGGCTAATGCTAGAACTTGCCTGGTATGTATGTAAAGCGAAAATAAGGAGTGCAAGTCTAGGAGATGATTTAGGCATTTCTTTGGCAACCTATGATTGTTTACCTTCATTTTATCTACCCATGGACATCATCCTAGATAACCCCCTTTGAGCCTTTAGCCTATTTTCTTTGACAACCTCATATGTAAGCCTAATCCATTTTTTTCAAAACCATAATTTGTTCCAAATTCCTAAGTGCTTTAAATTGTAAAGTCATGTGACAAAATAAGAGGAAATTGGGTGAGATTAGTTCCTTAAAGTGAATTGGTACTTGAATTCGTTATGAAAAAGAATGGTTCTCATAGAGGCGTGTTATAAAAAAAAGAAAAAGGAAAAGGAAAATAAAAAATTAATTCTATTCAAAACTGAATAACAAAAGAGGTGAGAAGCGGTGGTAGATTAAAAGAAAGGTAGAAAGGTTGTTTTAAAGAGAGTGTAAATGGCATAATGTGATGTATTAAAGCGCTTAGGAACATAGTCACTATTTCTGGCCAAAATAGTCCTACCCGTCCCTTAGCCAACATTAAAACCTGTAAAAGACCTATTTGATCCTAAGCTTAGCATTCTGATATTTAGTGGAGCATTACACTATTGGCAAGCCTATGGTCATCAGTTGCAACATATGAATTCTTTGTGAGAGTGAGAGCAAGGATAATCTTATACCCATGTTTGAAATATATACAATATTTGTGAGTGATTATGGGTGATATATGGTGAGACACACATGATTGACGAGTCTTGGGTAGTTGTGTATGATTCGTTGTACCTCAACTTGTGGACACGAATTAATCACCATCATGATTCTATGTTAGAGGTTAAAATTATTTCTAGTAATGATCAGAAAACTACTCTTTGTTAATGATTGCTATGCTTGTCTTGATGAATATTTTGTGTTGTTACTGTGAAATCCCAAGTAGATGTTTAGATGGATATGATAGGTTGTTCAAGGACGAACAAAGCTTTAAGTGTGGGGTGTTGATGATAGGCGAATTTACACGCCTAAAGTACTATATTTTACCCATATTTTAGCTAAGTTTTGAGGACAAAATATATAATTCATGCACTTTTAGTCTTTTTTCCTGTAAGTGAGCTAACAAACGTGATTAGCAAGTTTTCAGGTATAAATGATGCATATTTCAGCATTTTATGGATAACTTGATGCCAAAGAAAGCTTCACGAAAGAAGGAAGGGGAATCTTACACGCCAAGGACCAAAAGTGGCGCATGGAAAATCTGTCCCGGGCAAAAACAGCAATTCTGAAGACTTTGGGGACTAGCAGTAACTTAGTAGGATTAGGATAATGATACATTAACCTAGTAGGATTGGGTTAAGTAATGCATTAGCTTAGTAGGAATAGGATATGGGTGTTATAAATACCCTATTTTGCTAGAGATTTTTATCATTCTCATTCTACTTCTTATTCCACAACTTACAACTCGGATTATAATTCTTCCATTAATTCTACTTTTTATTCTTCTTCTATTCATCTACTCAATTATTACTTTCCACAACAAGAGAAACGCTATTCTAAAAGGGAATTCACGCCTAACGCCATACCACACCATACTACACGTGAGATCTTTTATTGTGGTATAATAATAATGTCTATTGTGAGTTCCATCGCACTCATGAGTAGATAAACTTCTCTGTTGGGGTTATGGAAGCCGTATGAGATACTATCTATTGCTATGAGTTTGTGAATTCGCGACACGTATGCTGCTTATATCATTATTCTCTTCATCTTAATGCAAATTCTTGTGGTTGCAAACGCATAGAATACGCCAGTATAGCATTAACTTGTTTAAAAGAAAAGTTATATGTCTGGAAAAGAGATAATTTCAAGGTAATAGGGCACCAACCCCTATTAAAAAGTTAGTGTCGTAACTGGATTAACCTCTTGGAGAATTTGTACCGTTAGACACGCTTTAAGCTCGAAAGAGTTAAAGTGAAATAGTCCTTGTTAAGGTCGAAAGACGCTTGGATTTATCATAGAATACAATTCTCTATAAGCACATGCATGTCTGAATTTCGCATAACTCATAGCCAAAAGAGACGTACAACTCATAAGGTGGACATAACCCCAAATTCTCAATTCTCATTGTTTTACAGCTTACTAAAACATTCTTTCTTTTTACTTTGCTATTTTCTGTTTTACTCTACTATTTTATTCACATCAATTGCACGTTACAATCCCCCCTTTTTTAAGAGACTTGTACCACAAGTCTAGTAATCTTTTCTTACTTAGTGACCGGCTATTCCCTATGGGATCGATACCTAACCCAGTTGGGTTATATATTTGACAGCGACCGCTTTACACTCTTACGAGAGCTGTAGATTGAGCGTTATCAATATGCTTCTAAACAAATTAAGGTACACAAAATAAATTACACAACTCGTGATCTAGAGTTAGCGGCGGTGGTATTTGCATTGAAAATTTAGCATCATTTTTTATATGGGGTGCATGTGGGTATTTATTTGGACTATAAGAGCTTGCAGTATGTGATCACTCATAACAAATTAAACCTCAAGCAAAGGAGGTGTCTTGAGTTGCTTAAGGATTACAATATGAGCCTTCACTACCACCCAAGTAAGGCTAATATTGTTGTTGATTCTCTTAGAAGGTTGTACATGGGGAGTTTGTCCCATGCCAAGGAGGATAAGATGGGATTGGTGAAGGATATCCATCGATTGGCAAATTTGGGAATACGCTTGTAGGACTCAGAGAATGGGGGAATGGTTGTTTAAGAAGTGGCTAAATAATTTCTTTTGGCTAAAGTTAAGAAGAAACAAGTTTATGATCTTATACTTATGAAAATCAAGGATAATGTGGCTCAGCAGAAAGTTATGGCATTTGAAATTAGGGGAGATGGTGTTATGACATAACAAGGAAAATTGTGCATTCCTGGTGTAGATGGGTTTAGGGAGAGAATTTTCGCAAAGGCTCATATGTCTAAAAATACAATTCATCCTGGTTTGACAATGACATAACACGACATGAAAGAGATGTACTGATAGAATAACATGAAGAGAGATGCATAAAATTTTGTCTCCAAGTGCATTAACAATCAACAAGTTAAAGTTGAGCATTTGAGACCGGATGGTACCTCCCAAGAGATAGCTCAACCTATGTGTAAATGGAAGATAATTGATATGGATTTTTTACTAGTCTTCCAGGGTCTCAAAATCAACATGATTCAATTACGGTCATGGCAAATAGAATGACAAAGTCCGCTCATTTTCTTTCTGGGAGAACAAATTACTCAAGAAAGGACTATGTAAAGTTATCCATTCAAAAGATAGTTTGGTTGCATGGATACTCAATCTCTATTATATACAATTGAGGTAAGTCGTTTTCTTCTCATTTTTTGTGGTTCTTTTAACAGGGATTGGGTATGCAGGTGAACCTTAGTACTTCATTCCACCCTCAGACGGATGGGCCGGCATAGCATAATATTCATACATTAGAAGATATGCTAACGGCCTATGTAATTAACTTAAAGGGAAGTTTGATTAATCATTTGCTTCTTATAGAATTCAAGTACAATAATAGTTATTATTCCAACATCCAAATGGCTAATTTTGCAGCCCTTTATAATAGGAGATGTAGGTCATCGATTATATGGTATGAGGTAGGTGAGACTAAATTGTTCGGTCCTGACTTGGTACATCAAGTGATGGATAAAGTAAAGGTAATTCAAGAGAGGCTTAAGACCACTCAAAATCGCCAAAAGTCCTATGCGGATGTGAGGAGAATAGAACTAGAGTTTGAGGTTAGAGGTTGAGTGTTCTTAAAGGTTTCTCCTATGAAAGGATTTATGTTATTTGGGGAAATAGGGAAGATCAATCCCCATTACATTGGTCCGTACCAAATTCTAAGAAGAATTAGAAAGGCTGCATATGCATTGGACTTAGCAGAGAGTTTAGCATCGGTCCATCCTGTCTTTCATCTGACTATGCTCAAGAAGTGAGTGGGTGATCCTTTCTTGGTGGTGCCCATTGAGGATATTGGTGTAAATATTTTTTGTCTTATTAAAAAGTTCCTGTAGCGCCCCAAATTTGGTACTCAAAATGCTACACGGTGCTCATGACCCCGAAGGACCATAAGCTAACCCATGACTGATATTTGTACCTATATACTGCATAAAATACTTTATAATGCAGAAACATGAACTGAAAGGCCATAAAGTTCAATACTGAACATGATCTAAATGATATAACATTTGTGTGGGGCAGTAAATTACCCAAAACAAAATTAAACATACTAAAGTCGAAAACATGATAGTCTAGAAAGCCTCTAACTGACTAAACTGTCTGAGTAAGGAGTTGATGGGACATGTCCCCAACTAATAAATTGATTAATGAGGTAATAGGGAAATAATCATGTCCTCAAAAGATGAGGACTCCCTTCTAACTCTGTTTGCGAATATCTGGAATCAACTGTTGCTCTGGAGCTCATGTCTCTGAACCTATGGAATAAGACACTATAGCACAAATGCGTCAGTACTTTGAATGTACTGGTATGCATGTGAGGTAGGATGAATGCATGGGGTCCATATGCATAAACAATAATAATAACTGAAACTATCATGAGCGTGAGAATACATGTATGAGACATAACAACTGACACTAATACTATGACAACATGATTACTGAATCTGAATATAACTGATAACATGAGTGACTGTATCTGACAATCCTGAATCTGATGGAACTATCTGAGTTCCATATTGTATTTGAGCTGACTGTATCTGACAGTCCTAAAATCTGAAGAAGTATCAGAGTTCTATTACTAAGACTGATTCACTATATCTGACAGTTCTGATTCTGTAACATGAAACTGTACGAAGTAGTTATCTAATCGACATGCCCCTGATACGCTATTATGGTTAAGTTGGGATCCAATTTGTAACCCTAATTAAAGGTGTCGATACTGCGCCATCGGTAAGGACAAGCTATGGACGAACTTCATCTGATAGTGTCCCCTAAATGAGAATGGTGGTGGCCTTATCTGACAGTGCTTATCGACCTCATCAACCCTCATCGAGTAGTGTTGAGTCTCAACCTATGCTAGCTACAAAGTTCTGGAATGCAAGGATGACTTCTAAGAATCACACCCTCATCTAATAGCGTGTGTTCCCATCCTTGGGTTCACTCGGTGCTAATTCCTACTCCTATTTGAATAGACTCTGAACATGATTTACTGAACTGAACATGGGCTGAGTTACTAAATTCCATTGACTGATGGAATACTACTGATATCTAACAACTAACTGAGTTCATGAGATCATGGAGATTTCCTAAGTCATAAGACTGTCTGAAGTATAAGGATCATAGCTTGATTGAGAGTATCGTAAAAACATGACATGGCTCTAGGAACACAGCTAATGTTATGGGTACGAGTACCCCAAGACTCAATGAAAAGAAACTAACCAAGCATAACTTACTTGAACATATAACTAACATCATAATCCATAATACATTTATAGAAGCATTTCAGCAAAACATGTGATAGCCATAACTTGCACATACATGGGGATTTCATGGTATCATGCTAGTTAGGTATTTTTCCTTCATATAGGCATTTAATCAAACATATTATAGGCATAGTACATGCAAACATCATCGTACAATAATTAAACATCATGGTTCAACTCTAATTTCATCATTCAAGGGTTTAATCATAGGTTTGCATGAATCTATATCTATAATAATGTAACCCACATAGAATTTATCACCCAACATGGAGTAGAATTCAATTTCTCATTATACACATGAACAAGAGCAGCCCAATCGTGAAATTCATAAGAAAATCTATAAACTTTAATTTTGAAAAGGGATTTTTGGGCTTCATGGATGAAAGGAGTCCATGAATGAACACTATGCATACCTTAGTTCATCCTAAGTGAACGGTCTTTCTTACGCACGAATAATACTGGAGCCCTCCACGGGGAAACGCTGGGCCTAATGAATCCCTTATCTAAGAGATCCTTCAATTTTTGCTTTCAGTTCTCTAAGTTCTGCTGGTGCCATTTTGTATGACAGAATAGATATAGGTTGAGTATCTGGAAGAAGATCAATGTCGAAGTCTATTTCCCTTTCGAGAGAAATACCTGGAAGATCTTTGGGAAAGACATCTGAATATTCACCTCTAACTGGAATTGATTCAAGGCTGAGAGTTTTGAAACTAGTGTCCTTAAATCGAACAAGATTATAGACACATCCTTTAGATATCATTTTTCGTGCTCGAAGGTAGGAAACAAGATGACCTTTGAACGCTGAAGTACTACTCGTCCACTCAAGGATGGGTTCATTCAGAAACCAAAACTGGAGTATTCTGTTTCTGTAGTTGACTGTGGCATAGCAGGAATGAAGTCAATCCATGCCAAGAATAAGATCAAAATCAGTCATCTCTAATTCAACTAAGTCTACTAAAGTGACTTTCTGAAATATCATAACCGATCAGTTCCTGTATACCCGCTGGGCTATGATGGTTTTACCCACTGGGGTAGAGACTGAAAAGGTCTCTGCTTGGATTTTGAGACTGATTCCAAAATCGTCTTCTATATAGGGAGTAACAAAAGACAAAGAAGCTCCTGGTTCTAGCAAAGCATAAACATACACATGAAAGATCTGTAACGTACCAGTAACTACATCAGGAGAATTTTCTTGATCCTGTCGGGACTAAAGAGCATAGAGATGATTTGAGCGTTGCCCACTAGTAGCACTGGTGGTGGCACCCTGCTAATTTGGGTAATTGGACTGAGCTGAGGAGCGGAGATGGCTCTAATAACCTAATTGAGGGTAGTCTCTGACTCTCTGTCCTAGCTTGACAGAATCAAAATAGATATTGCTACCAGCTTTGCATAGACCCTTATGGCTCTTACCACAAGTCTGACAAAAGGGATTAGTTCGGGCACTGCTAACACTGCCCTTTGACTTAGATCCTTTTGCTCTATCTTTGTTACCCTCCCTGAACTTAGGAATTGGAGCACTAGCTAAAGAAGGGGTTGAAACTAATGACTTAGGATAAAACTAGGTACGGTTTTCTCTTTCGAATTTAGGTTGAGCAAAGTTGAAACTACTTGTATTTGCTTTATTATTCTACTTCTCCCTTTGCTTAATCCTCTGCTCCTCTATCTTCTGAGCATGAGTCATAAGCCTGCCTAAAGTCATGTCACTATTCAGCATGGCAGATCTGCACTCATTTACCATACTATCATTTACCACTTCAGCAAACTTACTCATCTTGGCTCTGCTGTCTGCAAACACATGAGGGGCATATCTGGTTAATTGAGTAAAGTTAAGAGAATACTCTTTCACCGTCATATTGCCCTACCTGAGGTTGATGAATTCTCGCACCTTAGCCTCTCGAAGCTCTTGGGGAAAGAATTTGTCTAAGAATGCAGTGACAAACTCCTCCCACTCTATAGGACCTGCATCATCTACCTCTCTGACTTTTACTATTTGAACCAAGTATGAGCCATATCCTTTAACTAATATGCAGCTAGCTCATCACTCTCAATAGTAGTCACCCCCATGATGTCTGTCACCTGTTGAACCTGATCAATGAATTCTTGAGGGTCCTCATCTACCTTAGACCTGAGGAAGGATGGAGGATTCATTTGGGTGAAGTCTGGAATCCTAACTTTTGTTGAATTGGCCACTGAGTTGGACAGAATAACTGCTGGCCATTCATTTTGAGCAGAAATTGACTGAGCAAGAGTAGTGAATGCAACCCTAAACTCCGTATGAGAAACATGATCTCCCAAAGGATCTTTGGGCTGAGGGGCTAATTGATTTTCATTTCTTCATGTAGGAGGCATGTTCTATAGAAGAAAGGGGAAATAGATTAGACCGAGAGATTGACTTGAGATTATGCTCACTAGCATGATATAAATACCAAAAGAAGGGAAACTGTTCCTAAAATATCTTATAGCCTCTTGCACATAAATGTGGCATGCAACACACCCATGTACAAGACTCTACTAGATGCGGCTTTTAGACTTCCTAGGATTCTATTAAACCTGGCTCTGATACCAAGTTTGTAACACCCCAAATTTGGTACCCGTAATGCTACACGGTGCTCATGATCGCATAGGATCATAAGCTAACCCATGACTGATATCTATACTTGTATACTGCATAAAATACTTTATAATGTGGAAACATAAACTGAAAGGCCATAAGGTTCAATACTGAACATTATCTAAATGATATAGCATCGGTATGGAGTAATAGAATACCCAAAACAAAACAAAACATACTGGAGTCTGAAACATGATAGTCTAGAAATCCTCTAACTGACTGAATTGTCTGATTGAGGATTTAATGGGATATGTCCCCAACTAACCCTAAATAATAAACTGATTAATCAAATAATAAGGAAATAATCATGTCCTTAAAAGATGAGAACTCACTTGTAACTCTGTCTGTGGATATCTGGAATCTACTGTTGCTCTAGAGCTCATGTCTCTAAACCAATGGTATAAGACACCATACTACAAATGCATCAGTACTTTGAATGTACCGGTATGCATGTGAGATAGGCTGAATGCATAGGGTTCATACGCATGAACAATAATAATAACTGACTAACTATCATGAGAGTGAGAATACATGCATGAGTCATAACAACTAACACTAATACTGTGATAACATGATTACTGAATCTGAATATAACTGATAACATGAGTGACTGTATCTGATAGTTCTAAATCTAATGAAACCGTCTGAGTTCCATACTGTATCAAAGTTGACTGTATCTGATAGTCCTAAAATCTTAAGAACTATTAAAGTTCTATTACTGAGACTGATTGACTATATCTGATAGTCCTGATTCTATAACATGAAACTATGTGAAGTAGTTATCTAACTGACATGCCCCTGATATGCCATTATGGTTGGGTTGGGGTCCAATCTATAATCCCAATTAGAAGGGTGTCAATATTGCGCCACCGATAAAGATATGTTGTGGGCGACCCTCATCTGATAGTGTCCCCTATACGAGAATGGTGGGGCCCTTATCTGCCAGTGCTTATCCACCTAATCAACCCTTATCGGAAAGTGTTGATATCTCAACCTATGTTGGCTACATAGTTCTGGAATGCAAGGATGACTTCTAAGAATCACACCCTTATCTGATAGTGTGTGTTCCCATTCTTGGGTTCACTCGGTGCTAAGTCCTACTCCCATCTGAATAGACTCTGAACATGATTTACTGAACTGAACATGGGCTGAGTTACTAAATTCTGTTAACTGATGGAATACTACTGATATCTGACAACTGATTGATTTTATGAGATCATGGAGATTTCCTAAGTCATAAGACTGTCTGAAGTCTAAGGATCATTAGTTTGACTGAGAGTATCGTGAAAACCTGACATGACTCTAGGAACACAACTAATTTTTGGGTACGAGTACCTCCAGGACTCGATGAAAGGAAACTTACCAAGCATAACTTACTTGAACATATAACTAACATCATAATCCATAATACATTTATCTAAGCATTTCATCAAAATATGTGATAGGCATAACTTGTACATACATGGGGATTTCTTGGTATCATGCTAGTTAGGCACTTTTCCTTCATATAGGCATTTAATCAAACATATTATAGGCATGGTACATGTAAACATCATTGTACAATTATTAAACATCATAGTTCAATTCTAATTTCATCATTCAAGGGTTTAATCGTAGGCTTGCATAAATCTATATCTATAATAATGTAACCCACATAGAATGTATCACCCAACATGGAGTAGAATTCAATTTCTCATTGTCCACATGAACAAGAGCAGCCCAATCATGAAATTCATAAGAAAATCCATAAACTTAAATTTAGAAAAGGGATTCTTGGTCTTCATGGATGAAAGGAGTCCATGAATAAACACTTAGTTCGTGATTTCATGAAGATTGACGGTGAAACTTTCTTGAAATTGGATCTTCTATGAAAACCCTAGCTTGTTCTTGCGAGAAACTTGAGAGAAACTAGTATATTTTAGGTGAAAAGTGGTTGAATCACGTGTTAAAGGGCTTAAATAGGGGTGGGAAGTTGACCCTTTTAACCCTAGACGCGTCATTTAAAATTGTAAAAATTTCCCGAACTGGACCTTTATCGCGATGCGGCGCTATCGCATCGTGTCACTGGATTTTTACAATTGGTAAATTGAGGGATGGCGTGACACGTGGTCATCGCATTAAGACTTTCTTTGTGACCTGAAACTTTGGTGTGACGCGGGAAAAATCGCGCTGGGACACTGGAAAATGGATAATTCTGAATTTAGGCCCTGGTGCGATGCACCATAATTGCGGACCCCTACTGGAATTTTTCAAATGCCATTTCCTCTTGTGGTACGACGCGCCACTGACTAATATGGTGTTGTTTTATGATGGGGACTTGAAATAGTCATAACTACTGAACTGGTTATTGGATTTGGACAAATCTTATATCGATGGAAATCTTATTGAATTTCCCACACAACAAAAAGGGAAAATCTTGAAAATTACTCATCTAATAACCATTATTTAATTTAGAAAATAATACTAGACATTCTTGAGATGAAATTAGCTAGGAAAAAGTACGGGGTATTACAATTCCGATTGAAATCTTGGATAGAAAAGTTTGGAAATTGAGAACTAAGGAGATAGATTTGGTGAAGGTGCTTTGGACTAACCAAAAAGTAGAGGAAGTTACATGGGAATAAGACGCGTACATGAAATATAAATTCTTATTCTTGCTTCCATCATTAGGAGAGGGTGCTTTAGGTATGAATCTTACATTCTTTTCAATTAACTCATTTCGAGTTCATTCTTAAGTCCCTCTATGTTCTTCTATGTATCATTCTATGGGTGTCCTAATCTCTTAATTGGGGATTAATGATCCTATAGGAAGGATAATATAACACCTCCAGTGTTGTAGACTAAAATAAGTTAAAAATGAGCCTACGTAACCCCTAAATTAAGTGTGAAACAATTTAGGAAGAGTTCGATTGCATTGGGATAGATTTGAGACATCAAATGAGGTCATGTGCCTATTGCGTCCAGGTGCACACGCTAGTGTACATGGTATCACCAAGTAATATAGGGGCCTTATAAAAATCTGAATATTGATCTCTCAGAGACTTCTATTAACAACTATCCCAGACTAGTCCAACTATTAAGATTAACTCAATGCTAACATAACCACAAAATTTTTTGAGAGTAAACAAAGAGTAAACTTGACAATGTGGTAAATTAAAGGTACTTGAACTATAATGTAGAGAAAGAGTAAACTAAAGTTGAACAAGTTGCCGATTATGATATAGCGGTGTGCCATACCCCATATCGCTTCCTAGGGTCTGTAAAATGCCCTAATTGTGGTGATATACTGTAATTGACTACTTATGATTCTTCCAAGGCTATGGAACGTCCCTAAATCAGTGCCTAAGGTCCATGGAATGCCAATGACTCCAAAACGTCCATTTTTTGTCAAATCTTGTCCCATATTTTTTTTCCATCCATTCCAAGCCTTTTGGTGTTGTTTCCACTTTATTTACAGATTATTTATCATTAATATATCATCATTATCAACTTTAATCATACTTTAGAGTCAAACACCATGAATTAGAGCTCAAAAACCCATACAATCGAAGACGATGAACTAGTAACTTAAGCTAAGAGTACTAGTTTTGTACTTTTGATATTTAACTTAGTTTTGACTCTTGGATTGTTTCAATCAAACCTTCAAAACTAAAAAAAAAATTATTACATAAATAATTATACAATCATACCCTTAGTAACTCATAACATAAACTAGAATCCATTGAAATCAACTAGAACAACACACAGCTCAAGCTAGTAACACTAGTTTGCTCGTCTAAACTCTAAGTGATAAAATTTACTAAAAAATTTTTTTAAAAATACCATAGACATTATAATCAAATATTTTAACTCTTATATTCTCAATTATATCATTAACCACTCATTAAGCACATAAGAAGTCCTCAAAACAAGGCAAAACAAGCATAGATAATGATACTTAGGTGCATAAATCCACCTAAGTTCAATGCCTCAAGGGGGATGGTGCATGATGACACCATTCCATGAGGGGGTCTGTGATGTCTCACTACATATCCTTCATTACAGGCCCGCAACATAAAGGGTAGCCTCGCGATGGGCCCCGTACTAGGAGGCTAGGCCTCTATGTTGGGGTCCACATCACGACCCCCTACTTTTTTTCTTTGATAGGATATTACTTAAGTTGTTTTTAATAGTTTTTGGGTCCTTTAATGTACTATAAATTATCCTACTTTTACTTAACCCATTTCTATGTTTTTAAAGTTCCATATTTTCTTAAAAAGGGTCATTCCTCATTCAAAGCTAAGGTTGAAAAGTAAAAAGGTTAGGGTTCAAGCTTAGGGCTTCTCTTCTTGCAATATTCAGGGCTTTTCTTTAAAAAGGCATGTTGGACACTCTGTTATTTCAATTATTTTTGAATTTTGATATTTACTTGATATTCTTATATTTTAATGGTTGTTTAAAGTTAGGGTTGAGGGAATTTTGTGGTCATATATTTGTATATTGTATTGGTTTTCCCCTTGATTTAATGATTTTTTCCATGTTTGAATAATGGTTTGTCAACTAAAGTGTGACTTAACAAATGGGAAAAATTGGTATCTTGATTTCATAATTGATATGGTTTTTGCATGGTAAGGATATGAACCTCAACCTAGTGCATAACTTGGTTTTAAAAGGAGATTTTCATAGTATTTAACTTATCTTTTGAAACATCGCATGACTTTAATGGAAAATGGTTTACATTGGATTTTGTAACTAAAATTTGGAGTTTAAATGGTTAAATTGAAATGGTATGACATTATATGGATGGCTTGCAAGTATTGGTATGACGAGATCAATTTGGGAATGCCTTAATTGAAAACTCAATGATTAATGGTATGTGAAAATATTTTAATTACGCTTTAATGGAAATTGTATAGCTTTACCAAGAAGGTGTCATCCTCGTGACCAACACTTGAAACTATGTTTGCCGATGTTGGGAGGTATTGTCCTTAAATATGGATGACTGATGTGTGGTTGCTTCTCCCAGTAGTACATAGTTGTTTTAGGGAGGCTATTATCTATTGGTGACTCTAGCCTAATCCTTGGTCATGTGGCCAACATAGACAGAGGCTCCTCTGATGGGGGTAACTGAAACCATATAGCTTGTTGGTGACTAAAGTTCGGTGTAATCTACATAGTTTAGGATTAAATTTTTAGAAAATCATGTCCTTGTGTTCCCTGCCCCTTTCTTCATAATTATTGTGGATAAAGATATTGTCTTATGACTAATTTTGATAAGTGCATATTTTATCCTTTTCCTTACATTATATTCCAATACTCGTCGTACTGGAGGCTTTTTCTTATGACCCCGTGCAACACTAGGTGATTCATAATTCTTTTGGACTACTGGAGAGAAGATGTTAAGCCTTTATCCTTTAAAAGGCCTTGTTAATTTTACAAAACTTGATCATTTCTATTCTTTTGATTCTTATTTTGTAAAGTCGGGGTCATGACTTTATTTAGTAGATTTTTTAAGAATAGAGGCTTGTAGACAGTATTGGGTTCTAGTTTCTGGATTTGGATCTTACTTTCCAATTTCATTTTTATTATTTATCAAACTCCTTTATTTTATAAGTTGGCTTCCGTAATTTCTTTATATTACTATGCTTATGATGTAAGGCTAAGGAGCAATCTCATGCCTTAGGTGGCTTGGGGTTTCTGTCACGGCCAAGGCCCCAATTTAGGTCGTGACAGAGGTTTCATAAATAGTGTTAGGAATTGATTTGGACTTTGTTCTTAAGATATGAATATTACTTTATTTAAATATTGAATTTTTTTTTATAGTTGGCTGCAACTGTAATTATTATTACACTTATGATAAAATACTAAGGGGTCATCTTAGCCGTTCATTAGTTTGGGGTGCCCGTCACAACCAGATCCACAATTTTGGTCATGAAAAACTTGGTATCAGAGCATGGTTCTAGTTCCTAGGGTGTTTATGAAGCCGTGTCTAGTAGAGATTTGCTTATTGGTATGTTGTTTACCACACTTATAATCAGGAGGCCATAGGACATTTAGAAAATGTTTCTCATTCTTTCATACTCTAGATCATGCAATAATGTTGTCCCTATGAAAGTTATCCAAATTTATTTATTGCTCTAATTTTGTTGGTTATGTCTTATTATCGAGGCGATATAAGTGCAAAATCTTAGATCTCTAACGATATGGTGCTTTTTGACTGAGTTATCAAAAAGTTATGAAACAACACAAGGGCTTGAAAGGAGTTCATTAGTGCATCAAAGAATATTGATTCAAGTGTATACCTCTATCTTAATGAATCATATGTTTCATCTTGAGGTAAGATGTGTATTCACTCCCTTTCATACAACTTTATTACAGGTATCTTGCTTAAAGAAAAAAGTATGTATCTGAATATTGGGTTAATATTTTCCCTCGAGAGATAGTGTAAATTAGGGTGTTATAACCTATGAATAGTAAGATGAACCCAAGGTTAGTGATATGAAATCCAAAGTTTAGAAGTCAGAACAAGGGTAATTTTTGATTGAAAAAATGGTTGTATTCGCGTTACCTTTAATCAAGTGAAGGGTGGTATGCTCTTATGGTGATTAGCTATGGTTGTAGAAAGATCTAAAGATTTTATGAAAGTTAGTTGGGGAAGTGATTAGTTATGATGATTTAGAATTTATTTAAATATGGAAGAAGATCATGATGGATAGTTATTGTAGTAGTAATATTAATCATTGGTTGTGAATGGAAGGATAAATTGGCTAATAGACTTTAGTTGGGGAAATCTTAGGAAAAGGGGGACTCAGTGATGTATAGAATTTTGAAGGTAGTTTAAAGGTATGCCTGAATAAGTAGATGTGATGTGAGGAAGGAGAATGTACTAATGAGTTATGTTAAGATAAAGATCGGCTATCTTGAATATGTGGTCTTACTACACCGAGAGTCCATTGATTTTATCTAGTAGTTCTAAGCCAGTCTAGTAGGTGAGAAGATGTGTATTAAATTTTAAGGTATAGTACTAATGTTGTGAAGAAGATGTGCTTGTAGGTCATAGTTAAGTGAAATAAGGAATTTATATTAATTAATTGGTCACATAATTTGATGGACTAGTACAGTATGTGAGATGTTTCATTGGTAATTCATGATTGATAACATATGTTAAGCTTCAACTTTAGAGGTTGATTGTGGTGATAGGAATGTTATCTTGAGGATAGTGATGCAAGATTTGTGGGAGTCAATTAGTAGGCTTGATTTGATGTGTGAAAGAACTTAGGTTGAGAACTTATGAAACCTTTGAGTGGATAATTGTGATATACATGAGGACTAGTGTTGAAATGATAAATTATGGCTAAGTTATTAGGTGGATAAGAGCGTTAGGTTTATATGAATAAGTTGAACCCTAGGTAGAATGTTATTGGATGAGGTTTTAAGTGTAGAAGTGACATATGTACCTAGTTCATGCTCTTGAATTTATTAGTATAGAGAACTCTAGACAGTTGTTATATGGTGTTCTTTAGAGCTGAATTGAGGAAAATATAGACAGTATATGAGCCTTTGGTATAGCTTTACAAAAATTTTTAGATTATAAGGTTATGATATTAGAGGTGTAATGCTAGTATACTAAGGAGTGAAAATGGATTGTTATATTTTAAGAAGTGTGAATGTGTATGCTTATGAGAGTGAGTTAAAGGGTGATGACTATAGAACCTAGAAAAAATTAAGAATGGTATCCTTGGAAGGAATATCCCATAAATAACTTAGTGTGCTCATATTATAGTTTATCAGGGTGAGTTTAGCATTTATGTGCATTATGCTAAGTATTGTTTTTAGCATTGTGCTTATAGATTTAACGAGGGGATATGTCTATAAGTCTAGGATAGTCATCTTTGAGCAAAGGGGGAGATTATGAACTAAGGCAGATCTTGAATTTTCTCATGATAGTGAGTTTCAAGGAAGAGTAATGATAAATCTATTTTTATTCTAGTAAATTCCTCCTACTTTAGTTTAAGAGGTCATTCTACCAATATCTTATGCATTCAAATTGTGCCTATATCTAAGGTTTGAGTTCTTTATGCAACTTATGTCCATGCTTCAACCCCTGAACTAGAAGCACTAACGTTTTGAAGCAATCTAAGCTTCCAAGTATTCAAGCTCTATGTTATGACACTCATGATCAATAAATCCATGTCTCACCTTTAGTAGTACGACAAGTAGGAGTCATAATTGAGCAGCATCACTCCCATCCCTAGTGCTCGTACTCTAGTCCCTCAATGACCCTCTTTATGTTAGGATGACAATGGTTATTAAAGCATAGTAATATTTTAGTTAAGAGAGTATATTTTTTTTATTGTAAAAAAAATTGGTATGACTACTCGATCTAAGGTTATAGATGAAGAGAGAAGAATGAGATGAACTTTCATTATGTGAAATTGTTAGGAAGGGTATATGTGGTGAAAATATTTCTAAAAGTAATTGAAGTTGTTGGTTTTTTATGGGGAGATCCATAAAGTGGGTGTAGTAAAGATAAGCTTGAATGTTGTGATTGATATATACATAAACCATTGTGTTATGTGGGTTGTACTCATTGATTAAGGCTTGAGGTTGTTTGATTATGATGATAAGATAGAGTAGTATTCTTAGAGGGAGTAGAGTATAGGGTCCCATAGCTTATGCTAGCTCTTTTTAAATCCGGGTTAGGCATCAACATAGACGTAATAAGCATTTAGACTCAGGATATTATAGATATGTGATTAGTATAAGGGGGATTATGAGATTGAAATGATGAAGTATGATATTCGTGGCTGAAAGCATAGTGAAGAGTGTCACTAAATTTAAGGGGTATTAGACATATCATTTGAGGTGGAGAATGTTTATATCGTAACGTCTCAAAAAAATATTATATCATGTCTTGTATAAATCTTAATCAAATCGATGATTTCTGAAAAAATCATCCCTTACATTAATATGATTATGTTCCATAGAACTCATGTCCTAGGTCATGTCTATGCTGAATCTCGTTATCTCATGATTTGTGATTACATGATTTACTTGGTGATGTCCTGGAGATCTTTTTTTAGGCCTATGTATGTTTTGTTTAGGGAGAATTCCTAATGTGAAGTTACATCCTATATTCTGTACTTCTAGAGCTTCAATAACTGCTTATCCAGCATTCGAGGATGAATGATTCCAAGGGAGAGATAATATAACACCCACATATTTTTGGCTAGAATTTAAACCATCATTACTACGTGTATAGAATCAAACCCAATTATTTCTTTATAAATATAAGTGTGATTATCAATTGTATAGTGTGGGAACATCTTTGGATATGAATTGAGGTCATAAAAATCTCCTAACTCAAAATTGAGTTGAAAACTTTTTACCGATTGGGTTTTAGTGGATGTTCCTACTTGGGTCAACTTTAAATGACCATTACTCCTAGAATATCATGAGTTGGGTGGCTTACTATATACCAAATAAAAGATTATTGGGTCTTCTTTCCAATGCTTCTGATTTCTCCTTAATCTGATATCGTAGTAGAAATTTATACTCATTTTTCTTAAGAGTGTCTATCTACCAAAGATTAACGATAGGAGTTGATGAGTTGTCAACTCAAGTCGTCAACCTTAGGTAGTAAAGCTCTAAATCGGCCAGAGATTTACGATGAGAGTTGACAAGCCATCAACCAACTAATGGGCTGTCAACTGAAGTCGTCAACTGAGAAATTCCTGAAATTATTTTTAGTTTCTTTAGGGGTAGTTTGGTCATTTATTCACTTCAAATCCTACCCTACGACTTAAATCACTTTATAAGCTTTATTTAATCATAAATTATCAATTTTTCATTGCTACTTCTCCTCTTTACTCTCAATAAAACAAAATTAGGGTTTCTTCCCGAAGCTAAACTTTCAAGGCTCAGATTCAAGTTTTGTTCATCTAAAAGGCATGTTGAACACTCCTTAATTTAAGTATTACTATATTTTATTAATTTAATTGGTAATTATTGATGTGTGAGTAGATGCTAACACATTTGAGGCTTTTAATTGAGAATAATTGCAAAGTCTGAAGTAACTTTTGTCATTTTTGATTGTTTTCTCTTTGATATTGCGGTAAAAGTCAAGATACAAGAAAACCAGCAATAATGGAAGTAAAAGAGTTGATTTTTGAGCAAGTAGAGAGGGAAGTATAGCTGACGACTTGTCTGTTAAGTTGTCAGTCTTGTGATAAGCTATAAGAGTTGTCGTCAGCCTTAGACAGAGAATGGAATATAGCTGGAATATGTGACAACATCTGTGATAGGCCATCAGAAGTGTGATAAGCCATCAGGATTATCGTTAGTCTTAGATAGTGAATGGGATTTGAAGTGAATAATCGACAACAACTGTGATAAGTCATCAAAGATCTAATAAGCCGTCATGCCTCATCGTCAACCTAAGGCAGAGATTATCGAAAGTAAAGAGGAGCTGACGACATTTCTTATAAGTCGTCAGACTCCTGATAAGTCATCACCCACAACGTTATCTGTTTGAGAAAAAAAGGTGTGATCTGTGATTTTGTTTTCATAATTAGGATGAAGTATTTAAAGCATATTTTAGGGTTTTCTAATAAAAAGGGGGTGGAACATCTTGAACTTATTCAAAAGGCAAAGACACCTCTTTGGGGGCTCAAAACTGAGAATTCAATTTTCAACTCCTTGATTTGGTTGTGGGAATTTTCTCTTGAACTTAGAAGAGAATCAACTTTAGACATCATCTTTTGTAAGTTTAATTACTTTGAATGATGATTATAATTGTTGCTATCTCTTTCTTTCTCATGTGGAACTAAAACCCACAACTAGGGTTGTGGGATCTATGATTATTCCCCTATGGATTTAATAGTTGGTTAGGGTTTGAGTGATTGTGAGGACATATTGATAATTCCTTTGTTATGATTGTTATTTATTGGTTGCAAACAATAAATTCCGCGTTATGTTGATTTCCTTGAACTAAGAAATAAACTAAAGGTAGTGAATTATCAACAAGGATTTGGGAAGGTTAAGCTCTCATCTAATGATTAATCTGTAACAAGATTGATCAACTTGAGATAAAATCAGTATGAATAGAATGATTTCCTAAGTTAGAGAATTAGGGAGTTCAACATCTAGACAGGTTGAGAAACACTTAGATGGACTGTCGAAACTGATAATTTGGTATTTTCCACAAGTCATGAGAACCCAATACTACAGTTATTATTTAATGGGGATTAATAATCATATAGATCACAACCCTAGTTCCTTTCTATCACTGATTTGAACCATTGAAATTTTAGGTTTGAGCTCTGAAGCAAGTCGAAACTTTAATTATTATTTGATTGATAAAACCCCCCATTTTATATTTTCGCAACATTTGTTTAAATTAAACCTGTAGCTATAGTTTCAAATTAGTTTAATCGCCACTCACATTATTCCTCGTTGATTCGACCTCGACCCCAAAGTTGGGTAAATATATTAACGACGACTGTCTTGCACTAAATTGACATGCAAGTTGAGCGTTACCAATTATGTATTCTTTAATGGTTTTTTGAAATTAGGGTTGAGGGGTTTGGTTGTGAAAGCTTTACATTGAATTTTCTTTTATTCTAATAATTTTTTGGGTACTATTAACGTGATTTGAAACGTAAATTTGTTATATGAAAAGGGTGAATTTGGTAATATGGATTCACAACTTTTTTTATGGATTTTGCATGATGAAAATATAACCCTCAACCCCTTTCAAAATTTGATGTTTCATAGGAATTATGAATTTTACTTTGTCTTTTCAATAATACATGGTAATAATGGTAAAAGGATTAAACGGTTCTTTCAAAGCCGTTGGGAGCCATATTTATGACTTTTCAAAGCCTTTGTGGGCTATGTTTATGACTTTTGTAAGCCTTTGGGGGCAACAATTATAAATTTTAAGAAGGAATTTTGAGTCAAAATTATTTTAAAGAAAATGGTACGATATGATATAAATGACTTGCAAGTTTTGGTATGATGATACCAAGATGGAAACGTTTTAATGAAAGACTCAATGGTTAAAGGTTTATAAAAAAATTTAATTAGCCTTTAATGGGAATTGTGTAGCTCTACCGAGAAGGTGTAGTACTTGTGACTAACACTTGAACTTGGTTTGCCGACGTTGGAAGGTCTTGCCCTGAACAGAGGATAACCATTGAATGGTTGCTTCGCGTAGTAGCACACAGTTATGTTTATGGTGGCTTTAGACAGACTTTTGCCTAATTTCAGTCCATGTGGATAACATGGATAGAGGCCCCATCAGTTAGGAAGTACCAGACTCATATTGCCATGGTTACTAGAGGTCAGTAAAAAACTACACAGTCCAAAACTAAATTTTAAATGTTCATGTATTTGTGTTCCTTGTCCCCTGCCCCTTACCTTATTAATATTGGTATGATGGATTATAAACGAGCTTTATGACAGGTTTTATAAATGAATGTTTTGTCCTTTTTCCTGAGTTACATGACAGTAGTCGTCGTACTAACCGTTTTCAAACGCTACATCATTTCATGATGTATAGGCTTAGAGGCATCTTTTCCATTATTTTGTGCAGCATTAGGGTACTTATATTATCTCTTGGACAGCTGGTGATAAGTGGTGAGCCCTCCATCATCCAGAAGATGATTGTTCATTTCACTTGTATTTTCATTCTATCATTTTATGGTTTTTATGACAAAGTCAGAGTCATGTTCCAACTTAGGAGTATTCTTAAAGTTAGAGGCTTTGTAGATAGTGTTTGGTAATTGGTTTGGACTTTATTCTTAAGATATGAATATTACTTTATTTAAATATTAAACTCCTTTTCTTATGGTTTGCTTCTGCAACTTCAATTATGACTACTCTTATGATATAATGCTAAGCGGTCATCTCGGGTCTTCATTGGTTTGGGATACCCGTCATAGCCATGGTCACGGTTCAGATTGTGGCATCTACCCACTTGTAAGATACTTTTTGGTTAGTGTTAAACAGTAGCGGAGTCGGATTTTTTATCAAGGGTGTTCATACTTTTAGAATCGAGGGGTGAAAAAATAAAAGAAAAACAGGGCATGAATTATTCTACAACAACATATTCAGAGTAATCTCATAAATGAAGTTTGAAAAGGCTAGTATGTACACATATAAACTTAAAGCGCATGAAAAATTGTACTGACCTTAGTATTAAAATATGAAGAATTTGTGGAAGAAGTGAGGGACTCACTTAAGGGTGCATTTATTATTTTAAGATTGAGATATCTGAATCTGAATGCATATATGAAAGATTAAGATGATGTTTGTTGATCTGAATATTGAATGATTAAGACTGTCTACCTCTAAATGTACGTAATTTATTTATTTGTAATAAATATGCAATTTGAATTACAAATAAATAAAATATTATATTATATTAAAAAATTATTAGATAAAATATTACTTAAACAACAAAATTATTATTTGATAATAAACTAAAATATTTAAAGATATAAATAAATATATTATGTTAAATATAATTACTGGAGTGTCTATTAAAAAAGATATATTGATTAAAAAACTTTGTGATAAGATGTAATCATAAGAAATTAAATTTAACATAAACTAAAATATCAATTACATTGATCCAACAAACTAAAATAATTACTCAGATATGATTTTGACTTAGATGCACAATTTAAAGGATTTGAATAACTAATAATCATCTAATTTTAACATTCCATTAATTAAAAAAATTGAATAATTAAACTATTGAACTCTCAATTACTTTAACTTTGTTGTATTAGCTTGAGTACAAGTTCCTCACGCATATTATGCATTATTTGAGAATCTTCAACTGTCCAGCTAGGCCCGATTATTTTCTCCAATGTTTCTTCTTGTTGTCCATCTTCATCAAATAATACTTTAGGTGTATTAAATTGATTAAACAAATCATCATTGTTGCATTTCTTTCTAATAAACCTATTAATTGCAAAGCATGCAATAGTAAGATCTCTTTGGATAGTGATATGATATAGATTCATCTTGTTTAATATAGAAAATCTTGGTTTCAATACTCCATAAGAAAGTTTGATAATGTTTTTAAATTGTGCATGAGCATGATTAAACTTTTCCTCCTTAGTTATGACACATCTATGATGATAATCTCCTAATAAATATCTAATATTATGATATACTGCTAGAAATTCTCGAATATTAGAATATGCCACATCACATAGATGATATTATCTTGCGTTAATATAAGAAATTAGTTTATCATATTTAAAGGTTAAATAATTACTTTAATTATTTAAACTGTATGACTTACTAGATGGGGAAAATAAAAAGACATAATCTAAATTACATACAATTTTTGTCAAAACCCATGCATCATGTGCTACCCATTCTCATCTAGCATAAACGTTAGTGAAGACCATATTAAAATTACATATTGTCAAAACATTCTGATAGCATTTACCTTTTCCTCTTCCTCTGTAGATAATTTATTGATTAACAGGAACAACTGCGTCTACTGATGTCCCATCTAGTGCGCCTATTGCTCTCTGTCAATATGTAAATTTATGTCAACATAATTAAAAAATATTCTTCTAAAATTCTATAATAATAATTTAAGAATGATACCTTAAGAGTTCTTTGCAACCTCTTATTATGAGCATTAGAAATATCCATATTCGAATCAAATATTGTAGGTACAATTATCTCTTTTACAAACTTCATCATTGCCCCAAGAACCTTATGAAAATACGTGTGCACTGTTTGTGAAAAGTATTGAAACCTTCTCTTGATATTGAAACAACACTCATTACGTCCTATAATAGTTAGAAATATTGTTATCTTCTCTTCGGAAAATATATGTTTTCTATCAGTGAGCTATTCATTTAGTTTAAAATGTTGACATATCACGTGACATCATTTTAATATATATATATATATATATATATATATATATATATATATACACAATAAGTACATACCTAGTGAAATCTCTCAAAGTAAGGTCTAGGCCAGAGTGTAGAAACAAATATAGTTGATTTTATTTTCTAAATTCAAAGACCATAAATCTTAAATAATGAGCTTAGTCCAGGCAAAGATGTATTTTTTATACTATTTATGAAAATTGTCTTATTTATTTGCTCCTTTTTTATCTGATTTATGTTTTTTGGATGTTTTTGTGTTAGATTTTTAAAAAATCAGAAAACATAGCAGTATACTGGATGGATTATTGCATTTTAATGCTACTAAGGATCACACTCATAGGTTGGAACAAACAACATCTCTTATTACAACCTTGAATTATTTATAAAAAAAGAGTTCAAGTTCTTAGTATTATCTTTGAATTACCTATTCTTCAAATCTTAAGATTTTATTATTCAACTACAACTATTATTCAAATAAGTATAATGCTAATCAAGTCTCAACTACAAATTTTATAATCAAAACTAAAAATTGCAAGCACAACTTTAGAGCTCTTGAGCAGAAAATAGTGAATACACAAATTGATAAACAAAGTATTTATAAAATATTTTCGTGAATCATACTTGAATGAGAAGGAAAGCAACATGAACAGAGAGAGAGAGCAATGTGAAGAGAGGGACGAAGAACAATGTGAAGAGATAGGGTGAGAGAGCAATGTATAGAGAGAGGAAAAGTAACAAAGTGCGAGATTTTTAAGGATATAACTTAGATCTTAAAAAAAGTTTGAATACTATTCAGACTCTTTACCTATTTGATTGATTTAGACGTTTTCAGATATTAAGAGGCTTTAAAAAACAAATAAACTTAATTGGCTGAAGTCTGAACCTTTCAGATTCAAACCTCCACTAAGTGAGAATATATGAGGCCTAAGTGAAGTTGATCAAGATAAATCTCAAGTCCAACTCAAATTTCTTCTCTATTCGATTAAAATTCCAAAGGCCATCATCTTTCCTATTCATATCAAATTGACAATTATGCCAAAAAAAAAGAAACTAAAAAAATAAAAAATAAAAATTAAGAAGATGAAATAAGACAAATATTTCAATTAGTAACTTCATCGAAACATAGCAGAATACATTTGACATATAGTTTAAGAAAATAATTTTTCAACTTTAAGCTAGAATCACAAATACACTCCACGAGGCTTCATCTCTTGAAATGTCATTATAATTGATCACACATTAGAGACATCTTCAAATACTTTTTTCTGCATAATAAACTATGCAACCATCTAAGAATTCATCATTCATTTGATTCGGCAAGTCATTATTGATGTCGTTTATGGTCGAAAAACTTCTTTCAACTGATGCAGTGGCAATGAGCAGAATGAAAACAAACTTCACTAAAAGAAATACAGGAGAATAGTTTAAATGCTTCTTTGTATCAACTACTTTTCCTTAAAGTTATTCAAGTCCATCCAAATTTAAAAATCTTTTATTGATGAGCAAAATAATGAACAAAATAAGCCAATATACTTTTATGTCTAATTAATGATTTAAGACCACCTAGCTCACATTGAATATTACTTGACTCATCATAACATTGCCAGGTACATAAAATAAAGTCAAAGAAGGATACACAAGTACATCCACAATTGCTTTCTTTAAAGACAAAGCACTAGTATCTTTAACATGAAGTAATTCAATAAATGCCCGTATTGCCTCTATCACAAATTCCTTTATATCAACATACCATAATAAATAGTCATTATCTCTTTGCGTGACATATCTCTAAATTCATCAGTCAATAGTGCAAAGTAATCGTTATTTAAATCCTCTGTTATAGATTTAATTGTTTCTATCCTACATGCAGGCATAATATATTTTTGAATATCATAAGAAGCCATTGTATTTATTTTACAATTTTTTCTAGGACATAAGGTTTAACCTCGTTACATCTCTCTGCATACCTAGAAAGAACTTCAAGAAAATTATTTTTTTTTAATAACGATTCACACTGATTATGACCACGGAGTGTCAAACCTCGATTTAAGAGAAGTTTCACCACATCGATTGAAGTAATTAAGATAATTCGATATTCATGCTTACTTTTATTATTCAACTTGTAAATTGTAGCTCGAGTGCATTGTTTTTCTCTTATTAAATCTTTACACTTTTCTTTGCGTTGATTGTTAATGCTATTTGGTGTACCAATATGTGTAGAAAAGTCATCCTTCCTATGCCAACTCTTATATCCTTTAGTCAAAATATATTACCACCGTTTTGATGAATGTTTTCCCCTTGAGATAAACAACAAGGCAAACAAGAAGACGTATTTGTACTTATACTCTATTTCAACCAATCATGATATTCATCATATCATGCAAAAACAAAATGACATAATGTTTCAAAAAAGACAATTTGAGAAAACTGATGTGTCCAAGATTGACAAGGACGTTTTATAACGTATTCCCTCCTTATTTCATCACAAATGTTTGTAGGATATTTCATCAGCATTTGTTTAGATGGATTAAACTTTAGACTATTTACATCAAATTCTTGTCTTTGGTAATAGTAAGATGGGATTTTTATTTGGTTAATATTTTCATCTCAGTGTAGTTGATTTTAATTTGAAGAAGACAGACGTGTTTCGGTACTTTACTAAAATATTTTTTCAATCTCATCGAAATGAAACTTGAAATAACAGCCAAGAACATCACACTATTAGTAGATGATTTAATTCCAAAAAAATTAGAAGACCAATGAATTGTTGAAAAACTGTCAAACTCCCACAAATAGTATTATCTATTAAAACATCAATTTTACATTCAAGTGATCATTAGTTATCTACTAAGAAAATTACTTTGTTTAAAACAAAACAAAATCCACAAAAACAATTAACAGTAACTTCAGAAAAAATATTATTGATGAAAAAAATACAACATCCACTTAGATCATTAAAAAAGGGTTAAAAAAATTAAATAATACCCTTTCACATTTCAATGGTTGTTCTGTTAAGAAAATTGCAGCAAGTCAATAATGTTTTGCAAGATTTGGGAGCAGACGAGCAACAACTCAAAAAAAGGATGAAAGAAGGTTTTGTTTTTCTTTTAGTTTCTAGGGGGTTGGGTTGTAGGTGACAAAAGATTTTTAAAATGAGGTATAGGTGACTCAAGTCTTAATTATTGAGTGGAGTTGACAATTACTTTATTATGGATTAAGAAAGTTGGGTAAGTTTGAGAATATCTCAGAAGTTTTAAAATTTATAATTTGATCCAAATGTTTACCTAATATAATGGGAAACAGAAGGGAAAAGGTGCATTTCTCTCTCTTCTCATCCATTGTTGTTTTCTCTCTCTTAGCGATTTTTGTTATTCATTGTTGCTGCTGCTTTATTCATCATATTCTATTTCATTATCATTATCTTCTACCTCATTATCATCTTCATCTTCTTCTTGTTGATCATTGTCATTGTTGTTGTTGTTGTTGTTACCGCTACTATTGCTATTTGACCAGTTTCTTAGGTTAAATTTTGTTTTGTACATTACTTTCCACTTTGGCATTACTTCATAGGAGACTTTGATAAGTCAAAATATGATTTTTAGTTGAATTTTTCATCTGGGTAACTGCTATTATACTATTTTTCTATCAATAGATAGAACCCGATCATGAATCCAATATAAGAGCCATCTATTTAAATAGATAAATCATCTGTTGCGATAGATGAGACATCTGTTTCAATGGAAGACTGATATGTTGGATTCATATGGCCGTAACATGAATCGAATAGATGGGTCATCTATTGCAACAGATGATTTATCTATTTAAACAAATTAGTTATCTAGTGAAACGTGATAAATATCTATTGCAACAGATTATTAACCTATTGAAACAGAACCTGAACTCGATTCCAACAGACGTGTTATCTGTCGCAATAGGGTAAAATCTGTTGCAATAGATTATTAACCTGTTGCAACAGAACTGAACTCAATTCCAACAAAAGGTAAATATCTATTGCAACATATTAGTAACCTGTTTTGATAGAACCTGACCTCGATTCCAACAGATTATCATTTGTTACAATAGGTAAGTTATCTATTGCAACAGGTTAATTATCTATTGCAACATGTCACTCATCTGTTGGAATCGGCTTTAAAGGTGCCTCAGTACTGTAACATCAATCCCAACAGATATATAGTCTATTGCAACTTATAATTCACCTATTACAATAGATGACTCTTCTGTTTAAATCAGCTTCATGAGCATAACATGAATCCCAACAAGTAAGTAATCTATTGTGAGTGATTACACATCTGTTGGGATTCATTTATGGAACTACGAAATCACTATTAATATTTTTAACAAATGAATTTGTTTAGGTACCACTAATGGAGGGATCAATAAAAATAGGGGTGGATTTTCATGGTCAATAGATCGAGAAGAGCAATCGATATGTATGGCATTGGAACGAAGGTGAAATTCTAGAGATGATAAGCTATGACAGTCCAAAGTGATGTTTCGTATGATGATTTTGTGAACTTAATTATGAGTTATTATGGATTGAATTGTCAATCGAAAGAACTCATCATCAGCTACATGCACGGCTCCTTTGAAAATCCGAGGGTACTGCCTTTCATGATAACCAATCAGGTTCGGTTGCGTGCTTATCATAGTAATTCATCAAGGCCGGTTTTAAGGGTGTATGTGGTTGAAAAGATGAGAGAGAATAAGAACCAGAACATAGAAGAACAACAACAAGATATCTTTCATGATAGGTTGGATAATCTAGACATGAATATTCCAGATGATGATCAAACACCTACGCCCGTTGATGTGACCGATGGGTATTTTTTCTCAATCGACATAGTCTAAAAATCTTGAAGAAGATGGGACCGACTATTTTATTAGAATATCATTCAAGGAAAAGAATGAACTATCTACCACTTTGTTTATTTCTTGCTTGAAAAAAGATTTCAGGTTAAAGAAGGTGATTAATTCGAGCAGTGTCTTTTGCTTCAAATATCCTAATCTAAACTACAAGTGGTGGTTGAGAGCAGTGAAGTATGCAATTTCTGGCAGATTCGTCATTCATAAACATGAAAAGCATCATATATGTGGTTCAGAGCACATCTCGGGATAAAATCCATATGCCACGGCAAAGGTCTTCGGTGAATATTTTAAAATTAGTTTCCCCGAAGGCAAAGGCCCTTCAACAAAGGTTATGGCCAATTAACTCCTTATGGAATTAGGTGTCCTGGTTATTTATTGGAAGATATATACATCCATGGGTATTTCCAAGGATTTGGTTAGGGGGACACAAGAGAATGGGTATGCATTCCTGGAGACCTACCGTTACATGATTGAGTCTACAAATCCTAGAAGTAAGATGGCATTGCATGTTGATGAAAATAGAAGGTTCAAGTACTTTTTTGTATCCTATGGTGCTTGGATTCAAGGTTTTTGAAATTTGAGAAAATGCATAGCCATCGACGGTACCTTCTTGAGGAGCAGGTATAATGAAATTCTGCTAGCGGCGATGGCACAAGATGTGGAGAATCACATCTTTCCTATCGCTTATTCTGTAGCCGACAAGGAATGTGATGCCTCTTATGGATTTATTTTGAACAACTGCGAAGTTGCAGCGAAGATACCAAAGAGTTGTGTTTTGTTTCAGATAGGCATCCAAGTATTCCAAAGATAGGTTCAATTTTCTTCACTTCAGCTTACTTTGGTTGTTGCATCAGGCATCTTGGAGAGAACAATCGGACCAACTATCACAGTGAAAGGGTCGAGACCCTTTTTATAGAGTAGCTAAAGAATATAGTAGAGAGGAGTTTTTAGATCATTTCAATCAAATAACAGATGTGAATCCCAAGGTAGCAAAATTTCTCATACGTGTTGGTTTTGAGAGATGGAGCCGGGCATTCTATCCGGCAGATAGGTACATTCTTATGAATTTAGTGTCTTGTTTGAGTTACAAGTTTAGTAACTATGATGTCATAATAAGTGATTCTTTTGTATAGGTACAATATTATAACATCAAACATAGCTGAATCGGTGAATTCATTGTTTGGCGATGAAAGAGAATTTCTCATCAAGGTTATGTTTGAAGTAATAAACAAGAAATATGGATAATTTTTTAATGAAAGACATATGCAATTCAAGGGCCCAAAAAGAACCCAATTTGTTCTCAAAATAAAAAAAATAATATCAATGAACGTTAGTTTGGGGAACAGGTTATTATCTCATAAAATTGCATATTACAAATTCAGTATCACCGGTCATAGTGATGTTGCCACGGTCGATCTTCAAATAAGATCTTGTACGTGCAGAGTTTCTGACTTGAACAAAATACCTTGTCCACATTCTATGGCAGTGCTTTGAACTCAATACGGTGATAAATATGGAACTAAAGTTTATGAGCACACCTCTCAGTATTATTCGGTGGAAAAATATAAAATGGCATATAGTGGGCATATTACTCCGGTGCCTCCAGAAGAATCTTGGGTTGTTCCTGTAGAGCATATGGGGAGATTAATACCACCTCCATATATTGACCCAAGCACTATCGAACCGGAAAGAAAGCCATCTAAGAGGAGGCATAGGATGGAGAATCATTTTCATCAAGAAGAAACAAGTGCTCCGTATGTAAGCGCATTGGCCACAAAATAACTACATGCCCAGATCGTAATCCACCATGATCGTTGTAATTGCAAAAACTTATGTTGTTGTTTGTGGTGTACTTTTATATATTTAAATCATTGTTGTGAACGTAATGTTATTATTTATTATATAAAAAATATCTCTTTTAATAATTTGTGCATCAATAAAAAGAGGCAAAACATGAACTAAACTAAATAATACAGCAGACCACAAGTATTTTCAACAGATTACCCATCTGTGGCAATAGATGGACATTAGCTGGAAGAACACAGCACAGTTCCACAAAACTGGAATGTTTTCCTCCAACAGATGATAAATCTGTCACAACAAATGGATAATCTATTGACAGAAACCCAACTGATGATCAATTTGTTCCATTACATGGTCTATTTATTGAATGAACTCAAAACCCAAAATTGTTATTGCTACTGCATTCAAAATTGCTCCTTACCTCCAATCATCGACATGTTAACATGTTTGTTTAGAAAATTAAATAAGAATTAAAACCTAAAGTCAACTAAAAATAAATTTTTCATTAAATGGAAAATAAAATACATTAGGTTTAGATCCGATATAAAAAATTAAAATAAATACACCAAAAGAATAAAAACATTCTAATTATTATTATTATCAGCAGCAGCATCATCAATAATGACAGCTGGCCAATCAACTCGCAACAGAAGGACCTCTCGGAACATCATCGCTCTCACGGCAACCAACTCCCTCTGCAAATCATTAACCTGCCTCTGAAGTTCCCGCACTGTGTCGTGTAGAATAGCAATGTCCCAAATAGGATCAGTCATATCTAGAACATGGATGAATTCACAAATGTAAAGAAAAGAGTCCAAATATAATACAATGTCTTCTACAAACTAGTAGATTTACTCCAAGAAAAACTTACCTCAACAATAAAGGAATATGCTCTTTGAAGAGAAGTGATTGAAGATGTCATACGTAAAGAAAAAATGCAAGAAATAAATAAAGTTTAGCAGAATGGAGATTAAGGAGGGACCTATTTAAAGAGGATTGAATCTGGATATGTAAGGACAAAAGGCACGTCTGTTAAGCTCCATTGTATTAATTACATTCAAGCTGGTGGAATTTTTTTTTCTACGAAAAGTCGCGACTTTTTCTTTTACATTAATCTTTATCACCTTTTCAAAATGGTTTTGATACTTGATAACAACCGTTGTTATTGAGTTGTTGCAACAGATCTGTCACGACCTAAAAATGAGGGTCATGATGACACTTGTTGCAGCGTACCTTGACAAGTAACCTCATCACCTAAACTGATACAAAAAGAAGAAAAAACAGAAATATCCCACGATAAGGCTTCCAAAATGAAGCCGAACCATATAAGAAATCATAATAATGCGAAAAGAACTTATCAAAAATGCCAATCATTCCCAAAACCAGGAGTCAATAGTATAAGAACTACTAATACAATCCAAGAGTCAAATGCATTGGGAAAATAACCACAAAGGAATAATAATTGTCTCTGAATAATAATAAGGATATAACAACTATAGAAAGATAGAGGTGAACTTCGGATGCATGAATGTCCAACCGCTACCTTGGAAGCTCTAACAATTGCTCGAGTCAATCACGCTGAGGCGCACTCAATCTAAGACCTGCACCAAAAGGACACAATAGGCATGAGTACGGTCCACTTGTACTCAGTAGGTATCATAGGCCGACCAAGAAAAGTAGTAAATAAAGCTTACAAAATATATACTAAGGGCACGTCACCTGCAATCAGAAAATGTCCCACAATGGTAGCCCACACCGCTTGCACTAACAGTTCTAATATATCTCACATTTATTACAACAACACACCAAGATATTGAACACAAGTATACATTATGTCACATATAAATAGAACAAGAGAGAACACGTAGATACAAGATCATTAAATACAAGTAAGGAAAGGTAAGACAAATACATAGATGACAAGTCAATAAGGCAATACAACACAACATAAACATAATAAAGTAAGAGCAATGTATATGAGGATGATGATGATGCACGAGGTCGCCGTACAACCTCCGGGATCGTCGCACAATCCCCGTATAACCCTACGGAGCTAAATCTTCCCGATATAGGACCCATGGAGGGTTCGTCAACCCATATACAATCCACATATTCATATCTCCATTCCGGCATATCCCTCGGAAAGGGTTTTATAAGGTATTACAATATTTTCTTAAAAAGATGTTGCCAGTGTTTTTCAGTTGTTGCCATGGTGGTACCAATGTTTCATGAATGAGTATGATATGAAGATGTAATTCTCACAACCAATCACAATGAGTATTTTCACAACCAATCACATGATACATTTCCACAACCAACCACAATGATACATTCCCACAACCACATGAGCCGATATCCACTTATTATTTTTATTTCATCCATGAATTTCCACATGTGTCATATGCCAATAAAGTATGAATATAATCACAATACACTAATGATTCCACATTAAACAACACAATACAATTTTTCACATGTATTCAAGGCTATCAATATCACATAGGACCCCACACGGTCAAATATATCACATAATATCTCAATTTTGACAATTACATCACATATAGGCCCCACACAGGCACAACACATAGATAGCCTTTTTTCAGGATTAGTTCCCACCCTTAACATGCATTTTGTACCATCATTACTACCTAGGACAGTCTGAAGAGTTAAGCCATAACCTACCTCGAAGCCGAAACCGGTTTGCTACACTTGAACCCACGACCTTACTTTTTACGAATAATCCCAAACTTCACTACAAACATCAAATATGAAATCTACGCATCAAAACAAAATCAACGACACCCATATTGACAACTTTTGGTTCGGAGTCAAAACGGACCCCCAAAATGGGTTTCCAAAAAAGAATGGCAAAATTGAAACTTTACTTCAAAACATGTTTTTCATATTTTTAGGAACCTATATCTGAAAACCCAAGTTAAATCAAGTCAAAAATGGACTTCAAATCAAAGAAAAACCATTTTTGAGCTTTACCGGGTAAATCTTTGAAATCCGAGTTAAAATCAAGAATCAGAGTTGTTGTGAAGGTTAAATTGATGAAAAACTAGTAATTATAAGATAAAAATATTATTCAAGTGAAAGAAGTAAAATTTGGGTTTAAAATCATGCTCTAAATGTTTGGGGTTTTGAGAAATTTATCAAGATTACTAAGAGAGGTGAATTCTTACATTAAATTCGTACTAAAATCAAGAAAAAGATGTTAATCTAACTTCCCAAGCTCTCACAAACTTCATTTTAAAGCTCTCAAAATATTTAGAGTTAAACTCTCAAGAGACAAGATGAAAATTGAACAAAATAGGCCAAAAGGGGTGAAAAAGCTGTTTATATTGCAGAAAATCTGCAATCTAACTGCTGGTCTTTTTCTTCTTAAGTCGATACGGATTTCGACGGGGTGTCCGGGATTCGTTCGGAGTCTGATATACACAAATGAACTATGCAATCATACTAAATTCGATGTTCCGGATGCGATAGCGATATCAGATTTTTAAAAAATATCATTTTCATAAAGTTGACCCCCATAACCCGAAATTATAGTTTTCCAAACCGAGGGTCGAAATGAGATTTAAAAGCTGTAAAACCATACCAAACATGCTAACACCCTAAAGTCGATATTCCGGATCTGCTGGAGGAGTTAAATTTTTCATCTGAGGTCATTTTGATCAAATGTGGGTCCCACAACCATATTTTTAATTTTTTAACTTTTCGACCAATAGTTCAAAATGAGCTCGGGTGCACCGGGACCCCAAACCAAGGGTCCACCTAGCCTAAAATCGATATTTCGGAGCTGCTGGCATAGTCCGTTCGGACATCCATCGCACAGATCAAAAGATATCTGCATAAGTCCAAAATAAGGCTCTCAAAGCCGTCAAAAACCACAATATTGTATAAATGATACCAAAATGCATCGAAAATCATGCCAATCACTCCTACACCCCAAAATATCATAATGCAACTACGGAGAGGGGTAAAACAGTCAAATATCACAAAATCACTATTTCATATATTTCATCAAATTTTCAGGTCGTTACATCATCCACCACTAAAAATCTAGTTCGTCCTCGAACTAAGACAAAAGAAATACCTGAATCAACAAAGAGCTGAGGATAAGGACTACGCATATCAGACTCGACCTCTCAGGCAGCTTCATCTATAGGTCAATGTCACTACTGGACCTTAACCACAGGGATTACTCAAGAGAGCCACCGCCTAACATTCCTAGCCAAAAATGGAAACTGGCTCCTCACTAAAGGACAACCGCTCATATAACTGAACTGACTCCCAACGAATGACATGAGACTCATCAATAATATAATGATGAAGAATAGAAACATGAAAAATTAGATGAACAACTGATAGATCAAGAGGCAAATACAACTCATAATCCACATCACCAATAGTCCGAAGAATCTCAAATGGACCAATATACCTGAGGCTAAGCTTGCCCCTCTTCCCAAACCTCATCACACCCTTCATGGGTGAAACTCAAAGAAAAACATGATCACCAACACCAAATCTCAAGGAATGAAGTCTACGATCAGCATAACACTTTTGCCTACTCTGAGTCGCTCTATGTCTTTCCTGAATAATCTGGACCCTATCCAAAGACTCACGAAGCAAGTTCGTACCTCAAGGTTTCACCTCTGAAACATCGAACCAACCTATTGGAGAGCGACACGCCTACCATACAACACCTCAAAAGGAGTCATATTAATACTAGAACGGTAGCTATTATTATATGCAAACTCTGCTAAAGCCAAATACTGCTCCTACTGGCCACCAAAATCCATCACGCATGTGCAGAGCATATCCTCTAAAACCTGAGTAGTCTACTCTGACTGGCCATCATTCTGGGCTTGAAACGTTGTGCTAAGATCAACCCAAGTACCTAAATCATCCTAATAAGTCTTCCAAAAGTGAGATGTGAACACAGGACCACGATCTAAAATAATGGACACTGGCACACCATGAAGACGTACAATCTCATAAATGATGATAGGGGCTAACCTCTCAGCACTGAATGAGACCTAAACCAGAATAAAATGAGTTGACTTGGTCAATCAATTCACGATAACCCAAACACTGTCGTAACTATAAGATGTACGAGGCCACCCAGTCAGGAAGTCTATAGTGATCCATTCCCACTTCCACTTGGGAATGGGTAACCTTTGAAGCAATCCACCAGGCCTTATATGCTCGGCCTTCACCTACTGACAACATAGGCAACGAGCCATAAAATCTGCTATATCTTGACCCATACCACACCACCAGCAGCGCTGCCTCAATTCATGATACATCTTAGTCACACCTGGATGGATAGAATATCTGGAACAATGGGTCTCCTCCAAGATCAACCTAATCCCATCACTACTCTTGACACACAAACTCATCCCCCAATTCTCAAAACTCTATCTGAATTAACTGAGGCTTTCTTATCCTCCCCACTCAACACTTTATCTTAAATCAACCTCAATCCAACATCATCAAACCAATGAGCTCGAATCTGCTCCATCAAAGAAGATCTCGCCTCCACAAATGCCAAAACACACCCCGGTGTTGAAATATCAAGCCTAACTATCTGGTTAGCTAAAAATTGAATATCTAAGGCCAAAAGCCTCTCCTAGGTCAAAAGATGTGCCAAGCTAGCTATGCTAGTCGACTTCCTACTCAAGGTATCCGCAGCCACATTAGCCTTTCCGGGATGGTAGAGAATAGTTAAGTCATAATCCTTAAGCAACTCAAGCCAACGGCGCTGCCTCACATAAAGATCTCGCTAGTAAAGAAGTACTGAAGGCTATGAAGATTTGAGAAGATCTCACAACAGACTCCATACAAGTAGTGCCTCCACAACTTCAAGGCAAACACAATTGCACACGTCTAAATCATGGGTAGGATAATTCCTCTCATAAGGCTCCAATCTTGACGAGATGCATACACAATTACCTTTCCCTCCTGAATCAACACAACACCTAACCCAACACCTGAAGCATCATAAAAGACAACATAGCCCACGCCCTTCTTAGGCAAATCTAATATAGAAGATGAAGTCAATAAATCTTTGAGCTTCAGGAAGCTCACCTTATAAGCATCAGACCACTGAAAAGAAATCTTCTTCTGGGTCAATTTGGTTAATGGAGCTGCAATGGATGAAAAACCCTCAACAAAACATCGATAATACCTGGCCAAGCCAACAAAACTACAAATCTCAGTGGGCGAAGTAGGTCTACCTAGTCACAGACCGCTGCAACCTTGGCTGGATCAACCATAATACCTTTCTTAGTCACCACATGACCCAAGAAAGAAACAGACTCCAACCAAAACTCGCACTTAGAGAACTTAGCATACAATTTCTCATCCCTCAATCTCTGAAGCACAATTTGCAAATTCTCCTTATGCTCAACCTCACTCTTGGAATAAACCAAGATATCATCTATAAATACAATAAAAAGGGAGTTAAGATACGGTCAAAACACTTGGTTCATCAACTCCATAAACGTTGCAGGGGCATTGGTCAACCCGAAGGACATGACCAAGAACTCATAATGACCATATCAAGTCTGAAAAGCATTTTTTGGAATATCCGAAACTCTAATCCTCAATTGGTGATAACCAGACCTCAAATTAATCATTTAAAACACCACATCACCCTGGAGCTGATCAAATAAATCATCAATACGAGGAAGAGGATATTTACTCTTAACCGTTACCTTATTCAACTACCGATAATCAATACACATCATAGACCCATCTTTTTTTCATAAACAAGACAGGTGCACCCCAAGGTAAAACACTAGGTCGAATAAATCTCTTATCTAACAACTCCTGCAACTGATCCTTCAGTTCCTTTAACTTTGTCGGGGCCATCCTATAAGGAGGAACAGAAATGGACTTAGTGCCCGACTCAACATAAATAATAAAATCAATATCTCGATCCAAAGGCATACTAGGTAAGTTCGTAGGGAACACCTCCAGAAACTCAGAAAAACAAGAATAGAATCCAAGAAAGGAGGCGAAATAACACTTGTGTCATGAATATGGGCTAAGTAAGATAAACATCCCCTCACAACCAATTTACAAGCTTGAACATAAGATATGACCCTCTTAGAACCCAAATGAAGTGCACCCTTCCAAGCTATCATTGGCACACCCGACAGAGCTAAAGTCATAGTCTTAGCAAAATAATCAAAAATTGGATGATAAGGAGCCAACCAATCCATACCTAAAATAACATCAAAATCAATCATATCTAACATAAGTAAGTCTATCAAAGTCTCATGCACGGGAAAAGTCACAACATAAGATATGTACATTTGATCCACCACTAAAGAATCACCTACTAGAGTAGATACGCGAATAGGCATAGCAAGAGGCTCCCTAACAGAATCAAAACTCAATGCAAAATATATAGACACATAGGATAAAGTCGACCTGGGATCAAATAATACAGATGCAGGTCTGAAACAAACTGGGACAATACCTATAATCACAGCATCAGAAGTCTCTGCCTCAGGTATGGCTTGTATAGTATAAGACTATCCACAACTAACAACTGGTTGAGTAGCCCCACACCACCAATATAAGCTCTACCATCTCTACCTCTTACACCTTTGGTAGAACCCCTACCTCATATAGCTGAAATAAAAGTAGCTCTAAACACATGGCAAGAATAGTCCTTGGCCACATGGCCAACCTCATCACACACATAGCAACCTCTATGACCAGTCTCAATAAGAGAAAGTACAACTGATCCTGAATAGTCACCCTAAACTATTGAACTAGAAGATCCACCAGCTGAACTCTATAAAGTCACCTGCACTGGCTTACCATGATATCCACGAGAACCTCTAAAATCTCTGCCTCGAGAGGTCCAACTCCTGAACTTACCAAAATAACTCACCCTCTTGGCACCTCCCTCAGATAACTAAGAATACCCTCTGTCATCGTAGCATGATCCACCATACTCTAAAAAGAATCTCTAATCATAATCATCTGAAATATAGTCAACTAAAGTGAGATATCTAAAGCCTTTATAACTTTATATCTACTCAAACTTAGTGGAAATACTATTAAAGGTATATCTAGATAGGGCATGAGAGCATACCTCATACTCAACAACTGTCATGGAGCCCTGCTCCAAAAGATCAAACTCATCCCGCATATGATCTCTCAAACTTAAAGGTACAAATCACTCTAGAAAGGCATCAACAAACTGATGCCATGACAACTCAGGAGCATCAACAAGCCTACAACTGACAAATGATATCCACTAATTTCTAATAGCATCTCTCAAATAATAGTGGCATAACCAACTCCATTCACGTAGAAAGAGTGAAACACAACTCAAAACATAAGGTATGAAAGAACTTTACACGATAAAGAATAAAATAAGGAAAGTTTTCTAAAGACGTCCTATAGCCTATCAAAGATAGATACGGACGTTTATGCACCGATCCATGAGACTCTATTAGACATCCCATTCTTACACCATTGAGACCAATTGTAATGCCCCAAAAATAGGTCCCAGAGCGTAACATGGTGCTTGAGACTACGAGTAGCCCCAAGCTAACCCTTTGAGCCATTTTTATTCAGTTCAACATGAATCAATTGGGTTTCCATAAATAACCCTCAAATATCAATAGAGAAATCATCATCCAATAATAAAAGAATTCAAAAAGATAACAAAATACAACTTATTAGCTAACTCCCAACATCTATACTAGTCTGACAAGCCTCTAAGAAAATCAATAAAACCATTGAGCCATTGACACATGCCCCAACTGACTTATACTCAGTTATCAAATATAAACAATTCCGTGTAACCAATATCAGACATCACGTCCTCGGAATATGAGGACTCACCACGATAGAGGATGTAGAACAGCGTGCTTGAAGAATCACTGTCAAACCTAGAACTGAGCAACTGAACCTACCATGGAAAGGAACTGAGTATACGGGGGTGTATGCAGTTTTATAAACATCATCATCATAAATATTTATAAGAAATATGTAGGATGTATGAAAGACTCACATATCCCAAAGAAAATCATCATAATCATGAGAGGATGCAATAGTACAATAGCACATGTGAGTCATCATATAATTTGTCAATCACTTTCAGTTCATCAAGAATGTCAATTCTCATAATGTAAATATCATTTAAATCTTTTGAAAGTAGAACTTTCATAATTCCACTTGCAAATCACTTCACCATTCACCATAGACACAAGGAAACACACACACACTAGGAGATCCTATAACTGACATAAATCATGTGAGCTACATAGAGTCCAACGTACAACCCACATTGGGGAGAGCCATCCTATCCTTGCCATCGGAGTAGGACTATCGATATCAAATCCATACAAACTAGTGATCACTATATAAATCAGCCTCAGGCTCACTCCTACGGGGGCACATAGTTCTAGGGAAGTAAGGTCAATTTATACCTCCCACTCGGTGCTAAAGATTTCTCCCAGACTTAGCTCAGATCATTTCAAAGACAATCCACAACAAAATAATTTTAGTAATATATAAATATACATCGGGGGCCATCATGCTTCCCATCTATCAAAATCAACCATGTTGTAGATTTCTTTCATACTTGAGTTCAAAACAACTCCATTAAGACCAAAAGGTCAAATCATTCAAAATATCTCAAATATTCAACATCAACGTTCTTATAATACACACTTTCTCAAAAAAAAACACAATTTCCAATGGGTATTCATGACCCAAATATCAAAATCATGATAAATATCGTTCAAGATTCATGCCTTATATCTCCACACATGTAAATTCATCTTTCAAAATCATAAACATCAAGATTTCATAATAATCATCATAAGATATGGGTTCATTCTTCAAATTCGTAAAAATCAAATAAAAATCACGCCTTTGTAAAGAAAATTACTTTTGGGCACAAGAACGAAAGAGAGTTCTTGTTGAAAAACCCCGCATACCTTGAATGATTAACTTTAGATCGATACTCATTTTTCAGATGTTAATCATTCCTTTGAATAATGGTTCTTGGAGTTCTTGAACTAGGAACTAGGAATCTTGAATAAATTTGCAGAATTAATGGTAAACTTTGGAGGTTCTTGAAGTTGGATGTAGGAGCTTAGGGTTTTCTTTTTGAGGGAATTTGATGAAATATAACATATAATGCTTCTAATAGGCTTTAATATAGGGTTTGAACGGATTTTGGATGAGGGAAAATGACCAAAACGCCCCTAAAAATTAAACAATTCTCGAATCTATCCTTTGGTGGACTGTTTTGATAGTCTGAAGTAGATCAATCATAACGTTTTACTCCGATATCCAAATTGGATGAAACCAATTTCATTAGAAAGAGGACTCTCATATATTTCCGTTGATATAAAGTATCTCATACAGATCATTGTTTACAAGGATTTATGATCATTTGAAGTTGATCCGAAACTTTGCTTTTGGTATGCTGAAGTAAATCGACCATAACCTTTTACTCCAATAGACAAATTGGATGAAACTAATTTCATTGGAAAGAGGACTCGCAGAGATTTCCATTGATATATAGTGGATCACCCAAATCATTATGTATAAGAAGTTATGATCATTTAAAGTAGGAGAAAAAATACGCCAGGCCTCAGTACTCACATTTTACTGTTCACTACTATTCACGGTTCGATCGGACTATTCATAACTCGTCGCTCGGGTTTTCATTTTGGATGATCCATATATCGTTGGAAAGATTATTCGATACTCTACGCAATGGTGGATCAGAATCTAAGATATTCCGGATGGAAAATTTATAATTCATTCTAGAAGATAGAACCCAACACGTTTACGTACAAAATTTCAACAAAAAATTTCCCGGGGTATTATATCATCCCCCCCTTGGAAACATTCATCCTCGAATGATGCTAGACATGATAACATTAGATAGAGAATAGAGAATATAGCTGAAACCATTCGTTAGACTCATCACCACATCGTTTCTCACTCCGAATGCAACATAGAATGCATAAATTCAAGAAACTACAGCTGAACACATTATAAATGACAGTTGAACTGCTGCAACTTTTATCAAAAATGTGGGATTTAGGACAGAACGGACCTTCGGCTTAATTGGAGTTCACGGAAAATAGGTGCGGGTACTTGGATCGCATATCCGCCTCAGCTTCCCAAGTTGCACCCTTAACAAATTAGTTTGGCCACAACACCTTGACCAAGGGAACTTCTTTGTTCCTTAGTCTTCGGACACTGAAATCAAGAATCTCAACAAGAATCTCATCAAAAGAAAGATTTTCTTGAATGTCAGCACTCATAGAGGAATCCACTACCACAGCATCGCTAATATGCTTTCTAAGCATGGAGACATGGAATATTGGATGAATAGAGGAAAACTCGGAAGGCAACTCGACCTTATAAGCTACCTTACCAACACGGCTAAGAATTTTGTAAGGACCAACATAACAGGGACTAAGCTTCCCCTTCTTTCCGAATCACTTCACCCCCCTCATGGGTGAAATTTTCAGATACACTAGGTCACCAACTTTAAACTCAAGGTCTCTCCTTCTAACATCCGCATATGACTTCTGAAGACTCTGCGCAGTTTTTAACTTTTCTCTAATCAACTTAACTTTTTCCATAGCCTCGAATACCGAATCAGGAACACTCACAGCTGTTTCACCCACCTCGAACAAACCTATGGGTGATCTATACTTCCTTTCATACAAGGCTTCAAACGGAGCCATGCCAATACTAGAGTGAAAGTTGTTATTATAAGCAAATTCTATCAATGGTAAGTGATCATCCCAACTTCCCTTAAAGTTAAGTGCACAAGCTCTCAACATATCCTCTAAGGTCTGGATGGTCTACTCAGCCTGACCATCAGTCTGCGGATAAAAAGCAGAACTTAAAAGCACTTGGGTACCAAGACCCTTCTAAAAAGCTTTCCAAAATTGCAAAGTAAACTGAGTACCCCTATCCGAAATGATAGACAAGGGAATTCCATGTTGTTTGACTAGCTCTCGGATATACAATCTAGCGTAATCCTCAGCAGTATATGAAGTATGAACAGGCAAGAAATGAGTAGACTTAGTCAATCTATCAACCACAACCTAAATGGAATTATGATGGCATCGGGAAGGAGGTAGACCAATCACGAAGTCCATATTTATCTCTTCCCACTTCTAGGTAAGAATACTAAGCTCTTGCATCATACCACCAGGTCTTTGGTGTTCAACCTTAAGCTGTTGGCATGTTGCACACTTAGCTACAAACGTTGTTATATCTTTCTTCATGCCACTCCACCAACAGATTTCCCGCAAGTCTTGGTACATCTTGGTGGCACTAGGATGAATAGAATATCGCGCCCCGTGCGCTTCAGCCATAATCCTCTGTCTCAGATCATCAATATTCGGGACACACAATCTACCCTGCAATATCAACATACCATCTCCCTCTTGGGAGAAAACCTCTACTTTTTGGTCCTTGACTAACTCCTTCAGTCTGACCAAACTAGCATCTAAGTATTGTTTTTTCTTCACTTCCGAAACCAAGGAGGATTCGGAACTACTCTGAACCCCTATACTACCTTCAGCAGAGTCAAATAACTTAACCCCCAATCTAGCCAAATGATGTATATCACGAGCCAACTCTTTCTTACCTTCTTCCACATGCGAAACACTACACATGGACACTCTACTTAGGGCATCCGCCAGAACATTAGCCTTGCCCGGATGGTACAGCACACTCATATCATAGTCTTTTAATAATTCTAACCATCGTCTCTGCCTAAGATTCAATTCTCTCTGGGTAAACACATACTGCAGACTCTTATGATTAGTGAAAACATCAACATAGACACCATACAAATAGTGTATCTAGATTTTCAAAGTAAACACAACAGCAGCCAACTCAAGGTCATGGGTGGGGTAATTTTTCTCATAGGGTTTCAACTGTCTAGAAGCATAAGCTATCACCTTACCCTTCTGCATCAATACGCAATCCAATCCAACTCTCGAAGCATCACAGTACACCACAAAACTATCAACACCATCAGGCAAAGTCAAAACAGGGGCTGAAGTGAGTCGAGTCTTCAACTCCTGAAAACTCTTCTCACAAGATTCAGACCACAAGAACTTCACTTTCTTTTGGGTCAACCGAGTCATAGGAGATGCTATAGAGGAGAAACCCTCAACAAAATGGCGGTAATAGCCAGCTAAACCCAAGAAACTTCGGATATCAGTCGGAGAAATAGGTCTAGGCCAATTTCTAACAGCGTCGGTCATTTGGGGATCAACTCTAATACCCTCAAAAGAAATGATATGACCCAGAAAAGCAATTGACCTTAGCCAAAACTCACACTTACTCAATTTGGCAAACAACTTATGATCTCTAAGGGTTTGCAAAACAGTTCAGAGATGATCAAAATGTTCATCCTCACTATGGGAGTACACCAGTATATCATCGATGAACACTATGACAAACATATCCAGATATGGTCTGAACACTCGATTCATGAGGTCCATGAAAGTTGTTGGGGCATTAGTTAACCCGGAAGACATAACAAGAAACTCAAAATGGCCATAACGAGTTTGGAAAGTGATTTTTGGGATGTCACACTCCCTAACTTTTAGTTGATGATAGCCAAAACAAAGTTCTATCTTTGAGAAATAACTTGCACCTTACAATTGGTCAAACAAATCATCTATTCTCGGAAGGAGGTACTTATTTTTTATGGTGACTTTATTCAGTTGGCGGTAATCAATGCACATACGCAAAGAGCCATCTTTATTTCTTACAAACAACACAGGAGCACCCCAAGGAGAAACACTGGCCCTTATGAAACCCTTATCTAGTAAATCTTTGAGTTTCTCTTTCAACTCCTTCAGTTCTGCAGGGGCCATACTGTAAGGAGGAATAGAAATGGGCTGAGTATTGGGAAGAAGATCAATCCCAAACTCTATCTCTCTATTAGGAGGTATCCTTAGGAGATCATCTGAAAATACATCAGAAAACTCATTGACGACGTTAACAGACTGGAGAGTTGGAGTCTCAGACTTAGTGTCTTTCACTCTGACAAAATGGTAAATACACCTCTTGGAAATAAGCTTTCTAGCTTTGAGGTAAGAAATAAAATAACTCTTGGGTGACACAAAATTCCCAGACCACTTAAACACGGATGTACCCAGAAACTGAAACTTAACCACTTGGGTCCGACAATCAATAGAGGTATAAGAAGAATACAGCTAGTCCATACCCAGAATCACATCAAAATCTACCATGTCTAACGCAATCAGATCAACCGACAAGACTCTACAAAGAACGGTAACAGGACATTTTTTATACATTTTCTGGGCAACAATCGAATCACCCACTGGGGTAGAAACTAGGACAAGCTCAGGAATAATCTCAGGACTCATTTCAAAATTCACAGCAATCAAAGGTGTAACATATAAGAAACTGGATTCAGGATCCAACAAAGCATACACATCAAACTGAAATATACAAAGCATACCAGTAACAACATCGGGAGAGTCCTCCTGTTCCTAGCGGGATGGTAAAACATAGAATCTATTCTGGCACTGCTCGCCAGTATTGCCAAAAGAGGTGCCCTGAGCTGGGGCTGGGCGAGTCGCTGGAACTGGAGCACTAACAATCTGAGTCTGGGTCTGAGGGCGATAGTAACGACGCCCTTGTCCATCCTATGGACAATCTCTAACTCTGTGACCCATGTCACTACAACGGAAACAACCCTTCTCACCGCAACACTCACTCGAATGAGCCCTACCACACTTATGACACAGGGGACGATTTGGCTTACTGCCAGCACTATACTGGGACCTGGATACATATGACCTGCTACCTTGCTCCTACCTATCTCTAGGCATGGGAGCACTAGCGGATGATGATGCTGGCATAGATAAATGATCCTCATACTGAGGGCGATTCCCTCCCTGCGATCTAGTCTGACCCTGTCCGTGCTGCTCGAACCTAGCTCTCTTATTCCCTCTCATTCTATCTTTCTCCTTAATATTATTTGCCTTAATCTATTGGGCATGAGTCATCAGCCTAGAAAGATTCATCTCACTATTCAGCATAGCATACCTACACTCCTTAACCACATAACTAGACACTCCAGTCACAAACTTACTCTTACTAGCCCGATTATCAGCCACTAAGTCAGGAGCATACTTGGCCAATTGATTGAACTTTAGAAAGTACTCCCTAACAGTCATAAAGCCCTGTCGCAGGTTCATAAACTCTTCCACCTTCGCCTCCCTCATCAACAAAGGGAAAAACTTATCCAGGAATGCATCCTGGAACTCTTGCCAAGTCATACGGATAGCTCCCTCACCTCTACCTTTCCTCCAAGCAACAACCCAGTCATAAGCAAGGTCTTTCAACCTATACGCAGCAAACTCTACACTATGCTCCTCAGATACATGCATCACCTGAGTAATCTTCTGCACCTCTTCTAAAAACAACCGTGGATCCTCATCAGACTTGGACCTATAAAATTTCGGCCAATTTATCCGCATGAAGTCATGGATCCTGGCAACAGCTGAATCACCTCCCTACTGTTGTGGAGTCGGGGGCGGGTTGGACTGAACATTTGCAGTAACAGCTTGGGCCAGCGCCTAAAAGTCTACCCAAAATTCAGCATGAGACACATTTTCATTCAATGGGTCAGCGGGTTGAGGTTGCTGACCATCATTATTTCTTCTTACTCGACGTGGAGGCATATTTCTGAAAGAGGAGAGAAAGAATCAATAGCAGAGAGAGACACTTTAAGCACGATAGACTTCTAAAAGAAAGAATCACACTTTTTCCTAAAACATCTTGTAGCCTCTTTTTCATAGATGTGGCACGCTATACACCGATGATCAAGACTCTACTTAATGTATCTTTTCAGACTCCCTAGGATACCTTAAAACCTTAGGCTCTGATACCAAGTTTGTAACGCCCCAAAAATGGGTCCCAGAGTGTCACACAGTGTTTGAGCCTACGAGTATCCCCAAGCTAACTCTTTGATCCATTTTCATTCAGTTCAACACGAATCAATGGGGTTTCCATAAATAACCCTCAAATATCAATAGATTAATCATCATCTAAGAATAAAAGAATTCATAAAGATAACAAAATATGACCTATTAGCCAACTCCCAATATCTATACTAGTTTGACAAGCCTCTAAGAAAATCAATAAAATCAGCGAGCTATTGAAACATGCCCCAACAGACTCATACTCAGTTATTAAATATAAATAATTTTGTGAAACCAACATCAAACATCACGTCCTCGGAACATGAGGACTCACCACGACAGAGGATGTAGAACAGCATGCCCAAAGAATAACTGTCGAACCTAGAACTGAGCACCTGAACCTACATTCCGAGAAAATGCAGCCCACATTCGAAGATGTGGGTCAGTACCATAGAAAGGAACTGAGTATATAGAGGTGTATGTAGTTTTATAAACATCATCATCATAAATATTTATAAGAAATATGCAGGATGTATGAAAGACTCACATAGCCCGAAGAAAATCATTATAATCACGAGAGGAAGAAATAAGTACAATAACACATGTGAGTCATCATATAATTTGTCAATCACTTTCAGTTCATCAAGAATATCAATTCTCATAATGTAAATATCGTTTAAATGTTTCAAAAGAATAACTTTCACAATTCTACTTTTAAATCACTTCATCATTCACCATAGACACGAGGAAACACACACACACTAGGAGATCCTATTATTGACATAAATCATGTGAGCTACATAGAGTCCAACGTACAACCCACATTGATGAGAGCCTTCCTATCCTTGCCATCGGAGTAGGACTATCGATATCAAATCCATACAAACTAGTGATCACTATATAAATCAGCCTTAGGCTCACTCCTATGGGGGCACACAGTTCTAGGGAAGTAAGGTCAATTTATACCTCCCACTCGGTGCTAAAGATTTCTCCCGGACTTAGCTCAGATCATTTCAAAGACAATCCACAACAAAACAATTTCAGTAATATATAAATATACATCGGGAGCCATCATGCTTCCCATCTATCAAAATCAACCACGTTGTGGATTTCTTTCACACTCGAGTTCAAAAAAACTCCATTAAGACCAAAAGGTCAAATCATTCAAAATATCTCAAATATTCAACATCAACGTGCTTATAACACACACTTTCTCAAAAAAAATACAATTTTCAATGGGGATTCACGACCCAAATATCAAAATCATGATAAATATCGTTCAAGATTCATGGTTTATATCTCCACACATGTAAATTCATCTTTCAAAATTATAAACATCAAGATTTCATAATAATCATCATAAGATATGGGTTCATTCTTCAAATTTGTAAAAATCAAATAAAAATCATTCCTTTGTAAAGAAAATTACTTTTGGGGACAAGAACGAAAGAGAGTTCTTATTGAAAAACCCCACTACCTTGAATGATGAACTTTAGATCGATACTCATTTTTGAGATGTTAATCGTGCCTTTGAATGATGGTTCTTGGAGTTCTTGAACTAGGAACTTGGAATCTTAAATAAATTTACAGAATTAATGGTGAACTTTAGAGGTTCTTGAAGTTAGATGTAGGAGCTTAGGGTTTTCTTTTTGAGGGAATTTGATGAAATATAACATATAATACTTCTAATAGGATTTAATATAAGGTTTGAATGGATTTTGGGTGAGGGGGAATGACCAAAATGCCCCTAAAAATTAAAAAATTCTCGAATCTGTCCTTTGGTGGACTGTTTTGATAGTCTTAAGTAGATCAACCATAACGTTTTACTCCGATATTTAAATTGGATGAAACCAATTTCATTAGAAAGAGGACTATCATATCTTTCCATTGATATATAGTATCTAACCCAGATCATTGTGTACGAGGATCTATGATCATTTGAAGTTGACCCAAAAATTTGCTTTTCATAGGATGAAGTAGATCAACCATAACCTTTTACTACGATAGACAAATTGGATGAAACTAGTTTCATTGGAAAGAGGACTCACAGAGCTTTCCGTTGATATATAGTAGATCACCCATATCATTATGTACAAGGAGTTATGATCGTTTAAATTTGGAGAAAAAATATGCCAGGCCTCCGTACTTTTTCCTGCACGTACTGTTCACTACTATTCACGCTTCAATCGGAATGTTCATAACTCGTCGCTCGGGTGTCCGTTTTGGATGATCCACATATCGTTGGAAAGCTTATTAGATACTCTACATAATGGTGGGTTATAATCTATGACATTCCACACTAAAAATTTATAATTCATTCTAGAATATAGAACCAAACACATTTACGCATAAAATATCAACAAAAAATTTTCTGGGTTATTACACCAATGAAATCTAGCTGCTCTGATATCAATTTATCAAGACCCAAAAATGAGGGTCATGATGACACTTGTTGCAGTGTACCTTGACAAGTAAGCCTATCACCCAAACTGATACGAAAAGAAGAAAAGATAGAAATATCCCACGGTAAGGCTTCTAGAATGAAGCCAAACCATGTAAGTAATCATAACAATGCAGAAAGAACTTATCCAAAATGCCAATTATGCCCAAAACTAGGTGTCAATAGTGTAAGAACTACTAATACAATCCAAGAGTCAAATGCATTGGACAAATAACCATAAAGGAATAATAATTGTCTCCAAATACTAAGAAAGACATAACAACTATAGAAATATAGCGGTTAGCTTTGGACGTATGAATGTCCAACCGCTACCTTGGAAGCTTCAACAATTGGCCGAGTCAATCACGCTGAGGCGTACTTAAGCTAAGACCTGCACCGAAAGGGTACAGTAGGCCTGAGTACAGTCCACTTGTACTCAATAGGTATCACAGGCCAACCAAGCAAATTTGTAAATAAAGCATACAAAATATATACTAAGGGCACGTCACCTGCAATCAGAAAATATCCCACAACGGTAACCCACACCGTTTGCACTAAAAGTTCTAATATATCTCACATATATTACAATAACACACCAAGATATTGAACACAAGTATATATTATATCACATATAAATAGAACAAGAGAGAACATATAGATAAAGATCATCAAATACAAGTAAAGAAAGGTAAGACAAATACATAGATGACAAGTCAATAAGGCAATACAACACAACATAAACACAATAAAATAAGTGCAATGTATAGGATGATGATGATGATGATGAATATGATGATGATGATGATGATGCACGAAGATGAGGCACAACCCCCGGGATCGTCGCACAATCCCCATATACATCTACGGAGCTAAAACTTTTCGACGTAGGACCCATAGGGGGTCTTCAACCCATATATAATCCACATATCTCATATCTCCTTTCTGACATATCCCTCAGAAAGGGTTTTATAAGGTTTTACAATATTTTCTTAAAAAGGTGTTGCCAGTATTTCTCAGATGTTACCATGGTGGTACCAATGTTTCATGAATGAGTATGATATGAAGATGTAATGCTAACAACCAATCACAATGAGTATTTCCACAACCAATCACATGATATATTTTCACAACCAACCACAATGATACATTCCTACAACCACATGAGCCAATATCCACTTATTATTTTCGTTTCATCCATGAATTTCCACGTCTCATATGCCAATAAAGTATGAATATAATCACAATACACTAATGGTACCATATTAAACACAATACAATTATTCACATGTATTCAAGGTTATCAATATCACATAGGACCCCACACTGTCAAACATATCACATAATAACTCAATTTTGACAATTACATCACATATAGGCCCCCACACGGGCACAACACATAGATAGTTATTTTTCATAAGTAGTTCCCACCCTTAACATGTATTTTGTACAATCATTTACTACTCAACCCAGGCTGAAGAGTTAAGCCATAACCTACATCGAAGTCGAAACTGGTTTGCTATACTTGAACCCACGACCTTTTTTTCACAAACATTTCCGAACTCCACTAAAAATATTAAATATAAAATCTACGCGTCAATACAAAATCAATGACACCCATATTGACTACTTTTGGTTAGGGGTCAAGCCAGACCCACAAAATGGGTTTTCAAAAAAAAAGGGCAAAATCAAAACTTTACTTCAAAAATATGTTACCCATATTTTTAGGAACCTACATTTGAAAACTCAAGTTAATCAGGTCAAAAATGGAGTTTAAATCGAAGAAAAATCATTTTTGAGCTTTACCGGGTAAAATCTTTGAAATCCGGGTTAAAATCAAGAATCGGAGTTGTTTTGAAGATTAAATTGATGAAAAACTAGTAATTATAAGATAAAAATATTATTCAAGTGAAACAAGTAAAATTTGGGTTTAAAATCATGCTCTATGATGTTTGGAGTTTTGAGAAATTTATCAAGAAATTACTAAGGAGGGGTGAATTCTTACCTTAAATTCATAATAAAAACAAGAAAAAGAAGTTAATCTAGCTTCCCAAGCTTCACTTTTAAGATCCCAAACTATTTAGGGTTAAACTCTCAAAAGGCAAGATTAAAAATGAACAAAATAGGCCAAAAAGGGGTGAAAAAGCTGTTTATATTGCAGAAAATCTGCAATATAACTGTTGGTTTTTTTCTTCTTAAGTCGAAACGGATTTCGACGGGGTGCCCGGGATAACGGGGTATCTACACCACCTACTTGGTCCCTTAGCCTTACCAGTTTGAACCTAACAATCTTATCTATAAAATGCCATATCTTATTTGAAGAATTAACACCTAATAGGTAAAGAACAAACATTCACAAAATCATTCTAGTAGATGTGTGTTTTCATGATAAGTTGACCAGTAATAAATACCTCCCACATATAAAGTGGTTCCATCTGCAAGTAGATTATTCCTTTGAACCCATCTTTACTCTAACCTTTAATATTGGTCGAGCAAAAATGGATCCAATTTCACTTCTTTTTATCTACAAACAAGAGAAATACATTTGATGTCAAACAAGAGAATAATAAAAATAACATTACAAAAGGGTAATACAAAATTGAGCGAATCAACAGATCAATTTGATGCAACAGATTACCTATCTGCTCAATCAATGAGGCATTTATTGCAACAGATGGATGACATATTATAACAGATGGGTCATCTATCGGAATAAATCAAATCAGCCTTGCTACTGGTTTGATTTCTTCAAACAGTTGCTCCTTCTGTACAAAAGGGTAATATAAAATTAAGTGAATCAACAGATGACCAATCTGATGCAACAGATTACCCATCTGTTCAACCGAGGAGACATTTTGCAATAGATATAAAAGCAACAGTTCATTCATTCAATACTTAAAAGTCATATTTCCTTCAATTTTCTCAATAAATAGAAAATTGGTAATGGGTAAATCATTAATAGCAACAGATGTAAATATCTAATTTAAATGAAATACAAAAAAAGACGAGATGGAAAGAGCAATAGTGAACCATACCTGCAATATGAAAAAGCAAATGGATCAGAACATTCAGTTCTGTCAAGAAAAAATATTGATCGGTTGAGATCCGAAAGGATCCTCATCCGAAAGAAGAGAGAAAAAAAGGAAAAAGGGAAAGAAAGAGAATTGAGAATGAAGAAGAGTGATAGATGAGTTGAGTCTTACTTTACATAATTGCTAAAGGAGGGAGTATTCTTCTAGATATGAGTTTTCAATATTCATTAATAACTTTTGACTTTTTAGGGGCACGAGGAGACGGTGACATTGAAAAGACCAGATAAGACTACTCACTCAGGAGACTTTTGAGTTATCCAAGTAATTTTTTAACTGCCTTAGTATTTAAACTTTTTTATCTCGGATAGTAACTACCTAAATTAATTTTAAAAAAAGGGTCTTAAAATATCTAAGTACAACAGATAATAATTTTTGTTTGAACATTTCCAAATCTCGGTCATCCATCGCAATAGATGCAGCACCTGTTTGATAATTTACAATAGATGCATAAAATGTTCCAATAGATGACTTAATCTGTTTGATTAAATCAAACAGAAAAGACATCTGTTGCAACAGGTTGAACATTTGTTATTATACAATTTCAATTGATTTCATATGTTAGACTAATACCTTAATTGATTAATCTAGGACTAGGGGTGAGTTACAATAGGGTTAACTATAACTTCAAATGAGTTTTTTGGCAATTTCATGATGAGACAATATTCTGTTCCTTCCAACCAGAGTCGTTGATCGATCACTCTGAGCTAAACCAATTCTTACTACCTCATATGTTTAATTAATACCTTAATTGATTAATCTGGGACTAGGGGTGAGTTCTCACAGTGTCAACTACAACAGATAGCAGCACCTATTTGATAATTTACAATAAATGGGTAATCTTTTATGATATGTGACAATTCATTTGATAATTTACAAAAAAATGGGTAATCTGTTATGACATGTGACAATTCATTTGATAATTTACAAAAAAATGGGTAATCTGTCATAATAGATGATATGATCTATTTGATTATTTATAATAGATGAGTAATCTGTTGCAACAAATGACTTAATCTGTTTGATAACTTACAACAGATGGTTAATCTGTTACAACGGGTTAAACATTTATTTTTATACAATTTCAATTGATTTCACATGTTAGACTAATACCTTAATTGATTAATCTAGGACCAGGGTGAGTTCTCATGGGGTAAACTACAACTTCAATTGAGTCTTTTGGCAATTAAATAATGAGATGGTATTGCGTTCTTCCAGACCAGAGTCATCAATCGATCACTCTGAGATGAACTGATTCTTATTACCTCATATGTCAGACTAATACCTTAATTGATTAATCTAGGACCACGGTGAGTTCTCATTGGGTCAACTACAACTTTAATTGAGTCTTTGGGGAATTACAAATGATATGGTATTATGTTTTTCCCGACCAGATTCGTCAATCGATCACTCTGAACTGAACCGATTCTTACTTCCTTATATGTTCAACTAATCCCTTAATTGTTTAATCTAGGACTAGGGGTGAGTTCTCATAGGGTCAACTACAACAAATGGTAGTGCTTATTTGATAATTTACAACAGATGGGTAATCTGTTGTGGCATATGACTCAATCCATTTGATAATTTAAAATATATAGGTAATCTATCTCAATAGATAACATAATTTGTTTGATTATTTACAACAGATGAGAAATCTGTAGCAATAAATGACTTAATCTGATTGATAACTTATAACAGATTGTTAATCTGTTGCAACAGGTTGACATTTATTTTTATACAATTTCAATTGATTTCATATATTAGACTAATACCTTAATTAATTAATCTAGGACCAGGGGTTAGTTCTCATAGGGTCAACTATAACTTCAATTGAGTTTTTAAAAAATTGTATGATGTGACATTATTGTGTTCCTCCTGACCAGAGTCATCGATCGATCACTCTGAGCTGAACCAATTCTTATTACCTCATATGTTAGACTAATACCTTAATTGATTAATCTAGGACTAGGGGTGAGTTCTTATAGGGTCAACTATAACTTCAATTGAGTCTTTCAAAAATTGCATGATGAGACGCTATTGCGTTTCCCCGACCAAAGTCGCCGATCGATCACTCTGAGCTAAACCGATTCTTACTACCTCATATGTTCAACTAATACCTTAATTGATTAATCTAGGACTAGGGGTGAGTTCTCATAGGGTCAACTACAACAGATGGCAGCGCCTATTTGATAATTTAAAATAGATGGGTAATCTGCTACGATGTGTGACAATCCATTTGATAATTTACAACAGATGGGTAATCTATCACAATAGATTACTTAATTTGTTTGATAATTTATAAAGATGTGTATCTGATGCAATAGCTGAACATTTGTGTTTATACAATTTCAATTGAGTTCATATGCCTAAATTGATTAATCTAAGACCAGGGGTGAGTTCATAGGGTCAACTACAACTTCAATTGAGTCTTTAGGCAATTGCATGATGAGAGGGTTAAAAATTATACATATCTTTTATAATTTTAAAAAATAATTAAGATCGATTCAGACCAAATTAATATTTTCAAAACTTGTCATTTTTTTCCAAAATACAAATCAAACCATACAAATCATCCATTTGCGAGAAAAATGTTTCATCATTTCAAATCTCGAGTTCTCGCTCTTTTCTCTTTCCCACTCAATTATACAGTACAGACAACAACTACTTAAAAAATTGCTCTACCCTTTACAATAGATCATTTTTTTCTCATTTTCGACCAAATAGGTGTTATTTTTTGACTTTATTATTGCTTGTATCAGTTATTTTCTGTCTTCGTAGGTAATAGAGAGTTTGAAAAGAGTTCTATATATGTTATTTTTTTCTAAAAAATAAGGTATTTTAAGTTAATGATGAAAAAGAAAATTTTTTGTTGTATTATCTTCGAGAATGAGTTTATAATGTTAAGTTTTGATGGTAAAATCATAGAAAGAACTCAAGAAAACCCTAGTTTCTGTCATAGTGTTCCGTTGACTATCGTGGTATTATTGGATGGTTTTTGTGGTGTTTGTGGTGGTGTTGGTAGTGGCGGTCGTCATCATCATCGTCGTCATGGTGGCACTGGTGGTGCCTGTTGGTGGCATTGGTTGGTGGTATTTGTGGTGGCATTGGTTGGTGGTATTTATGGTAGTTGTCGATGGTGTCGATATTCGTGGTGTTTGTGGCATTGGATGGTGGTGTTTTTAGTGGTGGTGGTTGTTGGTGTGTCGTTATTGGTGGTGTTTGTAATGTATTTTTTAAAATTTATACATACATCAATTGTAATGTAATTCTTATTTTTCTGTTGTTTGTAGGTAAAACATGTCTCCCAAAATAAAAGAAAGTGAAAGTGGATCAATGTCTGACCACCCAAAAAAAGGCTACAGTACAGAGGGATTTGGAGGAGCTTCCTGAACAATCTCAGTTAGGGAAAAGTGAAGCTGAGGAGAGATATGAAAACAACGTTGAGGGAGGTTTGTAGATGGTGATGAAGAAAATAAAAGTTAGAAAGAAGAGAAATTAGATAGTGATAAAGAGAAAGAGGATAATCATCAACATGATGATAATGGATCACCAATGGGGCGTGAATTAATATCGACATCCCAGCATGATCCTGTCAAAACTTTTAGTATTGACAAGTTTCAAGTTGCGATGCCGATAAATGACCAAAAAAAAACAAGAAGAACTAACTGGTGAAATTGTACTTAAATGTCAGATGGGGATTAAATTTATTTATTGTAGGAAAATTATGAAGGACGAAAACATAGATGAAATTTTTAAGAAAAGCTACTTTGGACACTTTCTTGAACTACCTGAGTCCCCTGCCCATTTTTATATGAGTATGGTATATGGTCTTGTCAAGCGCAGGATCAAGTACATGGGGGATGATGTAGATCCAAAGGAGAGGGGCAAAAAAATGGATGAAATCTAGGTCAACTACTGTGGCATGCCGGTTTGTTTTGGCTTGTAAAAGTTTGCCATAGTGATCGGCTTGAGATTCCATCGTCCAGAAGAACCACCTATCACCAAGGGAACATCCCGCAAAAGATCCAAGGCAAGAAAATGCAAGGAAAAAATAGATGGGTTGTTTGGCATTGCTCGACGTGGCTACAAAGGATCAGATTTATCGACAGATCTCATGAATAAAACCATATCAAAGCAGTACAAGGAGAAATTATGCTTAGTTTGGTTTGCCCATTTGGTTATGTTGGCAAGAGACGTCAAAAAGGTCAGAGAAGATGATTTGTTGGCATATGCTGAGGATTTTGATAAATTCAACAATTATCCCTGGGGATATGACAGCTTCTACTTGATTGTCCAATATTTACTGACAAAGCTATCCTTAGGGACGACCATATTATAGGTTTTCCTTGGGCTTTCATGGTAAAATTAATCACTATTTTAACTCATCCATTAATTTATATTGAATATAGTTATTATAACTTTTTTTGCTTACTTCCTATTTACTTTTTTTAGGCTTGGGCATTTGAAGTCATTCCTCCCTTCCGAAAGCAAGTAATGGATTACCCGAATGAGGTTTCTCATCCAAGGATGTTTAGGTGGTTGGCTGCAAAGAGCAACACCAAAATTAAGGAGGGTGATCTCTTTAACACTCCGGATGATGCAGTACATCTTCTTCAAGTAAAATAATTTTACTCAATGAAAGATATTAAACATATGTTATATCTGGTGAAACAGATGTTATATCAGATACACCAAATGTGACATCTTTTTCTACAGATTACCCATCTTGTGCCAACCGGTGCAATAGATGGATAATCTGTTGCGACAGATGATTGATATCTTGCATCAAATTACCCATCTATTGCTTTGGTTCTCTGAACCCGACTCTTGATAGATTAACCATTTACTGCAAATTATGTAACAGATGCATAACTGGTGCGATAGATTGGTAATTTATTGCGATAGATGATTGATATTTTGCATCAAACTATCCATGCGTTGCTCTGGTTCTCTGAACCCGACTCAAATGGATTTTAACCATCTACTATGCAATAGATGGGTAATATAATGCATCATATTGTTAATCTATTACAAAAGTTGACACTGTTAAAATGTAACCCAATTGTGAAAATTATTATATTATATAATTTAAAGGTATCTGCCTTTTTTTCTAAGTTATGCATCCATGGATCGTGCCTACCGAGAAGGAGTCTTTGATGACTTCTTATATTACTCTAGGTTATGTTGATACTATAGAAAACCTAATGGTGGAGTTAATGAAGAAGGAACTGGCTGGAGCAATAGCTATAAAAAGAGCAGTTAAGTAAGGTCAGCCTAATGTTGAGGCTCTTCATGACCAACCTACTAAGGCAAATCCAGGTGCTTCTTCTGGTGAAGTTGTTGGTATTGGTGGAAAGTATGTTGATACTGCTACCACTCATGATGATGAGCATGTTGATGCTCAAGAAAAAATAAATACGTTTGAAAACACTCTTTTTCACCCTTACACGGGTCCCTCTCACCCCTCTTTACCCTCGTATTCTCATTGTGAATGCGAAGAGTGCAAGAACAGCCAAGATAAACTCTTTGAAAAAGTAGAGGCTATCTCTAAAGATGTCGAGAAATTCAAATCCAAGAGAGGTGTAATACCAACCAAGAAGGTGAGGTAGTCATACACTCCTACAGTGTTGGTTAGGAGGAAGAAAAAAGCAATAACCGACATACTCTCTGATCGAAAATCAAAAAAAAATTGCAACTCCTCCCTATCCAAAAGTTGTTGAAGTTCAGGGTCTGTTCAAGAAGGTGGACATATACGCGGAACTTGGCGCCAAAGAGAAGAGGGGTCTGGAACAGGCCAAGAATGCCAAGCCAGGTGCACCAGATTATCCCAAGCCTCCCTTTTCCACCAAGACTTCTAAATTATGATAGATATGCATAAGCAGTACAAGGACAAGGCACGTTTACTTTTCCTAACCTAGCCTTATAATCTACCCCATGAAGAAGAAGCTACGCAACAAATGTGAAATTTTTTTCAATAGCTGGGTATTTTGGTGCAACTGGTAGTGGTTCTGTTGCAACTTGTTATCCATCTGTAGCATAAGTTACATTTGATTATTGATTCAGATAACCCTATCCAACAGATGTACCATCTTTACAATTACTAACCTATTTAAAAAATGACTTCTTATATCACAGCATGTTGACAAAATTTTCTGCCTCGTGAGGAAAAGGCAATTAACGTACCTTAAAGCTTATGGCGCTGCCGATAGGATAATGGACCTCGACTACTGCAAGAAACTCAAAGATAACCATGATCAACTCAATAATGTTGTGTTAGACTGTGGCACGGTATTTGATTTCTTAATTTTTATATTGGACTGGAATGAAGAAGAAATGATAAAATATGTTAGAAGGGAGAGGTCAAATTAACACGGCAAGAGCTGGACCGAGGCAAAGAGAATTCTTGCAGTCATTAGCATAAATAGCATACATTATCAGGCTATTAAGATACTACTGAGGAGGGAAAGATAAAATTTTATGACTACAATGAACCTGTCATCGATGAGGTTGATCCTTTTTTCCTCGTATAGCCACTGATGGAGTTGTTGCCCATCTTGTTGAGGGAGAGTAAACTGATGAATCATTTTCCAAAGAAAGTATTGATGAAGAAAACATGGGACTTTGAAGGTCGAATAAGGGAATGACCCTTTCAAAAAATGATACCGGTTACGCTTGCGGCTTGCATGCTTTTGCACACATCGAATGTTTGCTGACCGACACAAAAATAGTCGAGCTAACGACCTTTCTATGAAACAACACTGTGGCAAACCTGCAAGAGGTCTGGTCTTATGGGGTACTAACTGGACACTTGGAGCCTGTGTATATAGAAGAGCCTGTGAAATAATAAGTTTTTATTTCAAGTCACACTTCACTTTACTTTAAATTACATAAATGTACATGTAGTGTCAATAATTTTTTTTTTGATAAAAGTTGATTTTTTTTATAATGCAAAAGATTGTCAATCTATTGTAAAATATATTCTATCTGTTTTGCCAGATAATTTATCTGTTGCAATAGGTTAGTCATGTGTTGCATTATGCCGATGTTATTTCTATCTAATCTAAGTCTAATTTGTTACAACAGTGGGAAGACTTGTTTGATAATTTCCAATAAATGACCTAAATTTTACAACATATTACTAAATTTATTTGATATTTTGCAATAATTATGCTTGAATATCTATGTGCTCGACAACACCAAACCAATAGTAAATACACTACCATGAAAGTTCAGCAATTAGGCTTCAATATCCATCTGTACAACAGCACCAAACCAGTAGAAATAACGTCAATAATGTAGTATCTTCTTGCTCAATTTTGTTTCTCTTCAGAAGCCTTGACTTTGTTCAACAAACTCCAAATTACACGATTTGCTCGTGAAGGGTGTCGTTCTTCATACCAATCAAAGTAATCGCATCCACCTAATTTCTATAAAAATAAGAACACAATTACAAAACAATTACAAGTCAATAATTAATCAACTAATTAAATAAAAAAATATTATCTTTGAAATCTTACAAGTAAAAACCCTACGACTTGGATTTTGTTGAGTCCAAGAAGTCTTCAATAGAGCTTCATGACCGCACTTACAATATCAAAAATCATTATCACAGAAAATAGTGAAACATGCGTTAGACATTGTCAAGCTCAGCTGGAAAAAATTAAAAAAAATAAAGAAAAGAAAGACCAAATCCAAATAATTTGAAGAATTTAGATAGATAAAAAAAGATGACTACGAAGAAGAAGAAAATTTGAAAATTTAGGATTAAATTTTAGGAAGAAGATGAATATATAAGACATTGGGGAGGGAAATGACCATTAGGGGCCAAATCAGACGTCAAGTCAGCAAAAAGTGCCAATCTGACACATTTGATACCTATTGTATTTTACGTGTTTAAAATAAACACTGTTTACTTGATGCCTACTTTATTTTAGGTGTTTGAACTGAACACTGCAGATGGGTTCTGTCTTTTTTATTTCAATTCACTTTCACTTTTTTACATGTAGTGGCAATTTTTTATGTTCAATGAAAGTTGAATTTTTATAATACAACAGATTCTCCATCCACTATAACAGATATTCTACCTGTTCTGACATATAGTTTATCTATTGCAACAGGTTGGTCATCTGTTGCATTATGTTGGTGTTTCTATCTAAGTCTATCTGTTGCAGTAGTGGGAAGACCTGTTTGATAAATTCTAACAGATTATCTACCTATTTCAACCTAAATTTGTTTGCTATTATTCAACAGATGTGTCGTCTGTTGCAACAGATATATTATCAGTTCCAATATTTGAATCCAGTACTCTATTTAAATTAATAAGTTCAAATCTAAGGAAAAAATAAAATTCATAGACAAAATAAAATAAATTGAATCCTTAAGAACATAGCTGAAATAAATTAACGAATAAATGAAATATAAAAAAATTATTATGGGTACAGATCTCAACAAATACATCAATAATTTAAGTATTTATGTCAAGGATTCCTAAGGAGGGGTGAGGTTATTGCTTTGACAGACTCAAGTTATTTGTTCTTCATCTGGTGCTATGAAATTCGGCTTTGCTCATCGTGGATCTTTATGTTTGCTTAGGTACGATTTCTGCGCTTTCTGTTCTCTGTATTTATATAAAAAGAGTAGAGTAGAATATTGTCAATGTTGTTCAGCAATACCTTCTACATCCACCTGGAAAGCCAAAATTGGTCAATGCTAATCACGGAGATACAACAAAACGGAAAAGGATAACTCATCTATTTTAGCAAATCAAACAAGTTTTCCTCCTATTTTAAATTGTCCCAAATAGATAATATTTTTATTTCAATAATGAATCAACTGTTGGGATAAATTTCTACATGAGGAAGACCTCTACGATAATTTCCAAGGATGAACCATCTGTTGCAACATATGACTCATCTTTTGCAACATATGACTCATCTTTTGCAGCATATAGGTCATCTGTTGGTACAAATAAAAGCGGTAGGAAGAGTTGTTTGATTTGCTAAAATAGACGAGACATATTTCGGAACAAATACTTTATCTGGTGCAACAAGTTAGTCAACTGGTGCAACAGATGAATAGATTTGTTTGATAATTTTCAGCAGATATGTCATCTATTGAAATAAAAATGTGTTTGTTTATTAGTTAAAAGACATATATATTTACCTTCTTTAACTCGTGGTGATCTCCATTGGACATCATACATTACTCAGTGTAACACACGGTTAGAGGAGTTGCAATTTCGCTTTTTGGATGCTTGATAATGCCTTGGAAATTATTTTTCTTCTCCTCTTAGCCCTAATCTCTAATAGGTTGGATAGAAATAAAATCCTCTTTGATGGAATAAACCCCTCTTAGATGTCAATTCCTTTACAAAAGCAGTTAATGCATTAATAGCATTAATCACTACATCATATTTTGCCCTACAATCTTGACATTTGCATGCAGAATATTCGCTGGGAGAGGCAAAATCTGTATAACCAGCATGATCATACTCATAATGGTTTGTTTTGAATACTGTAAGAGGAGAATCATTAGCACCAACAACAGCACCACTACCACCACCAACAGCTCCATCACCACTAAGACCATCAACAACAATAAACCTACCCTCCAAAATTATTTTTCTTGTAATGGTTGTTGCTCCAAACAATTTTATTTTTATTATGTCGATGACCTTAGGGTCCGATAAAATTTTCACAGACCGTAAAGTAAGAAAAAAATGGCATCTTCAACTCTCGATTGATCGAAACTAGCGACGGATGCACAATCTAACATAAATCATTACATATATTAAAATGATGATTAGATCATTCAAAAAAATCATTAATTAAAATAAAAACTTAATTATAATTATACTTACTGCATCCTTCGGGGGTTTGAAGAGATCAAGAAATTTTGCATTTTTATCAGTTTTGGCTAACAACTATCTCAAGATTCTTGGACAGGAAACTTCTTCCTGGTAGTTCACTTGTAGTCTCAAATAAGGAATGGCTTCAAATGCCCAAGCCTATAAAATAACACCAATAAATCAAAATCATTATTGGGTAAAAAAAATGAATGATATCATAATAAAAGAAAGAAACACTTACCATGAAAGCCCATGGAAAGCCATATAAGTTGACTGTCTTTGGCTCTAACGGAGTCAACAAATATTTGGCAGCCATTTTGAATCTTTCATAACCCCAAGGATAGCTTTTAAATGCCTCAAGATCCTTGAAGAGCTATATTAAACCAATGCTTATGTTGTTGTTAACGTCTCTGGCCCAAAGAATATCATGTACAAACCAAACCAAGCACAATAACAGCTTGTGATCTTTTGAATGTCCTTTACCTTTCAATTCTTCTATCATCTTTTTATTTTTGAAGTTTGGACCAACAATGGACACCAAGTCATCACGATCACACGACTTACCTTTACCTTTTTTGAATGTGTGGGATGCTTTTGGGGGTTAGAATAGGTATAACTTGAGAAGGAGGATAATATTTTAGTCCAGTAATGTAATACCCCATACCTTTTCCTAGCTTGAAATCATCTCAAAAATGTTAGGAGCTTTTTTTGAAAGATGAATCCATTTTTTTCAAAAAATCAGTCTGTCGAGGGAGCTACTTGAGAAGCATAAATAGACATGCGTACCAAGTATCCTCACCTCTTCTCCACCAACTTAGATAAAGCTCAAGATAATAATCCTCCTTAAGCTTACTCAGTTTCATGTTCAGTGTTAATCACAAACTTGGTATCAAGTATCATTGCATATTCAATAAAGCATTCATGTATCAGTTCAGTTATATAATTATACATCAGACATGCATTATCATTATGAGAAACTTAGTTCCTTATAACACTCAGTTATAAATTCATGAATCAGTTATGCATGCATCATTTATGCATGTTCAGTATTGCATTAGATGTTCAGTCTGTCAGTCCTGTCAGTCATGAGATCATGTTTCAGTTATTCATGTTCATTATGTATTTCATTTTATATTCTTCCCCTCACTCTCAATTTCATTCGAGAATGAATGTTCTTAGGGGGGAGATATTATAATACACCGTACCTTTTCCAAGCTTAAAATCATCTCAAAAATGTAAGGAGATTTCTTTGAAAGATGAATCAACTTTTGTAAATGTGGTATTTATAAGATTTTCACTTTTTTTCATGTGGAAAATTCAATAAGATTTCCATCAATATAAAATTTGCCTAAATCTGATAACCAGGTAAGAAGTAATGACTATTTCAAGTTTTCATCGTAAAACAGTGCCATATTGGTCAGTGGTGCGCCGTGCCACAAGCTAAAATGGCAATTGTCCTTTTCCAAGGTCTCAGCATAATTTCCTCCGTGTCGTGTCAAAGTTCCAAGTAACCAAAAAAGGGGCAAAGCGATGGCTTCGTATTACGCCATCCCTCAGTTTCCCAATTGTCAAATTCCAGTGACACGGCGCGATAGTGCCGCGTCGCACCAGGGGTCCAATTTGGGAAACTTTTACTGAAATTATAAGACACTGATGATAGGCGAATTTACACGCCTAGAGTGCTATATTTTACCCATATTTTAGCTATGTTTTGAGAACAAATTATATATTTTATGCACTTTTAGTCCTTTTTCCTGTAAGTGAGCTAACGAACATGATTAGCAAAGTTTCAGGTATAAATGATGCAGAATTCAGCATTTTATGGATTACTTGACGCCAAAGAAAGCTTCACAAAAGGAGAAAAGGAAGCTTGGACGCCTAAGGACCAAAAGTGACGCATGGAATATATGTCCCAGCCAAAAACAGCAATTCTGAAGACTTTGGGGACTAGCAGTAACTTAGTAGGATTAGGATAATGATACATTAACCTAGTACAATTGGGTTAAGTATTTCATTAGCTTAGTAGGATTAGGATAATGATACATTAACCTAGTACAATTGGGTTAAGTATTTCATTAGCTTAGTAGGAATAGGATATGGGTATTATAAATACCCTATTTTGCGAGAGATTCCTAAGACATTCTATTTAACAACAACTCTCATCTTACCTTACAATTAATTCTTCTTCTTCTATTCATCTATTCTTAATTTCCGCAACAAGAGAAACGTTACTTGCAAGAAATCACGCCTAAAGCCTACCACACTTGTGCTACACGAAATTCTTATTGTGGTATAATAACAATGCCAATTGTGATTTCCTTTGCACTCATGGGTAACTAAACTTCTCTGTTGGGGTTATGGAAACCGAATGAGATACTATCTATTGCTATGAGTTTGTGAGTTCGTGACACGTATGCTGCTTATATCATTATTCTCTTCGTCTTAACCTAAATTCTTTGTGGTTGCAAACGCAAGAATACGCTAGTATAACATTTAACTTGTTCGAAAGAAAGTTTATCTGTCTGGAAAAGAGATAATGTCAAGGTAGTAGGGTCCCATCCCCTATTAAAAAGTTAGTGCTGTAACTGGATTAACCTCTTGGAGAATTCGTACCGTTAGATACGCTTTAAGCTCGAAAGAGTTAAAGTGAAATAATCCTCTAATAGGTCGAAAGACGCCTGGATTTACCATCGAATACAATTCTCTATAAGCACATGCATGTCGGAATTCAACACACTCATAGCCAATAGAGACGTATAACTCAGAAGGTGGACATAACCCCAACTCCTCAAATTCTCATTGTTTACAACTTAATAACTATTCTTTCTGTTTACTTTGTTATTTTCAGTTTTTACTTTAATATTTTGGTTACATATTACAATCCCCCCTTTTACAAGACTTGCACTAAAAGTCTAGTAATCGTTGCTTACTTGTTGACCAAGTTATTCCCTGTGGGATCGATACCCAGCCCAGTTGGGTTCTATATTTGCTAGCGACCGCTTTACACTCCTACGAGAGCTGTAGATTGAGCGTTATCAAAAATTGGCGTCGTTGCCGGGGAATACGAGTGTCAATTAAGTTTGTGATAATTACTAGACCCTTTGGTCAAAGATTCTCGTACTTTTACTTTCAGTTTTTGTTTTGGTTTACTGCAAGTTTTTATTCAGTGCATGCCCCATACTAGAAGTTCTGGTCAACCGTTATTACCTATCAATCCTGAACCACAACGTATTGGCAGAATGGAAGCACAAGAAGAAATCGAAAGGATGGTTGCTCAATAGGAACAGGCGAGATTAGCTGCTCTTGCCGCCGCTCAAGTTAAACAACAAAACATTGATAACCCTGGGCGAGCAACGAATCCCGACAATGAGGATTTAGGGGATGACGAGTTACTAAACCCTAGGCGTGATGCTGAAATCATAACACCTGCCAACAGAAGAGGTCGACAAGCTCGGTTTAGGTATGATCGCCAACCCATGCAACCAGCTTTTGATGACGATAATGATGATCTTGATGGAGCCGGAGCCACTGGAGCCATAATTCCTCCACCATTAGCGCCCGGAGCCAAGTTCAACATCAAGAGCACCATGATTCAGTTATTGCAACTCAAGGGATTATTTGGTAGACTAGCAGGCGATGATCCGAATATGCATCTCATCAACTTTATTTCTACATGCAAGTCGTTTGACAATACTGGTGTTGGTCAGAATGCAATTCGATTACGTCTATTTCCATTATCTCTGTCTGGGGAGGCAACTCTATGGTTGAATGGGCTGACTCCTGATTCTATTATAAATTGGAGGCAATTGAGAGACGCTTTCCTAGAAAGATTCTTTCCATCATCCAAAAGAGCACAATTGAGAGATGAAATCAGCAACTTCCGTCAGCTTCCCACTGAAGCTCTTCATGAAACATGGGAGAGGTTCAAGACAAAGCTAGCGAGATGCCCAAACCATCACATGACTAATGTTCACCTAATGGAGATATCATACAGAGCCTTGAATTCAATAACTAAACCAGTGGTGGATAATGTAGCTGGAGGATCTTTTATGGACCTCACCTTTGGTCAAGCAACCAATATGCTAGATCGTATGACGAAGCAAAGTAGAGCTTGGCATACCAGGGATTCTGAGGTAGCAAGCCCCACTTTATCTATTGGCATGACTGCAGACCAAAGAAGAAGAGAAGAAGAACGTGATCAAGATATGGCGCACATGAAAACACAAGTGGATCTTCTTACAAAGCATTTATTATCAGGGAAGACCAAAAAAGTGAAAGCTATTGCGTCAAAAGGAAGAGACGAATCTGATTCAGAAGAAGAGGCCAACTACTTGAACAATCAGGGGGGTTTCCGAGGTAATACCCAAGGAAACCAAGGTCGGAACTATTATGATAAATCTGGAAACAAGGACCAAGGTAGTTGGAAGAACAAGAATGAAAAGAGTGGTTTGTACGTTCCCCCTGGAAGACGTGACGCCACCACATCTAGTTCTGGAAGTATGGAAGACATGCTGGCTAAAATATTGAAAGGAGTGGAAGCAACAAGCGCGAGAGTAACGGAGGTAGTTAATGATTTGTCCTCTATGAAACAAATAGTTGATTCTCATTCCACTTCAATCAAGCAAATAGAGCAGCAATTGAGCCAATTTTCAGCAGCACTCAATCAAAGAAAGGCTGGCACTTTACCTAGAGATACTGTGCAAAACCCAAGGAATGATGGTTCATGCATGGCCATCACTACCCGAAGTGGTAAGGTGCTGGAAACTTCAGCAAAAAGCAAGCAAGTGGTTGACGAAGTAGTGGACATTGATGATAAGGCGAAAGGAGAAAATGCCGCTGCAACTAATCCTATCGTCAACGACGTCAACCCCAATAATTTGCAACCTAAAAAAGCTAAAAAACGGAAGCAAGAGGAGAAAAAAGCCGTGGAGAGAACAATTCCATACCCACCACCACCTTTCCCTCAAAGATTGAAGAAGGTGGCGGATGACACGAAGTTCAGCAAATTCATGACTATGTTAAAGCAGCTGACCATTAATGTTCCATTGGTGGAGGCACTTGAACAAATGCCTGGGTATGCAAAATTTATGAAGGATCTTTTGACAAAGAAGCGGGCAGCAAGTTATGAGTTGAAAGATGATGTTCATCACTGCAGCGCAATCGCTACCCGATCAATAGTTCAGAAGAAGGCTAACCCCGGCGCTTTCACTATTCCTTGCACCGTTGGATCTTTGAATTTTGCCAAAGCATTATGTGACTTAGGAGCCAGCATCAATTTGATGCCATTATCTATCTATAAGAAGTTGGGGTTGGGTGATCCTACTCCAACCAACATGAGGCACGTAATGGCGGATAGGTCGGTAAAATGACCTGTTGGTATTTTATGTGATGTCTTGGTAAAGGTTTCTTCATTTATCTTTCCGGCAGACTTCGTTATTTTAGATTGTGAGGCAGACTCAGAAGTTTCCATAATCTTGGGGCATCCTTTCCTTGCTACGGGAAGCGTACTTATTGATTTGAGAGCTAATGAGCTTTCGTTCCGAATAAATGACGAAGTAGTTCGCTTTAATGTTTGCAAATCAATTAAGCAACCCAAAGATCTGAGTGTATTTTCGGTGGCTGTTGTTTTCTTTGATGATGAGAAAGAATTACTTGAAGAAGAGCAAATTATTAATGACTCTTTGGCGGTTGTGAAGAAGTTATTGGTGCTCTATCAGGATTAGGGACACATCGCTATGCTCCCAAGAAGCTGGACCTTGATCTCAAGAATTGACCCACACCACTAGCTAAGCCATCTATGGAAGAGCCACCCACATTAGAATTGAAGGAGCTGCCAAGACATTTAAAGTATGCATTCCTAGAAAGCGGAAACACATTTCCAGTCATTGTTGCAGCAGATTTGGGTGAGCAACAAGTTGCAGCTCTCATTTCTATTCTAAGGAAGTATATTAGAGCCATTGGATGGACCATTGCGGATATTATTGGTATTCCACCTGGGATTTGTACACATAAAATTCAGATTGAAGAGAATTGCACACCCACCATTCAGTATCAAAGACGTCTAAACCCCCATATGCAAGAAGTGGTGAAGAAAGAAATTATCAAGTGGTTAGACGCGGGGGTTGTGTATCCAATCTCTGACAGTACATGGGTAAGCCCGGTACAATGTGTTCCCAAGAAAGGAGGCATGACGGTGGTCGTGAATGCGAAGAATGAGCTTATTCCACTCAGACCCGTCACTGGATGGAGAGTATGCATGGACTATCGAAAGTTGAATTCTTGGACACTCAAAGATCACTTTCCAATGCCATTTATGGACCAAATGCTAGATCGATTAGCAGGGAAAGGATGGTTTTGCTTCTTAGACGGTTATTTAGGCTATAATTAGATTTGCATTGCACCTGAAGACCAAGAAAAGACAACGTTTACATGCCCATATGGTACGTTTTCCTTCAAACGTATGCCATTCGGGCTATGTAACACACCAGCCACCTTTCAACGTTGTATGATGTCAATTTTTTCTGATATAGTTGAAGACACTTTGGAGGTATTTATGGATGATTTTTCAGTTGTTGGTGAGACTTTTGAAGCGTGCTTGGCAAACCTAAGTATGGCGTTGCAAAGATGTGTAGAATTCAACCTAGTGCTGAATTGGGAGAAGTGCCACTTCATGGTAAAAGAAGGAATCGTTCTTGGGCACAAAATCTCCGAAAGAGGAATTGAGGTTGATCGAGTGAAAATCGAAGTCATTGAGAAGCTACCGCCTCCAATTTCGGTGAAGGGAGTTCGTAGTTTTCTCGGCCATGCAGGTTTCTATCGTCGGTCCATCAAAGACTTCTCCAAAATTGCTAGTCCATTGTGCATACTCTTGGAGAAAGATGCGAAGTTTGACTTCAATGAAGATTGCTTAAAGGAATTCGAATGCCTCAAAGGAAAAATCATTGAAGACCCTATCATGGTAGCACCAGATTGGTCTCTCCCGTTCGAAGTCATGTGTGATGCTAGTGGTGTAGCCGTTGGAGATGTGCTTGGTCAGAGAAAGGAGAAATTATTTCATCCTATCTACTATGCGAGTAAGGTCCTAAATGAAGCCCAAAGGAACTACACTGTGACAGTACAAGAGCTCCTAGTGGTTGTGTATGCGTTTGAGAAGTTTCATGCCTATCTATTGGGTACTAAGGTGATCGTTCATACAGACCATGCAGCTCTTAGGTGTCTAATGACAAAGAAGGATGCAAAACCAAGATTAATTCGATGGGTATTGCTGCTGCAAGAGTTTGATTTCGAAGTTAAAGATAGAAGAAGTTGCGAGAACCAAGTGGCCGACCATCTATCTAGACTCGAGAACGAGCATGTGGTGCAGCCTGATATCGAGATTGATGATGCATTCCCTGACGAGGAGATCCTAGCGACGATAACAGAAAAGTTACCATGGTATACCGACTTTGCCAATTTTGTGGTGAGTAATGTAATACCTGCCAATTTATCATACCATCAAAAGAGGAAGTTTATGCATGACGTACAACACTACTATTGGGATGAGCCATATTTGTTTCAACGATGTGCGGATGGTATTATTCGACGATGTATATCCTATGTAGAGGTGCCTACTATATTGGAAGCATGCCACACTTCCCAAGTTAGAGGACATCACGCAGGCAATCGCACAGTAAGAAAAGTATTGCAGAGTGGATATTATTGGCCTTCGATATTTAGAGATGCCTACGACTTTGTTAGAAGATGCGACCAATGCGAAAGACAAGGTGCTATTTCAAAACACCATGAGATGCCCATGTCGAAAATTCTTGAGGTAGAACTCTTTGATGTGTGGGGCATTGATTTCATGGGTCCATTCGTGAATTCGTTTGGAATAAAGTACATCTTAGTTGCTGTAGATTATATCTCGAAATGGGTTGAAGCTGTAGCGTTGGCCGACAACGAGGGAAAGCGTGTTGTAGCATTTTTGAAGAGGAATATCTTCTCTCGCTTTGGAGTACCACGTACGATCATAAGTGATGAAGGATCTCACTTTTACAACAAGCTATTCAAATCTGTGTTGGCCAAGTATGGTGTCAAGCAACATAAGGTAGCCACGCCTTATCACCCACAAACGAGTGGACAAGTAGAGGTTTCCAATAGGGAGATCAAGAAAATCCTTGCGAAGACGGTAAATGCTAATAGGAAGGATTGATCTCGGAAGCTAGATGATGCACTATGGGCGTATAGGACTGCATTCAAAACACCCATCGGCATGTCCCTTTATCAACTAGTTTATGGGAAGACTTGTCATTTACCCATTGAGCTCGAACATAAGGCATTGTGGGCGTTGAAGCAATTGAATTTGAATTGGGATGATGCGATGAATCTGAGGTTGGAGCAGCTGAATGAATTAGATGAGTTCCGTCTCCATGCATATGAAAGGTCAAACCTATACAAGGAGCGGATAAAAAAGTATCATGATCAGCGGATTGTTCGACGAAACTTCCAAAAGGATGATATGGTACTTCTCTTCAACTCTAGATTGAAGCTGTTCCCAGGTAAGTTAAAGTCTAAGTGGTCTGGTCCATACAAAGTTATCCAAGTCTACTCGTCTAGAGTAGTTGAATTGGAAGACAATAATGGTGTTGTCTTCAAGGTGAATGGTCAACGTGTTAAACCTTATATCGGTCCTCTTGACTCGATGAATTATATGGCCATCACTTATCTCGACGAAGTCTAAGTACTCGAGGTAACTATGTCGAGCCACGACAATAAATAAGGCGCTAGATGGGAGGCAACCCATCGTTTATCGTTTATCGTTTATCGTTTTATCTTTCTTTCATTCTAGTACTTGTTTTGCTTTTGATAAATGAAAATACAAAAATAAGATTCGTTCCACGACCAAAACTAAGGCGCTAGATGGGAGGCAACCCATCGTACTAATCGTTTTCATTGGTTTTGAGCAAATGTAGGTGCAAGAGGTATTCAACGAGGAGATTGGTTTCAAATGACGATTTGGACGTATTGCATGGTAAAGGTGGTAAGTTTGGAATTAAGATGCATAAGGCTATGGATTGAGCATTGCTCATGACAAAATAGGCATCGAGCAAGGCTAGGCCTAGGTAAAACTAGGCCACGAACAAGGCAACGCCTATACTATAGCCTAAGGTCTCGGAATCTAGTGTGCAAAGGCATAGGCGCCGCCCATGCTCAAGTATGCTATAGCATAGGCGCCGCCTATGCTAAAGCATTTGGTCTCAGAATCACATATGCCATGCTAAGGGCGCCGCCTATGGTCACTAAAGGCATTGCACTAGGCGCCGCCTATGCTAGCAAATGCTTTGCATTAGGCGCCGCCTATACCATGCATAGGCAAAGCTAAAGGCGCCGCCTATGGTCACTTTTTGTCTCCAAAACCGATTTTAAATGGATCAAAACCCGACCCATTCTTTTCCTATATAAAGGGGACTTAGTCTTGAAACATAAACACATTGGAAACTTGACCTAGGCGCCGCACATACTCTCCAAAACATCTCAAAATTTTTCTTTTTGCTCTCCCACTTCACAAGAACATCTCCAAAGGCGTCAATCACGTAAGTACTCTTTTATTCTTCATCTATTTTTTGTAAGTACTACGTTGCTATGTCTATTATGAATTGCTAAATCTTGAAGAAATATTGGTGATGTTAATGTGTTTGAATTGTTGATACAAAACCATGCGAGTGAACATATACGTTAGGATGATCTTAAACTATTTCCGACTTGAATTTGATTTTGATGCATTGTTATACTAATTGTGGAATCGCTATAGTCACGAACATTGCATAACCTTTTCACTTGAATACCTACATGTTAGAAGATCCCGTTCATCGGGATAAGACTTATAGTTGCCTACCGACATAGAAGGTTGTGATTATTAATAGAAACCATACCAGGATGTAATCCGTATGTAGTAGTCTTGTTATACCTAACATGAAAGTACTGCTATAGTTGCAAGAAGTGATACATCTCTAATTTTCTTGTCGGAATATAGCGCCTAAAATGTATGTCGATGAAGTCTGAGTAATCGACTACTTCCACTTCACTAATTTGTATCAACAACCTAAGTGTGGGGTGGTACCCCTACTGCTTGTGTATAGATTGTATATATCGAGCTGATGCTAATAGGAACATTGTTTAAATCTCAGGTACAATGGCACCCAAAGCAAGACAAGATAAGGCTACCACTTCCCAAAAGGGCAACAAAAGAGGTCGCAAGGAACAAGGAGAATCATCCTCAATCCAATTACCACGCCGCATGTTTGGAATAAAATGGGTTCTTGAGGAGGAAGACAAGGAATGGTATAGGAACAACAAGGAAGGAAAATACGTTCATGTCGACTTGATCAACAAGGACAGCCTAGCGAAGAAGGAGCCGCACATGTTGGCGAAAATCATGGCACTAAATCTGGATTTCATCTTCCGCGACATGGGAGAATGCAATCTTGATTTGACACGAGAATTTTATGCCAACTGGTCATCGAAAATCACAGGCAGCGAAGTCAAGATTCGGGGCCAAGTTCTACAACTCAATGCGGATTTGATCAACTCCTTTCTTGGCTTGCCTTCAGTCGATCCAACACCATTCAAAGAGCTGTACAGCAGACCTCCTTATAGAGCAATGCGACACACGCTTTGTGGAAGTAGATCCATGGCAAGGTGGAGCAGACATAAAGACACCGGACGACACAACACCTTCCCCTATGCTCCTTTGAATAGGGAAGCAAGAATATGGTTGCGTATTGTCAACTCTTGCCTTATTCCTGGGACCCAGTACACCAAAATAATAAGAGATAGAGTGTGTTTGGTCTATGCATTGATGACAAATGTCCCTATCAACATTGGGGCAATCATTCGTTCTACAATGCGGAAGGCCAGACTACACAAGCGGTCCCACTTCACCTTTAGCAACCTGTTGACAGCAATCTTGCGGAAGGAGGACATCGAAGAGGAACCAGCTGATCACAAACTCCCACATAACTCGAAGAAGGTTGACCTCACAAAGGTCAAAGATGCTGAAACAACACATGGCGTCAACCTTACTACTGCAGAGAGACATGATCGAGATGAGAGTTTCTTCCATCATCTTTATGGCATGACACGGTTCACCATGATGAGCGGAGGTCGTGTTCCAACTGCTGCAGAGCTCCAACAGCTAGACCATGACTATCCAATGAATATGCATGCAAGGGAGATGTGTGGAGTAGGTACATACTTTGAGGAACCTCTTGATGATGATGTGCCGACCGATGATGATCGACGCATGCCAGACTCCGACATGGAGGAGAATTCTGATAACGACGACTCCCATGATGATTCCGACGAAGGGGGTATGACCCCCGACATAGATGAGGAGTCCGACTGACCAGGTTCTTTGTATTTATTTTCCACTGAGGGCAGTGTCCCGTCTAAGTGTGGGGTGCTGGTATTTGCATGCTATACTCCTTTATCCGCATTTGCATTTATGTTTGTTTGCTTAGCTAGTTTTTTTTTGTTTTTCATTTTTTTAGTAAGCAAAGTTTTTTTTCGTTTAGAATTTTATTTTATTTTAACTTAGCTTTGCATGAAATTATTCTAATAGCCAGCATGAGTTATAACAAGAGTACGTGCTAAAATCATGACTATTGAGACGTTTAGGCTCTAATTGTGACTCACTATGTGATATTGTGTGGTTCAATTCCTTCATCTGTTGGGGTAAGAGTCTATACTACTCCCAATAAAGTCGACCATGTGCCTTGTGTGTGTGAGATAATAGTATATTCTATGTTTGTGGCTGATGCTAGAACTTGCCTGGTATGTATGTAAAGAGAAAATAAAGAGTGCAAGTCTAGGAGATGATTTAGGCATTTCTTTTGCAACCTATACTTGTTTACCTTCTTTTTACCTACCCGTGGACATTATCCTATATAACCCCTTTTGAGCCTTTAGCCTATTTGCTTTGACAACCTCATATGTAAGCATAATCTATTTTTTTCAAGACCATAATTTGATCCAAATTCCTAAGTGCTTTAAAGTATAAAGTCATGTGACAAAATAGGAGGAAATTGGGTGAGTATGATGCTTTAGAATGTATTGGTACTTGAATTTGTTATGAAAAAGAAAGTGCTATCATAAGAGGTATATTATGAAAAGAAAAAGGAAAGAAAAGCTGAAAAGTTGCTTAAAATTGAAAAACAAAAGAGGAGAAAGAGGGTGGTAGAATAAAAGAAAGTAGAAAGGTTGTTTGAAAGAAAAGTGTTAATGATATAATGTGATGTATTAAAGCGCTTAGGAACATAGTCACTATTTCTGGCCAAAATAGTCCTACCCGTCCCTTAGCCTACATTACAACCATCAAAAGACCTACTTGATCCTAAGCCTAGCATTCTGACATTTAGTGGAGCATTACACTAAGGGCAAGCCTATGGTCATCAGTTGCAGCATATGAATTCTTTGTGAGAGCGAGAGCAAGGATACTTTTATACCCATGTTTGAAAAAGATGCTATACTTGTGAGTGATTATGGGTAAGATATTGTGAGACACACATGGTTGATGAATTTTGGATAGTTGTGTATGATTCTTTGTACCTTAACTTTTGAGTATGAGTTGACCACCATCACGAGTCTATGTTGGAGGTTGAATTGTTTCTACTAATGATTGGAAAACTACTCTTTGTTGGTAATTGTTGTGCTTGTCTTGACGAATATTTTGTGTTGTTGCTGTGAAACCTAAAGTAATGTTTAGAGGGACATGATATTTTGTTCGAGGACGAACAAAGCTTTAAGTGTGGGGTGTTGATGATAGGCGAATTTACACACCTAGAGTGCTATATTTTACCCATATTTTAGCTAAGTTTTGAGAACAAATTATATATTTCATGCACTTTTAGTCCTTTTTCCTGTAAGTGAGCTAACGAACATGATTAGCAAAGTTTCAGATATAAATGATGCAGAATTCAGCATTTTATGGATTACTTGACGCCAAAGAAAGCTTCACGAAAGGAGAAAAGGAAGCTTGGACGCCTAAGGACCAAAAGTGACGCATGGAAAATATGTCCCGGGCAAAAACAGCAATTCTGAAGACTTTGGGGACTAGCAGTAACTTAGTAGGATTAGGATAATGATACATTAACCTAGTACAATTGGGTTAAGTATTTCATTAGCTTAGTAGGATTAGGATAATGATACATTAACCTAGTACAATTGGGTTAAGTATTTCATTAGCTTAGTAGGAATAGGATATGGGTATTATAAATACCCTATTTTGCTAGAGATTCCTAAGACATTCTACTTAACAACAACTCTCATCTTACCTTACAATTAATTCTTCTTCTTCTATTCATCTATTCTTAATTTCCACAACAAGAGAAACGTTACTTGCAAGAAATCACGCCTAACGCCTACCACACTTGTGCTACACGAAATTCTTATTGTGGTATAATAACAATGCCAATTGTGATTTCCTTCGCACTCATGGGTAACTAAACTTCTCTGTTGGGGTTATGGAAGCCGAATGAGATACTAGCTATTGCTATGAGTTTGTGAGTTCGTGACACGTATGCTGCTTATATCATTATTCTCTTCATCTTAACCTAAATTCTTTGTGGTTGCAAACGCAAGGATACGCCAGTATAACATTTAACTTGTTCGAAAGAAAGTTTATCTGTCTGGAAAAGAGATAATGTCAAGGTAGTAGGGTCTCATCCCCTATTAAAAAGTTAGTGTCGTAACTGGATTAACCTCTTGGAGAATTCGTACCGTTAGACACGCTTTAAGCTCGAAAGAGTTAAAGTGAAATAATCCTCTAATAGGTCAAAAGACGCCTGGATTTACCATCGAATACAATTCTCTATAAGCACATGCATGTCGGAATTCAACACACTCATAGCCAATAGAGACGTATAACTCAGAAGGTGGACATAACCCCAACTCCTCAAATTCTCATTGTTTACAACTTAATAACTATTCTTTCTGTTTACTTTGCTATTTTCAGTTTTTACTTTAATATTTTGGTTACACATTACAATCCCCCCTTTTACGAGACTTGCACTAAAAGTCTAGTAATCATTGCTTACTTGTTGACCAAGCTATTCCCTGTGGGATTGATACCCAGCCCAGTTGGGTTCTATATTTGCTAGCGACCGCTTTACACTCCTACGAGAGCTGTAGATGGAGCGTTATCAGACACGTCCAGGGTTAAAAGGGTTAATTTCCCACCGCTATTTAAGCCCTTTAACACATGATTCAGCCACTTTTCACCCAACGTACACTCTCTTCTCTCAAAAACCTCTCAAGAACAACCTAGGGCTTTTCATAGAAGATTCAGAATCAAGAATTTCCTCCATCAATCTTCGTGTATTTATGAACCAAGGTATGCATAGTGTTTATTCATGGACTCCTTTCATTCATGAAGCCCAAGAATCCCTTTTCTAAATTCAAATTTATGGATTTTCTTATGTATTTCATGATTGGGTTTCTCTTATTCATGTGGATAATAAGAAATTGAATTCTACTCCATGTTGGGTGATAAATTCTATGTGGGTTAAATTATTATAGATATAGATTTATGTAAACCTATGACTAAACACTTGAATGATGAAATTAGAATTGAAGATGTTTAATTATTGTATAATGATGTTTACATGTACCATGCCTACAATATGTTTGATTAAATGCCTAGATGATGGAAAAGTGCCTAACTAGCATGATACCATGAAATTCCCATGTATGTACAAATTATGCCTATCACTTATTTTGATGAAATGCTTCTATAAATGTATTATGGATTATGATGTTAGTTATATGTTCAAGTTATGCTTAGTCAGTTTCCTTCCATCGAGTCCTGGGGGTACTCGTACCCAAAATATTAGTTGTGTGCCTAAAGTCATGTCATGTTTTCACGATACTCTCAGTCAAGCTATGATCCTTACACTTCAGACAGTCTTATGACTCAGAAAATCTCCATGATCTCATGAACTTAGTCAGTTGTTAGATATCAGTAGTATTCTGTCAGTCAACGAAATTTAGTAACTCAGTCCATGTTCAGTTCAGTAAATCATGATTCAGTGTCTATTTAGATGGGAGTAGAAATTAGCATCGAGTGAACCCAAGGATGGGAACTCACCTATTATATGAGAGTGTGATTCTTAGAAACAATCCTTGTATTCCAAAACTATATAGCCATCATAGGTTGAGACATCATAGACTGCTATACGAGGGTAGATGAGGTGGCTTAACCTGCTATATGAGGGTTCCCACCGTTCTTATTAGAGTTATCTAATATATTAGGGTCACTCACAGTTTGTCTTTACTAGTGGCACGAAAGTGACACCCTTCCAATCAGGGCACAGATTGGACCCCAGCTCAGCTATTATGGCACATTTGGGGCATTTCAGTTAGATGACTACTTACCACAGTTTTAGTATCAATCTTTGTAAAAGAACTCAGATAGTTCTTTAAATTTCAGGACTGTCGATACAGTCAACTCAGTTTAGTACGAAACTCAGATAGTTCTATTAGATTCAATACTGTTACATACAGTTAACCCATGACTGTCAGATACATTCACTCATGTTATCAGTAATATCAGTTATCAATATGCCATGTAATCAATATTCAGATTCAGTAGTCATGTATTCACGGTATCAGTGCCAGTTATTATGTCTCATGCATGTATTCTCACACTCATGATAGTTAGTCAGTTATTAGTATTGTTCATGCATTGAACCCCATGCATTTATCCTACCTCACATGCATACTAGTACATTCATTCATACTGACGCATTCGTGGCATGGTGTCTTATACCATAGCTTCAGAGACACGAGCTCTAGATCAGCAGTAGATTCCAGTTTCAGCCGTTATAGTTAGAAATGAGTCCTCATCCTTCGAGGACATAACGATTTCACTATCATCTCATTAATTAGTTTATTAGTTGGGGTTAGTTGGGGACATGTCCCATCAACTCCTTACTCATTTAGACAGTCATTTTTAGAGGCTTTCCAGACTATCATGTTTCAGACTTTAGTATTTTCAATTTTGTTTTGGGTATTCTATTACCCCACACGGATGTTATATTATTCAGATTATGTTCAGTTTTGAACCTTATAGCCTTTCAGTTCATGTTTCCGCATTATTAAGTATTTTATGTAGTATACAGGTACAGATATCAGTCACGGGTTAGCTTGTGGTCCTTCGGGGTTATGAGCACCATGTAGCATTCCGGGTACCAGATTCGGAGCGTTACAAGTAACTATGGCAAACTTCTTCCAACCAAAACAAACAGGCATGCCACAGTAATTTATCCACACCTCATCCATCTTATCTTTTTTTTCATACATAAACCTACGCTTAAGAAGTTCATATACCATTTTTATTTGGAAACAAGCATTGTTGTCCTCCGATAAATCAAGATATTTCTCAGAGCATCTTTCCCTGAAAAAAGCATCCAATTTTTATTCTTGAAGTATTTTTCTAAAGGCGTCGAAAGATTTTCCCATGACTGACTTAACCACGAAATCACCCGTCAAAGTCTGTGGCACCATCGCACTGCATTCTTACAGGATAACAATCAATGCTAAAGGTTTTGACCAACTCTTTGGTGGAAGGGTTATTAGCATTTGGATCATCTCTTTTGAAACACTCCTCATCCCCGTGTTCATCATATTCTGCTCCTAATTGAGATAATGCTTGTAAAGCAAGCTCATAGAGTGGTGGATGTATCCTAGCTGCTTCACTTGTTCCTTTACTTGGGCTTGATTCGATTTTTGTTCTTTTGGGAGCCATATTATCTAAAATTAATAGGAACATAAAATAATATATTATAATTGATTAATGCATCATTAAAAAAGAATAACAGTAAATCTTACAAGAAAAATAGTAAAATAACACTTCCAACATATCACTTATTTGTTGCACCAGGTAGTATATCTATTTTAGCATATAAAAAACCTGTTGCAGCAGATGAGTAATCTATTGCAATAATACAAAATGTATCACTCATCTTTTAAGACAGATGAATGATCTGTGCAACAGATCATACATTGTTATAATATATGAGTGATCTGTTGAAATAATTAAATAACCTGTTGCAACAGATGAGTAATCTGTTGTAATAATACAAAATATATCACTCATCTATTAAGAAAAACAAATGGTATGTGTAGCAGATCACACATTTATTGTAACATCGTCTGTTGCAACATATAAGTGATTTTTTAGAACAATTAAATAACCTGTAGTAATGGCTAAGTAATCTGTTATGATAATACAAAATATATCACCTATCTGTTGAGAAAGATGAATGGTCTGTGCAACAGATCACATATCTGTTACAATATATGAGTGATCTGTCAGAACAGTTAACTAACCTACAACAATAGCTGAGTAATCTATTGCAATAATACAAAATATATCACTCATCTATTGAGAAAGATGAATACAACAGGTCACATATTTGTTGCAACACATGAGTGATCTGTTGGAACATTTATCAACGGTTAATATTGTTTAGATATTTTCCAACATAGGGTCGTCTATCATGGCAGATGAATAATCAGTTGGAAAAATCATGTCTTGTTGGAAGAGCTGATAGGATTTTATCCAACAAGAGGTTCATCTGTTGCATCAGATCATTAATCCGGTGGTTCTTTCGTTGCATCAGATAGTTAACCAATTGCATTAAATTTTTTATCTGATGCTTAATCTGTTGCAACATATGGTTAATCTGTTGCAACGTATGGTTAATTTGTTGCATCAGATAGTTAAACTGTTGTATCATATGCTAAATCTGTTGCATTGGATGATTAATTTATTGCACAGAATTTTAATCTGTTGCATTGGGAATTAAAAAAAATATTTAGGATACCGACCACTTGTGGTCACTTTTATATTAAAAAAATAAAATATTTTTTTGACCACTTGTGGTCGATTTTTATTAAAAAATAATTATATGTAAAATTAAATATATAATTTTTTGAAATTACACTGATCACAGGTAGTCGATAACCAATATAATAAAAATAAAAATCAATCAAACTTAGATTTTGTAAAAAAATTATACTAAGAAATATATCAAATAAAATAAATAAATTACATTAATCATAATCTTTATCTTTTACTTATGTTTCAATGTATAAAATAAATATTTTCTTTTGTATATACATTAAATGACGTTAAACATAATCTTTGTATAATGGATATGCTTATATCATACAGTTGAGGTAATGATATCATGCTACTATTGCAGTTATAATAATGTAACGTACATATATAATCGATAATTCATCAGAATATAATGAATGTGCTCTATTATGAGGTAATATATTTGTGGATGTGATGTATATAGTACGTATTCAAGAGTTGATATATATATATACATATATATATATATATATGATGTAGTGATCGATCGATGAACGACGTAGTCAAAAAGTAGCAGAACCTATTTCAAACATATTGAATATCTTGATTTGAAACGATCGAAGTAATAATATACTGTACGTTGAAGTTATATTAATGTAAGCTAATCAAATTAATCGATAGCTCATCAAAGTATGTATATATATAGTACGTATTTAGAACTTGATAGTTGATAGTGTGTAAATGTGTGTATATGTATAGGTATATATGAAGTATATATATATTATGTAGTGAAGGTATAATAACATAAGATAAACTAACTGATAATTTATCTGAGTAGATGTGAAATATGCTGTATATTATTATGGGGTAGTAAAATCATGTATGTGATGTATATAGTACGTATTCAAGAGTTGATATATATATATATATATATATATATGATGTAGTGATCGATGAACTATGTAGTCAAAAACTAGCAGAATCTATCCAAACATACTGAATACCTTGATTTAAAATGATCGAAGTAATAATATATTGTACGTTGAAGTTACATTAACGTAATCTAATCAAATTAATCGATAACTCGTCAAAGCATGTATATGAAATACGTCGCATTATGTTACGAGGTAATATACTCGTGTACGCATGTGATGTATACAATACATATTTAAAACTTGATAGTCGATAGTGTGTATATGTGTGTGTATAGGTATACATATATATACATATATATATATATATATATTTTGAAGTGATGTACGTAGTGCGTAGTTCGATGCTTATATTTATATATATGTATGTATATATCTTGTGTAGTGATGTACGTAATACGTAGTCAAAATTAAAGCTAACAAAATATATCCAGTCATATATTGAATATACTGATATCATGCGATCGATCGATCAAGGTGATATATAGTATACTGTTGAAGGTATAATAACATAAGATAAACTAACCGATGTATATTATGGGGTAATAAAATCGTGTATGTGATTGATGTATATAGTACGTATTTTGAAGTATGATAGCCAACCGAATATCTATATATATCTGTATATCTCGTGTAGTGACTATGCAGTAATCAAAAGCTAGATAACTGAATCTAATTAATCAATAATCCAACCAAAAATATAAACAAATTATTTTATTACTTTTTATTATCATTTTTTACGATTTATCAATTCAACTATAATATTTTATTATTTTCGTAAATATTCATACTCATAATTATTTTACAAAATACATTATCTATTATTGTTATAATTATTATAATTATATCATTATAAATAATTTTAAAATAAATATTCATAATTTATAAATGTCTATTTTATTTTGTATTATTATTATCGTTGATTTTAATTACGCGATTTATTCATAACTAATCTGAGAATAATTATATTATTTGTTTTTTTACTATTATATTATTTATTTTTACATTATTGATACATTTATTAAATCATTTAATCTCAATCGTTGATCAAAGCTGATCCAACGGCTGAGATCAATTCAGATCGTTCTTTCCTTTTAAACCAACAACAAACCTTAATCTCCCTCATTCCAATAAAACAGCCGCATCTCTCTCTACAAGCTCTCTCCGCTGCTCCACTACCACCACTGCTCCACCACCGGCGAGTCCATTGCCACACTCTCCTCAATCGCCTCTACCACCACCACTCCACCAAGATATCGCCTCTCAACATCACCAACCAAACAAAACCATCCCCCACCGATGAAATCCGCCACTTTCGACTCTCACCATTTTCATCCATTCATTGTCGTTTTCTCATACCTAAATCCTACTCATTTCCCTTCGCTACACATACACACTGACACTTGTCACAATTCATATAATTACCAACCCACCCTTCTCTATACCGCTCTTTCCCAACATATTCTTAGGGTTTGTAAACTAAAGATTGAGTCGGGGTACTTTAAGTCAGAATATAGCTTTATCGGCTAAAAAATTCAAAAGTACAGTGAAGAAAATATGGATGTTGCTGATTCATGAAATGATCGTCTTTCTTCTGCTTCCAGACGTTATCAATCCGCTTTTCAATCTTAATCTAGTGAGTTCTTATTGTACTTTTTGTTTTGATTTTTGGTATTAAAAGATTGGATTTTTATGTGGTTAATTTTGGTGTAAGAATGAAATGGGACAATCTTGAGGCGAAAATGTTAATGGGTTTTAAGGAACCTGATGTGGATGATGATATAAGAAAGCAGTTTCATTGTTGCTTTTGTTCTGAGTATTTTGATATTGTTGGTTTATGTTGTCATATTGATGATGAGCATCCTGTTGAGGCCTAGAATGGGGTATCACTCTTTCTTTCTCTTCAATTATTATATGGTTGATCATCCTTTAGTTGTTTCTTTAGTGTAGAAAAATTAGATTTTGTGTTGTTTTACACCTTAAATTGTCATGAATGTGAAGAATTTACTAAAGTGTGGTCATTTGAGAAGTGAATTAGTGAGTCAAAAATATTTAAGTGTAGTTACTTGAAAGGTGAACTTGAGTTTTAAATATAGTTAAATGTGGTCACTAGAGAAGTGAATAGGTGACTTGAAAATATTTAAGTATAGGGACTTGAAATATGGACTTGTGTTTTGAATTTAGTTAAGTGTGGTCATTTGAGAAGTGACTTAGTAAGTCGAAAATGTTTAAGTGTAATTACTTGAAAGGTGAACTTGTGTTTTAAATATAGTTAAGTGTGGTCACTAGAGAAGTGAATAAGTGACTTGAAAATATTTAAGTGTACGTACTTGAAATGTGGACTTGTGTTTCGAATTTAGTTAAGTGTGGTCACTTAAGAAGTGAGTTAGTGACTTGAAAATGTTTAAGTGTAGGTACTTTCAAGGTGAACTTGTGTTTTGAATTTAGTTAAGTGTGGTCACTTTAGAAGTGAATTAGTGAGTCGAAAATGTTTAAGTGTAGGTACTTGAAAGGTAAACTTATGTTTTGAATATAGTTAAGTGTGGTCACTTGAGAAGTGAATTAGTGAGTCGAAAATGTTTAAGTGTAGTTACCCGAATGGAGAACTTGTGTTTTGAATATAGCTAAGTATGGTCACTAGAGAAGTGAATTAGTGACTTGAAAATATTTAAATGTAGGCACTTGAAATGTGGACTTGTGTTTTGAATTTAGTTAAGTGTGGTCACTTGAGAAGTGACTTAGTGACTTGTAAATATTGAAGTGTAGGTACTTAAAAGGTGGACTAGTATTTTGAAAATAGTTAAGTGTGCTCACTTGAGAATTGGATTAGTGAGTCGAAAATATTTAAGTGTAGGAACTTGAAATGTGAACTTGTGTTTTGAATATAGTTAAGTATGGTCTCTAGAGAAGTGAATAAGTGACTTGAAAATGTTTAAGTGTAGGTACTTGAAATGTGGACTTGTGTTTTGAATTTAGTTAAGTGTTGTTACTTGAGAAGTGACTTAGTGACTTGTAGATGTTGAAGTGTAGGTTCTTGAAATGTGAATTTTAGTTTTGAATTTAGTTTAGTTTGGTAACATGAGAGGTGAATTAGTGACTTGAAAATATTTAAGTGTAGGTACTTGAAACATGAATTTTTTTTTCGAATTTAGTAAAGTTTGGTAACTTGAGAGGTGAATCAGTGACTTGAAAATGTTTAAGTGTAGGTACTTGAAATGTGAACTTTTATTTTGAATTTAGTAAAGTTTGATAACTTGTGAAGTGAATTGTGATGATTATATGGTGTGAGAGGGACATGGCCGCCTCTACTTGTTTGCTTTATTATACTTGTTCAAATGTTTGACTTATACTATAAATGAATCAGTTACTTGAAAGTGATTAAGGGTAGTTACTTGAAGGTGAACTTTTATTTTAAATTTAGTTAAGTTTGGTAACTTGTCAAGTCAATTAGTGACTTGAAATGTTTAGGTGTCGTTACTTGAATTATGAATTAGTGACTTGTGTTTGGAATTGAGGTACTCAAAATATGAACTTGTGTTTTGAATTTAGTTTAGTTTAGTTTAGTAACTTGTGAAGTGAATTAGTGACTGGAAAATGTTTAAGTGTAGGTACTTGAAACATGAACTATTCATTGTGAATTTAGTTTAGTTTGGTAACTTGTGAAGTAACTTAGTGACTTGAAAATGTTTAGGTGTAGGTACTTGAAATGTGAACTTTTCATTTTGAATTTAGTTTAGTTTGGTAACTTGTGAAGTGACTTAGTGACTTGAAAATGTTTAGGTGTAGGCACTTGAAATGTGAAATTTTGTTTTGAAATTAGTAAAGGCTGGTAACTTGTGAAGTGAAATAGTAAATTGAAATGTTTAAGTGTAGTCACTTGAATTACGAATTACTGACTTTTGTTTTAAATTTAGGTACTTGACATGTAAACTTGTGTTTTGATTGTAGTAAAGTTTGGTAACTTGAGAGGTGAATTAGTGACTTTTAAATGTTTAAGTGTAGGTACTTGAAATGTGAACTTTTATTTTGAATTTAGTAAAGCTTGGTAACTTGAGAGGTGAATCAGTGACTTGAAAAAATTTAAGTGTAGGTACTTGAAATGTGAACTTTTATTTTGAATTTAGTAAGGTTTGATAACTTGTGAAGTGAATTGTGATGATTATATGGTGTGAGAGGGACATGGCCGCCTCTACTTATTTGCTTTATTATACTCGTTCAATTGTTTGACTTATACTATAAATGAATCAGTTACTTGAAAGTGATAAAGGGTAGTTACTTGAAGGTGAACTTTTATTTTAAATTTAGTTAAGTTTGGTAACTTGTCAAGTGAATTAGTGACTTGAAATGTTTAGCTATCGTTACTTGAATTATGAATTAGTGACTTGTGTTTGGAATTTAGGTAGTCGAAATGTTAACTTGTGTTTTGAATTTAGTTTAGTTTGGTAACTTGTGAAGTGAATTAGTGACTTGAAAATGTTTAAGTGTAGGTACTTGAAACGTGAACTATTCATTTTGAATTTAGTTTAGTTTGGTAACTTGTGATGCAACTTAGTGACATGAAAATGTTTAGGTGTAGGTACTTGAAATGTGAACTTTTCATTTTGAATTTAGTTTAGTTTAGTAACTTGTGAAGTGACGTAGTGACTTGAAAATGTTTAGGTGTAGGTACTTGAAATGTGAAGTTTTGTTTTGAATTTAGTAAAGGTTGGTAACTTGTGAAGTGAATTAGTAAATTGAAATGTTTAAGTGTAGTCACTTGAATTATGAATTAGTGACTTTTGTTTTAAATTTAGGTACTTGACATCTAAACTTGTATTTTGATTGTAGTAAAGTGTGGTCACTTGAGAAGTGAATTAGTGACTTGAAAATGTTTAAGTGTAGGTACTTGAAATGTGAACTTTTATTTTGAATTTAGTAAAGTTTGATAACTTGTGAAGTGAATTGTGATGATTATATGGTGTGAGAGGGACATGGCCGCCTCTTCTTATTTGCTTTATTATACTTGTTCAATTGTTTGACTTATACTATAAATGAATCGGTTACTTGAAAGTGATTAAGGGTAATTACTTGAAGGTGAACTTTTATTTTAAATATAGTTAAGTTTGGTAACTTGTCATGTGAATTAGTGACTTGAAATGTTTAGCTGTCGTTACTTGAATTATGAATTAGTGACTTGTGTTTGAAATTTAGGTACTCGAAATGTTAACTTGTGTTTTGAATTTAGTATAGTTTGGTAACTTGTGAAGTGAATTAGTGTCTTGAAAATGTTTAAGTGTAGGTACTTGAAACGTGAACTATTCATTGTGAATTTAGTTTAGTTTGGTAACTTTTGAAGCAACTTAGTGACTTGAAAATATTTAGGTGTAGGTACTTGTAATGTGAACTTTTCATTTTGAATTTAGTTTAGTTTGGTAACTTGTGATGTGATGTAGTGACTTGAAAATGTTTAGGTGTAGGTACTTGAAATGTGAACTTTTGTTTTGAATTTAGTAAAGGTTGGTAACATGTGAAGTGAATTAGTAAATTGAAATATTTAAGTGTAGTCACTTGAATTATGAATTAGTGACTTGTTTTAAATTTAGGTACTTGACATGTAAACTTGTGTTTTCATTGTAGTAAAGTGTGGTCACTTGAGAAGTGAATTAGTGACTTGAAAATGTTTCAGTGTAGGTACTTGAAATGTGAACTTTTATTTTGAATTTAGTAAAGTTTGGTAACTTGAGAGGTGAATCAGTGACTTGAAAATATTTAAGTGTAGGTACTTGAATTGTGAACTTTTATTTTGAATTTAGTAATGTTTGATAACTTGTGAAGTGAATTGTGATGATTATATGGTGTGAGAGGGACATGGTCGCCTCTACTTGTTTTCTTTATTATACTTGTTCAATTGTTTGACTTATACTATAAATGAATCAGTTACTTGAAATTGATTAAGGGTAGTTACTTGAAGGTGTACTTTTATTTTAAATTTAATTAAGTTTGGTAAATTTTCAAGTGAATTAGTGACTTAAAATGTTTAGGTGTCGTTACTTGAATTATGAATTAGTGACTTGTGTTTGGAATTTAGGTACTCGAAATGTGAACTTGTGTTTTGAATTTAGTTTAGTTTGGTAACTTGTGAAGTAAATTAGTGACTTGAAAATGTTTAAGTGTGGGTACTAGAAACGTGAACTATTCATTTTGAATTTAGTTTAGTTTGGTAACTTGTGAAGTAACTTAGTGACTTGAAAATGTTTAGGTGTAGGTACTTGAAATGTGAACTTTTCATTTTGAATTTAGTTTAGTTTGGTAACTTGTGAAGTAACTTTAGTGACTTGAAAATGTTTAGGTGTAGGTACTTGAAATGTGAACTTTTCATTTTTAATTTAGTTTAGTTTGGTAACTTCTGAAGTAACTTAGTGACTTGAAAGTGTTTAGGTGTAGGTACTTGAAATGTGAACTTTTGTTTTGAACTTAGTAAAGGTTGGTAACTTGTGAAGTGAATTAGTAAATTGAAATGTTTAAGTGTAGTCACTTGAATTATGAATTAGTGACTTTTGTTTTAAATTTAGGTACTTGACATGTAAACTTGTGTTTTGATTGTAGTAAAGTGTGGTCACTTGAGAAGTTAATTAATGACTTGAAAATGTTTAAGTGTAGGTACTTGAAATGTGAACTTTTATTTTGAATTTAGTAAGGTTTGGTAACTTGAGAGGTGAATCAGTGACTTGAAAATATTTAAGTGTTGGTACTTGAAATGTGAACTTTTATTTTGAATTTAGTAAAGTTTGATAACTTGTGAAGTGAATTGTGATGATTATATGGTGTGAGAGGGACATGACCGCCTCTACTTAGTTACTTTATTATACTCTTTCAATTGTTTGACTTATACTATAAATGAATCAGTTACTTGAATGTGATTAAGGGTAAATACTTGAAGGTGAACTTTTATTTTAAATTTAGTTAAGTTTGGTAACTTGTCAAGTGAATTAGTGACTTGAAATGTTTAGGTGTCGTTACTTAAATTATGAATTAGTGACTTGTGTTTGGAATTTAGGTACTCGAAATGTGAACTTGTGTTTTGAATTTAGTTTAGTTTAGTTTAGTAACTTGTGAAGTGAATTAGTGACTTGAAAATGTTTAAGTGTAGGTACTTGAAACGGGAACTATTCATTTTGAATTTAGTTTAGTTTGGTAACTTGTGAAGTAACTTAGTGACTTGAAAATGTTTAGGTGTAGGTACTTGAAATGTGAACTTTTCATTTTGAATTTAGTTTAGTTTGGTAACTTGTGAAGTGACTTAGTGACTTGAAAATGTTTAGGTGTAGGTACTTGAAATGTGAACTTTTGTTCTGAATTTAGTAAAGGTTGGTAACTTGTGAAGTGAATTAGTAAATTGTAATGTTTAAGTGTAGTCACTTGAATTATGAATTAGTGACTTTTGCTTTAAATTTAGGTACTTGACGTGTAAACTTGTGTTTTGATTGTAGTAAAGTGTGGTCACTTGAGAAGTGAATTAGTGACTTGAAAATGTTTAAGTGTAGGTACTTGAAATGTAAACTTTTATTTTGAATTTAGTAAGGTTTGGTAACTTGTGAGGTGAATCAGTGACTTTAAAATATTTAAGTGTAGGTACTTGAAATGTGAACTTTTATTTTGAATTTAGTAAAGTTTGATAACTTGTGAAGTGAATTGTGATGATTATATGGTGTGAGAGGGACATGACCGCCTCTACTTAGTTACTTTATTATACTTGTTCAATTGTTTGACTTATACTATAAATGAATCAGTTACTTGAATGTGATTAAGGGTAATTACTTGAAGGTGAACTTTTATTTTAAATTTAGTTAAGTTTGGTAACTTGTCAAGTGAATTAGTGACTTGAAATGTTTAGGTGTCGTTACTTAAATTATGAATTAGTGACTTGTGTTTGGAATTTAGGTACTCGAAATGTGAACTTGTGTTTTGAATTTAATTTAGTTTAGTTTAGTAACTTGTGAAGTGAATTAGTGACTTGAAAATGTTTAAGTGTAGGTACTTGAAACGGGAACTATTCATTTTGAATTTAGTTTAGTTTGGTAACTTGTGAAGTAACTTAGTGACTTGAAAATGTTTAGGTGTAGGTACTTGAAATGTGAACTTTTCATTTTGAATTTAGTTTAGTTTGGTAACTTGTGAAGTGACTTAGTGTCTTGAAAATGTTTAGGTGTAGGTACTTGAAATGTGAACTTTTGTTCTGAATTTAGTAAAGGTTGGTAACTTGTGAAGTGAATTAGTAAATTGTAATGTTTAAGTGTAGTCACTTGAATTATGAATTAGTGACTTTTGCTTTAAATTTAGGTACTTGACGTGTAAACTTGTGTTTTGATTGTAGTAAAGTGTGGTCACTTGAGAAGTTAATTAGTGACTTGAAAATGTTTAAGTGTAGGTACTTGAAATGTGAACTTTTATTTTGAATTTAGTAAGGTTTGGTAACTTGAGAGGTGAATCAGTGACTTGAAAATATTTAAGTGTTGGTACTTGAAATGTGAACTTTTATTTTGAATTTAGTAAAGTTTGATAACTTGTGAAGTGAATTGTGATGATTATATGGTGTGAGAGGGACATGACCGCCTCTACTTAGTTACTTTATTATACTTGTTCAATTGTTTGACTTATACTATAAATGAATCAGTTACTTGAATGTGATTAAGGGTAATTACTTGAAGGTGAACTTTTATTTTAAATTTAGTTAAGTTTGGTAACTTGTCAAGTGAATTAGTGACTTGAAATGTTTAGGTGTCGTTACTTAAATTATGAATTAGTGACTTGTGTTTGGAATTTAGGTACTCGAAATGTGAACTTGTGTTTTGAATTTAGTTTAGTTTAGTTTAGTAACTTGTGAAGTGAATTAGTGACTTGAAAATGTTTAAGTGTAGGTACTTGAAACGGGAACTATTCATTTTGAATTTAGTTTAGTTTGGTAACTTGTGAAGTAACTTAGTGACTTGAAAATGTTTAGGTGTAGGTACTTGAAATGTGAACTTTTCATTTTGAATTTAGTTTAGTTTGGTAACTTGTGAAGTGACTTAGTGTCTTGAAAATGTTTAGGTGTAGGTACTTGAAATGTGAACTTTTGTTCTGAATTTAGTAAAGGTTGGTAACTTGTGAAGTGAATTAGTAAATTGTAATGTTTAAGTGTAGTCACTTGAATTATGAATTAGTGACTTTTGCTTTAAATTTAGGTACTTGACGTGTAAACTTGTGTTTTGATTGTAGTAAAGTGTGGTCACTTGAGAAGTGAATTAGTGACTTGAAAATGTTTAAGTGTAGGTACTTGAAATGTGAACTTTTATTTTGAATTTAGTAAGGTTTGGTAACTTGAGAGGTGAATCAGTGACTTGAAAATATTTAAGTGTTGGTACTTGAAATGTGAACTTTTATTTTGAATTTAGTAAAGTTTGATAACTTGTGAAGTGAATTGTGATGATTATATGGTGTGAGAGGGACATGACCGCCTCTACTTAGTTACTTTATTATACTTGTTCAATTGTTTGACTTATACTATAAATGAATCAGTTACTTGAATGTGATTAAGGGTAAATACTTGAAGGTGAACTTTTATTTTAAATTTAGTTAAGTTTGGTAACTTGTCAAGTGAATTAGTGACTTGAAATGTTTAGGTGTCGTTACTTAAATTATGAATTAGTGACTTGTGTTTGGAATTTAGGTACTCGAAATGTGAACTTGTGTTTTGAATTTAGTTTAGTTTAGTTTAGTAACTTGTGAAGTGAATTAGTGACTTGAAAATGTTTAAGTGTAGGTACTTGAAACGGGAACTATTCATTTTGAATTTAGTTTAGTTTGGTAACTTGTGAAGTAACTTAGTGACTTGAAAATGTTTAGGTGTAGGTACTTGAAATGTGAACTTTTCATTTTGAATTTAGTTTAGTTTGGTAACTTGTGAAGTGACTTAGTGACTTGAAAATGTTTAGGTGTAGGTACTTGAAATGTGAACTTTTGTTCTGAATTTAGTAAAGGTTGGTAACTTGTGAAGTGAATTAGTAAATTGTAATGTTTAAGTGTAGTCACTTGAATTATGAATTAGTGACTTTTGCTTTAAATTTAGGTACTTGACGTGTAAACTTGTGTTTTGATTGTAGTAAAGTGTGGTCACTTGAGAAGTGAATTAGTGACTTGAAAATGTTTAAGTGTAGGTACTTGAAATGTAAACTTTTATTTTGAATTTAGTAAGGTTTGGTAACTTGTGAGGTGAATCAGTGACTTTAAAATATTTAAGTGTAGGTACTTGAAATGTGAACTTTTATTTTGAATTTAGTAAAGTTTGATAACTTGTGAAGTGAATTGTGATGATTATATGGTGTGAGAGGGACATGACCGCCTCTACTTAGTTACTTTATTATACTTGTTCAATTGTTTGACTTATACTATAAATGAATCAGTTACTTGAATGTGATTAAGGGTAATTACTTGAAGGTGAACTTTTATTTTAAATTTAGTTAAGTTTGGTAACTTGTCAAGTGAATTAGTGACTTGAAATGTTTATGTGTCGTTACTTAAATTATGAATTAGTGACTTGTGTTTGGAATTTAGGTACTCGAAATGTGAACTTGTGTTTTGAATTTAATTTAGTTTAGTTTAGTAACTTGTGAAGTGAATTAGTGACTTGAAAATGTTTAAGTGTAGGTACTTGAAACGGGAACTATTCATTTTGAATTTAGTTTAGTTTGGTAACTTGTGAAGTAACTTAGTGACTTGAAAATGTTTAGGTGTAGGTACTTGAAATGTGAACTTTTCATTTTGAATTTAGTTTAGTTTGGTAACTTGTGAAGTGACTTAGTGTCTTGAAAATGTTTAGGTGTAGGTACTTGAAATGTGAACTTTTGTTCTGAATTTAGTAAAGGTTGGTAACTTGTGAAGTGAATTAGTAAATTGTAATGTTTAAGTGTAGTCACTTGAATTATGAATTAGTGACTTTTGCTTTAAATTTAGGTACTTAACGTGTAAACTTGTGTTTTGATTGTAGTAAAGTGTGGTCACTTGAGAAGTTAATTAGTGACTTGAAAATGTTTAAGTGTAGGTACTTGAAATGTGAACTTTTATTTTGAATTTAGTAAGGTTTGGTAACTTGAGAGGTGAATCAGTGACTTGAAAATATTTAAGTGTTGGTACTTGAAATGTGAACTTTTATTTTGAATTTAGTAAAGTTTGATAACTTGTGAAGTGAATTGTGATGATTATATGGTGTGAGAGGGACATGACCGCCTCTACTTAGTTACTTTATTATACTTGTTCAATTGTTTGACTTATACTATAAATGAATCAGTTACTTGAATGTGATTAAGGGTAATTACTTGAAGGTGAACTTTTATTTTAAATTTAGTTAAGTTTGGTAACTTGTCAAGTGAATTAGTGACTTGAAATGTTTAGGTGTCGTTACTTAAATTATGAATTAGTGACTTGTGTTTGGAATTTAGGTACTCGAAATGTGAACTTGTGTTTTGAATTTAGTTTAGTTTAGTTTAGTAACTTGTGAAGTGAATTAGTGACTTGAAAATGTTTAAGTGTAGGTACTTGAAACGGGAACTATTCATTTTGAATTTAGTTTAGTTTGGTAACTTGTGAAGTAACTTAGTGACTTGAAAATGTTTAGGTGTAGGTACTTGAAATGTGAACTTTTCATTTTGAATTTAGTTTAGTTTGGTAACTTGTGAAGTGACTTAGTGTCTTGAAAATGTTTAGGTGTAGGTACTTGAAATGTGAACTTTTGTTCTGAATTTAGTAAAGGTTGGTAACTTGTGAAGTGAATTAGTAAATTGTAATGTTTAAGTGTAGTCACTTGAATTATGAATTAGTGACTTTTGCTTTAAATTTAGGTACTTGACGTGTAAACTTGTGTTTTGATTGTAGTAAACTGTGGTCACTTGAGAAGTGAATTAGTGACTTGAAAATGTTTAAGTGTAGGTACTTGAAATGTGAACTTTTATTTTGAATTTAGTAAGGTTTGGTAACTTGAGAAGTGAATCAGTGACTTGAAAATATTTAAGTGTTGGTACTTGAAATGTGAACTTTTATTTTGAATTTAGTAAAGTTTGATAACTTGTGAAGTGAATTGTGATGATTATATGGTGTGAGAGGGACATGACCGCCTCTACTTAGTTACTTTATTATACTTGTTCAATTGTTTGACTTATACTATAAATGAATCAGTTACTTGAATGTGATTAAGGGTAATTACTTGAAGGTGAACTTTTATTTTAAATTTAGTTAAGTTTGGTAACTTGTCAAGTGAATTAGTGACTTGAAATGTTTAGGTGTCGTTACTTTAATGATGAATTAGTGACTTGTGTTTGGAATTTAGGTACTCGAAATGTGAACTTGTGTTTTGAATTTAGTTTAGTTTAGTTTAGTAACTTGTGAAGTGAATTAGTGACTTGAAAATGTTTAAGTGTAGGTACTTGAAACGGGAACTATTCATTTTGAATTTAGTTTAGTTTGGTAACTTGTGAAGTAACTTAGTGACTTGAAAATGTTTAGGTGTAGGTACTTGAAATGTGAACTTTTCATTTTGAATTTAGTTTAGTTTGGTAACTTGTGAAGTGACTTAGTGACTTGAAAATGTTTAGGTGTAGGTACTTGAAATGTGAACTTTTGTTCTGAATTTCGTAAAGGTTGGTAACTTGTGAAGTGAATTAGTAAATTGTAATGTTTAAGTGTAGTCACTTGAATTATGAATTAGTGACTTTTGCTTTAAATTTAGGTACTTGACGTGTAAACTTGTGTTTTGATTGTAGTAAAGTGTGGTCACTTGAGAAGTGAATTAGTGACTTGAAAATGTTTAAGTGTAGGTACTTGAAATGTGAACTTTTATTTTGAATTTAGTAAGGTTTGGTAACTTGTGAGGTGAATCAGTGACTTGAAAATATTTAAGTGTAGGTACTTGAAATGTGAACTTTTATTTTGAATTTAGTAAAGTTTGATAACTTGTGAAGTGAATTGTGATGATTATATGGTGTGAGAGGGACATGACCGCCTCTACTTAGTTACTTTATTATACTTGTTCAATTGTTAGACTTATACTATAAATGAATCAGTTACTTGAATGTGATTAAGGGTAATTACTTGAAGGTGAACTTTTATTTTAAATTTAGTTAAGTTTGGTAACTTGTCAAGTGAATTAGTGACTTGAAATGTTTAGGTGTCGTTACCTAAATTATGAATTAGTGACTTGTGTTTGTAATTTAGGTACTCGAAATGTGAACTTGTGTTTTGAATTTAGTTTAGTTTAGTTTAGTAACTTGTGAAGTGAATTAGTGACTTGAAAATGTTTAAGTGTAGGTATTTGAAACGGGAACTATTCATTTTGAATTTAGTTTAGTTTGGTAACTTGTGAAGTAACTTAGTTACTTGAAAATGTTTAGGTGTAGGTACTTGAAATGTGAACATTTCATTTTGAATTTAGTTTAGTTAGGTAACTTGTGAAGTGACTTAGTGACTTGAAAATGTTTAGGTGTAGGTACTTGAAATGTGAACTTTTGTTCTGAATTTAGTAAAGGTTGGTAACTTGTGAAGTGAATTAGTAAATTGTAATGTTTAAGTGTAGTCACTTGAATTATGAATTAGTGACTTTTGCTTTAAATTTAGGTACTTGACATGTAAACTTGTGTTTTGATTGTAGTAAAGTGTGATCACTTGAGAAGTTAATTAGTGACTTGAAAATGTTTAGGTGTAGGTACTTGAAATGTGAACTTTTCATTTTGAATTTAGTTTAGTTTGGTAACTTGTGAAGTGACTTAGTGACTTGAAAATGTTTAGGTGTAGGTACTTGAAATGTGAACTTTTATTCTGAATTTAGTAAAGGTTGGTAACTTGTGAAGTGAATTAGTAAATTGAAATGTTTAAGCGTAGTCACTTGAATTATGAATTAGTGACTTGTTTTAAATTTAGGTACTTGACATGTAAACTTGTGTTTTCATTGTAGTAAAGTGTGGTCACTTGAGAAGTGAATTAGTGACTTGAAAATGTTTAGGTGTAGGTACTTGAAATGTGAACTTTTATTTTGAATATAGTAAAGTTTGGTATCTTGAGAGGTGAATCAGTGACTTGAAAATATTTAAGTGTAGGTACTTGAAATGTGAACTTTTATTTTGAATTTAGTAAAGTTTGATTACTTGTGAAGTGAATTGTTATTATTATATGGTGTGAGAGGGACATGGCCGCCTCTACTTATTTGCTTTATTATACTTGTTCAATTGTTTGACTTATACTATAAATGAATCAGTTACTTGAAAGTGATTAAGGGTAGTTACTTGAAGGTGAACTTTTATTTTAAATTTAGTTAAGTTTGGTAACTTGTCAAGTGAATTAGTGACTTGAAATGTTTAGGTGTCGTTACTTGAATTTTGAATTAGTGACTTGTGTTTGGAATTTAGGTACTCTAAATGTGAACTTGTGTGTTGAATTTAGTTTAGTTTGGTAACTTGTGAAGTGAATTAGTCACTTGAAAATGTTTAAGTGTAGTTACTTGAAACGTGAACTATTCATTTTGAATTTAGTTTAGTTTGGTAACTTGTGAGGTGAATCAGTGACTTGAAAATAATCAAGTGTAGGTACTTGAAATGTGAACTTTTATTTTGAATTTAGTAAAGTTTGGTAACTTGAGAGGTGAATCAGTGACTTGAAAATATTTAAGTGTAGGTACTTGAAATGTGAACTTTTATTTTGAATTTAGTATAGTTTGATAACTTGTGAAGTGAATTGTGATGATTATATGGTGTGAGAGGGACATGGACGCCTCTACTTATTTGCTTTATTATACTTGTTCAATTGTTTGACTTATACTATAAAGGAATTAGTTACTTGAAAGCGATTAAGGTAGTTACTTGAAGGTGAACTTTTATTTTAAATTTAGTTAAGTTTGGTAACTTGTCAAGTGAATTAGTGACTTGAAATGTTTATGTGTCGTTACTTGAATTATGAATTAGTGACTTGTGTTTGGAATTTAGGTACTCGAAATGTTAACTTGTGTTTTGAATTTAGTTTAGTTTGGTAACTTATGAAGTGAATTAGTGACTTGAAAATGTTTAAGTGTAGGTACTTGAAACGGGAACTATTCATTTTGAATTTAGTTTAGTTTGGTAACTTATGAAGTAACTTAGTGACTTGAAAATGTTTAGGTGTACGTACTTGAAATGTGAACTTTTCATTTTGAATTTAGTTTAGTTTGGTAACTTGTGAAGTGACTTAGTGACTTGAAAATGTTTAGGTGTAGGTACTTGAAATGTGAACTTTTGTTCTGAATTTAGTAAAGGTTGGTAACTTGTGAAGTGAATTAGTAAATTGAAATGTTTAAGCATAGTCACCTGAATTATGAATTAGTGACTTGTTTTAAATTTAGGTACTTGACATGTAAACTTGTGTTTTCATTGTAGTAAAGTGTAGTCACTTGAGAAGTGAATTAGTGACTTGAAAATGTTTAGGTGTAGGTACTTGAAATGTGAACTTTTATTTTGAATTTAGTAAAGTTTGGTAACTTGAGAGGTGAATCAGTGACTTGAAAATGTTTAAGTGTAGGTACTTGAAATGTGAACTTTTATTTTGAATTTAGTAAAGTTTGATAACTTGTGAAGTGAATTGTGATGATTATATGGTGTGAGAGGGACATGGCCGCCTCTACTTATTTGCTTTATTATACTTGTTCAATTGTTTGACTTATACTATAAATGAATCAGTTACTTGAAAGTGATTAAGGGTAGTTACTTGAAGGTGAACTTTTATTTTAAATTTAGTTATGTTTGGTAACTTGTCAAGTGAATTAGTGACTTGAAATGTTTTGGTGTCGTTACTTGAATTATGAATTAGTGACTTGTGTTTGGAATTTAGGTATTCGAAATGTTAACTTGTGTTTTGAATTTAGTTTAGTTTGGTAACTTGTGAAGTGAATTAGTGACTTGAAAATGTTTAAGTGTAGGTATTTGAAACATGAACTATTCATTTTGAATTTAGTTTAGTTTGGTAACTTATGAAGTAACTTAGTGACTTGAAAATGTTTAGGTGTAGGTACTTGAAATGTGAACTTTTCATTTTGAATTTAGTTTAGTTTGGTAACTTGTGAAGTGACTTAGTGACTTGAAAATGTTGAGGTGTAGGTACTTGAAATGTGAACTTTTGTTCTGAATTTAGTAAAGGTTGGTAACTTGTGAAGTGAATTAGTAAATTGAAATGTTTAAGCGTAGTCACTTGAATTATGAATTAGTGACTTGTTTTAAATTTAGGTACTTGACATGTAAACTTGTGTTTTCATTGTAGTAAAGTATGGTCACTTGAGAAGTGAATTAGTGACTTGAAAATGTTTAGGTGTAGGTACTTGAAATGTGAACTTTTATTTTGAATTTAGTAAAGTTTGGTAACTTGAGAGGTGAATCAGTGACTTGAAAATGTTTAAGTGTAGGTACTTGAAATGTGAACTTTTATTTTGAATTTAGTAAAGTTTGATAACTTGTGAAGTGAATTGTTATTATTATATGGTGTGAGAGGGACATGGCCGCCTCTACTTATTTGCTTTATTATACTTGTTCAATTGTTTGACTTATACTATAAATGAATCAGTTACTTGAAAGTGATTAAGGGTAGTTACTTGAAGGTGAACTTTTATTTTAAATTTAGTTAAGTTTGGTAACTTGTCAAGTGAATTAGTGACTTGAAATGTTTAGGTGTCGTTACTTGAATTTCTAATTAGTTACTTGTGTTTGGAATTTAGGTACTCTAAATGTGAACTTGTGTGTTGAATTTAGTTTAGTTTGGTAACTTGTGAAGTGAATTAGTCAATTGAAAATGTTTAAGTGTAGGTACTTGAAACGTGAACTATTCATTTTGAATTTAGTTTAGTTTGGTAACTTGTGAGGTGAATCAGTGACTTGAAAATAATCAAGTGTAGGTACTTGAAATGTGAACTTTTATTTTGAATTTAGTAAAGTTTAATAACTTGTGAAGTGACTTAGTGACTTGAAAATGTTTAGGTGTAGGTACTTGAAATGTGAAGTTTTGTTTTGAATTTAGTAAAGGCTGGTAATTTGTGAAGTGAATTAGTAAATTGAAATGTTTAAGTGTAGTCACTTGAATTATGAATTAGTGACTTTTGTTTTAAATTTAGGTACTTGACATGTAAACTTGTGTTTTGAATTTAGTTTAGTTTGGTAACTTGTGAAGTAACTTAGTGACTTGAAAATGTTTAGGTGTAGGTACTTGAAATGTGAACTTTTCATTTTGAATTAAGTTTAGTTTGGTTACTTGTGAAGTGAATTAGTGACTTGAAAATGTTTAGGCGTAGGTACTTGAAATGTGAACTTTTCATTTTGAATTTAGTTTAGTTTGGTAACTTGTGAAGTGACTTAGTGACTTAAAAATATTTAGATGTAGGCACTGAAATGTGAACTTTTCATTTTGAATTTAGTTTAGTTTGGTAACTTGTGAAGTGACTTAGTGACTTGAAAATATTTAAGTGTAGGTATTTGAAATGTGAACTTTTCATTTTGAATTTAGTTTAGTTTGATAACTTGTGATGTGACTTAGTGACTTGAAAATGTTTAGGTATAGGTACTTAAAATGTGAACTTTTGTTTAGTTTTTTGGTAAAAGTTGGTAACTTGTGAAGTGAGTTAGTGAGTTGAAATGTTTAATTGTAGTTACTTGAATTATAAATTAGCGACTTTTGTTTAGAATTTAGGTACTTGAAATGTAAACTTGTGTTTTGATTTTAGTAAAATGCGGTCACTTGAGAAGTGAATTAGTGACTTGAAAATGTTTAGGTTTAGGTACTTGAAATGTGAACTTTTCATTTTGAATTTAGTTTAGTTTGGTAACTTGTGAAGTGAATTAGTGACTTGAAAATGTTTAGGTGTAGTCACTTGAAATGTGAACGTTTCATTTTGAATTTAGTTTAGTTTGGTAACTCATGAAGTGACTTGATAATGTTTAGGTGTAGGCACTTGAAATGTGAACTTTTCATTTTGAATTTAGCTTAGTTTGGTAACTTGTGAAGTGAGTTAGTGACTTAAAAATGTTTAGGTGTAGGTACTTTAAATGTGAACTGTTTATTTTGAATTTAATCTAGTTTGGTAACTTTTGAAGTGAATTAGTGACTCGAAAATGTTTTAAGTATAGGTACTTGTATTATGAATTAGTGACTTTTATTTTGAATTTAGGTACTTGAAATGTGAACTGGTGTTTTGATTTTAGTAAAGTGTGGTCACTTGAGAAGTGAATTAGTGACTTGAAAATGTTTAAGTGTAGGTACTTGAAATGTGAACTTTTCATTTTAAATTAAATTTAGTTTGGTATCTTGTAAAGTGAATTAGTGGCTTGAAAATATTTTAAGTGTATGTACTTGAAATGTGAACTTTTGTGACTTGAACTTATTACTTGAATGTGATTGATTGTGTAGATGGAACCTAATTATAGCTGAATATATCAACGAAATATTGATAATAGAATCGGTAAGGCTGAGAATGAGGATGCGGATGATGAGTTGTAGTTTTTAGTCTTTTGTATGTTTTATAGTTTGAATTTGAAACCTCGATAAATTTTGAAAATAATTTGATTTTTAATGTTTGTATTTTTATGGTGGTTGATTGTATGTTAAATGATTGGTGGGTTGTATTGTATAATGGAATGTAGCGTAGCTATTTGCTGTTATTTTTTTTTTACAAAATTATCAGAAAAAATGACCACATGTGGTTGTTTTTTTGAAAAATTTTCAAAAAATCGATCACTTTTGGTCGGTTTATAAAAAAAAATTCCAGAATAGTGACCACATGTGGTCGTTTTTTCTGGAAAATTTTACAAAAAACCAACCACATGTGGTCGGTTTACTATGATTAATTAAAAATGATTTATTTAATAAATTATAAAATAAAAACCAACCACATGTGGTCGCTTTTGTTTAAATTAATTAATTAATTTATATACAAAACTAACCACATGTGGTCGATTTTGTATTTAAATTAATTTACAAAAGCGACCACATGTGGTCTCTTTTATTAAAATAATTAAATAATTTAAATACAAAACCAACCACATGTGGTCGATTTTTTTCAAAATTTTATTAAATTTATAAAAGCGATCACTGGTGGTCCCTTTTGTTTAAAAATTCCTTTTTTTAAACAAATAATATTGAATTTTAAATATATATATATATATATATATATATATATTTAAAAAAAAATCACCACATGTGGGCGGTTTTAAAAAAGCTACCACTAGTTTTCCAACCACGTCTTTTGATTGGTTTTGTGGTCACAAAACAAGAAAAATCGACCACATGTGGTCGATTTTTCTATTTTTTCTAGTAGTGATTGTCATTTTACTTGAGAAAAACTTCAACAAGGATTAACCAACACTTGTTACTTAGCGTCTTCTGAATAAATGACAAATTTATTGACAAAGAGTTTGAGCAGCCTACAACATTCTCATCTTTTGTCCAAGCTTGGCATGATCAACATCTTCAGTGTGCCCAGCTTGAATGGGGTGTTGAGGATTAATCAACTAATTGGTTGACCAGTTAGTTACTTCATTAGTTGGCGTTAGTTAGAGTTAGTCAGAGGTAGTTACAGCTAAGAGAACATGTATATATACAACCATGAGTAGGGTTGGTGGTTTTCAAGTTTCATTCAATAAAATAGTTTCCTTCTTTCTCTGTTTTGCTCTCATTGGTAGTTCCTTTATGGAACTTTACAGTTTTTGAACGGTTTTCGTTGATTAATGATGGTGGGAACTTAGAATCATGCTTTGACAGCTCTAATATGATATTCATTGCATAATCAGAGACGTAGATGCGACTTGTAAGCTTATCTCAACTGATTTCCAGAATGTCAAAATTAAAATTTAGAACTTGTGAGAGTTTATTAATGTTACCGGTTTGATCTGTCAAATAGTTCAAAGGTATATTCCATTGATAGTTTTGCAACAATGACTCGGATAGACATAGTACTTCATGAATTCAAGGCCCACGCGGTTTTGATTAATTCTACCCCAAAATTGAAAAATTAAAAGGTAAATTTCAGAAATAACTAATAGTTAGATAATAAATGAGGCGGCATAGCTAATGTTCGTGCAATTATAAAACGTAGCTACAAAATAATAGCTACTTTAGGTTGAAAATATATATGAGCCCTGAAATTTGCTTAAATATACAAATACAAATTAGAAATTTGTATATGAGCTTCGAAATTCGCTTACATATGCAAATACAAAAGAAACGTATATTTAACTATTTAATTTGAACTTTAACTACAAATAATAATTATTTTAAACATTAGTTGTCATACAATTATACCTAATGTTTCCTACGTCAGGTAATCTGTTCAAAATAATTTTAACTCTCCTTTGTACTTGAGATTTGCAGCAACTCATGATTTTCTTTTCGTTTCTTATATTTTTATTCTTCTAATAACTATTACTTAAAATCTGGTATCCGAAAAGTTGAGACTTTCGTAATAAAATATTGGCTTTCTCCTATGACATATACATAATGGCAAAATGGTGATGTGGCGATGACTTGTCCTTCAAATAATTAAATTTTTTTTTTAATCAAAAAGAACATCTCTATCTCATCTATGAAGTTAGTGATATCGATTGCGTCTACTTTATCCTTTCTGAATCCACTTTGTGAGAATACACTAGCTATGTCATTATTGTTGTTGTATTTTCTTGCAAACTCTTTTTTTTAGGCCAAATAAATTGAAACATAGGAAGAAGTATACTTTGTTAAGCAAGCAAAACCTCACTATTTCTAGGCACAAATAGCATTATTTACAAAACTTGACCCAATACAATTTTGAGCCTCACATCTAATACCAAACAGAAGCTACAATAATAATATAGTAAAAATCATCTCAAATATACTTTTTAGATTGTTAATTACAAGTTATAGCATAACTTTTCATTCATTACTAGACTTAAGAAATAATTACAAGCTATAACAATTTTTGAGAAAAACCTATTTTAATTAAATTTTTGAAAATCAATTTTTTTATATTTATTATTTGTATTATTTTCTTATATTTAGCATTTAACATTTATCACTCTTAATTAAAGATCTTGTATAATTATGGCAAGTTAAGGTATCAATACTTTTTTTTAATAATTAAATATCAAAGTTTGTTCACAATTTAAGGAGTTATATATGGTAAATATATTTTGTAAAGTTAAGAACTGATTTCATACTTTTTATTAAATTGAATAATTAACTTGATTATACATTTTTTCATATTTTATTTTCTTTAATTACGGATAGAAGTCTTATCTCTTTATCTTTTTTAATTTTTTTCCTTCTTTTTTACCCTTTTCTACAGAGCATCACGCTTTTTTCCCACGGATGTTGTATATCTAAAACATACGCAAGATCTTTAAATTTTTACCAAATACCAATAAAAATCTTCATCTCATTATTATTCACTCTTTTCAACTAATTTTTTCTTCTTTTGAGTATGACTATTAGTTTCCCAACATTCATTCGTCCTTGAGCTTGGTTTAATATCTTATACTTTTTTTCGTTTTTTGAGATAATGTCCGAAAAAATTAAGTTTGATTCTACTCCTAGTGAGAAAAACCCTAGAATTATGCAACAAAATAGTCCGATTAATCTTTTAAGACCCTTGTTTGATTTGGGGTGTTTTACCCCTACTCCAAAATTAAAGAACAAGAACAAAGTAGTTGAAGTTGATCCTATTTCTCACAATAAAAGTAAAATTTTACCGGTGAAAATCAATTTTTCAAAGATTTTACCATCCTTCAAGCAACAACAACTCAACATGCAAAGCTATATAGTATCAAAAAATGTTGTTGTTTCAGATTTTAAAAAGATTGATAAAAGGAAAAAACTTGTTGACAACATGATTTCGATTCGAATTTTGAAGACGAAATTTTCGCGCCCAAAACGAAGAAATCAAAAAACAAAAATTATGAAAATTCTAAAGTTACAAGGCCTAAGGGCAATTTGAGTGTTGGCAAAGTAGATGATAAGAAGTCCGACAAAAAAAAATCAAGAAATGTGTGCAAGATTAGTGTAATCTGATTGTGATTTTTTTTCATATATGTATTAAATTGATATGGAATTAATTTTATTTTTTTAATGACATGCATGTAAATTAGCCGTTATTAATTTTTGTGTCTTTGTGGTTTAAAGTTGAAATGTAACTCTTGATCTTGTTACTGTTCGGATTATGTTGAAATATCTCTTTTGTTGTTGTTAGTTGTTGAAAGTTTAAAAATTTCACTTTTGTTGTTGTTAATGGTTGAAAGTTGAAATATCAATTTTGTTGTTGTTAATGGTTGAGAGTTGAAATATAAACTCTAACTATGAAACAAGTTTGTGCATTGTGTTTTTTTTTTATTCATGACAAAAGTTTTGTGAATTATTTATTTTAAACATGCAAAAAACAGAGATGCGATCAAAAAACAGTATATGTCTTTATTTAATGCTAAAAGTGTTGTGAATTATTTATGTCAATCTTAGACATTCACTAATAATTCTACATCTGAGATGTAACATTTTGATTCCTACATACCAAGTTACAACTACTGCACATTACTGTGCATTTCTGGAATATGTTGTTATTTTTTACTTTGCAACATTGTATACATGTTCAGCTGTTAAGTAATTGGCTTTGGTAAGTATTTTTGAAGTTATGGCGTAATACCTTATAAATATAAAACATCATTATAGGCAAATATAATACATGATAAAGATATCTAACACCATTACAGTCCAACATAATACACTATAAAGATAATACATCATTATAGGCAAAAATAATACATGATAAAAATATTCTATTCAATTTTTTCAGTCATATTCAGTGAAAACTTTTTTACTAATTCTCAAGAATTTGATTATTTAAAATCAATAAAAATAAATATCCATAAACACAAATATCTTAAAACAACACAAATCTTAGCACTAGAATTTATTGATCATAAACACTTTAAAAAGAAACATTAACATCAAAATAAAGTAACAAACACAGATTCCCTTGAGATCAGCAATAGTTTCTTCATAAAGCGATTTTAGAACTGCTCCATCGACTACAACAATTGGTCTGGAATATTTTCATTCCCGAATTGAAGTGTCTAACGCAACAAAAGCATACAACAACAGATTCAGGATAATTTTTTTCCAAGATATATAAATAACATGGTATCTTTTGATATGACTTGGTAGGATCACCGCACAACATATTAACTGCTTTAGTTTTTGCATGCCATGCCTGATGATAATTTAGTGAAATCTCATGTTCCCTCGTCATGTCTGAAACAATATCGTTGGGAGTGTATATTCTTTTGGTGTCTACATAATTACCTAAAATCAGTTCGGCTATCACTTTTATCATCCCTTAACGCCTTGCATAAACTTGATCCTTTATTGAGCATGTATGAATGTCACAATACTTTCTTACCTTAAAAATATTTGATTTGTTAATTCTTGAAGAACGAAAAAATCAAGTACAATCCTCCACCACACAAATCAAATAGTAGCTATTAAATTAAAAAAAAAATAATACTCGAAAAACAGATACCCGATTTACATACAAATATAATATCTAATTAAATACACTAAAAATACACAATTATTTTTACATGCTTGCGTTTGACCTTTCAGTTCGATACGAGAACTGTTTCATAAATGCGTATGACTATTTGAAGATGTCATTGTGTCATTGTATATGACCATAGTTGAGCATCTATCACTTATTATGTATCTTATTTCAAGAGTTGAAGGATGTGTCTATCATCAGCTGTGTTGTGATTGCTTCTACTAATCCTTTGTACTTTGTTGTTGCATCGTACATAATTCCATCAATTCCAAAGTCTCTCGGTATTCCTGTTTAAACAATAATTTTAGTTTTTATGCAATTAATAAACGCACAAAATTCAACAATGTAACAATAGAGAATTGAAGAAATACAAAAAAATACATTTTTAAATTCGTTTTGAATGAAAAATATCCATTTTCATAAATTTTTTTAACAAATCTGACGAATCTCATCTCCCTCTATGACGTATCATGATTGAATGCAAATTAACAGAATTCATATTTGTTATCAAAAGAAATACTTTTTTTTGCTGTTCTGTCAAATTATAATCCTTAGTAATTTGTCGACACCGAAATAACGATATTTTTATTTACTGGCAGAAATTAATCGTGTATAAAGAGAAAGGTAGTATATGAAGATGAAAACTCTTAATGCAGACATTAAAATAAGAGGAAAAATAAGGATTTGGGGGTGAATAAATATAGTAATTAAGGTTAACTATATTTAAGAAAGGCAAATTGTATATTAATTGTATTAAATTAAGATTTTTTTTTTCATTAATTACTTTTTTGTATTTTCAACAAAAAATAAACTTTTTTATATATTTTTTTAAATGAAAGTTGCTATAACTTGAAAACTTAAAAATTTTGCTATAACTTGTAATAACTAATCTAATAAGTTTATATAATTAATTTTTTCATAATATAATAATTAATTCCACAAGTAGCCTTTGAAGGATAGTGTGTACACAGACACACAGACAGTAGTCCTTAAAAACGAAAAACTAGACTATCTTAATCGGGCCAAACCCTCATGGGCCGCAACCAAATCAGGTTCTATCCTTGAAGCTTCTTCAAAAGCATTATGGGCCTCAACATTCAATCCTTTAATTTCATAACACTGGCCCAACAAACAAAAGGCCTTAGCTTTGTCCGAACAACCCAATTTCATAGCTTCCAACAGGTCCATTAAAGCCGAGTCAACTCGTCTTTTCCGGTTCAATGCCACCAATATCTCAGCCCTTTTCAGCAGCGCATCCGCTTTCTCTCCGCCGGACAACGCCTTCACTGCCGGCGGAGATAGGGCGGAATCCAATGATCTTAAAGCGGGTAATTTATGGCCCATTAGATTGAGTGATAGAGCTTTGAGAATATGGGCCGATGGATCTTTGGGGTTAATGGATACAGCTTTGTCAGCTTCGGTGACGGCGGATTTGGCGAGGTTGAGGGAAATGGATTTGTTTCGATGATTGGATTGAGCTTTTGATAGGAATTGGGCTCCTTTAATGAAGTGGATATGGGCTTGGTTAGTGGATCGGGTTTTTGTTCGCAGTCGGGTTAAGGCTTGTTTGGGGAAATTGTAGATGGTGTAGAGAATTCCGAGTGTGAAGAGAAGGATAAGTAGCTGAATTAGTATGTCTGACTCCATTGTTATTTGGAGTGTTAGCTCAGCCAAACAGGGGAGTTAGCCCCATTCAATCCTTGTACTCGAATGGAGGACTGTGAAGCTGGTAATTGTACCTTTTTTCTGTTTTGTTTTTAAACTTTGGGCTGTCTGGATTATTTCTTGAGGCCCATGCTGAATGAAGGCCCAGTTATTGAAACTACCTCTTGAGGTCCATTTGTGGAGTTCCTTTTCTTTTTGGGGATGGGGAAGGGGTGGGTGATGGGTTTAGGGTGTGAGTGGAACAGATATAAGCATATTAATGATGCTCAATTTGGGAGGATCAAAAAATGAAAGTTTAATAAGTTTAGTGATTGTACTGTTATTAAAAAAAATGTTGATGATAGATTTCAGACTAAGTACTAAAATTTCAATGTCATAAAATGTAAAATGTTTATGAAGAGTTGTAAGGACATAAAGATGCAAGTCATATTTTGACGATTTGAATTGCTCAAAATGATGCAGAGCATTTGTGTTTCCGTGCTCTCCTTTCCTTTTCTGTGGAAGGTGAACTATTGAAATTTATGAAGGTCCCCTAAAGATCACAAATTATGAATAGTAAGATGTTTGATGACTCACAAGTAAGGAGACTCCAACATACATTTAAAGTTTCTTTTTGGTATAAGCCTATTTGTACACCTTTGGCACTTTAATAGGCCAAGCCGTTTGATATTGACTTCTTTTCAACATATCAATTGCCCCTTTTTCAATTATAAAAGAAGTATGTTGTTTGATGTCGAGGTAAGAATTGACATGGAAATTTGACAACTGGTTGGTATCCAGATCCTTAATTAGCTCCTCAAAATTTTGGTATGCACAAAGATGTTTGATTAACCATAATAAAATATCACAAAGTGAGTTCTCCAAACGCCATTTTCTTCTTACCTCTTGACTCACTGACTTTAACTATTTTACTGACACTTTCAACAAATATTGTAACAAAATAATGGAACGCCGAAAAAAGTAATTCAGCCAAGTAAACATTTAACCTTCTGTTGTCACTGTAAAACATCTTTTTTGTTACTATAATAATAGTATCTTCAGATCCTACAATGGCCTATCGAGTAAGAGACATGCTAGAGTAATCTCAGTTTCATAGCGTTGTTGCTTTTGGCCTAGCTCAATCATACCGAAGAGTTTGGTTTCTTAGTTCACAAAATTGAATCAACTGAAGTAGCCTCACTAATGCTAGTGTTTGGGTTGCTACATGAAGGTTTAATTGATCTACTACGCACTGTTTCAAGCAGATGTTCTAGATTTTTTCTTGTTTTGTGTAATTTGCTTCTCTGTTTTAACATAATTTAATGGCAAATGCTGAAGAAACAAGTCATATCATGATATGATAGACCACAATCATTTGCTTTATCTTTATTCTTCAGATACTTCAGATGATACTATTATCCCGGTTCAAGAACTATGTTACGTGGAATCGATCTATGAGAACGAGTTTGATAACGTGTATGAATTTAGCTAGAGTCCTGCAACTTTATAAGGAGACTGCAAGTTTTAACTCAAGGAGTTCCATCTCTGCCTGGTTATTTAAGTGGAAAGATGCAGGGAGGATTCAAACTGAGGCTCATACGGTGGCAAGAACAGTGCACAATGTGAATTGTGTCATTTCAAGAGACACAAAAAGGTAATTGTTACAAATTACTTGGTTATCCAGCTGACTGCAAATCTTTGAATGAATGTTTTGGAAGTCAATCAAGCCATTTGGCTTTATGCAAAGTATAGTACACTATTACACCATTCACAATTACCATCCACATTATCTAACTAAACTCTATATTGCGTGGTTCTTACAATGAGGACACTACTAATGCCGATAAGCTTTACAGCATGATAAGTGAGGTATAAAATAACTTAAAAAGTTGTTATAAACTGAAAGATGCAGAATTCCAAAATCGTATTGATGTTGAGAACCATACTAATGCTGATAAGCTTACCAGCACGATAAGTGAGGTATAAAATAACTTTAAAAGTTGTTATAAACTGAAGATGCAGAATTCCAAAATCATATTGATGTTGAGAACCATAAGGCAGATCTTCAACAGCCTGATAAATACATAAATGTGATGTACAATAGAGAAACATTGTGGTTGATGTCTAACTTAGAACTACAAACGACTTTCAAATTGTATTGTCCAAGATATATAGTGAAAAAGGCACAATATTCACTTTTACAGGATAGGGAGTCTGGCTAGATATCAACGAATACGTACTTGAGGTTCCTTTTGGTATTAATATGCCTGCAATAAGGTTTAGTGTCTCGTCATTCTTTTTTTTTTGTGTGTGTGGGGGGGGCTTGGGGATGAGGAGAGATTGGAACTTACACCTCTTGCTTCGAGAAAGTAAATGTGTAAATGTTAATGCTATTCATGGAACAAAACTTCAACAAATTTTCTGCTTAATCTGACTCAGTGCTCGTGGGAGGGCCTCTGTAATGTGCTGGTAGTGTTGTTGGAAGAACATTTGCCGGATCCCTTCTGCCTTAATGATGGGAAATATGATGCCTGATGCAGACTGAACAAAAAAAAGAGCATACACGCTAAAATGGTCATACTTTTTAACAAGGTGAACAATTATGCAGGAATTGCAACTAGAACGAAGCGCAATATTAAAGCACATGCTCAAAGAGTCAACGGAAACAGTTTGAATACTGCATTTAAGGAACATACCGAGATTAATCTTGCTCCGATCCACAACTTCTTTGGAGAAGGAAAAGGCACAAGTAAACGACCAACTCCATAAATGGCCACTGCAAAGAAATGGAGCACCAAGCTCAGCGGGTTAGGATTAAGACCAGAGAGTAGAGCTATGGGTCCAGTTGAACAAGTGCCTCCAAGGCTCAAATAGTCAAAACACGCCTCTCGCATCTCCCTCCTCGCCTGATCAGGAGAAGCACAGAACACCTTATACAGAGCTCCAGCCAAAGTATTTATCGTGGAAGCCACTGGCTGAAAACAGAAACCAATACAAGAATGAGTAACATGATAATTAAGTCAAAAAAAGTCCATTCCTTCCAGAATTACAGTTCTATTTGTTTGTATTCTTTTAGAGGGAATAGCTCAAAAATAGTGATGTGCTTTTAGATATTAAACCAACTTCAAATAACATATGATTTTTCTGTAGAGATTGGAGAAGCTTCCAGGTAAAAGACATCATAATGCCACGTTAAATTTGCTAGAAAGAAGGTCTTCCCTATACTTTATCAAGAAACTGAAATAAAATTTTCTACTAAATAAGCCGTAGCACATTACAAATCAGTCAAAACTGATGATAGAGTAAACCAGACAACATTCTTTGCTTTACCTTGCGCAAAGTATAAAAAGACTCCAGATATTTACATAATTCATCTGCATCGTTCAGGTCTTGTAATGGCATAAGAAGATTCCTTAACACAGCAATGTCTGAAAGTGCAACAGTCATTCCCCCACCAGTTAAAGGATGGCGCATGTTGAATGAATCACCTAGCAACAGAGCTCCAGGTGTAGGATAGGGAGCAGCTGGCATGCTCCTGTTTGGCATAGTTTTAATATGTCCCTTATCAATTGCATACAGAAATGCATCACGTAGCTCAGGTGGGACCTGAATAAATGTATAGATCAATCATGAAAGCACGTTGAAAAATAAGGACCAACTTAATATACCAGCCGATATATTCTAAAGTTTCAGAAGAATTAGCAACATGCAGAGAAACTAAAGGTACCTGGGGAGCCACCACAGTCTTCAAATAATTTGCCATATCACCATTAGCGAGAGAAGGTAGCTTTTGACCAGGTACATCAACCAAGCAGCGAATTTCCGTGCTACTGATAGGATAAAATAAGACGGGTGAAGGATCTGCCAGAATGACATGCCCATGGTTGGGATATGGAAGTTGACCATTCTCCAATTCCAATACCAAACCAACAAAGCAAGATGGAATATCAACCTGAAAATGTCAATAGACAATCACACTTGCAATGATTTCAAGATCTAAATATGTCAAACTCAATGCAAGTGATATATATCACCAGGCATATGAAGGCATACTGTTTACTTGACCTGATGCATGCATACAACACTAGAGAAACAAATCAACTGACATGGTTAGAGGAATTAACTTCACCTTAGGGTCGCAAAGAGAGCGTCGCAAGTTTGAAAAGCACCCATCACACACTACTGTAAGAGGAGCATGTGCTTTAAGTTCTTGACCAGCCTTCGTTTTGTACTGAACACCCTTTATGGATCCATTTTCTTCAATCAAGGATGTTACGGTACCTTGCTCTAATCGTACACTGTACATAATTTAATAAAAGACAGCCAGCTGATTATTGCAACTATGTTAAGGACAAGGATTATTATAAATAGAAAACTGCATTAGTTACTGAAAACATGATATGCGTTAAGAACAGTTCTTTTATTAATAAGGAATAATAATATAATGGTTCAAGAACAGTTCAAATAAATATACTGCATGGGAAAGCTCACTTGGGAAGAGTAACTGCTTTTTCTCTCATCTTTTGTATGAAACGCCCATTGTGAAAGCTTCTCCCAGCCACGTCCGAATGGAAATTTTCCAAAGGATAGGAAACATTTGTGCTCTTCCCATCCTTGAAAAGAGCATATCCAACCACCCGTTGGGCATCAATATCCTCAACACAATCTGCATCTCAATGGCAAAGGTCAAGAGCGCAAAAATTACACACCTAGTATAGTACATCGAGATGTGAATTATGTCCTAATTCAGTTAAAACTAAAACTTAATTCATATTAGTGAAATATATATTGCACCAAATAGTTCTATCACAAAATGATCAATTGTAAGCTCTTATGATTTTTTTTCCTTCTTTTTTTTAAGACAAACCTTCAAGGCCCAACTCAATCAATTTTAGATAACCCCCAGGCTGTAGCAACTCGCCAACAATCCGGTCTGGCTCTGTCAAATCCCTTTCAATAACGTGAACTTTTCGCCCTTCCTGCAGCAGTGGCAAAAAATAAATGTTTAGGGGCTGGGAGAGGGGATCAGGACAATTGGTAAAATCTCACAAGACAAACACTTACTTTCTTGTCTCCTGCTTGTGGACACATCACATAAGTTGCAGGAATCAAATGCCAATTTTTCCATGATGGTTAAATTTCTTACTACGGGCTGGTAAAGATCATAACTTACCATCAATATCTATATAGGTGGAAGCCTTTAAGCTTTTTTACTGTACACTTATATGGATCAATCCCTTTTTTCTCAATGGTGAATCTAAAGGGTTCAGGTTGAGTAGGTCCAAGACGGAGTATATGGAATGCAAGTTTAATGACTTGAGGCAAGAGGACGAGGTGATAGTGAGTTTGGATTCACAGGTTCTTTGTAAGAGGGATAGTTTTAAGTATCTTGGGTCTATGATTCAGGGAAATGGAGAGATTGATGAGGATATCTCGAAACGTATTGGGGCAGGTTGGATGAAGTGGAGGCTTGCCTCGGGAGTGTTTTTGATAAGAAGGTGCCCCATAAGCTTAAAGGCAAATTCTACAGAGTGGCAGTCCGTCCAGCCATACTGTATGGAGCGGAGTGTTGGTCAGTCAAGAACTCCCACATTAAAAAATTGAAGGTGACGGAAATGAGAATGTTGCATTGGATGTGTGGACTTACTAGAAGGGATAAAGTTAGGAATGAGACTATCCGAAAGAAGGTGGGAGTGGCTTCTGTGGAGGACAAGATGCGGGAAGTGAGGCTGAGATGGTTTGAACATGTGATGAGGAGGGGGACGGATGCCTCAGTTCATAGGTGTGAGAGGCTAGCTTTGAATGGTTTCAGGAGGGGTAGAGGTTGGCCGAAGAAATACTAGAGGAAGGTGATTAGACATGACATGGAGCAATTACAGCTTACTGCGGACATGACCCTAGATAGAAAGGTGTGGAGGTTACGGATAACGGTAGAAGGCTAGTGTGTGTGGGTGAGTCGTAGCAAGTAGTTAGAAGAGCTTTTGTGTAGCCGGGTTAGTAATCCTAAGAATATGGGCATAGGTAGGAGTTGTTAGTTAGGAGAGTTTGGGCGTGATGGGTGTCTTTGGTCTGTGAGTGTATATTACTATTGTGTGGGTGTCTTATTTCTATTTTTATAATTTCTTATTTCTTATTCTTGTTATGTCATCCATCCTGTTTCATGTTTCATTGTGACCTTGTTTACTATTCTTTATCTTGAGCTGGGGTCTATCGAAAACTGCCTCTCTACTTCTTCGGAGGTAGCGGTATGGACTGCGTACATTTTACCCTCCCCAGACCCCACTTTGTGGGAATACACTGGATTTGTTGTTGTTGTTGTTGTGGACGGCACTAGTATGCTGGATAAAAGAAAATACTCTACTCTCTTCCCGAAATGTTTGTTTTTCGCTACACAAGATCCAAACCAAGTGAATTTAAACCATCTTCGAATGTCTTCTTTCACCATGTTGACAGAAGAGTTACAACTTGTAGTAGTACTTTTCCTATGGTTTCTACTCATCTCAATTTTAATGTTAAAATAAAAAGGAATTAATCTACTCAAATTTAGCTCAGGAAATTAGTCCAATTACTCTTGACAAGCAAAAGTGACAGGAATATATAAGGATGGAGGGACTAGTATCTGTATATTGTAGTAATCCACATTCAGAAGACCTTCCTGAGAGGAGCTAAAAGTTAGAATTTTCTATGAATATGCAAATGCAAAAACAAACTTTTCATTCATCCCTCTTTCTAAACCATCAATATCACGCCTACATTAGGATAATTTTATTTTCTTAACGAAAAGATTTAGCTTTCTATTCTTTATTGCTCCCTTAGTAGTGACGAATTCCTGAAGTCTTTTTGAAGAAAAAGGGGTTCTTTTCAAGAGTATTCATTTTTCCAATTTCAACATCGTAAGAAGCAAGCTTAAGATCACAAGATTTAAAGAATTACACACTTTTTAAATTTAAAACCACTAACATTCAAAAGTCTGTCTTTATTTCTTAAAAGGCATAATACATAAACATATCCTTGGTTGGCGTCTATGCCCTCAAACTTTGGATATGCATTCGCTTAAACTACCATAAAATTGAACAAGTAGATACATGTGTTCTACGTGGCAAATGTCAGGCGATTTGACATGTAGAATGGGTATATCTCACGTGATTTATCACATAGTATGTGTATCTGCTTGTTCATCTTTATATAATTTAAATATCTGCTTATGCAAATCCAAAATTGGAGCACACAAATGTCTAATGCCAAGTTAAAGGGTAAATTTATGTAGGGAGCCTTTATTATATTGGACAAAAAAAACTTGGATATGGAAGAACCAAAAATAGACCTTTCCAAGGGTATGAGCAAGAGCAGCACCAGCGACGCCAGCACCAACAATAATAACATCCGTATCGCTCGTCCCTTTGCCCGATTTGCAAACACCCTTTATGACATTGTGGGTCTCACATTTTTCGGCAGATTTAGGATCCTTTTTCTTGTAATTATTAGGGGGGGTTCTTGGTCGTAAAATATAAATAACAACAAAACCCAATAAAGAAACAATGAAAGCAGGAACAATGTATTTATCCATCATGAAATTCGCCATTTTCTCGGTCCCTTTTCCCGATTTGGACAAAGAGACCAATGGCGACTTCAATTTTTTTCTTTGCAAATGAAACAGAGTCGAGAGAAAATGGTGATGATGGAAAAGGGGTTGTTCGGCTGTCAGAAATAGGAAATTTGTGTTTGGACAAGACGAGGAAGAAAGATAAGTTGTTGCTGTTTTGTATTCATAAGATGCATCGAAATCGGAAATAACGGGATCATATTGGACTGTTTGGGTGGAAATTGCGACAATACCAAAACAACAAGAGACAATTTTCAGTTCTGGTAGGGACCTCAACTGTGAGTTAATTGTTAATTTATTAATTTATTGATAATGAAATATTGATTCAACAGTGAGTTAATTATTGATTTATTAATTTATTGATAATGAAATATTTATTTAACGGTTTGATAATGATTTTGATTTTATTTTTTAACAGATTATCGGTTTCATAATGGTTTAGTTTTTTTTAATGGGCTAACTGATAACCCAATGATAGTTAACGATGTAAATCTTGTATGTTCATTACTACTCCCTCTGTTTAAAAAAGAATGATTTACTTTGACTTAACACAAAGTTTAAGAAAATAAAGAAACTTTTAAATCTTGTGGCCTTAAATTAAAGTTGTGTTAAATGTACCAAAGTGTCCTTTAATCTTGTTATCCTAAACATGTTATATGGAAAGTTGAAATTAAAGTATTGCCAAAAAAGAAAATACGTCATTCCTTTTTAAACGAACTAAAAAGAGAAGTAGGTCATTCTTTTTTAAACGGAGGGAGTACTACTCAACTTTTGCGAATAATACAATTCAGTTGATTCTATTTTCTAGTTGCAAATAATCTTTCTAGTATTATGTGTATTGTGTTGTTAATACTTATCTTAAACAGTTAGTGTGCATCGTGTTGTTAATAATTATTCTAAACTGGCAGATCATATTCAATTTAACGAAACTTATTTTTATGAAAAAATTACTTGATAATTTTTTTAAATTCATATAAGATTTCGTTTATCACATTGTTTATACATGATTTTTAATAAAAAAAAATTTTCATGTGGAATCTTAGCGGTTAACCCGATAATCGAATCGATTAATCAATAACAGATTAATTAATATAATGACGATTTACTAGATCTATAAATCAATAGCCGATATGTCGAACCAACAACCTTCAAAATCGAATCAAACCAACATATATATACAACTCTTCTATTTAATAAAACTTTGTTTTAGCTTTATCATAGTTTATGTTGTTTTTATATCTAAGAGATTTAAAAATAAAATAAGAGAAAAATAATTTGAATATAATATAGAAGAGATCTTTTATTTGCGTAGTCAAGTAAGTATAAGTTTGGCATTGTTTCGTGTTGGAGAAATACGGTAAAATAATAATAATAACAATATTATCCAACTGTTAACAATAATAACATAATAACATCAGCAGTTCAGTAATAATATTAGTAGTATAACAGTATATAATAAAAAATAATACTGAAATAATAATAATAATAGTATATGATAATATTATTACTACTAATAATATTATAATTTCGGAAACAACCTTTCTACTTGTTCAGAGGTAGAGGTATGGACTGCGTACATCTTAGCCCCCAAACCCCACCAGGTGGGAATACACTGGGTTTGTTGTTGAATAATATTATAATTAATGTAATAATAGTGACAGTAATATAATTACTTTTCGACAATTTAATAATACTGAATATTAAATAAATATTATAACGATATTAATTTAAGTAATTTATAAATTATACTTGAGTCGTGCTAGAATCTGTCCTAAAAAACTATTTCGATAGAGTGAAATGTTTCCTCATGATTAAACAAACATTTTCCTAATTAATTAATTAATTAAAGGATACAAAAAAATCAACAAAATTATTAATAAAAATACCAACAAGTTAATTTAAAAGGTGATATAATTAAAAAAACCTTTTTAATAAAACATATAATAAAATAGGATAAAAAAAAATCTAAGAAAATGGAGTAAGAAAGTTAAAGCTTTAAGTGAAAGATTGACCCTCCATAATGGCAAAGGTTGATGCCCATTTATAGTAATTAAATGCTCAAAAAAGTTGACACTTGTCCAAAAAGTGTCATGCAAATAAGTCACCTTAAAAATGTTTGTGCCAAGTATATGGCCAAATGTCAAACCCAAAGCACGCATGCAATTTTATTTTTTTTTTCAAGTAAATAATATGGCACCTCTTTTCCTATTTTCCAAATACATAATAAATTATTTTGAGATAACTAAATAATTATCTTAGAGGAACTTCTTGTATACCAAATTGAAAATTACCATTGACACCAGAGAACGATGACTTGATTCCTTGATGCTCACTTGCAGATGATTGAAGAAATTCTTCAAACTGAGCTTCCATGTTCAAAATATCCTCATCGACATCAAGATCAATATTTTCGGGAAGCAAGTCAGCAACATCATTTCCAGCAAAACCAAAATCATCATCGCCAAATTCCTCATCCTGATGCTGGCTCGTCCAATAGTCACGGAACCATGTTGCGGTTGTTACCAAATTCCACCATTCGGGTGAATAATCCTCCACTTGTCGTACATAAGATGGGATGAACAGAGGTGCATTTGGATTCAGTGTTGACCTTCCTCCGGTAACTAACGCCATTCTCTTCTTGAAATATGCTTATCTTTGAATACGTATGCTCAAAATACATGATGTTTATCCTTTTTTTTTTTTTCTTTTTGGGCATCTAATAATGTTCTAATTTAGTTCCGTTAGCATTATCCAATAAAAAAAAAAGTACTCAGTTTTGGCAAGATAATGGTGCAAGTTCAGACATGAACTTGCTGTTTCGAGACAAAAAAAAGGGACATGAATTTAGCTAGTGCTTGGTTATATATTTTGAGAGTAAATTTTAAAAATTTATCTTTAAATATTTGTTTGATCATGAATTAGATCAATTTTTCAAAATGTAATCTTTCAAACGCTACAGTTGATCGAAGGTGTTGTGCCACTAGAACTCAAATTTTAAGTTTCAAAAAATTGGCTCAGGTCATCTTTGAGGTTTTTGAAACTTTCACTCATAAAATTTCTAGTTCTTTCTCAAGTAATATACATATCTAAATACAATTTCAAATTTTAAAAATTACAACTTTCAAAAAATCAAATTTCAAATTTCGAACTTCAGAATTTATAGCCAAATGGAAGTTGAGTAGATACTTGATATGTATTTTGGCATAATGTGTTTCACTAATTATGCAATATGGATACTCTAACTAACAATAAGTTAAAAGAACACAACCACATTTTGATCAAGCTATCTAATTAACCAGTATTTTCTGTTTACTTGTTAGCCAGTATTTTCTTAGTGCGAGACTACGAGTGCATAGTTAATTGCCAGTATTTTCTTAGTGCGAGACTACGAGTGCATATTTAATTGTCTAAGTATATTATTTTGGCCAAACTTAACGTGAGTTGATGCCTTAGTTTATGTGACACTTTTTATTTTTTTAAAGTTAATTTTGTTTATCCTGAGAAAAGGTATAGTTGGATTTGAGCATAAAATTTAAAGGACACACGGATTGAATCGATAAGGATGAAGAAATGATTAAAAAGAGATTACAGTGAAAAAAAATAAACAAGTAATTTATTGTCAAGTATATTATTTTGGCCAAACTTAACGTGAGTTGATGCCTTAGTTTATGTGACACTTTTTATTTTTTTAAAGTTAATTTTGTTTATCCTGAGAAAAGGTATAGTTGGATTTGAGCATAAAATTTAAAGGACACACGGATTGAATCGATAAGGATGAAGAAATGATTAAAAAGAGATTACTGTGAAAAAAAATAAACAAGTGATTTATGAAATTGAATAATTAAAGCCTAATTAACTTGGTTTGAACAAGTGAGAAAAAGTGATGATAAAATGTTCATGCGCTTTTTCATATATATCTATATGCGTGATTGTTTTATGTTAAGTTTATTTATTTATTTATTACAGTAGGATGGGATTTGAAGAGGAAGATATTAGTGTATTAGTAGAAGCGAATCTAGAATTTAAATTTTATGGGTTCAATCTTTAAGATTCTTTACACTGAATTCAGTTTTTTTTTTTTAAAAAAAAATTGAAAGCTCTAACCTACTTTAATTGATTTTTACATATATATATTTATGCTCCATATTGAAAATAACCAGACACACAGTAACTTTACATCCGTCGACCTGCCGAAGAGAATAGCTAAAGAAGTTCTAAGAAAAAATCAGCTAATCATGTCGTGTTAAGTAGATGTACTTTTATCTTAAGACTATTCAACAGTAGTTTTTGAGATTTTTTTTGCTGCCTGAGATTCGTTTCCTAACTTGAAAAAAAAAAGGATTGAAGTGACTGCTAGCTTTAGGTAGATTGTGTTGGTGAAATATACAAAAATTAACAATTGAAATAAAAAAATTGAAGAAAATACAATAATCTTCTACTTGACTGAGTCGTGGATATTTCACTCTCTATAAGGAGATTTAAATCCACTCTAGCAAATGATTTCACCGGTATAACAGTAATCTTCTTGACTTGTCCCCTCCAGGATACAATAGCATTCTCACAAAGTATAACTCAACAAACTCTAGACAAAAGATGAGTTTAAAGCTCCACAAAAAGAATACTTTCCTTCAACTAATAAACTCTCGTTTTGCTAACTTTTATGAACTGTATATTTTCTTATACTTAGAAAAATATGGAAGACCAACTCTATATATAGGCGAGGAAGTCTTTCTTGTATTGAATAGGATTAAAGAGAAGTAGTAAAGAGGGAAGATCAATGACCTATATGTTATAAGAGTTACAAGAGTAATGAAGAGAATAATGGTAGAAGTTACAAGAGCTATAAAAAACTTATCTCCACATTCTTACCACTAACTCACAAGAGTAATTGCCAAAAACAAATGAGAGTAAAGTGGAAGTAAAGAGCTGCATTTAGCGGCTGAAAAACGGAGGAAGTAATGCACCATTAAATCCACGTTCCAGTGTCATATTGGCTCATAATGCCATTGTAAAAGATACACTTGAATATAACCAACAAGTGACATATTATTGTATTAAAAATGCACCAATAACTATCAATCTCCCATTCATTTTAATATTAATAAGAGATCTACTAATTGAAGGAAGACTACTATACATAGTGAAGGTATGCTTTGCATTGAACCTCTACTTAATAAAACAGTAATGTTTCCTTCAGAGTCGTAGTGGTTTCAGACGTGAATTATGACCGCTTAAGGGAAATAAAATATCATTGCATTATACGTAATAATCAAGGTGTTGACATGAGCGTTATCACTGTATTGAACCTCCACTTAATAAAATAATAATGTTTCCTTCAGAGTTATATTGGTCTCAGACGTGAATTATGACCGCTTAAGGGAAATGAGATATCACTGCATTATACGTAATAATCAAGGTGTTGACATGAGCGTTATAGCCAGCACGCTACAACCTTGTGCTATCCTGATTTCATAAGTGTTTTTTGAGAAGAAACCTAATTCTCATAGAAAACGGCCTACTTCCACATTCATATAGGTAAAATCTGTCGAGAGTGCTCCTGTAATTTTAACACCTCACTCATACGAGCCACAATTTTTTATTAAGATCTTTTTAAACACAACCTCATAAATCATTATAGGTAAATCCACTCACATCATAGGGAGGGATAAAAAATGGTGCATTTTTTCACAAATAGTCATCATGTGATTCTTTTTTCCATTGAACCTGGTTATAGGATCTCTAATCCCTAGGTTGGGTTTCCTTACATATGACTCAAGATTTAATAGGCTTTAATCATATCCCCTAGATGTGTGCCAAACCTTTTCTCTTGTTAAGGCATTAGTCAATGGATCTGCAAGATTATCACAAGATTTGACATAATCAACACTAATGATATCATTTGTCAAATATAATCTCACATTACTATATTTTCTCTTTATAGGTCTGGATTCTTGTTTCTTTAGTACCTTTAGTAGTTTCTATATCTGTCATGCTCTTTGGATTATTTATAAGTGGTATTCAAGCTCTTATTTTTGCAATTTTAGCCGCAGCTTATATAGGTAGATATTTACCATTGTAATAACGAGTTTGAACTCTATCAATTGCAACAGTGCTGTCACAATGAATTAAAATAGACAAAATTAATTTTTCAAAATAAATTATTTGAAATTGTTACAAAAAAGGAGCAAATTCAGTGTGTACCTTGATATTTTACAGCGAAAAGTGATGAATTTGCAACCGAAATGAATTATTCTAAGTCCACTTCATTTCTCTTGGAAATGAAGAATTGTTTCACAAATTAAATGCTTTCTTTTGGGTGTTTTGTTAATGTTAATAATTGTTCACTGCTTTTCTTTGTTTTCTCTATTTTTCATCACTGTGTATCTCTCTGAAGAAGAATAAACTTAAAATTATAAGGGGAAGTGGAACAGTTTTCTTTGTAATTGTTCCCCCCAAATTTCAAATATTCAGTTTTATCTCTTATTTCCCCTCTTTTCTTTTGGATAATCAAAAAAAAAAAAAATGGGTCGGGTCGGTATGACTAGTAATCTAACATATCCCACTTCGCACATGGTGGACAAGACCCAAAATAGTACGACATCAATAAGTCACCAATTCATACGACAAATAGTTTGTGCGACCTATGAGCATCACAAGCTTTGCCTATAGAGTTTAACAAGCTACATATAGGAATCCAATCATATGTGGGAAGAATTCTCTACTAATATGAGGATTCTAATACTCACAATACCCCTGACATCATTAACTACTTCTGTAGTTATTTATCCGACCCCTCATCTTCTTAAAGAGGTGAATTCAAGTTCATGATTAACTTTATCTACACAATTACACTCGACACCTACATGGTTAGTGTAATAGACGACTTGTGTAGACAAGTTAAATTATTCATTTTAATCATCTTTTCTTTCTACTCCAATCTATCTGTTCTAAATCAACTGTTTTCCTAAATATGTACTACATTGCCGAATTACTCATGGCTATTAGTCACATGCTAAAGTAGCAACACTGATCGAAACTTCAAGAAATAGTCAAAGGTCTAAGGGTATTTCTATGAAAAGTTAAAATAACTATGAGGGTCCCACACAATAAAGAAGTAAGGATTCATTCTTTCATTAACTCATTGGTCACTAAGCATACGTGGTATGAAACACGTGCTACGATGTTTTCACCTTATATTGGTGCTTGTGTCTCAATATTTTTAATCATTCAACATTACAGACCTATGTCTAGACATCTCTAAATGTGTAACCTGAGTTTCTTTCTTTAATGATCCTCAGTTACGTATTCTTAAAGAAACTCACATCTGGCTTTACAAAACAAGTGATAATCTGATAGTGGAACTTATCTCTTAACATTCTTTAACATAAGAGATGATTGCTCATGTAAGAGAGCCAATCTCGCGACTTGTTCGACACGCTATATCAACAAAACACATTTTATATGCATATAAGATTGAACATAAATTCAATACACTTATATTGATAATAATTGAAATCGAGTCATTTTATAATACAGAAATATAATCATATCCTACATAATCCTAGAGACATAACATATTTCTTACACAGGTCTCTAGATATCACTTTTATAAAGGGATCAACTATTATTTCTCTTGTAGGAATGTATTGTAAATTTATTTCCCTACTTGCTATTATGTCTCTTACAAAGTTATACTTAATGTCAATGCGCTTGATCTTGCTGTAATATTTAGGATCCTTCTATATACGATAGATGCTTGACTGTCATAATATAAAATTATGGGACCCTTATAATTCTTTGTAATGTTCAAATGCTCAAAGAATCTCTTCAACCAAACAACTTCTACAGCTGCACAAGCTTCAGATTCGAATTCCATAATTGACAGGGCTATGCAAGTTTATATCACTTTTCCATGAAATTGCACCACCATTTAGTAATTAGGTATAATCAGAGGTTGATTGTCTATCACACTAGTCACCAGCCCAATCAGCATCTGTATAACCTCTTATGGATAAATCGGATCCACTATAGCATAGTGAATAATCAGTAGTTCCCTTCAGGTACTAGAAAATTCTCTTTATTTCTTTCCAATGATATCTTCCAGGATTCGATTAATACTTGTTAACCAGAACTACAACATAACAAATGTTTGGATGAGTACACATCATAGCATACATCAAACTCCCAACTGCACTAGAATATGGTACTTAAGACATGTCTTCTTTTTCTTTTTCAATCTTTGGACACATTTTAAGGCTTAAAGTTTCACCTCTTAATATAAGAGTATCCATGGATTTGCAACTATTCATTCGAAAATGTTCTACAATTTTTATTATGTATGTTTCCTGAGATAGACTCAAAATTTTCTTGGAACGGTCTCTTTGGATTGTACCACCCAATATATAGTCTGATTCACCCATATATTTCATGTCAAATGACTTTAAAATCCATGACTTAACAATTTTCACGTACTCTAAATTATTTTCAGCTAATAAAATATCATCCACATAAAGCGAAAGAATCACAAATATTTCATTGGACTTTTTCACATAGATGTAATGGTCTTCATCAATCATGGTGAAATCAAATGAAATCACTTTCTTATGAAAGCTCAAGTACCACAACCTTGAAGACTTCTTTAGGCCATATATTGATCTGTTTAAATTACAAACCTTCTTTTCTTGTCCTTTAACAACAAAACCTACATGTTGTTCTATGTAGATTTCCTCATTTAGTTCTCTATTGAGAAAAACACTCTTCACATTCATTTGGTATAATTCTAAATCTAAAAATGTAACTATCGCCAAAAGCAAGCGAATTGAGGTAAATTTCACAACTGGTAAAAAAGTTTCCTCATAATCTATTCCAGCTTTTTGAGTAAAACCTTTTGCCACCAATCGTGATTTGCGCCTTTATATTGACCCATCTTATTTGAGTTTAACTTTGAAAATCCATTTGTTTCCAATAGCTTTACGGCTAAAAGGAAGGTCAACTAGATCCCAAACTTTATTGATTTTCATCGACTATAATTCTTGTTTCATCACTTTTATTCATTCATATTTTTCAGGGCTCGATAAAGCCTCAATCACAAAATTAGGTTCATCCAATTCAGTGAAAGATACCAGGAAAACATAATCTTCAATCTCATAAGATCGTTTGAGTACACCTTTTCTAGTAATCTTACGTAATTAAAGTTTAGATTCCTCAATAGGATTTTGGGATTCACAACTCCCACTTAGACTAAGAATCATTTCTTGATCTGTTTAATTATCAAGAATGTCCGATGACATTATTTGGTCATCTGAGTTCAACATTTCATAAAGAGGCTCATTTTCTTTTATTTTACCCCTTTTGGAAAAATCATTTTCTAAGAATGTGACATCTCATGATTCAATCTCAGTAGTACTTCCATCTTCAAATTCACCAATGAACACATACCATTTGGAGTGTTCTGAGTATCTTATAAAGATACATTTCTTTTCTTTTGGATTTAGTTTTCCAAACTTACCAAAATGATCTTTAATATATGCACCATACCCCCAAGGTCATACATTATTAAAGTTTGATTTATTACCAGTCCATAGTTCATAAGGAATAGAAGATACTGACTTAGAAAGTACTTTGTTCAATATGTAGACCAAAGTTAATAACGCATCTCCCTAGAAAGAGATTGGTAATTTGCCTACGCCATCAAGGACCTTGTCATATCCAACAAAGTTCTATTCCTTGTTTCAGCTACACCATTTTGTTGAGGTGTATAAAGAGTTGTTAATTGTTTGGTAGTGCCTTTTTCAATACACAGTTCTTCAAATTAGTTTGGCAAATATACACGACCTCTATTGGTTCTTAATGCCTTTATACTTTTGTCTAATTGATTCTCAACTTCATTCATGTATCTTTTGAAGCATTCAAGTGCTTCATATTTATGAGATATCAAATAGACATAACCAAAGCACGTGAAATCGTCTATAAATGTAATGAAATATAAAGCACCAGACCTTGCCCTCACATTCATTAGACCACAGATATCAGAATGAATTAATTGTAATGGGAATTCGGATCTTTTAGATTTCCCAAATGGTTTACGTGTAATATTTTTGGCAAGATAATTTTCACAAGTTGGCATTTCAATTTTGGAGAAAGAACCTAGATGTCCTTCCTTTTCCAATCTATTCATTCTATCTTGCCATATGTGACACAATCTAGCATTCCATGTAAGTATATCAACATCATTATTACTAAAATAACATGACATTACACAACGATCAACATAATAGTCATAAGTTAAATAATTATAATCTAAATCAATAAAATGATCATAATGTGTCCAATATAATAAAAAAATTATCTAGAGTTATTATTACACTATTGCTACTAAAAAATAAATGAAAACCAATATCTAAAAGAATAAACACAGACACTAAGCTTCGTTGAATCTCTGGAGCATATAAGACGTCATGCAACATCAAAGGTCGGCGTCCACGCAAGTCTAATTTGCAAGTTCTAATCCCTTTGACTTCAAGTATTGCATTATTTCCTACATAAATCCACCTTGATCTAGGTGAAACTCGATGGAACTCCATAAATGTTTCTCGATCTTGACTCACATGGTCAGTGTTTCCTGAGTTTATAATCCACATAAAATAAGATTCAGTTATCAAAGCAGTTCTAGAAACATATGTAGCACTTAGAGCCGTGTTTAGAAATGCTACCTTTTTATGCTCAGGACATCTACAAGAAAAATTCCCCAAAACTTGGCAATTATAGCACTTCATCTTGCTCTTGTCTTTCTTCTTAAAAATCTTTTTTTTCTTCTTGGAATTTGGCTTGTTCTTTTTCTCAGAGGGTCCTTCTTTGGCCTCTCCACACTTTTCGTTCTTTTTCCACTTCTTCTTACGCTTGAATCCTAAAGACTTTTTACCACTTGATTCTGCCATAAAGGCATTAGAAGTAGCTTTAGTAGCACCAAGCCGCTCATCTTCAAGTTCAACATGATGGAAACCATCAAAAATAGTATTGATGCTATCATTGTGGGTTAAGTTGACCTTTAAGTGTTTCCAAATGTTGGGAAAAGATCGAATCACTTCCTAACCCTGCTGATCATCGGAGAGAGCGTGACCAACACTTTTGAGTTGAGCTATCATATTGGACATCACCCTAAGATGTTGTTTGATGTTTTGATCATGAAGCTTTTTGTAAGTGTCAAACTTTATAGTCAGTTGTCTAAGGCGGGTGACTGAAGTAACCCCATATGTTCCTCGCAAGTATGACCGGATAGCATTAGCAGTAGGAAATTTATCATGCTCATGAATGAGGTCATCAACCACAGAACTCACAATAATTCCACGTGCAATAGAATCATCCTTTTTCTAAGCCTTATAAGCTTCAAGGTCTCTTATATGTTGTGCAGTACGGGTAGACATAATACATGGTTAATATCTTCAAGAGCATTTTTCTCTTCCAGTACATACCATATTTTACGACTCCAAATGTCGTAGTTGTCTTCATTTAGTTTTTCTCCTTTGTTCAGTCAATAATTTTGCTTTCTGATGCCATTTCTGATATTAAGAGGCAATCACACAAGTATTTTATCAAATATGCATGGAAATTACACATTTAGGCAAATTATTTCACATAAAGGTTTCATATTTAGTGTAAAATCAAATGGACACTTAAGAATCCAATCATCATGTACGAACTAAACATTTGACCAGAATTAAAAATTAATTTCTTAATGTGTATTAGGACGGTAGCTTTCAATTAACTCTTTGCAAACTCAAATAAATGAATGAAATTCATATAGAATGAGAGAAACAACTTAATATATTTATAATATAAAGTTAATAAATAACTTTAAGTTACTAGTCAATTTAAAGATAAAAGTCATCCCACAAATATTCGAGATGATTTATATACACCCAAAAAGGCTCGCTAGGCCAAATCTCATGGTAAACATTAATTAATCTCTCATCCCAATAATCACAAAGAGAATTTACTAAAATAGCTAATGCTTCCCAATCCGAGATTTCTACATAATTTTCCAGTTCTACACATTATAATTCAAATAAATGTATGAAACTAGCAACTGTAATACTAGGGGACATTCTAAAAGACTTGAACTGTTTTAGTTTCTTCTCTCTTTTACTTCGCATAACCCTCTCATTTCATAAAAGATTTTGTGTCGCTCTAGAGATATTATTTCGTATGATCTTACGACCTCGAAAACATGTCCTTCGATGACGTGCTCTTCTACTTTGTATCTTTGCTTGACATACAGAACTTCACTTGGAGTGATTTGAGTCTGTCTCTGGTCAGTCATGTCCGAAATAGGAACCAAGAAACAATAAAAATGGTTGAATTATTCAATGTGACATCTTATATCAAAAAATCATGTAGAAGGCAAATCTATTACATTAAATTTAAAGGGCTCAAAAGTTGCAAATTAATATCAAAATTAATTTTTAACCACATTTATTTGTCCAGAGAATTTATTAAAGTACTTAACACTCATCTCTTTTTCATTGAAAATTAATAAAATAATATTCTCATCCTCACAAACAAAATATACACGTAAAATTATGATATAAAAGGTAACAGATCTACTACATATAACAAAGAATTATAACCATTATTGTTCCCAATGAAATTATATTTTCAATGCTCTGCACAGATGCATAGGTATTTCTCCACTAAAGCATATAATTATTTCTCTTTTCAAAAATAATATTGTTTACTTTTTTTTCATAAAGGCATTCCCTTAAAGTCAAAAATAACTTTCTCTTTACCTTTGCTTATTGAAAGAAAATACTGTTCATCTTCTTCTTCTGAATAATGTCACATTTTTCATCATTTTTTTAAAAATTACATGGTTCATAACATAACTTTGAAACGACAACAACAAACAAAACAAGAAATAAAAATAAAGGTCGGATTCATATTCCAATGGTGGCGTGTCTAACTGGATCCAACGCGCGATGAAGGCTCGTTTGACCGAATTCAAAGTTTTCAATCTTTTCAATCAAGATTTTTTCTAATAGGTATGTTCATACACAATTTTCAAGAATTTTTCACTCTTAAACACGAGATTTTACATGCAAAATTAGGGCAATAAACCTGTCTATGATGCCATTGTTATACAAAATAGGAGCAAATTTAGTGCGTACCTTGATATTATATAGTGGAAAGTGATGAATTTTCTAAAGAAATGAATCTCTCTAAGTCCACTTAGTTTCTCTTGGAAATTAAGAATTGTTTCACAAACAAAATGCCTTCTTTTGGGTGTTTTGTTAATGTTAAGAATTGTTCATTGCTTTTTGTTTTATTTTCTCTATTTTTCGTCACTATGTATCTCTTTGAAGAAGAAGGAGAATAAACTTGAAATTATAAGGGGAAGTGGAACAGTTTTCTTCGTAACTGTTCCCCCAAATTTCAAATATGCAGTTTTATCTCTTCTTTCCCCCCTTTTCTTTTAGATAATTAAAAAATAAGAAATAGGTCGGGTCGGGTTGGTCCACATGGGCAACCCATGACCCGTAATATAACAAAAATAGTAAATCTCTCAATCAATTAGCTTCCTCACTAGCTGAAGCTAAAGTAATTAGTTCGGCCTCCATGTTATAATTAGAAATAATAGTTTGCTTTTCACATTTACAACATATAGCACCACCACCCAAAGTAAATATATGAGTAGATAAAAAATCATCTGATAAAGTGTTTCAATCTGCATCACAAAAGTATTCAAGTACAACAAGATATTTTTTTATAGAATAAACAACAAGTTTTTGTTTCAATTAAATATCGCATTACTCTTTTTAGAGCATGTCAATGTTCATTACCTGGCTAGCTAGTAAATCTGTTAAGTACTCCTACTGCATATGCAATATCGAGTCTAGTGCAATCAATCATATATCTCAAACTTCTAGTTATGGTAGCATATTTCTTTTGATTTATTATATCATTTTCACTTTTAAAGGAAGCAAGTGAATACTATAATCAAAAGGAGTTACAACATGTTTGCAATCAAGGAAATTATATATTTTTCAAAATTTTCTCAACATAATGTGATTGGTCGAGTAAAATTCCATCAGATGTTCTAGGAATTTTTATTCCTAGAATAAAATTTACCTTGATGAGTGGTGAATTTACCACTCATTCACACTCAAAATTTGTGTACATTACCATGCTTTGAATGAATAAGCGAGATATATTTGTGATTACATGCACTAATATCCATATTTTGCAGGCATATAGGTAATGAGATGAAAATATGTGGATGCGAGCTGAAAAAGATCAAAAGAAGGAAAGAAGTTCAGTTTGAAGATCAGGAGCAAAACGTAGCCTCAGTTACTGCGATCACGATCTGAGGACTGCGATAGAGGTTAGTCAAGAAGGTCAATATACCGTGATTGCGTGATTTTGAATGCATTCACAGTAACAATGAATGCAGACAACTCCTACGAGCCTGACTTAGAAAAAAATAGCCAAGGTTAAAGATGTAAATACACACAACTGTTCTCAGATTTTCCCTTAAGAGACTCAAACCCTATCCTTTGGAAAAAGAATTCATTCCCAATTATTGAAACCTTGTCTAATTCTTAGTTTCTAGTTTTTGGATGATAATTATTGTATTAATTCTGGGTGAAGAATACACTCGAGTAGCTTCCAAGTGAAGGATTAGCTAACTCCCATTGAAAGTTTTTTGAATTTCAAAGTTTGGAGTAATATTTACTTAGTATTTCATAAATCTAATCAATGAAGATTATTGGTTATATCTTTCTTATTACTCTTATGTTTAGCTAGTTTTTTCTCTTAGGATTATGCTAGAATAGGGTGTAATTGTGTGTGGGTTGTGATTTAATTGTCTATATGTTCGTTTGTTGATGATGGGTTCTACTATTGCTTGACTAAATTGGTTGTGATTTATGGGTGAAAGCCCCAAATACCCAAAAGGGTTTATGGGTGAAAACCCCAATCTCTTGAAAACTCAAACTATTCTTGAAATAAGAGTTTGAGTGTACTTTTGGAAACCACATCATCCTTAAAAGAGAGATATGGGAACCAAGGCAATAGTAGATAATTTATGGGCATAGTTTACCAATTTTCACTATCTTAGGCATAAGGGTGAGGTTCACTATATCTTGGGTATCTTCCTAGAAATAGGGGTGCTTAATTGAGGTATTGGGTGACTTTAATTAACACACTCGTTAGGTACTCGAAAGGGTCTATGAATGACATCTTTGAGACTATGTTGACAAACTAGTCTCAAGGACTTTCAACTTAGCCTAACACATGTTTAATGAATTATACCCAATGATCTAACAAAAAATTGAACTAATTTGACTCATATTCACGACCTCTATCACTTCTAATTCTTTTTATTTTTCTACTAAATTGATTTCAACTTCATGAAAAATATTCAAATATCACTTTTATTTTTCATTAAGTAAACATATGTAAACTTATAAAAATCATCAATGGAAGTGATAAAATATCTAGTTCCTCTATGAGTTAAAATTCCTCTAAATTCATAGATATCAGTATGAACTAATGTATGAACTAATTATAATAAATTAGTTTTTCTTTCAACTTGAAAATGAGGCCTTTTTGTGATTTTTTTTTACTACAAGCCTTACATTTAAAAAAAAAGTTATTTTCATTGAAATTAATCCTAAATTTCTCATGATTTCCACATAATGATCATTTATATGACACAAACGAGCATGTCAAAAATTAGTAGAAGAAAGCATATAATCGAAGTAAAAGTTTTATTCATTTCAACATTGAACTTGAGCATACCATTACAAGCATACCATTTCCCACAAAAATATTATTTTTCACAATTACATACTGGTCAGATTCAATAATTTATTTAAACTCCACTTTGTGGAGAAGAAAACTAAACATCAATTTTTTTCTCATAGAAGGAGTATAAAGTACATCTTCTAAAATTAATATCCTTTTAGAAGTAGAACTCAAATCGACATCTCTCTTTTCGAGCACTTGATTTAGTGTGAGAATCTCCAAAAATAATGGCTTTGGACTTCTCAAAAGGTGTATAAATTTTAAATCGGTCTTTGTCATAACAAACATGGCGATTTGCACCAGAGTCAGTCTACCATCCATCAACATTCTCCACCATATTTATGTCTGTTATCATCGCCACAAATGGTTCTTTGGTAACGTTTACCTGAGGTATAGGTTCATATTTTTAAAATTTATAAAATCGAGCAATATGCCACTTTTGCCACAAACAAAGCGTGGTCCCTTTTCTTAAACATGTTGATTTATTGCTTAGTTATTTTCACCATTATTGTCCTCGAAATGTCTACAACTTGATTTTTTTCTTCTTAGGCTTCAAAGAAGTATTTTTGTTAGTTTTAGGAGCAACATTATATGAAGTAGTTAAATTTATCTTCAGTGTCATATTGTTCTCTTCTATTTGGAAAAATACATCTTGTCTCATTGCCTCTTCTTCTATGTGAATTCTCATTATTAAAATCTCAAGAGAAGTTCCTTTTATTTGTGGCACATAATTTTTTGAAATTTCTTTTATGAGGTGGAAGTTTATCTATTATGACACAAACAGTAAAATGATCTTAAATTTTGCTTCTTCGAACATTAGCACTCCAAACATCATTATAAGATGCTAAGCTTGGTCAACCTCTAATTTGTTGTCCACTATTTGAAAATGAAAAAAATATTCTAGCAACATATTTTTCGCTCCTACCTTCTTGGTTTCATACTTACTCTGCAATGTTTTTTAAATTTTCTTTGCACTAGAGTAAATTCTAGCATAATAATCATAAAATATTATCAAACAGACCATTAAGAAGAAAATACCAACATTTGTAATAGTCACCATCGTACTTTCAACTTTCTCTTGAAGAGAAATAAGGTCATCATCATTCATGGAAGTGTTATCTATTTTATTTGGATTCTTCTCAGTTAACACATAAGAAATATTGAGAAGACTTAAGTAGAAAAGTACTTTACCTTTCAACCTTTTAAAATGAGTACCTTGAATCAGAATGACTTGTTGAGATCTCCCATTTTGACATTCGTGGATTATTCAATTGTTGACACTGAATCTCCTTAAAATTGTTGGTGAAATATTACAAAAAGTTACAGTTGAAACACAAAAAAGAAGAAAATATAATAATTTTCTTCTTGGCTGGGGCGTGGATATCTTGCTCTCTTTAAGGAGATCACTACAACAAATGATTTCACTGGTCTAGCAGTACTCTTCTTGACTTATCCCTTCCAGAATATAACAATCTTTTCACAAAGTACAACTAACAAACTCTAAACAAAAATTGAGTTCAAATCTCCATAAAAAGAACACCCCTTCAACTAATAAACTCTTTTTTTTTCTAACATTTGTGAACTCCATATTTTCTTGTACTTAGAAAAATATTCAAGAACAACTTTATCTATAGGTGAAGAAGTCTTTCTTGTATTGAATAAGATAAAAGAGGGATAGTAAAGAGGAAATATCAATAGCCTATATGTTACAAGAGTAATGAAGAGAATAATAGTAGAAGTTACAAGAAACTTATGTCAACATTATTACCATTAAATCACAAGAGTAATTTACATAAAATAAATGGGAGTAAAGTGCTGCACTTAGCGGCTGAAAATAGAGGAAGCAATGCACCATTAAGCACATGCTCTAGTGCAATATTATGGCTCATAATGCTATTAAAAAATGCACTTCAATAAAACCAATAAGTGACTTATTATTATATTAAAAGTTCACCAATTAATTATTAGATTGTAGTGACCTCCAAAGAAAAATGACTTGAAAATATTCTGGGTAGTTTTACGGAGTGATCTCACACCAAATTCATTGTCCTCAATGAGCTCTCTATTTTATATATTATTGAATATGTCCTAGGAATTTGAGACATCGGAGGTAAGCTTGATTGAAAAGGATAAGATACTAATATGTTGGTAGAAGGAATTAAGTTTGGAGTTTGGACAAAAGAGTTTTGTTATTTATATTAATTTGTTGATACTCACATGTGTTGAGCCCAAACGCACCCGTAAGTGTACGTGGTCTCACCAAGTAGTAAAGTGGAATTATAAAATTCAAGTATCAATCCCACTGGGAGTAGTGTTAAGAAACTATCCAATTCTAGTTCACTACTGAGATTAATTAAGTGCAAACGTAACCACAAGTTTGGGAGTTATAAACTGGAAGTAAAGTAAACAATGAGGTAAAGTTAAGTTTTTGGACAATCAATGAAGAGAAAATCAGGGTTAAGGCTCTGCGAAAAATCATACTATGCTATTTAACTTCATTGGTTAGGTCAATTATCTTGGTTGTTGATTCATGGAGTTGATATTATGACTATGGTCTTTCGAGTTTCTAATCACCTATCTAACATGACCCACAACTACATCACTGAGAGGGGATGTGAGAGCTAAGTTACACACATTAATATTTTATCCCGTAAGAGAACCAAATATGTCACCTAGGTGTATTCCTATCCTAAATGTAAATTATAACTTCATTCTGTAGAATATTACAACCCTATTATATTTACCCCATGTTCTATCCTTTTGTTTCTCCTTCCGGGCTCACAAGATAAAAATGGATGTATTTTAAGGGTCGCGAATCCTTAAAATGGTAATAAAAAGGATAAATAAAAAACCAATATGATAAATAATCAAAACTGAATCAATTCATAACAAGAGTAATCAAGTTCTTGGCCTTAACCACGGAAAGGGCTTTTAGCTGCTCATGGATATAACCGTAATCATAATGATAGAATACACGTTAAAATACATAAAAAAACAAAATTAATGGAATAAAAACCTAAGTGTTTTATATACTCCCTCAAAGTTTCAAGGTTTTCCAAGGTGTCTAGCATAATGTTTAAGGATCCTATTTATAGTAGGACAAAGCAACCGATTTGAACTAGGGTCCGTGCCACAGACCTTATCGTGGTGAATAGGGTATGTGGAACACCATTATCATGGTGAAACACTGGAATTGGGTCCCTATGATGCCCCCAAGTCCATGGCATGAACCCCAACATGGTGGTTAAGGTCCGTGGCATGCCAAAACATCTATTTTGGGTCAAGTCTTATCCCGTGCTTTTGTCCATCAATTCCAAGCCTTGTGGTGATATTTATAGTTGATTTACATCTTGTTTATAATCCATATATCATTATTATAAACTCATAATCCTATAGAATCAAACACCATGAATTACAGCTTAAAACAACATACAATTCAAGAAGGTGAACTAGAAACATAAGCTAAGAATGTTAGTTTTGTCTTTTTGATCTTCAACTTAGTTTTGACTCTTGGCTTGTTAAAATTGAACCTTAAATGCTATAAATAAATTATTCCAAACATAAGGAAACTATGATACCCTTAGGAGCTATTATACCCCACATTTCAAGATCACTATGCAACATACAACTGCTTTCCTTAAGTTATATTTACAACATACGAGTCATATGTTGTAGTCGTATCTGAGATAGTGTGAAATGGTTGAAATTCTATTTTAGGTATGACTTGACCCTTAGATTTGCAAGATTATTATACAAATCATATAAATATAAGTTATAAGTCCAGTAGCCTAGGTTCTCTAAGTTTTTGTCCAAGTTATGAGTAGTGGCTATAAGTCGTAATGACTTGTTATGAGTCGTAAGATATTAATCGTATCCTGACAGTGAAGGATCCAAGAATCAAGACTCATGTTTTGATAGCTTTATAAGTTACTTGGATATATATTAGTCCTCAAATATCTCCTAACTTATAGATAAGTCGAAACATCCCATAGTGATTAAATTCTTGGGATATATATAATTATAGTCATTTTCAAATGAGCATAAATTTTGTTCTATGAAGAATTTTTGAGCTAAAAAACCACCAATCAGTGCATAATTGAATTATCTTTCCACTGATACCAATTTTTCCTTAATTCGATATCGGAGTGAAAACTTATGGTCAAATTGCTGATGAACTGTCAAAACTGCCATTGGTTATGACTCCTGATGATGACTTGTAAGAAAACCATACGAGTTGTCAGGAGGATTCGTAACCACATCAGAAAAGGTAAAAATTTGGGCTCCTGGTGATGACTCAAGACACGACCCGTACCCAGAACTTATGAGTTGTAAATAAACTCGTCGGGACGGCTTCCAGATATTTCTAAGGGTTTTTTTGGCCTTTTCCCACTCTTTTAACCCCAAAACTATGTCGTTTACCCTCTAAACAACAATTATCAAGCGTAAAAACTATCCTAACCTATTATAACATAGAAATCATCCATCACAAAGCAATAGGGGTGATTTATTTCTCCCCAAAACCAATTAGGGTTCGTCAGATTCAAGTTCAATACCAAAAAATTTATCCAAGGCTTCAACATTCAGGTATATAGGGTATTCATCAATTGGTTTCTCCACCCCTTGATTCCAAAAATCCCCGTTTTGTTTAAGTATGGATTGTTAATCTTCTTTTATCATATTATCCATGTAAATTATGAATTCAATCCATGTCATCTTAGAAATTTGAATTCAAGCGATGTTAACTTGTTTTCCCCATGAAAATTAGATTACTTCATGCTTTGAATTTCAACTAATCATGTTATATTCAATTTCTCCCATGTAAAATTATCAAATTATGAATTAAACTATGTGAAATTGTTATCCTCCTAAGTTTAATACATTCATATATTCAAATTCATGGACTTTATCAGTTTGGTCACACGCATTATGTTTTAGGTCTTTGGATTAGAACTTTATGTCACTGTTTCAAGTGTTGTTATTAAATTTTGTAATCATTCAGTGCTGGTGGGTTATGAATACCCGATACCTATGTGTTTACTTACATTTTAGATTTTTCAAGTAATGAGTTAGTCCATTCATGATTTTACTGTCATACTCAGTTTGTTATGATCATGTTGAGCACTATCAATTGAGATGTTTAGTTGACCTTATTCATGAACAATATCAATTTAGTTGGGAGTAGAATTTAGCACCGAGTGAACCCAGGGATGGAGGCTGACCTATCAGTAGAGGGTCTAACTTTAGTAGCAATCCTCGAGTTCTAGAGCTACGTAGCCAATATAGGTTTTGATTGGTCTTCCTTACAGTTGAGGGTTGCCATTTTCTTAGGGAACCTACCAGTAGAGAGTGACTCCCTAGTCCTTCAGGATACTAGTTAAGTGGATCCACACAGCCAGTGTTGGTACCCATGGTAAGGTACTGACACCCTTCCAACTGGGGTTACAAGTTGGACCCCAATTAGCTCAAATTGGGGCATATTGGTTACGTGAGAGCTCCCACAATTTAAGCCAATATCAGTCTATATCATTTCAGGTTTGCTTGATCAAGTAGTCAGATTATTAGCGATTCAGTCAGTCAGTTTTACAGATTAAATTCAGCCCATGCCTTAATTGGTCCTGTATTCTCAATTTTACATGTTCATGCATCCATGATCAATCTCCATATGTATTTAACCTAGCATACTTTTCTGTTGCGCTATGTTGTCTTATAACATAGGTTTAGATGCTCAATTCCCCGACCATCCTTAGACAGTTCAACATTTCCCAAAAGCAGTAGTGGTGAGTCCTCATCCATTAAGGACATGGCATGTTCTTACCATTATTTCAGAATCTCTTTATGTTCAGTCAGTCGGAGTTAGTTGGGGGTTTATCCCATTAACTCATAATTTTTAGAGGTTTTCAGATAGATAGATAGTCAGTTAGTTTTTCAGCCTATTCAGTTGTTTTCATACGTGTTGAATTGTATTTCAGTATTACATCATACAAGAATTTTATCAAATTATCTCCCACACATGTTATTCTATTAATATTCTATTCAGTGCTCATAGCAAGTACCAGATCATGGGTTAGCTTTGGGCCACTCATGGCTTTAAGCATCGTGTTGCGACTAGGGGGTAGCCTCAGGTGTTGACAAAACTTGATATCAGAGACTAAGATTTTAAAGAGTCCTAGGGTGTCTGAAAGCCACATTGAGTAGAGTCATGTGCATGGGTGTGAATCACGCCACACTTATGTACAAATGTTATGAGACATTTTTAGGAAAGTTTCCTTTCTTTCAAATTCATATCGTGTGAGAAAGCATGAGCTCTATTAAATTCCTTTTTCTAGCTTATCCTTTGTTTTTTTTTATAGAAAATTCCTCCTAAAAGAAACAACGGAAGAGAGAACAGTAATCAGACCACACCACCACCTGTTTAGGACGATCCCCTAAACGACCATGTTTCTCATGCTAAGTTTAGGGTTGCTTTCATAGCCTTGACCCATTCTATATCCAGCTCAGAAAAACTTCACCCAAATGAATCCCCCTCTATTTTTTTGGATCCAAGTCTGAGGAGGATCCGCAGGAGTTTATGAATGGAGTGCAAAAAGTGACAGACATCATGGATGTCACTTCGAGTGAGAGTGCATACTTAGCTACTTACCAGTTACAGGGAGTCACTCATAACTGGTTCAAGCAGTGGAAGGAGGATAGAGATGTTGAGGTAGGGCCTATAGAGTGAGAGAAGTTTTCCACGACTTTCTTAGACAAGTTCTTTCCACTGGAGTTGAGGGAAGCTAAGGTTTAGGAGTTTATGAATTTGAAGCAAGGTAGCATGAGTGCGAAGGAGTGCTCATTCAAGTTCACTCATTTGGCAAGGTATGCTCCGACTATGGTTGCTAACTCTAGGTCCACAATGAGTAAGTTTATTTATGGTGTATCTGACAGTGTAGTCAAGGAGTGTAGGACTTCCATGCTGATTAAGGAGATAGACCTCTCTAGACTGATGGTTCATGCTCAATATATTAAGGAGGAGAATCTCAAAGAAAAGGAAAGAGAAAATAAAAGGGCAGAACAGGTAGTTTCAACTTTCCTCAGCCAAGGTCAAAAGGTGGTAACCGTTCTCAGTTCCTCTTGAAATTTTTAGCCACAGCTCCATCTTTAGCCAGTGTGCCAATGCCAAAGCTCAGGCAGGATAGTCAAGATAGAGTGCTAGGATCTAAGTCCTAGGGTAGTGTGAGTAGTGGTCTACCAATCCTCTATGCAGGAAATGTGGTAAGAATTATCTGGGTGAATGTAGAGCAGGCAGTGATGTGTGTTTTGGATGTGGAAAACCAGGCAATAGGATTAGGGATTGACCTAAGGCTAGCCAGAAGGGTAAGAACATTCATCAGCAGGGTTAGTCCAACTTTTTATCAGATCCCATAGGTCTCCTGACTCAGCAGGATGCCATTTTTAGTGCCACCAGTGGGAAGCGTCAGAACAAACTGTATGTTTAGCCTCCCAAGTTTATGTTTTATTAATGACAAACTCATAAGAGTATCTTTACAGCTGGTAATAATTGAAAGATAAAAGAAGTCGGCTCCAGAAATAGAAGGACATCAAGAATGGAAAAACATCCACGGTATCTAAGTAGTATCCAAGTAAAATCAAACATGAGAAGACAAATGAAAGGAGTATCATAGTCACACATACTACAAAAAATTAAATCACAATATCTCACCAAAGATATGGATAACCTCGGCATGGCAAGCAAATCAATCACGCATCACAAAAATAGAAGAAGGATCAATCTTTCCACAATTATGGTTTCAATCCCAAGATTTACGGCAGAAAAAATCAATCAAGAAGAGAAGATCACAAGTACATTGTCTAGGCATCAAAATAAAAAAGGAAATATATATAACGAACATATCTTCTATGGACGTAATTCAAATCCTTATATGTACCTCTCTGATATGGACATTATACATGGATACATTCCTCTATCAAGGAATCAATTCATATCCTTTATTGAGAAGAGATATCTTGGGTTTCCTTATGAAGTGAAGTAGCCAAAGACTATAAAAGAAGAAGACCGAAGACGAATACTTTTTATGCAACTTCAAGTAGAATCTTCAAAGTATCTCAATCTTAGTCTAACAAGTCTTTGTAACTGTAGTTTACAATTGTTATATAAAGAGTAGGATCGAGTCAACCTTGTAACATCAACTGAAGCTGTGTCACAAAATTTGAAGAGCAAAATAAGTCTTCAGAACTTGTTTCCCATAATTATACTCGAACTAAACTTTCTACGATCTAAAGGAAACTTGAAACCCAAGGGGACTAGATGTAGGCACCGGATTGGTGTGCCAAACAAGGATAAATCTCTGTGTTGTTTAATTTATGCTTTATTATTTGTGTGCTTAACTGTTTAAGTTTAATCTATTTATGAAGTATTTTTGATATGCAGACAAGCCGACTGTGAGGAATCAATAGTCGACTCACAAAAGAAAATTTCAATTCATCTCTCTCTTGAATTTCAATTGGTCTCAAAGCAGGTCTCACAGATAACATTGCCTAGTTACAAGTGAGAAAATATCAAATGGCCAATTATTAAATTCTCGGTGCTCTTCTTCCGAATGGTCACTCCTCCACAAGACCACCATACTTTAATAGACAATACTATTCCTACTGGAAAAATAGATTTACTATATTTGTCCAATCAAATGACTACCAAGCCCGGGTTTTCATAAAAAAAGGGTGCTAATCCAATTCCAAGGCCCAAGGAAAAACAAAATGACAAGGATAAAGAATGAGTAGTACTGATATGGAAGATCTTGAAAATTTTAATAATACCAAAGAACAACAAGAGGCAATCCAAACTAACGCACATGCTATAAGTTTACTTTTGTGTGTAGTTAGCGGATAAGAATACAACAAGATATCAATGCGTGAGATTGCGAAAGAAATATGGGACAAATTGGAGGTCACCTATGAAGAACCACCAAAGTAAAAAATTATAGCTCTTGTAAATGAATATGAGTTATTCAAAATAGAGGAGAATGAGGATATTAAATCAATGTTTGCCAGATTCAGTAAAATTATCTATGAATTGAAATCACTTGGGATGATCTATCCTTACATCCTGTAAGTCCAGAAGCTGGTCTGAAGTTTCCCAAAGACTTGGGAAACCAAGACTGCAATTCTCAATGATGGAGATCTTCACAACATGACTTATGATGAACTGCGAGCTATCCTTATTACATATGAGAAAAATTATATTAACAGGTTTTATAAGGATGAAGAAAAGAAACTAGTAGCTTTCAACGCTGCTCCATCAAGAGAGGAGGACATTCTAGAAGATGCTAATAACAAAGAAATGGCCCTCATCAATCGTATAAGATGGATACAAAAAGGATCCCAAGAGGGCAAGAGTAATAATTCCATAAGCAATGATGAACGCTGCTACTACTGCAAAAAGCCTGGTCACTTCAGATAAAATTTTCCTAAATTGAAATGAAGAACTTCTAGGAAAAATCAAAACTTTAGAGCCTGGAGTGACGAAGATGAAATCAAAGAAGAGCTCGAAGCCGCAAATATATGCTTCATGGCAACTGGTGAATCCAGCGAGGTAAGACTACATGATTTCCATAATTGTAATAATCTTGAATCTAACCTAGATATGATTACTAATAAACTTCAAAAAGTTATAGATGAGTAAAATAAACTCGCCCAAGATAAGAGAAATTGAGAACGTAATTTTAAACGAAAACTCAAAGAGGAAGGAAAAAACTGGCAAATAGAAATTGAAGCATGTCAAATTGAAATAAACCTACTTCAAGAAGTTCTTGATGATACAAGAATAAAATTAAAAAAATTTTGGGCATCCTGAAGCCATAGTTTTGAAAGATCAAACTCGTTTGAGAACTACGCAAGTTTCTCATCAGGGTCGTTTAAATAAGCTAAGAACTATTTCTCCTATCGGAGCTTGTTTGTTTTATCTATGGACAGAAAGAGCACAAATCCTATAGTTGTAGGTATAAGCCTAAATGTGTGTGGGTTTGGAAGACCTAGGAAGCACATCTACTCTAGAAGGACCCAAGACCACTTGGGTACCTAAACAAAATTAATTATTTTGTTTTATAGGAATAGATCCGCAAGAGCTACAGAAAAGGAATATGGCTCACTAACAGCAGATATTCCAGACATATGACTAGAAAGAAGGAGAACTTTTATTCCCTAAAGAATGTGGATGGGGGATCAGTCAAATTCGGTGACAATGCAGAGGCAACGTCATTGGAGTCAGTTATGTAAGACTCAGATCATGATGAGAATTCACTGAAGTATACCTAGTAGACGGTCTTAAATGCAACCTACTCAGCATCATTCAACTATGTAACACCGGGTTTGGAGTGTTCTTCAAAGACGAAAGTTGCTTAATTAAACATGACAAAAGAAATATCTCCCTTATCAGTGAACGTATTGATAATATTTATGTTTTAAATAGTACTAATTTTTCCAACCTGACCTGCCTCACTACGCAAGACAATAATACTTGGTTATGGCACAGGAAGCTTAGGCATGCCAGCATGCACATTATTAAGAAACTGTCTAGGCTTGATTTGGTGAAAGGTCTACCAAAATAGAAGTCTGAAAAGGATCACATCTGTGATACCTACCAACTGGGTAAATAGACTAGAATATCTTTCAAAGCTAAGGACTTTGTATCTACTACCAGGCCTCTCAAAACAATCCACATGGATATGTTTGGTCCCACTAAAACAACAAGAATTGGTGGAAAAAGATATGTTTTTATCATAGTTGATGATTACTCATGATTAACTTGGGTTATGTTTCTTGAATATAAACATGAGGCTTTTACAAATTTTGAGATTTTTTGTAGAAAAATATAGAGAGAAGCTGGGCACCTCATCACCTACATTCATAGTGATCATAAAGGAGAATTTGAAAATAAGGCATTTGAAGAATATTGTGCTCAAATGGGATAATCTCATAACTTCTCTTCACCGCGATCTCCCCAACAAAATGGTATAGTGGAATGAAAGAACTAGTCTTTACAGGAAACCGCCAGAACAATGTTGTTAGAGCATAATATCCTAGATCACTTTTGGGCAGAAACAGTTAGTACAATATGTCATATCATCAATAGGTGTCTAATCAGACCCATTTTGAAGAAAATACCTTATGAACTTTGGAAAGGAAAGAAGTCCAACATCAACTACTTTTGTCTCTTCGGTTGCAAATATTTTATTCACAATAATGGTAAGAATACCCTAGAAAAATTTGATCCACAAAGTGATAAAGGCATTTTCCTTAGGTACTTTCCCACTAGTCATGCTTATAGGGCTTTTAATAAAAGAACTTTGGTTGTTGAGAAATCTATGCTCTTTGTATTTGATGAATCTAACCACCACACTATGAGTATAAGTGTTGATAAAGAATAGGTAAGTAATATACAGACTAGAGAAAATCTCAGCACTACTCCAGAGCCCTCTCAAGATAAGTCGACTACACCCTCAACAGAGTCGACTCCTACAACAAAAATAGGGAGGCCAAACATTCCAAAAGAGTTGAAGCAGGATGACATGCATCCAAATAAACTCATTATCAGAAATCTATAAGACAATCTGCAAACAACAACATCATTAATGAGACATGCATCTATTATACTCGTGCCTCAAATCAAATCAAAGAAAAGTGATGAAGCTCTCAATGATGAATTATGGGTTGAAGCTATGAAGGAAGAACTAGAACAATTTGAACGAAATTAAGTTTGTACACTAGTTGAAAGACCAAGAAACCGCTCAGTAATTAAAACCAAATGGGTCTATTGAAATAAGGTAAATGAAGATGGTAAAGTTATTAGAATTAAAGTTAGGCTCGTAGCTCAAGGATACTCTCAGAAGTAATGTATTGATTACGATGAAACCTTTTCCCCTGTGGCTAAGTTAGAGTCAATATAAATTTTACTAGCTTTTGCCGCATTCAAATGTTTTAAATTATATCAAATGGATGAAAAATATCTTTATTAAATGGCTTTATTCATGAGGAAGTTTTCATAAAACAACCCCTTGGATTTGAAGATCCTTCATTTCCAAATCATGTTTTCAAGTTATCAAAAACACTCTACGGCCTTAAACTATCCCCAAAAGCTTTGTATAAGAGACTAAGTACTTTTCTACTAAATAACAATTTTCAAAGAGGTAAAACTGGCACAACCTTGTTCATTCAGAAGCTCGATTCAAATCTCCTCACTGTGTAAGTTTATGTTGACGATATTATTTTTGGTAGTTCTAACATCTCTATGTGCAAGAATTTTTCTAATTTGATGAAAGGAGAATTCGAAATGAGTCTTATGAGTGAGCTCATATTCTTTCTAGGACTACAAATAAAAAAAACTCCTAAGGGTACCTTCATCAGTGAATCCAAATACACGAAATAACTCATCAAAAAGTTTGTTATGGAGAAGGCAAAGGCCTATGGAATACCATGACTCCAACCACAAGCATTAATTTAGATTTGGCCAAAAAGGACGTTGACGAGAAAATGTATCGTGGGATAATTAGATCTCTACTCTACTTAACTGTAAGTCGGGCAGATATTATGTTTAGTGTATATACATGTGCTAGATTCCAGTTGACTCCTAAGGAATCTAATATCAATGCTATCAAACAAGATAATTGATATCTGATAGGAACACAAGACCTCGGTCTACGATAATCCTTCTTTTCTTACTTTGATTTAATCAGATATTCAGATGCCAGTTTTACAGGAGACAAAAGTGACAGGAAGAGCATCAGCAGAACATATCAAATTCATGGCGATGCTCTTATCTGTTGGCATAACAAGAAATAAACTTCTGTCACTCTTTCAATCTCAAAAGCTGAATACATAGCTATCAAAAGTTGTGGCACTCAAATTCTATGGTTTATGCATCAACTTCTTGACTTCAACTTAGCTTTTAAATGATTTACTATTATGTTTGATAGAACTAGTGCCATCAGCCTATCTAAGTACACTGTGCATTACTCTAGGGATATATATTAATATCAAGCATCATTTTATTTGAGATCATATTGAAAACGGTCCCTTTGGCCTAAACTTTGTTGACTCTAAAAAGCAACTAGCAAATATCTTTACAAAACCTCAGCTAGAAGAAAGATTTTGCTCTCTACAAAAAAGGATTGGTATCATTAGCATTCATGATATTTAGAAACCTTTTATCTGTGCATTTCACTGTCTGCATATTACCTATATGTTATTTATTTTTGATTATGTCAAAGGGGGAGACAAACAGAAACATTAGAGTCATTTAGGGGGAGTAAAACAAGCTCAAATCAAATGTCAGATAATACTTACACAATTCAGGGGAAGAAATCTAACAAATAGGGAAGTTAACTGATGTTTACTCTTGTTGTCATTATAAAAAAGGGGGAGATTTTTGGCCTCCCAAGTTTATGTTTTAATAATGACAGACTCACAATTGTATTTTTGTAGTTGGTAATAATGAAAAGATAAAGGAATCCGGCTCCAGACTCAACATGATCAGGAAAGTTCTCCTGATATGGTTTCAAGTATGTTACAAATCCTCCATCTTCATGTTTATGCATTGTTCGATCCCAGAGCTTCACTTTTCTTTGTGACTCCTTATATCATTGTAGACTTTTGTGTCAGTCTCATAAATTTGGTAGAGCCTTTCTCAGTTTCTATCCCAGTAGGTAAGTCTATTGTAGCTAGATAGGTATACAGAAATTACTGGTCACAGTGTCTCAAAAAGTTACTTTAGTTGAACTTGTGGAGTTAGATATGACTGATTTTGATGTCATTATTGACATGGACTATCTCCACTCTTGCTATGCCTCAGTTGATTAAAGGAATAGGATTGTCCAGTTCTGCTTTCCTAATAAACCAATTATCGAATAGAGGGATGGCACTTCATTGCTTAAGGGACAGGTTGTTTCATATCTTAAGGCACAAAATATGATATCTAAAAGGTGTATTTACCATCTCATCTGAGTTAAGGAATTAAATTCTAAAACCCTGAGTCTGTAGTTAGCTCCTGTAGTAAATAAATTTCCAGATGTATTTCCTGAAGATCTTCTCGGGGTTTCTCCCAAAAGGGAAATTGACTTTGGAATAGATCTTCTTCCAGATATCCGGCCTATCTGTATTCCACCTTATAGAATGTCTCCATCTAAGCTTAAGGAATTGAATGAACAATTAAAGGATCTCTTAGATAAGGGTTTCATCAGGCCTAGTGTTTCCCCATTGGGTGATCCAGTTCTATTCGTACGCAAGAAAGATGATTTTTTTAGAATGTGCATTGACTACCGTCCGTTGATCAAAGTCACAATCAAGAATTAATATCCTCTCCCAAGAATTGATGACTTATTCAACCAGTTCAGGGTACAAGTTCTTTCTCTAAGATAGACCTCAGATCCAACTATTATCAACTAGTGTCAGAGAATTTGACATTTTAAAGACAACCTCTAGAACTCGGTATGGTCACTTTGAATTCCTAGTTATGTATTTTGGATTAACAAATGCGCCTGTAGCTTTCATGGACTTAATAAATAGGGTGTTCAAGCAGTACTTGGACATGTTTTTTATAGTCTTCATTGATGACATCCTTGTCTATTCCCATAGTGAGAATGATCATGCAGTCCATTTGAGGGTTGTATTATAGACCCTTAGAGATCATCAACTATTCTTTGGGATCTGTAAGTGCAAATTTTGGTTGAGATCAATAGATTTTATTGGTCACATAGTGTTCGATGATGTCATTTGATTTGATCCTTGAAAGACTAATACAGTGAGTAACTAGCCTAGACCCATCTCTCCATCACACATCAAGAGTTTCTTGGGTTTAGCTAGCTATTATAGATGGTTTGTCAAAGGATTTTCTTCTATTGATTATCCCATGTCCAGACTAATCCAAAAGAAAATCAAATTTTAGTAGTCATATTCTATGAGAAGATCTTTCAGGAGTTGAAGGATCAACTCACTTACGCTCTAGTTTTGACTTTTCTAGATGGCATAGATGGGTTTGTAGTGTATTGTGATGCTCCTAGAGTTGGTATTGGTTGTGTATTAATGCATAGAGGTAAGGTCATATCCTATGCCTCTAGACAACTTAAACCCCATGAAAAGAATTATCCGACCCATGATCTTGTGTTAGCTGCTATTTTCTTTGCCTTAAAGATTTGGAGTCATTAATTTTATGGGATTCATATTGATGTGTTCACATATCACCAGATTTTACAGTATGTATTCATGCAAAAAAGACTTGAATCTTCATCTGAGAAGGTGGCTTGAATTATTTAAAAACTATGGTATAAGTTTGTTGTATCATCTAGACAAGGCTAATATAGTGGTGGATGCCCTTAGTAGATTGTCTTTAGGTACTATTTCTCATGTTGAGGATGATAAGAAGGAGTTATTCTGTGAGGTTCACCAGCTTTCTCGGCTATGAGTTCGGTTGGTTGATTCAGCTGAAGGTAGTGTATGGGTTTAGAATGGTTCAGAATCTTCATTGGTTGCCAAAGTAAAATAAAAACAAGATAGGGATCCTAGTTTGGTCAAGTTAAAGGAGGCAGTTAGAAATTAGAAGGTAGAGGTTCTCTCCCAAGGGGGAGATGGTGTGTTTCATTGTCAAGGTAGGCTATGTGTTCTGTGTGTTGATGGTCTGAGATAATAAATTTTAGTTGAGGCACATGGTGCACTATAATCTATCCACCTAGGAGCTACCAAGAAGTACCATGATTTGCGGGAAATCTATTGGTGGAATGGTAAGAAGAAAGATATTGCAGAGTTTGTGGCTAAGTATTCAAACTGTCAGCTGGCTAAGGCTGAGAACCAAAGGCCTAGTGGTACACTTCAGGAGTTTAGCATCCCTACTTAGAAGTGGGAGGTGGTGAATATAGATTTTGTGACAGGATTGCCTCGTACGCGTCGCCAATATGACTCGATATGGGTCATTATAGATAGAATAACAAAGTCAGCTCATTTCTTGTAGTTCATACTTCATTTTCAGTTGAGGATTATGCTAGAATCTATCTTAGGGAGTTGGTAAAGTGGTATAGAGTACCATTGACCATCATTTTAGATAGAGGTACTCAATTTACTTCTCACTTTTGGAAGGAATTTCATAAGGGCCTTGGTACCCAAGTACATCTTAGTACAACTTTTCATCCTCAGACAGATGGTTAAATAGAATAAACCATTTAGACTTTAGAGGACATGTTGAGGGCCTATTTTAGTGACTTTAAGGGTAGTTGGTATGACCACTTACCTTTGATTAAGTTTGCCTACAACAACAGCTATCACTCCAGTATTCATATGGCTCCATTTGAGGCTCTTTATGAGAGAAGATGTAGATCTCCTGTTGGTTGGTTTGAAGTTGGTGAGGCTGCTTTGATAGGGTCTGATTTAGTGTTTGAAGTGATGGAGAAAGTTTAGTTAATTTGAGCGAGGCTGAAGACAGACCATAGTCATCAAAAATCTTATGCAGATATGAGGAGAAGAGATCTTGAGTTTGATGTTGGTGACTTGGTTTATTTGAAATTTTTGCCTATGAAAGAAGTGAAGAGATTTTTCAAGAAGGGGAAACTCAGTCGCCGCTATGTTGTGCCATATAGAATTTTGAGCTATTTTGGGAAGGTAGCTTATGAGTTAGAGTTTCCTGAAGATTTGGTATCAGTGCATTCGGTGTTTTATGTCTCTCTATTAAAGCAATATATTGGTGGTCCAGCTTCAGTCGTGTCCTTAGAGAGTGTTGAGGTGAAAGATAGTCTCTCTGATGAAAAAATCTCAGTTAATATCCTTGACCAGCAGATTAATAGGTTGACGAATAAAAATGTCCCCTTGTTTAAGGTTCTAGGAAAAATCAGTCTGTTGAGGGAGCTACTTGGGAAGTAGAAGCAGATATGTGAGACAAGTATCCCCATATTTTCTCTACAAATTCCAATTTAGTTTGAGGTAATAGTTTTCCTTAATTGATTTTCACATTTTCTATCTCAACGATATAATTATCCTCACATCATAGCATGTATTCATTAATTTAGTGCAGTCCACACATCATGTTTCAGATTCAGTTATTTAATCACGATTCAGCTCATAGGTATTTAGTGTATGATCTTGACTTTCCTTAGTATTTCATCCAAGTCAGTATCATTCGGGCATGAATATAAGACGCCACAAAAATTTCTAGCTTAAATCAGTCCTTTAAGCTTGTTAGGGGTCCCAGACTTAGAATATATATACTAAGTATTCAGGCTTAGTGTCATTTTAGACTTTGAAATTTATCAATCTTATTTCATGACCTTTATGTCCTCTAAATGTTGATATTTGAGTTAATTCATGATCAAGAATTTCAATAGGTGTTTCTGAACAAGTTTGGGATTTTTTAGATCTCGTTTAGACAAAATAGTGGGTTGACGTGATCTTGACGCATCGCGTTGATAAGATAAATTTTCCTCAGCTTCAGTGCAAATTCCAGTGAACTAACGCGGACTTGACGTGGCGTGTTGGCTATCGAGTCGATGCTAATGATGCGGCGCATCGGTAACACAGTTTACAGGCATTAAAAAGATGCATCCTTAGGGTTAATTAGGTCTTTTTTCCATGCCCTTCAGCTTCCAAAATAAGAAATTAAACCCTTTGGAGAGCAATTATATTCATTCTTTCATAAATTTCCCAAGAACAAAAACACTTTGTGTTCAAATTACAAATCAAGAACTCAAGAACTCACCATTAACTTTCAGAAATTCATCAACTAAGGTATGTGAAGTATTCATCCAAGGGTCCCTTCCATCCTTGGAGTCCAAGAAACTATTTTTAAACTTCAAGTTTATAGATTTTATGAATTTGTTGGTTTTGATTATGTTCATGTTTTTAATGATTAATTGGGATTTTAATCCATGTTTTATGTGAGGTTAATTGATATTTAAGTAATATCATAAGGATCCATGTAAAACCTTTGAAATTTTCAATGGGGATTTGAATTATGATGTCTACTTGTTGTTTAGTGTTATGTGCATATGTCTGCTCACCAAGTGCTTGATGAATTATTCATGTGAACTAATAAGGGAAACAAATCACGTCATGCTAGTTTATTTGCAAGTTATTCCATGCAAGAGTTTGATAAGATGTCTCTATAGATGCATTATGAATTCAATGTGCATGCTTATGCTAAGCAAGATCATGTGATGCTTTATTTTCATGCTATTGAGTCCTTGGGGTATTTAATACCTGACAATTTAGTTGTTTACTTAGAGCTAGTGTCAGTTATGAACTAATCTCAGTAGTGACTCGATTAGTAAAAATCAGCTAGTTACAGAAACCCAAGAAATCTTAGTAGTGTTCGTAATTTAGTCACAGTACTCAAATCAGACCTCAGTAGACTCAGTTAGTTAATAGAATTTTGTAGTATTCCGCCAGTCCACAGAACTCAGTGAACTCAGTTAATTTCAGTCAAACAGTAATATTAGTAACAATTCAGTCTAGTCTAGTACAGACTAGACCACCTGCCAGTAGAGGGTGTGGTCCTTAGAAGCAATTCTTGCACTCCCGAACTAAGTAGCCAGTATAGGTTGAGATATCTCCCTGCAAGACTAGGGTTGATATATCTCGTTTGAGTTTTTCTACCATCGAGGGTTAACGGAAGAGCTTTTTGTCAGAGAGGGATAACTCACAGCTTGTCTTTACACGTGGCATGGTATTCACACCCTTCCAACTGGGGTTACAGGTTGGACCCCAAATCAGTTAGAGAAGGGGCATGTCGGTTAGATGATTACCTCCCACAGTCTCAGTTGTAGATTTAATCTCAGTATAGAACTCAATTCAGTTCTACTGATTTAGGACTGTTAGTCATAGTTACTTAGCTCATTACGAAACTTAGTATAGTTCCACAGAATCAAGACTATCAAATACAATCATTCAGTTATCAGTAGTACAATATCAGTAAATTCAGATATCAGTAAATCTGTATTCAGATTCAGTATTTAGTATTATCACGATCTCAGTTATAGTATACGTATTCATGCATGTATTCTTATTCATTCATACTCATGTTATTCAGTTATTATTGTTCATGAATATGAACCCATGCATTTTAGCCTGCCTCACTGAGCATACTAGTACATTTAAAGTACTGACATATACTTTTCTTTTGTGCTGGGATGTCTTATATCATAGGTTCAGACGCATGGGCTACCGAGCACCTTTAGTAGTTCAAACACTCAGCATACAGAGTTTATGGTGAGTCCTCATAGTTAGAGGACATGATTATTTATTTTTGCATTTTAGTTCATTTTTAGTAGTCAGAGTTAGTTGGGGACTTTTACCATCAATTTCACAGTTCAGATAGTTTATAGGCTTTTCAGACTAAAGTATTTTCAGACAGTTGTTCAATTTTCAGTGTTGACGTTCAATTTTGGTTTTGTGATACCATATTCAATATTATTTACAGTATTGAATGTTATAGCTATTTTTCTACCTAATTTTTGCATATTTCAGTGTTATTATTATTCAGTTATTACAGTAGGTACCAGTAATGGGTTAGCTTATGGTCCTTCGGGATTATGAGCATCGTGTAGCATTCGGGGTACAAACTCTAGGTATTACAAACTTGGTATCAAAGAATAAGGTTCAAAAGTGTCCTAGGAAGTCTGAAAACTGCATTTAGTAGAGTCTTGTGCATGGGTATGTTGCACTCCACACATATGAAAGAGAGGCTGTGAGATGTTTTAGGAAAAGTTTCCCTTCATTTAGTATTCATGTCATGCGAGTGAGCATAAGCTCTAGTGAAACTCTCAGTCTAATCCGCTTCTTCCTTTAGCTTACAGAACATCCCTTTCAAAAGGGCTAACAAAAGAAGAGTAAAAAATCAGTTAGCACCTCAGCCCATTCAAGAAGATCCCCTAGATGAGCATGTCTCTCATGTAGAAATCAGGGCTACATTGAATACTCTAGCCAATTCAGTCGCAACTCAGAATGAATGGCTAGCTACTATTTTAGCCAACCTAGTGCCCAATACTGCTGCAGCCAGGATTCAAGACTTTACTCGAATGAATCCTCCTATATTTTCTGGTTCTAAGTTTGAAGAGAATCCACAGGAGTTCCTCGATCAGGTTCAAAAAGTCACAAATATCACGGGAGTGACTTCCAATAAGAGTACTGAGTTAGCCATCTATCAGCTACTAGATGTAGCCCATACGTGGTTTAAGCAGTGAAAGGTAGATAGGGGTGCAGATGCACGGCCCATAGAATGGGAAGAGTCTACTATGGCCTTCTTAGATAGATTCTTCCCCTTAGAGATGAAAGAGGCCAAGGTGTTAGAGTTCATTAATTTTAGGCAAGGCAGTATGAGTGTGAAAGAGTATTCCCTCAAGTTTACTCAGTTAGCCTGGTATGCTCCCCATGTAGTAGCAGACAATAGATCCAGAATGAGGAAGTTTGTGTCTGAGATATCGGGTAGAGTGCTTAAATAGTATAGGACTGCGATGTTGATTAGGGAGATGGACATATCTAGGCTTATGGTCCATGTTCAACAGATTGAGGAACAGAAACTTAAGAAGAAGGAGAGAGAAAATAAGTGAGCCAGAACAGGTAGCTTTAGTTTTGCCCAGCCAAGGTCAGAGGGAGGTAATAGTTCTTGGTTTAGTCTGAAGTTTTTAGACCCAGTTCTATCTTCAGCTAGTACACCAATACCAAGGTTAAGGAATGACAGTCATAATGGGGCGCTATGCTTCAAAACCTAAAGTAGTGCAAGCGGTGTTCATACTAATCTGCTTTGCAATGAATATGGTAAGAATCATAAGGGTATGTGTAGAGCTGATAGTGATGTGTGTTTTGGATGTTGCGAGTCTGGTCAAAGAGTTTGAGGCTGTCCTAAGGCTGGTCTACGAAGTCAGCACAGTCATCCTTCAGCTTAGTCCGATCGCTCGAATCAGTAGGGTGCCACTTCCAGTGCCATCAGTGGTCAGTGCCCAAATAGATTTTATGCACTTTAGTCCAGGCAAGATCAGGAAAGTTTCCCTGATGCGGTCACTAGTACGTTATAGACCTCCCATTTATATATTTATGTCTCATCAGATCCAGGAGCTTCTCGGCCTTTTATAACTATTTTCATAGCACTTAACTTTAAAGTTATACCAAATATTAACAAAACCTTTCTTAGCCTCCACCCCAGTGGGCCAGTCTGTCATAGCCCGACGAGTATACAGGAACTGTCCGGTTATGATATCTCAGGAAGTTAGGCTTCCAGATTTCTATAGTATTATTAGTATATGTAAAAAAGTATTGGGTAGGAATGATGCCCAACCTGTTGTTACCTCAGTTCAAAGTTTTGTACTATATTTATCATGATACCTATGCATGCTTTACGTCTCAGCTCCATGAACACAACTTATATTCACACACTTTCCATAGAATCGTATGCATTTTGAATTCGTAGTATGAGGAGTCTGAGTTCACTTAGTAGTACGAATCATGTTCCATGAACATGGAAACTCGAAACTCAGGTCATGTGGCTCATGACTTCTGTACTCATGTCGTACAGTGTGTTCAGTCCCAGTTACCGTTTGAATCGTAGTCTCAGTTACAATCTTAGTTATAGTGATCAGATTAGAAACTCAGTTTGGTTTTAGGTTTGCTCGACCATGGCATAAATTTATTAGTTACATAGTTATTAGTATTTCAGTACCCCAAATTATAGAATATTTTAGAACCATGTCATATGCTTGGTCTTGCAATCTTAAATAATATAGTTTTTCATGAATTAATGCTCAGTTATCGCATGTTACCTAGTCAGTCCCTTCCTCATATATATAATACTCTACAGTTTTAGTATAGCTATTCAAACTAACTACAGTCTAGTCTTACAGACCCAGTATTCAACTATCAGTCATTTAGTTAATTAGATAAGTTAGTATGCTTATTCATTCGTGCGCAACACCTATGGAAATATTTTCAGCAGTCCCAAGTGAAGTGTCGTACTAAGGTGAAAAGTATAGTTGAGAGAGTATTCAAGGGATGTGTCTAAGCTTAAAAATTTGTTGTTGCAGTGCATAAGTCTTAGTCACTCTATCTTAGATGATGATTCGTAGGCCTCTTCTCATATTACAAAATTCTTGCCACGTCGTGGTGTCTTATTCAGAGAATGACAAGCTTTCCTTGCTCCCTAAATTTGCTTCCAACTCAATAAAAAGAGTGTCAAAGAAAAGCTCCAATCGAGAATAAGTTTTTAGTATGAGTTAGTTCGTAAAGCCAGTAATTTAGTGTAGCAGTCAGATGGGCAAATTCATGTGGTGTAGTTTTCCATCTTTCCATCTAGTTGTACTCTCCGAAGTCTCATGAATGTAACTATTCTAAGATACACCAACCAGGTAGTTGCGTGTTCAACTCAGTTCATGTATCATGTCTCAGTTTCAGGTCCTACATATTCAGTTATGATTCAGTTCATAGGTGCCTTATGCATCGTCCCAGGTTTCCTCAGTATCTCAGCCAAGTCTGTATTCTTTGGGGGACATAATGTCCCAAGGGTGAGATGCACTATAACCTCGAGCTTTCATATCCTAAACCTCCCAGTTCTCTTCACGTAACGAATCTAGTTTGGAATAGCGGGTACTCATAAGTTGACCTTCAAGTTCCAATCTTAGTCGTAAGCCATGTATTCAAGGGGCTTAATTTACTCCACGATATTCAGTTCATGTATCACGTTCTAGTATCTGTCATGTTCTCATGTTTCCGTTCATGCATGCTCCTAAAATGATCTTGGGTTCATTCATATTTTTTAGTTTAAGTAGTAGTTTTTCCTTAAGCTTATTCAATTTCATGCACAGATTTTCCATTACAAACTTTGTATAAGTTATCATTGCATATTCAGTCATATGTTTATGAGTCAGTTCAACCATGTATTCATTCATCGATATGCATGTTCAGTATGAGAAACTCAGCTTATCAAAAATCCTAGTCATGCATTCGTGAATCAACTCTATCATGTACTCATGCATCAGATATGCATGTTCAGTGTGAAATTCAGTATGTCAGTTATGTCAGTCATATAATCATGTTTAGGATATTCATATCCAGTAAGTAAGTTCATTCTACCAAGTATTCTCAGCATAGTCAATCTCATTCGAGGACGAATGTTCCAAAAGGGGAGAAAATGTAAGATCCTGGAAAAATTTCTAGCTTAAATCAGTTCTTTAAGCATGTTAGGGGTCCCAGACTTAGAATATATTAACTAAGTATTCAGGCTTAGTGCCATTTTAGCCTTCGAAAGTTGGCAATCTTATTTTATGACCTTTACATCCTTTAAATATTAATAATTAAGTTAATTCATCATTAGGAATGTCAATAGGTATTTTTGGATAAGGTTTGGATTTTTCAGACAACGTTTAAAGCATATTTTAGTGCCCAAAACACAGTGTCAATGCGATCTTGACACGTTACGTCGACCATCACGTCGATAAGATAGTTTTTCCCCATCTTTAGTGTAAATTCTAGTGAACTGATGTGGACTCGATGTGGCACTTTGGCTATTGCATCGATGCCAATGATGCGGCTCACCGGCCTGTGCATCAGTAACACAGTTTACAGGCATTACAAAGGCCGCGTCCTTAGGGTTAATTAGGTTTTTTCCCACGCCCTTTAGATCCCAAAACATGAAATTAAACCATTTGGAGAGCAATTATATTCATTCTTTGACAAATTTCCCAAGAACAAGAACCCTAGGTGTTCAAATTTCAAATCAAGAACTCACCATTAACTTTCAAAAATTCATCAACTAAGGTATGTGAAGTGTTGATCCAAGGGTCCCTTCAATCCTTGGAGTCCAAGAAACTATTTTTAAACTTCAAGTTTATGGGATTTATGAATTTCATGTTGGGTTAGATTATTTTCATGTTTATAATGATCAATTGAGATTCTAATCCATGTTTTATGATACGTTTCATGTGAGGTTAATTGATATTTAAGTAATATCATAAGGATCCATGTAAAACCCTTGAAATTGTCAATGGGGATTTGAATTATGATGTCTACTTGTTGTTTAGTGTTATGTGTATATGTCTTCTCACCAAACTCTTGATGAATTTTTCATGTGAACTAATAAGGGAAAGAAATAATGTAATGCTAGTTTATTTGCAAGTTATACCATGCAAGAGTTTTATAAGATGTATCTATAGATGCATTCTGAATTCAATGTGCATGCTTATGCTAAGCAAGATCATGTGATGCTTTATTTTCATTCTATCGAGTCTTGGGCGTATTCATACCCGATAATTTAGATGTTTACTTAGAGCCGGTATCAGTTACGAAGTAATATCAGTATTGACTCGATCACTAAAACTCAGCTAGTTACAAAAACCCAGGAAATCTCAATAGTGTTCGTAATTCAGTCACAGTACTCAGATCAGACCTCAGTAGACTCAGTCAGTTAATAGAATTTAGTAGTATTCCATTAGTCCATGGAACTCAGTGAACTCAGTTCAGTTCAGTCAAAAAGTAATATCAGTAACAATTCAGTCCAGTCTAGTACAAACTAGAAATTAGTTCAGTGTCCATTCAGTTGAGAGTAGGATTCCGCATCCAGTGAACCCAAGAATGGGGACTCACTTGCCAGTAGAGGGTGTGGTCCTTAGAAGCAATCCTTGTATTCCTGAACTACGTAGCCATCATAGATTGAGATATCTCCCCATAAGACTATGGTTGATATATCTCATTTAAGTTTTCCTACTAGCAAAGGTTGACGGAAGAGCTTCCTGTCAGAGAGGGCTAACTCACAACTTGTCTTTACCCGTGGCACGGTATTGATACCCTTCAAACTAGGGTTGCAGGTTGCACCCCAAATCAGTTAGAGAAAGGGCATGTCGGTTAGATGATTATCTCCCACAGTCTCAATTTCAGATTTAGTCTCAGTATAGAACTCTGTTCAGTTCTACAAATTTAGGATTGTCAGTCATAGTCACTCAACTCAGTACGGAGCTCAGTATAGCTCCACAGAATCAAGACTATTAAACACTATCATTCAGTTATTAGTAGTACAGTATTAGTAAATCAGTATTCAGATTCAATATTCAGTATTATCATGATCTCAGTTACAGTATACGTATTCATGCATGTATTCTTATTCAGTCATACTCTTGTTATTCAGTTATTATTGTTCATGCTTATAAGCCCATGCATTTCAACCTACCTCACTGAGCATACCAGTACATTCAAAGTACTAACGCATATTTTTCTTTTGCGCTATGATGTCTTATATCATAGGTTCAAACGCACGGGCTTCCGACCACACTTAGTTGTTTAGAATCTCAACATACAGAGTAAGTGGTGAGTCCTCATAGTTTGAGGATGTGATTATTTATTTCAGGACTTCAGTTCATTTTTAGTAGTCGAGGTTAGTTGGGGACTTGTCCTATCAACTCTACATTTCAGACAGTTTAGAGGCTCTTCAGACTAGAGTATTTTTAGACAGTTGTTTAGTTTTTAGTGTAGATATTCAGTTATGGTATTATGATACCATATTCAATATTATTTATAGTATTAAAACTTATGGCCAGTTTTTCGCCTAATTTCTGCATAATTCAGTATTATTGTTATTCAATTATTATAACAGGTACCAGTTATGGGTTAGTTTGTGGTCCTTCAGGATTATCAGCACCATGTAGCGTCCGGGGTACAGACTCAGAGCGTAATAATGAATTCTCCAAAGGGGGAGATATTTTAATAACCCGCATTTCAAAATCACGATGTAACGTCCAACTCCTTTTCTCAAGTCATATACATAACATACGAGTCGTATGTTGTAGTCGTATCTAAGATAGTGTGAAATGGTTGACATTCTATTTTAGATTCAAATCGACCCTTAGAGTTTTAATATTACTATCGAGTCGTATTAAGATATGTCGTAAGGTCAGTAGCCTGGGTTCTCTAAGTTTCTGTCCAAATTACGAGTGATGGCTACAAGACGTAATGACCTGTTATGAGTCATAAGATATGACTTGTATCCTGACTAGTGAAGAATCTAAGAATTAAGCCTCATTTTTTGATAACTTTATAATTTACTTGGACATATATTAAGTGCTCAAATATCTCCTAACTCATTGACAAGTCGAAACATCCCATAGCAATTAAATTCTTGGCATATATATAACTATATTCATCTTCAAATGAGCATCACTTTTTTCGACAAATAATTTCTGAGCTAAATACCCTCCAATAGATATATAATTGAATTGGCTTTCCAACGATATCAATTTTTCCTTTAAACGATATCGAGGTGAAAAGTTATGGCCAAATTACTGAAGCACTATCAAAGTTGCCAATGGTTACGACTCCTGATGATAACTCGTAAGCAGACCATACAAGTTGTCAGGAGGAGTCATAACCATGGAATTGGGGTCTAAATCTGGGCTCCTAGTTATGGTTAAGAAAGGACCCGTACCTAGAACTTATGAGTCTTAACCAAACTCATTGGGACGGCTTCCAGATGATATCTAAGGTTTTTTTGGTCTTTTCCACTCTTTTAACCCCAATACTACATTGTTTCACCCTCCAAACAGCATTTATCAAGCGTAAGAACTACACTAACCTATCATAACTCTAAAATTATCCTTTATAGAGGAAAAGGGGCGATTTCTTTCTCCCCAAAACCAAATAAGGTTTATCAAATTCAAGTTCAATACCAAGAAATTTATCCAAGGCTGCAACATTCAGGTATGTGGGGTGTTCATCAATAGGTTCCTTCCACCCATTGAGTCCCAAAAATTTACTTTTTGTTTATGTATACATTTTAAATCATCTTTCATATAATTATCCATGTAAATTATAAATTTAATCCATGTCATCTTAGAAATTTGAATTCAAGTCATGTCAATATGTTTTCCCTATGAAAATTAGATTAATTCATGCTTTGAATTTCAACTACTCATATCATATTCAATTGCAACCATGTCAAATTATCAAATTATGAATTAAACCATGTGAAATTGTTATCTTCCCAAGTTTAATACATTCATATATTCAAATTCATTGACTTTATCAGTTTGGTGACACGTATTATATTTTGGGTCTTTAAATTGGGTGTTTATGTCACTGTTTCATGTATTTTTATCAAATTTTATAATCATTCAGTGCTGGCGGGTTATGATCAGCCGATACCTATCTATTTACTTATATTTCATACTTTTCAAGTAATGAGTCAGTCCATTCATGATTTTGTTGTCATACTCAATTTTTATGATTATGTTGAGCACTATTAGTTGAGATATTTAGTTGACCTTAGTTAGAAACAATGTCAGTTCAGTTGGGAGTAGGATTTAGCACCAAGTGAACCCAGGGATGGGGGCTCACATGCCAGTAATGGTTGTGACTTTAGTAGCAATCCATGAGTTCCAGAACGACGTAGCCAACGTAGGTTTTAAGAGGTCTTCCTACCAGTTAAGGGTTGACATTCTCTTAGGGGCACGGCTAGTAGAGGGTGACTCCCTAGTCCTTTGGAAAAATAGTTTAGTGGATCCATACAACCAGTGTTGGTACCCGTGGTAAGGTACTGACACCCTTCCAACTGGGGTTACAGGTTTGACCCCGATTAGTTTAAATTGGGTCATACCGGTTACATGATAGCTTCCACAGTTTTAGTCAATACTCAGTCTATATTAGTTCAGGTTTGCTTGACTAAGTAGTAAGATTATCAATGATCTAGTCAGTCATTTTTACTTATTAAATTCAGCCAATGCCTTACTTGGTCTTGCATTCTCAATTTTACATCTTCATACATCCATGTTTAATTTCCATATGTATTTCCATTAGTCTTTACCTCACATACCAGTACATCCAAAGTACTAACCACACACTTTTCTCTTGTGCTATGTTGTCCTCTAACATAGGTTCAGACGCTCAGTTCCCTGACTATCCTTAGACAGTTGAGCATTTCCCAGCAGCAGTAGTGGTGAGTCCTCATCCATCGAGGACATGGCATGTTATTACTGTTATTCCAATATTTCTTTATGTTTAGTCAGTCAGAGTTAGTTGGGGGTTTGTCCAATCAACTTCTAATGATTTTTAAAAGATTTTAGGAAGATAGACAGTCAGTTTATTTTTCAATCTGTTCAGTTGTTTTCATACATGTGGAATTCTATTTCAGTATTACATCATGCGAGTATTTTATCAGATTATCTTCCTCATAGGTTATTCCATTATTATTCTATTCAGTGCTCACAACGGATACCAGATCATGGGTTAGATTGGGGCCACTCTTGGCCTTAAGCATCATGTTGCAACTAGGGGGTAGCCTCGGGTCATGATAGGAACTCATTACACACATTGTATTCCATTGAGATCAACTAGAACAACACATAGCTCAAGCTAGTAACACTAGTTTTCTCGTCTAAACTCTAAGTGACCCAATTAATTCTAAACTTGTTTGAAACACACCTTATACATTGTAATAAATTAGTTTACCACTTAGATTCTTATTTGTATCATTATTAACACATTAAGCATGCAAAAAGTCCTCAAAACAAGGCTAAATAAGCTCGGATAACAACACTGAGATTCATAAATACACCTTAGATCAACATGTTATTTAAAATTGTATATATTTGTATTTGTATTATATCGGTTTATGTTATTGTCTATGATTCTCTTTTCTATGGGTTATCACGTGTACTTTGATATTTATAATGAATGAGCTCAAGGAAGTGAAATTTTTTGACATACAAATGGAACTATTCCAGAAAATTAAAGTAGACGTCTTAAGTCTAGAAATAGTAGGCAGGCATAAATTTGTATGACTTTTCAAAGAAATTGAGTCGATCTATGTTTTTTGATAATGAATATTTGATTTAAATCATTTATCAATATCTAATATGATTTCTAAAAAAATTATAGCTAGCTACCATTTGATATTGATTTAAAAACTTCACAAATTTGAAGAGTAAGTGAACTACATCTCAATCTTCTATTAAATCAATTTTAATTTTATAAAATATATTTGAATTTTTCAGTATAGTTAAAATATCCAATCAAAATGTTGATTGAGTTTTCCTTTAAAAAAATTTTCACTCTAACATGGAACACAAACAAAGCGCGTAGCCTAAACTAGTTATATATATGATGGATTATCTCAAACCATGAGATAATTTTGTCGATTCCAACCCTCGTACAAAATGACCCCTAATAGTCAAACTCAATAAACCTCAACTTTTACATTAATTCAATCTAAACTGATATTATATACCAAATCAGAAAGTAACTCTGATTGATAAAAGTGAAACACAATGAAAGAAAGATTATGAATGCAATTAATCATAAAACTAACTGCAGAGAAGTTTTTCTAGTTTTGTCAAATGTTGTACATATATGATCAAAGGTGGTAAAGTTCAACAAGTTACATACAACATCTTAAAAATAAAATATTATGTCAATCTATGTTGACAAAATCTTCAAAGATTAGACGAATGGGTGCCGAATCCTTCAAAAAAGTATATTTTTGAATGTTCTGACATGGATGAGGAAATATATTTGAAACATCCTAGGTTTTGACCCTTAAAAAATTTCCTGGAATTCCGTTCTCCAAATCCAATATGACTCTTGGGTACGAGCCATATATTGGGATACGAGTGGGATGATCCTATTATATGCTGGCCAGTGTTAGTTGGTGGGATGGTTTTGGTTATTGGAATAGGTAATACTTAGGGTTATGAGTCGTAAGGGCTTGGTATGAGTCGTATTAGAGACTCGTATGATGGGCAATGTTTGATTCTCCTAGTATTTTAATTTGCCAGGGATATGGGTCATGGGTACGGATGGTATACTATTATTACAACTTAGTTGGATGAGTCATATACTGGACTATATCTTATCCAAGGTTGAGGTTTTGATATGAGTAGTGGGTGTCGATCGTATTGGGATGGTACGATTCGTATGGGTCAGTCGTATCCCTATGACAAGATTTTTAAGGGACTTAAGTGGAATTATTCTAGATATTTCCCTACTTACCCTAATTAGGACCCACAACTTCTAATATACTTAGGAGGTTATTTACCTTATTATTCTATTCATTAACAGTTAGAAACTATTTTAAAACACTCCATAATTCTCTCAAGAGATTTTAGGGCAAGAAGGCTAGGGTTTCATTTTGAGCATTGCTTTGAGCTTGTCTTAGTGATTTATTTCCATCAATTCTTTGGTATAAGGCATGATTATCTTCCCTCATTGTAATTCTAACTAAAGGAATGTTTTATATGATTGATTTCATGGTTTTACTGTTTCATGATTATGGCTACTATTATTTAGGGGTTTGATATTAAATGCTTGGTTATGGTTCCCAATTATTTTAATTATGCTTTTATATGAAGTAATGGTTGTTTTAGACAATTAGAATGCATGGTAATGGTTTAATGGTCTTTTTAATTGGTTTTGGTTATATTATGCCTCCAATGTATTTGATAAAATAGTTATAAAGATATGTTCATTGCATTGACTTCTTTCAATGGAACTTGTGCATGTTTTAAACTTGGTAAAAGAACTTTTCATGGTTTAAATAGTTTGAAAAGGATAAAGTTTAAATAGTTATGCTTGTAGAGAACATGGAAGTCTCCCAAGTGGGTTAATGTGGTATATGGAAAGACACTTAAAAGTCCCCTTAACCTAAATAATTTGGCTATGGATATTACTTGCAAGTAAGGGGTGGTATGATTATACCACTAATATCAGCCTTGGTTAATAAAATAGTAAATGGATTTGGTTAGTTATTTGGAAATAATTTTAATTAGGCATTAATGGCGGAGTGTGTAGCAAAGTTGTGGAAGGTGGTGGTCCCGGGGGTACCAAAACTGGAAATTCGTATTTTCCAAAATGATGATTGGTCTTAGTGGACTGTGTGTATGATGTCACATTATTAGGGGATGTACTAGTCATCCCAAGTGATACTTTCCTAGTCGTGCATCTACACGCACTAGGACACTTTCAGTAGGGGAGCTAAACCCATATCACTCGTAGGTGGTTTAGGATGACCAAACTACCTAACCCAGGTAAAGTTTTTCAATGCATGATAAACCTAGTTCCCTTTAACGACACTTATATATGTATGGTTATATGCATTATGGATGGTTTTACTTGGTTTTATAACTAACATTATTTTATCCTTATTCTGAGATTCATTCTAGTGGTCACTCGCTAACCCTGTCTACTGGCGACTGTATACCCATGCTATGAAGAAACCGGCCATCCTATTCCTTATGTTTAGCACGCTGATTCAGTATCAGTACTTTGACTGAAGTGGTGAGCTTTCATTATTTTGGAAGGCATTATTTCATGTTATGGATTTTTTGGACACTTTTCTTTTATTTTGGATATTGGTTTTGTCCATGGATGGGGGCTTGTGCCAACAAAATTCTTTATTATTTTTGGATAGAGGCTTTATGGTAATTCCATGGGTTTGTTTGGGCAAGATTGATTTTGGTATCGGCCTTGTCATTGGAATAGGCTGGTGGGCTAACATCATATCATTGGATTTTTCACTGTTACATCATATTTCATTTTGGGATTAATTATATTATGTTTTGGTATTCTTTGGCTATAGCCTGGTTTATGGCCTATGGTTTGGTTTGGTGTAGTTGGGCGGTTGGTGTGATACGGTTGGACTCGGTTGGGCCGATAACAATTGTGACCCTATCTTAAAGTCTCAATGAGAGAATTTATGCTATCTTGATAGATGTTTGAAATTCAGCCTATCAAAGGCTGGATAAAGGTGGATGGGTTGGGTAACAGAAGACAGTTTCTAATCCTAGTTTGACTTAGGATGCCCATTATGCAAGGCCCGGGGTCGGTTCATGTCAAGTTGGTATTAAATCCAGGTTCTTAGTCACTTGGGAGTCCACAAAGCTATGTCGAGTAGAGTCTCTTTTAGGGGTATAAAGTGTGCCATACTCATAAGGGAGAGGGTATAAGGAATTTAGGAATATTTTAATTTCTTAGTTTTCTATCTTCAAGCTTGAGTTCTCAATCTTGGAATCCTCTCTAATCATTTTTTGTTCATCTTCAGATCATACCTCCTAAATTTAGAACACAAGGAAATTTTTCTGTCCTAGTAAGGGATAATGCTGAAGGGGTACGTCCTACGTTTGGAGTACCTCTTTGTTCTTATGGTCCTATTCCTGATAGTGCTGGAGTTTCTTTTATTCTAGCTAGTTCTTCTCAGGTCCCTCAGGGCAACGTGACAAATGCAGAATTTTATTAGTGTATTCATACTATTATCCAACTAGTTACTGCTCAGGCTGAGTGGGGTACGACTAGTGGTTTGTCTATTGAGGCCACAAGGGTTGGTCAATTTATAAAGATGGGTCCTCTAACTTTTACTGAAGTGAAGGTGAAGGAGGATCCGCAAGGCTTCTTAGATAAGATAGAAAAGATCTTTTAGGTGTTGCATGCTACTAATATAGAGGGTGTTAACTTTGTAGGTTATCAGCTCAAGGATGTTTCTTATTAGTGGTATGAGGAGTGGGATATAGATAGAGGTGATATAGAAGAGGAAGGGTTATGGGAGGCTTTTTCTAATTCCTTCTTGGATTGGTTGTTTCCTCAAGAGTTAAGGGAAACTAAGATGGAGAAGTTTGTGAACCTCAGGTAGGGGAGGATGTTAGTAAAGGAATACTCTTTGAAGTTCCATTAGCTATCAAGGTATGCTCCTGAATTAGTGGCTGATATAAGGTTGAAAATAAGGAAGTTTGCTTTTGGGTTGAATAGAGATTTAATTCTGGAGAAAAAAAATGCTTTGCTGATTAAGGATACGGATATTTCTCGGTTGACTGTTCATATATTGTAGGTTGAGTATGAGAAGATGAGGCAGATGGTGTTTAGGGATAGGCAGAGAAAGAGGAACAGGTTTTCTGATCAGGAAGGTGCTTCGTCTCAGGGTGCTAGAGATGGTGGCAAGTGGCAGAAAAAGAAGTGGCGGAGTTCTGGCTTCTTTTTTGCTAGTGCTCTATATCAGTCGAGAGATAGGTGTCATCAAGGTAGTTACAATTATCAGGCACATATTGCCCAATGTCAGGTGAGCGTAAGTCAATCAGTTTCTTTATGTCCTTCTTGTCAATTTTGTGGTCATCCTCATTGGGGTTACTACAATGAAGGAAGGTAAAATGGTTTAAGTGTGGGCAAGTACACCATCGACTCAGGGATTGTCGGGTTGAAAAAGTTACTACGGGGGAGAATAAGAATCCTGTGGCTTCATCTTTTGCTCCTGTACCTGGTGATGTGGCATCTACTTACTACTCCTGGTTCTAGTGTTAGTCAAAACAGGTTGTATGCTTTGGCGTCCCGATAGGAATCTGAGGCATCACCTGATATCATTACTGGTACGTTACAACTTTTGTCCTGTGACGTATTTTGTTTGTTTGATCCGGGGTCTGCCCTTTTTTATATGACTCCATATGTGGTTGTGTCTTTTGGTTTTTATCTGAAAGTCATTTCACATCCTTTTTCCTATTTCTACACCGGTAGGTGACTTGGTTATTGCTAAGAGAGTCTATAGGGGGTGTATGGTATCTGTTGGTAGCAATCAGACTATGGTGGATCTATTTGAGTTGGATATGGCAGATTTTGATGTAATTCCTAGTATATATTGGTTACATTTTTGTTATGTATCTTTAGATTGTTGAACCCATAAGGTTATATTTAATTTTTCTGTTGAACTGGTTATAGAATGGGAGGGTGTTTCTTTAGCTCCTAGGGGAAGTCTTATTTCTTATATTAGAGCTCATAGGTTAATCTCCAAGGGTTGTCTTTATCATTTGGTCTGGGTTAAAGATTCTAACTCAGATGATCCTTCTTTGTCTTCGGTCCCTATGGTTAATGAGTTTCTAGAGGTCTTTTCAAATGATCTTCCTGGTGTTCCTTCGGATAGGGAAATAGAGTTTGGTATTGATTTTCTTTTGAACACTCATCTAATTTCTATTTCTTCATATAGAATGGCTCCAATTAAGTTAAGGAAACTCAAGAAGAAACTTAAGTATCTTCTGGATAAGGGGTTTATTCATCCTAGTGTTTCTCCATGGGGTGTTCCGGTGTTGTTTGTGTACAAGAAGGATGGTTCCCTTCGAATATGCATTGACTACAAGTAGTTAAACAAGGTGACGGTCAAGAACAAATATCCTCTTCCCTGGATAGGTGACTTGTTTGACCAGCTGTAAGGTGCCAAGTTTTTCTCTAAGATAGATCTGCAGTCTGGGTACCATCAGCTTAAGATTAGGGAGGTGGATATTCCTGAGATGGTTTTTTGTACTCGATATGGCCATTTTAAGTTCTTGGTGATGTCATTTGGGTTGACTAATGCTCCGGCGGCATTTATGGGTTTGATGAACAGAGTGCTTAGACAGTATTTAGATCTCTTCATCATTATGTTCATTGATGACATTCTGATTTATTCAAAGAGTCAGGTGGATCATGATAATTACCTCTGCATGGTGTTGTAGACCTTAAAGGAACAGTGGTTGTATGCTAAGTTCTCTAAGTGTGAGTTTTGGTTGAACGCCATGCCTTTCTTGGGTCATATAATTTCGAGTGAAGGGATCATGGAGGATCTGTAAAAGGTTGCTACAGTGAAGGGATGGCCTAGGCCCACGACTCCATCCGATATTTGGAGCTTCTTGGTTTTAGCTGGGTATTATAGGCGGTTTATCAAAAAAATTTCTTTGATAGCTGCTTCTTTGACTAAGTTTACTCAGAAGAAGGTTATGTTTTCTTAGTCGGATGCTTGTGAAGGGAGTTTTGAGAAGTTGAAGGATAAGATGACTTTGTTTCAAATCCTAACTTTGCTGGAAGGCAATCATGGGTTTGTGGTTTATTGTGATACATCTCGGGTAGGTCTTAGTGGTTTTTTATGCAGCATGGGAAGGTGATTGCCTATGCTTCCAGGCAGTTGAAGGTACATAACAGGAATTATCCTACTTATGATTTGGATTTATTGGCGGTTGTGCTTGCTTTGAAAATATGGGGGTATTATTTGTATGGTGTTCACATGGATATCTTTTATGATAACAAGAGTCTTCAGTACGTATTCACTCAGAAAGACCTAAATCTATGGAAAAGGAGAAGGCTTGAGCTTCTCAAGGATTATGATATAAGTCTTCACTACCACCCAAGTAAGGCTAATATGGTTGTTGATGCTCTTAACAGGTTAACCATGGGTAGTCTGGATCATGTGGAGAAAGGAAAGTAGGAATTGCTGAAGGACATTAACTGCTTAGCTAATCTTAGGATTTGTCTCTTGGATTCTAAGGATGGTAGTGTGATGGTGTAAGAAGTGGTTCAATCATCTCTTGGTATAGAGAATAAGGAGAAATAATTTCTAGATCCTATCTTGATGAAAATCAAAAGTGATGTTGGTGGGCAAAAAATGGTGGTGTTTGAGATCAGTGGTGATGGTACTCTACAGTACCAAGGGAGGTTGTGTGTTTCTGATGTCGACGGGTTATGACAAAAGGTTTTGTCTAAGGCACATGAGTCATGCTATGTTGTTCATCCCGACTTGACCAATATGTATGATGATCTCAAAGAGATCTATTGGTAGAATGGCATGAAGAAGGATGTGGTTGATTTTGTTTCCAAGTACACGGTGTATCAACAGGTTAAGGTTGAGCACATGAAGCCTGGTGAGTTGTATCAAGACATAGAGTTGCCTAAGTAGAAGTGGGAAATAATTAATCTGGATTTCATTACCGTTCTTCCTCAATCTCAGAATTAATTTAATTTAATTTGGGTCTTCATGGATAGGATGAGTAAGTTTGCACACTTCTTTCTAGTGTAGACTACCTTTTCGATGGAAAAATTATGCGAAGCTGTATCTTTAGGAGATTGTGAAGCTGCATGGGGTACCAGTCTCGATTATTTGTGATTGTGGTACGCAGTTTACGTATCATTCCTAGCGGTCTTTCCAAAAAAGGTTGGGGACTAAGGTTAGTTTGAGTATTATTTTTTATCCATAGTCGGATGGGCAAGTGGAGAGAACTATTTAGAAATTAGAGGACATGTTTCGGGACTATGTGATTGATTATACTGGCAATTGGGTTGAGCATCACCTTTTGTGGAGTTTTCTTACAATAATAACTATGATTCTAGCATTGGTATGGCTCCTTTTAAAGAGTTATATGGTAGGAGGTGTAGATCTCCTATTGGTTGGTTTGATCTTAGGGAGGCAGACATGTCTAGCCCTGATTTGGTTTATCAAGCGATAAAGAAGGTGAAGGTGATTTAGTATAGGCTTAAAGCTGCCCAAAGTCGCCAAAAGTCCTATGCAGATGTTAGGCGTAGAGACTTGGAGTTTGAGGTCGGGAATATAGTGTTCCTCAAAGTGTCTCCCATGAAGGGAGTAGTGCGGTTTGGCAAGAAGGGGAAACTCAATCCTTGCTTTATTGGTCCTTATATGATTTTGCGAAGAGTTGTTAATATATGAGTTGGATTTGACATCTATCTTAAGTTTGGTTCATCCGGTCTTTCATGTTTCTATGTTGAGAAAGTTCATTGGTGATTCTTCTTCGATTGTTCCTTCGGAAGGATTAGGTATTTTAGATTCTCTGTCTTATGAAGAGGTCCTAATTGAGATATTACATAGGCAAGTTCATCGTTGCGGACCAAAGATATGGATTCGATTAAGGTTCTATAGTGGAACCATAAGGTAGAAGAAGCTACTTGGGAAGCAGAAGAGGGACATAAAGTCCAAGTATCCGCATTTGTTTTCTGCTCCTAGGATTCATGCGGAAGGTGTATGTTCTTCAACACATCTTTATATTCTGAGTTTGTTAAAGAAAATGTTAACATCTTAGCCTCTTTGTTTTCAAACTTTGTTAAAAGGATGTTTGATAATGCAAATGACTTTGTGTGTGGTTACCCCTATCTTGACCATCATTCAAGGACAAATGTTCCTAGTAGGGGAGACTGAAATATCTTGGGTTTTGACTCTTAGAAAATTTCCTAGAATTTCATTCTTCTGACCCAATACAACTCATGGGTACTAGCCGTATGTTGGGGTACGAGTGGTATGGTCCTATTGTATACTGCCAAGAGTTAGTTGATGGGATGGTTTCGGTTACTAGAATGGTTACGACTTAGGGGTATGAGTCGTAAAGGCTTGGTACGAGTCGTATCAAGAAATCATATGGTGGGAAGTATTTGATACTCCTAGAATTTCATTCTGCCAGGGATACAGGTTATGGGTATGGATCTTTTATGTGGTTACGGCTTAGTTGGAAGGGTCGTATACTATACAGTGTCTGATCCAAGGTTGACGCTTGGTTACGAGTGGTGTGTACAGATAATATTGGGAGGGTATGACTCGTGTGGGTCAATCGTATCCCTGTGATGGGATTTTTAAGGGACTTAAGTGAGGTATTCTGGATATTTCCCTACTTACCCTAATTAGGACCTATGACATATAATACACTTAGGAGGTTATTACCCTATTATTCTATTCATTAACGCTTAGAAACTATTCCAAAACACTCCATAATTCTCTCAAGAGCTTTAGGAGCAAGAAGGTTAGGGTTTCATCTTGAGGATTTCTTTGGGGCATGTCTTGGTGATTTCTTTCCATCATTTCTTTGGTATAAGGGGTGATTCTCTTCCCTCATTGTAATTCCAACTAAAGGCATTGTTTATATGATTGATTTCATGGTTTTACTATTTCATGATTTTGGCTTTCAACTATTATTTGGGGGTTTGATATCAAATTCTTGGTTATGGTTCCACATAGTTTTAATTATGCTTTTATATGAATTAATTGTGGTTTCGGACAATTGGATTGCATAGTAATGGTTTAATGATCTTTGAAATTGGTTTTCGTTATATTATGCCCGTAATGTGTTTAATAAAATGGTTATAAAGATATGTTCATTGCGTTGATTTATTTCAATGGAACTCTTGTATGTTTTAAACTTAGTAAAGGAAATTTGCATGGTTTAAAAAGGCTAAAGGCTAAATAGTTATGCTTGTGGCAAAATGAAAGTCTCCTAAGTGGGTTGATGTGGTATATGGAAGGACACTTGAAAGTCCCCTTAACCTAAATGGTTTGGCTATGGATATTACTTACAAGTAAGGGGTGGCATGACAATACCAATAATATCGGCCTTGGTTAATAAAATGGTAAATGTATTTGGTTGGTTTTTCAGAAACAATTTTAATTGGGCATTAATGGTGGGGTGTATAGCAAAGTCATGAAAGGTGGCATTCCCCGGGGAGGGGGGGATAAAACTGGAAAATCGTATTTGCTGATATGAGGATTGGTTTTAGTGGACCGTGTGCATGATGTCACACTTTTGGGGGATGTACTAGTCATCCCATGGAATACTTCCCAGGTCGTGCAGCTACACTCACTGGGGATCTTTCAGCCGGGGGAGATGAACCCATATCGCCTGTGGGTGCTTTAGGACGGCAAGCTACAGAGCCCAGGTAAAGGTTTTCAATGCATGCTAAACCTGATTTCCTTTCTGACATTTATATATATTTGGTTGTATGCATTATGGATGGTTTTACTTTATTTTATAACTGACATTTTTTTATCCTAATCCTGAGATTCAGGCTAGCGGTCACTCGCTAACACCGTCTACTGGAGGCTGTATACCTATACCATGTAGGAGCCGACCATCTTACTCCTCCTGTTTAGCACTTTGATTCGGTATCAGCACTTGGACTGAAGTGGTGAGCTTCTATGATTTTGGAAGGCATCATTTTATATTATGGATTTCTTTGGACTCTTTTCTTTTATTTTGGATATTGGATTTGGCCATGGTTAGGGGCATGTCCCAACCGGATTTGTTTACTCTTTTAAATAGAGGCTTTGCGGTACTTCTGGGGCTTGGCATAGGCAGAATTGGTATTGGTGTCGGCCTTGGCATTGGAATAGGCCAGTGGGATGACACCACTTCACTGGATTTTTCACTATCACATCATATTTCATTTTGAGATTAATTATATTATGTTTTGGTATTCTCTTTGGCTATGGCTTGTTTACGGCCTATGGTTTTGCTTGGTGTAGTTGGGAGGTTGGTGTGATATGGTAGGACTCAGTTTGATCGGTCACGGTTGTGACCCAATCCTAGAGTCTTGATGAGAACATTGGCGCTATCTTGATATATGTTTGAAATTTAGCCGATCAAAGGCTGGATAAAGGTGGATAGGTTGGGTAATAGGGGGCAGTCTCCAGTCCTGGTTGGACTTTGGATGCCCATTATGACAAGGCCTATGGTCAGGTCGTGTTAATTTTTTGGAGAGTCTGAGCAACTTAGAGGTCAGTTACACACTGCAAAATATAAACATGTGTTATTTACCTTATAATAAGAAGTTGAAAACAGAAAGAAATAAAAAATGAACGAAGAGAAATTATAGAGTATGAAAAACTAGATAACTTTAATATAAGTGTCGAATCTTATCAAACACGCAGTTTGTACGATCATAGAATTTATTTTACAAGTATAACAATGTAATCACATACATATATAAACACGAACTACACTGGGACAACCACAATCTATAATCGCGTACGTATTACAGAAGTTCATTCTTAATTTTGGGAAGAATCTTTAAAGAAACTTTTATAAGAATGTGAGAGAGAAGAAGGAGAAAATTTTTTGGATTTGTTTTTCTAGAGAGGGAGAAAAAGTGTTGTTTCTCTTCAGAAGAAAAACTTTTATAAATCCAAAGGAACACTACTTTTCAAATAGTTGTGTCTCTTTCTTTTTTTCTTTTAAATTAAAATGTATAACTAATTATATATCATTTCTTTATTAATATGGATAGTGGTTGACCCACATGGGTGATCTGATCAAATTTTCTTCATCTCCCACCACACATAATGGGTCAACTCTCATTCCTTTTCTGTAACATTCATACTTAACGATTAGACCGTGGGACCAGTGCATACTTAGAGCGCTTCATTGCAATATATATATTAGGAATATATAACATCTCGATCAATGAAACTTCGAGTAGATTATAGTATGCATTACCCTAGATCATATATCATATTCATATTTCTCATCATCACTTTTTCTTAATTTTGAGTTCATCATTATGTACTTGTCGCATAGACAAACATAAAGGATCCCAATAAACTCAATTAATGTGATAATAATGATCATCCTCATCTCATTAATCTTTTATTCTTAACCTGATATATTTTTCTAGAAATATACCACTAGACATAATCAACCATGATCTCTTGAAAATATACTAAAATAGCAAACACCAAATTAAATTTGAAGAAACAAATTAACGTCAAGAGGGTACAATGTGAAAAATTACTTATAATTTTTAGGGCTTCAAGCGATAGCAAATAGAGACTAAACTTTTACCACCCTTATGGGTGACTTTATGCATACATGGTATGAAATATGTATCACAATATTGACTCATATCTCATGGAGCATATACCTTTTATAAAGTAAATACTATGCAGATGATAATTTAGACAACTCATGTCTAATTTTGAGTTCACAAATCTACTCAATCATTTTATTCTTCAAACACACATGTGGCATTAGAAACAAACTAATTTATTTTAAATCACATATGATTAAACACAATCTAACAAATGACTTTTTAACTATAAACTTTTCATCTCTTTTTTATTATTTCTTCTAACAATAATAAGTTTATAATTGTCTCATCTCTACTACTTGTCACTTAGACATTAGAGGAGATTGCCTATGTGAATAGGCCAATCTTTTTACCAGTTTGACATACTTTTATCCTAAAAATTTTATGTACACCGCATAAATAAAAATAATAGATGTATATGAACCAACGAGATAAAAATTAGGCATTAATCAATATTAACTCAATAATGTGAATTTACGTGAACATGATTGCGAAAAATAAAAAATAAATATATAAACATCTACGTAAACTCAATAACTTTACATGTCTTTTATAAACATCACATGCTATGGATTTTATTAAAGAATATGCTATCATTGTATGCGTAGATATGTATTTTACGTTCACTTCCTTTTGTACAACCATGTCTCTAATAAAATTATACTTTATGTAAATATTTTTCATCTTTTCATGGTATTTTGAATTCTTTATGTAAGTTATTACAACCTGAAAATCACAATTGATCGTGATAGATTCAACAACATTATTATACATATCCAAGTAGACCAAAAAATATTTGAGCCAAATAGCTTCTTGCACAACAAAAGAATGTGCTACAAATTCAGCTTCCATCGTAGATAAAGCTATACATGACTTGTTATTTCTAGTCCATGATATGGCTCCATTATTAATCAAGAATGCATATTCAGAGGTAGACATTCTCTTATTTAAATCTCCTTCCCAATCAACATTATTGTAGTGTTTGAATAGTAGATCATTTCCTTGATAAGATAAGAAATAATCGACTATGCCTTTGAGTACCTCAATATTATTTTAACTGCTTTTCAATGTTGCAATCCTGGATCGGATTGATATCTTCTAACTAACCCATCGACATAATAGATATCAGGTCTAGTACATATCATAGCATATATTAAACTCAATTGTGTTGACATAAGGAACCTTTCTCATTTGTTCCTTATTTTGTGGAGGCTAGGGACACATTCTTTGGTTTAAAGCTTTACTTTTAGAAACTAGAGTGTTTATGGGTTTACAATCTGTCATATTAAAGCATTCAAAAACTTTCTTAATGTAAGTTTTTTATGAAAGAGATACCGGTCTCTTGAAATCTTAACTCTAAGAATGTATGATGCTTCATCCATATATTTCATCTCAAAAGTAAATGATAACTACTCTTTTATTTCTTTTACATATTCTATGTCACTTGCAGCTATAAGTATGTCGTCTACATACAATGATAAAATCACAAACTTATCTTTGGATCTTCTGATATATACACAATGATCTTTAGGAATCATAATGAAACCATATGATATTATCGCATTATAAAAACGTCTATACCATTATCTAGAAGATTGTATAATATGATAAATTAACCTTTGAAGTCGACATACTTTATTTTCTTCACCTTTTTCACGAAACCTATAGGTTGTTCCATACAGATTCCTTCTTCTAGTTCTCTATTGGGAAATTCAGTTTTCACATCTATTTAATGCAATTCAAAATCCAACGTAGTCATTATAGAAAATATTAATCTTATTGAAGTAAAGAATACACTAGGTGAAAATGTTTCTTCATAATCAATTTCTTTTTTTGTGTGTACCCCTTTGCTATTAGGCGAGCGTTAAATCTTTCAAGACTAAAATCTACCTTATGCTTGATTTTGAGAATCCACTTATTTTCAATAGCTTTTCAGCATATAGGTAGATCAATGAATTTCCACACTTGGTTAGATTTCATTAACTCTATCTCCTCCTCCATTGCTATTAACCATTTTTGTAGTGGGCAATGAAATAGACTCATCTATACTTCTTTTCTTTTCATCATTTAGGATATCCTCATTTATATTTTTTACTGTTGAGATAGCCATTGTTAGTACCCATGGAATGTACTACCACCCTTCCAACTGGGGTCATAGGCTGGACCCCGATCAGCTCAGACTTGGGTATGTCGGTTAGATGATACCTCTCATAGTTTTAGTTTCAGTATTCAGTACAAAATTCAGTTCAGTTTTACTTGACCATAGCATACAGTTTATTAGTATTCAGTTACCAGATTTCAGTATCTTAGTTTATAGACTATTCCATAATCATATTATATGCTTGGTCCTGCATACTCAGATTTACAGCTTTTATGTATCTATGCATCAGTTATCTCATACTATTCAACCAGTTAGTTATTAGTCTTGTTCAGTCAAATTTCAGTATTTCCACGTATATCTGTTATTACTATTTTTATGCACAGTTAGCCCATGCATATTAGCCTAACCTTACTCGCATACTAGTACATTCAAAGTAATGATTCCATACTCATTTCTTGTGCTATGATGTTTAATATCATAGGTTCAGACGCTCAGTTTCCTGACCTCGCTTAGACAGATTAGATTATCAGCAGCAACAGTGGTGAGTCCTTATATTTCGAGAACATAATTTCTTTATTTTATTTTATCTTAGTAGTTTATAATTTCTATTCAGTCAGATTTAGTTGGGGGTTTGTCTCATCAGCTCCATAGTTAGTAAGTTTTAGAGGCTTTTAGACATACAGATGGTTAATAGATTTATCAGTTGATTTAAATAGTCTTTTCAGTATGTCATTAGGCATTCAGATTCATGATTCCATTTGTTAAAACCTTATGGCATTTTTAGTAAATTTCCACACATGACTTATGCTATCAATTTTATTCAATGCTCATAGTAAGTACCAGATCATGGGTTAACTTGTAGTCTTTCATGACCATAAGCACCGTGTGGCATCCAGGATATAATCCTGAGGCATTACAAACTTGGTATCAAAGCCTAAGGTTTTAAAGTATCCTAAGGAGTCTTGTGCATGGGAAACGCGCCAGACTTTTGGATAAGAGGCTTCAAGACGTTTTAGAAAATGTTTCCCTTTTTTTAAGTCTTAGATCATGCTATAGAAAGGTTCTCTAAGAAAATTATATAGATTCTTATCTTGCTCTATTCATGCCAGCTCTGCCTTATTTTTTAGGTAATAGAAATAGTCAAGCTCAAATACCTACAGATAGAGCTTTCTCAAATAGTCCCAACAAAAAGTTATGGGATTGCATGCGGGATTAAAAGGATCCCATCAGGTCCTTTATCTTATACACTATGAAAGTGTTTGTCCATGTATATAAAAATCGTGTAATAATCCAAAGTCAGATATGCTTTTAGATCCTTTTTTTTCAGAATACTATGATAGAATATGACCTAGAGTTAGTGGCATAAACCCAAACGTTTAGCAGCAGTAAAGTGGGTATATTATTATCTAGATTTAGTAAATTTTCTATCCATGGGGCTAGTTGTATGAAGGTGAATCAGTAGGCTTGAAATAGTCATGCAAGAATTTAAGTTGTTGATTCCAAATATAAAGTATAGAGATGTGATATTAGTAGGCTATAAAGAAAGTTAGTATGGTTCATTAAGAGTTTGAGAATATCCATGTTAAGTGTAAGAAGCTAAGCTTGAATCTTTGAAAATTAAGCTAATGGAAAGTAGAGTTGAAGTACTAGAAGGTGAGAACTCATGGTATGGTGATACTCTTGGAAATTCTAAGTTAGTCAGTGCTTTAATTATTGTACGATGATTATTGAAGCTATAGAAAGCTAAGAATTGTGTAACAAAAGGAAGTACTAGCAGTGGGTCTTACATTATCAATCATAGTCTCTCTGGGTGAGTTATCATTTATGTGGCTTATTATACCTTAGACTCTAGTGTGAAGTGGTGACAGTTCAGTTTAGATTTTATCCCCACAAACTTAGAATAGTGGATTTAAGATAAGGGGGAGGTGGTAGAACAAGTAACCAAGTCAGTCTCTCAGATCCTTGTAGTGATGTCAGTATGTGTAGAAAAGCAGTAGGAGAGGATGATTCCCGACTCGTTCTTATCTCAGTGTAAGGTTTTTCAGTGATCACGATATCTACTCATGCCTTACATGTATGCTCCATAATCATAGTTCATGTTAATGCACATAATAGAGAATCATGTGCATTTTCACTCCCTAGTATAAGGAGTTTCAGTTTGTTCAGAAGTACGAACCATGTTCCTTGAATTTACTAACTCAAAAAAATAGGTCAGGTAGCTCTGACTCATGTACTTATGCTTTACAGTATGTTCAGTTCCAGTACTCATGCTATACTTTTAATGATCAATGAAATTCAGATTCATGTCATGCATGTCCTCAGTTCAAACCTCCTTTATGAATTCATGTCATTGACCCTATATTTCTCATACCTCAGTTTCAAATTCCAGTTGTTCTATTATGATTCAGTCCATAAGTGTTCCATACATTATCTTAGTCTTTCCTTAGTATTTCAGCCAAATCAATATCATTCGGGGAATGAAAAATCCCAAGGGGGAGATGTATTGTAATACCCTGAGTATTAGTGTCCTAAACCTTTCATCCTTTCTTCATAAAACAAGATTTAGCTTGAAGTTATGGTTACTCATAAGATGACTTTCTTGTTTCTATCTTAGCTCTATAACCATTCTCGTATCATTGCATGTATTCATGAAATTAGTTTGGTTCATGTATTATGCTCAGACTCAGTTATGCAGTTATGTTCCAAGTCATGCATGTTCAAAATATGATCTCAGTTGCCTTAGCATAATCAATATAACCATTCTCATTCTAGGATGAATGATGCCAAGGGGGAGATAATGTAACTTCCCGTATTTTTGGGCTAGACTTTGAAACGTCGTTCTTACGTGTTTTAACTCTAATAACATGAATTTGTTTTGAATAAACGTGTAATGATCTTAATCCTAGTGTGTGAAGTGATCTCAAGGTGAAAAATGTTCATAAGAATCACTTAGGACAAAGTTGAGCTAAAAGTCTTTGATTCGCCCAAAGTTTGGTATTTGATTCTACAATTATCTACTTTGAACGTGTATACATTTTGATATAAGTATAATTTTGCAGCCCAATACCCACCAAATTGTAGATAATAGAGTTATTTTTCCAACGATACCAATTTCGCCTTAATCCGATATTCAAGTGAAAAGTTATAAATATTTTTGTGAGAGAGGAAGTGAGGGCGCACGATTAGCCTGCGGTGCGCCCTGTGGTGCACTTCATTGGAGCCCGCGACTCCCGATCCAGTGCACCACACCAGAGCCTACGGCACCCACTCCATAACCTACCCATAATTTTTTCCAGTTTTTGTTCTCATTTATGCATGGACAAATGGGTATTTTCCCTTCACCCAAGGGGTCCATAACAGGGGATTAAGGATCCCAAAAGGCAAAATTGGTCCCTTTATTCAAAAATCCTCTCAAGATAAACCATTCTCTCTAAAGAACAAACCCTAGCCTCTCCAAGATTTAAGCTCAAGATTCAACAAAACCACCAAGAACCTTCACAAATTGTTAAACTAAGGTATGTGCGATGATCATATATGGGTCCTTTTCACCCATGGAGTCCAAGAATCCATTTTTTAAGTTTAAACTTATGATCTTTACATGTGTTATGATTTATCTACATAAAGCTATTATGAACTTTGATTTCAAATTATGGTTACCTTGTGTTTTTGTTGGAATTAGCCCTTGACATGTTTGAAGGATGATATTCGCATGTTAAATCCTTAACCTATGATTTTTGTGTTGTAATTATGTTGTTATCACATGATTCAACAATTCTCATGCTTTAACTTATGACCTTCATGTGTTTGATGAAATGCCTAAGTGATGAATATTGGACAAGGATTTCCTTCTATGGTTTCAAAGTTTTCATGTGGTCCTAGTGTTATTGTTATCAACTACTGGGGGTTATGAATACCCGAAATTTAGCTGTTTACTTAGTCTCAGTATTTTTAGAATAGTTTCATACATATATGAGCATTATCAGTTCAATCAGTTATCATGTCAGTCAAACTTAGATCAGTTCAGTAATCCGAGTCAGTTCCTTCTTTAGTTAAACTTAGTTCAGTCCCATAATCAGTGATAGTTTGGTTGGGAGTAGGATTTAGGACCGAGAAAACCCAGGGATGGAGGCATTCCTGTTAGTATAGGGTTTGACCCATAGTAGCAATCCCTGAGTTACATAACTACGTAGCAAGCATAGGTTTGAGATGCCTTCCTACTAGTTTAGGGTTGACACATATCTCATAAGTCTTCCTATTAGTTTAGGGTTGACAAGATGTCTTCCTGCTAGTTTAGGTTTGAAAAAGCCATTATTAGTACCCGTGGCATAGTACTATCACCCTTCCAACTAGGGTCACAGGTTGGACCCCTATCAGCTCAGACAAAGGCATGTCGGTTAGATAATACCTCCCACAATTTCAGTTTCAGTATTCAGTATAGAATTCAGTTTAGTTTCGCTTGACCATAGCATACAGTTTATCAGTATTCATTTATCATATTTCAGTATCTTAGTTTTCAGAGTATTCCAGAATTATGTTATACACTTAGTCATGAATACTCAGACTTTACAGTTTTATGTATCTATACATCAATTATCTCATGTTATTCAACCAGTTAGTTATTAGTCTTGTTCAGTCAGATTTTAGTATTTCTACGCATGTCTATTATTACTATTTTCATGCATAGTTAGCCTATGCATATCAGCCTAACCTCATCTCGCATACCAGTAGATTCAAATTACAAATCGCATACTCGTTTCTTATGATATGATGTTTAATATCATAGGTTTGGACACTTAATTTCCTAACCGTGCATAGACAGATTAGATTATCGGCAATAGCAGTGGTGAGTCCTTATATTTCAAGGACATGATTTCTTTATTTTACTTTATCTTAGTAGTTCAGTATTTCTATTCGGTCGGAGTTAGTTGGGGGTTTTTCCCATCATCTCCACAGTCAGTAAGTTTTAGAGGCTTTCAGACATATAGATGGTTAGTCAATTTAACAGATGTTTTAAACAATCTTTTCAGTATGTCATTAGGCATTCGAATTCATGACTTAGTATGTTAAAACCTTATGACATTTTTAGTAAATTTTGTACATGTCTTATGCTATCAGGTTATTAAGTGCTTACACCAGGTACCAGATCATGGGTTAGCTTGTGGTCTTTCGGTACGGTAAGTATCTTGTGGCATCCAGGGTGTACTCCTGGGGTGTTACATCATCAATCCTGTTCTACCTTGTGCATGCACACACACTTGCATTGGCTTTTAATGCTTAAATTAATCAGTTCTTCCCATATATTCTTCATCTTGGCGTAATAATTTGTGATATCCAAAACTCCTTGACTATGATCATTGATTTCCTTCTGAATCTAATACAACTTTGCACCATTAGCTTGATCATAACGATCTTCTAACTCTGTCCACAACTCCAGAGCATCACCTACATATTCTATACTATCTGCAATTTATTTGCTCAAGGAATTGAGAATCAAAGAGGTGACCATCTCATCACATCTTTCTCATTGATAATATTTTGGATCATTTGAAGATGGTTTCTGACACTCCCTATTAATTAATCCTAACTTATTCCACTGATATTAAAGTACACCTTATCTCCAAGAGCGATAACCAATTCTATTAAAAGGAACTAGTACAAGTGTTGACCCTGGGCTATTAGATGGATGTATATAGAGAGGAATACTTGTTTCATTCGCCTTATCTGCACTTAGGTTTGTAACTTCCACCATTATTTCTCCAAAAAACTGAAGAGATGAGTATGTGGCAGACGAAACAACACTCGAACGAAAACAAAAAAGAAGTAGATTTAAAGATTTTTGTATGTGTTGTTGTAACTCTAATGGTTTTCAAAAAAGCAAAGGAAAATTTTTGGATAAATGAAACTGAAAATAATTGAATACAAAGAGAAAAATAAAAGCCAACCAATCAGTGCAAAAAGAAATGTGAAATTGTGAATTTGACTAAAGGAAACTTGCATCGAGATAGTCGAAATGATGGAGCTAGTTCAAGATAAACTTTGAATTAGGGCTTATAGAAGAATCAACGGAAGGTAAAGAACACAAACATACACTTTGATACCATGTTTGTCACGGCTGAATTAAGTCCTGGCCATGACGGGTATCTCAAGTCCGTCGTGGACCGGAGATCACCCCTACACCAAACCAAACCAAATATAATATACCTAATGTTAGATGAATTATGAATATATAACAAGATAAGTTCAAAGAATAGAGGGTATATCTATAACCGATAATCATCTATCGAACAAAATAATCGACCAACATCGCTCAAGTCCACAGTAATCCAACAAAGCCTTTTAAATAAAGAACCAAAACTGAGTATCGATAAAGTGTCAGGATATGCCCCTGACTATAGCCAAAAACAAGTCTAAACTGTCAAAGACATAAGGGACTAAAACATGAAATGCAGACTTCTGATGTATGGAAGCTTACCATTTCAAGGTCAACTAACGAGCTGATTCTGAATCCTAATCATTGAGAAGGAGAAGGACAAGTATGACTAGTTCCTACATCACGTGAGGATATAGCATCCGTAGACAGTTAGCAGGGTGAACGCTATCATGAAACTCAAGGATAAGGATAACATAATGCCATGATCAACAATCTCAAATCATTCAAATCCATTGCACATAATCAAATGCATATACATATATATATGTCATATACCGAGATAGGTAACAAGGCTTAACAACCACTTTAAAACTTTATCCTGGATTGTGTAGCTCAACCGTCATGACATATGAAGGCACCCAAAGGCTATATGGGTCTAAGTCTCCCTCAGCTGGTAGGGCCCTAATGCGTGTGGCCGCATGAACCAGAGGGTATACATATGCAATATAGGGGACTCAAACCTCCCGGCATACCAAGGTGACACGAGCACCAAATCATATAATACGATGTGAGGGACTCAAACCTCCTAATCAAATAATAATAGGGTACTCAAACCACTCGGTCATATAGACCCCCGCATTGGAAACTGCAATCTCTAGTGTAGGTCCATTGAGACCTCTACTTTCATGAATTAGATACACAACCCTCATTAAAGGCCAATTAAAACATTGATCACACATTCCCATTCATTGAACCATGTTTCGCGTTAAGGCATACATTGTTGGCATCGTCAAAAAAACTACACTTGTTAGGTAACAAAAACATGCCAAAATAGTTACATTACTTGTGGAAATTCACAAGACCCTTTGTTAAATTATGCAATAGCTTATGAAAATACAAAACCCACAAGGTTCAATTCAAAACCATTATGCCTTGTTAGGTTTTCACATTATACAAAACTTCAAGAATGTTTCAATATGCTTACTTTTCATATTCAAAACTAATTTCACAGATATGGAGTTGACGTCATAACCACTTCAAAAGTCACAAGCTTGATAAATCACAATTCCCTAGTTCATTCACCATACTCATGTAGCTACACTTCAAAACCATAATTAAAGCATGCATAATAACATATAAACCATGGGAAACGTTGTTCAATCAATAACCATTCAAAATCCTCAACCTTTGTTTCAAAACCAACATCAAAAGCTCATGAACAATACTTTAAAATATATTATTTTAATGAATTAACAATGAGGGAAGAGTAACATGCCTGAAATATCAAATTTCACAAAAAGAATTCAACCCTCGAGCCCTTGGATGACCTACTTCTTGGAAACCCTAAGTATGGATTCTTGAGAGAATTTAATAGAGCTTTGGAAGTTTTTGAGTACGTTAAGTATGAAATATAACCCCCTTAGGTGCTTTATGAACGTGAGATTTTAATTGGGTAAGAAGGAATTGTTCAAAGTTCCCTCAAATTAAAAGCTGAATTTTAGTCATCAATGACTTTGGGTCACCATACGACTCGTATAGACTTATTACGACTCATTACCATGAGTAAAAGCCAAGATCATTTCTAGGACACCCATACACTGGTGACCATACGACTTAACTGGTACCACTCGTAATTGGATCCTATGACTCTTAGGGTCCATTCATATTCAAAACAGAACCCAATTGGGTAAACACCGGATATCCTATGATTTGCACCCAATTACTAGTAACAAGTCCTTATGACTCATAGTAAACTAGTCGTACGCAGAGCAGAACTTATCCGAGACTCGACCGGGACTTCCTAATAAGACAAGAAATCCAAAATACCCACCTTCTCTAAAGGAACAGCCGTTGAAGGATCACCTACACACCTTCTTAATATCAAAATATGAAACACTGGATGAATGGATCTCATACTAGAAGGATGCTCCAATTCGTATGTAACATTACCAACCCTCTTTAAGCCAAGTACAGGCCAACATAACTGGGACTGAGCTTTTACTTCTTACCAAACCACATAACTCCCTTCATGTGGGACACCTTCAAGAATACCCAATCACCAATATTGAACTCCAAATCCCTTCGCCTCACGTTCGTGTAGGACTTTTGGCGACTTTAGGCGGCCTTAAGTCTATCTCGAATCACCTTCACCTTCTCCATGGCTTGGTGAACCAAATATGGACCAAATAACTTATTTTCACCGACCTCAATCTACCTAATAGGAGACCTACACCTCCTACCGTATAACGCCTCAAACGGAGCCATACTAATGTTAGAGTGATAACTATTGTTGTATGCAAATTCTATGAGAGGCAAGTGGTCAACTCAACTACCACCAAAATCAAATACACAATCCCAAAGCATATCTTTCAAAGCCTAAATTGTCCTTTCTACTATCCCATCTATCTGTGGGTGAAAAGAGGTACTAAGGGTCACCTTAGTCTCCAAACCTCATTGGAATGACCTCCAAAGTAAGATGAGCACTGAGTACCCCAATCAAACAAGATGGAAACTAGATTACCATGCAACATCATGATCTCCTAGATGAACAACTTGGCATAATCCTCTAAAAAGAAATTATTATTTACTGGCAAGAAGTGAGCGGACTTAGTCATCCTATCCACGATTACCCAAATCAAATTAAATTATTAGTGAGACCACGGAAGACCGATAATAAAATCCATATTAATTATCTCCCATTTCTACACCGGTAGCTCAATCTCTTGAGTCAACCCACCGGGCCTCAAGTGCTCCACCTTCACTTGCTGACACACCATGCACTTAGCCACAAAATTAGTCGCACCCTCTTTCATGTTATTTCACAAAAAATATCTCCTTAAGATCATGATACATTTTTGCTGAAACAAGATGAATAGTATAACCCATCAATATCAGGAGCACATAATCTACCTTGATACCTCAAGATACCATCTCCACTGATTGCAAAAATCATCACCTTCTGCCTACCTATATCATTTTTTATTTATATCAAGATAGGATCCAACATCTGCTTCTCCTTTACCTCAGCACCAAGAAATGACTTCACCACCTCTTGAACAATCACATCACCATTTTTGGAGTCCAAAAGGCAAATTACAAGATTATCCAAACGTAATATCCTTCACCAAATCCCACTTATTTTCATCCACATGAGATAATCTTCCCTTGGACAACCCACTAAGAGAATTATCAACCATGTTAGCTTTATTTGGATGATAGTGAAGACTTATGTCCTACTCCTTGAGTAAATCAAACCATCTTCTTTGCCTGAGATTTAGCTCCTTCTGAGTGAACACATATTGCAGGCTTTTATGATCAGAATAGATATCGACATGGACCCCATACAAATAATGTCTCCAGACCTTTAATTCAAATACCACAGCCAACAATTCAAAATCATGGGTCGGGTAATTCTTCTATTAGACTTTCAATTGTCTAGAGGCATAAGAAACCACCTTGACATGCTGCATCAACATACAACCCATTCCCACCTAAGATGCATTACAATATATAACAAAACCATCATGGCTCTCAGGCATAGTCAAAATTGAAGCCAAAGTCAACTTATCCTTTAGTTTCTCAAAACTACCCTCATAAGTATCAGACCACAAGAATTTTACCTTCTTCTGAGTCAACCTAGTCAACAATAGAAGAAAAACTTTCCATAAACCTTCTATAATAGCTGATGTTGGGCGTATTTATTCGCCTAAACACCATAATTTGCCCATATTTTAGGCTAAATTTTGAGGATAAAATATATAATTCCTGCACTTTTAGTCCATTTTCCTGTCATATATAATTCCTGCACTTTTAGTCCATTTTCCTGTAAGTGATCTAATCAACGTGATTAGCATGTTTTCAGGTATTTATGATGAAGATTTCAGCACTTTGTGGACCTTTTGGTAGCAAGGGAAACTTCGCATAAGATGGAAGGCAGCTTTTGGAAGCTTGAGGACTAAATATGATGCATGGAGAATCTGTCCAGGGCAAAAATAGTATTTTTACATACTTAAGGGTGCAGCAGTAACCTAGTAGGAATATGACAAGGATACTATACAAATCCTATTTGCTGAATTTTTCAGCATAGCTTGTCATAATTAATTCAACACTTTTAGTATTATTCAGTTTACAGATTCTGTAAGTTACCAACAGAGAAACACGCTACACAGAAATCTACGGCTAGAGAGCAAAAATGTTATTCTCTCTTTTGGATGCCAATTTCATCCCAACGTGAGATTATTCTAGTTTTGTGGTATGATGATTATATCTACTGTGATCTCCATTGCAATCATGAGTAGCTAATCTTCTCTGTTAGTATTATGGAAGCCTTGTGATATACTATCTATTACTATGAGTTTGTGAATTCTTGATGCGTATGCTAATTATATCATTACTCTCTTCATCTTAATTGAATTCTTGTGGTTGCAAACATATAGAATACGCCAGTATAACATTAACTTGTTCGAGAGAAAAGTTACATGTCTGGAAAAGAGAGTGTGACAAGAAAATAGGGCTACCAACCCCTGTTTACACGTTAGTGCCGTAACTGGATTAACCTCTTGGAGAATTTGTACCGTTAGTTATACACTTTAAGATTGAGAGAGTTAAAGTGAAATAACCCTAGATGGTCGAGAGACACTAAGGTTTACCATTAGAATACAAATCTCTATAAGTGCATGCATGTCTGAATTCCGCATAACTCATAGTTAATAGATACGTAGAATTCATAAGGTGGACATAACCCTAACTTATTTTTCTCTGTTATTAAATCTTACTACATTAATCACTTCAGTCGATACTTTGATACTCTTAGTTCACGCCACAATTTAAATCCCCCCTTTCATAGAATTTTCGACTAACAGTCTACTAATAGTTGCATACTTAGTGACCAAGTATTCCCTGTGGGATTCGACACCCAACCCAGTTGGGTTCTATATTTGACATCGACCGCTTACACTCTTATGAGAGCTGTAGTTTGGGCGTTATCAAATTTTGCGCCGTTGTCGGGTGATGATAGGCGATATTACGTGCCTATATCACTATATTTTGCCTATATTTGTGCCATGTTTTGAGAACAAATTATATATTTCATGCACTTTTAGTCCTTTTTCCTATAAGTGAGCTAACGAACATGATTAGCAAAGTTTCAGGTATAAATGATGCAGAATTCAGCATTTTATGGATAACTTGACGCCAAAGAAAGCTTCATGAAAGGAGAAAAGGGAGTCTTGGACGCCTAAGGACCAAAAGTGATGCATGGAAAATTTGTCCCGGGCTAAAACAACATTTTTGAAGACTTTGGGGACTAGCAGTAACTTATTTGGATTAGGATAATGATACATTAACCTAGTACAATTGGGTTAAGTATTTCATTAGCTTATTAGGATTTGGATAATGATACATTAACCTAGTACAATTGGGTTAAGTATTTCATTAGCTTAGTAGGATTTGGTTAGATATTTAATTAGCCTAGTAGGATTAGGATATGGGTATTATAAATACCCTATCATGCTAGAGATTTTTATTCATCTTCTTACATTCCTCTCTTATTCTTCTATTCTTCTCTTATTCTTCTACAACAATTTTCATTAATTCTATCTTTCTTCTTCTATTCATCTATTTTTAATTTCCGCAACAAGAGAATCGTTACTTTGCCCAGGTTTTCACACCTAAACGCCTACCACCTGTGCTACACGAAATTAGTTAGTATTGTGGTATAATAACAATGACAATTGTGATTTCCTTCGCATTCATGGGTAACTAAACTTCTCTGTTGGGGTTATGGAAACCGAATGAGATACTATCTATCGCTGTGAGTTTGTGAGTTCGTGACACGTATGCTGCTTATATCATTATTATCTTCATCTTAATCTAAATTCTTTGTGGTTGCAAACACAAGAATACGCCAGTATAACATTTAACTTGTTCGAAAGAAAGGTTATTTGTCTGGAAAAGAGATAGTGTCAAGGTAGTAGGGTCCCATCCCCTATTAAACAGTTAGTGCCGTAACTGGATTAACCTCTTGGAGAATTCGTACCGTTAGACACGCTTTAAGCTCGAAAGAGTTAAAGTGAAATAATCCTCGAATAGGTCGAAAGACGCCTGGATTTACCATCGAATACAATTCTCTATAAGCACATGCATGTCTGGATTCAACACACTCATAGCCAATAGAGACGTATAACTCAGAAGGTGGACATAACTCCAACTCCTCAATTCTCATTGTTTACAACTTACGTAACATTCTTCCTCTTTTTAGTTTGCTATTTTCAGCTTTTACTTTATTGTTTTGGTTACACATTACAATCCCCCATTCTTACGAGACTTGCACTAAAAGTCTAGTAATTTTGCTTACTTGTTGGCCAAGCTATTCCCTGTGGGATCGACACCCAACCTAGGTTGGGTTCTATATTTGACAAACGACCGCTTTACACTCCTACGAGAGCTGTAGATTGAGCGTTATCAAAAATTGGCGCCGTTGCCAGGGAATACGAGTGTCAATTAAGTTTGTGATAGTTACTAGACCCTTTGGTCAAAGATTCTCATACTTTTACTTTTAGTTGTTGTTTTTGTTTTATTCAGGTCTGTTTAGTGCATCAATGGATGCACAACGTGAAATTGAGAGGATAGCTTCTCAAGTGCATCAACAAAATATTGATAACCCAGGCCGTGCAACAAATCCCGATGATGAGGACCTGGGCGATGAGGAGCTACTAAACCCACGACATACTACTGAGGTCGCGGCACCCATGCAGAGGAGAGATCGTCAAGCGCGATTGAGGCCTGATCGCCGAGTTATGCAAATTCCTTTTGATGACGATGAGGACGGTCTGGACGGACCTGGTGCCACCGGAGCTATTATTCTTTCTCCATTGGCACCCGGAGCAAAGTTCAATATCACTAGCACTATGATTCAGCTTTTGCAACTCAAGGGGTTATTTGGTGGACTAGCAGGCGATGATCCGAATATGCATCTGATCAACTTTATTTCTACATGCAAGTCATTCGACAATCCTGGCGTTGGACAGAATCCAATTCGATTACGTCTATTTCCATTGTCTCTGTCTGGGGAGGCAACTTTGTGGTTGAATGGGCTGACTCCTGATTCTATTACAAATTGGAGGTAATTGAGAGACGCTTTTCTAGAAAGATTCTTTACGCCATCGAAAAGAGCACAATTGAGAGATGAAATCAGCAACTTCCGTCAGCTTCCAACTGAAGCACTTCATGAAACTTGGGAGAGGTTCAAGATGAAGCTAATGCGATGCCCAAGCCATCATATGACCAATGTCCACTTGATGGAGATATTATACAGAGCTTTGAATTCGGTGACTAAGCCAATGGTTGATAATGCGGCTGGAGGATCATTCATGGACCTCACCTTTGGTCAGGCAAGCAATATGCTAGATCGGATGATGAAGCAAAGTAGAGCTTGGCATACCAAGAATTCTGAGGTAGCAAACCCCACTTTATCTATTGGCATGACTGCAGACCAAAGGAGACGAGAAGAAGAACGCGATCAAGATTTGGCGCACATGAAAACACAAGTGGATCTTCTTACAAAGCATCTATTATCAGGGAAGACCAAAAAAGTTAAAGCTGTTGCGTCAAAAGGAAGAAACGAATCTGATTCGGAAGAAGAAGCCAACTACTTGAATAATCAGGGGGTTTTCGAGGCAATGCCCAAGGAAACCAAGGTCGGAACTATTATGATGAATCTGGATACAAGGACCGCGATCAAGGTAGTTGGAAGAATAATTCAGACAGGAGTGGTTTGTATATTCCTCCTAGAAATAATGAGGCTGAGGCGTCTGATTCCGAAAAGATGTCTATGGAAGATATGATGGCCAAGCTGCTGAAAGGAGTGGAGGCAACCAATATGGGCGTAACTGAGGTGAAGAATGATTTGTCTTCAATGAATCAGTTGGTTGACTCACATTCCATTGCAATAAGACAACTAGAGCAGCAATTAAGTCAACTTTCAGCAGCAATTAATCAAAGAAAAGCCGACACACTACCCAGCGACACTGTGCCAAATCCAAGGAACGAAGGATCATGCATGGCTATCACTACCCAAAGTGGTAAGGTGCTGGAAACTTCAGCAAAAGGCAAGCAAGTGGTTGACGAAGTAGTGGACATTGATGATAAGGCGACAGAAGAAGCATCCGCAGAAAAAGGCCACAACGGCCATGACGTCGACACCAACAGATTGCAACCTGAAAAAGCTGAAAAACAGAAGTAAGAGGAGAAGAAAGCCATGGAGAGAACAATTCCATACCCACCACCACCTTTTCCTCAAAGATTGAAGAAGGTGGCGGATGACACGAAGTTCAGCAAATTCATGAATATGTTGAAACAGCTGACCATTAATGTTCCATTGGTGGAGGCACTTGAACAAATGCCTGGGTATGCAAAATTTATGAAGGATCTTTTGACAAAGAAGCGGGCAGCAAGTTATGAGTTGAAAGATGATGTTCATCACTGCAGCGCAATTGCTACAAGATCGCTAATTCAGAAAAAGGCCGACCCCAGTGCTTTCACTATTCTTTGCACGGTTGGATCTATGAATTTTGCTAAGGCAATGTGCGACCTGGGTGCTAGCATCAATTTGATGCCACTATCCGTCTACAGGAAGTTGGGGTTAGGTGATCCGACACCTACTAATATGAGGCTCGTGATGGCTGATAGGTCGGTAAAACGACCTGTGGGTATCTTGAATGATGTGTTGGTGAAGGTTTCTTCATTCATCTTTCTTGCAGACTTCGTTATTCTGGATTGTGAGGCGGATTCTGAAGTTCCCATAATCTTGGGACGTCCTTTCCTTGCAACTGGAAGTGTGCTTATTGACATGAGAGCTAATGAGCTTTTGTTTCGGTTAAACGACGAAGTGGTCCACTTTGATATATGCAAAACAATGAAGCATCCCAGCAATATGAATGTGCTCTCTGTAGCTGATATTCATCATGAAGATAAGAAAGCATTATCTGTAGAGAAATAGCTTACTGTTGAGCCATTGTCTGCTGCGCCACTAAATGTTGAGCATGATGACGATGAAGATTATGAAGAACTTATGGGTGCTCTAACAGAAATAGAGTCCTATTCCCATACTCCTAAGCAACCGGACCATGATCTTAAGAATCAACTGTCACCAGCAGTGAAGACTTCCATTGAAGAGCCACCAATGCTAGAATCGAAAGAGCTCCCCAATTATCTATGGTATACGTTCTTGGGATATGGAAATACACTTCCGGAGAGTGTTGCGGATGATTCAAGTGAACAGCATGTAGAGGCTCTCATCTCTGCTCTGAAGAGATACAAGAGAGCTATGGGTTGGACTATTGATGATATAATTGGTGACCCGCCGGGGAGATGTATGAGTCATCTTGAAGAAGATTGCATGCCTACGAGTAAGCCTCATTATCGTCTGAATCCATTCAGAAAACGATCCACTATCTATCTCGATGAAGTCTAAGTACTCAAGGTAACTATGTCGTGCCACGACAATAAATAAGGCGCTAGATGGGAGGCAACCCATCGCTTATCATTTCTCGTTTTACATTTTTTGTCTTTCTTTTATTCTAGTACGTATTTTGCTTTTGATAAATGAAAAATCCAAAAATAAGAGTCGTGCCACGACCAAAACTAAGGCGCTTGGTGGGAGGCAACCCATCGTACTAATATTTTTTATTGTTTTTAGCAAATATAGGTGCAAGAGGTATTCAAAGAGGAGATTGGTTTCAAACGACGATTTGGACGTATTGTATGGTAAAGGTGGTAAGTTAGGAATAATGATGCATAAGGCTATGGATTGAGCATTGCTCATGCCAAAATAGGCCTAGGTAAAACTAGGCCACGAACAATGCAAAACCTATCCTATAGCCCAAGGTCTCGGAATCTAGTGCGCAAAGACATAGGCGCCGCCCATGCTTAAGTATGCTATAGCATAGGCGCCGCCCATACTATAGCATTTGGTCTCAGTATCTCATATGCTATACACTATGCGCCGCATATGTCCCCTAAATGCATTACACTATGCGCCGCCTATGCTAGCTTATGCTTTGCATTAGGCGCCGCATATACCATGCTTATGCAAAGCACTATGCGCCGCATATGGACCCTTTTTGCCTCCAAAACCATTTTTAAATGGGTCAAAACCCGACCCATTCTTTTCCTATATAAAGGGGACTTGGTCTTGAAACATAACCACATTGAAACCTGACCTAAAGGCGCAGCACATCAACCCAAATCATCTCAAAATTTTTCTTTTTTGCTCTTCCAATTCACAAGAACATCTCCAAAGGCTTCAATCACGTAAGTACTCTTTTATTCTTCATCTATTTCTCGTAAGTACTACGTTGCTATATCTATTATGAATTGCTACATCTTGAAAGAATATTGGTGATGTTAATGTGTTTGGATTGTTGATACAAAACCATATGAGTGACCACATACGTTAGGATTATCTTAACTTGTTTCCGACTTGAATTTGATTTTGGAGCATTGTCATACTACTTGAGGAATTGCTATAGTCATGAACATTGCATAATCTTGTCACTTGAATACTTACATGTTAGAATGTCCCATTTAGCGGAATAAAACTTATAGTTGCCTACCGACATAGGAGGTTATGATAGATACTATACCTTGATGTAATCCCTATGTAGTAGTATTGCTATATCTAACATGAAAGTATTGCAAGGATTACAAGAAGTGTGACATCTCTAACTTTATTGTTGGAATATAGCACCTAAAACGTATGTCGATGAATTCTGTGTAATCGACGACTTTCACTTCACTAGTTGGTGCCAACAACCTAAGTGTGGGGTGGTACCTCTACTGCTTGTTTATAGATTGTATCCATTGAGATGATGCTAACATAACTCTATTGAGATCTCAGGTACAATGGCACCAAAAGACAAGGCAAAGATAAGGCTACCACGTCACAAAAAGGCAAGAAAAGAGGCCAAAAAGAGCAAGGAGAACCCTCCTCGCTGCAAGCACCTCGACTCACTCTTGGAATTAAGTGGGATACTTGTGAGGGACTTCTAAGGGTGACGACTCTGATGATGATTCCGATGCAAGGGGTATGACCCCAGACATAGAGAATGAGTCCGACTAACCAGGTTCTTCTTATTTATTTTCCACTCAGGACAGTGTGTCCCGTCTAAGTGTAGGGTGATGGTATTTGCATGCTATACTTCTCTATCCGCATTTGCATTTATTTATGTTTGTTTGCTTAGTTTTTTTTAGTAGTAAATTTTTTAAACGTAGCTTCGCATGAAATTATTCTAATAGGCAGCATGAGATTATAACAAGAGTTTGCGCTACAATCATGACTATTGAGATGTTTAGGCTCTAATTATGACTCACTATGTGATAATTGTGTGGTTCAATTCCTTAACCTGTTGGGGCAAGAGTCTATACTACTCCCAATAAAGTCGACCATGTGCCTTGTGTGTGTGAGATAATAGTATATTCTATGTTTGGGGCTGATGCTAGAACTTGCCTGGTATGTATGCAAAGCGAAAATAAGGAGTGTAAGTTTAGGAGATGATTTAGGCATTTCTTTGGCAACCTATATATGTTTACCTTCGTTTTACCTACCCATGGACATCATCCTAGTTAAACCCTTTTGAGCTTTTAGCCTATTTTCTTTGACAAACCTCATATGTAAGCCTAATCCAATTTTTTTCAAGACCATAATTTGATCCAAATTCCTAAGCACTTTAAAGTGAAAAAGTCATGTGACGAAATAAGAGGAAATTGGGTGAGTATGATGCTCTAAATTGTAGTGGTGCTTGAAGGTGTTATGAAAAAGAAAGTGCTATAATAAGAGGTATGTTATGAAAAGAAAAAGGAAAAGAAAGCTGAAAAGTGAGTTATGCTTAAAATTGCAAAACAAAAGAGGAGAACAAGGGTGGTAGAATAAAATAAAGAAAGGTTGAAATAAAAGTGTCAATGATACAATGTGATGTATTAAAGCGTTTAGGAACTTAGTCACTATTTCTGGCCAAAATAGTCCTACCCGTCCCTTAGCCTACATTACAACCATCAAAAGACCTATTTGATCCTAAGCTTAGCATTCTGACATTTAGTAGAGTATTACACTAAGGGAAAGCCTATGGTCATCAGTTGCTGCATATGAATTCTTTGTGAGAGTGAGAGCAAGGATATTTTGATACCCATGTTTGAAAAATATGCTATACTTGTGAGTGATTATGGGTAATATATTGTGAGACACACATGGTTGATGAGTTTTGGGTAGTTGTATATGATTCTGTGTGCCTTAACTTTTGAATATGAGTTGACCACCATCACGAGTCTATGCTAGAGGTTAAATGGTTTCTATTAATGATTGGAAAACTACTCTTTGTTGATAATTGTTGTGCTTGTCTTGACGAATATTTTGTGCTGTTTCTGTGAAACCCTAAGTTGATGTTTAGAGGGACATGATATTTTGTTCGAGGACGAACAAAGCTTCAAGTGTGGGGTGTTGATGATAGGCGATATTACGCGCCTATATCACTATATTTTGCCTATATTTGTGCCATGTTTTGAGAACAAATTATATATTTCATGCACTTTTAGTCCTTTTTCCTATAAGTGAGCTAACGAACATGATTAGCAAAGTTTCAGGTATAAATGATGCAGAATTCAGCATTTTATGGATAACTTGACGCCAAAGAAAGCTTCATGAAAGGAGAAAAGGGAGTCTTGGACGCCTAAGGACCAAAAGTTATGCATGGAAAATTTGTCCCGGGCTAAAACAACATTTTTAAAGACTTTGGGGACTAGCAGTAACTTATTTGGATTAGGATAATGATACATTAACCTAGTACAATTGGGTTAAGTATTTCATTAGCTTATTAGGATTTGGATAATGATACATTAACCTAGTACAATTGGGTTAAGTATTTCATTAGCTTAGTAGGATTTGGTTAGATATTTCAGTAGCCTAGTAGGATTAGGATATGGGTATTATAAATACCCTATCATGCTAGAGATTTTTATTCATCTTCTTACATTCCTCTCTTATTCTTCTATTCTTCTCTTATTCTTCTACAACAATTTTCATTAATTCTATCTTTCTTCTTCTATTCATCTATTCTTAATTTCCGCAACAAGAGAATCGTTACTTTGCCCAGGAATTCACGCCTAAACGCCTACCACCTGTGCTACACAAAATTAGTTAGTATTGTGGTATAATAACAATGACAATTGTGATTTCCTTCGCATTCATGGGTAACTAAACTTCTCTGTTGGGGTTATGGAAACCGAATGAGATACTATCTATCGCTGTGAGTTTGTGAGTTCGTGACACGTATGCTGCTTATATCATTATTCTCTTCATCTTAATCTAAATTCTTTGTGGTTGCAAGCACAAGAATACGCCAGTATAACATTTAACTTGTTCGAAAGAAAGGTTATTTGTCTGGAAAAGAGATAGTGTCAAGGTAGTAGGGTCCCATCCCCTATTAAACAGTTAGTGCCGTAACTGGATTAACCTCTTGGAGAATTCGTACCGTTAGACACGCTTTAAGCTCGAAAGAGTTAAAGTGCAATAATCCTCGAATAGGTCGAAAGACGCCTGGATTTACCATCGAATACAATTCTCTATAAGCACATGCATGTCTGGATTCAACACACTCATAGCCAATAGAGACGTATAACTCAGAAGGTGGACATAACTCCAACTCCTCAATTCTCATTGTTTACAACTTACGTAACATTCTTCCTCTTTTTAGTTTGCTATTTTCAGCTTTTACTTTATTGTTTTGGTTACACATTACAATCTCCCCTTCTTACGAGACTTGCACTAAAAGTCTAGTAATTTTGCTTACTTGTTGGCCAAGTTATTCCCTGTGGGATCGACACCCAACCTAGGTTGGGTTCTATATTTGACAAACGACCGCTTTACACTCCTACAAGAGCTATAGATTGAGCGTTATAAAAAATTGGCGCCGTTGCCAGGGAATACGAGTGTCAATTAAGTTTGTGATAGTTACTAGACCCTTTGGTCAAAGATTCTCATACTTTTACTTTTAGTTGTTGTTTTTGTTTTATTCAGGTCTGTTTAGTGCATCAATGGATGCACAACGTGAAATTGAGAGGATAGCTTCTCAAGTGCATCAACAAAATATTGATAACCCAGGCCGTGCAACAAATCCCGATGATGAGGACCTGGGCGATGAGGAGCTACTAAACCCACGGCATACTACTGAGGTCGCGGCACCCATGCAGAGGAGAGATCGTCAAGCGCGATTGAGGCCTGATCGCCGAGCTATGCAAATTCCTTTTGATGACGATGAGGACGGTCTGGATGGACCTGGTGCCACCGGAGCTATTATTCTTTCTACATTGGCACCCGGAGCAAAGTTCAATATCACTAGCACTATGATTCAGCTTTTGCAACTCAAGGGGTTATTTGGTGGACTAGCAGGCGATGATCCGAATATGCATCTGATCAACTTTATTTCTACATGCAAGTCATTCGACAATCCTGGCGTTGGACAGAATCCAATTCGATTACGTCTATTTCCATTGTCTCTGTCTGGGGAGGCAACTTTGTGGTTGAATGGGCTGACTCCTGATTCTATTACAAATTGGAGGTAATTGAGAGACGCTTTTCTAGAAAGATTCTTTCCGCCATCGAAAAGAGCACAATTGAGAGATGAAATCAGCAACTTCCATCAGCTTCCAACTGAAGCACTTCATGAAACTTGGGAGAGGTTCAAGATGAAGCTAATGTGATGCCCAAGCCATCATATGACCAATGTCCACTTGATGGAGATATTATACAGAGCTTTGAATTCGGTGACTAAGCCAATGGTTGATAATGCGGCTGGAGGATCATTCATGGACCTCACCTTTGGTCAGGCAAGCAATATGCTAGATCGGATGATGAAGCAAAGTAGAGCTTGGCATACCAGGAATTCTGAGGTAGCAAACCCCACTTTATCTATTGGCATGACTGCAGACCAAAGGAGACGAGAAGAAGAACGCGATCAAGATTTGGCGCACATGAAAACACAAGTGGATCTTCTTACAAAGCATCTATTATTAGGGAAGAGCGAAAAAGTTAAAGCTGTTGCGTCAAAAGGAAGAAACGAATCTGATTTGGAAGAAGAAGCCAACTACTTGAATAATCAGGGGGGTTTTCGAGGCAATGCCCAAGTAAACCAAGGTCGGAACTATTATGATGAATCTGGATACAAGGACCGCGATCAAGGTAGTTAGAAGAATAATTCAGACAGGAGTGGTTTGTATATTCCTCCTAGAAATCATGAGGCTGAGGCGTCTGATTCCGAAAAGATGTCTATGGAAGATATGATGGCCAAGCTGCTGAAAGGAGTGGAGGCAACCAATATGGGCGTAACTGAGGTGAAGAATGATTTGTCTTCAATGAATCAGTTGGTTGACTCACATTCCATTGCAATAAGACAACGAGAGCAGCAATTAAGTCAACTTTCAGCAGCAATTAATCAAAGAAAAGCCGACACACTACCCTGCGACACTGTGCCAAATCCAAGGAACGAAGGATCATGGATGGCTATCACTACCCGAAGTGGTAAGGTGCTGGAAACTTCAGCAAAAGGCAAGCAAGTGGTTAACGAAGTAGTGGACATTGATGATAAGGCGACAGAAGAAGCATCCGCAGAAAAAGGCCACAACGGCCATGACGTCGACACCAACAGATTGCAACCTGAAAAAGCTGAAAAACAGAAGAAAGAGGAGAAGAAAGCCATGGAGAGAACAATTCCATACCCACCACCACCTTTTCCTCAAAGATTGAAGAAGGTGGCGGATGACACGAAGTTCAGCAAATTTATGAATATGTTGAAACAGCTGAACATTAATGTTCCATTGGTGGAGTCACTTGAACAAATGCCTGGGTATGCAAAATTTATGAAGGATCTTTTGACAAAGAAGCGGGCAGCAAGTTATGAGTTGAAAGATGATGTTCATCACTGCAGCGCAATTCCTACAAGATCGCTAGTTCAGAAAAAAGCCGACCCCAGTGCTTTCACTATTCTTTGCACGGTTGGATCTATGAATTTTGCTAAGGCAATGTACGACCTGGGTGCTAGCATCAATTTGATGCCACTATCCGTCTACAGGAAGTTGGGGTTAGGTGATCCGACACCTACTAATATGAGGCTCGTGATGGCTGATAGGTCGGTAAAACGACCTGTGGGTATCTTGAATGATGTGTTGGTGAAGGTTTCTTCATTCATCTTTCTTGCAGACTTCGTTATTCTGGATTGTGAGGCGGATTCTGAAGTTCCCATAATCTTGGGACGTCCTTTCCTTGCAACTGGAAGTGTGATTATTGACATGAGAGCTAATGAGCTTTTGTTTCGGTTAAACGACGAAGTGGTCCGCTTTGATATATGCAAAACAATGAAGCATCCCAGCGATATGAATGTGCTCTCTGTAGCTGATATTCATCATGAAGATGAGAAAGCATTATCTGAAGAGAAATAGCTTACTGTTGAGCCATTGTCTGCTGCGCCACTAAATGTTGAGCATGATGACGATGAAGATTATGAAGAACTTATGGGTGCTCTAATAGAAATAGAGTCCTATTCCCATACTCCTAAGCAACCGGACCATGATCTTAAGAATCAAATTTCACCAGCAGTGAAGACTTTCATTGAAGAGCCACCAATGCTAGAATCGAAAGAGCTCCCCAATTATCTATGGTATACATTCTTGGGATATGGAAATACACTTCCGGAGAGTGTTGCGGATGATTCAAGTGAACAACATGTAGAGGCTCTCATCTCTGCTCTGAAGAGATACAAGAGAGCTATGGGTTGGACTATTGATGATATAATTGGTGACCCGTCGGGGAGATGTATGAGTCATCTTGAAGAAGACTGCATACCTACGAGTAAGCCTCATTGTCGTCTGAATCCATTCAGAAAACGATCCACTATATATCTCGATGAAGTCTAAGTACTCGAGGTAACTATGTCGTGCCACGACAATAAATAAGGCGCTAGATGGGAGGCAACCCATCGCTTATCATTTCTCGTTTTACATTTTTTGTCTTTCTTTCATTCTAGTACGTATTTTGCTTTTGATAAATGAAAAATCCAAAAATAAGAGTCGTGCCACGACCAAAACTAAGAAGCTTGGTGGGAGGCAACCCATCGTACTAATAGTTTTTATTGTTTTTAGCAAATATAGGTGCAAGAGGTATTCAAAGAGGAGATTGGTTTCAAACGACGATTTGGACGTATTGTATGGTAAAGGTGGTAAGTTAGGAATAATGATGCATAAGGCTATGGATTGAGCATTGCTCATGCCAAAATAGGCCTAGGTAAAACTAGGCCACGAACAATGCAAAACCTATCCTATGGCCCAAGGTCTCGGAATCTAGTGTGCAAAGACATAGGCGCCGCCCATGCTTAAGTATGCTATAGCATAGGCGCCGCCCATGCTATAGCATTTGGTCTCAGTATCTCATATGCTATACACTATGCGCCGCATATGTCCCCTAAATTCATTACACTATGCGCCGCCTATGCTAGCTTATGCTTTGCATTAGGCGCCGCATATACCATGCTTATGCAAAGCACTATGCGCTGCATATGGACCCTTTTTGTCTCCAAAACCGTTTTTAAATGGGTCAAAACCCGACCCATTCTTTTCCTATATAAAGGGGACTTGGTCTTGAAACATAACCACATTGAAACCTGACCTAAAGGCGCAACACATCAACCCAAATCATCTCAAAATTTTTCTTTTTTGCTCTTCCAATTCACAAGAACATCTCCAAAGGCTTCAATCACGTAAGTACTCTTTTATTCTTCATCTATTTCTCGTAAGTACTACGTTGCTATATCTATTATGAATTGCTACATCTTGAAAGAATATTGGTGATGTTAATGTGTTTGGATTGTTGATACAAAACCATATGAGTGACCACATACGTTAGGATCATCTTAACTTGTTTCCGACTTGAATTTGATTTTGGAGCATTGTCATACTAATTGAGGAATTGCTATAGTCATGAACATTGCATAATCTTGTCACTTGAATACTTACATGTTAAAATGTCCCGTTTAGCGGAATAAAACTTATAGTTGCCTACCGACATAGGAGGTTATGATAGATACTATACCTTGATGTAATCCCTATGTAGTAGTATTGCTATATCTAACATGAAAGTATTGCAAGGATTACAAGAAGTGTGACATCTCTAACTTTATTGTTGGAATATAACACCTAAAATGTATGTCGATGAATTCTGAGTAATCGACAAATTTCACTTCACTAGTTGGTGCCAACAACCTAAGTGTGGGGTGGTACCTCTACTGCTTGTTTATAGATTGTATCCATTGAGATGATGCTAACATGACTCTATTGAGATCTCAGGTACAATGGCACCAAAAGACAAGGCAAAGATAAGGCTACCACGTCACAAAAAGGCAAGAAAAGAGGCCAAAAAGAGCAAGGAGAATCCTCCTCGCTGCAAACACCTCGACTCACTCTTGGAATTAAGTGGGATACTTGTGAGGGACTTCTAAGGTTGACGACTCTGATGATGATTCCGATGCAAGGAGTATGACCCCAGACATAGAGAATGAGTCCGACTAACCAGGTTCTTCTTATTTATTTTCCACTGAGGACAGTGTGTCCCGTCTAAGTGTGGGGTGATGGTATTTGCATGCTATACTTCTCTATCCGCATTTGGATTTATTCATGTTTGTTTGCTTAGTTTTTTTTAGTAGTAAATTTTTTAAACGTAGCTTCGCATGAAATTATTCTAATAGGCAACATGAGATTATAACAAGAGTTTGCGCTACAATCATGACTATTGAGATGTTTAGGCTCTAATTATGACTCACTATGTGATAATTGTGTGGTTCAATTCCTTCACCTGTTGGGGCAAGAGTCTATACTACTCCCAATAAAGTCGACCATGTGCCTTATGTGTGTGAGATAATAGTATATTCTATGTTTGAGGCTGATGCTAGAACTTGCCTGGTATGTATGCAAAGCGAAAATAAGGAGTGTAAGTTTAGGAGATGATTTAGGCATTTCTTTGGCAACCTATATATGTTTACCATCGTTTTACCTACCCATGGACATCATCCTAGTTAAACCCTTTTGAGCTTTTAGCCTATTTTCTTTGACAAACCTCATATGTAAGCCTAATCCAATTTTTTTCAAGACCATAATTTGATCCAAATTCCTAAGCGCTTTAAAGTAAAAAAGTCATGTGACGAAATAAGAGGAAATTGGGTGAGTATGATGCTCTAAATTGTAGTGGTGCTTGAAGGTGTTATGAAAAAGAAAGTGCTATCATAAGAGGTATGTTATGAAAAGAAAAAGGAAAAGAAAGCTGAAAAGTGAGTTATGCTTAAAATTGCAAAACAAAAGAGGAGAACAAGGGTGGTAGAATAAAAGAAAGAAAGGTTGAAATAAAAGTGTCAATGATACAATGTGATGTATTAAAGCGCTTAGGAACTTAGTCACTATTTCTGGCAAAAATAGTCCTACCCGTCCCTTAGCCTACATTACAACCATCAAAAGACCTATTTGATCCTAAGCTTAGCATTCTGACATTTAGTAGAGTATTACACTAAGGGAAAGCCTATGGTCATCAGTTGCTGCATATGAATTCTTTGTGAGAGTGAGAGCAAGGATATTTTGATACCCATGTTTGAAAAATATGCTATACTTGTGAGTGATTATGGGTAATATATTGTGAGACACACATGGTTGATGAGTTTTGGGTAGTTGTATATGATTCTGTGTGCCTTAACTTTTGAATATGAGTTGACCACCATCACGAGTCTATGCTAGAGGTTAAATGGTTTCTATTAATGATTGGAAAACTACTCTTTGTTGATAATTGTTGTGCTTGTCTTGACGAATATTTTGTGTTGTTGCGGTGAAACCCTAAGTTGATGTTTAGAGGGACATGATATTTTGTTCGAGGACGAACAAAGCTTCAAGTGTGGGGTGTTGATGATAGGCGATATTACGCGCCTATATCACTATATTTTGCCCATATTTGTGCCATGTTTTGAGAACAAATTATATATTTCATGCACTTTTAGTCCTTTTTCCTATAAGTGAGCTAACGAACATGATTAGCAAAGATTCAGGTATAAATGATGCAGAATTCAGCATTTTATGGATAACTTGACGCCAAAGAAAGCTGCATGAAAGGAGAAAAGGGAGTCTTGGACGCCTAAGGACCAAAAGTGATGCATGGAAAATTTGTCCCGGGCTAAAATAACATTTTTGAAGACTTTGGGGACTAGCAGTAACTTATTTGGATTAGGATAATGATACTTTAACCTAGTACAATTGGGTTAAGTATTTCATTAGCTTATTAGGATTTGGATAATGATACATTAACCTAGTACAATTGGGTTAAGTATTTCATTAGCTTAGTAGGATTTGGTTAGATATTTCCTTAGCCTAGTAGGATTAGGATATGGGTATTATAAATACCCTATCATGCTAGAGATTTTTATTCATCTTCTTACATTCCTCTCTTATTCTTCTATTCTTCTCTTATTCTTCTACAACAATTTTCATTAATTCTATCTTTCTTCTTCTATTCATCTATTCTTAATTTCCGCAACAAGAGAATCGTTACTTTGCCCAGGAATTCACGCCTAAACGCCTACCACCTGTGCTACACGAAATTAGTTAGTATTGTGGTATAATAACAATGACAATTGTGATTTCCTTCGCATTCATGGGTAACTAAACTTCTCTGTTGGGGTTGTGGAAACCGAATGAGATACTATCTATCGCTGTGAGTTTGTGAGTTCGTGACACGTATGCTGCTTATATCATTATTATCTTCATCTTAATCTAAATTCTTTGTGGTTGCAAACACAAGAATACGCCAGTATAACATTTAACTTGTTCGAAAGAAAGGTTATTTGTCTAGAAAAGAGATAGTGTCAAGGTAGTAGGGTCCCATCCCCTATTAAACAGTTAGTGCCGTAACTGGATTAACCTCTTGGAGAATTCGTACCGTTAGACACGCTTTAAGCTCAAAAGAGTTAAAGTGAAATAATCCTCGAATAGGTCAAAAGACGCCGTGATTTACCATCGAATACAATTCTCTATAAGCACATGCATGCCTGGATTCAACACACTCATAGCCAATAGAGACGTATAACTCAGAAGGTGGACATAACTCCAACTCCTCAATTCTCATTGTTTACAACTTACGTAACATTCTTCCTCTTTTTACTTTGCTATTTTCAGCTTTTACTTTATTGTTTTGGTTACACATTACAATCCCCCCTTCTTACGAGACTTGCACTAAAAGTCTAGTAATTTTGCTTACCTGTTGGCCAAGCTATTCCCTGTGGGATCGACACCCAACCCAGGTTGGGTTCTATATTTGACAAACGACCGTTTTACACTCCTACGAGAGCTGTAGATTGAGCGTTATCACCGGGGAATACAGTTGTCAACTAAGTTTGTGATAGTTACTAGACCCTTTGGTCAAAGATTCTCGTATTTTACTTTTAGTTGTTATTTTTGTTGTATTCAAGTTTTGTTCAGTGCATGCCAAACACCCGAAGTTCAGGTCAACCATTATTACCTATCAATCCTGAACCACATCGTATTGGTAGAATGGATGCACAATGTGACATTGAAAGAAGGGCTGCTCAACAGGAGCAGGCTAGATTAGCTGCACTGGCAGCTGCTCAAGTGCATCAGCAGAATATTGATAACCTAGGGCGAGCAACAAATCCTGATGATGAGGACCTGGGTGATGATGAGTTACTGAATCCTAGGCGTACGGATGAGGTGGCGGCACCTATGCAAAGGAGAGATCGTCAAGATAGATTCAGGCCTGAACGCCGAGCTGTGCAGATTTCTTTTGAGAATGATGATGATGATTTGGATGGAGATGGTGCCACAGGGGCAATTATTCCTCCACCCTTGGCACCTGGAGCCAAGTTCAATATCACCAGCACCATGATTCAGCTATTGCAGCTCAAGGGATTGTTTGGTGGACTTGCAGGTGATGATCCAAATATACATCTGATCAATTTCATCTCTACATGCAAGTCATTCGACAATCCAGGAGTTGGACAGAATGTTATTCGGATGCGCTTATTTCCATTGTCTCTATCTGGGGAGGCAACTTTATGGTTGAACGGGCTAACTCCTGATTCTATTACAAATTGGAAGCAACTGAAAGACGCTTTCCTAGAAAGATTTTTTCTGCCATCCAAGAGAGCACAGTTGAGAGATGAGATCAGCAACTTTTGATAGCTTCCAACTGAAGCTCTCCACGAAACATGGGAGAGGTTTAAGAAGAATCTTATGCGGTGCCCAAACCATCATATGACAAACGTCCACTTAATGGAGATATTATACAGATCTCTGAATTCGGTGACTAAGCCAGTAGTGGATAATGCAGCAGGAGGGTCATTCATGGACCTTACCTTTATTCAGGAAAGCGATAAGCTAGATCGTATGACGAAGCAAAGTAGAGCTTGGCATATCAGGGATTCTGAGGTAGCATGCTCTACTACATCCATTGGCATGACTGCAGAGTAGAGGCGTAGACAAGAGGAAAATGACCAAGATATGGCTCACATGAAAATGCAGATGGATCTTCTTACCAAGCATCTATTATCAGGGAAGACCGAAAAGGTTAAGGCCGTTGTATCACAGGGTCGAGATGAATCTGATTCTGAGGAAGAAGCCAACTACTTGAATAATCAGGGGGGTTTTCGAGGCAATGCCCAAGGAAACCAAGGTCGGAACTATTATGATAAATCTAGAAACAAGGACCGTGATCAAGGTAGTTAGAAGAATAAGACTGACAGGAGTGGTTTGTATGTTCCACCTGGAAGCCGAGAGGCCGCTGCATCTGGTTCTGGAAAGATGTCCATAGAGGACATGATGACTAAGCTGTTGAAAGGAGTAGAGGCAACCAATATTGGTGTAACCGAAGTGAAGAATGATTTGTCATCAATAAATCAATTGGTTAACTCGCATTCCACTTCAATAAAACAGCTGGAACAACAATTGAGTCAACTTTCAGCAGCATTCAACCAAAGGAAAGCTGGAACGCTACCTAGCAACACAGTGCAAAACCCGAGGAATGATGGATCGTGTATGGCTATTACTACCCGAAGTGGTAAAGTGTTGGAAAATCCATCCAAAGGCAAGAAGGTGGTTGATGATATAGCGGATAATGTTATTGATGCAGAAGGTGAAGATGTCGTAGAAGCTGAAGAGAGTGGTCATGACATTACACCTAGACTTCTGCAGCCTGAAAAGATCGATAGTTGGAACCAAGATAAAAAAGAAGTGGTGGACAAAACTATTCCTCTTTCACCACCACCTTTTCCTCAGAGACTGAAGAAGAAAGCTGATGATACCAGGTTTAATAAATTTATGAATATGTTGAAGCAGCTGACTATAAATGTTCCTTTGGTGGAGGCGCTAGAGAAGATGCCCGGATACGCCAAATTCATGAAGGACATTTTGACAAAGAAGCGGGCAGCAAGTTTTGAGTTAGCGTATAATGTTCATCATTGCAGTGCAATCGCTACAAGATCACTAGTTCAGAAGAAGGCAGATCCTGGTGCTTTCACTATTCCTTGCACGGTTGGATCTTTGGATTTCGCTAAGGCATTGTGCGATTTGGGAGCTAGCATCAATTTGATGCCACTATCTATTTACAGGAAGTTGGGGTTGGGCGAGCCTACACCAACCAATATGCGACTCGTGATGGCTGATAGGTCGGTAAAATGACCTGTTGGTATCTTATATGATGTATTAGTGAAGGTTTCGTCATTCATTTTTCCTGCAGATTTTGTTATTCTGGATTGTGAGGTGGACTCTGAAGTTCCCATAATCTTGGGGCGTCCTTTCCTTGCAGCAGGAAGTGTGCTTATTGATTTAAGAGCTAATGAGCTTTTATTCCGGATGAATGACGAAGTGATCCATTTTGATGTATGCAAATCAATGAAGCAGCCCAAAGATATGAATGTGTTCTCTATAGCTGATGTTTTTTATGATGATGAGAAAGAATTATCTATAGAGAAGCAGTTTATTGTTGACCCATTGACGGTCGTGCTTATGAATGTTGAGAGTGAGAATGTTAAAGATTATGAAGAAACTATTTGTGCTTTGACAGGAATAGGGTCGCATTCTCATGCTCCTAAGAAGCTGGACCTTGATCTCAAGAATCGACCTACACCACCAGCAAAGCCATCCATTAAGGAGAAACCAATGCTAGAATTAAAGGAGCTGCCTAGTCATCTAAAATATGCATTTTTGGGAAGTGGTGATACACTCCCGGTTATTGTTGCAGCTGATTTAGGCGAGCAGCAGGTTGCAGCTCTTATCTCTGTTCTAAGAAAATACAAGAGAGCCATTGGATGGACTATTGCTGATATTATTGGTATCCCGCCTGGGATATGTATGCACAAGATTCAGCTTGAAGAAAATTGCATACCCACTATTGAGCATCAAAGATGTTTGAATCCACCTATGCAAGAGGTGGTGAAGAAAGAAATTATTAAGTGGTTAGATGCAGGGGTAGTATATCTGATCTCCGACAGTCAATGGGTGAGCCCGGTACAGTGTGTGCCCAAGAAGGGGGCATGACGGTAGTCGCAAATAAAAAGAATGAGCTAATCCCACTCAGACCTGTCACAGGATGGAGAGTATGCATGGACTACCGAAAGCTGAATTCATGGACACTTAAAGATCACTTTCCAATGCCATTCATGGACCAAATGCTTGATCGATTGGCAGGGAAAGGATGGTTTTGTTTCTTAGATGGTTATTCCGGCTATAATTAGATTTGTATTGCTCCCGAGGATCAAGAGAAGATAATGTTTACATGCCCATATGGTACGTTTGCCTTCAAACGTATGCCATTTGGGCTATGTAATGCACCCGCCACTTTTCAGCGTTGTATGATGTCCATTTTTTCTGATATGGTTGAAGATACTGTGGAGGTGTTCATGGACGATTTTTCAGTTGTGGGTGAGTCGTTTGAAGCATGCTTGACGAATCTAAGTATGGCATTTCAAAGATGTGTTGAATTAAACTTGGTACTAAACTGGGAGAAGTGCCACTTTATAGTTAAAGAAGGTATTGTTCTTGGGCATAAAATTTCCGAAAGAGGAATTGAGGTGGATCGAGCTAAAATTAAAGTAATCAAAAAATTACCACCTCCAATTTCTGTAGGGAGTTCGTAGTTTCCTCGGTCATGCAGGTTTTTATCGAAGGTTTATTAAAGACTTCTCCAAGATTGCTAGTCCGCTATGCAAACTTTTGGAGAAAGATGCAAAGTTCGACTTCGAAGAAGATTGCTTGAAGGCATTTGAATGCCTCAAAGGGAAGCTAGTTGAAGCTCCTATCATTGTAGCGCCTGATTGGTCTCAACCGTTTGAAATTATGTGTGATGCAAGCAGGGTAGCTTTGGGTGCTGTACTTGGTCAGAGAAGAGAAAAGTTATTTCATCCAATCTACTATGCGAGCAAGGCCTTGAATGGAGCCCAGAAGAACTATACCGTCATGGAACAAGAGCTTCTAGCAGTTGTTTATGCTTTTGAAAAGTTTTGTGCTTTCTTGTTGAGGACTAAAGTGGTGGTTCATACTGATCATGCTGCGCTGAGATATTTAATGGCAAAGAAGGACGCTAAGCCAAGGCTAATTCGTTGGGTGTTGTTGCTGCAAGAATTTGATTTTGAGGTAAAAGACAGAAAAGGTTTCAAAAACCAAGTAGCTGATCTTCTATCTAGACTTGAGAATGAGCACATAGTGCAGCCCGATCTTGAGATTGATGATGCATTCCCCGATGAAGAGATCCTAGCCACGATGGTGGAAGAGTTACCATGGTATGCAGACTTTGCAAATTACGTTGTAAGTAATGTGATGCCTGAGAATCTCTCTTTTCATCAAAAGAGGAAGTTCATGCATGATGTGAAACACTACTTCTGGGATGAACCATATCTGTTTCGACGACGTGCGGATGGTGTTATTAGGCGATCCATACCAGATGTGGAGGTGCCTAGCATATTGGAAGCAAGTCATGCTTCCCAAGTTGGGGGTCATCACGCAGGTAATCGGACATCAAGGAAGGTATTGCAAAGTGGCTATTATTGGCCTTCGATATTTAAGGACGCCTACGACTTTGTAAGAAGACGTGACCAATGTTAGAGACAAGGCGCGATTTCAAAGCACCATGAGATGCCCATGTCGAAAATTCTTGAAGTAGAGCTATTTGATGTATGGGGTATTGATTTCATGGGCCCATTCATAAGTTTGTTTGGGATGAAATATATCCTAGTTGCTGTGGACTATATATCCAAAAGGGTCGAAGCAGTAGCGCTGGCCGATAATGAAGGCAAGCGTGTTGTAGCATTTTTAAAGAGAAATATCTTCTCTCGTTTTGCGGTACCACGTACTATCATAAGCGATAGAGGATCGCACTTTTGCAACAAGCTGTTTAGAGCCGTGTTGGTGAAATATGGGGTCAAGCAACACAAGGTGGCTACACCTTACCACCCATAAACTAGTGGGCAGGTAGAGGTTTCTAATTGTGAGATCAAGCTGATCCTTGCTAAGACTGTAAATGCTAGTAGGAAGGATTGGTCTCAGAAGCTGGACGATGTATTATGGGCTTATAGAACCGTGTTCAAGACACCAATTGGCATGTCTCCGTACCAATTAGTTTATGGGAATGCTTTTCACTTGCCGATCGAGCTCGAGTATAAAGCCTTGTGGGCGTTGAAGAGGCTTAACCTGACTTGGGATGATGCAATTAATCTGAGATTGGAGCAGCTGAATGAGATGGATGAATTCCGTTTGCATGCGTATAAAAGGGCGGACCTCTACAAAGAACGGATGAAAAAGTACCATGATCGGCGGATTATCCAACGAAACTTTCAGAAGGGTGATATGGTACTTCTTTTCAACTCCAGACTAAAGCTATTTCCAGGTAAGTTAAAGTCTAAGTGGTCTGGCCCGTTCAAAATTAGCCAAGTCTACTCGTCTGGAGTAGCAGAGTTAGAAGGCATTGATGGTGGTGTCTTTAAGGTGAATGGCCAACGAGTGAAGCCATATATCGGTCCTCTTGACTCGATAAAATTCATGGACACCATCTATCTCGACGAAGTCTAAGTAATCGAGGTAACTATGTCGTGCCGCAACAATAAATCAAGCGCTACGTGGGAGGCAACCCATCGTCTTTAATCGTTTTGTCTTACTAAGAGTTTTTTTTTGTTAAATAAAATTCCAAAAAGAAGAGTCGAGCCACGACCAAAACTAAGACGCTTGGTGGGAGGCAACCCATCGTTCTAATTGTTTTTGATGTTTTTGAGTGAGTGTAGGTGCAAGATGTATAAAGAAGGAGATTGCTCTCAAATTTTGATTTGGAAGTGGTTCATGTTGAAGGTGGTAAGTTAGGAATGAAGAAGCAAAGGCTATTGGTTAGGCATTGCCTATGCGAATCTAGGAAACGAACAAGGCAAGGCCTATGTAAATCTAGGCAACAAACAAGGCAAGGCCTATGCTATGGCCTAAGCTCTCTGAATCTACAATGCCATAGCATAGGCGCCGCCTATGCCCAACAATGCTTTACAAAAGGTGCCGCCTATGTCCAACAATGCTTTGCAAAAGGCGCCGCCTATGTCAATGCCTTTGGTCTCTGAATTTACAATGCCATAGCATAGGCGCCGCCTATGCCCAACAATGCCATAGCATAGGCGCCGCCTATGCCCAACAATGCCATAGCATAGGCGCCGCCTATGCTCAACTAGGCAAAGCATTAGGCGCCGCCTATGCCAATCATAGGCAAAGCATTAGGCGCCACCTATTCTTACTTTTTGGTCTCCTAAACCGAATTTAAATGGTTCAAACCCGACCCACGCCTTGTCCTATAAATAAAACTTTAACCTTAAGACAAAATCACATTGTTTGCTAGACCTAGGCGCCGCCTTTACTCTCCAAATCTTTCAAAATTTTTCTTTTTGCTCATTCAACCTTGCAAGATCATCTTCCAAGTACATCACCAAGTAAGTTCTTCTTTTATATCTCGTAAGTGTTACGATATTACGCTTATAATGGTATTTTAGATCTTAAAGTGATGTTGGTGATTTGAATATGGTTGGTTTGTTTTGCTACATCTAGTTGAGTGAAAGAATACGTGTGGGTGTTCTTGACTTGTTTCCAACTTGTATTTGATTTTGATACACTGTCATACTTTTGCGGAATCGATATGGTCAAGTTACTTGCATAACCTTGTAACTCGAAATCTTGAATGTTTGAATGCCTTGTTCATCGAGATGAAAATCATGGTTGACTACAAACATGGGATGTTGTGATTATTTCTATGCCATAACTTGATACGATATCCATGTAGTAGTTTTGTTCAAAAGATGCATTAAGCCAAACATAAAAGCATAGTTAAGATTACACGAAATAGAGTTGAAAAGGATAGTTAAAGACAACATGAAAGTATGACTGTGCTAAAACGTATTGTTGGAACATACCACCTATACGTATGTCGATGAAGTCTGAGTAATCGATATCGTTCACTAAATTAGTTTGTACCAACAAATTAAGTGTGAGGTGGTGCCACTATTGTTGTGTGTCGATCAAATCCTCCGAGATAAGCTAACATGATTTTATTTTAATCTCAGGAAAAATGGCACCAAAAGCACGACAAGGAAAAGAAAAAGCGACCACCTCACAGAAAGGTCAGAAAAGGGGACGAAAAGAGCAAGCTGAATCCTCCTCGCTGCAAATACCTCTCCGCATGTTCGGGATAAAATGGGTCCTAGAGGAGGAAGGAAAGAAGTGGTACAGGAACAACAAAGTGAAAAAGTATGTTCATGTGGAGCTGATATAAAAGGAAAGTCTAGCGAAGAAAGAACCTCGCATTTTGGAAAAGATAATGGCGTTACATCTTGATTTTATTTTCCGGGATATAGGAGAATGCAATATTGATCTAACAAGAGAATTCTATGCAAATTGGTCCCCAAAGACTACCGGAAGTGAGGTGAAGATTAGGGGCTAAATCTTGCAGCTGAATGCGGAGTTCTTTAACACTTTTCTGGGTCTTCCATCTATCGATCCATCACCGCTCAAAGAACTTCAACAAAGACCTCCGTACAGGGCAATCAGACACACACTATGTGGAACAAGATCAATGGCACGTTGGAGTCGACACAAGGACACCGGTCGGCATAATACCTTCCTGTATGCTTCCTTGAATAGAGAAGCACGGATATGGTTGCGGATAGTCAACTCTTGCCTGATTCCAGGGACGCAGTACACAAAGATCACACATGATAGAGTATACTTGGTGTACGCATTGATGACGAACATCCCCATCAACATTAGGGCAATTATTCGATCTTCAATGCGTAAGGCTAGGCTGTATAAGAGGTCCTACTTCAGCTTTGGCAATCTGTTGACTGTGATATTGAGGAAGGAGGACATCGAAGAGGAGCCTGCAAATCATATGCTTCCACACAACCCGAAGAAGGTTGATCTGACAAAGGTTAAAAATGCTGAATCTATGCATGGCATCAACCTGACCACTGTAGAAAGACATGCTCGCGACGAAAGCTTCTTCCGCCATTTATATGGCATGAAGAGGTTCACCATGATGAGTGGGGGTCGTGTTCCAACTGTTGCAGAGCTCCAACAGTTAGATTATGACTACCCAATGAATGAGCATGCAAGGGCTATGCGTGGAGTTGGTGTATATTTCGAGGAACCTCTTGATGATGACGTGCCAACTGATGATGATCGCCGCATACCAGACTCAGACGTGGAGGAGAACTCTGATGACGACAACTTCGATGATGATTTCGATGCAGGGGGTATGACCTCAGACATAGAGGAGGAGTCCGACTGATCCAGGTTTTCCTTATTTATTTTCCACTGAGGGCAGTGTGTCCCATCTAAGTGTGGGGTACTGGTATTTGTATGTTGTATGCTGTACTTCTTTGCCTATATTTATTTATGTTTGTTTGTTTGATTTTGTCGTAGTTAGTAGATTAGTAGTTAAGTTTTCAATTTTTTTTTTATTTTGCATGAAGTGCATGAAATTGTTCTGATAGGCAGCATGGTATTATAACAAGAGTTTGTGCTAAAATCATTACTATTGAGACGTTTAGGCTCTAAGTGTGACTCACTATGTGATAAGTGTGTGGTTTAATTCCTTCATTTGTTGGGTCAAGGGTCTATACTTCTCCCAATAAAGTTGACCATGTGCCTTGTGCGTGTGAGATAATAGTATATTCTGTGTTATGGCCGATGCTAGAACTTGCGTGGTGTGTGTGTAAAGCGAAATAAAGAGTGCAAGTTTAGGAGATGATTTAGGCATTTCTTTGGCAGCCTGTAATTGTTTACCTTCTTTTTACCTACCTATGTACATTATCCTAGTTAACCCCCTTTGAGCCTTTAGCTATTTTCTTTGACAGTCTTATATGTAAGCCTAATCCATTTTTTAAGACCATAATTTGATCCAAATTCCTAAGTGCTTTAAATTGTAAAGTCATTTGACAAAATAAGAGGAAATTGGGTGAGAGTGATGCCTTAGAATGTATTGGTACTTGAAATTGTTGTGAATAAGAATGGCTATCATAGAGATGTTTGATATGAAAAAAAAAAGAAAAGAAAAAGAAATAGAAAACTAAAAAGATAATTGTGTTTATGTTTAAATAACAAAATAAGGTGAAAAGGGGTGTTACATGAAAGAAAGGTAGCAGGATTGTTTAAAAGAGAGCGTTAATGACACAATGTAGTGGATTAAAGCGCTTAGGGAACATAGTCACTATTTCTGGCCAAAATAGTCCTACCCGTCCCTTAGCCTACATTACAACCTGTAAAAGACCTATTTGATCCTAAGCTTAGCATTCTGATATTAGTAGAGCATTACACTAAGGGCAAGCCCATGGTCATCAGTTGCAACATATGAATTCTTTGTGAGAGTGAGAGCAAGGAGAATATTGTACCCATGTTTCAAAAAATGCAAAACTTGTGAGTGATTATGGGTAATATCTTGTGTGAGACACACATGGTTGACGAGTTTTGGGTAGTTGTGTATGATTCTTTGTGCCTTAACTTGTGGATACGAATTAGCCATCACCACGAGTCTAGGTTGGAGGTTGAATTGTTTCTATTAGTGATCAAGAAAACTACTCTTTGTTAATGATTGTCGTGCATGTCTTGTTGATCATTTTGTGCTGTTACTGTGAAATCCCAAGTAGATGTTTGTACGGACGTAATATTTTGTTCGAGGACGAACAAAGCTTTAAGTGTAGGGTGTTGATGTTGGGCGTATTTACACGCCTAAAAACCATAATTTGCCCATATTTTAGGCTACGTTTTGAGGATAAAATATATAATTCCTGCACTTTTAGTCCATTTTCCTGTAAGTGAGCTAACCAACGTGATTAGCATGTTTTCAGGTATTTATGATGAAGATTTCAGCACTTTATGGACCTTTCGGTAGCATGGGAAACTTCACATAAGATGGAAGGCAGCTTTTGGAAGCTTGAGGACTAAATATGATGCATGGAGAATTTGTCCAGGGCAAAAACAGTATTTTTACATACTTAAGGGTGCAACAGTAACCTAGTAGGAATATGACAAGCATACTATAAAAACCCTATTTGCTGAATGTTTCAGCATAGCTTGTCATAATTCATTCGACACTTTTTGTATTATTCAGTTTACAGATTCTGTAAGTTACCAACAGAGAAACACGCTACACAGAAACCTACGGCTAGAGAGCAAAAACGTTATTCTCTGTTTTGGACGCCAATTTCATCCCAACGTGAGATTATTCTAGTTTTGTGGTATGATAATTATATCTACTGTGATCTCCATTGCAATCATGAGTAGCTAATCTTCTCTGTTAGGGTTATGGAAGCCTTGTGATATACTATCTATTACTATGAGTTTGTGAATTCTTGATGCGTATGCTACTTATATCATTACTCTCTTCATCTTAATTGAATTCTTGTGGTTGCAAACATATAGAATACGCCAGTATAACATTAACTTGTTCGAGAGAAAAGTTACATGTCTGGAAAAGAGAGTGTGACAAGGAAATAGGGCTACCAACCCCTGTTTACACGTTAGTGCCGTAACTGGATTAACCTCTTGGAGAATTTGTACCGTTAGTTATACACTTTAAGCTTGAGAGAGTTAAAGTGAAATAACCCTAGATGGTCGAGAGACACTAAGGTTTACCATTAGAATACAAATCTCTATAAGTGCATACATGTCTGAATTCCGCATAACTCATAGTTAATAGATACGTAGAATTCATAAGGTGGACATAACCCTAACTTATTTTTCTCTATTATTAAATCTTACTACATTAATCGCTTCAGTCGATACTTTGATACTCTTAATTCACGCCACAATTTAAATCCCCCCTTTCGTAGAATTTTCGACCAACAGTCTACTAATAGTTGCATACTTAGTGACCAAGTATTCCCTGTGGGATTCGACACCCAACCCAGTTGGGTTCTATATTTGACATCAACCGCTTACACTCTTATGAGAGCTGTAGTTTGGGCGTTATCAATAGCCGGCTAAACCCAAGAAGCTCCGAATGTCAATTGGAGTCGTGGGTCTAGGACACTTTTTAACCACCGCAAGTTTCTAGGGATCTACCATGATCCCTTTACTGGAAATAACATGTCTCATATAAGTCACAACATTTAACCAGAACTCACACTTAGAAAATTTTGCATACAACTGTTGCTCCTTAAGGGTATGCAACAAAAGGCGAAGATGATCATCATGATCTGCCTTACTTTTTGAATACACCAAAATATCATTGATAAATACAATCACGAACAAATTCAAGAATTGATGAAAAACTAAATTCATAAGATCCATAAATATTGTCGGGACGTTGGTCAAACCAAAGGACATCACTAAAAACTCAAAACTGACCATACCGTGTTTGGAAAGTATTCTTAGGGATATACAACTCTATAATCTTTAGCTGATGGTAACCCAATCAAAGGTCAATCTTAGAAAAGAACTTTGCACCTTGGAGCCAATCAAACATGTTGTTAATCCTCGAAAGGTGATACTTATTCTTCACGATCACCTTATTTAGTTGGCGGTAATCAATAAACATCCGAAGGGACCCATCTTTCTAATGCACAAAAAGAATAGGAGCTCTCCACGAAGACACACTAGGCTACATAAAACCCTTGTCAAGAAGATCTTCCGTCTTCTCCTTGAGTTATTTCAACTCAGTCGGAGCCATTTTGTAAGGAAGGATAGAAATAGGACGAGTGTTTGAAAGAAATTTAATCCCAAAATTAGTTTACCTATTTCAAGGAACACCAGGAAGATCATCAGGGAACACTTTGGGAAATTCATAGACCATAGGGATAGTCTGCAAAGAAGGACCTTCAGATCTAAAATCCTTAACATGCATGAGGTGATAGAGGCACCATTTAGAAACCAATGTCTAGGCTCTAAGATAGGAAATAAACCTTCCCTTAGGTACTAGGGAACTACCTTCCCATTCAATCACTGGCTCATTTGGGAAATAGAAATTGACCTTTCGGATCCGACAATCAAGAGACGTATAGCACGAATGCAACCAATCCATCGCTAAAATAACATAAAAGTCTAATATGTCCAACTCTATTAGATCCACCAAGGTCTCCCTACCATGGAACGACATCACATAACCCCTATAGACCCTTCTACCCATAATGGAGTCACCTACTAGGGTGGACACCGAAAAGGGGTCCAAAATATACTCAAGATCAAAACCAAAATGAATTGCCACATAAGGGCTCATATAAGAGAGGGTAGACCCAGGATCAAGCAGATAATCTACATCACGAGAGAAGATCCTGTGTATACCAATAATAATATCGAGGGATGCTTCAGAATCCTAGCGGGTGGAAAGAGACTACAGACGGTTCCGTCCAACGCCAAATCCAAAAGCAGAAGTAGCACTCTTTGGTACAAAAAAGGATGAAGTAGCAACAGGAATCTTATTTGCCCAAAAGCAACCTTAGAAGAACAATCCCTCTGCATATGACCAATCTGGCATAATTTAAAGTACTTGTTCCTCCCCTATTCACAAACACCACAGTGCACCTGACCAAAGAATCTACAAAGAGGATACGATGGAAATGACTGAGCCCCACTAGCCTGAGACTGGGCTATTAGGGCTCTAAACCTACTACTATAATGAGAATGACAATCGCCCAATGACTTTGAAGAAGGAGCACTAGTCGTGGAGTAGGAACCAGAATTTCCCCATTACTTTTTAGACTATTTTCCGCTCTCTCTACCACTTTGTTGTTGACCTCCACTATGATCTAAACAATGAAACTTCTTATTTTGCCTTTCACTCATCTCCTCTTGTATCTTTTTTCTCCTTTTACTTGTTGCATATACACTACTAGTCTAGAGATGTCCATATCCTTATTTAACAAGGCAACTTTGCTCTCCATGATCAACTCACAGGACAACCCAGAAGCAAACTTCCTTATTCTATCCCTTATGCTAGATACCAACTCAGAAGCATAATGCGATGACTTATGAAAATTAAAGGCATACTCCTTTACGGACATCTTGCCTTACTTCAAATTCAAGAATTTCTTAATCTTTGCCTTTCTCAAATCCCGAAGAAAGAAGCAATTAAGAAAAGCACTTGAGAAGTTATCCCATAAAGCAAACTCAGCATCATCAAGCCTAGACTGGTCCTACCCCTCATACCATTGATATGTTATATCCATCAACTGATAAGCAGCAAACTCTACACCCTCCACATTAATAGCATGTATCATACGGAACATCTTTTCCATCTTATCAATGAAAAATTGAGGATATTCCTCAACCTTGAAACTAGTGAAAGTAGGAGGACTTAATATCATAAATTGGCCAACTCTGATGGCCTCGGAGGATAGAACAATAAAAGCAACACGCTCAGTCTATGAGGACACTAACTAGGTAAGCAAATGAATCTTTTGTAAAAACTCAACATTAGACACACCGACCTGGGAGCTTGAGAAGGGATAGGGGAACTGGTGGAGCTCTTTCAGGGCAATCAAAAACAGTAACCCTCGATCAGGTCTAAACTTCTGGAATAGGACGAGCTCTATCCATATTATCCTCAAATAGGATAGAAGAGTTTCCATGAACATCAAATCTTCTATGAGGCAAGATCCAAAAAGCAAACATACGGGAATTAGAGGAGATTCAAGACATTAGACTCTGTATCCCAAATTAAAACAATAAGAAGGGAAACATTCCTAAATGCCTCGTAGCCTCTCCTCTAAAAGTGTGGCGTGCTACACACCTAAAAATGAGACTCCACTTGACATGACTTTGTTGGATACCTAATGACATCAAATCTAGGCTCTAATACCATCTTTATCATGACCCAAACTAGAGCCAGGCCATGATAAGTATCTCAAGTCCCACATGGACTGGAAGTCACCACCTAAACCAAACCAAACCAAACCAACTACAATATCCCCAATGTCGGATAAATTTTGAACATATAACAATATAAGTTTAAAGAATGAAAGGTATGTGTATAACCAATAACCATCGACCAGCTAAAACAACCGACCAATATCGCCCAAGTCCACAGTAATCCAACAAAGTCTTCTAAGCAAAGAACCAAAATTATATATCTATAAAGTGTCGGAACATGCCCCCAACTATAGCCAAAAATAAGTCTAAATAGTCTAACATATAAGGGACCAAAACATGGAATATACGTTCGATGTATGAAAGTTCACCACTTTAATATCAACTCATGAGCTGATCCCGAATCCTAATCACTGAGAAAGAGAAGGAGAAGTATGGTTAGTTCCTACATCACATGGTATATAGATCCCGAAGGTGGTTAGCAGGATGAATACTAGCATGAAACTTAGGGATAAGAATAACATAATGATATGATCAACAGTCTCAAATCCTTCAAATCCAATGCATGTAATCAAATTCATATATATATATATATATATCACATGTCCGGATAGGGAACAGGACTTAATATCCATTTTAAAACTTTAGCCTGATTGTGTAGCTCAACCATCATAACATAAAATGGCACCTACCGGCTACATGGGCCCAACTCTTCCTCAGCTGGTAGGACCCCAATGAGTGTGCCCACATAAACCACAGGATATACTTATACACTATAGGGGACTTAAACCTCCTGGCATACCAAGCTGACAAGAGCACCAAATCATATAATATAATATGGGGGACTCGAATCTTCCAATCAAATGATAATAATAAGGGGGACTCTAACAAACTAATCATATAGACCTCTACGTTGACAACCACGGTTTCCAGTATGGGTTTATCGGTACCACCACTTTTACGACTTAGCTGCACAATACTCATTAAAGCCCTTAAAATAATGATCACACATTTCTATTCATTGAACCATATTTCACATTAAGGCATACATTGTTGGAATCATCAAACCAACTACACTTACAAGGTAACAACAATATGCCGAAACAATTACATCACTTGGGAAAATTCACAACCTTCTTTGTTCAATTATGCAATAGCTTTTGAAAACATAAAACCCACAAGGTTCAATTCAAAACCATTATGCCTTATTAGCTTTTCACATTATACAAAACTTCAAGAATAGTTCAATATGAATACTTTTCATATTCAAACTACTAATAATGTGACCCTATGACTCGTATGGTCCAATCGTAGTCATCATATAACCCAATTGGGTAAACACTGGACATCCTATAATTTGCACCCAATGACTCGTAACGAGTTGTTACAACTCATACTGAGCCACTCGAACTTAGAGCAGAACTCAGCCACACACTTAATGATTTGGTTATGATTGGATCCCTAGGACCCATCAAGACTCCCTATAACTCGTAACCCCAAGTCGTACTCAAGATAACAACTCAAGAACCATTCACTGGACACATTACGACTAGGGTCATATGCCCCATAAAGACATCCTACGACTCGTAGGGTAAGTCGTAGTCAAGACAGTGGAAATAAAATTTAAAATTTTTCAAGGACCAAAAACCGAGGCGTTCAATGTTAAAATCAAATCAGTACACAGGGAAGAATGAGAGATCCACTATTAATGGTGGATTCCAGAAAGTACAAAGCTTAGCATAAGAGAGAAAATTGAGAAAGGAAATATCTTATTTTTAATTTATAAAAGTTAAAAGAAAGAACTGAAAGTACAAGAGTAATTATATAGAATCAAGACAAATATCTAATCTGATCGAACCAACCTAGTGCTAACAGTTGGTGACAGCTCGCCTAATAGACTAGATAAGTGACTAACTAACTAACTAGCTAACACTATCAGCTACTTATAACAAATACACAATCAATAATTCATCTCAATAATCTTATTAAATAGAATTAATCTTTACTTTTATTAATAGTCATTTTAATATGTGAAGTTAAAGATTGTGTGACTTTTAAAATTTAACATTGAACTCCATATTTTATTCTTAATGAGATAATTTAAAGTCTCATGAATATATATGACTTCTTTTATAACACAAGAAAAAATACTTGTAATGACCTTATAAACAAAATGATTATATATAAAATCTTTTACCTTCGATACGTAACTTGAAAAAATATTTGTGGATTATTACTTAAGTAGTTATTTTTATATACATTGATTTGATAGTAGGAATAAAGTATTTATATAACAAGTAAATTCAATGGTGTAGATTAAAGCCATACGTACCTCTAGGTGAACCATTTGCAGCAAGTTGAACCTTAATAATGTTGTAATCTTAGTTATTTCCTTCATGAGAAATAGATTAGTGAAACTGAGATCCCCAATCAGTATCATTGTTCCCTTCATTTATCGCGGCCGTCTGGTACTCAATGTCACTTGAGTTTTGAGCAAAAGTCGATGAAACCTTAGAAAAATCCTTATCGTGATCCACTTATTTATGCACTGAGCCACTGTCATTGACTGGATATCTAGGTATGAAATACGGTAACATAATCGGTACAGGATATGGAATGGACACTGCCTGTGGGACTGATAAATTTGTACCCAAATGATTAAATAGATTAGTCCAACTAGGTGCCATAGCATGACTGGGCTAATAATGAAGGCCATATATCCTATGACAATCATAAATTGGACACATTTCATAATAGTAGTAATTGCTAGTATCCATATCTCTTCATTCCCTTGGCAGTGTTTTTTTTACCTCAGCATATTTACAATTCAACCAGTAAAATCTCTGTATCAAGACATTTGTTACAACTTCCTCTGTTCATAGTTGTAGTAATTGCTAGTATCCATAACTCTACATTTCCTTGGCAGTTCTCTCTTTACCTCAACATATTTACCGTTCAACTAGTAAAATATATGTATCAACACATTTGTTACAACTTCCTCTAAATTAGAGGTGACAAATCTAAATTCGCAGGCGTATTGGTTTCTCTATTAAAGATAATTTTTCCATCTTCAATCCTTCCAAATACCCAAAAATCCTTTTATAAACTTCCTCTGATAAATCAGGAGGCAATACACCAATAAAAATCTTTCTTTGGTTACTTTTGCTAGTTTTAATAACATGACCTTGAATTTGTGGACATTCTAAAAAAAGTTGGTGTTGACAGCTTTGATTTGGTAATTTATTTTCTAGTGAAGTTTTGGGTAAAGTTTCACTGTGTGCATGACCATGGTTTTTTGAAAAAATATTTAATTTTTGTATGAAATATGATTTATGCTCATAAGTTCTAAAAAAATATTAAAATTATCAATAATTTTGTATTATCATTTTGTAATGAATATGTTTCAAAATAGAAATTAAACTCATAAATTATAAATTCCAACTTGCTTATAAATAATTATTTACATCAATGTAGGAGCTACCAAAGTTTTCTTAAATGTACAAAGGATCAACCAATTTTCTATTTATATTACTTTTAAGTTCTTTTTATAAAATATATGTAACGACTCTCTAGATCGTTTGTGATTTTTTTTTATTTTTTGTATTTTAACTCTCCTCATAGTTTATGTACGTGAATTATGACTCACGGAATGAATAGTATCAATATCGAGATTCCAACTAAATTTCGATGATTTATGTGAAGTTTCGGATATTTTGAATAATTAGTTTGGTTAGTAAATTAATGGGTCAAACTAATAAATTATTTACATATGCGGTCCATAAAATAAAATAAATTTACATAGGTAGAATTGATCAATAATAATAATCACAACATCAGATATTAGGGTAAAAAGGAAGGTAAAAATTTTAACGGAGAGCAAAGCTATGCGGCGTGAGGTTTCAGCCTTCAGGTAAAAATTGCTTTAGAATAATGGAAGTAATGATTATTTAATCATTTGGACAAGCCAATCATTGGCTCATAATGGTGATATAAGGGTGAATTGGATATATATATATATATATTTATAGTCACGGTTAAGTGAAACATAAATTTGATTTCAATGGGTTATTGTAGTTAAGTAATACATAGTAGAATAACGATAATTTAATAATTTTGTTCATTAGAATAGTGATAGATTGTAGCATGTTAAAAATTTAATGGGTTTTAGATGATATTGTTGCTACTATTTTTCATAGTACGCAATTGTTAATATGAAAACTTTTTCATTCTTTTACTGTTAGTTAGAATTAGGGTTAAACTAATGAATAAATTGATGTTGTCAGATTTCTATTCATATAGGAATTATATATTTGAACAAATTTAAAATATTCAAAGCTTTACGGAAGGGTAAGACCCTTAGAAAGTAGCTTGCGTTCAAGTTCTTCAGTTGAGGTAGGTTACGATTTAATTGGAGTTTAGACTAGATTTAGTTGTGTGTATGCTCCTAAATTGGATGCTTGCTGATTGGTATTTGGACATGCTTAATTTGATGATATTTGGATCATTGAGACATGTATAAATAAGAATTGAAAATTTACTTGATGAAATTGTCTTATGACTTTAAGTGTACTTGTAAACTTAGTACATCGTATTGTATAATGAGATGTAGTGTGAATTTGATATAAAATACCTAATATGGTTATAGAGGATTGGGTACCGCACCAGTACGAATATGATATTAATATTACTTATTTATGGAGGATCGGGTCTCACGCCAGTATGGATATGTAGATTGATATTACTTGTTTATGGAGGATCGGGTACCACACCGGCACAGATATGTATATTGATATTACTCGTTTATACAGGATCGAGTATCACGCCGGTATGAATATGATATTGATATTACTTGTTATTAAGGATCGGGTACCACGCCGGTACTGTACATGAACATAGATTGTTCCCTGCAAGTCATGACTATTTGGACAAAAATAAGTCCCATATCATGTGTGTACATATTTGTATTGAATTTTAGAGGTTATACAGGTTATTAAGCAGATAATGAGCTAATGGTGTTCTAATTGTGAGTTTTAGAAGGATGTGGTTGTTATTTATGGTATTGTTATTGATTTTGTGGATGTTTACAGTATGGTCAACACTCTTGATGGTTATATGGCATGTTTGTGAGCACTGTTTGACTTATTATTGTTTTATTATGGATTCATTAAATATTTGTTATGTCACGATGCTTATCTACTTGTTATTTAATTTATGTTGTGTACGTGCTATTAAATTGAGTTGGCCTATGATAGCTACTAGTACATAGTGATTTGAACTGATACTATCCTGTACTCTTCTTTTGTTGAGTGCAGAAAGTATTCTAGAGGCTTAGATGCAACCTCACCTCTAAAGTTTAATAGTAGATCTTGATCCAAGGGTGAGCAGTCCATCTCCAGGCTGCCATGGGTTATCCTACTTGTTCTTGTCCATCTTTTGGGAAATGAAACATTCTTTATTTACTTTATTATTGGATATCTCTTTTAGACATGATCTTTGTTAGGAGTTCTTGTACGGTGAATTTTGGGTCTTGGGGATTTCGGTGAGTAGATTGTTAATTTTTACGTTGATAATATTTAGCTCCAGATTATTGTTATTAAGTTGGTTTTATGATAATATCCTTTTAATATTGACTAAGTAATTGGGCAATGGTTCGGTTTAGATGGTTCTCCCATAGGAAGATATAGTGTGGGTTCCACTCATGACCTTTTGGGTCGTGACAAAGTTGGTATCAGAGCCCTAGGTTCATCGATCTCGTCATATGAAAATATGTCTAGTAGAGTATTGTAGAATGGTACGAAGATGTCTGTAATTTTCTTCGAGAGGCTACCGAATAGTAGGAAAATTCAAATTCTTTTTTCTTACATTCTATTACTTGACTTCAATTGGTATCTAGCAATTCCAATTAGTATCTAACTTTTTTCATACTTATTCTCATAGATGGTAAGAACACGAGCAAATAGAGCAAGAGTTGAGGTGCCCAAATAAGTTGTTGGGGCTGTAATTTATGGTAGAAGATAAACGAGGAGAGAATAAAGTAGAGTAAGGTGAGAAGTCCCCACCAGAGGCAAAACTCAACCCTCAAGACCAACTAGAGAGAGGCTAGTATCTCCTCTACTGTATGAGGATATGCCTGTGATAGCAGAGAATAGAGCGATGCCAGTAAAGAATGAGGGGATGTCGGTTCATGATAGGGTTTCACCATTTCAAGAAGGTCCAACCCTAATTCAAATGTCTTTCATTGTGAGTCAGTAGGTTTTATATTTTTGAGTGGGTTAGCAGGAACCGAGACTATACCTACAGCACCCAGAGTCCAACATCCAAAGGTGCAATATGCTATAATATAGCTCCTCACATATAAAAGGTGTCAAAATCAGATGTTTTTCCAAGACAGGTAGTGGGTTCGATAATGACTAGAGATGACCATGAGTTATTCTATAAGTTTATCAAAATGAATCCTCTTGTTTTCATGGCATCGAGTCTGAGTATTCCTATGAGTTTATTATTGACTATCTAAAAGATTTCACAAGATGGGTGTGGGTGTGAGGTATGGTGTAAAACTGGTTACTTTTCAGTTTCAGGGGGATGCCAATATATGGTAGAGAGCTTATGTAGAATGTAGGGATGCCAGTTTGCCTTTGTTGACTTGGACTCAATTTTACTCTATTTTTCTAGAGAAGTACGTGCCTCATACTTTGAGAGATAGAAAAAGGCATGAGGTCACTAATCTTAAGTAGGGGAATATGTCAGTTGCGTTCTATGAGGCCAAATTTTATTTATTATCTCGGTACACAGCTCATTTATTAAAAACTGAGGAGGAGTGGATTCATCTCTTTGTAAAGGGTTTTAATACATGTCTCCAAATTTCTGCTCTTCATATAGTATCTTCATGTAGGTCTTTTCAGGAGATGGTTGATTTTGTCAAGAAGGTTGAGGGCGAAGAGAAGAGGGTTAAACCAAGGCAACAAAAAAAGGCCCACAAAGGAGGTAGTTTCAGTGGTTATTATTCTAGTCGTCTGAGTTCACAAGGATACCCTGCCCACCCTATTCAGTCTATGGTACAAGTGTCTTTTGTTGGTCTGTCCGGGTCTAGCCAGCCATTTTCAGACTTTATTGGTTACCTCGCTCGATATTCGTCAGCTAAACGGACTACCTTGGATCATGTATGTTATAAGTGTGGTAGAGTTAGTCATATCAGTTAGTTTTGTCATAATGTGAGGCAGTTTGGTCAGTCTATCCAGCAGCAGGCTCCTAGAGCTTTAGTTCCAGTAGGTAGAGGAGGTTGTGGTAATTATAGAGGTCATCTACAGGGCGGTCGTGGTGGTCATAATGAAGGTAGGGTGGTAATCAGCCTCATTGAGGTGGTTCTCAACTTGGCAAGAGTAATGCTCAGACTAGTGGTAGGGCCCATATTTGCCTTTTTAGGCAGGCCCAAGGCAAAGGCATCAGACGTTGTTATTATAGGTACTATTCTTGTCTGTAACTAGATTGCCATTGTGTTATTTGATCCTGGCTCTACTTTTTCATACATATCTATTAATTTTGCTGTGGGATTGGACATGGTGTGTGATTTACTTGACTTTCCAATTTACATGTCTACTTTTGTTGGTGATTCTGTTATTGATGATGGGGTTTATCATTCTTGTTCTATTATGTTTATGGGGTATCAAACTTTGGCAGATTTAGTGATTCCAGACATGGTAGATTTTGATATAAATTTGGATATGAGTTGGTTGTCTCCATATCATGCTATATTGGATGTCATACAAAGAAAGTGACTGTGGCTATGATAGGAATGGATAGACTTGAGTGGGATGGTGATTATAGTCCCTCTCTAATGAAACTTATTTTCTTTGTACATTTAAAGAGGTTAATTGAGAGAGGTCGTTTGGCCTTCCTAGCATATCTTCGGAATACTTTTGCAGAGGTCTCATCTGTTGAGTCAGTTCCTATGATGTGTGAGTTCCAAGAGGTTTTTCCTGCAAATTTGCCTGGTATGCAATTAGACCATGACATTGATTTCTGTATAGATCTAGAGCCAGGTACTCGTCCTATTTCTATTCTTCCCAATATGATGGCTCTATCTGAGTTGAGGGAGCTAAGGCTAAGCTGCAGGATTTTTTAAGTATGAGTTTTATCGATCCAAGTTCCTCTCCATTGGGTACTCCTATCTTGTTTGTGAAGAAGAAGGATGGTAGTCTTCGTATGTGTATAAACTACAGGCAGTTAAACAAAGTTACCATCCGTCATAAGTATCCTTTGCCCTATATCAATGATTTATTTGACCAGTTACAAGGTGCATCCGTATATTCTAAGATTGATTTGAGGTCCATTATTATCACCTTAAGATTCGGCCTAACAACATTCCTAAGAATGCTTTTCGAACCAAGTATGGGCACTATGAGTTTCTTGTGATGTCTTTTGGGTTGACTAATGCCCCAACTACTTTTATAAGTTTAATGAATGGGATATTTAAACCCTACTTGGATTCTTTCATGATTGCCTTTATTGATGATATTCTAGTTTATTCTAAGAGTAAAAAGGAGCACGAGAATCACTTAAGGAGTGTTTTGGGTTTGTTAAAAGAGAAAAAACTTTATGCAAAGTTTTCTAAGTATGAGCTCTGGTTGGCTTCTGTATCCTTTTTAGGGCATGTGGTTTCAAAGAAAGGGGTGATGGTAGACCTGCAGAAGATTGAAGAGGTTAAGAATTGGGCTAGGACTAATTCAATGGCGGAGGTTCATAGGTATATTGTCTTAGCAAGTTATTACTGTAGGTTCGTGAAGGAGTTTGCTTCTATTGATACTCATATGATGCGGTTGACCCAAAATGATGTACGTTTTAATTGGTTAGATGAGTGTAGGGAGAGCTTTCAAAAATTCAAGACCTTGTTGACTACTGCTCCTACTCTTGCCTTGTCGGTAGAGGGTAGGGATTTTATTATTTATTGTGATGCCTCACGTTCTTTATTAGGTGTTGTGTTGATGTAGGATAGGAATGTTATTGCTTATGCTTTGAGGCAATTGAAGCCTAATGAGAAGAATTACCTCACTCATGATTGGAGTTAGCTATTGTGGTTTTTGCTCTCAAGATTTGGAGGGATTACATGAATGGGGTTCATTGTTAAGTGTTCACTGATCACCGTACTTTATAGTATGTGTTCACGCAAAGGGATTTGAATTTGAGATAGCATAGATGGATGGAGTTGCATAAAGATTATGATATCACCATACTCTACCATCCGAGGAAGGCTAATGTATCGCTGATACATTGAGCAGGAAGTTAGAAAGTATGGGTATTTTGGCTTATTTGAATACGAACAGGCATCCATTGGCTAGAGAGATTCAGACTCTAGATAATAAGTTTATTCGACTTGAGGTGACTGGGAGGGGAGAAATTCTAGCCAACATTGAGGTGAGGTCCACATTTCTTGATCAAATCAAGGCTAAACAATTTGAGGATACTAAGTTGAGAAAGATTCGTGATAGAGTTTTGAAGGGTGAGGCCAAAGAGGACATTCTTAACAGGGATGGAGTGTTGTTGTGTAATACCCCGTATTATTCTTAGCTCAATTCAGTTTCTAGCTGCATGCATAAAAGGATTAAGGCCTGAAAATTTCACTAAGTGTTGGGGGCTTAGTTATTTTTAAGGCTTCTAAACTTGGAGAATTTTTAACTTAGTTTACCCGACCCCAAGATGTTGGTTTTTGAGTTAATTCATGTTCAGGGATGTAAGCAGCATGTCTCAGAGAAGTTTTGGATTTTTCAGTTGGGGTTTGTGTCATGTTTGGATCACAAAACTAGAGGATTATCACGATAAGCCTGCGACACAGTGTTATTCCCGTCGTCATGTAGACTGTGTCGCAGTGAGGGAAATGAACTACCACGATAAGACTGTGTCGTGGTAAGCTTGTTCCGTCTAGTTTTGAATTTAAGTGCCTGAGGGGCAATTGGGTATTATCCCTTTAACCCAATCATTCATAACAAGAATTGGGACATTATTTAGGGCATTATTTGCCTTTCTTCTCGAAATCCCTCTCAAAAAGACCCCTCTTCCCCAAGAATACAAATTCAATTCATTTCTCCACAACAAATCAAGAATTCAAGTTCCCCAAGTACAAGAACCTTCAAGAAAGCATCAAGATTGGTGTTTCTCTTTAAAGTTAAAGGTTCAAGGTATGTGGGATGTTCATTCATGGGTTTTGTTTCACCCATGGAGCCCCCAAACCCTTTTTTCGATTAAAGATTGAATATTTCTATCATTATTGTATTTTGTATTGATTAAGATGGGTTCAATTCATGTTTCCATGGTAATTTAAATGCAATTCAGTCCATGTATGCTCCCATGCAAGATTTTGAATTCCTCATGCTATGAATTCGAGTTCCCCATGCTTTATTCAAGTGAATTTTATGATGAATCCTAAATTTATGAATCTCGGCAAGAATTCCCATGTTAAATTCATGATACCCACATGTATGATGAAATGTCTATGATTATGGGTTTTGAACTATTATCCTTTACTATAGTTTAGCTTGTTATTACATTCAGTGATTATTAATTGTTGGTGGGTTATGAACACCCAATATCTATGTGTTTTAATTGATTTTAATATTTTCAAGTATGGTTCAGTTAAACCATGCATAATCCTATTTATTCAGTTATTATGATCATAATGAGCACTATCAGTCTTGAAATAATGTTTAGTTAAACTCAGTCCCATTTCAGTTCCAGTGTTAGTTCAGTTGGTAGTAGGATTTAGCACCGAGCAAATGCAGAGGTGGCGACTTCCTCGTTTGTTAGGCAGAGTCGTTAGTAGCGGTCCTTGTATTTTAGAACAACATTGTCAAAATAGGATATAAGGAGTCACCCGTCAGTTTAGGCTTGACTTCCTCTCAGGGGTCACCCATCAGTTTAGGATTAACACCCTACTCCTTTAGGATACCAAATTAGTAGATCCATACAACCAGTGTTAGTACCCGTGGCACGGTACTGACACCCTTCCAACTGGGGTTATAGGTTGGATCACAATTAGCTAAGATTTGGGCATGTCAGTTAGATGATACCTCCTACAATCTCAATATATTATTCAATGTATTTTCAATTTAGGTTTGCTTGACTAAGTGTACAGACTTTAAGATATTAAGTTTTACAGTTTTCACTCTTCCAGATTACAGATTTATCTCAGTAACATAACAGATATACACTTAGTCTTGCATTCTCAGATATTACAGTTCTCATGCATTTATGTTCAGTTATCTCATGCTATTTAGTTAGTTCTTATTTCATATGCATAGTACATATCAATCTATCCTCATCTCATATACCGGTATATTCAAAGTACTGACCTCATACTCTTCTTTGCGCAATGATGTTTTATATCATAGGTTCGGACGCAGATTTTCCCGACCGCAGTTATACAACTCATCGTAATCCAGTAGCCGTAGTAGGGAGTCCTCATCCATCGAGGACATGTTATAATTATTTAGTTATTTTAGTATTTCACTTTATTTAGTCAGTCAGAGTTAGTTGGAGGTCTGTCCCATTAACTCCTCCATCCGTTTAGAGGATTTCACATTCAGACAGTCAGTTAGACAGTTAGTCAGTTTTATTAGATGTTTAATACTTGTGATTTATTTGTACTTTCAGTATTCATACTTTATGGCTTTATAAGTTGTTTTCCGCACATGTCCATTAATATTACTATTTTATTCACTGCTCATAGCAGGTACCAGCACATGGGTTAGCTTGTGGCAACTTGTGATTGTAAGCACCATTGTCGCAACTAGGGGGTAGCCTCGGGTCATGATAAAACTTGGTATCAGATCCAAAGGTTTTAAGTGTCCTAAGGAGTCTAAAAGCCGCATTGACTAGAGTCTTGTGCATGGGTGTGAAGCGTTCCACACTTACGGACAATAGGCATCGAGTTAGTTTAGGAAAAGTTTCCCTTCTTTAAGTATTCTTGTCGTCCGAATGAGAATGAGCTCTATTTAAACTCTCTTTAAAAATCATCCTTCATTCTATTTACAGAAAATGCCTCCTAAAGGAAACAATTAAAGAAGGAACGAGAACCAGCACGCACCACCGTCTATTCAAAAATATCCTCTGAAAGAGCATGTCTCTGATACCAAATAGACAGGGAGGCAGAAGGGCACGGACAACTGCCGGTGAGAGCAGCCAGGAGGCTGGCCAATAGACCCCGAACTTTCCAAAATGAAAGGCGATTTCATGACCATGTAGGAAGCAAGCCATACGAAATCAAAGCTTCCATCAACACAACAGACACAGAACCTAACCTTTCCAACATGACAGGCGATTCACGACCATCTAGGCGACATGCCATATAAAATCAAAGCTTTCAATCGACATGCCACAACTTTCCTATGACTGAGCTATGCATCTGTATACACGGTTTGCATTTTAGCTACAAAGCCTTCTCAACCCTTAACGAGATGGCATGACTTTGGAATTGCAAGCTACACTTCAATAATGGTTTGCCTTAGCATTAAAGCTTTCGCAACCCAAAAGAGGGATGACTTGACTTTGCCAGTCTTAGGTCACATGAAATACTTTGTCTCCTTAGTACAAGACTGTTTCGTATATGCCTAAAAATAGGTCTTACGACGGCTCTCCGTGGCCTGTTGCCCTCTAGCTGCCGCGGAACAAAAGGTGTACTAAGGTAGACATTAGATCTATATGTTCTTTCTCAGATATGGAATTATTTTAGAAGGAAATGGCATAGACTAAGCCAATTTCGTTTCATATACATGGAAAGAACTTAGACATCTACGCTGTGAGGAAGAATCCAACTTCGTTTCATATACATGGAAAGTAACTTTGGGGTGCCGTCGTTGTCATCGCAATAAGCACTTCATTGTAGTATTTCCTTACCCCCTACTCCAACCTAAAGGATCAAAGTACCCATCCCTTGTTGGGAGGAAGAAGGAGTTTGCATCCACCTCTATTAATTGGAAACACGTGAGCTAGCTTTACATTTTTATTCTTAGTCTTTGGTTTACTTGACCAAACTACTACTCTTAGATCTGTTCTTTGTTTTAGCTTCCAAGTTTCACAACTCAAGCTTGTACATAATAGAGTCATAGTTTTAATTTCAATACCAGAGTCAGTGTTTTTCAATTATTATATACTGTGTCTTGTACCTAATCGAGTCATAGTTACATTTCTTATATTTTAGAACAAATATATAGAGTCAGTCCACACAAACACAAGAAGATTTTCATTTTAGTGAGTCTTGTCCATAGAACCTTAGAACAAATATATTGAGTCTTTTTAGTCCAGAAAATACAAAAATATGTCTTCTTTAGAGTCTTCTTCCTCAAGTAGGTCCAGTTTCTGTAAATCTCTAACTCAAGTAAATATGTCCCCCACCAAATCTCTTTCATGTAAACATAATTACCTATACGAAATAGATATGCTACCACCAGAATAGAAAATATCCTCAACACATCTACCTTTCCTAAACCCTTACTCTGCCTTTGAAAAAAAGGCATGTAACCCATGGCTACATATTCATTCTTTAGTGCAGCAGAGACCGAAAGGAGTTAAAGAATATGTTGCTGCCTGAAAGATAGACCAGCATCCTATTCTCGCAAATCAGGAGGAACAATTCATCACCCTACAAATGCCGAAAGATTTCCCAAGATAGTGGAGAAACCAAGGCTTCACCCATATACACTTTGGAGTTTTTCAGGTTGTGTTATCATATCATGGAAGAAAAGGCCACCCGTAGTGTCACATATTTCACTCCTTGATACCAGGTACAACGAATACCAATATGCCAACTTGGGAACTTCAAAAATCACATTGAACACCAGGACATTCTTCGTCAATTTATTCCCCACTACAACATGTCCCTCTCCAATCTGTATGGGACGAAGGCGTTAAAAATACAGGTCCATATTCTCAGAACTCTACAAGACAGAGAGGCCATCTAGGTAACTCTCCACTACCAGGTGGCTTGGCAAGTTTAGAATCATTCCATTGATCTATCCCTTCTAGGTGGCGGCGATGCTTTGCTCTTAAACATAGATGCCACCAACGGAACCACTCAGTGTGTCCAGATCCCTAAGGATGAGCTTATGAAAGTACTCCCAGACTCATACGTAACAAACTATGAGAAGTTGAGAGACTATCCTCAACCTCTTTAGTCCACGTAGCCAACCTTTGCCAAAAGGAGCGACAATACCGTCACGATCAGTTTCAAAAACTCACACCTAAAAAAGCCTCCCAAAATCACCTTCTCAGTCTATATGTACCAAACTTATGATGACCTTCCACTAACAAATGACCCAAAATTAATGGATGACCCAAAGTTCATGCGCAGGTTCCTAGACAGCAGTATGGAAGAGCATGGTTGGATACACTACTTCAGTTATGATGACAGATATACTGTGTGGCGCAAATGTCCTTTCTCCAGACACTGTCCGTGGAAGTTGAATTCCAGATGCCACCTATGCCAAGAAACTACCTCACCCTCTCCACCACCAGTTAAAACTACCAAAACCAAAGAAAAATAGCCTACAACCAAACTGTTCATGATATCTCAATTTGGCACCAATACTCGGATGACTTTCAACCAAACAAACCTTTCAAAAATTATAACATGATCCACGCTCTAAAAATACTATCCAAAGCTGTTATCCTACTAGCCAGAGAGAAGATGCCCCTCAGCGATATCGAAGTAACACCCAACTGGCAATCTAAAAATGCCATGTCCCAAAATAGGATGATATCCAGCATCAACCAAGCCATGAAGAATGTTTCTCACTCTTAGAATAAGTTATCAAGAAAAGGTGAAGGAATGAATAAGAGAGTAGAAAAAGCGTCCACTCAGCATGACAGACTTATCCGCTTGTTGGAATTCAGGCTCCAATCCATGCATTATGATATATGTCTACTAGGCACTTCGATGTCTAATTTATTAGACCAGCAGTTGAAGGAAATGGATTCTCTGAAAGAATAAATCAAGCAGCTGATACACAATAGGTTTTAGCCCCAGAGAACCCATAGCGCACTACCAAAGCCAACCTTATTCCCAGTGTTGCCACACACATACTCTCTACCAAAAATAAGCCACATCTTTCCCACTCCTACATCAAGCTTCCATATGCCAATATCCCCAGATTGTCAACAGGAAAATGAGTTTGACATTGCTAAGCATGTATGGGATAGGAAAGATACCATCGCTAACAAGAGAAAAGTGATGATAGGCGATATTACGCGCCTATATCAATATATTTTGCCCATATTTGTGCCATATTTCGAGAACAAATTATATATTTCATGCACTTTTAGTTCTTTTTCCTGTAAGTGAGCTAACGAACATGATTAGCAAAGTTTCAGGTGTAAATGATGCAGAATTCAGCATTTTATGGATTACTTGACGCCAAAGAAAGCTTCACCGAAGGAGAAAAGGAAGATTGGACGCCTAAGGACCAAAAGTGATGCATGGAAAATCTGTCCCGGGCTAAAACAACATTTCTGAAAACTTTGGGGACTTGCAGTAACTTATTTGGATTAGGATAATAATACATTAACCTAGTACAATTGGGTTAAGTATTTCATTAGTCTATTTGGATTTGGATAATGTTACATTAACCTAGTACAATTGGGTTAAGTATTTCATTAGCTTAGTAGGATTTGGTTAAGTATTTCATTAGCTTAGTAGGATTAGGATATGGGTATTATAAATACCCTATCATGCTAGAGATTTTGAGGGATCCATATTCATTCTTCAACTATTAATTTTTTCTACTCTTCCAACAATTCTAATCTTTCCATTAATTCTATTTTTCTTCTTCTATTCATCTATTCTTAATTTCCGCAACAAGAGAATCGTTACTTTGCCTAGGAATTCACGCCTAAACGCCTACCACCTGTGCTACACGAAATTAATCAGTATTGTGGTATAATAACAATGTCAACTGTGAGCTCCTTCGCATTCATGGGTAACTAAACTTCTCTGTTGGGTTTATGGAAACCGAATGAGATACTATCTATTGCTGTGAGTTTGTGAGTTCGTGACACGTATGCTGCTTATATCATTATTCTCTTCATCTTAATCTAAATTCTTTGTGGTTGCAAACGCAAGAATACGCCAATATAACATTTAACTTGTTCGAAAGAAAGGTTATTTGTCTGGAAAAGAGATAGTGTCAAGGTAGTAGGGTCCCATCCCCTATTAAAAAGTTAGTGCCGTAACTGGATTAACCTCTTGGAGAATTTGTACTATTAGACACGCTTTAAGCTCGAAAGAGTTAAAGTGAAATAATTCTCGAATAGGTCAAAAGACGCCTGGATTTACCATCGAATACAATTCTCTATAAGCACATGCATGTCGGAATTCAACACACTCATAGCCAATAGAGACGTATAACTCAGGAGGTGGACATAACCCCAACTCTTCAATTCTCATTGTTTTACAACCTACTAAACATTCTTTATGTTTACTTTGCTATTTCAGTTTTTACTTTAATATTTTGGTTACACATTACAATTCCCCCCTTTTTACGAGACTTGCACTAAAAGTCTAGTAATCGTTGCTTACTTGTTGACCAAGCTATTCCCTAAGGGATCGATACCCAACCCAGTTGGGTTCTATATTTGCTAACGACCGCTTTACACTCCTACGAGAGCTGTAGATTGAGCGTTATCCAAAATTAGCGCCGTTGCCGGGGAATACAAGTGTTAATTAAGTTTGTGATAATTACTAGACCCTTTGGTCAAAGATTCTCGTACTTTTACTTTTAGTTTTTGTTTTTGTTTATTGCAGGTTTTTATTTAGTGCATGCCCCATACTCAAAGTTCTGGTCAACCGTTATTACCTATCAATCCTGAACCACAACGTATAGGCAGAATGGAAGCACAAGCAGAAATTGAAAGGATGGCTGCTCAACAGGAACAGGCAAGATTAGCTGCTCTTGCCGCCGCTCAAGTTTAACAACAAAAAATTGGTAACCCTGGGCGAGCACCAAATCCTGATGATGAGGATTTAGGTGATGACGAGTTACTAAACCCAAGGCATGATGCTGAAATCACAACACCTGCCAACAGAAGAGGTCGTCAATCTCGATTTAGGTATGATCGCCAACCCATGCAACCAGCTTTCGACGATGATGATGATGATCTTGATGGAGTCGGAGCCACAGGAGCCATTATTCCTCCACCATTAGCACCCGGAGCCAAGTTCAACATCATAAGCACCATGATTTAGTTATTGCAACTCAAGGGATTATTTGGTGGACTAGCAGGCGATGATCCGAATATGCATCTCATCAACTTTATTTCTACATGCAAGTCGTTTGACAATCCTTGTGTTGGTCAGAATGCAATCCAATTACGTCTATTTCCATTGTCTCTGTCTGGGGAGGCAACTCTATGGTTGAATGGGCTGACTCCTGATTCTATTACAAATTGGAGGCAATTGAGAGACGCTTTCCTAGAAAGATTCTTTCCGCCATCCAAAAGAGCACAATTGCGAGATGAAATCAGCAACTTTCGTCAGCTTCCCACTGAAGCTCTTCATGAAACATGGGAGAGGTTCAAGACAAAGCTAGCGAGATGACAACGCAATAGGAGAGAAGTCCGCGGAAGACATCAAGGACGTCACACCCAGCGACGTGCAGCCTAAAAAAGTGGAAAAACGGAAGCAAGAGGAGAAGAAAGCCGTGGAGAGAATAATTCCATACCCACCACCACCTTTTTCCCAAAGATTAAAGAAGGTGGTGGATGACACGAAGTTCAGCAAATTCATGACTATGTTAAAGCAGCTGACCATTAATGTTCCATTGGTAGAGGGACTTGAACAAATGCCTGGGTATGCGAAATTTATGAAGGATCTTTTGACAAAGAAGCGGGCAGCAAGCTATGAGTTGAAAGAAGATGTTCATCATTGTAGTGCAATCTCTACCCGATCAATAGTTCAGAAGAAAGCCGACCTCAGAGCTTTTACTATTCCTTGCACCGTTGGATCTTTGAATTTTGCCAAAGCATTATGTGACTTAGGAGCCAGCATCAATTTGATGCCATTATCAATCTATAGCAAGTTGGGGCTGGGTGATCCTGCTCCAACCAATATGAGGCTCGTCATGGCGGATAGGTCGGTAAAACGACCTGTTGGTATTCTATGTGATGTATTGGTAAAGGTTTCTTCATTCATCTTTCCGGCAGACTTTGTTATTTTGGATTGTCAGGCAGACTCAGAAGTTCCCATAATCTTGGGGCACTCTTTCCTTGCTACAGGAAGTGTGCTCATTGATTTGAGAGCCAATGAGCTTTCATTCCGAATAAATGACGAAGTAGTTCGCTTTGATGTTTGCAAATCAATGAAGCAACCCAAAGATCTGAGTGTATTTTTGGTGGCTGATGTTTTCTGTGATGATAAGAAATAATTACTTGAAGAAGAGCAAATTATTGATGAACCTTTGGCGGTTGTGCTTATGAACGGAGAGACTGAGGATGCTGAAAATTGTGAAGAAGCTATTTGTGCTCTATCGAGATTAGGGACATATCGCTATGCTCCCAAGAAGTTGGACCTTGATCTCAAGAATCGACCCACACCACTAGCTAAGCCATCTATTGAAGAGCCACCCATATTAGAATTGAAGAAGCTGCCAAGTCATCTAAAGTACGCGTTCTTAGGAAGTGGAAACACACTTCCAGTCATTGTAGCAGCAGATTTGCGTGAGCAACAAGTTGCAGCTCTCATTGCTATTCTACGAAAGTATATTAGAGCCACTGGATGGACCATTGCAGATATTATTGGTATTCCACCTGGGATTTGTACACATAAAATTCAGCTTGAAGAAAATTGCTCACCCACCATTGAGCATCAAAGGCATCTAAACCCACCTATGCAAGAAGTGGTGAAGAAAGAAATTATCAAGTGGTTAGACGCAGGAGTTGTATATCCAATCTCTGATAGTATATGGGTAAGCCCAATACAATATGTTCCCAAGAAAGGAGGTATGACGGTGGTCGCAAATGTGAAGAATGAGCTTATTCCACTCAGATCCGTCACTGGATGGAGAGTATGCATGGACTACCGAAAATTGAATTCTTGGACACTCAAAGATCACTTCCCAATGCCATTCATGGACCAAATGCTAGATCGATTAGCGGGGAAAGGTTGGTTTTGTTTCTTGGACGGTTATTCAGGCTACAATCAGATTTGTATTGCCCCCGAAGACCAAGAGAAGACAACGTTTACATGCCCATATGGTACGTTTGCCTTCAAACGTATGCCATTTGGGTTATGTAACGCACCAGCCACCTTTCAACGCTGTATGATGTCTATTTTTCTGATATGGTTGAAGACACTTTGGAGGTATTTATGGATGACTTTTCAGTTGTTGGTGAGTCTTTTGAAGCGTGCTTGGCAAACCTAAGCATGGCGTTGCAAAGATGTGTAGAATTCAACCTAGTGCTGAATTGAGAGAAGTGCCACTTCATGGTAAAAGAAGGAATTGTTCTTGGGCACAAAATCTCTGAAAAAGGAATTGAGGTTGATCGAGCAAAAATCGAAGTCATTGAGAAGCTACCGCCTCCAATTTCGGTGAAGGGAGTTCGTAGTTTTCTTGTCCATGCAGGTTTCTATCATCGGTTCATCAAAGACTTCTCCAAAATTGCTAGTCCATTGTGCAAACTCTTGGAGAAAGATATGAAGTTTGACTTTAATGAAGATTGCTTAAAGGCATTCGAATGCCTCAAAGGAAAACTCATTAAAGCCCCTATCATGGTAGCACCAGATTGGTCTCTCCCGTTCGAAGTCATGTGTGATGCTAGTGGTGTAGCCGTTGGAGCTGTGCTTGGTCAGAGAAAGGAGAAATTATTTCATCCTATCTACTATGCAAGTAAGGTCCTAAATGAAGCACAAAGGAACTACACTGTGACAGAATAAGAGCTCCTAGCGGTTGTGTATGTGTTTGAGAAGTTTCATGCCTATCTATTGGGTACTAAGGTGATCATTCATACAGACCATGCAGCTCTTAGGTATTTAATGACAAAGAAGGATGCAAAACCAAGATTAATTTGATGGGTATTGCTGCTGCAAGAGTTAGATTTCGAGGTCAAAGATAGAAGAGGTTGCGAGAACCAAGTGGCCGACCACCTATCTAGACTCGAGAATGAGCATGTGGCGTAACCTGAAATTTAGATTGATGATGCATTCCCTGACGAGGATATATTAGCGACAACAATGGAAAAATTACCATGGTATGCCAACTTTGTAAATTTCGTGGTGAGTAATGTGACACCTGCCAATTTATCTTACCACCAAAGAAGGAAGTTTATGCATGACGTACAACACTACTATTGGGATGAGCCATATTTGTTTCGACGATGTGCGGATGGTATTATTCGATGATGTATATCCCATGTAGAGGTGCCTAATATTTTGGAAGCATGCCACACTTCCCAAGTTGGAGGACATCATGCAGGCAATCGGACAGCAAGGAAAGTATTGCAAAGTGGTTACTATTGGCCTTCGATATTTAGAGATGCCTATGACTATGTTAGAAGGTGCGGCCAATGCCAGCGTCAAGGTGCTATTTCGAAACACCATGAGATGCCCATGTCCAAAATTCTTGAGGTAGAACTGTTTGATGTATGGGGTATTGATTTCATGGGTCCATTCGTGAATTCGTTTGGAATGAAGTACATCTTAGTTGCTATAGATTATGTCTCGAAATGGGTTGAAGCTGTAGCGTTGACTGACAATGAAGGAAAGTGTGTTGTAGCGTTCTTAAAGAGGAATATCTTCTCTCACTTTAGAGTACCACGTACTATCATAAGTGATGGAGGATCTCACTTTTGCAATAAGCTATTCAAATCCGTGTTGGCCAAGTATGGTGTCAAGCAACATAAGGTAGCCACGCCTTATCACCCATAAACTAGTGGACAAGTAGAGGTTTCCAATCGGGAGATCAAGCAAATCCTTGCGAAGACGGTCAATGCTAATAGGAAGGATTGGTCTCGGAAGCTAGATGATGCACTATGGGCGTATAGGACTGCATTCAAAACACCTACTGGTATGTCTCCTTATCAACTAGTTTATGGGAAGGCTTGTCACTTACCCACCGAGCTCGAGATTAAGGCATTGTGGGCATTGAAGCAATTGAATTTGAATTGGGATGATGCAATGAATCTGAGGTTGGAGCAGCTGGACGAATTAGATGAGTTCCGTCTCCATGCATATGAAAGGTCAGACCTATACAAGGAGCGGATGAAAAAGTATCATGATCAGCGGATTGTTCAACGAAACTTCCAAAAGGATGATATGGTACTTCTCTTCAACTCAAGATTAAAGCTCTTCCCAGGTAAGTTAAAGTCTAAGTGGTCTGGTCCATACAAAGTTCTCCAAGTCTACTCGTCTGGAGTAGTTGAATTGGAAAACAATAATGGTGTTGTCTTCAAGGTGAATGGCCAACATGTTAAACCTTATATAGGTCCTCTTGACTCAATGAATTATCTGGCCATCACTTATCTCGACGAAGTCTAAGTACTCGAGGTAACTACGTCCAGCCACGACAATAAATAAGGCGCTAAATGGGAGGCAACCCATCGTTTATCATTTGTCGTTTATTGTTTTTGTCTTTCTTTCGTTCTAAGTACTTGTTTTGCTTTTGATAAAAGAAAATCCAAAAATAAGGGTCGTGCCACGACCAAAACCAAGGCGCTTGGTGGGAGGCAACCCATTGTACTAATCGTTTTCATTTGTTTTGAGCAAATATAGGTGCAAGAGGTATTCAACGAGGAGATTGGTTTCAAATAACGATTTGGACGTATTGCATGGTAAAGGTGGTAAGTTAGGAATAAAGATGCATAAGGCTATGGATTGAGCATTGCTCATGACAAAATAGGCATCGAGTAAGGCTAGGCCTAGGTAAAACTAGGCCACGAACAATGCAAAACCTATACTATAGCCTAAGGTCTTGGAATTTAGTGTGCAAAGACATAGGCACCGCCCATGCTCAGGTATGCTATAGCATAGGCACCGCCTATGCTAAAGCATTTGGTCTCAGTATCTCATATGCCATGCACTAGGCGCCGCCTATGGTCCCTTTATGCATTACACTAGGCGCCGCCTATGCTAGCTTATGCTTTGAATTAGGCGCCGCCTATACCATGCTTAGGCGAAGCTAAAGGCGCCGCCTATGGTCCCTTTTTGTCTCCAAAACCGATTTTAAATGGGTCAAAACCAGACCCATTCTTTTCCTATATAAAGGGGACTTAGTCTTGAAACATAAACACATTGAAACTTGACCTAAAGGCCCGCACATCCACTCCAAATCATCTCAAAATTTTTCTTTTTGCTCTTTCAATTCACAAGAACGTCTCCAAAGGCTTCAATCACATAAGTACTCTTTTATTCTTCATCTATTTCTCGTAAGTACTACGTTGCTATGTCTATCATGAATTGCTACATCTTGAAGAAATATTGGTGATGTTAAAGTGTTTGAATTGTTGATACAAAACCATGTGAGTGAACATGTACGTTAGGATAATCTTAACTTGTTTCCGACTTGAATTTGGTTTTAATTGCATTGTCATACTCTTTGCGGAATTGCTATGGTTATGAACATTGCATAGTCTTGTCACTTGTATACCTACATGTTAGGCTATCCCGTTCATCGGGATACGACTTATAGTTGCCTACCGACATAGAAGGTTGTTATTGTTGATAGAAACTATACCATGATGAACCCCCTATGTAGTAGTCTTGTTTTACCTAACATGAAAGCATTGCAAAGGTTGCAAAAAGTGATACCTCTCTGATTTTGTTGTTGGAATATAGCTCCTAAAACGTATGTCGACGAAGTCTAAGTAATCGACCACTTTCACTTCACTAATTTGTATCAACGCACCTAAGTGTGGGGTGGTACCCCGATGGCTTGTGTATAAATTATTTCCATTGAGTTGATGCTAACATGAAATATCGTTTAAATCTCAGGAACAATGGCACCTAAAGCAAGACAAGATAAGGCTACCACATCCTAAAAGGGCAAGAAGAGAGGTTGCAAGGACCAAGGAGAATCATCCTCAATGCAATTACCCTGCCAAATGTTTGGAATAAAATGGGTTCTTGAGGAGGAAGCCAAACAATGGTATAGGAACAACAAGGAAAGAAAATATGTTCATGTCGACTTGATCAACAAGGACAGCATAGCGAAGAAGGAACCGCGTATGTTGGCAAAAATCATGGCATTGAATCTGGATTTCATCTTCCGTGACATGGGAGAATGTAATCTTGATTTGACAAGAGAATTTTACGCCAACTGGTCACCGAAAACCACGGGCAGCGAAGTCAAGATTCGGGGCCAAGTTTTACAGCTCAACGCGGATTTGATCAACTCCTTTCTTGGCTTACCTTCGGTCGATCCAGCACTATTCAAAGAGCTGTACAGCAGACCTCCTTATAGAGAAATTCGACACACACTTTGTGGAAGTAGATCCATGGCAAGGTGGAGCAGACACCAAGACACCGGACGACACAACACTTTCCCCTATGCTCCTTTGAATAGGGAAGCAAGAATCTGGTTGCGCATCGTCAACTCATGCCTTATTCCTGGGAATCAATACACCAAAATAACAAGATATAGAGTGTGTTTTTTCTATGCATTGATGACTAATGTCACTATCAACATTGGGGCAATCATTCGCTCTACAATGCGGAAGGCCAGACTACACAAGAGGTCCCACTTCACTTTTGGTAATCTGTTGACAGCAATCTTGCGGAAGGAGGATATCGAAGAGGAACCAGCTGATTACAAACTCCCACATAACCTGAAGAAGGTTGACCTCACAAAGGTCAAATATGCTGAAACAACACATGGTGTCAACCTTACTACTGCGGAGAGACATGCTCGAGATGAGAGTTTCTTCCATCATCTTTATGGCATGACACGGTTCACAATGATAAGTGGAGGTCGTGTTCCAACTGCTGCAGAGCTCCAACAGCTGGACCATGACTATCCAATGAATATGCATGCACGGGAGATGTGTGGAGTAGGCACATACTTTGAGGAACCTCTAGACGATGATGTGCCGACCGATGATGATCGACGCTTGCAACATTCCGACGTGGAGGAGAACTCTGATGACGACTCTTATGATGATTCCGACGAAGGGGGTATGACCCCCGACATTGAGGAAGAGTCCAACTGACCAGGTTCTTCGTATTTACTTTCCACTGAGGGCAGTGTCCCGTTTCAGTGTGGGGTGGCGGTATTGCATGCTACACTTCTCTACCGCATCTATGTTTGTTCACTTTGTTTTATTTGTTTCGTAGTAATTTTGTTTTACTTAGCTTCGCACGAAATTATTCTAATAGGCAGCATGAGATCATAACAAGAGTTTGTGCTAAAATCATGACTATTGAGATGTTTAGGCTCTAATTATGACTCATTATGTGATATTGTGTGGTTCAATTCCTTCACTTGTTGGGTCGAGAGTCTATACTACTTCCAATAAAGTCGACCATGTGCCTTGTGTGTGTGAGATTAATAGTATATTCTATGTTTGTAGCTGATGCTAGAACTTGCCTGGTATGGATGCAAAGAGAAAATAAGGAGTGTAAGTTTAGGAGATGATTTAGGCATTTCTTTGGCAACCTATACATGTTTACCTTCATTTTACCTACCCATGAAAATCATCCTAGTTAAACCCTTTTGAGCCTTTAACCTACTTCTTTGACAACCTCATATGTAAGCCTAATCCATTTTTTTCAAGACTGTAATTTGATCCAAATTCCTAAGTGCTTTAAAGTATAAAGTCATATGACAAAATAAGAGGAAATTGGGTGAGTATGATGCTTTAGAATGTAATGGTGCTTGAATTTGTTATGAAAAAGAATTGCTATCATAAGAGGTGTGTTATGAAAAGAAAAAGGAAAGGAAAGCTGAAAAGTGGCTTAAAACTGAAAAACAAAAGAGGAGAAAAAGGGTGGTAGAATAAAAGAAAGAAGAAAGGTTGAAAGAAAAATGTTGATGATACAATGTGATGTATTAAAGTGCTTAGGAACTTAGTCACTATTTCTGGCCAAAATAGTCCTACCCGTCCCCTAGCCTACATTACAACAACCAAAAGACCTACTTGATCCTAAGCCTAGCATTCTGACATTCAGTGGAGCATTACACTAAGGGCAAGCCTATGGTCATCAGTTGCTGCATATGAATTCTTTGTGAGAGCGAGAGCAAGGATATTTTGATACCCATGTTTGAAGAAATATGCTATACTTGTGAGTGATTATGGGTAATATATTGTGAGACACACATGGTTGATGAGTTTTGGGTAGTTGTGTATGATTCTTTATTCCTTAACTTTTGGATATGAATTAACTACCATCACGAGTCTATGCTAGAGGTTAAATTGTTTCTACTAGTGATCGGAAAACTACTCTTTGTTAATAATTGTTGTGCCTGTCCTGACGAATATTTTGTGTTGTTGCTGTAAAACCCTAAGTTGATGTTTAGAAGGACATGATATTTTGTTGGAGGACTAACAAAGCTTCAAGTGTGGGGTGTTGATGATAGGCGATATTACGCGCCTATATCAATATATTTTTCCCATATTTGTGCCATATTTCGAGAACAAATTATATATTTCATGCACTTTTAGTCCTTTTTCCTATAAGTTAGCTAACGAACATGATTAGCAAAGTTTCAAGTGTAAATGATGCAGAATTCAGCATTTTATGGATTACTTGACGCCAAAGAAAGCTTCACGGAAGGAGAAAAGTAAGCTTGGACGCCTAAGGAACAAAAGTGATGCATGAAAAATCTGTCCCGAGCTAAAACAACATTTCTGAAGACTTTGGGGACTTGCAGTAACTTATTTGGATTAGGATAATAATACATTAACCTAGTACAATTGGGTTAAGTATTTCATTAGTCTATTTGGATTTGGATAATGTTACATTAACCTAGTACAATTGGGTTAAGTATTTCATTAGCTTAGTAGGATTTGGTTAAATATTTCATTAGCTTAGTAGGATTAGGATATGGGTATTATAAATACCCTATCATGCTAGAGATTTTGAGGGATCCATATTCATTCTTCAACTATTAATTTTTTCTACTCTTCCAACAATTCTAATCTTTCCATTAATTCTATTTTTCTTCTTCTATTCATCTATTCTTAATTTCCGCAACAAGAGAATCGTTACTTTGCCTAGGAATTCACGCCTAAACGCCTACCACCTGTGCTACACGAAATTAATCAGTATTGTGGTATAATAACAATGTCAACTGTGAGCTCCTTCGCATTCATGGGTAACTAAACTTCTCTGTTGGGTTTATGGAAACCGAATGAGATACTATCTATTGCTGTGAGTTTGTGAGTTCGTGACACGTATGCTGCTTATATCATTATTCTCTTCATCTTAATCTAAATTCTTTGTGGTTGCAAACGCAAGAATACGCCAGTATAACATTTAACTTGTTCGAAAGAAAGGTTATTTGTCTGGAAAAGAGATAGTGTCAAGGTAGTAGGGTCCCATCCCCTATTAAAAAGTTAGTGCCGTAACTGGATTAACCTCTTGGAGAATTTGTACTATTAGACACGCTTTAAGCTCGAAAGAGTTAAAGTGAAATAATCCTCGAATAGGTCAAAAGACGCCTGGATTTACCATCGAATACAATTCTCTATAAGCACATGCATGTCGGAATTCAACACACTCATAGCCAATAGAGACGTATAACTCAGGAGGTGGACATAACCCCAACTCTTCAATTCTCATTGTTTTACAACCTACTAAACATTCTTTCTGTTTACTTTGCTATTTCAGTTTTTACTTTAATATTTTGGTTACACATTACAATTCCCCCCTTTTTACGAGACTTGAACTAAAAGTCTAGTAATCATTGCTTACTTGTTGACCAAGCTATTCCCTGAGGGATCGATAACCAACCCAGTTGGGTTCTATATTTGCTAACGACCGCTTTACACTCCTACGAGAGTTGTAGATTGAGCGTTATCAAAAAGCTGAGGAAACTCAGAAGTAGTCCAAGAGGAAAATGGAATTCGACATAGACAAAGGGACCATGAGATCTAATACCATAACATCACGTTCCTTGACGATGATATGATAATTCACAAGCCAGAAGTGCCGTACAAAGATAAAGAATGGAATGCCTTGCTGAAACATGGTCTTCTCAATCATAAGTGATTATCGACCCATCATGATCTAGATGCTGATTCAGACCAACTCATCCTAAATCTGTATGGCTTGAACATCCATGATGATGTCGTTCCAGGTCAACAAGCCACAACAATCCTTGATCCAGTTGAACAATCTTTGAAGTGCAATAAATAGATCCAGGATGTTGATCCTATAAGTCCTGCTTTAAGTGAAGGAGGTTCCTTTGATACAGAGGCATAATCCGGCCTCGATGATAACTTTCCAGTCGATGGATATGTTGAAGACAGCGAAGAGTCTATCGATTTATGAGAATATGTTGACGACACTCCCGAATCCTCAATTGAATCTCCAGAAGAAGACTATCCACCAATATACATAAACCATTCAAAGGAACTAGAGGTGTCCGAAGTTGTCGATGACTAAGATAGGATGAAGGATGATCCAATCCTTGAAAGAAGGACAGATCTAGGTACACCAGCAAGAAAAACCATGGGAACTAGATTCCACACCTTCAATCTCAATGACATGAAGATTTCAGCTTGGCTTTCAGCGGATCCAGGACTTCTACACTTGGATGGAGACAAGGAATCTGGCTAAATATGAGAAATACATGATACTATCGGGATTCACATCCAGATTCTCTATCATATTGAGAGAGTGGTGAAATTGTAACACCCCAAATCTGGTACCCAGAAGGCTACATGGTGCTCATTACCCCGAAGGACTACAAGCTAACCCATGACTGATATTTTTACCTATAAACTGCATAATATGACATAATAATGCGGAAACATGCATTGAAAGGCCATAAAGTTCAATACTGAACATAATTTGAATGATATAACATCTGTGTGGGGTAATAGAATACCCAAAACAAAATTAAAAATACTAAAGTCTGAAACATGATAGTCTAAAAAGCCTCTAACTGACTGAACTATCTAAGTAAGGAGAATATGGGACATTTCCCCAACAAACTCTAACTAATAAATTAATTAATGAGATAATATGGTTAATCATGTACTCGAATGATGAGGACTCACTTCTAACTCTGACTGCTGAAAGTGGAATCTACTGTTAATTTGGAGCTGGGTCTATGAACCTATGGTATAAGACACCATAGCGCAAATGTGTTAGTACTTTGAATGTACTGGCATGCCTGAGAGGTAGGCTGAATGCATGGGGTTCATATGCATAAACAATAAAAATAACTGACTAACTATCATGAGCTTGAGAATACATGCGTGAGACATAACAACTGACACTAATACTATGATAACAGGATTACTGAATCTAAATATAACTGATAACATGAGTGACTGTATCTAATAGTCTTGAATTTGATGGAACTATCTGAGTTAGGTTCTGTATCTGAGTCGACTGTATCTGATAGTCCTGAATTCTGAAGAACTATATGAGTTCTTTTACTGAGACTGATATTGAGACTATGGAAGGTAGTCCTATAACCGACATGCCCCAAATGATGCATTATAGCTTAATTGGGGTCCAATCTATGCCCTGATTAGAAGGGTATCAATACTGCACCACTGGTAAGGACAACATGTGAGTGACCCTAATATAACAGGTAACTTTAGTGAGAATGGTGGGAACCCTCATATAGCAGGCTAAGTTACCTTATCCACCCTCATACAATAGGCTATGATGTATCAACCTATGCTGGCTACATAGTTCTAGAATTCAAGGATTGATTCCAAGAATCACACACTTATCTAATAGGTGTGTTCCCATCCCTTAGTTTGATCGGTGTTAATTTCTACTCCCATCTGAATATACACTAAACATGACTTACTAAATTGAACATGGACTGAGTTACTGAATTTCGTTGACTGATGGAATACCACTGATATCTGATAACTAATTGAGTTCATGAGATCATGGAGATTTCCTGAGTCATAAGACTGTCTGAAGTCTAAGGATCATAGCTTAACTGAGAGTATCATGAAAACATGACATGGCCCTAGGCACACAACCAATGTTTCTGATACAACTACCCCCAAGACTCGATGGAAGAAAACTGACCAAGCATAACTTACTTGAACATATAACTAATATCATAATCCACAATACATTTATAGAAGCATTCCATCAAAACATGTGATAGGCATAACTTGTACATACATAAGGTTTTCATGATATCATACTAGTTGGGCATTGTTCCTTCATCTAGGCAATTAATCAAACACATGGTAGGCATAGCATATGAAGACAATATTATACAACAATTAATCATCATTATTTATCTCTAATTTTATCATTTAGGGTTTATTTATAGGTTCACATGAATATACATCTATACAAATCAATTTCACATAAAATTGATCACCCAACATGGATTTGAATTCAATTGATCATTCTCAGCATAAAAAAAAACAAACGCAACATGAAATTCATAATGAAATCCATAAAATTAAACTTAGAAAATAGATTCTTGGGCTTTATGGACGTAAGGAGTCCATGAATGAACACTACGCATACCTTAGTTCCTGATTTCATGAAGATTGACGGGAAAAATTTCTTGGAATTTGATCTTTTATGAAAACCCTAGCTTGTTATTAAGAGGTTTTTGAGAGAAGAGAGTGTATTTTGGGTGAAAAGTAGCTGAATCACGTGTTAAAGGGCTTAAATAGGGGTGAAAAATTTACCCTTTTAACCCTGAGCGCATCTTGTAATTTTAGAAAAATTTCCTAAATTGAACCCCTGGTGCGATGTGGCGCTATCATGTCGTGTCACTGGAATTTGATAATTGAGAAACTGAGGGATAGCACGATGTAGAGCCATCATGTTGCCCTTTCTTTTATGACCTGGAACTTTGGCACAACACAGAGGAAATCGCGCTAAGACACTAGAAAAGGACAATTCTGAATTTGGGCCCTGGTGCGACGCGCCTTAATTGCGGACCCCTATTGGAATTTGCCAAATTTCATTTCCTCTTGTGGTGTGGCGTGGCACACCCCTGACTAATATGGCGCTATTTTATAACGAGAACTTGAAATAGTAGTAATTTCTGACCCGATTATCAGATTTGGGCGAATCTTATATCGATGGAAAACTTATTGAATTTCCCACATGACAAAAAGTGAAAATCTTGAAAATTCCTCATGGAATAACCATCATTCAATTTAGAATATAACACTAGACAGTCTTAAGATGAAATTAGATAGGAAAAGTACGGGGTATTACAATATCTCCCCCTTGAGAACATTCATCCTCGAATGAGATTAACTAAGAGGTGAGAAAAGACAACTGACGTACATACTGAGCATAAATAATTATAACATGATCTCATGACTGACATGACTGACAAGATGAACATATAATACTGAATATGCATATCTGATGTATGTGTAACTGATTCAGAATGCATGACTGAGTGTTTTGAAGAACTAAGTTTCTCATAATGAGAATGCATGTCTGATGCATAATTACATAACTGAAATCATACATGAGTGCATGACTGAATATTCAATGATACTTGATACCAAGTTTATAATGGAAACGTGAGCATGAAACTGCATACCAAGTTTATGCTGAACATTGAACATGAAGTTGTGTAAGCTTAAGGAGAACTGTTACCTTGAGCTTGATCTGAGTTGTCAAAGAATAGGTGAGGATACTTGGTGCGCATGTATGCTTCTGCTTCCCAAGTATCTCCCTCGATGGACTAATTTTGCCAAAGAACCTTGACTAGAGGGACTTCTTTGTTCCTCAATCTACGAGTCTGATAGTCTAAGATTTTGACTGGAATCTCTTCATAAGAGAGAGTATTCTGAACATCAATACTCTAAATAGGGACTACAACTGATGGGTCACCTATGCACTTCTTGATCAAAGAGATATAAAAGACTGGATGAACTGAGGCTAGATCTGAAGGTATTTCGAGCTCATAATCTACCTTGACAAATTGACTGAGAATCTTGAAGGAACCAATATATCGGGGATTGAATTTCCCTTTCTTTTTGAACCACTTCACTTCCTTTATGGGAGAGATATTTAAATAGACATAGTCACTAATCTCGAACTTGAGATCTTTTCTATGAACATCTACATAAGATTTCTATCATCTCTGAGTAGCCCGGAGTCTTTTTCTAATCAACTGAACTCTTTATAAGGCATCAAATACTAAGTCAGGCCCTATAACTGAGGCCTCTCTAACTTTGAACCAACCAATTAGAGATCTACACCTCCCACCATAGAGAGCTTCAAATGGAGCCATCTGAATACTAAAATGATAGTTGTTGTTATATGCAATCTCAATTAAAGGTAAGTTGTCATCCCAACTTCCCTTAAAATCGATTGCACATGCCCTTAGCATATCTTCTAACATCTGAATGGTCCTTTCTGCTTGACTATCTGTCTGAGGATAAAAGGTTGTACTAAGATGAACTTGGGTACCAAGACCCTTTTGGAATGTTTCCAGAAATAAGAGGTGAACTGGGTACTTCTATCTGAGATAATGGATAATAGAACACCATGCAATCTGACCAAATCTTTGATATAGAGTTTGGCATAATCCTTGGCTGAATAAGAGGTATAAACTGGAAGGAAATGATCTAATTTGGTCATTCTGTCTACTATGACCCTGACTAATATGCTGATGATGAGTTTGAGGAAAACCTATCACGAAGTTCATGTTCACAACTTCCCACTTCTAAGTAGGAATACTGAACTCCTGCATGGACCCACTAAGCTTCTAATGTTCTATCTTAAACTGCTGACATGTAGAGCACTTAGCCATAAAATCTGCAATGTCTCTCTTCATCCCACTCCATCAATAGATTTCTCAGAAGTTGTGGTACATCTTTGTGGCCCCTGGATCAATAAAGTAGCACGCACAATTTACTGCCTTAAGTCATCTATACCTAGAACACAGAGACGACCCTGACAATGCAGAACACTATCTCTTCCTTGGAAGAAAACCTCTACTTTCTGATCCTGAAATGACTCTTTCCACTTGACAAGGCAGGGATCTCTATCTTTCTTTTCTTTCACCTCAAAAAGTAAAGGAGATTTTGAACTACTCTAAACCCACATATCACCCTCTTCTGTATCGACTAAGCGAACACCTAGGTTGGAAAGATGATGGACTTCCTGAGCTAACTTCCTCTTACTATCCTCAACATGAGAAACACTACCCATGGATAGTCTACTGAGAGCATCGTCCACTACGTTGGCCTTGCCCAAATGATAAAGGACACTAATGTCATAATCTTTCAAGAGCTATAACCACCTTCTTTGATAAAGATTAAGATTTTTCTGAGAAAATATAAATTGAAGACTCTTATGATCCGTGAAGACATCTACATGAACTCCGTAGAGATATTGCCTCCAAATTTTGAAGGTAAAGACTATGGCTGCTAACTCAAGATCATGAGTAGGATAATTCCTCTCATGCGGTTTAAGCTATCTGGAGGCGTAAGCTATGACCTTACTATGCTGTATGAGGAAACAGCCTAGACTTAATCTAGATGCATAACAATACACTACAAACCCATCTGAACTATCTGGGAGAGCTAAGACTAGATTTGAGGTGAGTCGAGCTTTCAACTCCTAAAAACTCTTCTTGCAAGGATCTGACCACTGAAACTTGACTTTCTTCTGAGTCAATCTAGACATAGGGGATGCAATAGAAGAAAATCTCTCAACAAACCATTTGTAATAGCCAGGCAAACCTAAGAAACTCCTAATATCTGATGGAGAGACAGGGCGAGGCTTGTTTCTTACTGCTTCGATTGTTTGAGGATCCACTCTAATGCCATCACCAGAAATGATATAACCAAGAAATGCTACTGAACTTAGCAGAAATTCGCACGTATTGAATTTGGCGAATAGCTGATGATCTCTGAGAGTCTGAAGTACTATTCTGAGATGGTCTGCATGATCTCGCTCACTGCAGGAATAAACCAGAATATCATCTATAAAGACTATGACGAACATGTCCAAGTACTGCTTGAACACACAGTTCATCAAGTCCATGAAAGCGGTTGAGGCATTGGTAAGACCAAATGATATAACTAAGAATTCAAAGTGACCATACCGGGTATGGGAAACTGTTTTCAGAATATCACATTCCTTAACTCTGAGCTGATGATAGCCAGAACTGAGGTCTATCTTAGAGAAATAACTAGCACCCTAAAGTTGGTCAAACAAGTCATCGATTCTGGGAAGAGAATACTTGTTCTTGAACGTGCCCTTATTGAGTTGACGGTAGTCTACATACATCCTTAGAGAATCGTCTTTCTTGCACACAAATAATACTGGAGTACCCTACGGGGAAATGCTGGGCCTAATGAATCCCTTATCTAAGAGATCCTTCAATTGTTCTTTCAGTTCTCTGAATTCTGCTGGTGCCATTCTATATGGTGGAATAGAGATAGGCTGAGTATCTAGAAGAAGATCAATACAGAAGTCTATTTCCCTTTCGAGAGGAATTCCTGGAAGATCTTCGAGAAAGAAATCTGAATATTCATTCACTACTGGGACTGATTCAAGACTGGGAGTCTCAGAAATAGTGTCCTTAACTCAAAAAAGATGATAGACACATCCTTTAGATATCATTTTCATGCCCGAAGGTAGAAAACAAGATGACCCCTGAAAGTAGATACATTACCCTTTTACTCAAGGATGGGTTCATTCAAAAACGAAAACTTTACTATTCTATTTCTGCAGTCGACTGTGGCATAGAAGGAATGAAGACAATCCATGCTGAGGATGACATCAAAATTAGTCATCTTCAATTTGACTAAGTCTGTTAAGGTAACTTTCTAAAATATCATAACCGAGCAATTCCTATATACTCGCAGGGCTATGATTTTTGGGACTGACTCCAAAATTAACTACTATATAAGGAGTGACAAAAGACAAAGAAGCTCTTGGATCTAGCAAAGTTTAAACATACAGATGAAAGATTGGTAACGTACCAGTAACCACAATAGAAGAATTTTCTTGATCTTTTTAGGACTAAAGAGCATAGAGACGATTTGGGTTTTTCCCATTAGTAGCACTGGAGGTGGCACCTTACTAATTTGGGTGACCAGACTGAGCTGAGGAGCGATTTTATTGGCCTTAAGGACCTGGCTGAGGATAGTCTCTGACTCTATGGCCTGGCTTGCCACATCTAAAATAAATACCACTACCATCTCTGCAAATACCCTGATGGTGCTTTCCAAAAGTCTGGCAAAAATGATAGGTACGAGCACTACTAACACTGCCCTGGGATTTAGATCCTGGCACTCTATCTTTGTTACCCTCTCTGAATTTAGGAATTGGAGCACTGGATGAAGAAGGAGCTGGAACTGATGACTTAGGATAAAATTGAGAACGGTTTCCTCTTTCTAACTTAGGTTGAGCAAAATTTAAACTACCTGTCTTCACTCTCTTATTCTGCTTCTCCCTCATCTTAATCTTCTGCTCCTCTACCTACTGAGCATGATCCATGATCCTATCTAAAGTCATTCCACTATTTAACATGGTGGATCTACACTCATTAACCATGCTATCATTCATCCCTGAAATGAACTTACTCATACTTGCCCTGCTATTTGCAACCACAAGAGGGGTATATCTGGCTAATTAAGTAAACTTAAGAGAATACTCTTTCATTATCATATTTCCCTGCTTGAGGTTGATGAACTCTAACACCTTAGCTTCCCTAAGATCTAGGGGAAAGAATCTATTAAGGAAAAAAGATGCAAGCTTCTCCCACTCAACTGGCCCTGAATCATCTACCCTCTCTGACTTCTACTGCTTGAACCAAGTATAAGCAACATCCTGCAACTGATGTGCAGCTAGCTTAGTACTCTCAACAGTAGTCACCCCCATGATGTTTGTCATCTTCTGCACCTGATCTAGGAATTCCTGAGGGTCCTCATCTGTCTTAGACTAGAGAAAGGACAGAGGATTCATTCGGGTGAAGTCTTGAATCCTAGTTATGGCTGAGTTGGCCACTGGGTTGGCCGTAATGACTGTTGGCCATTCATTTTGAGAAGCAACTAAATAGCAAGAGTAGTAAATAAGGTCCTAAACTCCGCATGAGAAACATGATCGCCCAAAGGATCTTCGGGATGAGGGGCTGACTGATTTTCATTCTTCTTTTAGGAGGTATGTTCTGTAGAAAAAAGGGAAAAATGGATTAGACAGAGAAATTCCCTTGAGATTATGCTCACTGGAACGACATGAATACTGAAAGAGGGGAAACTGTTCCTAAAACATCTTATAGACTCTTGTACATAAATGTGACGTGCAACACATCCATGTACAAGACTCTACTAGATGCGGCTTTCAGACTTCCTAGGACTCTATTGAACCTTTGGCTTTGATACCAAGTTTTTAACTCCCCAAATCTGGTACTTGGAATGCTACATGGTGCTTATGACCCCGAAAGACCATAAGCTAACCGATGAATGATATTTGTACCTGTACACTACATAATATGACATAATAATACAGAAACATGCACTGAAAGGCCATAAAGTTCAATACTGAACATAATCTGAATGATATATCATCTGTGTGGGGTAATAAAATACCCAAAAAAAACTAAAAATACTAAAGTCTGAAACATGATAGTCTAGAAAGCCTCTAACTGACTGAACTGCCTGAGTAAGGAGTTAATGGGACATGTACCCAACTAACTCCAACTAATAAACTAATTAATGAGATAATAGGGAATAATTATGTCCTCGAATGATGAGGATTCACTTCTAACTCTGACTACTGAAACTGGAATCTACTACTCATCAGGAGCTCGGTCTCTGAACCTATGGTATAAGACACCATAGCACAAATATGTCAGTACTTTGAATGTACTGGTATGCATGTGAGGTAGGCTGAATGCATGGGGTTCATATGTATGAATAATAATAATAACTAACTAACTATCATGAGCATGAGAATACATGTATTAGACATAACAGCTGACACTAATACTGTGATAACATGATTACTGAATCTGAATATAACTGATAACATAAGTGACTGTATCTGACAGTCCTGAATCTGATGGAACTATCTGAGCTAGATTCTATATCTGAGTCAACTGTATCTGATAGTATTGAATTCTAAAGAACTATATGAGTTCTTTTATTGATACTGATACTGAGACTATGGGAGGTAGTCATCTAACCGACATGACCCAAATGATTCATTATAGCTTAATTGGGGTCCAATCTATGCCCTGATTAGAAGGGTGTCAATACTGCACCACTGGTAAGGACAATATATGAGTGACCCTAATATATCAGGTAACTCTAGTGAGAATAGTGGGAACCCTCATATAGCAGGCTAAGTCACCTCATCTACCCTCATACAGCAGGCTATGATGTCTCAACCTATGTTGTCTACATAGTTCTAGAATGCAAGGATTGATTCTAAGAATCACACACTCATATAATAGGTGTGTTCCCATACCTTGGTTCGCTCGGTGCTAATTTCTACTCCCATCTGAATAGACACTAAATATGATTTACTAAATTAAACATGGACTAAGTTACTGAATTCCATTGACTGATGGAATACCACTGATATCTGACAACTAACTGAGTTCATGAGATCATGGAGATTTCCTGAGTCATAAGGTTGTCTGAAGTCTAAGGATCATATCATGACTGAGAGTATCATGAAAACATGACATGGCCCTAGGCACACAACCAATGTTTTAGGTACAAGTACCCCCAGGACTCGATGGAAGGAAAACTGACCAAGCATAACTTACTTGAACATATAACTAATATCATAATCCACAATACATTTATAGAAGCATTCCATCAAAACATGTGATAGGCATAACTTGTACATACATAAGGATTTCATGATATCATACTAGTTGGGAATTGTTCCTTCATCTAGGCAATTAATCAAACACATGGTAGGCATAGCATATGAAGACAATATTATACAACAATTAATCATCATTATTTATCTCTAATTTTATCATTTAGGGTTTATTTATAGGTTCACATGAATATACATCTATACAAATCAATTTCACATAAAATTGATCACCCAACATGGATTTGAATTCAATTGATCATTCTCAGCATAAAAAAAAACAAATGCAACATGAAATTCATAAAGAAATCCATAAAATTAAACTTAGAAAATAGATTCTTGGGCTTTATGGACGTAAGGAGTCCATGAATGAACACTACGCATACCTTAGTTCCTGATTTCATGAAGATTGACGGGAAAAATTTCTTGGAATTTGATCTTTTATGAAAACCCTAGCTTGTTATTAAGAGGTTTTTGCGAGAAGAGAGTGTATTTTGGGTGAAAAGTAGTTCAATCATGTGTTAAAGGGCTTAAATAGGGGTTGGAAATTAACCCTTTTAACCATGGATGCATCTTATAATTTCAGTAAAAATTTCCCGAATTGAGCCCCTGGCGCGACGCGGCGCTATCGTGCTGTGTCACTGGAATTTAACAATTGGTAAATTAAGAGATGGTGCGATACGGAGCCATCGCATTGCCCCTTCTTTTGTGACTTGGAACTTTGGTGCGACGCGTAGAAAATTGCGCTAAGACACTGGAAAATGACAATTTTGAATTTTGGCCCTGGCACGATGCGCCATAAATACAGATGCCTACTGGAATTTTTCAAATGTCATTTCCTCTTGTGGTGTGGCACTCCACCGACTAATATGGCACTATTTTAAGACGGGAACTTGAAATTGTTGTAACTTCTATCCCGGTTATCAGATTTGGGAAAATCTTATATCGATGGAAAGCTTATTGAATTTTCCACATGAAAAATAATGAAAATCTTAAAAATTACTAATGGAATAACCATCATTCAATTTAGAATCTAATACTAGACATTCTTGAGATATAATTAGCAAGGAAAGTATGGGGTATTACAGCAATGCTCTTGGGATTTTAGACAAAAACACATATCTGACATCCCAGGACTTTACCTTCAATGTTAGGATCCTGCATGAGGTATTCTTTGGAGACGTAGTCCAGAGATAAGAGAAGCTCCAGTGATAAATCTTCAAGATGAAGGGCCTATCGTTCGATAGAAACGTCATCTATGTCTACTTTCAGAAGATGGAAAAGATCTACTTTGAGATAGGAGGGGACCCCAGCCTAAAGCAAGCGTTCTTGTCATCATTGCCGATGATGTTAGAAAATCACACGATGATGATTGTGGAGGAGAAGTTGAAGTCCATAACCGTCCCACAAATAGTCTACATCCGACAGGCCATCTTCTAGGCTCTGGACAACATATCCATCAAGAGGACTATTTTGAATGAGATCATCAAGAACAATCCAGCCCTTGATCAAGCATGCAGCAAAGACGACCTCATCACCAAGTTCATCTGCTTCTGCCCTCGCTACAATATGTGATCAAAGAGATATATATTATTTAGGAGGTTCAAACTGCCAAGGCCTCCTGACGATAAAAGCAGGGTTACCCGTTGAACCAGGTATTTTAGACGGAGGAGCCCAGCAAACTATAAGAAAAAGGATGATGGCTACTTCATCTGCAAAAAGCCCGGTCCCTTCTCTAGAAACTGTCCTCAAGCCTAGAAGTCAAAGGAATTCATCCACCTCTTTGAAGAGATAGCTAATCATGTGGGAATCTATCTCAACATGGAGGACGACCTTGAATCAGTCTTCTCCCTTAAAGAAGAACCGACGGAGGACACCCTCTTCTCTATAAACATATATGAAGATTTAGGCAACATCTATGCTGATTATCTCTACCTGATATCCAACAATGGAGAAGATAGCCAGCATCAGGCCAGTCAAATCCTCATGATCAACACGGTAGGAATACTATTTTCCGGGCTGGAAGATTACTCTCCATATCTGTTCAACCAATATATGGATCCCTTTGATCCATCCATCCTCCAAGAAAGAAAGGCCTTCTACGAGTTTTAAGTACTCATAAAGTATGGCGGATCCATCCTGAAGATGTTTAGAGTACACCCAGATTATCCCTTCTGCCATGTGTTTATCGCACTGGCCAATGACTTTCCATAAGAACTCCTGTGGCTATTCTAGTATTTGTGCCACCAGCACTACATTCTCATGGAGTTCAAGTGTGATGCCTTCAGGCATTTTGATCAAATCTAACCTACTCTAAAGAGATTCATGTTGTGGTTCAAGCCACAAGAGTATTGGATTTGATGATTCAAGGATTACTATAATGCAATGGTCTCTATGCTGCATCGTCCTGTAGGAATATCAAGCCACGACATCCAAGCTTAACTGGAAATTTCACGCCTCTGGAAATTTCCCATATCTATACTCTCTATGGAAGATGAATACTATGAGGCTCAGTTCTTTATTTTATTGCAGAACAGATGTATTCCAAAGGAAATTCATCCCCACTGGGATGAAGTCCGACAAGCAGCAAAAGAATATCAGCCATAGTACGATATCATGAGAGATGAAGTCACCGGCTCCATCAAAAGTATACGGCTAAAGGCTCCCCAAGAGGAATGCAAAGATTCATTGTTCAGAGGAAGTTACTTCACTAGATCAATGAAGAGAAGCTTGGAAGGCTAAGAACGCCTCAAGTAGAATCACAAAGTAGATTGGTGGATGGAAGAAGGATACGTGGGCTCATCTCCGCTGGAACCATCCAACACTTCCTAAAAGAGGACGTCAGATGACATGTGCAAGAAGTCACCCTCTCATGTAGGTTACCCTTTCCAGTAGGTTACCCTCTCCAGAGGGTTACCCTCCTCTCCAAGAAAACCATTCTCAGTGGGTTACCCTTTCATATGGGTTTTTAAAGCTGCTGACTCGGCTACTTCAATGACAAGAAGCTTATTCACCTACTTGCAAGATGCCTGTGAAGCTGCTGATGCACCTGCTTGCAAGCTGTTGACTCACCTGTTTGCACATGCTGTCACATACCAATAACATAGTTTGTTTTTTTTATATTTGGCCCCCATATATTAGTAGGGCTAGGTGTGAATAAAGATAAGGCTTATTCAGTCATAACAGATAATGCTTATACCTTCCAAAAGGATAAGACTTATCATTATTAATAGATAATGCCTATCCCTTAGCTATTAGGATAGGATTGTAATTTTTTATTTTATGTTTATCCGTAGCTTATCTTATCTAGTAAGCTTCCTTATACTATAAAATAAATCCTTGGCCTTTAGGTTGAAGGAAACATAAAAACCTCTTGTATAGTTTTCTCTCTTTCAATGAAAATGTTTGTTGGCTAAACTCTCTTGCTCTTGCTTTTTCTCTTATAAGGGGATGGGTACTTCAATCCTCTAGCTCAAAGTAGGGGACTAAGGAAATACTACAGCGAAGTACTTGTTGCAGCGGAATGATGGCACCCCAAAGTTAGTTTTCATATATATGAAATAAAGTTGGCTTCATCCACACGATGTAGATGTCTAGGTGCTTTCCATGTATATGAAACAAATTTGGCTTAGTCTATGCCATATCTGAGAAAAAACACGCAGATCTGAGGTCTTCCTTAGTACACCTTTTATTCTGCGACCACTAGAGGGCAACAGGCCAGGGAGAGCTTCCGTAAGACCCATTTTTAGGCATATACGAAACAATCTTGTACTGAGGAGATAAGGGATTTCATGTGTTCTAAGACTGGCAAAGTCAAGCCATCCCTTTTTTGGGTTGCAAAGGCTTTGTTGCCGAGGCAAAACATCCTTGATGTGTAACTTGCAGTTCCAAAGTCATGCCATCCCATTAAGGGTTGAGAAGGCTTTGTAGATAAAAAGTAAATTGTCTATACATATGTGTAGCTTAGTCATAGGAAAGCTATGGCGTGTCGATTAAAAGCTTTGATGTAGTATGGAATTCCGCCTATATGGTCGTGAATCACCTGTCATATTGGAAAGGTTAGGTTGTGTGTCTATGGTGTTAATGGAAGCTTTGATTTTGTATGGCGTGCTGCCTACATGGTCATGACACTACCTTTTATGTTGGAAAGTTCGGTGTCTGTTGCCCAGCTGCCTGGCTGGTCTCGTCGGTAGTTGTCCATGCCCCTCTGCCTCCCCGTCTATTTAGTATCATAGCCATCCCCACTCCCAGAGGCCGGGAGGAAGTAGGAGTTTGCATCCACCTCTGCTGATTGCAAATATGTGAGCCAGCTTTGTATTTTTATTCTTAGTCTTTAGTTTTACTTGTCCAACCTACTGTTGCTCTTAGATCCGTCCTTAGTTTTCACTTCCCGATTTTACAACTCAAATCTTGTACATATTAGTGTCATAGTTTTAATTTCATTATCAGAGTCAGTGTTTTCCAGTTATTTTATTCTATGTCATGTACATAATCGAGTTGTAGTTTCTTTCCTTAGATTTTAGAACAAATATATAGAGTCAGTCCACAAAAACACAAAAAGATTTTCATTTTATTGAGTCATTTTCTATAGAACCTTAGAACAAAGACATCGAGTCTTTATAGTCCAGAAAATACAAAAATATGTCAGTTTCCAACTCTTCATCATCTACGTCTTCTATGACTAGATTATTTAGATCCTTGGAAACATTACACTTGTCTCCAACCATCAACAGAACTATGTCATGCAAGAAGGACTATCTTTATGAAGTAGATGTGTTGATAGAAGAACAAGATCTTTCTTTTACATATCTACCCATACAAAATGCATACTCTGCCTTTTCAAGAAAACATTGTAATCCACAGCTGCAAATTGATTCCTTGCATCAATAGAAATAATAAAGAGTTAAGGAATAATTTTCTAGAACAAAACTTGATCAGTACATCCTTATGACTCTAGCTGAACAATTCATCACTCTACAGATGGCGAAGAGTTTTCCACAGTAGTGGAAAAGGCATAGCTTTACCCATATCTGTATTGGTACAATTCGAATTAGCTTGACTCATCAAGGGAGAAAAGGACAGTGGTTAAATCCACGCCTTTTCCTTTTTATACCAGATTCGAAGAGTACCAACATACGAACTTGGGCACTTTGGACATCACATTGGACTAAGGGACAATGTTGCTACCATGTTCCCCAACTTCACCGTGTCTCTCTCAGATCCATATCTTACAAAGGCACTGAGTCTTCAATTCTAAATCCTTAGAGCCCCACCAGACTATATCCCTATACAAACAACGTTACACCACCAGATAGTTTGGCAAGTCCAGAATCACAAAAGAAACTTATCACTTCCTGGTGGCCACCACTCATTTTTCTTAACCATAGATTCCACCAAAGGTACGACCTAGTTTATCCAAGTCTCAAAATATGTCCCAAAGAAAGAAATCCTTACGATTTATCAAAAATTATGGCTCAGAAGTTATGAGACGATGAGAGTTCATCCTCAACATCTCCGGACACCAAAACCTATATTCGCCAGAAAACCTTACAGAACATCTCTCGTCGTCTACATACATACTCTTACTGACACTTTTCTAGATACAGAGAATTCAGATCCAGTCAATATATCAGTCAATTCAGAGTTATTTTCACTACTTATCTCACTTAGTAGTTGCTCCAAATAATCAACAGGTTACATCCCCAGATAATGTAGTGTAAAATACATCTGCAGCTAGGATTTGGGATTTCACCCTAATGATTCCCCCTTTGTTTTCGAGATCCAAGTCTGAGGAGGATCCATAGGAGTTTTTATATGGTTTAGAAAATAATAGAATATCATGGATGTCACTTCAAGTAACAGTGTAGAGTTGGCTATATACTAGTTGCAGGATGTAGCTCACACCTAGTGTAAATAGTAAAAGAAGGATAGAGGTGTTGAGGCAGGGCCAGCAGAGTGGGAGGAGTTTGCCATGACTTTCTTTGACAAGTTCTATCCTTTAGAGTTAAGGGACGCTAAGGTACAGGAGTTCACTAATTTGAAGTAAGGTAATATGATTGTGAAGGAATACTCACTTAAGTTCACTAAGTTGGTGAGGTATGCTCTTTTGATAGTGGCTAATAATAGGTCTAGAATGAGTAAGTTTATTTCTGTTGTATCTGATAATGTGGTCAAGGCATGTCAAACTGCAATATTGATTAAGGAGATTGACCTATTTAGGCTTATGGTTCATGCTCATTAGATTGAGCAAGAGAAGCTTAAGAAGAAAAAGAGAGAGAATAAGAGGGCCAAAATAAGTAGTTTTAACTTTTCTCAACCGAGGTTAGAGAGAGAAAATCATTCTTTGTTATGATACAAGTTCTCAGACCCAACTCTATCTTATGCTAGTGCAGAAGAGCCAAAGTTCAGGAATGACAGTTAGGATAGAGTGCTAGGCTCTAAGTCCTGGGGTAGGGTGAACAGTGGTCGTACTAATCTGCTCTGTGGGAAGTATGGTAGGAATTATCAGGGCGTGTGTAAGGATGGTAGTGACGTGTGTTTTGGATATTACAAGCTAGGCCATAGGATCCGAGAGTGCATAGTGGTGGCACAGAGGGGCAAAAATGATTGCTAATAGGGCCAGAATACTTCTTCAGCAGCACTAGCAGATCATCCAACCCAATAGGGCGCTACTTCCACTACTACCAACAGGCAGTGATAGAACAGACTGTATGCACTCCAGTACCAACATGATCTGGAAATTTCTCCACATGTAGTTATGGGTACGTTACCGGTTCCTGATGTGGTTACAGGTACTTTACATTTTTAAATATTTGTGAGTATGTTTTATTAGACCCCGGAGCTTCACTTACCTTTGTAACTCCTTATATAGCATTCAGTTTTGGTTTCAGTCTCAAATTTTAAGCAAAAACTTTCTCAGTGTCTACTCTAGTAGGTAGCTCCATTATAGCTAGGCGGGTATACAGGAATTGATCGATTATAGTATCTCAGAAAATCACTTTAGTAGATCTTGTAGAGTAAGAGATGACTGATTACAATGTCATCCTTGACATGTATTGGCTTCATTGGTGATATTCCTCAGTGGATTACAGAAATAGAATTATTCAGTTTTAATTTCCCAATGAACCAATTATTGAATTGAGGGGTGGCACTTCAGTGCTTAGGGTTCAAATAGTTTCTTATCTTGAGGCAAGAAGAATGATATCTAAGGTGTGCATGTATAATCTTTTCGAGTCAAAGACTCTAGTTCTGAGACTCCCAGTCTCGAGTCAGTTTCAGTAGTAAGGGAATTTCCTGATGTGTTCCCTGAAGACCTCCCTAGAGTTCCTCCCAAAAGGGAAATTGACTTCAGAATAGATCTTCTTCCATATACCCAGCCTATCTTTATTCCATCCTACAGAATAGCTCAAGCTGAGCTTAGGAAATTAAGAAAATAGTTGAAATATCTCTTTAATAAAGGATTCATCAGGCCCAATATTTCCTCATGGGATGCTTCAGTCTTGTTTGTGCATAAGAAATATGGTTCTCTCAGAATTTGCATCAATTATCATCAGTTGAATAAAGTCACAATCAAGAATTAATATACACTCCTAGGGATTGATAACTTTTTTGACTAACTTTAGGGTGCCAGTTATTTCTCTAAGATAGACCTTAGATCCGGCTATCATCACCTTAGAGTCAAAGAATGTGACATTCCGAAGACATCCTTAAAATCTCAGTATAGTCACTTTGAATTCCTAGCTATGTCTTTTGGACTAATGAAAGCCCCTAAAGCTTTCATGGACTTGATGAACAGTAGGTTCAAGAAGTATTAGGACATATTCGTCATGGTCTTCACTAACAATATTCTTGTCTATTCCCGTAGTGAGAATTATCATGCAGACTATTTGAGGACATCAGTTTTTCTCCAAATTCAGTAAGTGCAAATTTTGGCTAAGATCAGTCGCTTTTCTTAGTTATATTATTTTTGGTGATGGCATTAGAGTTGACCCTCAAAAGATCAAAGTAGTAAAAAACTAGCCCAGACCCATCTCTCCATTAGATATCAGGAGTTTTTGAGGTTTGGCTGGCAATTATAGGTGGTTTGTCGAAGGGTTCTTTTCTATTGCATCCCCCATGTCTCAATTTACTTGAAATAAAGTCAAATTCTAGTGGTCAGATTGATATGAGAAAATTTTTTAGGAGTTAAAGACTCGACTCACCTCAATCCTAGTCTTGACCTTGCCAGATGGTTCAGAGGGATTCGTAGTTTACTGTGATACTTCTAGAGATGGTCTTAGTTGTGTATAGATGCAAAGAGGTAAGGTCATATACTACGCCACTAGATAACTTAAGCCCCATAAAAAGAATTATCCTACCCATGATCTTGAGTTGGCAGCTGTTATTTTTGCCTTGAAAATTTGGAGGCACTATCTTTATGGGGTTTATGTTGATGTGTTCACAGATCACAAAAGTTTGCAGTATGTGTTCTTGCACAAATATTTTCAGATAAGGTGGCTTGAGTTATTAAAAGATTATGATATGAGTGTGGTATATCATCCGGACAAGGCCAATGTAGTGGCAGATGCCCTTAGTAGATTGTCTATGGGTAGTGTTGCTTATGTTGAGGAGGATAAGAAGTTAGTCCAGTAGTTTCATTAGCTTGCTAGATTAGGTTTTCAGTCGGTTGATTCAGCTAAAGGTAGTATATGGGTTCAGAATGGTTCAAAATCTTCTTTGGTTGCTGAAGTAAAGAAAAAGCAAAATAGGTATCCCATTTTAGTTAGGTTGAAGGAAATAGTTAGAGATCAGAAAGAAAAGCTTTTCTCCCAAGGGGGAGATGGTATGCTTCATTGTCAAGGCAGGTTATGTGTTCCATGTGTTGATGGTTTGAGGCATCATATTTTCGCAGAGGCACATGTTGTGCGATATTCCATTCATCCATAAGCCACTAAGATTTATCTATACTTTTGAGAAATCTATTGATGGAATGGTATGAAGAAGGATATTACAAAATTTATAGCTAAAGAGTTCAAATTATCAGTAGGTTAAAGTTGAGAACTAGAGACCTAGTGATGCATTGCAGGATTTCAGCATCCCCACTTGGAAGTGGGAAGTGGTGAAAATGGATTTTATGACGGGTTTGCCTCGTACTCGTTATCTTCATGATTCGATATGGGTCATTGTGGATAGAAAGACTAAATCAAATCATTTCTTACTAGTTCATACTTCGCATTCAGCTGAGGATTATGCTAGGATTTATATTAGAGATTTGGTTAAGTTGCATGGAGTTCCTTTATCTATCATATCAGATAGAGGTACCCAGTTTACCTCTCACTTTTGGAAAGCTTTTTGGAAGGGTGATAACGCTCAAATTACACCTCTCTTATGAGAGAGTAAGCAGTTATTGTCAAATATATATCCCAACTAGGTTGGGATTGAATCCCACAGGGAATATGATGTTAATTAAGTTGTATGCAGATTAGTTGACTATTAATCATTGATTTTCGTAAACTAAATAGGAGGATTTGATTCAGTTCGCAAATTAATGATTTCAGTTTAACAAGATGAAATATGTGTAGTAGTATTAAAATTCAAAGAAATAGCAAGCAAGGGTTATGTCCACCTTGTAGTTTTCAATACTTTTTAACTATGGATTTTATGAATTCATACCTGCATTGGGCTTACAGAGAAATGTATTGTATTTAATAACATCATCCTAGTGTTTCTCAACCATTAAGGACTAATTCACTTCAGTTCTCTCGAATCAAAAGTGTTCACCAAAAACAATACAAAATCTCCAAGTAGTTAATCCTGCTAAGGCATTAACTTATGAAATAGGGGTTGGTAATCCTATTTTCAAGTCACTACTCTCTTTTTCGAACAACAACCTTTCTTTCGAACAAGTTATGTTTTAAGGCATATCCTCTATGTTTGTTACCACGAGAATTCAAGATAAGCGAAGAGAGTATGATGTAAACAAATCAATGCATAACGAATTCAAAACCCAAAGTGATAGATTGTATGCTACAAGGGTTCCATAACCCTAACTAATAAACTTAGCTACTCATGAATAAAATGAAAATCACAATAGAAATATTCATCATACCAAAAACTAGAAGATGATCTTCATGTGGGAATAGTGAAAAACAAGAGACAAAAACATTTCTCTCTCTCTCCTCAAGCTAAGCCGCCTTTCTCCTCTCTCATAATAATACAAAATAATGAATAAATATTCAGCATTAAGCCTTTCAATAATCCTTTCTCTCATAATTGCCTTCTAAGTCCCTGAACTAATTATAAATGTTAAACTAGTCTTGGACATAGTTTCTAGGCGCCACATTTGGTCCAGATTGCTACTCTCTCTTGTGTCATATTCTATCTGCATTCCATATTCCCATAATGTCTCCATCTACCTCATTAATACCTGAAATCATGCTAATCATATCGGTTAGCTCAATTATATAGAAGTAGAGAAAAAATATAAGAAACTAGGAACTTTGTTCTCTAAACATAGCTAAAATATGGATAAATTATGGTTCTTAGGCGTATAAATACACCCAAGATCAAAGGGTATTGGTACCCAAGTTCACCTCAGTATAATTTTTCATCCTCAGATAGATGGTTAGGTAGAGACGACCATTCAGACCTTAGAGGACATATTAAGAGTATGTATTATTGATTTTAAATGTAGTTGGGATGACCACTTACCTTTGATTGAGTTTGCCTACAATAAAAGTTATCCCTCCAGTATCCAGATGACTCTGTTTTAGGCTCTCTAAGAGAGGATATGTACATCTCCTATTGAATGGCTTGAGGCAGGTAAGGCTGCTTTGATAGGGCTAGATTCGGTGTTTGATACGATGGAAAAAGTTTAGTTAATTAGGGAGATACTGAAGATAGCCCAAAGCCGTTAGAAATCTTATACAGATGTAAGGAGGAGACATCTTGAGTTTGATATTGGTGACTTAGTCTATTTGAAAATATCTCCCATGAAGGGAGTAAAGAGATTTAGCAAGAAAGGGAAGCCCAGTCCCCGATATGTTGGCCCTTATAGAATTTTGAACCATTTTTGGGAGGTAGATTATAAGCTGGAGTTGCCTGCCGATTTGGCATCACTGTATCCGGTGTTTTATGTTTTTTTAAAAGAAATGTATTGTCCATTTAGACTTTTTTATTCCTATAGAAAGTAAAGGTGTTCAAGATATCCTTACTTTCGAAGAAGTTCCAATTGAGATCCTAGATTATCAGATTCGTAGACTAAGGAACAAATAAGTGCCCTTGGTTAAAGTTCTATGGAAGAATCAGTCTGTTGAGGGAGCTACTTGGCAAGTAGAAGCAGATATGCATACCAAGTACCCTAATCCTTTCTCCGCAAACTCAGACACAACTTCAGGTAATAATTTTCCTTAGATTGACTCTTTTCCATTCTCAGATCCAGCTATATAACTACTCTCATGTCATTGTATGTATTCACGGAATCAGTTCAATTTATGTATCATGTTTCAGACTCAGTTATGTAACCATGTTTCTAGTCATGCATGTTCAGTATGTGCTCTCAGTTACCTTAGTTCAGTACTCTTAGTCTAACTAGTCTCATTCGAGGATGAATGCCCCCAAGGGGGAAATATTGTAATACACCATATTGATCTTAGCTCAGTTCATCTTCTAGCTACATACATAAGGGGCTTAAGGCCTAAAAATTTTACTAAGTGTTGGGGATTTAGATATTTTTAAGGCTTCTAAACTTGCAGGATTTTTAACTTCGTCTTCCTAACCCTGAGATATTAGTTTTTGAGTTAATTCATGTTTGGGGTTATAAGGAGCATGTCTCGGAGAAGTTTCAGATTTTTCGAATAGGGTTGCAATTATTTTTAGATCACAAAACCAGAGGATTATCATGATAAGACCGCGACATGGTGTTATTCCCATCGTTATGTAGACCACGTCGTAGTGAGGAAAATGAATTATCGTGATAAGTCAGTGTCGCGGTAAGCTTGTTCCATCTAGTTTTGCATTTAAATGCCTGAGGGGAAATTGGGTCTTTTCCCCCTCAATCCAATCATTCATAATAAGAATTGGGACATCATTTAGGCCTTATTTGCCATTTCTCTCCAAAACCCTCTTATCTTCCCCAAGAACAAAAATTCAATTTCTTTCTCCAAAAGAAATCAAAAATTCAAGTTCCCTAAGTTCAAGAACCTTCAAGAAAGCATCAAGATTGGTGTTTCTCTTTCAAGTTAAAAGTTTAAGGTATTTGGGATGTTCATTCATGGGTTTTCTTTCACCCATGGAGCCCAAAAACCTTCTTTTCTATTAAATATTGAATTTTTCTTTCATTATTGTATATTGTATTGCTTAAGATGGGTTTAATTCATATTTTCATGGCAATTTAAATGCAATTCCATCTATGTATGATCCCATGCAAGATTTTGAATTCCTCGTGCTATGAATTTGAGTTTCCCATGCTTTATTCAAGTGAATTTATGATGAATTCTAAATTTATGATTCTCAGCAAGCATTCCCATGTTAAATTCATGATCCTCTCATGTTTGATGAAATATCTATGCTTATGTGTTTTGAACCATGATCCTTTACTGCAGTTTTAAGCTTGTTATTACATTCAGTAATTATTCAGTGTTGGTGGGTTATAACACCCGATACATACGTGTTTTACATGATTTTCAGATTTTTTATGTATGATTCAGTTAAGCCATGATTATTCCTATTTATTCAGTTATTATGATTAGAATGAGCACTATCAGTCATGAAATAATATTCAATTAAACTCAGTCTAGTTTTAGTTCCATTGTTAGTTTAGTTGGAAGTAGGATTTAGCATTGAGCAAATACAGAGGTGGCGTCTTCCCCGTCAGTTAGGCATAGTCGTTGTAGCACTCTCTGTATTCTAGTACTTTGTTGTCAGCATAGGATATAAGGAGTCACCCATCAGTTTAGGCTTGACTTTCTCTCAGGGGTCACCCATCGGTTTAGGCTTTATACCCTGTTACTTTGGGACACCAGATTAGTAGATCCACACAGCCAGTGTTAGTACTCGTGGCACGGTCTTGAAACCCTTCAAAATGAGGTTACAGGTTGGACCCTAATTAGCTCAGATTGGGGAATGTCGGTTAGATGATACCTTCTACAGTCTCTATATAGTATTCAGTGTATTTACAGTTTAGGTTTGCCTGACTAAGTGTACAAACTTTTAGATATTCAGTTTTACAGCTTTCAATCATTTAGATTATAGATTTATCTTAGCAACATAACTAATATACACTTAGTCTTGCATTATCAGATATTACAATTTTTATGCATTCATGTGCAATTATCTCATGCTATTCAGTTAGTTCTTATTTCATATGTACAGTACCCTATGCATATCAACTTTTCTTTATCTCATATACCAGTACATTCAAAGTACTGATTGCATACTCTTCTTTGCGCTATGATGTCTTATATCATAGGTTTGAATGCACAGTTTCTCAACCGCAGTTACACAACTCAGCTTAATCCAGCTTCTATAGTGGGGAGTCCTTATCCATCGAGGACATATTATAATTATTTAGTTATTTTAGTATTTTACTTTATTCAATCAGTCGAAGTTAGTTGGGGGTCTGGCCCATTAACTCCTCAGTCAATTTAGAGGCTTTCAGACATTCAAACAGTCAGTTAGACAGTTAGTTAATTTATCATTCTTATCAGGTGTTTCAGATTTCTGATTCATTCGTATTACTTTATGGATTTATCAGTTATTTTCTGCATATGTTCTTTACTATTATTATTATTTTATTCAATGCTCTCAGTAGGTACCAACACATGGGTTAGCTTATGGTAACTTGTGACCATAAGCACCATTGTCACGACTAGGGGTTAGCCTCGGGTCATGACAAAACTTGGTATCAGAGCTACAATTTTTAAGTGTCCTAGAGAGTTTAAAATCTACGTTGAGTAGAGTCTTGTGCATGGGTGTGAAGGGTTCCACACTTAACGAAAAGAGGCTACGAGACATTTTAGGAAAAGTTTCCTTTTTTTCAGTATTAATATTGTGCAAATAAGCATGAGCTCTATTTAAACTCTCTTTCCAACTCATCCATTATTCTGTTTTCAAAAAATTCTGCTCCAAATAAACAACACAAGAAGGAACAAGAACCAGCCACACCATCGCCAATTAAGGAAGATCCCTTGAATGAGCATGTCTCTCACGCCGAATTCAGAGTTGCTTTCACTACATTAGCTTACTCAGTAGTTGCTCAGAACAATCAGTAGGTTGTTTCCCTAGCTAATCCAGTGGCAAATACAATTACAGCTAGGATTCAGGATTTTACCTGAATGAATCCCCTTTTGTTTTTGAGATCCAAGTCTGAGGAGAATCCACAGAAGTTCCTTGATATGGTTTAAAAAGTGACATATATCATGGGTGTCACTTTGAGTGAGAGTGCAGAGTTGGTTGCATACCAATTATAGGATGCAGCTCACACCTGGTGTAAGCAGTAGAAAAAAGATAGAGGTGTTGAAGCATGGACTGTAGAGTGGGAGGAGTTTGCCATGACTTTCTTATATGGTTTCTTTCCTTTAGAGTTGAAGGAATATAAGGTGTAAGAGTTCATCAATTTAAAGAAAGGTGATATGAGTGTGAAGGAATACTCGCTTAAGTTGACTAAGTTGGTGAGGTATGTTCCTTTTATGATGGCTGATAATAGGTCTAGAATGAGTAAGTTTGTTTCTAGTGTATCTGATAGTGTGGTCAAGGAGTGTCGGACTGCTATGTTGATGAAGGAGATTGGTCTATCTAGCCTTATGATTCATGCTTAGCAGATTGAGAAAGAGAAGCATAAGGAGAAAGGGAGAGAGAATAAGAGGGTTAGAACAGGTAGTTTTAACTTTTCTCAACCGAGGTCAGAGAGTGGAAATAATTCTATGTTCCATCAGAAATTCTTAGCCCCAACTCCATATTTAGCTAGTTCACTAGTGCCAAAGTTTAGTAATGACAATCGGCATATAGTACCAGGCTCTAAGTCCCATGGTAGTATGAACAGTGGTCATACTAACCCACTCTTGGGAAGTGTGTTAGGAATTATCAGGGTATGTATAATTCTAGTACTGATGTGTGTTTCGGATATATTAAGCTAGGCTACAGGATTCGAGAGTGTATGGTAGTGGCAATACTTTTGATGCCACCAGCGGTCAGCGCCAAACAGAATATGTTCAATCCAGTCCCGAAATGATCAGGAAATTTCTCCTAATGTGGTTACGAGTACGTTACAGGTTTTTAATCTTTATGTGTATGTTTTATTAGACCCCGAAGCTTCACTTTTCGTTGTAACTCGTTATATAGCAGTTTCTTTTGGTGTCAGTCTGGAATATTTAGAAAACTTTTCTCAGTGTCTACTCTAGTAGATAGATCCATTCTAGCTAAGTGGGTATACAGGAATTACCCGATTATAGTATCTTAGAAAATCACTTCAGCAGATCTTGTAGAGTTAGAGATGACTGATTTCGATGTCTTCCTCGACATGGAGTGGCTCTATTCGTTCTATGTCTCAATGGATTGTAAAAATAAAGTTGTTCAGTTTTAGTTTCCCAATGAACTAGTTATTGAATGGAGGGGTAGGTCAAATTTTTTCTTATCTTAAGGCAAGAAAAATGATATATAAAGGGTACATGTACCATCTTGATCGAGTCAGACTAGTTTTAAGACTTCTAATCTCAAGTCATTTTTAGTAGTAAGGGAATTTCTCGATGTGTTCCCTAAAAACCTCCCCAGAGTTCCTCCCAAAAGAGAAATTCACTTCAGAATAGATCTCATTCTAGATACCTAGCCTATCTCTATTCTGCCCTACAGAATGGATCCAGCTGAGCTTAGGGAATTGAAAGAATAGTTGAAGGATCTCATAGATAAGGGATTCATCAGGCCTAGTGTTTCCTCATGGGGTGCTCCAGTCTTGTTCGTGCATAAGAAACATGGTTCTTTCATAATATGTATCGATTACCTTCAGTTGAACAAAGTCATAATCAAGAATAAAAACCCACTCCCTAGGATTGATGACTTGTTTGACCAACTTCAGGGTGCCCGTTATTTCTCTAAGATAGACCTCAGATCTGGCTATCATCAGCTTAGAGTCAAAGTATGTGACATTCTGAAGACAGCCTTTAGAACTCGGTATGGTTACTTTGAATTCCTAATTATGTCTTTTGAACTAATGAATGCCCCAACAACATTCATGGACTTGATGAACAGAGTGATCCAGTAGTACTTGGACATGTTCATCATAGTCTTCATTGACAATATCCTTGTTTATTCCTGTAGTGAGAATGATCTTGTAGACCATCTGAGGATTGTATTGCAGACACTTAGAGCTCATCAGTTGTTTACCAAATTCAGTAAGTGAGAATTTTGGCTAAGATCAATAGCTTTTATTGGCCATATTATTTTAGGTGATGGCATTAGAGTTGACCCTCAAAAGACCGAAGCAGTGAGAAAATGGCCTAGACCCATCTCTCTATAAGATATCAAGAGTTTCTTAAGTTTGGTTGGCTATTATAAGCGGTTTGTTAAAGGGTTCTCTTCTATTGCATCTATCATGTCTCTACTGACTCAGAAAAAAGTCAAACTCCAGTGGTTAGATTCATATGAGAAGAGTTTTCAAGATTTGAAGACACAACTCATCTCATCCCCAGTCCTTACCTTGCAAAATAGTTCAGAGGGATTCGTAGTTTACTGTGATGCTTCCAGAGTTGGTCTTGGTTTTTTATTGATGCAAAGAAGTAAAGTCATCCTACGCTTCTAGACAACTTAAACCCCATAAAAAGAATTATCCTACCCAAGATCTTTATTTGGAAGCTGTTGTTGTTGCCATGAAAATTTTGAGGCACTATCTTTATGGGGTTCATGTTGATGTGTTCATGGATCACAAATGTTTGTAGTATGCATTATCGCAGAAAGATTTAAATCTTTGTTAGAGAAGGTGGCTTGATTTGTTAAAAAATTATGATATGAGTGTATTGTATCATCCAGGTTGGCCAATGTAGTGGAAGATGCCCTTAGTTGATAGAGGTACCCAGTTTACCTCTTACTTTTGGAAAGCTTTTCAGAAAGGTCTTGGTACCCAAGTTCACCTCAGTACAACTTTTCATCCAAGACAGATGGTTAGGTAGAGATGACCATTCAGACCTATGTGTTATTGATTTTAAAGGTAGTTAGGATGACCACTTACCTTTGATTAAGTTTGCCTACAGTAAAAGCTATCACAACAGTATCCAGATGGCTCCATTTGAGGCTCTTTATGAGAAAATATGTAGATCTCCTATTGGTTGGCTTGAGGCAGGTGAGGCTGCTTTAATAGGACCATATTTGGTGTTCGATGCGATGGAAAAAGTTTAGTTGATTTTGGAGAGGTTGAAGACAACCTAAAGCCATCAGAAATCTTATACAGATATGAGAAGGAGAGATCTTGAGTTTAATATTGGTGACTTAGTCTATTTAAAAATCTTGTCCATGAAGGGAGTAAAGATATTTGGTAAGAAGGAAAAGCCTAGTCCCCGATATTTAGGCCCTTATAGAATTTCAAACTATTTTGGAAAGGTAGCTTATGAGCTAGAGTTGCCTGCCGATTTGGCATCAGTGCATCAGGTGTTTCATGTTTCTTTATTAAAGAAATGTATTGGCGATTTAGCTATTGTTATTCCTTTAGAAAATACAAGTGTTCAGGATATCCTTCCTTTTGACAAAGTTCCTGTTGAGATCCTAGATTTTCAGATTCGTAGACTAAGGAACAAAGAAGTTCCCTTGGTTAAAGTTCTATACAAGAATCAGTCTGTTGAGGGAGCTACTTGGGAAGTAGAAGCAGATATTCATACCAAGTACCCTCATCTTTTTTTTGCAAACTCATATTCAGCTTAAGGTAACAATTTTCCTTAGATTGACTCTTTTCCATTATCAATTCCAGCTATATAACTACTCTCATGTCATTGCATGAATTCACAAAATTAGTTCAGTTCATGTATCATGTTTTAGACTCAGTTATGTAATCATGTTTCCAATCATGCATGTTCAATATGTGATCTCAGTTACCTTAGTTAAGTACTCTCAGTCTAACCAGTCTCATTCGAGGACGAATGTTCCCAAGGGGGAGATATTATAATACCTTAAATTATTCTTAGATCGGTTCTGCTTCTAGTTGCATGCATAAGGGGCTTAAGGCCTGAATATTTCACTAAGTGTTGGGGACTTAGTCATTTTTAAGGCTTCTAAACTTGGGGGATTTTTTACTTGGCCTTCCTAACCCAGAGATATTGGTTTTTGAGATAATTCATATTCAGGGATATAAGGAGCAAGTCTCAGAGAAATTTTGAATTTTTTGAATAGGGTTTGGATCATGTTTGGATCAAAAAACCAGAGGATTATTGTGATAAGACCGTGACACGGTGTTATTCCCATCATCATGAAGACCACGTCGTGGTGAGGGAAATGAATTCTGCGATAAGGCTGCATCGCGGTAAGCGTGTTTCGTCTAGTTTTGAATTTAAATGCTTGAGGGGAAATTGGGTCCTTTCCCCCTCAACCCAATCGCTCATAACAAAAATTGGGACATCATTTAAGGAATTATTTGGCTTTTTTTCTCCAAATCCCTCTAAACAAAACTATCCACTCTTCCCCAAGAACACAAATTCAATTCTTTTCTCCCCTAAAAATCAGGAATTCAAGTTTCCCAAGTTCAAGAACCTTCAAGAAAGCATCAAGACTAGTGTTTCTCTTTCAAGTTAAAATTTTAAGGTATGTGGGATGTTCATTCATCGGTTTTCTTTCACCCGTGAAGCCCAAAACCCTCTTTTCGATTAAAGATTGAATTTTTCTTTCATTATTGAATTTTGTATTGCATAAGATGGGTTTAATTCATGTTTCCATGGTAATTTAAATGCAATTCCATTTATGTATGATCCCATGCAAAATTTTGAATTCCTCGTGCTATGAATTTGAGTTTCTCATGCATTATTCAAGTGAATTTTATGATGAATCCTAAATTTATGATTCGCAGCAAGCATTCCCATGTTAAATTCATGATCCTCGCATGTTTGATGAAATGCTTGTGTAACGACCTAAAAATTTGATGAAATATGAAAAAATTATGATTTTATGTTATTTGACTGTTTTACCCCTCGCTGTAGTTGCATCATAATATTTTTGGGGTATGGGAGTAATTGGCAAGATTTTTGATGCATTTTCATATCATTTATGCAATATTGTGATTTTTAATGGCTTTGATAGCTTTATTTTGAACTTATGTGGATATCTTTTGATTCGTGCGCTGGATGACCGAACGGACCATGCCAGCAACACCGAAATATCGATTTTAGGCTAGGTAGAACTTTACTTTAGGACCCGGTGCATCCGAACTCATTTCGACCTATTGATCGGAAAGTTGGAAAATTTAAAAATTAGAAATATGGGTGTGGGACCCACATTTAATCAAAACGATCTCGGATGGAAAATCCGACGTCGTTAGAAGATCCAGAGTATTGATTCTAGGGGGTTAGCATGTTTGGTATGATTTTACGACATTTAAATCTAATTTGGACTCTCGATTTGAAAAATTATAATTTCGGGTTTCGGGGGTCAACTTTGTCGAAATGATGTTTCTTGAAAATATGATATCGCCAATGTGTCCTGAAAATCGAATTTAGTATGGTTGCATAGTTTATTTGCGTGTATCGGACTCCGAACGAATCTCGGGCACCCCGTCGAAATTTGAAGTGGACTTTAACATAAAAAAAACTGCAACTTTTCTTTACTTTGCTGGTGTAGATTTTCTGCACCATTTAAATCAATTTTGGGCCCATTTTTCCTCATTTTTATCTTGTCTCTTGAGAGTTAAACTTTAAAATAGTGTGGAAGCTTAAAAGTGAAGCTTGTGGGAGCTTGGAAAGCTAGATTAACACCTTTTTCTTGGTTTTATTATGGATTAAAGGTAAAAATTCACCCTTTTCTTAGTAATTTCTTAATTAATTCCTCAAAACCCAAAAATTCATAGGGCTTGATTTTAAACCCCATTTTTGCTCCTTTTCACTTGAATAATATTTTTATCTTATAATTACTAATTTTTCATCAATTTAACCTTCAAAACAACTCTGATTCTTGATTTTAATCCGGATTTCAAAGATTTTACACGGTATAGCTCAAAAACAGTTTTTCTTCGATTTGAACCCCATTTTTTACTCGATTTAATTTGCATTTTCAGATGTAGGTTCCTAAAAATATGGAGAACATGTTTTTGAGGTAAAGTTTTGATTTTGCCCTTCTTTTTCACAAACCCATTTTGGGGGTGCGTTTTGACCCCGAAACAAAAGTAGTCAATATAGGTGTCGTTGGTTTTGTTTTGACGCATAAATTTCATAGTTGATATTTTTTAGTGAAGTTCAGGATTTTTTGTGAAAAGTAAGGACGTGGGTTCAAGTGTAGCGGACCAATTTTGGCTTTTTTGCCCTTCTTTTTCACAAACCCATTTTGGGGGTCCATTTTGACCCCAAACCAAAAGTAGTCAATATGGGTGTCGTTGGTTTTATTTTGACGCATAGATTTCATATTTGATATTTTTAGTGAAGTTCAGGATTTTTTGTGAAAATTAAGGTCGTGGGTTCAAGTGTATCAGACCAATTTCGGCTTTTGAGGTAGGTTATGGCTTAACGCTTTCAGACTGGGTTGGGTAGTAAATGATGATAAAAAATGCATGTTAAGGGTTGAAATTAAATATGAAAAATGTCTATTTATGTTTTGTGCCCGTGTGGGCGCCTATATGTGATATAATTATCAAAATTGAGTTATTATGTGATATGTGTGACCCGGTGAGGTCCTATGTGATATTGATAGCCTTGAATACATGTAATTAATTGTATTGTGTTGTTAAAATTATTAATGTGGTATCATTGGTGTATTTTTATTATATTCATACCTTATTGGCATATGATACATGTGGAAATTCATGGATGAAACAAAAATAATGAGTGGATATTGGCTCATGCGGTTGTGGAAATATATCATTGTGGTTGGTTGTATAAATATATCATGTCGTTGGTTGTGGAAATACTCATTGTGATTGGTTGTGAGCATTACATCTTTATATCATACTCATTCATGAAACATTGGTACCACTGTGGCAACATCTAAGAAACACTGGCAACACCTTTTTAAAAGATATTGTAACACCTTATAAAATCCTTTCCAAGGGATATGCCAAAAAGGAGATATGATATATGTGGATTGTATATGGATTAATGAACCCCCCATAGGTCCTGCGTTGGGAGGTTTGCCTCCGTAGGTGTATACAGGGATTGTGCGACAATCTCGGAGGTTGTGCGACAATCTCATGCATCATCATCATCATCATCTTCATATACATTGCACTTACTTTATTGTGTTTTGTTGTGTTGTATTGTTCTATTGACTTATCATCTATGCATTTATCGTTATCTTCTTTTACTTGTATTTGATGATCTTATATATGCATGTTCCCCTTATTCTTTTTATATTTGATATAATACGTACTTTTATTCTATCTTAGTATGATTTTCCAATATATGTGAGATATATTAGAACTCTTAGTGCAAGCGGTATGGGCTACCATTGTGGGATATTTTCTGATTGCACGTACGTGCCCTTAGTGTATATTTTGTATGCTTTATTTACTAATTCGCTTGGTCGACCTATGATACCTATTGAATAATAGTGGACCATACTCATGCCTACTGCGCCCTTTCGGTGCAGGTCCTAGCTCGAGTGTGCCTCAACTTGCTTAACTCAGGTAATTGTTAGAGCTTCCAAGATACTGGTAGGACATTTATGCGTCCGAAGTTCACCTTTATCTTTCTACAGTAGTTATATCTTTATTAGTATTCGGAGATTGATATTATTCATTTATGGTTATTTTTTTGATGTATTTGACTCTCAAATTGTATTAGTAGTTCTTACACTATTGACACCTGGTTTTGGGCATGATTGGTGTTTTGGATAAGTTTTTTCTGCATTATTATGATTACTTATATGGTTCGGCTTCGTTCTAGAAACCTTACCATGGGATATTTCTATCTTTTATTCTTTTTGTATCTGTTTGGGTAATAGACTTACTTATCAAGGTACGCCGCGACAAGTGCCATCATGACCCTCACTTTTGGGTCATGAAAAATTGGTATCAATGCAGCTAGGATTCATTGATCACAGTGGTATAAGAATGGGATGTCTAATAGAGTATTGCGGATCGATATGTAGACGTTCGTATCTATCTTCGAGAGACTATAGTATATCTGTAGGAAACTTTTTTTATTTTACTCTTTATCGTGCAAAGTTCTTTCATACCTTGTGTTTTAAGTTGTGTTTCACTCTTTCTGCGCAGATAGTGTCGTCTAGGTCTTGCGAGAGTATAGAGACAGATCCTTCTTCTAAAGAACAAACCTTAAGATGTGGATGGAATCGAGGGAGTAGATGGGACTATAGAGTAACCTTATCTAGGAGGAGTGCTAAGGGACTCTCTTCTGAGCCTCGTGTTGATTAGTTTGGAGGTGTGGGTCCTATACCAGTTCTTCAGAGTTCGTCTACCCCTGTGTTGGAGGGATTATTAGTACGTTTGTTGACCCATCTAGAGGGTTCTCCTTTGGTTATACTGGGTATTCCTCCAGTTCAAAGTGTGGATCCTCTTGTTGTACCTGCTTCTGGTTTGGGTACTCGTCAGACCCCGAGTACTATTCCACCTTTAGTGCTGACATCTGACTATGGAAGTATTGTGGATCTTGTTAAGGTGATAAAGGATATTCATTGGGTATCTCAAGGAGGCGCCAAGAGGATACACCATTGTAGTAAGTTCAGAGGTCAAACTCCATGAGGCAGAGATTTTAGAGGTTCTCGTGGGTCTTCTAGTTCAGCAGTGCAGGGTGGCCGTCAGGGAAAGTTTAGAGTTTTCTATATATGTGATAAGACTGTCCATGTGGCTAAGGACTATCCTCGTTAAGTGTTTACTTCTATTTTAGTTGTGAGAGGTAGGGGTTCTTATAGGGGTGCGAGAGGTAGAGGTAGTGGAGCCCGAGTTAGGGGTCGCAGGGCTATTAAGCCAGCCAGTGGTCGTGGTCAGTGTTATGCCATACTAGTCAGACCAGAAGCAGAGGCTTTAAATATTTTGATCACAGGTATCATCCCCATTTGTTTCAGACCTACATTTGTATTATTTGATCCCACATCAACTTTCTTCTCTGTATTTGTATATTTTGCTTTGGGTTTCTATTCTATTAGTTATGCCCTTGACATGCCTATTCATGTATCTACCCTGATAAATGATTCTGTAGTGGTGGATCGGGTGTACCGATCTTGTATTTTGACTTTTGCTGGGCATGAGATTTTGGTATATTTGCTTGTATTAGATAATGTTGATTTTGATGTTATTTTAGACATGAATTAGTTGGCTTCTTATTGTGATTTCTTAGATTGTTTTGCCATTACTGTGACTTTAGCTTCGTTGGGTGTGCCAAGGATAGCTTGGGGGTACACTTCATTCGGGTCCTAAGAGGGCCATATCTTATGCTTAGGCTCGTAATTGGTTGAGAGGGGATGTTTATATTACTTTGCCTATATTCGCAACACAAGTGTTATTTCACCTCCTTCCTTGGATTCTGTTCGTGATTTTATGGAGGTATTCCCTACGGCCTTTTGTAGTATGCCTTCATATTGAGATATTAATTTTATCATTGATGTTGAGCCGATCACCATGCCTATTTTTATTCCTCCTTATAGGATAGCCCCAACAGAGTTGAAGGAACTGAAGGATCCATTACAGGAGTTGTTGGATAAGGGATTTATCTGACTTAGTGTTTCTCTTTGAGGTGTGCCTGTCTTGTTTGTGAAGAAAACGGATGGGTCTATGCAAATAGGTATTGATTATCGGTAGTTAAATAAGGTATGCAGATGATTTATTTGATCAGTTTCAGGGTGCTGCAGTATTTTTGAAGATTGATTTATGGTTTGGTTATCACCAAGTGAGGATTAGAGCTTTGGATATTCTAAAAACAACTTTTCAAACTCGATATGGTCATTATAAGTTCTTGGTCATGTCTTTTGGGTTGACCAGTTCCCCTACCTTGTTCATGGAGTTGATGAATCAGGTGTTTCGATCATATCTCGACTCCTTTGCTATTGTATTTATAAATGATATCTTGGTTTATTCCAAGAGTGAGGTTAAGCAATTGAAGCATTTGTGAATTGTGCTTCAGAGGTTGAGGGATGGGGAGTTGTATGCTAAGTTCTCTAAGTGCAAGTTTTGATTAGAGTCTATTTCTTTCTTGGGTTATGTGGTGACTAAGGAAGGTACTATGGTCAATCCAGCCAAGATTGTAATGGTTCGTAATTGGGCTATACCTACATCGCCACCGAGATTTGGAGATATATTTTCTTAGCAAGTTATTATCGGTGCTTTGTCAAGGGTTTTTCATCCATTGCAGCTCCATTAACCAAGTTGACCTAGAAAAGATTTCTTTTCAGTTTTCTGATGCTTGTGAGACGAGCTTTTAAAAACTCAAGGATTTGTTGACTTCAGCTCCAATATTAGTTTTACCTAAGGAGGACGTGGGCTTTACTGTCTTTTGTAATGCTTTAGGTGTAGGGTTAGGTGGTGTGCTGATGTAGGAGGGCGAGGTAATTGCGTATGCATATCATCAATTGAAGCCTCGTGAGAGGAATTATCCTACCCATGATTTGGAGTAGTGCATAGTTGCATTTGCCTTGAAGTTGTGGAGGCACTACTTGTATGGAGTCCATTCTGAGATCTTCTCAGATTATCGTAGCCTTCAGTACTTCTTCACCCAGTGAGATTTTCATATAAGGCAGCATCGTTGGCTTGAGTTGCTTAAGGATAATGACTTGACTATTCACTTTTATTTGGACAAGGCTAATGTGGTTGCGAATGTCTTGCACCGAAATTTGACTAGAATGGATAGTTTGGCGCATCTTTTGATCTAGGAGAGGCCTTTGGCCTTAGAGATTCAGTCTTTAGCTAACTAGATGGATAGACTTGATATTTCGACACCTAGGAATGTTTTGACATTTGTGGAGGCTAAATCTTCCTTGATGGAGCAGATTCAAGCTCATCAGTTTGACGATGTTGGATTGAGGTTGATTCAAGATAAGCTATTGAGTGGGGAGACTAAGGAATTCAGATGGAGTTTTGAGGATTGGGGGCTGAGTTTGTGTGCCGAGAGTGGTGATTGGATTAGGTTGATCTTGGAGGAGGCCCATTGTTCTAGATATTCTATCCATCTAGGTATAACTAAGATGTATCGTGATTTGAGGTGGCATTACTGGTAGAGTGGTATGAGGTGAGATATAGCAAATTTTGTGGCTCGTTACCTATGTTGTCAGTAGGTGAAGGCCGAGTATATAAGGATTGGTGGATTGCTTCAGAGGTTACACATTCCCAAGTGGAAGTGGGAATAGATCACTATGGACTTTGTGACTAGGTTTCCTCGTACATCTCATAGTTCTAACAGTGTTTGGGCCATCATGGATTGAGCGACCAAGTCTGCTCATTTTATTCTGATTCAGGTCTCATTCAGTGCTGAATGGTTAACCTATATCTTCATTCATGAGATTATGCATCTACATGGTGCGTCGGTGTCCATTATTTCAGATCAAGGTTTTGTGTTCACATCTCACTTTTGAAAGATTCTTAAGGATGAGTTGGGTACTCAGGTTGATCTTAGCATAACATTTCACCCCCAAATTGATGGCCAGTCAGAGCGGACTATCCAGGTTTTGGAGGATATGCTTCACGCATGCATAATGGATTTTGGTGGCCAGTAAGAGCAATATTTGGCTTTAGAAGAGTTTGCATATAGTAATAGCTACAATTCCATTATTAATATGGCTCCTTTTGAGGCATTGTATGGTAGGCATTGTCACTCTCCAGTAGGTTGGTTTGATGTTTTAGAGGTGAGACCTCGAGGTACAGACTTGCTTCGTGAGTCTTTGGTCAGTGTCCGGATCATTCAGGATAGACTTAGAGTGGCTCAAAGTAGGTAGAAGTGTTATGTTGATCGTAGACTTTGTGCCTAGAGATTTGGTATTAGTGACCGTGTTTTTCTTCGAGTTTCACCTATGAAGGGTGTGATGAGGTTTGGGAAAAGCGAAAAGCTTAGCCCCATGTATATTGGTCCATTTGAGATTCTTCGGCTTGTTCGTGATGTGGCTTATGAGATGGCTTTGCCATCTGATCTACCAGTTGTTCATCCATTTTTTTATGTTTCTATGTTTCGTCGCTATATTCTAGATGAGTCTCATGTCATTCATTGGGAGTCGGTTCAGTTAGACGAGTGGTTATCCTTTGTTGAGGAGCTAGTTTCCATTTTGGCCAGGGATATTAGGCGGTTGCGCTCTAGAGTGATCCCTGTGGTTAAGGTCCAGTTGTGACATCAACCTATAGATGAAGTTACTTAGGAGGTCGAGTCTGATATGCGTAGTCCTTATCCCCAGATCTTTGTTGACTAAGGTATTTCTTTTGCCTAAGTTCGAGGACGAACTATATTTTTAGTGGTGGATGATGTAACGACCTAAAAATTTGATGAAATATGAGAAATTTATGATTTTTGTGATTTGACTATTTTACCCCTCCCCGTAGTTGCATCATGATATTTCTGGGGTGTGGGAGTGATTGATGATTATCGATGCATTTTCGTATCATTTATGCAATATTGTGATTTTTGATAGCTTTGAGAGTATTATTTTGGACTTATGTGGATATCTTTTGATTTGTGCAATGGATGGCCGAACGGACTGCACTAGTAGCTCCGAAATATCGATTTTAGGCTAGGTAGACCCTTGGTTCGGGTCCCGGTGCACCCGAGCTCATTTTGACCTATTGGTCGGAAAGTTGGAAAATTAAAAATATGAGTGTGGGACCCATATTTAATCAAAACAACCTCGGATGGAAAATACAAGTTCACCAGCAGATACGGAATGTCGATTTTAGGGTGTTAGCATGTTTGGTATGATTTTACGGCTTATAAATCTCATTTCGACCCTTGGTTTGAAAAATTATAATTTCGGATTTCGGGGATCAACTTTGTAAAAATGATATTTTTTTAAAAATATCGCCAATGCGTCCGAAACGTCGAATTTAGTATGGTTGCATAGTTTGTTTGCATGTATCGGACTCCAACCGAATCCCGGGCACCCCGTCGAAATCCGGAGTGAATTTTAAAATAAAAAAAACTGCAACATTTCTTTACATTGCTGGTGCAGATTTTCTACACCATTTAAATCAGTTTCGGGTCCGTTTTCCTTATTTTTCATCTTGTCTCTTGAGATTTAAACATTAAAATAGTGTGGCAGCTAAAAATTGAAGCTTGTGGGAGCTTGGGAAGCTAGATTAACACCTTTTTCTTGGTTTTATTACGGATTAAAGATAAGAATTCAACCCTTTCTTAGTAATTTCCTAATTAATTTCTCAAAATCCCAAAAATCTTAGGGCTTGATTTTAAACCCCATTTTCGCTCCTTTTCACTTGAATAAAGTTTTTATCTTATAATTACTAGTTTTTCATCAATTTAACCTTCAAAACAACTCCGATTCTTGATTTTAGCCTGTATTTCAAAGATTTTACCCGGTAAAGCTCAAAAATGATTTTTCCTCGATTTGAACCCCGATTTTGGCTCAATTTAACTTGGGCTTTCAGTTGTAAGTTTCTAAAAATATGGATAACATGTTAAGTAAAGTTTCGATTTTGCCTTTCTTTTTCAAAAATCCATTTTGGGGGTCCATTTTGACCCCGAACCAAAAATGGTTAATATGGGTGTCGTTGGTTTTGTTTTGACGCATATATTTCATATTTGATGTTTTTAGTAAAGTTCATGAATTTTTGTTAAAAGTAAGACTGCGGGTTCAAGTGTAGCGGACCGATTTCGACTTTTGAGGTAGGTTATGGCTTAACTTTTTCAGACAGAGTTGGGAAGTAAATGATGTCACATCCCCTTTTTACGTACTCCAAAAGATTTATATTTTTAAGTTCGAAAGGGTTTTTATTAAAGTGACAAGAAATGAAAATTTATTTCGGAAAAGGATTATTTACATTTTTTACTCAGAGTCGCCACTTGGCATAATCTGGTGTGCCAAGTCACCATTGGAAAAATCCTTTTCAAAACCATTTGACTCTTTAAACTGGTTTGCGAACAGAGACTCCGGCTAAGGAATTCTGTTGACCGAGGGGAAGGTGTTAGGCACCCCACGATCCCGTGGTTCAACCACGGTCGCTTGATAGAGTGTATCGACTATTTTGGCATTACGAAATGTATAAACCACACAAAAGCACGCAAAATAATCAAACAATAAACAAAATAAAACAATCCGAAAATGTAAAGTCCAGTCCAATTATACAGTCCAAAAATAAATAATGTGGGATTATAAATTTATTCTACCCTAGACTAATCCTATACTACGCTCTACCACTTCACCCGACGCCTCAGGCCTTCACCACGAACATCTTCCAAGTACAAGGTACTTCGGGGCATTCCCCGGATAAATCAATACAAATCCTTCGGGGCATTCCCCGGCCAAATGAGTACAATTTAAACTTTGCGTGCAATAAAGTAGAAAGTACCATTCATGCACATATTCAAACACTCCAACAAATTATTATTACTAAATTTGCCTACCCGGCCTACGTTTGCCTACGCTTTTGCCTACGACAGTCGCCACATCCTCTTTCTTCTTTTTACCTCCAAATGCGCCGGATCCACCTTGAACCGCTTGTGTGGTGGCTTTTAATGCGGCAAAAGTCACTATCCGGCCGGTCTTAATTCCGTCCTCTATCATTTCCCCCATTTTGAGGACTTCCATAAAAGACTTTCCCATTGCCGAAAGTAAATATTGAAAATAGGTCCCATCCTGCGCCTGAATGAAAATTTCTACCAACTTACTTTCTTTTATTGGAGGCTTTACCCTGGCGGCCTGTTCACTCCACCTTATCGCGTATTTCCTAAAACCTTCAGTGCTCTTTTTCTTCATATTGACCAAGGATTTTTTATCCGGAATCAGGTCGATGTTATACTGAAAATGTTGAACAAATTTAGAAGCCAAATCATCCCAGTTGTTCTATTTATCGATATTTCGATCGATAAACCATTCTGAGGCCAGATCAGAAAGACTCTCGCCAAAGAAGGACATGAGCAGTTCTTCCTTTCCTCCTGCAGCCCTCAACTGGTTGCAATAACATCTCAAGTGTGCAACGGGATCACCGTGTCCTGCATACTTCTCGAACTTAGGCATCTTAAAACTGGGTGGGAAGGTTGATGTCTGGGAACATGCAAAGATCTTTATACGAAACACTCCTATAATCTTCGATTCCTTGCAAATTCCTTATAGCTTGTTCTAAACCTTTCAATTTCTGGGCTATGATATCCTGTTCCTCTGTTGCGACAGGTTTCTCCGTATCAAATGGAAATGCAGGCGGCTGAGTGTACCCATACGGTTCATTCATTTGCAAAGTAGGCTCAAGGACATAATACTGACTATCTGAAACCTTCAGTACTGGCTTACTGCCAGACCTAGGAAGCCTCATTGTGGGACGCACAGCATATATGGGAGTTTCATGTGGTGGCGGAGCCATGAATACCGATATGATCGGTGGCGCTGGCTGAGTAGCGGGTCTTGATTGGGGAGCTGCCAAGGGCACACCAGAACTGTCAGGATAATAATATCGCGGAGTGAATCCTGGCGCGTGCTCATGTGACTCAGTAGGAGCAGAGAATTGCGCCTGAGAGAGCGGTGGGAAATTAGAGATATTCCCAAGACCTTCAGGGAGCGGAGGAGGAGGCATTCCGCTGGCCCATGCCCGGTGTAAATCTATAAATTGTTGCCTGAGCCTTACTACCTCATCATTGTGTTCAGAACTTTCTTCCCTGTGATCCTGATCCAGGTCAATGAGCGAATTTTCAATCTCCCTGCTACCCATGGCGAGCTTTGCTTTGGATCTAGTAAAGTATGGGTGACTAGCCAGAGTGCTGCAAACCTACCACTGTTATCTGAAAGAACATGCTCATCAAAGACGACACCCTTTAGGATTAGGGCACACAACAAGCATGGGAATCACATTGGTAAAATTGTTCTAAATCCATGTTCATTTCTACCAGCTTTTAAGGGTAGCGAGGTCATTTTAACATCATCCTGATTTTTATCTACACTTATTTTTATCTACACCAATTATTATTATTATTATTATTCCTTTCCCTCTTTTTTTTTTTTATCAATCTCTATTCTTTTCTTTTCTCTTGTTATCTACCTTTATTTTATCATTCTTTATGGCTTTTGTTTTTCTTTAAAAGAGAAAAAATAATGAAAAACAATGAAACAAAATGATTAGATCGAACCCAAAAGTAGGTTGCCTACGTATCATGTTGTACATGAATCAGATCTTGCGTAGTTCAGGCCTTGCCAAAATGGCCAATTAAACTTTTTTTTCTTGAAACTTTAAAAAGAAAAGAAAAATAACAATTTGTCAAAAGCATTGACGAACATCTTTCGCATTTTTTTACTTTTAAAATACCTATACGAAACGAAACCTATGATTACCAAAGAAAAATCTTTTGGGGTTTTCAATTTTGAATTTCATATGAAAATGAAACTTCAAACTATTAAAGGAAAATCTTTTGTAGTTTTCTCTTGAATATGAAACACCTACTTTAAATAAAGAGTGAAGAAAATCTTTTTTTGAATTTTTTTTTTTGGAATAAGATCAACCAAGAATAAAACCTACGACTATTTAGGATTTTTTTTTTGTATTTTTATTTTCAAGACATGTATGAAACACCTACTCTAGATGAAAAGTGAAGAAATTTTATTTTATTTATTTTTAATTTTTTAAATAAGATCAACCAAAAATGAAACCTACTACTATTGAGGAAAATCTTTTCTATTTTTACTTTTTTTTTCAAGATATGTATGGAACACCTACTCTAAATAAAGAGCGAAGAAAATCTTTTTTTTGAATTTTTTAAATAAGATCCCCGAACCAATAATAGGCTGCCTACGTATCTCACTCCCGAAAGAGGAGAATCATGGTGTGTAAGTTCGAGGACGAACTATATTTTTAGTGGTGGATGATGTAACGACCTAAAAATTTGATGAAATATGAGAAATTTATGATTTTTGTGATTTGACTATTTTACCCCTCCCCGTAGTTGCATCATGATATTTCTGGGGTGTGGGAGTGATTGATGATTTTCGATACATTTTCGTATCATTTATGCAATATTGTGATTTTTGATAGCTTTGAGAGTATTATTTTGGACTTATGTGGATATCTTTTGATTTGTGCAATGGATGGCCGAACGGACTGCACTAGTAGCTCCGAAATATCGATTTTAGGCTAGGTAGACCCTTGGTTCGGGTCCCGGTGCACCCCTGATTTAAAGCGGTAACACATAGGCTAAATACTATAATCAAAGAGCACGAAAATGCACAAAGTGAAAATAACACAAACAATAACCACAAACAATGCACATACACTCGTAATGCCAAACAAAGCCGATACGACTCCAAAATAAGCTCGAATTCTCATACTTTCCCCAGCAGAGTCGCCAGAGCTGTCACACCCCCTTTTTACGTACTCCAAAAGATTTATATTTTTAAGTTCGAAAGGGTTTTTATTAAAGTGACAAGAAATGAAAATTTATTTCGGAAAAGGATTATTTACATTTTTTACTCAGAGTCGCCACTTTGGCATAATTTGGTGTGCCAAGTCACCATTGGAAAAATCCTTTTCAAAACCATTTGACTCGTTAAACTGGTTTGCGACCAGAGACTCCGGCTAAGGAATTCTGTTGACCGAGGGAAAGTTGTTAGCTACCCCCCGATCCCGTGGTTCAACCATGGTCGCTTGGTAGAGTGTATCGACTATTTTGGCATTACGAAATGTATAAACCACACAAAAGCACGCAAAATAATCAAACAATAAACAAAATAAAACAATCCAAAAATGTAAAGTCCAGTCCAATTATACAGTCCAAAAATAAATAATACAGAAATATAAATCTATTCTACCCTAGACTAATCCTATACTACGCTCTACCGCTTCACCCGACGCCTCGGGCCTTCATCACGAACATCTTCCAAGTACAAGGTACTTCAGGGCATTCCCCGGATAAATCAATACAAATCCTTCGGGGCATTCCCCGGCCAAATGAGTACAATTTAAACTTTTCGTGCAATAAAATAGAAAGTACCATTCATGCACATATTCAAACACTCCAACAAATTGTTATTACTAAATTTGCCTACCCGGCCTACGTTTGTCTACGCTTTTGCCAGTCTTATCATAATACTACTGCATTTCAACCATATTTATATTTAAACCAATTTAAACCAAAAGTCTTTAATCAATCCAAGATCACCATTTTATCAAATTCTCAATTCCGCCCCAATTTTCATTTTAATACTAAATTTTCACAATTGACCATTTCTATTTCAACGACCCACAATCACTTTTCAACGAAATTAAATAATGAGTCAATATCAAAATAACAACCTATCACCAATCAAGACAACATACATTCATCACCAACAAGTATCAAACAACACCCGAAGCTTAATCCAAACACCAAAGCATAGTAAACAATAAAATAGCAGAGGAAAAGAGTAGAATTGGACCTCGATTGAAGCTTTTATTGTGCCAAAATATGTGATCAAAAGACAAAGTCGGATCCAAAAGCTCTCGATTTGAACCTCAAATCGAACCTCAATAATGAACTCGGTTTAATCACCACATCAGACCAAATGTAATAACGAAAACCCACAAACGATTTCACCGGAACCAAGTTCAAACAACCGCCTCGCCTAGTTTAGAAAGAACAACGGCTAAATCCAGTCCAAAATATAAATTGACCAAGAACAGAATGAAAAACAAAACCCGCGCCCGACCCGATTTCAAGAAGAACCGAAACTGAAATTATGAAAAATCGAGAAGACCCATACACAAAATCTCATTGAAACCAACTCGAATCTCACTGGAATCGAAGGAAAACGGGTCGGGTGTTATTGTGGGATGATGGTTTTACTATTTTCGGCGAGAAAACAGACGGAAAATCTTGAGGCGGGTTTCGAAGAATTCATCATTTTCCGATGGGTGAGGCGACGGTTGGTGGTTTTGCTGCCTTCTTTGGCGGCGACGGGGTCGTTTGGTTGGTCGCCGAAGAAGGCGTTGGATGATGGAGGAGGCGGGATCTGAGTGGCGGTAGGAGGAGCAGCCCGTGCTGGCCTCTGGAGGCGGCGCCGTCCCTGGCTGGTTGGCGTTTGTGTGGAGGAAGAGGAGGACGAGAGTTGGAGCGGCGCCGGCACCGATGCTGTTGTCGTCGATAAGGGAAGCGTTGGGAGAGGTTTTTAAGAGAGAGAGTGAGATCCTAGAGAGAGGGAGAGAGGGAGGCTTGATTTTGTATATGCTGAGGTCCCCCTTTTTCTATTTTTATATGTATGTATGTATATATGAGGTGAGGGTGGGGTAGTGAGGTAGGGTAGGTGGGGTCACGTGAGGTAGGGGGTAGGTGTGATGTTTTTTATTTTGATTGGGTAGGTTGTTAGGATGTGTTGTCAATTTTTGGTTGGGTGGGTTGTTAGAATATTAGGATAAGACAAAATTAGTTAGGGGATTATTATTTTTGTTATTTGTGGAGGGATCATCACACGGGTGAGGGTACACGGTAGGATAAGGTAAAAATGGGTAAAACGACATTGGGGAGGGACGAAATTAGGTGTCTACATCATGCTCCCTTTGAATGTAAACATGAAGTGTTTTCAGACAAAGAAGTAGACAGCGAGACGAAATTTTGACCCGACTATTATCCAAAGAAAGAAACAGAAGGAATAAAGGACAACCGGGTTTTGACTTAAGACGTCCCACCTACTCACATTATGAGAGGATCAAGTCACAAGCATTTCAAAGGATTGGAAAAGAAGTGGACTATACCGAGTTGGAGAGTCGAGTGAGGTTCCATCGATGTTTCAGTTCGCGGCTCTATCATTACATCAAAAATGAACATTACAAGTTAAAACAAAAATAAAATTACAAAATCCTATCTATACAGCTTCTGTTGGCTCTTGAGTCGACTTTTATCACCCTATTCTTCAGGTGGGCTCCTAACTTGCTATTTTATCACGCTATTCTTCAGGCGGGCTCCTTACTTGGTATTTCATCACCCAGTTCTTCAGGCGGGCTCCTGAAACCCAAAATTAAAACTAGAACGAAAATTATCCCAAACAAAATTATACTAAAATAGTATTTCATTTTTTGAAAGCGTTGTCCCATTTTCTAGGAGGGTCCTGAACAGAAAGTAAAGTCCCATTTTTCAGGAGGGTCCTGAATTGAAAGTAAATTCCCATTTTTCAGAAGGGTCCTAAGCAGAAAGTAAAATCCCATTTTTCAGGAGGGTCCTGAACAGAAAGTAAATTACATTTTTCAGGAGGGTCCTGAACAAAAAGTAAAATCCCATTTTTCAAGAGGTTCCTGAGCAGAAAGTAAAATCCCATTTTTCAGGAGGGTCCTCAGCATAAAGTAAAATCCCATTTTTCAGGAGGGTCCTGAACATAAGATAAAATCCCATTTTTTAGGAGGGTCCTGAGCAGAAAGTGAAATCCCATTTTTCAGAAGGGTCCTGAACATAAAGTAAAATCCCATTCTTAAGGAGGGTCCTGAACAGAGAGTAAAATCTCATTTTTCAGGAGGGTCCTGAACAGAAAGTAAAATCTCATTTTTCAGGAGGGTCCTGAAGAGAAAGTAAAATCTCATTTTTCAGGAGGGTCCTGAACAGAAAGTAAAATCCCATTTTTCAGGAGGGACCTGAACATAAAGTAAAATCCCATTTTTTCATGAGGGTCCTGAACATAAAGTAAAATCCCATTTTTTCAGGAGGGTCCTGAACAGAAAGTAAAATCCCATTTTTCAGGAGGGTCCTAAACATAAAGTGAAATCCCATTTTTCAGGAGGGTCCTGAACATAAAACAAAATCCCATTTTTCAGGAGGGTCCTGAACAGAAATTAAAATCTCATTTTTCAGGAAGGTCCTGAACATAATGTAAAATCCCATTTTTCAGGAGGGTCCTGGACAAAAAGTAAAATCCCATTTTTCAGGAGGGTCGTGAACAGAAAGTAAAATCCCATTTTTCAGGAGGGCCCTGAACAGAAAGTAAAATCTCATTTTTCAGGAGGGTCCTGCGCATAAAGTAAAATCCCATTTTTCAGGAGTGTGCTGAATAGAAAGTAAAATTCCATTTTTCAGGAGGGTCCTGAACAGAAAGTAAAATCCCATTTTTCAGGAGAGTCCTGAACAGAAAGTAAAAATCCACTTTTTAGGAGGGTCCTGAACATAAACTAAAATCCCATTTTTCAAGAGGGTCCTGACCAGAAGGTAAAATCCCATTTTTCAGGAGGGTCCTGAACATAAAGTAAAATCCCACGGATGTGCATTTCCAATGGTAGCTAAATTAAGTGAAGCAAATTTTCCCCTATTTCAACAAAGAAAATTTGTCAGTTAAAAACTTAGTGGTGGCTTGCAGATCTTGGCTTCTCAGGTATCTGCCCAGCACTCATTCCTTTCATCTTTGTTCCAATCTACTAACACTTGCCCTGTCTTGCCGCATCATTGACCCAGATCCAGATTCAGGGAAGTGAGTTCTGACTCGACCAATGGGTTTCTATTTTACCATGCCCCTAAGGTGCACTCTTTTCCCAAATCTGAATGTTTACACGAGTCCCATAGCCTGTCGGTTGATAGACTTCCTTTGCTTCGTGTTGAATTATGATCATATTTCTTTCCTATGCTGTTCCTTGGATTTTCCTCATATAATTGGAAAGACTGGTAGTAAATTTTGAAATCATTTCTCGCTTGTTTTGACACCGACTTGAATTAAAATGTAAACAAATGATGGTGACTTTTATTTTGATAAATGACATAAAAAGACAAAAAGCATAAATATGTAAATAAAAGAAAAGGGCAATGTCCCATATTCAAAAAGAAAACTTATCTGAATACGACAACCAACTCCAATGAGTATGACATGCATTTTGGATTGAGCTGCCTGATCTTCCTATTCAAACTCCCCATTTGTTGTTGAGTTCGTGCCTTTGCCGTTGAGCTGCTTCTTCAAATCCATTGGACTCATACATCACATCCGATTGATGACATCTTAAAAGACTTTCGCCAACAAATCTTTTTCTTTTTACCTTTCACTTTTCTCTTGAACTCTCCATCGCCTTACGGTGCCCGTGAGGGTTTTCACCAATAAGACTCTCATTTTTATTTCTCTCCACTCACCATTGTCTTATGGTGCCTGCAAGGGTTTTCACCAATAAGACTCTCTCATTTTCATTTCTCTCAACTCACCATCGCCTTATGATGCCCACGAGGGTTTTCACCAATAAGACTCTCTCATTTTTGTATTTCTTTCCTGATTTCTTATGCTGAAGGAGACAAGCGGTACTTCACAATGTATCATCATATTCATTGCATGCTTAGCCTTAACATTATCAAAAATTGATCTGAAGGACTTTCTTTGGTTGTAACTTGGCTTTTGGTTAAGGTTAGAAAAATGCTAAGAGGCTCAAACGATACTTGAAGTGGGGGTGGGACTTACAACTTTTTGAATTGACTCAAACAACACATTAACTCATGCCCCAGTTTTGTTGACTGGGTGAATCTTAAATCTTTATTTGGTTGGACCGAGCTCGAAATAGGGCAGCCTACGTATCTCACTCCCGAAAGAGGAGAATCAGGTCGCACGTAGTTCCATCAGCTTGTTCTTTGTTTTGATTTGATTTTGATTTTTTTTATTTTCGAACTCTTTCTTTTATTCTTATTTTCTTGACATTTATCTTTGACTCTATTTTGATGCCAAAAGAGGGATATGAAAGAAAATTAAAATGAAGCTCAAACGGGTAAACAAAGGATGACACAATGTTCGAAGAAAGAATAAAATGCCTTCATCATATCAATCTTCAAAAATGCAAGTACTAAACATGCAATAAAATCAATAAAGGATAAAATATCATACGTAATATCTTTTGACCGCATCAGCATTGATAGCCATTTCTGCCATTTTGCCTTCAGTATCTGTCAAATATAAGGCTCCATTGGGCAACACTTTCTTCACAACAAAGGGACCTTGCTAGTTAGGGGAGAACCTGGGACCTTTCTTCTCAATACCAACTGACCAACTTCAAAATTCCTGGGACGAACCTTTTTGTTATACGCTCGAGCCATCTTCCTCTGATACAACTGGCCATGACACACAGACGTTAGCCTTTTCTCCTCAATCAAACTCAAATGTTCTAGTCGGGTTTTTACCCATTCGTCATCATCAATCTCTGCTTCTACAATGACTCGAAGAGAGGGAATTTCAACTTCTGCAGGGATGACTGCTTCTATCCCATAAACCAATAAATATGGAGTTTCCCCTGTTAAAGTGCGAACAGTGGTGCGATAACCTAGCAATGCAAACGGCAACTTTTCATGCCACTGTCTAGACCCTTGTACCATTTTTCATAGTATCCTTTTTATATTCTTATTGGCGGCTTCTACAGCACCATTGGCCTTTGGGCGATATGGAGTAGAATTTTGATGCGCGATCTTAAACTGTTGACATACTTCTTGCATCAAATGACTATTGAGATTGACAGCATTGTCTGTAATGATCATCATAGGAATTCCAAATCTACAAATGATATTGGCATGAACAAAATCTACCACGGCCTTCTTTGTCACTGACTTGAAAGTTACTGCTTCTACCCACTTTGTGAAGTATTCAATGGCTACCAAAATGAATCTATGCCCATTTGATGCCTTCGGCTCAATCGGTCCAATCACATCCATTCCCCAAGCCACGAACGGCCATGGAGCGGCCATTGCATGCAACTCAACAGAAGGAGATCGTATCAGATCACCGTGTACCTGACATTGATGACACTTTCGAACAAATTGAATAGAATCTCTTTCCATAGTAAGCCAGTAATAACTTGCTCGAAAAATCTTCTTTGACAAAAAATGACCGTTCATGTGTGACCCGCATACTCCAGAGTGTACTTCAACCATGATTGTTGAGGCTTCTCTTGCATCTACACACCTTAAAAATCCCAGATCTGGGGTTATCTTATATAAGATTCCCCCATTTAAGAAAAATCCACTAGTCAAATACCTAATAGTCCTCTTTTGATCGTTGGTGGCATATGCTGGGTATTCTTCTGATTGAATGTACCACTTGATATCCAAGAACCAAGGTTCTCCATTAAGCTCTTCTTCAACCACATTACAGTAAGCATGCTGATCACGACTCTGTATATGCACTGAATCGATGTAGGCTTTGTCAGGATGTTGGAGCATTGAAGACAGAGTGGCTAAAGCATCAGCAATTTCATTACGAATCCTTGGAATATGCCTAAATTTTACTAACACAAACCGTTGACATAGCTCCTGCAAGCATTGTCGATACGGGATGAGCTTCAAATCTCACGTCTCCCAATCGCCTTGAATTTGATGGACGACCAAATCCGAATCTCCCAACACCAATAATTCTTGGACTCCCATATCAACAGCTAACCTCAAACCAAGAATGTAGGCTTCATACTCTGCCATATTGTTAGTACAGTAGAATCGAAGTTGTGCTGTCACCGGAAAATATTGTCCTGATTCAGAGATAAGAACCGCACCTATTCCGACTCCTTTCCTATTGACAGCTCCATCGAAGAATAACCTCCAACCTGGATCAGCATCGATAATGACTTCATCGATACACGATACTTCTTCGTCAGGAAAATATGTCTTTAATGGCTCGTACTCTTCATCGATGGGGTTCTCAGCAAGATGATCTGCCAAGGCTTGGGCTTTCATGGCGGTTTGAGTCACATATACAATGTCGAACTCGGTAAGCAATATTTGCCACTTTGCCAATCGAACCGTTGGCATAGGCTTCTGAAAGATATACTTCAAAGGATCCATGCGGGAGATGAGATAAGTAGTATAGGATAAGAGATAATGCTTCAACTTCTGTGCTACCCAAGTTAGGGCACAACACGTCCTTTCAAGAAGAGTATACCTGGCCTCATATGCGGTGAACTTCTTGCTAAGATAATAAATAGCCTGCTCCTTTTTGCCTATGACATCATGTTGACCCAGGACACAACCGAAAGAATTGTCCATGACTGATAAATATAAGATCAAAGGCATACCAGGATCTGGGGGTACCAGCACGAGTGCATTTGACAAATATTTTTTGATTCGATCGAACGCTTCCTGACATTCTTCAGTCCATTTTAACGCAGCACTCTTTTTCAGCAACTTGAATATGGGCTCACAAGAGGTTGTGAGTTGAGCAATAAACCTGCTAATATAGTTCAGTCTACCAAGCAAACTCATCACCTCCGTTCTATTCTTGGGCGGGGGTAAATCCTGAATGGCTTTGATTTTTGATGGATCCAATTCAATTCCCCGACGGTTGACTACAAACCCCAAAAGGTTTCCAGATGGAACTCCAAATAAACATTTTGCTAGGTTGAGTTTGAGATTATACCTGCGAAGCCTCTCAAAGAACTTTCTTAAATCTTTTACATGGTCGGCCTGACTTTTTGACTTAATAATCACATCATCCACGTAGACCTCAATCTCCTTATGCATCATGTCATGGCTCTCATATATGTTGCTCCAGCATTCTTCAAACTGAACGGCATCACTCGATAACAATAAGTTCCCCATGGTGTGATAAAAGATGTCTTCTCTGCGTCTTCATCATCCATAATGATCTGGTGATATCCGGCATAGCAATCCACAAAAGAGGCAACCTCGTGTTTAGCATAGTTGTCTAATAAAATGGGGATGTTGGACAGTGGAAAATCATCTTTCGGACTTGCTCTGTTCAAATCACGGTAATCAACACACACTCAAATTTTGCCATCTTTCTTTGGTACGGGAACAACATTGGATAACCACATGGGATAGCGAGCTACTCGAATTACTTTGGCTTCGAGTTGTTTCATGATTTCCTCTTTAATTTTAATACTTACATCCATTTTAAACTTCCTCAACTTCTGTTTAACAGGAGGGAACGCGGGATCAGTTGGTAATTTGTGAGCCACTAATTCAGTGCTTAAACCAGGCATATCATCATAAGACCATGCAAAAATATCCTTATAATCAATTAATGCTTGAATCATTCTATATTTTAGCTGTGGCAAAACATGTACACTGATTTTAGTTTCCCCAACATCTTCTTGATCCCCTAGATTTATTGGCTCAGTCTCATTCAAATTAGGATTCGGTTTGTCTTCAAGCTGTTCCAACTCTTTGCTTATTTCTTCTAGTGCTTTTTCTTCATCATATTCCCCATCCTGCTTCATTATATCTTGATTAGTTTGGATTTAAAGATCAGGCTGAAAATTCCTCATGCATGTCATGTCATTAGAATCAGCATAAAGAGAACTGTGTAAGAAAAGAAAAACAAAATATATTAGACACGAAACAAAAGGGACATTGCATTTCATTAAATAAAAAGATAGAAGGGTTTAAACACAGATGCCAACATAACATAAACAAACTAAAATTTGAATTACAACCCTGAAATAACTCGGATAAACAGAAAGAAAAACAAAATAAACTACCAAAACTCTCTCCTGACGGGGAGAGGAGTGACTTTCCAATTATTGAGCTGAACAGCTGGACCTATGAATTGCACGTCTGCTATACTGGTACCTTCTCCTACTTCGACCATATCAACATCAATGAAAAGATTCTGGCAGTCATCAACCAATTCAACTTCAAATTCCACATGCTTCGTGACACCGCTCTTAACAAATGACTTACTGAGTAGTGGCATTGGGCGAGGGAGTGACCATGTTTTCTTTTTCCTTCCCTTGGCTTTCTTTAAATCTTCAACCGTAGGCTCAAATCCCAGACCAAATATGCCTACATTCTCACTCGAACATATGGGATGAACTATACCGTGCAAAGACACTCCCAAACCCTTTCCTGGCTCAAATCCGTATTTCCAAAGTTCGCTCACCATCATGATAGAAGCAGAAGACAATTGCGGTCCCGGTATAACCTGCCATTCAAGGATACGATTCACTGCACTGTATCAAAAATTTGATATACGAATGTCTCCTCTACGTTATTTGCTTCAATAAGAGACAAGGGAGAATCTTCATAGGCGGACAAATCTCCTTCACCGCGAATAACTACTTCTTGCCTGTCATGCTCAAACTTAATCATTTGGTGCAGTGTAGATGCAACCGCCTTGGCCTTGTGGATCCACGGCCTTCCCAACTACAGATTGTAAGAGGAGTCTACATTCAATACTTGAAACTCTATGGCGAACTCAACAGGCCCTATGGTCAACATTAGTTCTATTTCGCCAATGGAATTTGACTTTGCACCATCGAAAGCCCTAACACATACATTGTTGGGCTTGATCCTGTCAGCACCAATATTCAGCTTTTGCAAAGTAGAAATAGGGAAAATATTTGCACCTGAACCTCCATCAATCAAAATATGCGTGACATAGAAATCTTCATACTTCACTGTAATGTAAAGGCCCCGATTATGCCCTGTACCTTCAACAGGCAATTCATCATCGGAAAAGTTGATCCGATTGACCTCAAAGATTTTTCCAACCATTTTCTCAAGTTGGTTGATTGTAATCTCTGTTGGAACATATGCTTCATTTAATACCTTCAGTGAAACATCACGATGCTCCTTGGAGTGCAACAACAAAGATAAAAGGTAAATTTGAGCACGGGTTTTCTTCAACTGGTTTAATATTGAATACTCTAGCAATTTCATATTTTTCAAAAATTCTTCGGCTTCTTCCTCGGTGATAGGTTTTTTGATAGATGACTGTCCACTCACCGTTGGCTTGGACTTTCTTAAGCTTTCAGGCAAGAAGCATCTTCCTGACCTAGTCAAACCCCCTACCTCATCTACATCTTCTACTACTTCTTTCCCGTGATAGTTCATCACAGTCCGCCCATAATTCCAGGGAACCCTTTTCGTATCAACTATCGGAGGTTGGGTCACCGGTTTGAGGACAATAGGCGTTGCCAGTGCTCCTTTCACCATCAAGATGGGCTGACTTAGAGCTCCCACCACTGTCAACTTAGGTTTATTCTAACTTAAATCAACATACCTTTTGGCGCCCTGTACTGTGATCCAGGGTTTCTTTGTGCTTTCTTGGGCTTTATCTTCTCTTATTCCTTCCCGATTCAATGACATTGCTTTCAAAGACTCCGCTACATTTACCGATTTCTCCTCAATGGTCTGTATCTTGACAATAGGCTTATAACCCCTCAAAGACTCTTTCCCATCATCTATCAATTCTAACATATTGGCTTCAGCATGGGTTGGCAGCGAATTCTGGTTAATGTTTGGACCCTCCGGGGCCTGGACCAGCATCTGATTTGTGTCAATTAAATCTTGGATAACTCTCTTTAAATGCCAGCATTTCTCGATATCATGGCCTGGCATATCAGAACAGTACGCACACCTTAAAGAATAATCGAGATTCCTCGACGGTGGATTTGAAAGCCTTTCTTGAATTGGGCTTAAAACCTTCAACTTTCTCAACCTATCAAACAAGCTAGCATATGACTCCCCAAGAGGTGTGAATTGATTTTTGACCACCTTATCCTTCTTATACTTGGGCCTAGGCTGAAAACTGGGTCTGGAGGGGTTTTGGTAATTTGGTGGAGCGAATGGGCAATTTTGTGGAGCTTGCGCGCGCCACTGCGGGTAAGAAGGGTTCGGGCATATGGCTACACGCTATATATGTGTTATGGGGGTGGCGGAATGGAATATAAAGAATTTTGTGGAGGGTAGTAATGGTGGGGAGGAATATATGGAGCTTGGGCGTAGACTTGGGATTGGGATTGGGGATAGGGGCGAGGTGGTCTTTTGGGATAGGAATGGGTTCCAGCTACGACAGTCGCCACATCCTCTTTCTTGTTTTTACCTCCAAATGCGCCGGATCCACCTTGAATCGCTTGTGTAGTGGCTTTTAATGTGGCAAAACTCACTATTTGGCCGATCTTAATTCCGTCCTCTATCATTTCCCCTATTTTGAGGACTTTCATAAAAGACTTTCCCACTGCCGAAAGTATATATTGAAAATAGGTCTCATCCTGCGCATGAATGAAAACTTCTACCAACTTACTTTCTTTCATTGAAGGCTTTACCCTGGTGGCCTGTTCACTCCACCTTATCGCGTATTCCCTAAAACCTTCAGTGCTCTTTTTCTTCATATTGACCAAGGATTTTTTGTTCGGAATCAGGTCAATGTTATACTGAAAATGTTAAACAAATTCAGAATCCAAATCATCCCAGTTGTTCCATTTATCGATATTTTGATTGATAAACCATTTTGAGGCCAGATCAGAAAAACTCTCGCCAAAGAAGGCCATGAGCAGTTCTTCCTTTCCTCCTGCAGCCCTCAACTGGTTGCAATAACATCTCAAGTGTGCAACGGGATCACCGTGTCCTGCATACTTCTTGAACTTAGGCATCTTAAAACCGAGGGGGAAGGTTGATGTCTGGGAACATGCAAAGATCTTTATACAAAACACTCCTATGATCTCCGATTCCTTGCAAATTCCTCACAGCTTGTTCTAAACCTTTCAATTTCTGGGTTATGATATCCTGTTTCTCTGTTGCGACAGGTTTCTCCGTATCAAATGGAAATGCAGGCGGCTGAGTGTACCCATACGGTTCATTCATTTTCAAAGTAGGCTCCAGGGCATAATACTGACTATCTGAAACCTTCAGCACTGGCTCACTGGCAGACCTAGGAAGCCTCATTGTGGGATGCACAGCATATGTGGGAGTTTCATGTGGTGGCAGAGCCACAAATACCGGTGTGATCGGTGGCACTGGCTGAGCAGCGGGTCTTGATTGGGGAGCTGCCAAGGGCACACCAGAATTGTCAGGATAATAATATCGCGGAGTGAATCCTGGCGCGTGCTCAGGTGACTCAGTAGGAGCAGAGAATTGCGCCTGAGAGAGCGGTGGGAAATTAGAGATATTCCCAAGACCTTCAGGGAGCGGAGGAGGAGGCATTCCGCTGGCCCATGCCCGGTGTAAATCTATAAATTGTTGTCTGAGCCTTACTACCTCATCATTGTGTTCAGAACTTTCTTCCCTGTGATCCTGATCCGGGTCAATGAGCGAATTTTCAATCTCCCTGCTAGCCATGGCGAGCTTTGCTTTGGATCTAGTGAAGTATGGGTGACTAGCCAGAGTGCTGCAAACCTACCACTGTTATATGAAAGAACATGCTCATCAAAGATGACACCCATTAGGATTAGGGCACACAACAAGCATGGGAATCACATTGGTAAAATTGTCCTAAATCCATGTTCATTTCTACCAGCTTTTGAGGGTAGCGAGGTCATTTTAACATCATCCCGATTTTTATCTACAAATATTTTTATCTACACCTATTATTATTATTATTATTTTTCCTTTCCCTCTTTTTTTTTTATCAATCTCTGTTCTTTTCTTTTATTTCGTTATCTACCTTTATTTTATCATTCTTTATGGCTTTTGTTTTTTTTTAAAAGAGGAAAAATAAAAAAAAACAATGAAACAAAATGATTAGATCGAACCCAAAAGTAGGTTGCCTACGTATCATGTTGTACATGAATCAGATCTTGCATAGTTCGGGCCTTGCCAAAATGGCCAATTAAACTTTTTTTTCTTGAAACTTTAAGAAGAAACGAAAAATAACAATTTGTCAAAAGTATTGACGAACATCTTTTGCATTTTTTTACTTTTAAAATACCTATACGAAACGAAACCTATGATTACCAAAGAAAAATCTTTTGGGGTTTTCAATTTTGAATTTCATATGAAAATGAAACTTGAAACTATTAAAGGAAAATCTTTTGTAATTTTCTCTTGAAGATGTATATGAAACACCTACTTTAAATAAAGAGTGAAGAAAATATTTTTTTGAATTTTTTTTTTTGGAATAAGATCAACCAAGAATAAAACCTACGACTATTTAGGATTTTTTATTTTTTTTGTATTTTTATTTTCAAGACATGTATGAAACACCTACTCTAGATGAAAAGTGAAGAAATTTTATTTTATTTTATTTTTAATTTTTTAAATAAGATCAACCAAAAATAAAACCTATGACTATTGAGGAAAATCTTTTCTTTTTTTACTTTTTTTTTTCAAGATATGTATGAAACACCTACTCTAAATAAAGAGCGAAGAAAATCTTTGTTTTTAATTTTTTAAATAAGATCCCCGAACCAACAATAGGATGCCTACGTATCTCACTCCCGAAAGAGGAGAATCAGGGGTGCGTAGTTCGTCCAGATTGGACAATTAACTATTAACTAATAAATTGACCCTAACTTAAGAGACACTGCCCAGAACAAACGAAAAAAAACTTTTGGATTTTCGACTAGACACTAACACCACCAATTATGAAGAAAAAATCTTTTTGGTATTTTTGTTTTTGACAAATAAGTAGAAGAGACAAACAAGATTTTTTTTTTTTTAATTTACGGTACCTTGAGAAGACAAATGCAAAACGTAAAAAAAATCTTTTTGAGTTTTTGGATTGTGAAGAACCAAAGCCATAAAGAATTCTAAAATAAACTACGAAATTCCTGTTTTTTTTCATTCTTTTCGACTTACTTTTTGTCTATTTTTTTCTTTTTCTTTTTTGCCTACGCACCTTACTCCTAACAATTTTTTTTTATTTTTTTTTTCAAAAATTAGTCTGCCAAATGACCACGTACCCTTAAAAATGCAACAGTTAGCACGTAGGGATGCTTTAAAGGGGAGTCTCCTACAAAGGGCCATGTGGGTCCCGGTAGGTCTCCGTATGATGCACATAAGCATCACCTAAAGGCTGACCTACGTTGTGGTTCACTAACAAGGCTGTTCGGGGGAGCGTATGGTCGATAGTGGCTGCTTTGCTTTCCACATACTCCATAACACCAACGGCTCCCCCCCTAAGATAAGGGTGACTCAACTAGAGGTTGTGTACAACACGTGTACTACGGACTTGTTGCAGAAAGAAGGCCGGGGGGTGGACTCATGATGACAGATGTAAAGCGGTAACACATAGGCTAAATACTATAATCAAAGAGCACGAAAATGCACAAAGTGAAAATAACACAAACAATAACCACAAACAATGCACATACACTCGTAATGCCAAACAAAGCCGATACGACTCAAAAATAAGCTCGAATTCTCATACTTTCCCCAGCAGAGTCACCAGAGCTGTCACACCCCCTTTTTACGTACTCCAAAAGATTTATATTTTTAAGTTCGAAAGGGTTTTTATTAAAGTGACAAGAAATAAAAATTTATTTCGGAAAAGGATTATTTACATTTTTTACTCAGAGTCGCCACTTTGGCATAATTTGGTGTGCCAAGTCACCATTGGAAAAATCCTTTTCAAAACCATTTGACTCTTTAAACTGGTTTGCGACCAGAGACTCCGGCTAAGAAATTCTGTTGACCGAGGGAAAGTTGTTAGGCACCCCCCGATCCCGTGGTTCAACCATGGTCGCTTGGTAGAGTGTATCGACTATTTTGGCATTACGAAATGTATAAACCACATAAAAGCACGCAAAATAATCAAACAATAAACAAAATAAAATAATCCAAAAATGTAAGGTCCAGTCCAATTATACAGTCCAAAAATAAATAATACAGAAATATAAATCTATTCTACCCTAGACTAATCCTATACTACGCTCTACCGCTTCACCCGACGCCTCGGGCCTTCATCACGAACATCTTCCAAGTACAAGGTACTTCAGGGCATTCCCCGGATAAATCAATACAAATCCTTCGGGGCATTCCCCGGCCAAATGAGTACAATTTAAACTTTTCGTGCAATAAAATAGAAAGTACCATTCATGCACATATTCAAACACTCCAACAAATTGTTATTACTAAATTTGCCTACCCGGCCTACGTTTGCCTACGCTTTTGCCAGTCTTATCATAATACTACTGCATTTCAACCATATTTATATTTAAACCAATTTAAACCAAAAGTCTTTAATCAATCCAAGATCACCATTTTATCAAATTCTCAATTCCGCCCCAATTTTCATTTTAATACTAAATTTTCACAATTGACCATTTCTATTTCAACGACCCACAATCACTTTTCAACGAAATTAAATAATGAGTCAATATCAAAATAACAACCTATCACCAATCAAGACAACATACATTCATCACCAACAAGTATCAAACAACACCCGAAGCTTAATCCAAACACCAAAGCATAGTAAACAATAAAATAGAAGAGGAAAAGAGTAGAATTGGACCTCGATTGAAGCTTTTATTGTGCCAAAATACGTGATCAAAAGACAAAATTGGATCCAAAAACTCTCGATTTGAACCTCAAATCGAACCTCAATAACGAACTCGGTTTAATCACCACATCAGACCAAATGTAATAACGAAAACCCACAAACGATTTCACCAGAACCAAGTTCAAACGACCGCTTCGCCTAGTTTAGAAAGAACAATGGCAAAATCCAGTCCAAAATATCAATTGACCAAGAACAGAATGCAAAACAAAACCCACGCCCGACCCGATTTCAAGAAGAACTGAAACTGAAATTGTAAAAAATTGAGAAGACCCATACACGAAATTTCATCGAAACCAACTTGAATCTCACTAGAATCGATGGAAAATGGGTCGGGTGTTATTGTGGGACGATGGTTTTACTATTTACGATGAGAAAACAGACAAAAAATCCTGAGACGGGTTTCGAAGAACTCACCATTTTTCGGTGGGTGAGGCGGCGGTTGGTGGTTTTATTGCCTTCTCTGGCGGCGATGGGGTCTTTTGGTTTGTCGTCGGAGAAGGCGCTGGATGACGGAGGAGGCCGGATCTGAGTGGCGGCTGGAGGAGCAGCCCGTGTTGGCCTCTGGAGGCGGCGGTGTCCCTGGCTGGTCAGCGTTTATGTGGAGGAACAGGAGGACGAGAGTTAGAGCGGCGCCGATGCCGGCGCTATTGTCATCAATAAGGGAAGCATCGGGAGTGGTTTTTAAGAGAGAGAGAGTGAGAGCCTAGAGAGAGGGAGAGAGGGGGGCTCAATTTTGTATATGCTGAGGTCCCCCTTTTTCTGTTTTTGTATGTATGTGTGTATATATGAGGTGAGGGTGGGGCAGTGAGGTAGGGTAGGTGGGGTCACGTGGGGTAGGGGGTAGGCTTGATGTGTTTTATTTTGATTGGGTAGGTTGTTAGGATGTGTTGTAAATTTTTGGTTGGGTGGGTTGTTAGAATATTAGGATAAGACAAAATTAGTTAGGGGATTGTTATTTTTGTTATTTGTGGAGGGATCATCACACGGGTGAGGGTACACAGTAGGATAAGGTAAAAATGGGTAAAACGACATCGGGGAGGGATGAAATTAGGTGTCTACAAATGATAATACAAAATGCTTATTAAGGGTGGAAAATAATTATGAAAAATGTCTATTTATGTGTTGTACCCGTGTGGGAGCCTATATGTGATGTAAATGTCAAAATTGAGTTATTATGTGATATGTGTGACCAGGTGGAGTCCTATGTGATATTGATAGCCTTGAATATATGTGAATAATTGTATTGTGTTGTTAAAATTTTTAATATGGCACAATTGTTGCATTGTGATTATATTCATACCTTATTGGCACATGATACATGTGGAAATTCATGGATGAAACAAAAATAATGAGTGGATATTGGCTCATGTGGTTGTTGAAATGTATCATTATGGTTGGTTGTGGAAATATATCATATGATTGGTTGTGAAAATACTCATTGTGATTGTGTCACGACCCGAAGCAGGGCCCTAGCCGTGACGAGCATTCCGAACCACGAAGGTCCGAAACACCCCTATCTATCTGGTAATCATGCACATAATTCATATGATAATAAGATATGCGGAAGACACACAATATTACGGAAAACATGGTCATAAATCAAATGAAATCAACAATGGGGAAATAATGTCCCACAACATCTATCGACATCTGAACAACCATCTGCGAAATCTCTAATACATGACTGAAACAAATTACTATCTGAAAACTGGGACAAGGCCCCCAGTAGACCCAAAACTACTAAATGATAAATGAACTGACAGACATCAGGCCTTCCGAAATATAGAAGGCTCACCACTTTATTCTACAAATCTGTCGAAAGAGATCTACTGGTTATCTGGACCCCTAAACTGTGCCTCCAAACCTAGGAGGGAAGGGGGTCAATATAAAATTACTGGTACACAGAGAAATCAAAAATAAAATAAAATATTTTTTTCCAAATATAGGTGAGGGCCATTATAAAGCAGTTTCATGTCAAATCATTTGAAAACACATGGGCATAATGTAATAGTTTTCAATAACAATGTAATGCAGTTGAGCTAGGTGGAATACCCTACATATAATATTTACACCAACTGTCAAATCTCGGTTGCCTCCGAGATTAGAGTATAAGTGAGGGGAAGACACACAAGAGCACACAACAGGGTGTCTCGACCCAATAAAATATAGTAGTGCCCAAGATCACTTAGCCTGGGCTCCTAACCATAGTCCCAATTTGGGAATGACATAAAGTCAAGTACACAAGATCACTTAGCCTGGTACCAAATCCCCATGTCGGAAAACACGGTTTCCAGCGATGAGCCCTTACACTTAAACGTCTTCTTCGGGCATCCACCTATCTCATGAAAAATCAATGCATCAAACTCCATTTAATTTAATCACATATCTTATTCTGTAGGGTATCGTCATACCCGACTTGCAAGCCATCAATATCACATCATTCTTTCATGCAACCATTATATTCATTATATTTCAACATAACAACCCTCTCATTTCAAGTCAAAAATCATAACCATTTTCAAAATATTTTATGTCATGCTTGTCAAGATGATTTCAAACAATTCACATCATATGAGGATTTAATACAAAATCATATCAAGAGAGGGATTTTCATATAATTCATGCTCTCAAGTTAACATCTTTTTGGAATACATGCATATACGTATATCATATATCAAATCACTTCGGGAATAGGCCTAAAGACCAAATCAATATCACAACACATTTAAAACATAATCATATTCGTAATTTAAAAACCACCATTTTGAAAAGATGAATTTTTAAGCCCATGAGATTTTTGAGATAACCCTACGTACCTCTATATGCGAAGATGATAGGTGCTTCTTGAAGCCTACGTTCTGGGGATTCCAACTATGCAATTAGTTTCAAAAACCCACGGTTGAATCTTGAGTTGCTTGGGTTTTTATTTTGAAACTCTAAGGAGAGTTCTTGAGCAATTTTGATGAATAAAGGTGTATTTTGGGGTATTTGTGGACTGAATTTCGTGTTTATCGCTAAATAAGGGTGGAAAAAGGACCATTTTACCCCAAAAATGGAGTGTTTAAGTCACTTGAGTAATTATATATGCGGCGCACACCTTATCGCATAATATAGGTTTTGCGGCACACTCTTTATCGCATACATTAGGTTGTGCGTCGCACACCTTATGGCATAAGTTAGGGTGTGCATCGCACACCCTATGCTGCACGACACACTCCACTTTATAAAGTCATAACTTCTTCCTCGGGCGTCGGATTTTTCGGAAATTAGTATCGTTGGAAAGATAATTCGAATACCTTTCATTTGATATATAGTAGGCACTCTAATTCAATATATACAAAGAGTAATGGTCGATTGAAGTTGATCTAAGTTTCAACGCTCACTAAAATTCGAACGATAGGAAAACATTCAACTTGTCCTTGAGCTTGGGGACCTCTATGATCTTAATTCATTCTAAAATAGGTTTCCACACTACATAATTTATTAACACACCAAACTTGCATTGGATTTATGGCTTTTGGAACCTTTACGTGAAGGAAATGGCGATTTTCGTTCTCGTTAGAAATGCGGGGTATTACATTATCTCCCCCATGGGATCATTCGTCCCCGAATGATGGGTAGGAACTTGTTGAAGCTTACAGGTATGGAATAATTCGGACATTATATGCCTTTTAAGAAAGGACATAACTGATTTGAAATATTTAAACTTCTATAATGAAACTGAATTATGAGCTGACTTGACTTTTCTTGCTTCAAGAAGCTGATTCGTGCTGAAAATTTAGGATTCCCTTGAAATATTCATGATCCAATCATACATATTTAAATTAGGAAATGATAACTTATGCAAGTACAAATCATAAGACATCAAGACTTAGATTGTACAAGGTATTACACTATCTGAGCTGAAATACTTGAAAAAATTTGAGATTATACGTTGAACTCTTATGCACCGAGTCATGAATAGATGGCTGAATCTGAAACATGATGCTTGGAATGAACTGAACTCACAATTTATATTGATGGAATAGATTATCTCTTGGGAATGGCCATACGCATGAGACTTCAGATAGTAGGACTGGGTGAAAAGGTGGAAAAACCATAGTAACTTGTCTGCCCGACTGTTAAATTGAATTACAAACTGAATTATACCAGACACTTATACTCAAATGGAGTATCTCTTCAACACTCTCTCTAAAGAAGTTCTAGCAGTAATAGGAAGCCACGAATCTTGGGTATGGATTACATAAGACATCCAACTGAGGGAAATCACACCATTTACACTACTCTGTAGTCTTGAATATAGACATATAACTCATAAATTAGGATAGAATTTCTAGGCCTTAGTCAATGCGACTTCTTACTTTAAAGATTAGCACACTCCTCGAATACTCCCTTAACTGTACTATTACCCGTAGATACCACATTCATTCGATCCAACTTATTTGTTCTCGTATTTGCATTAATAAATCTTTCTACTAATGTCTATAGTAACTTAAATCCTCTTCACCGTGATCAGGCCTAACTCCAACTCGCAAAATACTACATGCCACTCCACGATTCAAGTCTAAACCATAAGATTCCACCTTCTATATCTCTTAAAAGATCACACCCTAAGCCTATCATGACTTACCACTTCAATGGCTAACTCTGAACTATTACTACAAAGTCGCTAGCGCATATACCGTTCCTTAACAAAAATTCCAACATGTCATTCAAGCCTATCTCTATAACCACATATGAACTTCAAAGTAAGCACTCATAAAGACACACTTCACATATTCTACTAACCATATATTGATATAGCTCCCACACTCTACCCCAAAAACAAACACGCACACCCCTTTCAGCTACCCATCACATGCATCAAAGACTTGGCCCCAACCTTACTTTGCACTTATGGCCTTATCTAAAATAAGCATACTATGATCTTCCACCAACTAGAAACATTTACTCATCACCACTACCATCACATAAAGAGGAGTCACTAAAGATTAGAACATAAGATCTTGAAGCATGGAAGGATGTTATATGAAACTTGACACTTAACTGAGGTCTGGGGAATAGCGAATCAACATCCGGGATTTATCAAAGAAAAATAAAATTGAATTGGGGCATACATGGCTATGAACTATATTCCACCTATCATAAAGAGTATAGCATGAATTATGGGAACTGAGCACACTATAAAGTGTGAATACATGAGTCATGAGATGCATGACCTCAATTTAGAGTTCATAACATATGGAATGTGATTCCGACGGCTGAATGAACTAAAGTTTCTCATTTAAGAATCTGGAAGAGCACATGATTTTCTATCATATACATGAACATGAACAATGATCATGGAAATGAAATGTGAGGTATGATTAGGTATTAGGATAACTAGAAAATACTGAGATCGGAATGGGTTGAGCCTCACTCTTCCCTTCTAATGTTCTATGTCATACTGACATCACTACTAGAATCTGAAAGCCTGACTAGGTTATTCGTTCTATTATCTCCCCCTTAGCTTCAAACCACCATATTAAGTTTGGGAGATCCCTTACTAGACTTTAAACTGAAGTACACTCACTACACTCTGGGGTCTGGAAAACTACTATACACGCATATCATGGCACTTAACCCGAATGACTACACCTAAAAGTGGAAAACCCACTGTTAATACTACCTTCTGAGACACACTTTATCATTCTATAGACCCAGTAGTCATCATATAGTACTTCACACTTACTAACTTCGGGACTTCATGGGTATCCCCATAGTCGGAGTGCACACCCTCTAGTGTTTTAACTCTTATTTCTATTAGTTCAACCTTCAAAAACTCAAACTTAGAATCTAGCACTCAACATGGATATCACCAAACCTTCAATGAATCATACTACTTCCGACATAGCCTACCAATATCACGAATCCAAACTTACATCTCTCTACTATGAGAATTAAGATCATATAAAAAAACTCAACACTATCAATCAAAACTCCTTAACTTGTCTATTTAGAACACCATATACCATCTAACTAGTCTTTCTCCACCTAGCAACTCAACGGTACCACTCGTCACACAAAACGTGTAATAGTCTTAGAAAATACCGCAACCTTAGATCACCTTGGGCATACTTCTACATTATATATTCAACACCATACTTCACTACGAATCAAATAAACTTAAGATCTTGCACGTAACGTTCAAGCCTATTAGATTACTTCCATAAAACTAGTATCATTAACCAAGAAATCATCACATCCACCTTCATGGATATCAATTGTTCAAAACTTAATGTCTAGTGCTAAACATGATTTTACAACCCATCCTTATGCATGATTCTCACTTGGATACCATGAAATAGACATCAAGAAACACTAGTACACTAGAACTTCCAAACAACAAATAATTGATCTTGACCTTATGGTCTTTCTTATCATAACTCATTAGCACGTACTATTTTAACACATCAAGCCTACTAATTTTTTCCCACAAAACATACATCATTAATCTCATGCCACTATTTTTACCACCACATTCTACATTAAATTCAAGCATATAGTCCTATGCCAATCATCTATGACTACTGAAAAATGCAACATAATATGCTAGTCCATAAAATTTGGGACATACTATGTAAACGCCTAAAAAATCACTACATATCTTCTTATAAGTAGTACTAGTTTACAATTACCAACAAAAAGAAGGTCAAGGGGTAAAGTTACATAATAGACATGATCAACCTTAATCTTATATTATAACCCTATACAATCTTTTCTACTTATATGAATTTATCACCTCATACTTACTAACCCAAACATACATTTAGACTACCTTCAAATTCCATAAACAACCATGAGTCTATACTTACAACTTACTGGCTAATATAGCCATTTTCACACTTCAAGCAACCGATAAATCACCCTAACAACTCCTTCTCTACCTTCTACTAAACTAACTCACAAGGACGAATCACCTCTTTACCAACTCAATCTCATGCAAACAGATTCAGCTATATATATATATTAAACCAACACAAGAACAAAAAGTTGGACAACAAGTTGCTAGTGAATCGAAATAGGCCTCACACGGCTTTACTAGACTTTGATTTTGTATTTTGAACAAGAAAATGAGATGAATAACAAGTCAACTATGCTAGAGAATCAAAAGATCCCTACACGACTTCACTAGACTTTATTTTTTTCAACAATACCTTGATGACAAGATTACATGAGATAGAAATTTAATATGCAATATCCAATGAACTAAGAATACACATCTTACTCTATTTAAATAAAATTGGAGTCAAATACTTCCTCCACGAGCTACCATACCATCCACACATGCTACTAGTTACCACATTAGTCTATCACCATAAGGGGGTAAATCATTCTCGAACATCGGTTATTCAACTAAAATATTCATTTACAGAAAAGTCACCTCACTCTGACTTCTAACTTTGTGACTTCACATCAACAACTTCTTGGTCTAATTTCACTACCAATAGGTCATGACAACAACACTTTAATGCATACTACTATTCGGGTGGAAATAAAGTTCCAACATTTTACTACACATCATCCCCCCTTAAGCAAGACATTTGTAACATAAATTTGAAGGGGACTAAATGCAATTAATACCTCAAGCTGGAAAGCATGATTCTATCCGGATCAATGTTTACATCGAAATCAATACACATTGAAGCACTAATGGACTCTTCTCAAGTCCTTGCATAAATTTTAACTCTTATATGGTTCAATCAGAAAGGATCATACCATTTAGATTCTAAACTTCTACACTTGAATCACTTCAATAATGAGACATATCTGAGGACATTAGAGTAAGGAAAGAATTTGGGATAATTTTTTTTACTTTCATATGGGCGACACCATAGCACGAATTAGAGTATGAAAGAGGAACATTATGACTCTATTGCACGAACTAGAACATGAACAAAGAGAGACATTCCTAAACACCTAGTAGCCTCCTGCTTATAAGTGTGGTGCGCTATACACCTATAAACAAGACTCTACCCGATGAAATTTCCCAGACACCCTGAGACCATGAATCGTGCTCTGCTACCAAGTTTGTCACGACCCAAACCGAGGCCCTGGCCGTGATGAGCATTCTGAACCATGAAGGCCCGAAACACCCTTATTTATCTGGTAATCATGCACATAATTCATATGATAATAAGATATGTGGAAGATACACAATATTACGGAAAACGTGATCATAAATCAAATAAAATCAACAAAGGGGAAATAATGTCCCACAACATCTATCAACATCTGAACAACCATCTGCGAAATCTCTAATACATGACTGAAATAAATTACTGTCTGAAAACTGGGACAGGGCCCCCAGTAGACCCAAAACTACTAAATGATAAATGAACTGACAAATATCAGGCCTTCTAAAATATAGAAGGCTCACCACTTTATTCTGCAAATCTGTCAGAAGAGATCTACTAGTTATCTGGACCCCTAAATTATGCCTCCAAACCTGGGAGGGAAGGGGGTCAATACAAAAGTACTGGTACATAGAGAAATCAAAAACAAAATATAATATTTTTTTCCAAATATAGGTGAGATCCATTATAAAGCAGTTTCATATCAAATCATTTGAAAACACATGGGCATAATGTAATAGTTGTCAACAATAATGTAATGCAGCTGGGCTAGGTGGAATACCCTACATATAATATTTACACCAACTGTCAAATCTCGGTTGCCGCCGAGATTAGAGTATAAGTGAGGGGAAGACACACACAATCACACAACAGGGTATGTCAACCTAATAAAGTATAGTAGTGCCCAAGACCACTTAGCCTGGGCTCCTAACCATAGTTCCAATTTAGGAATAACATAAAGTCAAGTACACAAGATCACTTATCCTGGTACAAAATCCCCATGTCGGCAAATACGATTTCCAGCGATGAGCCCTTATACTCAAATTCCTTCTTTGAGCATCCACCTATCTCATGTAAAATCAATGCATCAAACACCATTTAATTCAATCACATATCTTATTCTGTAGGGTATCGTCATACCCGACTTGTAACCCATCAATATCACATCATTCTTTCATGCAATCATTATATTCATTATATTTCAACATAACAACCCTCTTATTTCAAGTCAAAAATCATAACCATTTTCAAAATTTTAATGTTATGCTTGTCAAGATGATTTCAAACAATTCACATCATATGAGGATTTAATACAAAATCATATCAAGAGAGGTATTTTCATATAATTCATTCTCTCAAGTTAACATCTTTTCGGAATACATGCATATACGTACATCATATATCAAATCACTTCGGGAATAGGCCTAAAGACCAAATCAATATCATAAAAAGTTTAAAACATGATCATATTCATAATTTCAAAACCCCCATTTTGAAAACATGAATTTTTAAGTCCATGAGATTTTTGAGATAACCCCGCATACCTCTATATACGAAGATGATAGCTGCTTCTTGAAGCTTACATTCTGCGGATTCCAAATATGCAATTAGTTTCAAAAACCCACGGTTGAATCTTGAGTTGCTTGGGTTTTTATTTTGAAATCCTAAGGAGAGTTATTGAGCAATTTTGATGAATGAAGGTGTATTTTGGGGTATTTTGGGACTAAATTTCGTGTTTATGGCTAAATAAGGGTGGGAAAGGACCATTTTGCCCCAAAAATGAAGTGTTTAAGTCACTTGAGTAATAATCTATGCGGTGAACACTTTATCGCATAATATAGGTTGTGCGGCGCACTCTTTATCGCACACATTAGGTTCTGCATCGTACACCTTATGGTATAAGTTAGGGTGTCCATCGCACACCCTATGCTGCATGACACACTCTACTTTACAAAGCCATAACTTCTTCCTCGGTGTGTTGGATTTTTGCAAAATTGGTATCGTTGGAAAGATAATTCGAATATCTTTCATTTGATATATAGTAGGCACTCTAATTCAATATATACAAAGAGTAATAGTCAATTAAATTTGACCTAAGTTTCAATGCTCACTAAAATTCAAACGATAGGAAAACTTTCAACTTGTCCTTGAGCTTGGGGACCTCTATGATCTCAATTCATGCTCAAATAGGTTTCCACAATACATAATTTATTAACACACCAAACTTGCATTAGATTTATGACTTTTGGAACCTTTACGTGAAGGAAATGATGATTTTCATTCTTGTCAAAAATGTGGGGTGTTACAGATTGGTTGTGAGAATTATATCTTTATATCATACTCATTCATGAAACATTGGTACCACCATTGCAACATCTAAGAAACACTGGCAATACCTTTTTAAAAGATATTGTAACACCTTATAAAACCCTTTCCAAGAGATGTGTCGAAAAGGATATATGAGATATATGGATTGTATACGGGTTGAGGAACCACCCATGGGTCCTGTGTTGGGAGGCTTGCCTCCGTAGGTGTATTCGGGGATTGTGCAATGATCCCGGAGATTGTGCGACAATCTCATGCATCATCATCATCATATACATTAATCTTACTTTATTGTGTTATGTTGTGTTGTATTGGTATATTGACTTGTCATCTATGTATTTATTGTATATTCTTTTACTTGTATTTGATGATCTTGTATATGCATGTTTTCCTTGTTCTTTTTATATGTGATATAATACGTACTATTGTTCTATCTTGGTGTGATGTTGCAATATATGTGAGATATATTAGATCTGTTAGTGCAAGCGCTGTGGGCTACCAGTGTGGGATATTTTCTAATTGCATGTGGCGTGCCCTTAGTGTATATTTTGTATGCCTTATTTACTACATTGCTTAGTCAACCTATGATACCTACTGAGTACAAGTAAACCGTACTCATGCCTACTGTGCCCTTTCAGTGCAGGTCCTTGCTAGAGTGCGCCTCATCTTGCTTGAATCAGGCGATTGTTAGAGCTTCCAAGGTAGCGATTGGACATTCATACGTTTGAAATTCACCTCTATTTTTCTACAGTAGTTATGTCTTTATTAGTATTCAGAGATAGATATTATTCATTTGTGGTTATTTTTCTAATGTATTTGACTCTTGAATTATATTAGTAGTTCTTACACTATTGACACCTGGTTTTGGGCATGATTTATATTTTGGATAAGTTCTTTCCACATTGCTATGGTTACTTATATGGTTTGGCTTTGTTTAAGAGGCCTTACCTTGAGATATTTCTGTCTTTTCTTTTCGTATCAGTTTGGGAGATAGGCTTACTTGTCAAGGTATGCCGCGACAAGTGCCATCATGACCCTCATTTTTGGGTCATCACACTATTCTTATAGGTTTTGAACCATGATCCATTACTACAGTCTTGAGCTTGTCATTACATTCAGTGCTGGTGGGTAATGAACACTTGATACCTATGTGTTTTACATGATTTTTAATTTTTCAAGTATGATTCAGTTAAACCATGATTATTTATATTTATTTAGTTATTGTGATCATAATGAGCACTATCAATCATGAAATAATGTTCAGTTAAACTCAGTCTAGTTTTAATTCCAGTGTCAGCTTAATTATGAGTAGGATTTAGCACCGAGCAAATATAGGGGTGGTAGCTTCCCTGTTAGTTAGGCAGAGCCGTTAGTAGCAGTCCATGTATTATAGAACTATGTAGCCAATGTAGGATATGAAGAGTCACCTATCAGTTTAGGCTTGACTTCCTCTCAGGGGTCGCCCATCAGTTTAAGCTTGACACCCTGGTCTTTCGGGACACTAGATTAGTGGATCCACATAGCCAGTGTTATTACTTGTGGCACGGTACTGACACCCTTCCAACTGGGGTTACAGGTTAGACCCCAATTAGCTCAAATTGGGTCATGTCGGTTAGATGATACCTCCTACATTCTCAGTATAGTATTCAGTGTATTTTCAGTTCAGGTTTGCTTGACTAAGTGTACAGACTTTCAGATATTTAGTTTTATAGATTTTGGTCTTTCAGATTACAAATTTATCTCAGTAACATAACAGATATACACTTAGTCTTGCATTATCAGATATTATAATTTTCATGAATTCATGTTCAGTTATCTCATGCTATTCAGTTAGTTCTTATTTCATATACACAGTATCCTATGTATATCAGTCTATCCTCATTTTATATACGAGTACATTTAAAGTACTGACCGCATACTCTTCTTTGCGCTATGATGTCTTATATCATAGGTTAGGACACACAATTTCCCGACCGCAGTTAAACAACTCAGCGTAATCCAGCAGCCGTAGTGGTGAGTCTTCATCCATCGATAGAATGTTATAATTATTCAGTTATTTTAGTATTTCACTCTATTCAGTCAATCAGAGTTAGTTGGGGGTCTGTCCCATTAACTCCTCAGTCTGTTTAGAGGCTTTCAGACAATCAGTTAGACAGTTAGTCAATTTTATCAGTCTTATCAAATATTTTAGACTTATGATTCATTTGTATTTTCAGTATTCATACTTTGTGGCTTTATCATTTATTTTCCACACATGTCCATTATTATTATTATTTTATTTAGTGCTCCCAGTAGGTACCAGCACATGGGTTAGCTTGTGGTCACTTGTGACCATAAGCACCATTATCGCAACTAGGGGGTGGCCTCAGGTCGTGACATGCGGATTAAGGGGCGAGTTTATGTACCCCGTGTTGATGATTTGATTTCTACTATTCTAGCTTATGCTTATTGTTTAAAGTATTCTATACGTCTTAGAGCGACTCAGATGTATCGTAATTTGAGGCAGCATTATTGATGGTGTCGAATAAAGTGTGATAGAGTTGATTTTGTTTCCAAATGTCAGAGTTGCCAGCAGAGAAAGTATAAGCATCAGAAGCCTTATGGTACTCTTTAGCGGATGCCTATTCCTGAATGAAAAAGGAAGAGAATAGCTATGGATTTTGTTGTTGGTCTTCCTAAGACTTTGGGAAAGTATGATTCTATCTGGGTTATTGTGGATAGGTTGACTAAATCTGCATATTTTATTTTAGTTTAGGTGACTTATAATGTAAAAAAGTTGGCCAAGATTTATCTTAAGGAGGTTGTTCGATTGCATGTGATCCTAATTTTTATTATTTTGGATAGGGGTACTCAATTTACCTCTATCTTTTGGAAAAAGTTGCATGAGGAGTTGGGTACACGGTTGGACCTTAGTACAATTTTTCACCCTCAGACTGATGGGCAGTCCGAGCGAATGATTCAGGTTTTAGAGGATAAGCTTAGTGCGTGTGTGATGGATTTTGGAGGTCATTGGGTTCAATTTCTACCGTTGACCGAGTTTACATATAATAACAGTTATCATTCGAGTGTCGATACGGCGCTATTTGAGGCTTTGTATGAGAAGAAGTGTAGATCTCCTATTAAGTGGTTTTATGCCTTTAAGGTGAGACCATGGTGTACTGATCTATTGAGATACTCATTGGAGAAGGTTAGGTTCATCCAAGAGAAGCTTATAGAGGCTCAAAGTAGGCAAAAGGAGTATGCAAACCGAAAAGTTAAAGATATACATTTTATGGAGGGTGAGCAAGTATTGCTCAAGGTTTCACCCATGAAGGGTGTCATGCATTTTGAGAAGCGAAGTAAGCTTAGCCCTAGATATATCGGTTCATTTAAGATTCTTCAACGTGTGGAGCCGGTAGCCAATAGATTGGCTTTGCCTCCGAGTTTATCGAGAGTTCACCATATGTTTCATGTACTTATGATGAAAAAGTTTCATAGTGATGGTAACTACATAATTCGTTGGGATTTGATCTTATTAGATGAAGGCATCTCTGATGAAGAGAAACCTGTTGCTATTCTTGATAGAGATGTTCGTAAGTTGAGGACTAAGGAGATTGCGTCTGTGAAGGTCCAATAGAAGAATCGTCCTATTGAGTAGGCCACTTGAAAGACCGAAGTAGACATGCTTAGCAAGTACCCACGTCTTTTTGTTTATTCATGTAATTCCTTATTTCCCCTTCTTGTATCTTGTTTGACCGTTCGGGGATGAACGATTGTTTAATTGGTATCTAGTGTAACGACTCTCTCGGTCGTTTGTGAAATTTTCTCATTTTTCATATTTTAGCTCTCATTGTAGTTTGTGTATGTGAATTATGACTCACGGAATGAGTAGTACCAATCTCGAGGTTCCAAATAAATTTTGATGATTTATGTAAAATTTCAGATATTTTGGATAATTAGTTTGGTTAGTAAATTAATGGGTCAAAGTAATGAATTATTTACTTATGCAGTCAGTATAAAAAAATTTAAGTAGGTAGAATTGACCAATGATAATAATCACAATATTAGATATTACGGTAAAAAAAAGGTAAAAACTTTAACAGAGAGCAAAGTTGTGCGGCGTGAGGCTTCGGCCTTCAGGTAAGAACTCCCTTTACAATAATTGAATTAATGATTATGTAATTATTTGGATAAGCCAATCATTGGCTCATAATGGTGATATAAGGGTGAATTGGATATATATATAGTCACGGTTCAGTGAAACATAAATTTGGTTTCAATGGGTTATTGTAGTTAAGTAATACATAGTAAAATAATGATAATTTTATAATTTTGTTCATTAGAATAAATATAGAATTGTAGCATGTTAAGAATTTGATGGGTTGTAGATGATATTATTGCCACTGTTTTTCGTAGTACATAATTGTTAATATGAAAACTTGTTCATTCTTTTACTGTTACTTAGAATTAGGATTAAAATAATGAATAAATTGATGTTGTTAGATTCGTACTCTTATAAGAATTATATATTTGAACAGATTTAAAATATTCGGAAGCTTTACGGAAGGGTAAGGCCCTTACAAAGTAGCTTGCATTTGAGTTCTTCAGTTGAGGTAGGTTACGATATAATTGGAGTTTAGACTTGATTTAATTGTGTGTATGCTCCTAAATTGGATGCTTGTTGATTGGTATTTGTACATGCTTAATTTGATGATATTTGGATCGTTGAGACATGTATAAATAAGTATTGAAAGTTTACTTGATGGAATTGTCTTATGACTTTAAGTGTACTTGTAAACTTAGTATATTGTATTGTATATTGAGATGTAATGTGAATTTGATAAAACATACCTCATATGGTTATGGAGGATCGGGTACCACACCGGTACGAATATGATATTGATATTATCTACTTATGAAGGATCGGGTACCACGCCAGTACGGATATGTACATTGATATTACTTGTTTATGGAGGATCGGGTACCATTCCGGTACGAATATGATATTGATATTACTTGTTATTGAGGATCGGGTACTACGTTGATACGGTACATGAACATAGATTGTTCCCTGCAGGTCATGACTATTTGGGCAAAAATAAGCCTGATAGCATGTGTGTACATATTTGTGTTGAATTTGAGAGGTTGTACAGGTTATTAAGCAGATAACGATCTAAGTGTGAGTTTTAGAAGGACGTGATTGTTATTTATGGTATTGTTGTTGATTTTGTGGATATTTACAGTGTGGTTGATACTCTTGATGGTTATGTGGCATGTTTCTGAGCACTGTTTGACCTGTTACTGATGTATTGTTGATTCATTGAATATTTGTTATGTGACGATGCCTGTCATCTTGTTATTTAATTTGTGTTGTGTGCATGTTATTAAATTGAGTTGGCCTGTGATACCTACCAGTACATAGTGATTTGTACTGATACTACCCTGTACTCTTCTTTTGTTAAGTGCAGAAAGTGTTCTAGAGGCTCAGACACGACCTCACCTCTAGAGTTTCATAGCTGATCTTGATCCAAGGGTGAGCACTCCGTCTTCGGGCTGCCATGGGCCATCCAACTTGTTCTTGTCCATCTTTCGGGCAATGAATCATTCTTTATTTACTTTATTTTTGGATATCTTTTTTAGACATGATCTTTATTAGGAGTTCTTGTACGATGACTTTCAGGTTTTGGGGATTTCAGTGAGTAGCTTGTTGATTTTCGTATGATAATGATTTAGCATCAGATTATTGTTATTAAGTTGGTTTTATGATAATATCATTTTAATATTGACTAAGTGAATGAGTAGTAGTTCGATTTAGATGGTTCTCCCACAGGAAGATTAATGTGGGTGACACTCATGACCTTCTGCATCGTGACAATATAAAACTTTAGGATAAAGTTTAAATTTTTAAAAGTTTTCAAATAACTAGTTTTTCCTAATTTTTGGAAATTTAAATTATTTTTCAAGAATATTTATCAAATAATGATAAATTATATGACAAACACCTTTTTATCAAAATTTTCCCCCAAAAATACTTGAAATATGTATATAACCAAACGATCCAGCATTTAAAATTTATGATTTTATTCATAGAGATTCCGTAACTTAAAGCACTTGTAAATTCTACTCTAGCTCTCTTCCATGAATATTTGTATACATCGAATAGGGAATCTCAAACAGCACAAAGTATAACCTAATATAATACAATATACTTGGGACTACTCTTTCCTTGAGAAGCAAAAACCGCATGCTTTTTCATTATCTTTGCGGTAACACAGAGAAACAAAACTCACATGATGCACTAGATGCATATATCCAAAAAATGAAACAAATAAGAAACATTATAATTTTTATGTTTTAACATCACGTCACATAATTACGCATAATAATGAAATTTGTAACATAAAGAATAACACAAGTAATCTAGCGTGACTAAAATTATACTATCGGTGAATATAAGTTAATCACAATTAGTATAAACTGTTTCAATAAAGTACATGAAAAGAAGACATATATAAAATAAAACCTACGAATGCAGATCACAGTTAGTACAGAAATCAGATTGACGTTTTCCGGAAAAAAAAAAATTAATGAAGAAAATATGAAATTATAAGCGCTATATAGAAGTGGAGAATGCACAAATCAAAAATCAAAAATCAAAAATCAAAAATCAAAAATCAAATAGGACACAAAATTGAAAAAAAACAGAAAAGAAAAGAATGCCACGAGTGAAATTTTTTTGTTACATAAATAAATTACGACACAAATTTGAAAAAAAAAAAAGTGACACATGAAATTTTTCAGCTTAAATAATTATTTTTTTTGAGAAATTTAATTGGAGAAAAATAGTAAAAATACAATTTTGTGTAAATAAGAGTCTTTTAATAAATGACCAAAAGTTTGAATTACTTTTCGATGTTCACATTTTCAATATATCATATGTTATAGATGAATTATAGGTAGATATACATTATAGATTATCGATGATGAGATATCCCAATCCATGAAATAATTTTATCTATCCCAATCCTCGTATCAAACGAGCCCTAACAGTCCAACTCAGGTAACCTTGACTTTTACATAAATTGGATCCAAACTGATATTATATATGCCACATGAGAAAGAAACTCTAACATGATAAAAGTGAAACACAACGGAAGCAACGCGAATGTAATTAATCACAAAACTAACCACAGAGAAGTTTTTCTAGTTTTATCAGATGTTGTACATATATGACCAAAGGTGATCAAGTTCAAGAAGTTACATACAACATCTTAAAAATAAAATATTAGGTCAATCTATGTTGTCAGAATTCTTCAAAAATTTGATTGGTGCGTGTCGAATTTTTTAAAAATAGCATAATTTTGAAGAATTTGATACGAATACCACATTATTTTTGTAAAATTCGAACAACTTAGAGGTTAATTACACCCTGCAAAAAAACATAAACAGTGTGTTATTTACCTTAAAATGAGAAGTTGAAAACAGAAAGAACTAAAAAATGAAGGGAAATTATAGAGTATGACAAACTAAATTATAGAGTATGACAAACTAAATAACTTTGATATGAGAGATTCTAATAAATATGTACGAATAGTGAAATAACTCTATGTATATTAAGTGCTAATTGCAGCCTATTAATCAATACTCTTTTACATTGAAAAACGAAAAAGCAAAACGTCTAATGTTCTTTAGTCATCTTAGCTGAATTTAAAGCTTTACAACAAGAGTTAAAGATCGCTTTTTTGCTCTAGCTATAAACTCAGACTACAAAGAAACTTTAAAGAAGATTGAAAATAAAAAATATGCTCACCGATTTATTATCCCTGATTGCATATATAAAACTATTTGAGAGCTTAAAAGCGGTAGCACATAAGCCTTGCTTATAGGAAGGAAAATCAAATAGAGTAGCAAATATTATAAATAGCAAAAATCGGACTAATCTAAAATACAAATGATAAACTTTTGTGTTTTGATATCAATATCTCAACTTCTTGTATTATGAAGCAATAGGGTAAATTTTTATCTCTACTTTAAACATTGGTCGTCCTTATTTTTCATTCAGGCGTCACATTATATACAACTAATTAACAAACATTAGTCTTACACTTTATATAAAGTATAAATAACATAAATACCAATCATTTTGAAAGTAATTACACTTTCTTCCACTTTTTAATTATTTTACTCTCCCTTTCTATTAATATACATAACATAGCCGCCATATATATAGTATATGTTGGTATTTTTGTAATATGTTTAGGGAGTTGGAATTTTTTGTAATATTGAAAATATAAATTGTGTATTTGTGTAATTTTTAGTTATATAAATTCAGGGTGGATCAAGTGTAAGACTAGTAGAGCATTTATTTTAGGCCCCAAAAGTTTTGAGGCCTCAAAATTTTAATATTAAACTTTATGATTTCAACTTCACTTAAAAAAAAATGATGATGGCTTTGAAACATGTTTAAAAAATTATCTAAAAGAAATAAGAAAGAAACAACTATGTATTGTTACCAAGAATAATTTAGAATTTGAAATTAAACAATCCAATCTTCATATTAATAAATAAAATTTTAACAACAACAAATATTCATCTTTCATATTAATTCACATTTCATTTTACCAAGTTACTCGACACAATAATTTTCATCTATGAATCAATAATTTATTTTTTTCCTTCATCCTCCTCTCAATTTCTTAAGTTACTTCCTCTGTATAATTAATGTTACAATCTTTTTTTAGCCAGTCTCAAAAGAAATGACATCTTTCACTAGAATTTAACTTTAAACTTTATATTTTATCCTTAATAGATAATTTATAGTCTCACGAATATATATGACTTATTTTAGACCACAAGAAAAAGTACTTATTAATACTTATTATAGAAATTTACTTGTATTAACTTTATAATTAGGAATATATATGACTTATTTTATACCTCAAGAAAAAGTACTTATTAATATTGTTATAAAAATTTACTTGTAATAACCTTATAAACAACCTGATTATGGATAACGTCTTCTGCCTTCGGTATGTAAAACGTAAAAAATCTTTGTAGATTATTAGTTACTTAGTTATTTTACATGCATTGATTCAAGAGTTCAAATACAATATTTAAACTCTACAAGTAAATCCAATGGAGTAGATAAAAACTTACCTCTAGGTGAACCATTTGTAGCAAGTTGAACCTCAATATTGTTGCCTTGGCCATCCCCTCCATGAGAAACAGAGTTGTGAAACTGAGATTCTGAGTTTTGAGCAAAAGTTGATGAAATTGATGCGGGTTGTGGGAGCGGTACAAGTGGTGGGACTGGTACATTTATACCCAAATGATTAAAGGAAAGAGGCAAACTAGGTACCATATCATGACTGGACCAATAATGAGGGCCATAAATCACATGACAGTTATAAATTGGACACATTTCATAGTAATAGTAATCGCTAGTATTCATAACTCTCCATTCTCTTGGCAATGCTCTTTTTACCTCAACATATTTACCATTCAACCAGTAAAATCTCTGTACCAACACATTTGTTACAGATTCCTCTAAATCATAGGTGACAAATCCAAATCCCCTAGACGTATTTGTTCCCCTATTGAAGATAATTTTTGCATTTTCAATTCTTCCAAATCTTCCAAAAAACCTTTTATAAACTTCCTCTGATAAATCAAGAGGCAATCCACCAACAAAAATCTTCCTTCTGTTACTTCTGCTAGTTCCAATAACATGACCTTGAATTTGTTGGCAGTCTAAAAAAAGTTGGTGTTGGCGAGTTTGGCCTCTTGGTATCGCCAATTTAACATCAACCTACAATAATTATCAAATAGAAAGTAGATACAAATAAGCTAACATTTGAACATAGATTTTCAAATATATATTTACGAGTCATTTACTAGTGAAGTTTTTGATAAAGTTTCACCATAATTTTTTTGAAAAAATATTTAATTTTTTTAAGAAATATGATTATACATAAATTTTAATAAAATATTAAAATTATTCATAATTTTGTAATGAACATGCTCCAGGATAAAAATTAAACTCATAAACTATAAGTTTCAACCTGCTTATAAATAATTTCATACATCAATGTAGGAGTTACTACAGTTTTCTTAAATTACAAAGGAGACTTTTAACAAGTGTTATGAAACAATACTATTACAAACTTGAGTCAAATAACAAAGTTTATTAATGAGGTTAGTTGACAATAGAAGTAGATGTTAGTTGGATTAATAAATGGAGGGATGTTTTTATAAAATGTAAAAGTTTGGGGTAAAGTTTAATTTTTACGAAGTTTTCAAATAACTAGTTTTTTTTAGTTTTGAAAATTTAGATTATTCGTTAAAAATATTTATCAAGAAATAACAAATCATATGGCCAAACACTTTTTACCAAAATTTCCCCCCAAAACTACTTGAAATATATAAATGATCAACCGAGACAGTATTTAAAATTTATATTTTTGTTCATGAACATTCCGTAACAGAAAGCACTTATAAATTGTACTCTAGCTCTGCCAGCATGAATATTTGTATACATCGAATATGGAATCTCAAATAGCAACAAAGTCTAATCAAATATAATACAATATACTTGGGCTTACTGTTTCCTTGACAAGCAAAAACTGCATGCTTATTCATAATCTTTGCATGCAGTAACACACGGTAAAACATAGAAACAAAACTCACACGATGCACTAGATGCATATATCCAAAAAAGGAACAAATAAGAAGGATTATAATTTTTATGTACTAACATCACGTCACCATAATTACGCATAATAAATGATATTTGTAACATAAAGATAATACAAGTAATCTAGCGTGTCAATGAATATAAATTAAGTTCTTAAAAAAAAAAAAAAAGAATAGCTGTGCATTAATTAGTACCGTTCTTCCAAGAATGATTTGTTGGTCTTGAAGAAGTTGATTGATAACAGAAGAATCAGCAAAGGTGACAAAACCAAAGCCTTTACTGAGACCTGTCTCCCTAAATTTGATTATTTCTGACTTGGCAACTTCTCCATAACGACAGAAGTGTTGTGTTAAGTTCTCTTCAGTTGTCTCCGTAGATATTCCACCAACAAAAACTTTACCTTGTGCCACAGAATTATTCTTCATTGATTGGAACGAAAAATAATTTGCTCAAATGTAAAAACTACAGCTCGAAGAGTTTTAAGTGGCATGCACGGACAAAGCAGATAAGCGGGGCTGAATAAGCAGAGAGCGAAAAAAGAGGAATTATATTTGTTATTGTCTTATTGATGAAGAGTCACAGTTAGGTTTGGATTTTAATTAATTGATTAATAGTATTGCAGGTTTCCTAGTGTAAGTAGACCAGCTAATTTTGTGGCTAATCTAATTTTTATCCAAATATTAATACCAGAAATAGTGTATTGCTACTATTTTCTTCTACGCACACTTAACATTTAACCATAATTAGGAAAAGGAGATTATTTTTCACTAGAACGCAGTAATTAAATGCACTATTATAATGGAGTAATCACACTTTTGATCCCTTAATTGTTGTTAAAATCGAATTTTAGACTGATATTGCGTAAAGTATATTTGAGTTTCCATTAGGTGAAATGTGTGTTTTGCTCTATTTAATTATGTTGGAAATATTTTATATTTGAACTATTTTTAGAATTATGTTACTTCTAAATATGGAGTAAAAATACACATTTAACATAACAAATAAATAATTAGGTGATGGAACGATTGGTATTTACGATAGATTTGTGAAATATTTACAAGCAAAAGAATCAAAAGTGCATATTTCAATTATTTGATGGCCAAATATACTTAGTCAAATATCATAGTAAAATTAGAATCTTTCGATAACTAAGGAACCAAAATGTCTATTAGCTCCATTAAGATCAAGCATATATTTTTCTCGTATCGATCTCCTGATATATTGTAATTAGGGAAATTTACAAAATGTAATACACGTTGTTCTTGATTTTTCATTTTTTTCTTTTTACAAAAAATTAAAATGTTTGTAAAACATAGTTTTTATAATAACAATAATGTCGTGTTAGATAGAGGAGGGAATTTCATAATCAGATTTTAACAATGGTCAGTCTTATAAGTGTATAGTAATGATGAAATGGAGAAATTTTTGACAATTAGCGTTGTCTTCTTTTTTAAATCATCCATTGTATGCAATATGGATTTGAATTAATTCAAATAGTAAATTTTGAATACTGATGATTAAATTTTAAAAAAGTGAGTAATTAATTTCTTTACAGCTATTGTTTTTCTGTCCTTTATCTTGTGTGTGGTGTGTTAAGTTAATTATCTAATTCTTATTTCAATAAAATACATTCGCAATCATTTCTGGATTATATAGAATCTTTGACCGAGTAGAAAGTAAATCTTTTGACATTTGTATAAGAAACATATAATATATAAGAAATTAGGATAATATATGTATTGTTGATAACTTTTGAGTGTTCAATGTTAACAATAATATCTAAGTGTATCCATGTTTATTCCGTAAAGATAAATGATTTTGGTATTTGCATAAACAAATTTACTTTTATTTTTTTGAATCTCAGGATAACCCGCAGCCTCTACAACCTCTACTACAGTCTCTGCCCTTCGAATAAACATTTTGTGATAAGCATTTCGTACACACTAAATAAACCCCTCACTATGTAATAGTGAACTCACTTGAAATGTAAAGTACTCTCCATTAATAGGTTTTCATTTGTGGCATATTAACACAAAAGGAATTAAACTAGCAGTACTCAAACTAAGAAGTGAAGTGAAGCAACAAAATAATAAATTCAAACAAAAATATAACGACCTAACCATAAGTATATTAAGAAAAACAAACATTTATACAAGAAACTAATAGTACGTTCAGCCATGATTTTGTGAAGTCAAATCTCTTTTAATTAAAAATAATAGGGGGTGCGGATCTATGCGGCTAACTAACTTATGATACCATTAGTAGGAGGGGTGCGGATCTATGCGGATAACTAACTTATGAAATAGATCTATTATATGTATAATGAATCTATTTTTCTTTGTGCGTGGATATTTCTTAAATTTAGTTTCAATATCTTTTAATTATTTATTCTTTTCGTAAGATGTATTCATTAATTTGTGTAGTTTATTATCCTATTGAAATTTTAGCAATTTCTGTGTAGTATTTTATTCTGACTTTGCTATATTCAATGCGTAGGTTTATGTTCTTTATCTAATTAACCAGTATTTATTGTTCATGTATAGGTAATTTTCCATCTGTATTAAATAATTTTTCGTATGTATTAAATAAATCATTATCTGCATCTAAGATTAATTTCATTTTAAGTAATTTTTCTTCTAGTTGTCTTTTTTCTATTTCAAGTTGATTTCTGTAATTAAATTCTTCATATATCCAATTTTGCCTTTCTCTAATTTTTTTTATATATTCTAACATTTATTTATTCTGAATAATATACATCTGAATCTAAGTAATATTGATATTCATAATATAAGTGTAAGTTTTCTATACTGTTTAGTAATCCTTCCTCTTCATAATCTTGTAATTTTTCCCATATTATTTTCTTTATGTCTATAATTTCTATATCTCTAAGTATATATAAGATTAAGACTTTAAGATTATCTATCATTTAAAATTGACTAAATGTTTTATTAAAATTTTTTGTAGTTGTTTGTTTTAGTCTTAGTAGTTCTTGTATATTTTCATTAAGAAATTCTATATATTTTATATCTTTAGTTTCCATGTATTTGTTTAAATTTACTTTCATCTGTTTTTCTATTAACTGTATGTTTCTCATATCTTTTTCCAAAAATTCTAGATATATGTAATTTATCATGGTAAGTATTTGTAAGAGTAGTTAGGTAGGTATGGTATGTAATTTACTCTAGTCATATAATATTTACCAAATGTTTTTTCTAATATGATTTTTCTTATATCTACAACTTTTACATCCTTAAGTGCATACAAAGTAAGTATTTTAAATTTATCTACCATCACATTAGATAAATAATTATTCATTTTCATAAAATTGTTATTTTCAAAATATTCTCTTCAATCATGTACATAACAAAATATGATCATCTTAGATTACTATATACTAGATTATTCTTAAATAACATGTTCTTCGGTCACTATTAGCATGGTAATTTGAATACTTTTCCCTTAAACAGCGCCTCTACTCTGGTTACTCCCAACTACGGCTTCTTGCCTCATTGGTTTCACCTTTAGGATGACATAGTTCTTAGGAATTTTTCTCCGTTTCCACTTTGCTAATAAACTTCTTAACATATTATTCTTCGAATAATTCTACTATAAATTAACTAACATGAATTTATTTTATCATACCATGATTGTTGAGAATTATGAATTTAGCTATTCATAATCATAAATAAATATACCTGTTCGGGTAGGTTTGATATTTCTAAGGTTTGCTCCTCCATAGTTTTTTCCATTGAAATAAATCTGTTTTTTAATAACTAAGCAAAATATTTGTTGTGGACAGGAGAGAGTATTTGTGCTTCAACACATGAAGGTTTGCTTTGCAATGCCTTCGGTTCCTCTTATTTATAGACTGAATGAATCTTTACAAAAGTATTCACATTCCTTTCACGTTTTCTAAAATTAGTCTAAAAAAGTCTCCTAATGAGACAAGAATTATTAATGTTATAGTCAAAAAGGCTAAAAAGGCTAAAAGTCTAAAAATCTAGCCTATACAAAAACTTTACGTAAAATAAATTTAATATCTTGTCTTCTATTATTACTCCGTTGATATCTTCTCGTTGTCGTATCTGCTGTTTTTTCATATCTCCATTATTGCTTCTTTTCTTGTATCTTCCAGCTGGCATGCTTATCTTCTTGATTCTTTTATTCTAGGTGGACTTCTGGGATAATATTATCTTCTCCATTACATCTCGAACATTGATGGTCTGGATATTTGTGTCCAATTATCTTGCAATATCTTGTCAATAATCCGTCTGAAATAAATCCTCTCTTAATTGCTCTTGCAGTAGATTGTTTTTCTGGGTTAAGTAATATCATTATTCATTGCCTAACATCTTCCATATCTGCTTGTCGTAGTTCTTTTGAATTTGAATAAATCATCTGATGGTCTCTTGAATAATAGCTCCATATTGGATTTCCATTGGTATAATTATTTACTAATTCTTGAATAATTGTAGCTAGTCCAATGAGTCATTTATTTGCGTAGAAATCAGGTATCTCAATTCTGGGTATCTCTGGCTGTTGCATAATATCTTCCGGTATAATCATATCTCTGGTTAATCCTATTTTTACAACTTGTATAACTGGTTTTATTTCGTCGTATAATATCTCTGCTGGTGCAGTATAACACTTTATATAAAATAGATTTCCTTTGGTTATTCTTTTATAGGTGGTGAATATTTTATGTAATTCTTCCATAGCTGTTAGTTCTTCTCCGTCTTGGATGTATATGGTATTTAATAATCCTTAGTCAAAACAAGTTTTTATTAAGCTTGGGTTGGTTTTGGGTAGTGCAATTAGCTTGTTGTAACCTTGTAATTTTTGGGTTATATAATTTGTGTTTGGTTCTTTGATATTTGTAGCTCTGGGTTAAGGTGTAGAAAAGTTTGTACTCTGTAGATATTTTCTATGTATTTTTGGACTGTATAGTTGTAAACTTTTTTATCTTGGTTCAGACTATCTCGGTAAGTGGTAATTTGTGGGGGTATGAACAAGGGGTCTCTTTGTGTTTTTGGTATAAATGGTTTCTCAAATATCTTATTCATATTCATGTTCTGATATCTTTGTCTACTAACTCCTCTGCTTATACCTGCATAAGTACATTGATAAACGTTATGGGTTTTATGGAGTGTCCTATCGTCTCCTTCTAGCTCTGGAACTTTAATGTCTTTCGATCGACATAGCTCCGCACAATGCTGAGTTAGCTGATTTGTAGCTATAGACTTCAGTTTATCTTCATTAGTCTTTAGCTTTTCTATCTCATTACTCATACTGTCCACTTTCATTGAAAACGTAGTTAGGGTGTTGAGTATTTTTTCTAGAGTATCCTCTTCTATTATATCAGTCTGTGTAGCTTTGTCTTAATATGTAATCTGCAATAACATTTTTGTTAGTACTAATTACTTTAATTATAAATGTGAAATTTAATATATTCAAGACCATTCTCCGAATCTCTTTTGGTGCATTTTTATATCTAAATGGTAATACGTTCCATTCATAAAATCCTTGTGGTACCGTAAATGCGGTTAATTCTTTAGATTCTTCTTCTAACTTTAAATGGTAAAATCCTGATTTACAATCGAATTTAATAAAATAATTATATCCCTGTATTTGTCTTATTTTTAATATCTTATTTGATATTGGATAAGTATATGTAATAGTCTTTGCATTTAAATTTCTATAGTCAATAACCATTCTACTTTTTCCTCTTTTTTGTTCATTATGTTTATTTACTATAAATGCTGGACTATATTGTTTTTTCTAATAATTCATCTATATGCATTTTAAATTCTTTTAAATCGTCAAAATTACATGATAATGTTTCTGGGTTATTATGCTATTTTTATCTATTAATTCAATTTTTATAGTAGTTTTATGTTTTTCCCATCCTTTTAATGGATCTTCACTATATAATTGTTCTAATTTTTTCTGAATTATTTCTATCTTATTTATTGAAAATATAGTTATTTCTGTTTTATTTATCGAAAATACAACTAGTTCTATTGTATCTTCAGTATTTATTATATTTTCTAACTTTTGTGTAATTTTTTCGCTTCCTTTTATCCAATCAGTTTTCTTTCTTATTTTATTATTAACTCTTTTTGCTCTTACTTTCTGTTTACATGGTGTTGTAAATCAACAATCTGTTCTAGTTATTATATGTGGGTATAATTTATCTAAAAATGACATTCCTAAAAGTATATCTTTTGATGTTAGTTCATAATTATAAATTTCTTCTATTGTTAATATCTTATCCCATACTTGTATTTTTACATTCCTAGCTTTATAAGTAATTAAGCTTCCTTCGTTATTAAATCCTTTAACTATTATTGGTGTTTTTAGTTTATCCCATTTGCTTTCTGGTAAGCAATTATATCTAGATAAATTAGCTTCTGCTCCTGTATCTATCATAGGCGTATAATATCTACTGTAATATCCTTCTACTACTATCTTCATAAATACATATATTTTCATTTTATGTTAAGACTCTTCTTAAGAATAATTTCTCTCTGTTATATATTAAGGTTAATTGTGTATGTTCTATATTATATGATTTTACTTGTTCTAGCCATTTTTTTCCTAATATTATGTCTGCTTTTTGCATTTCTTCCTTTACTTCAAATTCTATTTTTATTTTTCTAATTCCTATTATTATTTCTTTTTCTGCTATATTTTTACTATTTATTAAACTTCTTGGTAGATCTGGGCATATATCATTATCAGTTTTTATTTCTTCATTTTTTACTAGATATTTTACTATATAATTTTCTTCTTGTCCTGTATTTAAGAGTATTAAATATTCTTATTCATTTACCTTTCCTGTTATGTAATATTGGTTTAAATTATTTGTCGAATTTATTTCATAACTTGTTCTTTTTTATGAGCTTGATGATTCTGGTTTTTCATCGGCTATTCTTTTTGTTGTACTTATTCTATCATTTACTATTTCTAAATTTTCTTCTATATCTATGTCTCTATAGCTATAATCATTATAATCTATTGTTTTTACAATTTGTTCGAATGGACTTTCTATTCGTATTTTGTTAGTCTTATTTTTTCCTGTTATTTTATGTTTTGTTGTTAATACATATAAATTTTTGTATCTTGTTGTAAATATTTTACTTCCTGGGGTTAATTCTATTCCTGATATTTTCCAATATAATACTAATGATTTATCTATATTTTTATTTGTTACCGCTACTGAATAATTTACACTTATTATAAATTTAAATTTTTGTAAAGAAATGTGAATACTTTTGTAAAGATTCATTCAGTTTATAAATAAGAGGAACCGGAGGCATTGCAAAGCAAGCCTTCATGTATTGAAGCACAAATACTCTCTCCTGTCCACAACAAATATTTTGTTTAGTTCTTAAAAAACAGGTATATTTCAATGAAAAAAGCTATGAAGGAACAAACCTCAGAAATATCAAACCTACCCGAATAGGTATATTTATTTATGATTATGAATAGCTAAATTCATAATTCCCAACAATCATGGTATGATAAAATAAATTCGTGTTAGTTACTTTGTAGTAGAATTATTCGAAGAATAATATGTTAAGAAGTTTATTAGCAAAGTGGAAATGGAGAAAAATCCCTAAGAACTATGTCATCCTAAAGGTGAAACCAATGAGGCAAGAAGTCGTGGTGGGGAGTAACCAGAGTAGAGGCGTGAACATGTTATTTAAGAATAATCTAGTATATAGTAATCTAAGATGACCATATTTTGTTATGTACATGATTGAAGGAAATATTTTGAAAATAGCAATTTTATGAAAATGAATAATTATTTATCAGATGTAATGGTAGACAAATTTAAAATACTTATTTTGTATGTACTTACGGATATAAAAGTAATAGATATTAAGAAAATAATATTAGAAAAAGTATTAGACTATGAAATTAAAACTATAAATTGGATAACACAGTTATACCTGAATAATATCCTTCTGGGTAATTATCCAAGTAATGTCATTATCCATTAGGCGTGTAATATCTACTGTAATATCTTTCTACTACTATTTTCATTAATACATATATTTCCATTTTATGTTAAGGCTTTTCTTAAGAATAATTTCTCTCTATTATATGTTAAGGTTAATTGTGTATGTTCTATATTATATGGTTTTACTTGTTCTAGCCATTTTATTCCTAATATTATGTCTGCTTTTTGCATTTCTTCCTTTACTTCAAATTCTATTTTTATTTTTCTAATTTCTATTATTATTTTGTATAACTGGAGAAAAGTAGAAGGATATTACAGTAGATATTACACGCCTATGATAGATACAAGAGCAGAAGCTAATTTATGTAGATATAATTGCTTACCAGAAAGCAAATGGGATAAATTAAAAACATCAATAGTAGTTAAAGGATTTAATAATGAAGGAAGCTTAATTACTTATAGAGCTAGGAATGTAAAAATACAAGTATGGGATAAGATATTAACAATAAAAGAAATTTATAATTATGAACTAACATCAAAAGATATACTTTTAGGAATGCCGCTTTTAGATAAATTATACCCACATATAATAACTAAAACAGATTGGTGGTTTACAACACCATGTAAACAGAAAGTAAGAGCAAAAAGAGTTAATAATAAAATAAGAAAGAAAACTGATTGGATAAAAGGAAGCGAAAAAATTACGCAAAAGTTAAAAAATATAAAAAATACTGAAGATACAATAGAACTAGTTGTATTTTTGCTAAATAAAATAGAAATAACTATATTTTCAATAAATAAGATAGAAATAATTAAGAAAAAATTAGAATAATTATATAGTGGAGATTCATTAAAAGGATGGGAAAAACATAAAACTACTATAAAAAATTGAATTAATAGATAAAAATAGCATAATAACCCAGAAACCATTAACATATAATTTTGACAATTTAAAAGAATTTAAAATGCATATAGATGAATTATTAGAAAAACAATATATACAAAGAAGTAATAGTAAACATAATAGTCCAGCATTTATAGTAAAAAAATATAGTGAACAAAAAAAAGGAAAAAGTAGAATAGTTATTGACTATAGAAATTTAAATGCAACGACTATGACATATAATTATCCAATACCAAATAAGATATTAAAAATAAGACAAATACAGGGATATAATTATTTTAGTAAATTCGATTGTAAATCAGGATTTTACTATTTAAAGCTAGAAGAAGAATCTAAAGAATTAACTGCATTTACGGTACCACAACGATTTTATGAATGGAACGTATTATCATTTGGATATAAAAATGCACCAGGTAGAATATATAATTAGTAATTATTCAGAATATATAAGTATAAATAAAACAAAAGAAAACCCACAAAGATCATTAGTAGGGGGTGCGGATCTATGCGGATAACTAACTTGTAAAATAGATCTATTATATGTATAATGAATCTATTTTTCTTTGTGCGTGGATATTTCTTAAATTTAGTTTCAATATCTTTTAATGATTTACTCTTTTCGTAAAATGTATTCATTAGTTTGTGTAGTTTATTATTCTATTGAAATTTTTGCAATTTCTGTGTAGTATTTTATTCTGACTTTGCTATATTCAATGCGTAGGTTTATGTTCTTTATCTAATTAACTAGTATTTTTTGTTCATGTATAGGTAATTTTCCATCTGTATTAAATAATTTTTTGTATGTATTAAATAAATCATTATCAGCATCTAAGGTTAATTTCATTTTAAGTAATTTTTCTTCTAGTTGTCTTTTTTCTATTTCAAATGATTTTTGTAATTAACTTCTTCATATATCCAATTTTGCCTTTCTCTAATTTTTTTATATATTCTAACATTTATTTATTCTGAATAATATCCAGCTGAATCTAATTAATATTGATATTCATAATATATGTGTAACTTTTCTATACTGTTTAATAATTCTTCCTCTTCATAATCTTGTAATTTTTCCTATATTATTTTCTTTATGTCTATAATTTCTATATCTCTAAGTATATATAAGATTAGGACTTTAAGATTATCTATCATTTAAAATTGACTAAATATTTTACTATAATATTTTGTAGTTATTTGTTTTAGTGTTAGTAGTTCTTGAATATTTTCATTAAGAAATTCTATATATTTTATATATTTAGTTTCCATGTATTTGTCTATATTTACTTTCATCTGTTTTTCTATTAACTGAATGTTTCTCATATCTTTTTCCAAAAATTCTAGATATATGTAATTTATCATGGTAAGTATTTGTAAGAGTAGTTAGGTAGGTATGGTATGTAATTTATTCTAGCATATAATATCTACCAAATGCTTTTTCTAATATGATTTTTCTTATATGTACTACTTTTATATCCTTAAGTACATACAAAGTAAGTATTTTAAATTTGTTTACCATTACATCAGATAAATAATTATTCATTTTCATAAAATTGTTATTTTCAAAATATTCACTTCAATCATGTACATAACAAAATATGGTCATCTTAGATTACTATTTACTAGATTATTCTTAAATAAATGTTCTTCGGTCACTATTAGCATGGTAATTTGAATACTTTTCCCTTAAACAGCGCCTCTACTCTGGTTACTCCCCACCACGGCTTCTTGCCTCATTGGTTTCACCTTTAGGATGGCATAGTTCTTAGGAATTTTTCTCCGTTTCCACTTTGCTAATAAACTTCTTAACATATTATTCTTCGAATAATTCTACTGTAAAGTAACTAACATGAATTTATTTTATCATACCATGATTGTTGAGAATTATGAATTTAGCTATTCATAATCATAACTAAATATACCTGTTCGGGTAGGTTTGATATTTCTAAAGTTTGTTCCTCCATAGCTTTTTTCATTGAAATAAATCTGTTTTTTAATAACTAAGCAAAATATTTGTTGCGGACAGGAGAGAGTATTTGTGCTTCAACACATGAAGGCTTGCTTTGCAATGCCTTCGGTTCCTCTTATTTATAGACTGAATGAATCTTTACAAAAGTATTCACATTTCTTTCACGTTTTCTAAAATTAGTCTAAAATAGTCTCCTAATGAGACAAGAATTATTAATGTTATAGTCAAAAAGCCTAAAAAGTCTAAAAAAGGCTAAAAGGCTAAAAAGGCTAAAAGTCTAAAAATCTAGCCTATACAAAAACTTTACGTAAAATGAATTTAATATCTTGTCTTCTATTATTACTCCGTTGATATCTTCTCGTTGTCGTATCTGCTGCTTTTTCATATCTCCATTATTGCTTCTTATCTTGTATCTTCCAGCTGGCATGCTTATCTTCTTGATTCTTTTATTCTAGGTGGACTTCTGGGATAATATTATCTTCTCCATTACATCTCGAACATTGATGGTCTGGATGTTTGTGTCCAATTATCTTGCAATATCTTGTCAATAATCCGTCTAAAATACCGATATGAAGCAGAAAAATTAGAACACCATTGTAGATACTACTCAGGTACGTACAATGAAACAGAAATAAAATGAGAAATAAATAGGAAAGAATTATGTTCATTATATAAATGTTTGTTAGCATTTGAGCCATTTATTGTATATAACCAGTTTGTTGTACGAACAGATAATACACAGGTACGTTGGTGGTTAACAAAGAAAGTACAAAATTCAGTTACAACAAAAGAGATTCGGAGACTAGTCTTGAACATATTAAATTTCACATTTATAATTAAAGTAATTAGTACTAACAAAAATGTTATTGCAGATTACATATCAAGACAAAGCTACACAGACTGATATAATAGAAGAGGATACTCTAGAAAAAATACTCAACACCCTAACTACGCTTTCAATGAAAGTGGACAGTATGGGTAATGAAATAGAAAAGCTAAAGACTAATGAAGTTAAACTGAAGTCTATAGCTACAAATCAGCTAACTCAGCATTGTGCAGAGCTATGTCGATCGGAAGACATTAAAGTTCCAGAGCTAGAAGGAGACGATGGGACACTCCATAAAACCAGTTACTTCAAATTCTATTTTTATTTTTCTAATTCCTATTATTATTTTTCTAACCCATAACTCTTATCAATCTACTTCTGCAGGTACAAGCAGAGGAGTTAGTAGACAAAGATATCAGAACATGAATATGAATAAGATATTTGAGAAACCATTTATACCAAAAACACAAAATGATTCCTTGTTCATACCCCACAAATTACCACATACCGAGATAGTTTGAACCAAGATAAAAAAGATTACAACTATACAGCCCAAAGATACATAGAAAATATCTACAGAGTACAAACTTTCCTAAAACTTAACCCCAGAGCTACAAATATCAAAGAACCAAACACAAATTATATAACCCAAAAATTACAAGGTTACAACAAGCTAATTGCACTACCCAAAACCAACCCAAGCTTAATAAAAACTTGGTTTGACTATGGATTATTAAATACCATATACACCCAAGACAGAGAAGAACTAACAGCTATGGAAGAATTACATAAAATATTCACCGCCTATAAAAGAATAACCAAAGAAAATCTATTTTATATAAAGTGTTATACTGCACCAGCAGAGATATTATACGACGAAATAAAACCAATTATACAAGTTGTAAACCTTGTCGTTGTCGTATCTGCTGCTGTATTTTTTAAATAACTGTGCTCTAATACCATTAGTAGGGGGTGCGGATCTATGCGGATAACTAACTTGTAAAATAGATCTATTATATGTATAATGAATCTATTTTTCTTTGTGCGTGGATATTTTTAAATTTTATTCCAATATCTTTTAATGATTTATTCTTTTCGTAAGATGTATTCATTGATTTGTGTAGTTTATTATTTTAGCCTGTAGTAATTGCGGAGTTACAGATTTCTGTATAATAATTTATCCTAATTATACTGTAATGTATATATAATTCTAGATTTTCAATGTTATTTATTATCTTGTGTTGTTCTTCTCGTAGCGAGTTTTTTAAATTATATAAACTATCACATGTACTTTTTCCTAAATTTTCTAAGATTTTTTCTATCCATATTAATTTTTCTTTTAGATTCTCCATTATTTTTCTAATTCAATTTCTATAATTAATTTCTTTATTTAGATTATCTTGATTTTCTCTAGTTTTTCTAATATATTCTAACATCTCTTAATCTGAATAATATCCTTCTGGTTAATTATCCAGGTATAACTGTGCTATCCAATTTATAGTTTCAATTTCATAGTCTAATACCTTTTCTAATATTATTTTCTTAATATCTATAATTTTTATATCTCTAAGTATATATAAGATTAAGACTTTAAGATTATCTATCATTTAAAATTGACTAAATATTTTATTATAATATTTTGTAGTTGTTTGTTTTGGTCATAGTAATTCTTGCATATTTTCATTAAAAAATTCTATATATTTTATATTTTTAGTTTCCATGTATTTGTCTAAATTTACTTTCATCTGTTTTTCTATTAATTGAATGTTTCTCATATCTTTTTCCAAAAATTCTAGATATATGTAATTTATCATGGTAAGTATTTGTAAGAGTAGTTAGGTAGGTATGGTATGTAATTTATTCTAGTCATATAATATCTACCAAATGTTTTCTCTAATATGACTTTTCTTATATGTACTACTTTTATATCCTTAAATACATACAAAATAAGTATTTTAAATTTGTCTATCATTACATCAGATAAATAATTATTCATTTTCATAAAATTGTTATTTTCAAAATATTCTCTTCAATCATGTACATAACAAAATATGATCATCTTAGATTACTATATACTAGATTATTCTTAAATAACATGTTCTTCGGTCACTATTAGCATGGTAATTTGGATACTTTTCCCTTAAACATCACCTCTACTCTGGTTACTCCCCACCACGTCTTCTTGCCTCATTGGTTTCACCTTTAGGATGGCATAGTTCTTAGGAATTTTTCTCCGTTTCCACTTTGCTAATAAACTTCTTAACATATTATTCTTCGAATAATTCTACTATAAAGTAACTAACATGAATTTATTTTATCATACCATGATTGTTGGAAATTATGAATTTAACTATTCATAATCATAAATAAATATACCTGTTCGGGTAGGTTTGATATTTCTGAGGTTTGTTCCTCCATAGCTTTTTCCATTGAAATATACCTGTTTTTTAATTACTAAGCAAAATATTTGTTGTGGACAGGAGAGAGTATTTGTGCTTCAACACATGAAGGCTTGCTTTGCAATGCCTTCGGTTCCTCTTATTTATAAACTGAATGAATCTTTACAAAAGTATTCACATTTCTTTCACGTTTTCTAAAATTAGTCTAAAAAAGTCTCTTAATGAGACAAGAATTATTAATGTCATAGTCAAAAAGCCTAAAAAGGCTAAAAATCTAGCCTATACAAAAACATTACGTAAAATAAATTTAATATCTTGTCTTCTATTATTACTCCGTTGATATCTTCTCGTTGTCGTATCTGCTGCGTTTCCATATCTCCATTATTGTTTCTTTTCTTGTATCTTCTAGCTGGCATGCTTATCTTCTTGATTCTTTTATTCTAGTCGAATTTCTGGGATAATATTATCTTCTCCATTATATCTCGAGCATTGATGGTCTGGATATTTGTGTCCAATTGTCTTGCAATATCTTGTCAATAATTCGTCTGAAATAAATCCTCTCTTAATTTCTCTTGCAGTAGATTGTTTTTCTGGGTTAAGTAATGTCATTATCCATTGCCTAACATCTTCCATATCTGCTTGTCGTAGTTCTTTTGAATTTGAATAAATCATCTGATGGTTTCTTGAATAATAGCTCCATATTGGATTTCCATTGGTATAATTATTTACTAATTCTTGAATAATTGTAGCTAGTCCAATGAGTCGTTTATTTGCGTAGAAATCAGGTATCTCAATTCTGGGTATCTCTGGCTGTTGCATAATATCTTCCAGGATAATCATATCTCTGGTTAATCCTATTTTTACAACTTGTATAACTGGTTTTATTTCGCCGTATAATATCTCTGCTGGTGCAGTATAACACTTTATATAAAATAGATTTTCTTTGGTTATTCTTTTATAGGTGGTGAATATTTTATGTAATTCTTCCATAGCTTTTAGTTCTTCTCCGTCTTAGGTGTATATGGTATTTAATAATCCTTAGTTAAAACAAGTTTTTACTAAGCTTGAGTTGGTTTTGGGTAGTGCAATTAGCTTGTTGTAACCTTGTAATTTTTAGGTTATATAATTTGTGTTTGGTTCTTTGATATTTGTAGCTCTGGGTTAAGGTTTAGAAAAGTTTGTACTCTGTAGATATTTTCTATGTATTTTTGGACTATATAGTTGTAAACTTTTTTTATCTTGGTTCAGACTATCTCAGTATGTGGTAATTTGTGGGGGTATGAACAAGGGGTCTCTTTGTGTTTTTGGTATAAATGGTTTCTCAAATATCTTATTCATATTCATGTTCTGATATCTTTGTCTACTAACTCCTCTGCTTGTACCTGCAGAAGTACATTGATAAGCGTTATGGATTTTATGGAGTGTCCTATCGTCTCCTTCTAGCTCTGGAACTTTAATGTCTTCCGATCGACATAGCTCTGCACAATGCTGAGTTAGCTGATTTGTAGCTATAGACTTTAGTTTATCTTCATTAGTCTTTAGCTTTTCTATCTCATTACCCATATTGTCCACTTTCATTGAAAGTGTAGTTAGGGTGTTGAGTATTTTTTCTAGAGTATCCTCTTCTATTATATCAGTCTGTGTAGCTTTGTCTTGATATGTAATCTGCAATAACATTTTTGTTAGTACTAATTACTTCCACTATAAAGGTGAAATTTAATATATTCAAGACTAGTCTCCGAATCTCTTTTGTTGTAACTGAATTTTGTATTTTCTTTGTTAACCACCAGCGTACCTGTGTATTATCTGTTCGTGCAATAAACTTTTTATATACAATATATGGCTCAAAGGCTAACAAATATTTATATAATGAACATAATTCTTTTCTATTTATTTCCCATTTTATTTCTGTTTCATTGAACGTTCCTGAGTATTATCTACAATGGTGTTCTAATTTTGCTGCTTCATATCGGTATTTAAGTACTCCTCCATAACTACATTCACTAGCATCTGCTTCTACTATATATATAAATTTTCTATTTTCATCTGGAAATTGCAGTTTTGGTAATTCTTTACAAAGTAATTTTATTTTCTGAACTTGTTTTTTATCTTCTTCATTATAGTTATATTCTACATCCTTTTTAAATTTTTTCTGTAGTGGTTATAAAGTTTCTGCTAATTTTGGAATATATTCTCTTACTTGGTTTACTAATCCTAAAAATGATTGTTATTTCTTTTTTGTATCTAATTCTTCTTTCGAATTTATTATTTTTTGTACTATATGTTGTTGCATTTTTACTCCACTCTTATCTATTTGTATTCCTAAAAATTCTATCTGATTTTTCATAATTTCAGCTTTTTTTTCGCTTAGACTTATTCCCGATTTTTCTATTATATCTGTAAATTGTCCTAATAATTTTAAATGTTCTTCTTTAGTTTTTGTATATAATAATATATCATCTATGTATATTATACAATTAGATAATTGTTTAAAATAACTATCCATAAAATATTGATATCTATCTGGTGCATTTTTATATCCAAATGGTAATACGTTCCATTCATAAAATCCTTGTGGTACCGTAAATGTAGTTAATTCTTTAGATTCTTTTTCTATCTTTAAATGGTAAAATCCTGATTTACAATCGAATTTACTGAAATAATTATATCCCTGTATTTGTCTTATTTTTAATATCTTATTTGGTATTGGATAATTATATGTCATAGTCTTTGCTTTTAAATTTCTATAGTCAATAACCATTCTACTTTTTCCTCTTTTTTGTTCACTATGTTTATTTACTATAAATGCTGGGCTATTATGTTTACTATTACTTTTTTGTATATATTGTTTTTCTAATAATTCATCTATATGCATTTTAAATTCTTTTAAATCATCAAAATTATATGTTAATGGTTTCTGGGTTATTATGCTATTTTTATCTATTAATTCAATTTTTATAGTAGTTTTATGTTTTTCCCATCCCTTTAATGGATCTTCACTATATAATTATTCTAATTTTTTCTGAATTATTTCTATCTTATTTATTGAAAATATAGTTATTTCTGTTTTATTTATCGAAAATACAACTAGTTCTATTGTATCTTCAGTATTTATTATATTTTCTAACTTTTGTGTAATTTTTTCGCTTCCTTTTATCCAATCAGTTTTCTTTCTTATTTTATTATTAACTCTTTTTGCTTTTACTTTCTGTTTACATGGTGTTGTAAACCACCAGTCTGTTCTTGTTATTATATGTGGGTATAATTTATCTAAAAACGACATTCCTAAAAGTATATCTTTTGATGTTAGTTCATAATTATAAATTTCTTCTATTGTTAATATCTTATCCCATACTTGTATTTTTACATTCCTAGCTTTATAAGTAATTAAGCTTCCTTCATTATTAAATCCTTTAACTACTATTGGTATTTTTAATTTATCCCATTTGCTTTCTGGTAAGCAATTATATCTAGATAAATTAGCTTCTGCTCCTGTATCTATCATAGGCGTATAATATCTACTGTAATATCCTTCTACTACTATCTTCATAAATACATATATTTTCATTTTTTGTTAAGGCTCTTCTTAAGAATAATTTCTCTCTGTTATATGTTACGGTTAATTGTGTATGTTCTATATTATATGGTTTTACTTGTTCTAGCCATTTTATTCCTAATATTATGTCTGCTTTTTGCATTTCTTCCTTTACTTCAAATTCTATTTTTATTTTTCTAAGTCCTATTATTATTTCTTTTTCTGCTATATTTTTACTATTTATTAAACTTCTTGGTAGATCTGGGCATATATCATTATCAGTTTTTATTTCTTCATTTTTTACTAGATATTTTGCTATATAATTTTCTTCTTGTCCTATATTTAAGAGTATTAAATATTCTTTTTCATTTACCTTTCCTGTTATGTAATATTAGTTTAAATTATTTGTTGAATTTATTTCATAACTTGTTCTTTTTTATGAGCTTGATGATTCTGGTTTTTCATCAGCTATTCTTTTCGTTGTACTTATTCTATCATTTACCATTTCTAAATTTTCTTCTATATCTATGTCTCTATAGCTATAATCATTATAATCTATTATTTTTACAATTTGTTCGAATGAACTTTCTATTCGTATTTTGTTAATCTTATTTTTTCATGTTATTTTATGTTTTCTTGTTAATACATATAAATTTTTGCATCTTACTATAAATATTTTACTTCCTAGGGTTAATTCTATTCCTGATATTTTCCAATATAATACTAATGATTTATCTATATTTTTATCTGTTACCGCTACTGAATAATTTGCGCTTATTATACATTTAAATTTTTGGTATATTAAATTTTATTTTATGGCAGTTATTATGCTTTTTTCTACAGGTTTTATAATTCTATCATCTGCTAAATATAATTCTATTGGTGTATCTATTCCTTCTCTAAAATATGCTTTTATTAATATCTCTATACCTCCAAGGTGTACATATTTTATTGGGTCGTTACTTTTTATATCATTTATCTCTTTATAATTATTCTTTTTGTTACTAGCGGTCTACTAGCTTTACCTTTTGCATATCTATAGTCTATTACATGTTCCTTTTGGCATACTACATAATATTCTTCTTTTTTCTTAGTAAATAGATTTCTTATTGTTGGTATTTTAAATATTTTTTCTACACTTAAGTCTAATTCTTTTCCTTTTTTTTCATCAAATATGTTACTGCCAAATATTATTTTTTGTTCTATCCTTCGTCATTTAAATATTCTTCCTTTGTTATTATTTTTATATCTTCTTCAGTCATTTGATTCATCTATTTCACTATCTATTTTATTAGCTGTTTATTTTCTGAAATTTCATATATACTATCCTCACTTTCTAATTCACAATCTATATAATCTATCTGCATATATTCTGTATTATCTATTTTTATTTCTGATATTTGTTTATTTTTTGGATTTTTAGGTAATTTACAATCTCTAGCTAAATGTCCGAATTTTCCACAATTATAACAAGTACATTCTTTTATAGATTTCTTTTTTCTGTATGGTCTTTTGTATTTATAATTTTTTACATAATATTTTTTTCTTGGTTTCTTGTATTTATATTTTGATTTTTTATATTTCTTATGTCTTTTTCTTTTCTTATAATATCTTTCTTCACATCCGAATTGGGGTACTATTTTATTTTTGCAACATGCTAAATTTCTTATCAATGTGTTTTCCATTTTTAATTCTTCTCTATATTTTTCACATAAGTTTCTATACCGTTGTTGTAAAAAATTTATTCTTGCTCCTAGAGTATCTACTATTTTTGCTTCTTCCCAACTCTTTATTACCTTTGAACTAAATGGTTCGGGTAATTTGTTAAAATATAATTTTCTTATTTCTTTACTTTCTTCTATATTATATGCTCCTTTATAATAATATTCTTTAAATGCGCAAGTATATTCATCTATATAACACATATTACATATTGCTAATTTTAACATTAAATTCCTATTTGTATCTTTTTCTTCATCTTGTTCTTCTTTTATTGTTGTCATACTACCAAATTCATCTTTTATAGCCGTTTCATATTTTTTTAGTAATTCTATAGGTGTTAGTTTAGTTGTTGTTGATGATGTTTCTTCTGTAGGTTTGTTAGTTCTTAATACCTTCTTGCTATTTTCAGTTAAATATGAAAACCATAATTTCACTGTTCCTATTAGTGTTCTTTCTATATATTCTGGTGCATCTGTTATGTTTATATTATTATCTAATAATTGTTTTGTCATATATCCTATCCATAATTGTATTATTTTTTCTGTATCTATTACACAGTCTAAATCTAAAAAGTTATATTTTTTATTAACTATTTGTTTTGGTGTCCATTTGTCATATTCATTCTTTAGATTATATCTTTTAAACTTATTATTATAAAAGGTAGGTTTTCTTATTTTTGATGTTCTAGGTATTATATTTTCATCTTCTTTTTTATCAAGAGTATTTATTTCTGTGTTAATATTTTCTAAGTTTTCTTCATTAATTACTTCTTGTTTTTCATTGATTTCTAAATTTTTTGTATTTGTTAATATTTCTGTATATGTTTCAGTATCTTCTGAATCATAATTATATGTCTCTTCAACATCTATATTATTTATTTCTAATTCCTTGTTTTTTATTTCTTTATCGTTTATTTCTAATTTTTCTTTAAATTGATTTATCTTGTTTAGTAATTTTTGTTCTTTATCTTTTTCTTCCTTTTCTTTTTGTCTTTGTTCATACAAATCTTTTAACATTTGTAGTTCTTTTTCTAATTCAGCAATCCTACTATTTTTAGTTTCTTCTATTTTTTGTATTTCTTCTGTAGTTTGTTGTTTTATTTTTTCTATTTCCTTTTTCCATCTATTTCTTCATTTTCTCTTTCTATTCTTACCATAGCTGTCAATTTATCTTCTAATTTTAATTCTTCTTTTTCTAACATTAAATAAAAATGTTCACCTATTTTCTTATATCTTCTTCCTAGATTAGAAAATACTATTTTTATTTTTAATCCTTCGTGATTTTCATATATTTTTTCATTTATTATAAATTCTTCTTTGTTCATTTTATTGTGAATAGTTCATGTTGATATATATATATTCTAAACTATCTATTTGTGATTCTAATTTTGATATTTCATCTTTTTGTGTATTTATTGAGTTTTCACTAACTCCGACAAATATGTTATAATGTAGTCTTTATATTCTTATTTTTAATTCTTTACGTTTTTCTGAAATAATTTGTTTTAGTTCTTTGTATTTTTATACTTTATTCATTTAAACCATATTTATAATATTTTGGTGGATATCTAAATCTGATTTTATCATAATTAGGTGGTATGTGTCTCATTCTTCTAGATTTTAAATGGATTATTAATTTTGCTTCAATACTAGATATTAAAGTAATTAGGTAGGCTAATCTTTGTGGGTTTTCTTTTGTTTTATTTAAGCTTATATATTCTGAATAATTACTAATTAAAGATTCTTTAATTTTTCTAAAAGCTTTTTTGTTTTTAAATGGTCTTCTCATAATTAATCTAATCTAAATTCAAACATATATGCTACTGCTGTATTTTTTAAATAACTGTGCTCTGATACTATTTATTAAACTTTTTGGTTGATTTGGGCATATATCATTATCAGTTTTTATTTCTTCATTTTTTACTAGATATTTTACTATAAAATTTTCTTCTTGTCCTGTATTTAAGAGTATTAAATATTCTTTTTCATTTACCTTTCTTGTTATGTAATATTGGTTTAAATTATTTGTTGAATTTATCTCATAACTTGTTCTTTTTTATGAGCTTGATGATTCTGGTTTTTCATCAGCTATTCTTTTCGTTGTACTTATTCTATCATTTACTATTTCTAAATTTTTTTCTATATCTATGTCTCTATAGCTATAATCATTATATCTATTGTTTTTACAATTTGTTCGAATAAACTTTCTATTCGTATTTTGTTAATCTTATTTTTCCTGTTATTTTATGTTTTGTTGTTAATACATATAAATTTTTGCATCTTACTGTAAATATTTTACTTCCTGGGGTTAATTCTATTCCTGATATTTTCCAATATAATACTAATGATTTATCTATATTTTTATCTATTACCGCTACTGAATAATTTGCACTTATTATAAATTTATATTTTTGTAAAGAAATGTGAATACTTTTGTAAAGATTCATTCAGTTTATAAATAAGAGGAACCGAAGGCATTGCAAAGCAAGCCTTCATGTGTTGAAGCACAAATACTCTCTCCTGTCCACAACAAATATTTTGCTTAGTTATTAAAAAACAGGTATATTTCAATGGAAAAAGCTATGGAGGAACAAACCTCAGAAATATCAAACCTACCCGAACAAGTATATTTATTCATGATTATGAATAACTAAATTCATAATTCCCAACTATCATGGTATGATAAAATAAATTCGTGTTAGTTACTTTATAGTAGAATTATTCGAAGAATAATATGTTAAGAAGTTTATTAGCAAAGTGGAAACGGAGAAAAATCTCTAAGAACTATGCCATCCTAAAGGTGAAACCAATGAGGCAAGAAGCCGTGGTGGGGAGTAAGCAGAGTAGAGGCGCTGTTTAAGGGAAAAGTATCCAAATTACCATGCTAATAGTGACCGAAGAACATGTTATTTAAGAATAATCTAGTGTATAGTAATATAAGATGACCATATTTTGTTATGTACATGATCGAAGGAAATATTTTGAAAATAGCAATTTTATGAAAATAAATAATTATTTATCTGATGTGATGGTAGTTAAATTTAAAATACTTATTTTGTATGCACTTAAAGATATAAAAGTAGTAGATATAAGAAAAATTATATTAGAAAAAGCATTTGGTAGATATTATATGCTAGAATAAATTACATACCATACCTACCTAACTACTCTTACAAATACTTACCATGATAAATTACATATATCTAGAATTTTTGGAAAAAGATCTGAGAAACATACAGTTAATAGAAAAACAGATGGAAGTAAATTTAGACGAATACATGAAAACTAAAGATATAAAATATATAGAATTTCTTAATGAAAATATGCAAGAACTACTATGACTAAAACAAACAACTACAAAATATTATAATAAAATATTTAGTCAATTTTAAATGATAGATAATCTTAAAGTCTTAATCTTATATATACTTAGAGATATAGAAATTATAGATATTAAGAAAATAATATTAGAAAAAGTATTAGACTATGAAATTGAAACTATAAATTGGATAGCACAGTTATACCTGGATAATTATCCAGAAGGATATTATTCAGATTAAGAGATGTTAGAATATATTAGAAAAACTAGAGAAAATCAAGATAATCTAAATAAAGAAATTAATTATAGAAACCGAATTAGAAAAATAATGGAGAATCTAAAAGAAAAATTAATATGGATAGAAGAAACCTTAGAAAATTTAGAAAAAAAGTAAATGTGATAGTTTATATAATTTAAAAACTCGCTACGAGAAGAACAACACAAGATAATAAATAACATTGAAAATCTAGAATTAGATATACATTACAGTACAATTAGGATAAATTATTATACAGAAATCTGTAACTCTGCAATTACTACAGGATAAAATAATAAACTACGCAGATTAATGAATATATCTTACGAAAAGAATAAATCATTAAAAGATATTGAAACAAAATTTATGAAATATCCAAGCACAAAGAAAAATGGATTCATTATACATATAATAGATCTATTTCATAAGTTAGTTATCCGCATAGATCCGCACCCCTACTAATGGTATATAATGGACAGACGGATTATTGACAAGATATTGCAAGATAATTGGACACAAATATCCAGACCATCAATGTTCGAGATGTAATGAAGAAGATAATATTATCCCAGAAGTCCACCTAGAATAAAAGAATCAAGAAGATAAGCATGCCAGCTGGAAGATACGAGATAAGAAGCAAAAATGGAGATATAGAAAAGTAGCAGATACGACAACGAGAAGATATCAACGGAGTAATAATAGAAGACAAAATATTAAATTCATTTTACGTAAAGTTTTTGTATAGGCTAGATTTTTAGACTTTTAGCCTTTTTAGCCTTTTTAGGGTTTTTGACTATGGCATTAATAATTCTTGTCTCATTAGGAGACTTTTTTAGACTAATTTTAGAAAACTTGAAAGAAATGTGAATATTTTTGTATCAGAGAACAGTTATTTAAAAAATAACTAATGGTATCAGAGCCAGTTATTTAAAAAATACAGCAGTAACATATATTTTTGAATTAATGGCACAGTTATTTAAAAAATACAACAGTAGTATATATGTTTGAATTTAGATTGGATTGAATTAATTATGAGAAGACCATTTAAAAACAGAAAAGCTTTTAGAAAAATTAAAGAATCTTTAATTAGTAATTATTCAGAATATATAAGTCTAAATAAAACAAAAGAAAACCCACAAAGATTAGCCTACCTAATTACCTTAATATACCTAATTATGATAAAATTAGATTTAGATATCCATCATAATATTATAAATATGGTTTAAATGAATAAAGTACAAAAATACAAAGAACTAAAACAAATTATTTCTGAAAAACATAAAGAATTAAAAATAAGAATATAAAGACTAATATTTGCTGGAATTAGTGAAAACTCAATAAATACACAAAAAGATGAAATATCAAAATTAGAATCACAAATAGATAGTTTAGAATATATATATCAACATGAACTATTCACAATAAAATGAACAAAGAAGAATTTATAATAGATGAAAAAAATATATGAAAATCACGAAGGATTAAAAATAAAAATAGTATTTTCTAATCTAGGAAGAAGATATAAGAAAATAGGTGAACATTTATATTTAATGTTAGAAAAAAAAAGAATTAAAATTAGAAGATAAATTGACAGCTATGATAAGAATAGAAAGAGAAAATGAAGAAATAGATAGGAAAAAGGAAATAGAAAAAATAAAACAACAAACTACAGAAGAAATACGAAAAATAGAAGAAACTAAAAATAGTAGGATTGCTGAATTAGAAAAAGAACTACAAATGTTAAAAGATTTGTATGAACAAAGACAAAAGGAAAAGGAAGAAAAAGATAAAGACCAAAAATTACTAAATGAGATAAATCAATTTCAAGAAAAATTAGAAATAAACAATAAAGAAATAAAAAATAAGGAATAAGATATAAATAATATAGATGTTGAAGAGACAGATAATTATGATTCAGAAGATAGTGAAACATATACAGAAATATTAACAAATACAAAAAATTTAAAAATCAATGAAAAACAAGAAGTAATTAATGAAGAAAACTTAGAAAATATCAACACAGAAATAAATACTCTTGATAAAAAAGAAGATGAAAATATAATACCAAGAACATCAGAAATAAGAAAACCTACATATTATAAGAATAAGTTTAAAAGATATAATCTAAAGAATGAATATGACAAATGGACACCAAAACAAATAGTTAATAAAAATTATGACTTTTTAGACTTAGACTGTGTAATAGATACAGAAAAAACAATACAATTATGGATAGGATATATGACAAAATAATTATTAGATAATAATATAAACATAACAGATGCACCAGAATATATAGAAAGAACACTAATAGGAACAGTGAAATTATGCTTTTCAAATTTAACTGAAAATAGCAAGAAGGTATTAAGAACTAACAAACCTACAGAAGAAACATCATCAACAACAGCTAAACTAACACCTATAGAATTATTGAAAAAATATGAAACGACTATAAAAGATGAATTTGGTAGTATGACAACAGTAGAAGAAGAACAAGATGAAGAAAAAGATACAAATAGGAATTTAATGTTAAAATTAGCAATATGTAATATGTGTTATATAGATGAATATACTTGCGCATTTAAAGAATATCATTATAAAGGAGCATATAATATAGAAGAAAGTAAAGAAATAAGAAAATTATATTTTAACAAATTACCCGAACCATTTAGTTCAAAGATAATAGAGAGTTGGAAAGAAGCAAAAATAGTAGATACTCTAGGAGCAAGAATAAAATTTTTACAATAATGGTATAGAAACTTATGTGAAAAGTATAGAGAAGAATTAAAAATGGAAAAAACATTGATAAGAAATTTAGCATGCTGCAAAGATAAAATAGCACCCAAATTCGAATGTAAAGAAAGATATTATAAGAAAAGAAAAAGACATAAGAAATATAAGAAATATAAAAAATCAAAATATAAATACAAGAAACCAAGAAAAAGATATTATGTAAAAAATTATAAATACAAAAGACCATACAAAAAAAAGAAATCTATAAAAGAATGTACTTGTTATCATTGTGGAAAATTAGGACATTTAGCTAGAGATTGTAAATTACCTAAAAATCCAAAAAATAAAAAAATATCAGAAATAAAAATAAATAATACAGAATATATACAGATAGATTATATAGATTATGAATTAGAAAGTGAGGATAGTATATATGAAATTTCAGAAAATGAAACAGATAATGAAATAGATAGTGAAATAGATGAATTAAATGACTGAAGAAGATATAAAAATAATAACAAAGGAAGAATATTTAAATGATGAAGGAACAGAACAAAAAATAATATTTGACAGTAACATATTTGATGAAATAAAAGGAAAAGAATTAGACTTAAGTGTAGAAAAAATATTTAAAATACCAACAATAAGAAATCTATTTACTAAGAAAAAAGAAGAATATTATGTAGTATGCCAAAAGGAACATGTAATAGACTGTAGATATGTAAAAGGTAAAGCTAGTATACCACTAGTAACAAAAAGAATAATTAATAAAGAGATAAATGATATAAAAAGTAGAGACCCAATAAAATATGTACACCTTGGAGGTACAGAGATATTAATAAAAGCATGTTTTAGAGAAGGAATAGATACACCAATAGAATTATATTTAGCAGATGATAGAATTATAAAACCTGTAGAAAAAAGCATAATAACTGCCATAAAAGGAAATTTAATATACCAAAAATTTAAATTTATAATAAGTGCAAATTATTCAGTAGCGGTAACAAATAAAAATATAGATAAATCATTAGTATTATATTGGAAAATATCAGGAATAAAATTAACCCTAGGAAGTAAAATATTTACAGTAAGATGCAAAAATTTATATGTATTAACAACAAAACATAAAATAACAGGAAAAAATAAGATTAACAAAATACGAATAGAAAGTCCATTCGAACAAATTGTAAAAACAATAGATATAATGATTATAGCTATAGAGACATAGATATAGAAGAAAATTTAGAAATAGTAAATGATAGAATAAGTACAACGAAAAGAATAGCTGATGAAAAACCAGAATCATCAAGCTCATAAAAAAGAACAAGTTATGAGATAAATTCAACAAATAATTTAAACCAATATTACCTAACAGGAAAGCTAAATGAAGAAGAATATTTAATAGTCTTAAATACAGGACAAAAAGAAAATTATATAGCAAAATATCTAGTAAAAAATGAAGAAATAAAAACTGATAATGATATATGCCCAGATCTACCAAGAAGTTTAATAAATAGTAAAAATATAACAGAAAAAGAAATAATAATAGGAATTAGAAAAATAAAAATAGAATTTGAAGTAAAGGAAGAAATGCAAAAAGCAGACATAATATTAGGAATAAAATGGCTAGAACAAGTAAAACCATATAATATAGAACATACACAATTAACCTTAACATATAACAGAGAGAAATTATTCTTAAGAAGAGCCTTAACATAAAATGAAAATATATGTATTTATGAAGATAGTAGTAGAAAGATATTACAGTAGATATTATACGCCTATGATAGATACAGGAGCAGAAGCTAATTTATGTAGATATAATTGCTTACCAGAACAGACTGGTGGTTTACAACACCATGTAAACAGAAAGTAAGAGCAAAAAGAGTTAATAATAAAATAAGAAAGAAAACTGATTGGATAAAAGGAAGCGAAAAAATTACACAAAAGTTAGAAAATATAAAAAATACTGAAGATACAATATAACTAGTTGTATTTTCGATAAATAAAACAGAAATAACTATATTTTCAATAAATAAGATAGAAATAATTAAGGAAAAATTAGAATAATTATATAGTGAAGATCCATTAAAAGGATGGGAAAAACATAAAACTACTATAAAAATTGAATTAATAGATAAAAATAGCATAATAACCCAGAAACCATTAACATATAATTTTGATGATTTAAAAGAATTTAAAATGCATATAGATGAATTATTAGAAAAACAATATATACAAAAAAGTAATAGTAAACATAATAGTCCAGCATTTATAGTAAATAAACATAGTGAACAAAAAGAGGAAAAAGTAGAATGGTTATTGACTATAGAAATTTAAATGCAAAGACTATGACATATAATTATCCAATACCAAATAAGATATTAAAAATAAGACAAATACAGGGATATAATTATTTTAGTAAATTCGATTGTAAATCAGGATTTACCATTTAAAGCTAGAAGAAGAATCTAAAGAATTAACTGCATTTACGGTACCACAAGGATTTTACGAATGGAACGTATTACCATTTGGATATAAAAATGTACCAGGTATATATCAACATTTTATGGATAGTTATTTTAAACAATCATCTAATTGTATAATATACATAGATGATATATTATTATATACAAAAACTAAAGAAGAACATTTAAAATTTTTAGGACAATTTACAGATATAATAGAAAAATCGGGAATAAGTCTAAGCGAAAAGAAAGCTGAAATTATGAAAAATCAAATAGAATTTTTAGGAATACAAATAGATAAGAGTGGAGTAAAAATGCAACAACATATAGTACAAAAAATAATAAATTCGAAAGAAGAATTAGATACAAAAAAGAAATTACAATCATTTTTAGGATTAGTAAACCAAGTAAGAGAATATATTCCAAAATTAGCAGAAACTTTAAAACCACTACAGAAAAAATTAAAAAAGGATGTAGAATATAACTATAATGAAGAAGATAAAAAACAAGTTCAGAAAATAAAATTACTTTGTAAAGAATTACCAAAACTACAATTTCCAGATGAAAATAAAAAATTTATATATATAGTAGAAGCAGATGCTAGTGAATGTAGTTATGGAGGAGTACTTAAATACTGATATGAAGCAGAAAAATTAGAACACTCTTTTTATCCATTCCAATTTTAGATTTTATTTATAATGTTATGATCTTCATATGTGTCTTCTTTGACTTTATCTTTATTTTTAATTTTATTGCTTCGACTTTCAGATTTGAATGAATAAATTTATAAAGTTTTGGTGTCAGATTTTGTTCTACCGGTTTATGAAGTTATGAAGTTTTAATTTATATATGGTTGAAATCAGATAAATTGCTAGTAGAATTCATATTTAGTTTGACTTTTTGGGAAGTGAAGAAATACTCCTCCTACACTTCAATTTTGGGCAAGGTAATAATTGTTAATTCTTTGAAAATATTCTAATTCTCATTCATTTTCTTAAATCTTTTGTTATATTAGTTTCTTTGATTTTTGAGGTGAAACTTAGTTCGTTAGATTGTAGTTGTAGTTTCTTCAATTGTATTAGTGATTAACTAAGTAATTCTTCCAAATTTGTGAGATGTTTCAGCCATCTGAATTTATTGGAAAACTGCCTAAAATTTTCTTTAACTATGTAAAATGGTGTAAAAACGCTCCTCATCTACCTATTGAGCCTAAATTGTCATTTTCGTCTACTATTGAGTCAAAAATGCCCTTTTTACCTGCCTATTGGACCTAAAATGCCTTTCCCGTCTACCTATTAGGCCTATTTTGCCCTTTTATTCAGGCAAATTACGTGGAAAGGCCATCCTTAAAACTTAATTACATAAATAATAGTATTTTTTCAATATTACAAAAATAAAAGTTTTTTTTTTAAATATATAGCCATTTAAGAAAATCAGAAAAAGATAATTATAATTCCTAATTTAATGCTATAACTAATTATCAATTCACTTTAATTTAAGAGATATATTTTCAATCTTCAAAAAAGTGATAAAGATAATCCCTGCCTTCAAATCTTTCTCTCTTATATTCAAAATTCAAATATTTATAAATAAACTAACTATTTCATTATTTTCTCGTGTATGTTTCGTTTTGTTTTCATGTATGTTAATCATTTAGTATTATTTTATTATCATGTATTTTTAATTCTAATGTAACGGGTTAACCATAAATTTTTATGGATAAATATTTATGGAATGAAAATCATTACGTTAGAAGTACATATATACTATGTATTTTTATTGTATAAATATAATTTATGACAAAGTCACATTATTATTATTATAGTTTTGATATAATTTATAGAATAAATATTCATGGTATATCTCATTATGTCGGAAGTATTTTTCTTGTTAAAAAATTATTTATTAAATATAAATATATATTTCCAGTATTACATAGTATAATTTTTTTTTTAATCTAAAATATACCATGTATGTTTATGGTATAAATATAATTTGTATGGTATAAATATATCATGCATTTTTATGATATAAATATAATTTGTATAATATATAAATATACCATGAATTTGTATGGTAGAAATATACCATATATTTTTATGGAGGTATCGTGAAAGCAGACAATAAAAATGAAAAACATAAAATTTTGATATAGTATATAAAAATGTCTTTCCATGTAATTTGCCTAAATAAAAGAGAAAAATAGCCCCAACAGGTAGACGAAAAGGGTATTTTAGGCCCAATAGGTAGACGGAGGACATTTTTACATAATTTCACATAGTTGAAGGGCATTTTAAACTCTTTTCCATTGAATTAATAAAGGTACTTTACTTTTATACTCCGTCGAGGGTTTATCGGGAGTACCCTCTCTATTCTAAGGTAGTGGTAATGTTTACGCACATTCTACCCTCTCAGACCCCACTTTGTAAGATTATATTGGGTATGTTATTAATTTAGTTTCGTTAAGTACTTTATACTCTTAAAATGTCGATCCTTCGTTAAGAAAGGAGTGAGTTAACTTTTCCATGTGTTTTGTATAATACACTGAATGGAGATTGGGACATAACAAGTGTATATCATTTGTGATGATGAGTTAAAATGGGTGGGCTTCCAAGTTGATGGAATTAGGCCTAGGCTTAATGAGGATAACTATAGCCAAAGCCAATTTGCAGTATAGTTGTTGCTATTCCTTGAATTAATACTTTTCAAGGCGGGCTCAATTTTACTTGCTAACTATGCCTTTCTAGACCATAAATGTGATTTCATAATGTCTTCCTATATATATCGATTGAGGGAGATGACACATGATGTTTAATTTGGTATGTTACAAGTGAAGCTAATATATAATTTTCAAGCTGAACTCACATAGAAGAATAGAGAAACTAAATGTAATTTTCTATTTAGTTGATTTTTAGTTATAGGTTATCGAATATCATTCTCGGTGATGGTTATTATCTTTTAATTTCCTGTTCGATTATCAAGTGTATGAACACTCTCGAATAGCGTAGAGATCTTCAAGCTTAAGTTTTCGATCGACTGAATAGATATATTAATCAGGTATAAACCCTTGAATTGCTAATTTTAAAGGTTTTGTGCTTTTCTTGTTTCTTCTTTTAAATTACCGAGTTGAAGGCTAGTTCTCTGCTATAGAGATATGGTCCATTTGAAATTTATATTTTTGTTTTGAGGTAAATACTAAACATAACACAGGTGGAAATTTTATAATCACTAATTGGGAATTTTGAGGTGTAGTCCTATTAAAAATTTTGTTTAACTTGCTTGGCTGTTATATGTACCAGATTGGTACATTCCTTATCTATGCTCTTATAATTCTCCTTCCGCTCACAGTTAGATATGTGTATCACAATTATCGACATTATCATACACATATATTTCATCCATGGTGTCTTCTGTCCCATTTTTATATTCTATTTGGTAGGTAGGGGTGGGTGTAGGCGAATGTGGGGCGGGGTATGAGCCGAGGGACAGGTGGGGTGGGATCGGTGGAGTTGGGTGTTTTGAGAGTGGAAGGTGACAACGCCACTTGTTTTTTCTACTTTAATTCAGGATGTCATTTTCTTTATTTTAAAGAAGCTTATTTATCTAAGAAAAATATTTCCTAAAATTTTGAACCAATCAAACATGAGAAAATGTAAAAGTATTTTTCAAAAAATGTGCCCTCTATCTTTAAGAGGATACTACTTATTTCTTGTTCACATTGTTTTCACACTTTTGAGACTATATAATAAAAATAATATATAATAGCAAGTCAAGTAATGAAGAGAAATATCAAGGTATAGCTATTTAAATCCCCAATTGAAATCATCCAATATGAATTTGGTATCTAAAAGGATGTGCGTTGAGGGCAAATAACGGAAATGTCTAAACTCATCAAGGACATATTTAGTCACCAAATATTTTTTGTGGTTATAAGTGTTTTGAGCATTTCGTGTTTTTCTTGTCACGACTTGATTTACGAGTCATGATGGCACCTACCAATTTCCATCAGTAGGTAAGTCAATACTATAACCTGGAGCTAACGTAGTGGGTTAATTCGGTAAAAAGGGTTAAACGTAGGCAAAATTCAAGAACATCAATTATAACTTAAGGGTTCTAGATAGAATAAAAAATCATACAGTATACCAATTGCAAAACCTGCTAAATCTAATATAAGAGCAACTAATAGTTTCAGTACAACTCCAAGTCTAGATAGTTAATACATCTGTCTCGAGTACTAAAGACTGGATACAAGAGATAGAAGAAAATCGTGTGACTCGAACTCCAAGAGCTCACCCTATCTCTAGAAATCAATTACCGCAGGAACTCAACTCAATGACGACAGCTAATACTCGAATTTGCATAAAAAGGTACAGTAAGCGTAGTATGAGTACTAAAGCAACGGTACTCGATAGGCATCATCGGCCGACTGAGCTAAATCATGATATAAGAACGAAAAAAATGCAAGATAATCATAAATAAGTCAAAGTATAGAATCGAACCTGAATCATCTCCATCATCACTGTATAAAATAAATAAGCTATTCGAAATAACAATATAACATAACGTATCAACACATGCCATTATGTTGTATATAACAAACATGAAATATCAAAAGCAGATTATAACATAAGGCATCAACGCATGACAATATCACTGTGCATAAGAAATAAACGATTCAGAATCATAAAGCAACACAAGTATAATCATAAGCAAATACAAGTACGAAGTTGGCGCTCATACACCAACTAGTGCTTAAAGAAAAGAACTCATCATGAAATTCCAAACCACCGGAGAGCACACCCAAGAGAAACATAAAAGAATCAAGTCAACAATATATCCAATCTTCCTTAATATTTGGGAGTTTTCCATAATTTTCATCAATCGGCCATTTGCCAACATTTACAATGATCACTAAATTTTCGTAATTGAATGACATATACCAATATACTCATAACTGTAACCATACAAACATATAGGTATCTATATCATCAATACACCCTATTTACCCATTATTAGCTAGCCAACGCTTATTACTAAACCACTTACTCACTAGTCATCATATAACCTTTAGTTATTATCTATGCACTATTCATTATACAATCACTATTCATGGTTCAAAGACTAACCATTATCCACTAACTAGCCAATATCTAGAATCTAGCCAAGATTCACCACTAGACCATATTTGACAATATACCAATATTCTTTTCTAGCCATCATAATCCCACTAGTCACCATTCATCATACGACCACTATTCACAACTTATTCCCTATTCCTCTATCAACTAGCATCTTTTAATAATTAGCATCATTAATCCTCAAATCCTTATTTAACAACTAATTAATATCATAAACCTAGTCATTAATACCAACTAATTATCACCATCACAAACCCATTGTCGCTAACCACCATAACAAAATAATCATCACTATTAATACCCATCAATGCCACTAGTCCTCTTTATCACTAAGGTTCACAAATCTAATAGTCACTATTAGCAACTTAAGTAATATCCACCGCTAAGCATCTTCCATCCTTAAATCAACAACTATACCACTTTATACCTTAACTCATTAGAAGACTATAACAAACATCTCCAATATCAACATTATACCAACTACACAAGAGCATAAATAAATATATGATTTTCATACATAGGGCTAGCCAGATTCAAATCAGTAGATGTACATATAGGCACACCTATAATCATCCTCCGACCTTGTCGGGCATCACTATATCATCATAGTATCCTCTGAACTTGTCGGATATCAATATAATATCAGAATATCATTTGATCACATTAAGTATCATCATATCATCACAATACCGCGATGGGTATCATCATAGCATCATCCGACCGCACTAGGTATCATTATATCATCACAATATCATCCGACCGCACCAGATATCATTATATCCGACTGCTCCAGGTATCATTATATCATTATCATATCCTCCGATATTGCCGGGTATCAATACATCATCATAATATTCTCTGTCCTCACCGACTATCAATATAACATCACAATATTCTCTGGCCTTACTAGATATCAATATATCATCATAATATCCTCTGGCCTTGTCGGGTATCAATATATAATTATAATATCATCCGAATCCATCGGGGATCAATATATCATCATAATACGTAAATTAATATCATTAATAAAGAGCAAACCCCACAGGGCTAAAGTAAATAACAAGCCCCACGAGGGCAAAAGTAAATAACAAGCCACACGAGAGCTAAAGTAAATGACAAGTCCCACGAGGGTTAAAGTAAATAAATGTAAAGGAGAAGGGAAGAAGAGCATACCTCCATAATCCAACGTTCATATCAATGCCACTTTATCAATAGCTATATGTTTATGTAACATGAACAATGTAAACTATCATCAGTTTTTTCCTTGGAACTTATATCTTTAATACCAACATCTATCCTCCATCATATATAGGAGAGATATGTATATAAATATGTATAATAAGTGGCAAAAGCACTATAAGTATCATATAGGGGGTATCATGAGTCCAAGAATAATCTATATAACATATTTACATATAGTAAATAGGCGTGTCTTCTAGCACCATTAACTTCACCATTTCCAATATCGACAATAAGATAGATTTTTAATATGATTGTTAATGTGATTATTAAGCATGATCATAACAAGGGTAATAACATAGTTAACGGCCCAAACACTATCCTAAAAAATGGCTTCATTAATGATAAAAACATGGCTTAATCATGAGAATAATCAAGGACTCATCATTACATAATCCATAATCTAGTCATCTAGGCCATGGGCATAACCATAAGCGATATTATGAAAAATGGACCATTAGTAGCGTATTTTTTGTCCTACTATTGGCCTAAAGATAATTTCTCATTAGCATGAACAATGTCTAAAACATAATCTCTAACTTATTCATAGCATGGTCAATAACATCATTTATGGCTTAGTCCATATTATAGTTAAGGTCTTATTCAATAGCACATTTATTAGACCAAACAATAGTTAATCATAAAAACATAATTAATAGCTTGACATAAACTTAAGCCAATAAGGCATACAAAGCATAATCCCTTGTGCGTTATTCTCAATGCCATTCTGCATAACCAACAAGTACTAAGAATCACCAATATTGCCAAAAAGTGTCACTTTCTAGTTAATTACTAAGTGTAAGGGTTCAAATGAACTAATCATAAGTCTTGCCTTAAGGTGGGTCAACAAGCGCACATCTAAATCCTGAATGCACTCTAAGTTGATTTCTACCCCGGACTAGGCTATTGTATCTAAATAAACTCTTAGATGTGTAGAAACCACCATAATCCTTAAGGTAGATATTCTAAACAAGTACCTTCACGAAGTCCAATTAAACTAAGGCAACCATCACTAGTATTAGCAACTAAGGCCAACTTACTCTAAGTATAAGCAACTAGTGCAATTTACTTAGTATTGAGTATTCAAAGGCATTCTCGTGCTAAACATGAGTAGTGAAGTCTATTCCACCTAAGTTAAAGGAAACCAAGTCAAACTTTTCAATTCTAAGATTCGCATAGCTTAAATGATCCAACTAACCCAAGTCTTGCATTTCATAAATCCAATTCTTAAAATCCATCCCAATCTAACAAAATATTATAATTGTATCAAAATATAAATCAATATAACAAAGAGTAAGCCTAGCTTACCTCAAATTGACGAATACTCAACTACCTGCTAAACCTTTACTTTTCGCTTTCGAGAAGCCTTTTCAACGTGCCAAGCTATTGAAAACACAATCTACATATTATTACGAGCATATTGATACCCATATTGTACTGTTGTGCTTTGGATCCAAAAACAACACCTAAATCCTCCAAGTGGGTCCCACATACCTAAAATACATTTTTGAGATCAACTCAATGTGCATACACCATTAGGGAATCATAACCCTCAAGAATCAAGTAAAAACCAAGCTTATTTAGGCTAAAATTATGCCCTCAAGCTCATTGGGGTTTGGTAAAAAATTCAAGAAATTAAAGTTTGAAAATGAATGATTCTTACCTTAAATCCACTATTAATCATGAAAATATATGTTAAACAAGCTTTCAACTCACGCCCAAGACTCAATTTGAAGTTAACATATCATTCTAGGGTTTCTAGGTCTCAAGGAGAGGTGAAAATGTCCTATTTCACAACTAAGGGGGATATTTATAACCCCTCCAAGAAAAGAGGTACCACATTCGCGCTTTATAGGGATGCGATCTCCATAACACTGGCTGCGATCACCAGGGCCCCTGTTCATTTTTTGACCTCCAAAACTCATTCGGACTTCGATTTTCACAAATAAGCTATGTAACCCTACTAAATTAAATGTTTGGGACACATTAGTGATGTTGGATCTTCCATCTAAGTCTGTTTAGGCAAAGTGTGGGCCCTACACCTATATTTTCTGATTTTTGACTTTTCGACCAATGGGTCAAAATGAGCTCGGGTGTAGTGGGGTCTGAACTAATGGTCTACCTAGCCTAAAATTGATATTTCAAAACTGCTGGTAAAGTCAGAATCCATATCCGAGATCATTTAACCTAAGTTTTCACTTGATGACCATTTTGAACTAGCGAAGACTTCCAAACAAGGAATTGGTTCTAACAACTAAACGAATTGCATGGTAACTAAACTATTAGCTCTAACAAGTAATAAATGACTTCGTATAACTACGAAATATCTCTAACGGCAAAAATAAGCGAGATTATGGAAAAATTACTAGAAGGGTCGTTACATTTCTCTAAGTAAGTATCTATTAAATTTGGACTTTGTTTTACATGAGATCCTGATCATCTTCCTTCTTTCCAAACTAGAGATGTCAAATTTTGTATAGGCTTTTAGATTTCTCCTATGCAACGGTTTCACAAGATTGAATCCTTGTTATTCAATTCGGATGTTGGAGGTTACAATAGTAATGAGGTAGAATAATGATAGAAGTTACAAAGAAACTTATGTCCATATTCTTAACCCTAATAAAAGAGAATAATTGAGATATAATGTTATTAGAGAACTATCACGACCCAAAAACTAAGGTCATGATGGAACTTATTATGGCTAAGCCTCGACAAATAAGCCAATCATTCAAACTGATAAGTAAGAAGAATATCATAACATAATTCGCAAGGTGAAACCTCGTGAGAGAAGTAAAAACCATATATGTATGATAATAGTGGAAGTCTGAATAAAAATGATACCATAAACCATCCCAAAACCTGGTGTCACAATGTAAGAACAATCTAATACAACTTAGAACTGAAAAATACAACTAAAAGGTGAGAACTACAAGTTCATCTCTAGTACAAAATAAAGACATCATTTGGATAGGAGAAGGATTAAGGTCGACTCTGAAGGGATAGAATAGACAATACCTCAAAGTATTAATGAGCAACCACATGATCTCAGTTGTTGCGCGGCACACCCGTACCTAGATCTTCACCAAAAGGTCACCGTAGGGATAAGCATAGTCCACTTATACTTAGTAGGTATCGTAGGACAATTGAGAATATTACAAAATAAGGTATATAAATACATATTATGAGCACGCCACCTGCCATAAAATTATGCCCCAAATGGTAACTTACACCATCTCCAGTAACAATTATAATTATAGTACATAAGTAAGAAGATAGGTACATAAAAGAAATAGAATAGATATGCATCGAATTAATCACAATAGCACAAAATTGAATATGCATAATGTATGAAATGCAATGCTGATGGTAATGATAACGTGATGTGACTAAGTTTATCACATGCCTTCTATATATATCTATCGAACCTCAGTGCTTACAGGTAGGACCCATGAGGGGTTCACAACCCATATACTTTCTCAATACTCAATCCCAATCATAATATCCACATCTTATCTCTGACTCATCGGCTACGACAGAGGATTTTTTAAAAGTATCTCATTTTTGTCAAAATCAGTATTTTCTCAATAGTATTGATATCTCACGAATGTATGTTTGATATGATGATGCAAATATTCACAACCAAACCAATATGATGATTTCGAATCCATTCAATGTATACACACGTGATCTCATAATCTACTCAATACGTCAATCATCCATGATTTATTATAAGCAATGTACTATAAGAATAAATTTACATGTAAGGCCCTATTAATATCACATTAACCCCCAACTTGGTATTTTTATCGTGAAAGAAACAACCAATGCATAAAAGATACCAATAATATCAAATAAAATCCTATACAGGAAACACGTAATAAATATAGGCCCCCACAAGGGTACTTTTCATGATTGACTTCCCATACCCAAAGAATGCATTTATATAATTATTAACTACCCAACCTAGTCTAAAGAAAGTAAATCCATAACCTACCTCACAATGTAAGAAACCAAGCCTTAAGTCCTTTAATGTAGAGATTTTGCCTCTTGAATAGTCTTAAAATCAATTACAACATACAAATATAAAATTTATACGTCAAAAAGAATTTAACGATATCCATATTGCGCACTTTCAAGTCAGGGTCAAAACAGACCCCTAAAATGAGTTTTTTTAGATGAAAGGGTAAAACCAAAAATTTGATTTATAAAAACCTTACCCATGATTAATGGAACCCATAGGATAAAATCCAAGTGAAAATGGGTTAAAAATGAGGCTTAAATCGAAGAACATCCTTTTTAGGTCTTACGGGCCCAAATCCCCAAATTCTCATTTTGAAATCATAAATTAGTGAGTTTTAAGGGACAATAATCGAAGTAAAATAATTTAAATAGTGATTTAGAGCCTACCCATTCTTGAAAATAGAAGAAGTTGCTCAAAAATCCCTTAATCCAAAGCTCAAAGTCTTAAAATGAAATAAAAATTTGGGAAAAGAGTTTTTAAACCTATCAAACTCTAACTGCTAAAGCAGTCATTGTTTAAGCTCAGGTTGACTACTTTTGCAGTTTATCCCAATTATGTCGGGTAGCTAAAGTGGTGTAATGACTTGATTTTTTGTGAATTATTCATTTCTATGTGATTTGATCATTTTACCCCTTTCTGTGGTTACTATGTGATAATTCTGATGTGTGGGGAGGATTGACATAATTTCTAATATATTTCAGTGTGATTTATGTGCATTTGTGACTTTTGAAGTTTAAAAAGGCTCTAGCATTGAATTTTGTCAATATTTATTATTCTATGCATCGGATGGCAAAAAGGACTGCGCTAACAAATCCGAAACGTTGATTTTGAGTTGGTAACATTGTTGGTGTGTTTTTATAACTTTTGTATCTGTTTTTGATTCTTAATTTTAAAAGTTGTAAAATTAGGTCTAGGGGGTCAATTTTTTGAAAATAAATTTATTTCGAAAATCTAATTTTACCATTAAGTCTAGAACGTTGAATTATTCTATTAGAATATCTCGGTTGCAATCTAGAGATTCCGAATGAATCCTGAGGGCCCCATTGGAAACTTTGAAAACTCCAAATTTGTTGGTGCATCACCAGATAAGGCAGTCACTTAAGCAAACTTATGGTCGCTTAAGAGATCAAGAGGCTTCTTTTGAGGTGCCCCCAGTTGCTTAAGCGACCGAAGGGCAGTTTAAGTGGCCCTACTGAGGTGACCCTTTCTGCTTAAGTGATTACCTGGAATCTTAACGGATGATTGCATAAGCGACCATTTAGTTGCTTAAGCAATCACAATTGAGCCTCGTAAAAAATTAGCTTTTCTCAAATTTTCACCATTTTGAGACTTGGAGCTTCGAGCTTTAGTGTTTTTGGGCAATTTATTCCATTTTCAAGCTTAGGTAAGCTCGATCCCTAGTTCAATTATTTTCTTTGATTCTTGTCAACTAAATCTTGTTAAAACATGATTTAAAATGTGAAATTTGGAGATTTTGACCCAAAAGGCCTAAATTAGTATTTCTTCAATTTAAATCCCAATTTCAATTCATTTTCACTTGGGTTTTTTTCTATGGATTCCTTAAATCATGGGTAATGTACTTATGCCCTAAAATTTTCTTTCTATCCTTTGTTTTGAAAACCCATTTCAGAGGTCTATTTTGATTCCAACTAAAAAATAGGCAATATATGTATCATTGATTTTCTTTTGATTTACAAATTCTATATTTTTATTTTTAATTGGTTTTGAGGTCATTGGTGAGGGAAAGACTTCGTGATTAGAGGCTTTTGGATTAGGTTTTCTTCATCAGAGGTAGGTTATGGCTTAATCTTCTTCAGATTGGGATAGGTAGTTAATACTAATATAAAAACGTGTTATGGATATGGATTTTAGTTATAAAATTGGTTTTATTACTATTATGTTCCCATATGAGGACCTATGATATTGTTATTAGTGGTTTGAGATGTTATTTGCTATGTGCGACCGTGTAGGGTCTTATATGATGTTGTTCGCTTCGTATTTATATATTTGGTTGTTTTCTTCTTGGTGGAAATTTCCTAAGTTGGGATTTATATGGTATTAATGGCTTATTATTGCATATTTTACTTTACTGGTACATGGACTATATTAGATCATGGATAGTTCCCCTATTAAGTGGATTTTTGGCTTACATGCTTGTATATTGGTTGGATTTTGATATTATCATTCTGGTTTGGTTATGACTATTACATCCTCATATCACATATACATTTATGAGGCATTGGTACTACTATGGAAATACTATTTTTTTTGGACAAAAATATGACGTCTTTAAAAATCCTCTACCGAAGAAGAGTTATGGATATTGGATTAGTATTGGTGTTAGTTATAGGATTGTATATGGGTTGCAAACCCCCCATGGGTCCTGCCTCAAAAGTAGAGCTCGGTAGGTATATACGAAGGTTGTGCGACAACCTCTGACGTATCACATCATCATTCTTATTCTCACTGCATTTCATACATTATGCATATTCTATGATTGTACTTTAAGCTCAATTGATGTCTATTAATTCTATATTTCTTTTCCGTACTTATAATTAGTGCTATGCTATATGTTAGAACTGTTAGTGGAGACAGTGTGGGCTACCGTTTTAGACATTTTCTGATTGCGGTGACGTATCCATAGTGTGTATTTTATATACTTTATTTTCTACTTTTCTTAGTCATCCTATGATACCTGATGAGTAAAAGTGGAGTGTACTCATCCCTAATGTGCCCTTTTGGTATAGATTCAGGCATGAGTACACTGCACGGTAGCTGATTTTTTGTGGTGCTTATAGTATTTTTGAGGTGCAGTCGATATATGCTCCCAGAATTGATCTCCTACCCCTTCTTATATAGTTTATGTCTAGTTTTGTATTCAGAGACAAATTTATGTTTCATTTTGGACTATCAGTTGTATATTTCTAACTTTCAAGAAATACATAGTTGTTCTTACATTGTCACACTAGAACTTGGGTGATTTATAGAATCATTGTTATATATGTTTCTACTTTTGTTGTATATTTGAAGTTCAACTTTGTTCTCAAAGTCATGACTTGGGTTTTAGGTGTTGTTTTTCCATTTCATATCAGTTTGGGTGAATGCTTACTTGTCAAGGCTTGACACGACAATTTCCATCATTGCCCTTAGTTTTTAGGCTGTGACAAGCGGAGATTCCTGAAGCGGTCAAAACTCTATTTTAGCGGTAGTTGCCCTGACTGGAAGGGTTCACTAAAGCATTGCCTAACCTGCTAAAGTGCTACTGATTTAGCAGTCATTTTGCTGTTAAAGCTGTTGCACCAGATATCAAGTGGATCAACAACTTTGCTAAGTTGGAAAGTTGTCGATCCACCGCACGAGATTCATTTGAAATCTCGTGAAGGAAAAAAAATATTCTACTAGACTAAGTTTGATGTGTCAAACTCAATGGCGATATTTGATTTTCAAAAAAAATCGTCTCCACAAAATTGATCCTCGAGAACAAATTTCACAATTTTCCAAATCAAGGGTAAAAATGAGATCAAAAGCCATCAAATCAATCCTACTATGCTACCATCTCAAAATCGACGTTTTGGATCTGCTGGCATAGTCTATTTTGCCATTTGATACACAAAATAATAAATGTTGACCAAAGTTAACTATGAGGCCTTTTTAACCTCTAAAGACCACAAACTCGCACAAATCATTTCAAATTGCATCAGAAATTATGCCAACCATCCTCACACCACAAAAACAACATATAACAACCACAGAAAGGGGTAAAATTATAATTCCCCATAAGATTCTATGCTTGATTCAGTTGTAGTTGCATGCTTAAGGGGTCCAAGGGTTAAAAGTTACACTAAGTGTTGAGGACTTAGTAATTTCAATACCCCAAGACTTTAAGGATTTTATTTTTTGCCTTCCCGACCCCATTTGAGTAGATTCATGTTTAGGGAGGTTAAAGGTATGTCTCGGGAAAGTTTTTGGGATTTTCGGGTAGGGTTTAGGAGGTGTTTGGATAATGGAGATAGAGAGCCCTCATGATAGGTCTATGGTGCGTTGGTCTCTCCCATTGTGATGGGGTCTGCGGCGCGTTGGTCTCTCCCCTAGAGCAAGGTACGCGGCGTATTGATCTCTCCCCCAGAGTAAGGGACACAACACGTTGGTGTCTTTCATCCAATTTCTTGATTAAAGAAATCAAGGGGAAATTGAGTCTTTTTCCCTCAACTCAAGTCGTCCATAACAATATTAAGGACATACATAGGGGAATCATTTTCCTTTTTCTCTCAAATTTATTGTAATGCCCCGAGTCTGTACCCCGAATGCTATAGATGCTCATAATTTTGAAGGACCACATGCTAACCCATGACGGGTACCTGCTAAAATAATTGAATAATAATACTATAACATGTGGAAATTAGGATGAAAACATGCCATAAGGTTCAATACTGAAATAAAACTGAATACGGTATAACAATACCAAAACTGAAATATCTGTCTGAAAATACTCTAGTTTGGAAAACTTCTAAACTTTCTGAGATATGGAGTTGATGGGACAAATCTCCAACTAACTCCGGCTACTAAAATAAAATTGAAATGCTGAAATAATAATCATGTCCTCGAAAAATGAGAACTCACCACAAACTCTGACTACTGAAAATCTGTAACTGCTAGGTATGATCGGGAGCCTGTGTATATGAACCTATGATATAAGACATTATAGCACGAGAGAAAAGTATGTGTCAGTACTTTGAATGTAATGGTATGCTATGTGAGGTAGCCTGAAATGCATGGGTTCATATACATAAACAATACTGACTGAATGACATGAATATAACTGAATAAGAGTACATGCAAAATCGTGATAACAATGGATACAGAGTCTGAATACTGATTAACTGATATCTGAGTATACTAATACTGATAACTGAATGACTATATCTGATAGTCTTGATTTAGTGAAACTATACTGAGTTTTGTACTGAATGGAGTAACTGTGTCTAACAGTCCTCAATCTGTAGAACTAAACTAAGTTCTATACCAAGACTGAATCTGAAACTGAGACTATGGGAGGTAATTATCTAACCGACATGCCCCTTTCTGAATAGATTGGGGTATAACCTGTAACCTCAATTGGAAGAGTATCAGTACTATTCCACGGGTAAAGACAAGCTGTGAGTTAACCCTTTGTGACAAGAAGCTCTTTCGTCAACCCTTGTTGGCAGGAAAACTCGAATGAGATGTATCAACCCTCATAATATCTGGCAGGAAGATATCTCAACCCATGCTAGCCATGTAGTTCTATAAAAAAGGGATTACTACTAAGGGTCAAACCCTCTTCCAGCAGGAATGCCCCCATACCTAGGTTAACTCAGTGCTAAATCCTACTCCCAACTGAATAGACACTGAATTAATTTCTAGTTCATAATAGGCTTGACTGAACTGTTACTGATTATACCATCTAATATAACTGAACTGAGTTCACTAAGTTCCATTGACTTACAAAATACTACTAAATTCTATTAACTGGATTAATTTACTGAGGCCTGAACTGAATACTGAACTGGCCTTGACTGATATTGAGTCTACTGAGTTTTTCCTGAGTTTTATAACTGACTGAGAGTACTACTGATCATGACATGCTACTGATCATGACATGACTGATACTATCCTAATACTGACCATGTCTCTAGGTAATCAGTTAAATTGTCGGTTATTGAATACCCTCAGGACTCGATAGCATAAATTATACGACATGGCACAATCTTGAAATACAATAAATAACTACTTGATAATCATTCATTCATAAGGATATTCTAGCAAACACTTGCATGACATGAACTTGAATATATGCTATCATGATATAATTTTATTATTTAATTCTCATGAACAACTCATCAAACACTAGAAAGGCATTGTATATGCAGATAGTACTAATCAACACATAAGCATCACAATTTCAAGGCTTTAATATGAATTCACATGATACTACATACATGATAGTTGTTTTTACATAAATCTTGCACTTAATCATGGAATAGAAATTCAATCAACATTATAATCATGAACACACTTGAATCCAAATCATGGAAAGCATGAAATCAAGCTACTTAAAGTTTAAAAGAGCTTCTTGGACTCCAAGGGTGGAAGGAACCCTTTGATGAACACTTGACATACCTTGGTTGCTAAATTCTTGAAGATTAACGATGGAATCTTGAGCCTTGAATTTGAAATTTAATCACCTAGGGTTTTTTGATCTTGAGCAATTTATGAAATAATGAGTGTATGTTGCAAATAGAAGGCTAAACTTCATGTTTTGGGGGGCTGAAAGATGTGGGAAAAGACCCAAATACCCCTAGGGACGCGACTTTTTAATGACTTAAAAATGAATTATCGATGCACAGATCAACACACCGCGTCATTGGCATTTATGCGATAGCCAACGCGCTGTGTTGAGTCAGCATCAATTCACTGGAATTTGCACAGAGCTGAGGGAAAAATTATCCATTTGATGCAATGAACGACGTGATGGATGATGAGACGTATCGAGATTGTATCGACTCACTGTTTTTGTCACTTGAACATGGTCTAAATGAGGTTAAAAAATCTAAAACTTATTCGGGGACACCTACTGACATTCCTAATCATGAATCAATCTAAAAATTGATACTTTAAGGTCATAAAAGTCGTGAAATAGAGTTGCCAACTTTTGAAGGCCAAATTAATATTAAGTCTGAATACGTAGCTTGAATTTTCTAAGTTTGGGGACCCCTTAGGAAGTTTAAAGAACTAAGTTGAGCTTAGAATTTTGTGAGGTCTTACAACATCTCCCCCTTGGGAACATTCGTCCTCGAATGAGACTAATTAAACTGAGAATACTGATAGACTGGATTTAGACACTTGACATGCACAACTGAAGTATGATTTCATGACTGAAATTACTGATAAATTGAATTATCATACTGAACATGCATATCTGATGCATGATTACATAACTGAACATGATTCATGAATACATGACTAGGATTACTGATAAGCTGAGATTATATACTGGATATGCATGTTGATGCATGATTACATGACTAAACTGATTCATGAATGCATGACGGAGTATGCAACGTTAATTGATACCAAGTGGTAGCTGAGTAATTCAAATAAAAACTGTCACCTTGGGCCGAGTTTGAATTTGCAGAGAAAAAGAGAGGATACTTGGTCTGCATTTCTTCCTCTACTTCCCAAGTAGCTCCCTCAACGGACTGATTCCACCTAAGAACTTTTACTAAAGGGACTTCTTTGTTCCTCAGTCTGCGAATTTGATAATCAAGGATTTCGACGGGAGTTTCTTCATAAGAGAGGCTGTTCTGAATATCTATGCCATCTATAGGGATTACGACTTCTGGGTTACCTACGCATTTATTAATCAAGGAGACCTGGAACACTGGGTGAACTGAAGCTAAGTCTGAAGGCAACTTAAGCTCGTAAGCTACCTTTTTGAAATGGATGAGAATTTGGTAAGGACCGGCATATCGGGGATTGAGTTTCCTCTTCTTTCCAAACCTCTTCACTTCTTTTAAAGAAGAGATTTTCAAATACACAAAATCACCAATCTCGAACTTGAGATCCTTTCTGCGTACATCTATGTATGATTTCTGTCAGTTCTGAGCTGTCTTAAGCCTTTACCTAATCAACTGAACTTTCTCTAAGGTATCAAATACAAAGTCAGGCCCTACCACTATGGCCTCACCCACTTCAAACCAATCGATAGGAGATCTACACCTACTCTCATAAAGAACCTCAAATGGAGCTATCTGAATGCTGGAATGATAGTTGTTGTTATATGCGAATTCAATCAAAGGCAAGTGGTCATCCCAACTACCTTTAAAGTCTATCACACACGCTCACAACATATCTTCTAAAGTCTGAATGGTCCTTTTTGCTTGACCATCTGTCTGAGGATGAAAGGCTGTACTAAGGTGAACTAGGTACCAGTCCCTTTTGGAATGCTTTCCAAAAATAAAAGGTGAAATGGGTACCTCTATCTGAGATAATGGACAATGAAGCACCGTGCAATATGACTAACTCCTTGATATAGAGTTTAGCATAATACTCGGCTAAATATGAGGTATGGACTGGTAGAAAATGAGTTGATTTGGTCATCTTGTTTATGATGACCCAAACTGAATCATGATGGCGACGAGTGCAAGGCAAATCCATGACAAAGTCCATGTTCACTTCTTCCCACTTCCAAGCAGGAATACTAAACTCCTGTATGGACATAGTTGGCTTCTGATACTCAATCTTAACTTATTGATATTTTTAGCACTTAGCCACAAACTCTGCAATGTCTCTCTTCATCCCACTCCACCAATTGATTTTCCACAAATCACGGTACATCTTAGTAGCCCCTAGATAAATAGAGTAACATTTACCATGCGTTTTTGCAAGAACTCGCTATCTCAAGTCATTTATACCTGGCATACATAGCCGACCCTGGAAGCGCAAAACACCATCTCCCGCTTGGGAGAAAACCTCTACCTTATGATCTCTGACTGATTTCTTTAAATTAGCTAGACTGGGATCCCTATCCATCTTTTCCTACACCTCAAAAACTAGGGATAATTCTAAACTACTTTGTACCCATACACTGCCTTTTACTGAATCGACTAAGCGAATACCTAGTCGGGAAAATTGATAATCTTTCTGAACTAACTTCTTCTTACCATCCTCCATATGAGCAATACTACCTATGGACATCCTACTGAGAGCATCAGCCATTATATTGGCTTTACCCAGATGATGTAGGACACATGTTGTAGTCTTTCAACAACTCCAACCACCTTCTCTGACAGAGGTTTAAATCTTTCTAAGAGAGCACATGCTGTAAGCTCTTATGGTCAGTTAACACATCAATGGGCACCCCATACAAATAATGCCTCTAAATCTTTAAGGCAAATACTACTGTTGCTAACTTAAGATCTTGAGTAGGATAGTTCTTTTCATGGGGATTAAGATGTCTAGAGGTGTAGGCTATGCCCTTACCTCTCTACATCAAAACACACCCTAAAACAACTCTGGAGGCATCGCAATATACCACAAACCCATCTAAACCATCTGGTAGGGTCAAAATATAGCTGTAGTGAGTCGAGTCTTTAACTCCTAAAAACTCTTTTCACAAAAATCTAACCTCTGAAATTTGACTTTGTTCTTAGTCAATTTAGACATAGGGGATGAAATAGATGAAAATCCCTCAACAAACCATGGGTAATAGCCTGCCAAGCCCAAAAAACTCCTGATATCCGAGGAGAGATGGGTCTAGGCCAATTTTTTACTGCTTCGGTCTTTTGGGGATCAACTCTAATGCTATCACCAGAAATGATATGTCCAAGGAAGGCTACTGAACTCAGAAAAAATTCACACTTATTGAATTTGGTGAATAGATGATGGTTTTTGAGAGTGTGCAATACAATTCTGAGATGGTCTATATGATCATGCTCACTGCGGGAGTAGACAAGAATGTCATCTATGAAGACTATGACGAACATGTCCAAGTACTACTTGTTCATCAAGTCCAGGAAGGCTGTTGGGGCATTGGTAAGACCAAATAACATAACTAAGAATTTGAAGTGACCATACCAAGTTTTGAAGGCTATTTTCGAGACGTCACATTCTCTGACTCTAAGCTGATGATAGCCCGATCTGAGGCATATGTTTGAGAAGTAACTGGAACCCTAAAGTCGGTAAAAAAAGTCATCAATTCTGGGAAGTGGATACTTATTATTGACCGTGAATTTATTTAGCTAACGGTAAGCAATACACATTTTGAGATAACCATTTTTTTTTTGCACAAAAAAAATCGAGGCACCCCACCGGGACACACTGGTTCTGTAGGTGCTATTTTGTATTAAAAAATAGATTTGGGTTGAGTGTCTGGAAGAAGGTCCATTTTGAAGTCGAGTTCCCTTTTAGGAGAAACTACAGGAAGATCTTTGGGAAACAAATCTAGAAATTCACATGCCACTGACACTGATTCAAGATTAGGGGGTTCTAAAATAGAGTCCTGGACTCGACTGAGATGGTAGAAACATCCCTTAGATATCATTTTTCTCGCCTAAAGGTAAAAAATAAGCTGACCCCCAAGTGCTGAAGTACTACCCGTCTACTCAAGGACGGGTTCATTCAGAAACTGAAACTGGACAATTTTGTTTCTACAGTCGACTGAGGCAGAGTAGGAATGAAGAAAATCAAAGCCGAGAATGACATCAAAATTGATCATCTCTAATTCGAGTAAGTCTGCTGAAGTGAATTTCTTAGATACCATAACGAGACAGTTCCTGTATACTCGTCGGGCTATGATAGATTTACTCACTGAGGTATAGACTGAGAAAGGATTAGTGGGATTTCGAGACTGACTCTAAAGTCAACAACTATATATGGAATAAGAAAGGATAAGGAAGTTCCTGGGTCTAGCAAAGCATAAACATGCAAATGATAAACTTATAACGTACCAGTGACCATATCAGGAGAACTTTCCTGATCCTGTCGAGACTGAAGAGCATATAGTCTATTTGGACACTGCCTACTGGTGGCACTGGATGCAGCACCTTGCTGATTCAGGAAACCAGATTGAGCTGGGAGATGGTTATGTTGACTCTGAGAACCCACCTGAGGACACTGTCTGACCCTGTGGCCTAGCTTGCCACATTCGAAACACACATCACTACTAGTTTTGCAGATACCCTGGTGGTTTTTGCCTCACTTTTAACAAAAGAGATTGGTTCGAGCACTGTTAACACCACCTTGGGGTTTAGGTCCTAACGCCCTATCTCTGTTGCCATCTCTAAATTTTAGCACAGGAGCACTGGATGAGGATAGATATGGAACTGAGGATTTTAGGTGGAACTGAGAATGATTCCCACCCTCTGACTTAGGCTGAGCGAAGTTGAAACTACCTATTCTCTCTCTCTTGTTCTCCCTCTCCTTATCTTTATTATTAGCCTTCTCTGCCTACTGAGCATGGACCATGAGCCTAGATATATCTATCTTCTTAATCAATATTATGGTCCTAGACTCTTTGACCACACTATTAGATACGCCAAACATAAACTTACTCATCTTAGATCTGCTATCTTCTACTATATGAAAATCATATCTGGCTAATTGAGTAAACTTAAGAGAATACTCTTGCATCGTCGTGTTGCCCTGCTTCAAATTTATAAACTCCAAAACCTTCACTTCCCTCAACTCTAGTGGAAAGAACCTATCCTAAAAAGCAACAACAAACTCCTCACATTCTATAGACCCAGCATCTGCGAACCTTTTGGCTTTCCACTGTTTAAACCATGAGTGTGCCATATCTTGTAATTGGTATATGGCTAACTCGACACTCTTACTAGCTTTCACCCCCATAATATCTGTAACTTTATGCACCTAATCAAGAAATTCCTAAGGGTCCTCATCTGACTTAGACCTAGTAAAAGATGGAGGGTTCATTCGGGTGAAATCCTGAATCCTAGCAGCAGAAGTATTGGCCACTGGGTTGGCTAAAACAGTAGCTGGAAGTTCATTCTGGACTGCTATAGAATGAGCTAAGATGGTGAAAGTTGCTCTAAACTCAGTAAGGGAGACATATTTGTCTAGAGGATATGGATGGAGGGGATGGGGTTCTGGATGGTCTCCCGTTCCTCTTCCCTTAGCCCTCTATGGAGGCATATTCTATAAACGGAAGAGAAAATTGGATTAGATAGAGAGTTTAACTTAAGCTCATGCCCACTCTCACGATATGAGTACTGAAAGAAGGGAAGCTTTTCCTACAACATCTCATAGCCTTCTATCCATAAGTGTGGCGTGCTATACACCCATGCATAAGACTCTACTAGATATGGTTTTCAGACTTCCTAGGACTCTGTTGAACCTTCGGCTCTGATACCAAGTTTGTAACACCCCAAGTCTGTACCCCGGATGCTACACTGTGCTTATAATCCCGAAGGACCATAAGCTAACCCATGACTGGTACCTACTACAACAAATGAATAATAATACTGTAATATGCGGAAATTAGGCAAGAAAACATGCCATAAGGTTAAATACTAAACTAAAACTAAATATGGTATAGAAACACCATCTATCTAAAAATACTCTAGCCTGAAAAGCCTCTAAACTATTTGAGATGTAGAGTTGATGGGATAAGTCCCCAACTAACTTCGGCTACTAAAATAAAACTGAAATGCTAAAATAATAATCATGTCCTTGAATTATGAGGACTCACCACTAACTCTGACTGCTAAAAATCTGTAACTGCTAGGGATGATTGGGAGCCTGTGCGTCTGAACCTATGATTTAAGATATCATAGCGCAAGAGAAAAGTATGTATCAGTACTTTGAATGTACTGGTATGCTAAGTGAGGTAGGCTAAAATGCATGGGTTCATATGCATGAACAATACTAACTGAATGACATGAATATAATAGAATGGGAGTACATGCATAAATACATATATTGTAACTGATATCGTGATAACAATGTATACTAAGTCTAAATACTAATTAACTGATATCTTAGTATACTGATACTGAATTATGATAACTAAATGACTTTATCTAATAGTCCTAATTCTGTGGAACTATACTTAGTTCCGTACTGAACGAAGTGACTGTGTCTGACAGTCCTGAATCTGTAGAACTGAACTGAGTTTTGTATTGAGATTAAATATAAAACTGAGACTATGGGAGGTAATCATCTAACCAACATGTCCTATTCTGAATAGATTGGGGTCCAGCTTATAACCTCAGTTGGAAGGGTGTCAGTACCGTGCCATGGGTAAAGACAAGCTATGAGTTAACCCTCGCTGACAGAAAACTCTTTCATCAACCCTCCCTAACAGGAAAACTCGAATGAGATATAGCAACCCTCATAATATTTGGCAGGAAGATATCTCAACCTACACTGGCTACGTAGTTCTATAATGCAGGGATTGCTACTAAGGGTCAAGCCCTCTACTTGCAGGAATGCTCCCATCCCTGGGTTAACTCGGTGCTGAATCCTACTCCTAACTGAATAGACACTGAGCTAATTTCTGGTTCATACTAGGCTTGACTGAACTGTTACTGATTATATTATCTAACTAAACTAAACTAAGTTCCGTTGACTGACGGAATACTACTGAATTCTGTTAACTGGCTGAATTTACTGTGGCCTAAACTGAATATAGAACTAGACTGGACCGATACTGAGTCTACTGAGTTTTTCCTAAGTTCTTTAACTGAATAAGAGTACTAATGATCGTGACATGATTGATAGTATCCTGAGACTCGAGAGCATAAATTATACGACATGGAACAATTTTGAAACATGATAAATAACTACTTGTTCATCATTCATTCATAGAGACATTCTAGCAAACACTTACATGACATAAACTTGAATACATGCTATCATGATATAATTTCATTATTTAATTCTCATGAACAACTCATCAAATACTTGGAAAGCATTGTATGTATACATAGTACTAATAAACACATGAGCATCATAATTTCAAGGCTTTAATATAAATTCACATGATGCTACATACATGATAGTTGTTTTTACATAAATCTTGCACTTAATCATAGAATATAAACCCAATAAACATAATCATGAATACACTTGTATCCGAATCATGAAAAGCATCAAATCAAGCGACTTGAAGTTTAAAAGAGCTTCTTGGACTCCAAAGGTGGAGGGAACCCTTGGATGAACACTTGACATACCTTGGTTGCTAAATTCTTGAAAATTAACGGTGGAATCTTGAGCCTTGAATTTGAAAGTTAATCACCTAGGGTTTTTGTTCTTGAGCAATTTTTGAAATAATAAGTGCATATTGAAAATAGAAGGCTAAATTTCGTGTTTTTAGGGGGATGAAGGTTGTGGGAAAAGACCCAAATACCCCTAAGGATGTGGTTTTTTAATGACTGAAAACTGAACTGTCGATGCACTGCGTAGTTAGCATCAATGCGATGGCCAATGCATTGTGTTGAGTCTATTTTGGTTCACTAGAATTTGCACTGAGCTAAGGGAAAAATTATCTTTTGACTCGATGGACGACACGACGCGTCGAGATCGCATCGACTCACTATTTTGGTCACTTGAACATGGTCTAAACAAGGTCCAAAACATCTGAAACTTGTTCGGGGATACTTACTGGTATTCTTGATCATGAATCAATCTAAAGATCGATAATTTAAGGTCATAAGAGTCGTGAAATAGAGTCGGGGATACTTACTGGTATTCTTGATCATGAATCAATCTAAAGATCGATAATTTAAGGTCATAAGAGTCGTGAAATAAAGTTTCCAACTTGCGAAGGCCAAAATTATACTAAGTCTGAATACTTAGCTAGAATTTTCTAAGTCTGGGGACCCTATGGCAAGCTTAAAAGACTGAATTGAGCTTAGTATTTTTTGGGGTCTTACAATTACTCATTATAAACCCTCTTCCTTCCCAAGAATAAAATCCAAGCTCCTTTCCCCAAGAATCCAAGAGTTCAAGCTTCCAAGTTCAAGCAATCTTCATGAATCTAGATATTTAGGTATGTGGGGTATTCATCAATGGGCCCCTTTCATCCATTGAGCCAAAACCCCTCTTTTTGATTAAAGTATGAGTTTTTAATTCATTATAGAATTTTCACATGTTCAATATGAATTCAATCCATGCTTTTCGTTAGTAAATTGACTCAATCTATGTCCTCATATGACCTCATAAAAAATTAGGTTATTTCATGCTTTAAATTTCAAGTTCCCAAGTCATATTTAAGTGATTTCATGTTACAATATTAAATTATGTATTAAACCACGTAAATATGTTGTTCTCTTATGTGTAAAATATCCATATGTTCAAATTTATGCTTCTCATCTATTTATTGAAATAACTTATGTCTTGGGTCTTTGAACTATGATTCCATACCACTGTTTTAAGCATTGTTATCATATTTTTAAATCATTCAGTGCTGGATGGTTATGAACACCCGATACCTAGGTGTTTTACATCTTTCCATTTTCAGGTAACAACTCAGTCAGACCATGATTTTATTATTAGATTCAGATTATCATGTTCATTCTGAGCATTTATTAGTACAGTACCATATCATGTTAAAATAATAATAATACCAATGTCATTTAGTTGGGAGTACCACTTAGAACTAAGTGAATGGAGGGATGGAGGCTCCCCCGTCAGTTTGGCATAAGTCGTTAGTAGCAGTCCCTAAGTTCTAGACCTATGGCGCCACCATAGATTATGAGGGGTCCCCCATCAGTTAGGCATGACACCCTTATCCTTCAGGACATCAACCTTGTGGATCCACTTCATCAGTCATTTTTTGGTACCCCTGGGAAGGTACCAACACTCTTTCAACAGGGGTTATAGGTTGGACCTCAATAGCTCAAATTAGGGCATGTCGGTTGTAGTTAGCTCCGATAATTTCAGTGTAGTTTTCAGTCTAGATTAGTTTATGGTTGCGTGAATGAGTATACAGACTCTAATTATTCTGCCATGTTATTATAGAGATTCAGTCACACATATTTACTGGTTATTTCAGTACATGTTTATTCTTGGTCTTGCATTCTCAGTTTTACTTATTCATACATCCATGTTCCATTACTATATGTATTTCAGTTGGTACTTATCTCACCTACCAATACATTTAAAGTACTAATCATATACCCTTATCTTACGGTTTGTTATTTTATAATATAGGTTGGGATGCTCAGTTTTCTGACCATTCATAGACCGTCCAGCATCACCCAACAATAGTAGTGGTGATTCCTCTTCCATTGAGGACACGAGGTGCTTTACCATTATTTTAATATTTCCTTATGCTCAGTCAGTTGGAGTTGGTTGGGGGATTCGTCCCATCAACTCCTTATGATTTTTAGAGGCTTTTAGATAGTTAGATAGCCGTTCAGCTTTTCAAGTATTATCAGTATTTTAGGCAAATAGTTTAATTTCTAGTGTTTATCATATACTTCAGACATGTATTTTATATGTTTCCATATTCAGAATGACAATACTTTATTTTGCACATGTTATTTTTCTTTTATCTTATTCAGTGCTCATAATAGGTACCAGACCATGGGTGAGCTTTGGGTCACTATTGGCCTTAAGCACCATGTCGCGATTAAGGGGTAGACCCGGGTCATGAAAAAACTTGGTATCAAAGCTTAAGTTTTTAAAGTTTCCTAGGGTGTCTGAAAGCCATGTTGACTAGAGTCTTGTGCATGGGTGTTAAGCGCACCACACTTATGGACAAGAGGCTACAAGACATTTTAGGAAAGTTTCCCTTTCTATCAGTGTTCATGTCATGCAAAAGAGAATGAACTCTATTTAATTCCCCTTGCTAACTCATCCGTTATTCTGTTTACAATAATGCCTCCCATAAGAAACAATGGAAGAAGGAACGGGGATCAGCCAGCACCATCACCTATTCAGGAAGATCCTCTGAATGACCATATTTCTCATGCTGAATTTCAGGCTAATCTCATAGACTTGGCCCATTCTATAGCTGCTAAGCACAACTAGTAGGCCATTTCCCCAGCCAATCCAGTGGCAAATATAGTTGCCATTAGGATTTATGAATTCACTTAGATGAAACCCTTTTTTGTTTTCTGGGTCCAAGTCTGAGAAGAATGCTTAGAAGTTTTTGGATATAGTACAGAGGGTGATAGACATCATGGGTGTCACTTCAAATTAGAGTGCAGAGTTGGCTGCATATCAGTTATAGGGAGTAGCTCACACTTGGTTTAAGCAGTGAAAGGAAGATAGTAGTGTGGAAGCAGATCTTATAAATTGGAAAGAGTTTTCCACGACTTTCCTAAATAGGTTCTTCCCACTAGAGTTGAGGGAAACTAAGGTTTAGGATTTCATAAATTTGAAGTAGGGTAGTATGAGTGTGAAGGAGTACTTGCTCAAGTTCACTCAGTTAGCAAGGTATTTTCCTATTATGGTAGTTGACCATAGGTCCAAATGTGTAAGTTTGTATTTGGTGTATTTGATAGATGGAATTATCTAGACTTACAGTTCATGATCAACATATTAAGAAGAAACTTAAGAAGAAAGAAAGAGGAATAAGAGGGCCATAACAAGTACTTTCAACTTTTCTCAACCAAGGTTAGAATGCGGTAACCATTCCAAATTGTGCTAGAAATTTTCAGTCCCAGCTCCATCTTCAGCCAGTGCTCCAATGCCAAAGTCTAGGAAGGACAACTAGGATAGAGTGCCAGGATCCAAGTCCTAGGAAGTGTGTACAATGGTCATACGAATTCGCTCTATAGTATGGTAAGAATCATCAGGGTAAGTGTAGAGCTGGTAGTGATAGGTGTTTGGGGTGTGGTAAACTAGGACATAGGGTGAGAGAGTGCCTTATAGGCATGTGTAGGGATAGAAGTGATCAGCAGGACCAACAGTCACCCGACTCAGTAGGGTGCCACTTCCATCGCCAAAATAAATTATATGCCCTCTAGACTAGCTAGGATCAGAAAAGTTCTCTTAATGTGGTTACAGGTATGCTGTAAGTTTTTCATCTTCATGTTTATGCACTGTTAGATCCCGGAACTTCACTTTTATTTATGACGCCTTACACAGCTGTATACTTTGACATCAATCCAGAAATATTAGTAGAGCCTTTCTTAGTGTCTACCTTAGTGGGTAGGTTTATTATAGCCAGACAGGTATACAAAAATTGACCGGTCAGAGTTTCTCAAAAATTTACTTTAGTTGATCTTGTGAAGTTAGAGATGACTGATTTTAACATCATTCTCAGCATGGATTGGCACCCCTCATGTTATGCTTTAGTCGACTACAGAAATAGAATTGTTCAGTTCCAATTTCCTAATAAGCCAATTATCGAATGGAGGGGTGGTACTTCAGTGCTTAGGGGTCAAATTGTTTCATATCTTAAGGAAAGAAAGATGATATCTAAGCGTTGCATTTACCATCTCTTCCAAGTCAAGGACTAAAATTTTGAGACCCCGAGTCTTGAATTAGTTTCAGTTGTAAGGGAATTTCTAGATGTATTTCCCAAAGATCTCTCCTAAATTCCTTCTGAAAAGGAAATTGACTTCAAAATAGATCTCCTTCAAGATACCCATCCTATCTCTATTCGACCCTATAGAATGGCTCAGTTGAACTTAAGAAATTTAAGTAATAGTTGAAGAATCTCTTAGATAAGGGTTTTATTAGGCCTAGTATTTCCCTATGGGGTACTCCAGTTCTATTGGTGCGTAAGAAAAATGGTTCTCTCAGAATGTGTATCGACTACTATCAGTTGAACAAAGTTTCCATCAAGAATAAGATCCACTTCCCAGAATTGATGACTTATTCGACCAACTTCAGGGTATAAGTTATTTCTACAATATAAACCTCAGATCCGATCATCATCAGCTTAGAGTTAGAGAATGTGATATTCCAAAGACGACCTTCAGAACTTTGTATGGTTACTTCAAATTCCTAGTTATGTCTTTTGGACTAACAAATGCCCCTACAACTTTCACAGACTTGATGAATAGGGTGTTCAAAAATTACTTGGACATGTTTTTCATAGTCTTCATTGATTATATCCTTGTCTATCCCATAGTGAGAATAATTATGCAGACCATCTGAGAGTTTTATTGCAGACCTTAAAGATCATCAATTGTTCGCTAAGTTCAAAAAGTGCAATTTTTAGTTGAAATCAGTAGCTTTCCTTGGTCATACATTTCTGGTGATGGCATCTGAGTTGATTATCAAAAGACCGAAGCAGTGAGAAACTATCATAAATCCATCTCTCTATCTAATATTTGGAGTTTCTTGGGTTTGGATGGCTATTACTGATGGTTTGTTGAAGGGTTTTCTTATGTTACGTCTCCCATGTCTAGGCTAACCCAACAAAAGATCAAATTCTAGTGGTCATAGTCCTGCAAGAAGAGTTTTCTGGAGTTAAAGACTCTACTCATTTCCGCTCCAGTATTGACTATGCCAGATGGCACAGATGGGTTCATAGTATATTGTGATTCTTCTAAAGTTTTTCTTGGCTGTGTTTTGATGTAGATAGGCAAGGTCATAGCCTACTCCTCTAGACAACTTAAACCACATGTAAAGAATCATCCAACCCATGATCTTGAGTTGGTAGTCCTTGTATTCCCCTTAAAAATTTGGAGGCACTATCTTTATCGGGTTCATGTTCATGTGTTCATGGATCACAAGAGTTTACAGTATGTGTTCATGCAGAAAGACCTAAATCTTCATAAGAGAAGATGGCTTTAGTTGTTAAAAATTATGATATGAGTGTGTTGTATCATTCGGGAAAGGCCAATGTAGTGACAAATGTCCTTAGTAGACTGTCTATGGGTAGTGTTGCCCATGTTGAAGGTGATAAGAAAGAGTTAGTCTGTGAGGTTCATCAAATTACTTGGTTAGGATTTTGGCTAGTTGATTTGGCCGAAGGTAGTATATGGGTTCTGCATGGAGCAGAATCTTCATTGATTGCCAAGGTAAAAGAAAAGCAATATAGGATCCTAGTTTGGTTTGGTTAAAGGAGGCGATTAGAGATAAGAAGGTGGAGGTTTTCTCCCATAGGGGATATAGTATGCTTCATTATTAGGGTATGTTATGTGTTGCATTTGTTGATGGTTTGAGACAATGAATATTAGCAGAAGTACATGGTACATGGTATTATATTCACCCCAGAGCCACTAAGATATACCTTGACTTGCGGGAAATCTATTGGTGGGGTGGTATAAAGAAAGATATTACAAAGTTTGTGGCTAAGTGTTTGAACTGTCAGCAGGTTAAGGTTGATTACCAAAGTCCTAGTGGCACACTTCAGGAGTTTAGCATCCCCACTTGGAAGTAGGAGAGGGTGAATATAGATTTTGTGATAGGTTTGCCTCGTATGCATCGTCAACATGATTTGATTTGGGTCATTGTAGATTGAAAGACCAAGTCAGCTTATTTTTTGCCAGTTCATACTTTGTATTCAGCTGAGGCTTATGCTAGACTCTATCTTAGGGATTTGGTGAAGTTGTATGGGGTTCCATTATCTATTTTTTTTAGATAGAGGTACTCAGTTTACCTCTCACTTTTGGAGAACTTTTCAGAAGGGTCTTGGCACCAAAGCTCACCTCAGTACAACTTTTCATCCTCAGATAGATGGTCATGTATAGAGAACAATTTAGACTTTAGAGAACATGTTGAGGGTGTGTGTTATTGACTTCAAAGGTCGTTGGGATGACATCTTACCTTTGATTGAGTTTGCCTACAACAATAGTTATCACTCTAGTATTCAGATGGCCCCGTTTAAGGCTTTCTATGGAAGTAGATGTAGATCTCTTATTGGTTGATTTGAAGTAGGTAAGGCTACTTTGATAGGGCTAGATTCAGTATTTGAAAAGATGGAGCAAGTTTACTTAATTCAAGAGAGGCTGAAGACAACCCAAAGCCATCATAAATCTTATATAGATGTGAGAAGAAGGAATCTTGAGTTTGATGTTAGTGACTTGGTCTATTTGAAAAAAAATTCCTATGAAAGGAGTGAAGAGATTTGGCAAGAGAGGGAAACTCTGTCCCTGCTATGTTGGCCTATATAGAATCTTAAATTGTTTTGGGAAGGTAGCTTATGAGCTTGAGTTTCCTATAGATTTGGCATCAGTGTATCTAGTGTTCCATATTTCTTTGTTAAAGAAACGCATTGGTGATTCAGCTTCTATTGTTTCTTTAGAAAGTATAAATGTTAAGGATAGCCTTTCTTATGGAGAAGTCCCAGTTGAGATCCTTGATCATCATATTTGTAGGCTAAGGAATAAAGAAGTTTCTTTGGTTGAGGTTCTATGGAGAAATCAGTCCATAGAGGGAGTTACTTAAAAAACAGAAGCAAATATGCGAGCCTGGTACCTTCATCTTTCCTCCACAAATTCAGATTCATCTTGAGGTAAAGTTTTTCCTTAGATTAACTCTTTCATTCTCTATTTTAGCTATGCAACTGTTCTCTTGTCATAACATGCATTGATGAAGTTAGTTTAGCCCATATAGTATGTGTCATATTTTAGACCCAGTTATCTGATCATGTTTTATTTTATCAGTGTTCAGTATAGACTCTCAATATCCATAGTATCTCAGGTTAACTAGTCTTATTCGAGTACGAATGGTCCCAAGGGGGAGATATTGTAATAACTAGTACGATTATAAGCTCGGATCAGTTATAGTTGCATGATTAAAGGGTCCAAGGCTTGAAAATGTGAGTAAGTGTCTAGGACTTAGTCATTTCAAGTCCCCAAGACTTTAGAGATTTTATTTTTCTATTAAAGGTATGTCTCAGGAAAGTTTTAGGATTTTTGGATGAGGTTCAGGACATGTTTGGATAGCGGAGACAGATATCCCTCGCAATAGTCCTGCAACGCTTTGGTCTCTCCCATTATGATGGGGTCCACAGCATGTTGGTCTCTCCCTCTGAGCAAGGGATACGAAACATTAGTCTATCCTCTAGAGTAAGGGATGCAGCGCGTTGGTTTCTTTCATCCAGCTTCTTGATTACAGAAATCAAGGGGCAATTTAATATTTTTTCCTCAACCCAAGTAGTCCATAACATGGTTGGGGACATCAATAGGGGCATTATTTTCCCCTTTCTCTCAAAATTACTCATTAGAAACCCTCTTTCTTCCCAAGAATAAAATCCTATCCCCTTTCCCCGAATCAACGAGTTCAAGCTTTCAAGTTCAAGCAATCTTCATGAATCTAGCTATTGAGGTATGTAGGGTATTCATAAATGGGTCCTTTTCACCCATTGATCCCCAAAACCCTCTTTTTGATTAAAATATGAGTTTTTACTTCATTATAGAATTTTCACACGTTCAAGATGAAATCAATCCATGCTTTTCCTTAGTAAATTGACTCAATCTATGTCCTCATGTGATCCCATGTAAAGTTAGGTTATTTTATGCTTTAAATTTCAAGTTCCCATGTCATATTCAAGTGATTTCATGTTACAATATCAAATTATGCATTAAACCATGTAAATATGTTGTCCTCTCATGTGTAACACATCCCTATATTCAAATTCATGCTTCTCACCTATTTGTTAAAATGTCTTGTATTTTGGGTCTTAGAACTATAACTTCATACTACTATTGTAAGAATTGTTATCATATTTTGTAATCATTCAGTATTGGCGGCTTATGAACACCCAATACCTAGGTGTTTTACATGTTTTTGTTTTCAAGTAATAAGTCTGTGAGACCATTTTTTATTAGATTCAGATTATCATGTTCATGCTAAGAATTTATCAGTACAGTACCATATCATGTTAAACTAATAATAATACCAATGTCATTCAGTTGGGAGTAACACTTAGCACCGAGTGAATGTAGGGATGGCAGCTCCCCAATTTGTTAGGCATGAGTCGTTGGTATTAGTCCCAATGTTCTAGACCTACGACGCCACTGTAGATTATGAGGGATCCCCCATCAGTTAGGCATGATACCCTTGTTCTTTGGGACATCAGCCTTGTGGATCCGTATCACCTGCCACGTGTTGGTACCCTTGACAAGGTACTAATACCCTTTCAACTAGGGTTACTGGGTTGACCCCAATAGCTCAGATTGGGGCATATCGGTTGTAGTTAGCTACCACAGTTTCAGTGTAGTTTTTAGTATAGATCAGTTTAGGATTGCTTGATCGAATATACAAACTCCAATTATCCAGTCATGTTATTATGGTGATTCAATAACACAGATTTATAGGTTATTTTAGTACATGTTTATGCTTGGTCTTGAGTTCTCAGTTGGTTCTTATCTTACGTACCAGTACATTCAAAGTACTAATCGCATACCCTTCTCTTGCGCTATGTTGGCTTATAACATAGGTTCGAACACTCAATTTTTCAATCGTTCATAGACCGTCCAGCGTCACCCAACAATAGTAGTGGTGAGTCCTCCTCCATCATGGACATGAGGTGCTTTACCATTATTCCAGTATTTTTTAATGCTCCGTCAGTTGGATTTAGTTGGGGGATTTGTCCCATCAACTCCTTATGATTCTTAGAGGCTTTCAGACAGTTAGATAGTTATTTAGTTTTTTAGTTATAAGAAGTTGTTTCAGACAGACAGTTCAGTTTCCAGTGTTTATCAGATACTTTAGACATGTCTTTTATATGTTGTAGTATTTAGAATGACATTACTTTATTGGTTCATATTCCGTGCATGTTGTTTTACTTTCATCTTATTCAGTGCTCATAGCAGGTACCAGACCACGGTTAGGTTGGGGTCATTTGTGGCCTTAAGCATTGTGTCGCAACTAGTGGGTTAGCCTTGGGCCGTGACAAAAATGATCAAAACACATAAAAAGGAAAATTCATAGAATCAAGTCCTTACAATATCCACCACTAAGAATCTAGTTCGTTCTCAAACTAAAGGTAAGGTAAATACTCAAATCAGTAAAAAAATAGGGAATAACTACTATGCACACCGTACTCGACCTCACAAGTAGCATCATGTATAGAGCAGTGTCTTCATTGGACCTTAAGACCGAAATATCTCTAAAATGGAACCGCCTAATATTCCAGGAAAAAATGGAAACTAGCTCATCAATAATGAACAACCTCTCATCTAACTGCACTTTGTCCCAATGAATTACATGAGACTCATCCAAAATATAACACCATAGCATGGATATATGAAAATCTTAATGAATGGTTGAAAAATCTGGAAGTAATGCTAACTCATAAGCTACATCCCCAACAGTTCAATGAATCTCAAATGGACTGATATAGCCGAGGCTAAGCTTGCCCTCTTCCCAAATCTTATCACGCCATTTATGGGTGATGCACAAAGGAAAACTCAATCACCAATAGTAAATCTTAAGGCATCAAGTCTACGATCCGCATAGCACCTCTACCTTCTCTGAGCTGCTCAAAGTTAATCCTGAATAAACCAAACTCTATCTAGAAACTCACAAAGCAAGTTCGTACCTCGAGGTCTAATCTCAGAAACCTCAAACCAACAAACTGGAGAGCGACAAAGACTACGATATAAAACCTTGAAAGGAGCATATCAATACTCGAATGATAGTTATTATAATACGCAAACTCTGCCAAGGATAAATGTTTCTCCCACTAAGCTCCAAAGTCCAAAACACAGGCGCAGAGCATATCCTCCAAAACCTGAATAGTGTGCTCCTACTGACAATCAGTATGGGGGTTAAAAGTTATGCTATGATCAACTCGAGTACCAAACTCCATCTGAAAAGACTTCTAAAAATGAGAACTAAAAATTGAACCTTCTAGGAAATAGACACTAGTACACCATGGAGATGAAGCATCTCACGAACATAGATACAGGCCAACCTCTCAGCACTATAGAAAACCTGAATAAAATAAGCAAATTTGATCAATTAATCCATAATGAACCAAACACTATAAAAAATAAGTGATCCATTCCCACTTCCACTCGGGAATGTGTAACCTCTGAAACAAACCACCCAACCTCAAATTCTCAGCCTTCACCTATTGACAACATAGGAAATGAGCTATAAAATCTACTACATCCTTCCTCATAGCACCCCACCAGTAGTGTTGTCTCAAATTACGATACATTTTAGTCACTACCGAATGAATGAAGTACCTAGAACAATGAACTTCCTCCAAGATCAACCTCACCCAGTCACCCACTTTCAGCACACAAACTCAGCCTCTAATCCACAAAACACTATCTGAGTCGAGTGAGTCTTCCATAGCCTCGCCACTCAATACTTTATGCTGAATCACTCTCTGTTGACACCTAATTTTTTTTTTCATGAATAGGTTTGATTTTGAGTTTCTTTCATTTTAAATAAAATTAAAATATTTATTTTATTCGGGTAAATACTTTCTAAATTATTTATTTTGGTTAATTTTGTCATTTAAATGACGAATTACACATCTTCGTATTTATAATTTTAGTTGATTAAATAATTATTTTATCAAAAGTCAATATTTAATGAAGAACTATCATGAAGATTAGTTCAAATCGGATAAATCTTGATTAAATATAATTTGTTCTTGAAAATAATCTATTTGAAAAAAAATATTTTTCTAATTTTAGTAAATCAAGAAACATGAAATTAAATCGATTTTGTAGTTCGTACCGAATTTTGATTCAATTAGTTGATTAATTGAATTTGACCATAATTGTAGTACAATTGATTAATTAATATTTAATTTGACTATATTTTAAATGAGATTGATTAAATCTCAATATAATTTAGCTATTTAATAAATAGCTTAATCTACCTATGATTTTCTTTTAAATTTCAATAAACCCAACCAACCCACCTTATAACCCATTCCCTGACCCGACTAAAACAATAAAACAATATCCACGACTGCAACACCAGCTGCGCATAACTGAAATAATAAAATAATGACAACACATAACAACGTACCAACGAGAACAACGGTACAACATCGACCAACTCCAACAACAAATAACGTATAGTTACAATAGAAAACAACAGTTGCAATAACAACTCAACAATAAAGAATCATTCCGTACAATTTTGGCTCAAACCTTATCCCAAGATTGAAACTCATTTTTCCTTTTTACCCCTATATTCCCCCTTTGCTTTATATACCCACCTATGTAGAAAAATAGAGAAATTCTTCAAAGAAAAATTAGGGATTCGAAAGGAGCATTCCTCCAAGCCCACATAATCGAAGAATTCGAGAACAGATACACTTGAAAAATTAATTTCTACAAAAATCTTAGAATGCAACGAGTCAGAATTCAAACTTTGATGGGATAAAGTTAAAATGTATCAAGTTCTGGTGGAAGCTTTAGCCGTCAAGGCCCGTAGTCCTAGTTTGCTGCTCTCCAAAAGTTGAAAACTTCATCCCTTTTGTATTTATTTCTCCGCTTGTGAAGAAAATATGAATCTCAATATGATGATTATATTAGGAGTGGTATTTTCTGAATATTGATTGACTATCGATGTACGGCTATTAAAGTTTGAAGCTGTAAAAGTATTCTGATGAAGTGTTTCAATAATGGTTTGATAATTATTCATTATTGGATTGTTATGGATGTGGATAATCTATCATATTTCCACTTCTCGTGCCTCAATGAATTATTTTTAATCGGTCATTATGATAGCTACATTTTTTGTATGTCATGTCTAAGTATTTTATGAATTTGTAAGGTTCAGACTATTAAATGGTCAAAATCAAGCATAGTTGTGATTAACTAGCATTGTTTTTATGTGTATGTTCTTCCTTCTTATATGCTGTTTACTATTTTTTCTTAAGCAAGATTAGTAGTTGAGTATCTTCCCTTTCTTCTCACTTTGGATTAGTAAACTAGCATTACTATTGTTTACTATTTCTCTCACTTTTCATTGGTTTGGAACAAATATAAATGCGTGTTTTGTTTGGTTCATAATGCAAGAAGTTCAAGTTTTTCATGCTTAGAAGTTCTTTTGATTAATTCATATCCATCAAGTATATGTTTCAATATAAATATTCTTATCTTTTATTTGATGCATGAGAAGTCATTCGAATTCAACTGAACTCCATATTATTATATCTATCCGGGATCAAGTCCCAAAAGTCATCAAAGGGATGAATGAAGAAACATCTGTTGGTATACATTGTACATGATAGATATATAGGTCTTTCAGGTCGAAGGTGGCTGGTATACACAAATATATGATGCACAATGGAGCTTGATATAAGTGTACGAATATTTATACATTGATATAGAGTGTATATACAAAAAAATTTAAGAAAACTAGCTGTGATATACAACTGATATACATGGAGAAAAGTAGACTTAAACATAAAATTGAAAGCCCAAAAACTAGATAGGCTATTGATGGGCAAAAAAGGGCCCATCTCCTCCTCTTTATCTTTTATTCTCTTGTAATTTATAATTTATTCTTGTTTATTTATATTAATCTTAACTATACATAATTAATCTGGTGGTTCCCTATGTTGTTGTCATTTTATTTTATCTTGACTTTTATACTTAATCTATAACTTTTCTCACCTAATGCATCTTGTTTAAAATAGATTAAATCGTGCCTTCATATTTTTTTCTCCTTAAAACAAGTCCACATGACTAATAGTTATTTAGATTGAAATAATTTTCTTCAAACTTAAGAAATTAAGTTGTTTTGGAAATTAACTTTCTGAAATTAGTAATGTACTTATAATTTAATGCTTTCTTAACAACTCTTTCTGAAAGGGTTTATTTATATGAAAATGACTTTATTTTTTTAATAATAAATAACATAATAATAAGAAAATAATTGTATAATCTTCTTCTTTTTCCATGAAGGCAAAAAATTGTTATTTTCCTCTTAAATCCAAAAATAATTACAATTTGAAATTACTCTAAGTTTTCTGGATATTTTCTATAAAAATCAAGTGGTAACACTGTAATTTGCTTAAAATTAGTTGGAAATTTTCTTGAAGTTTCTTTCAAATAGTTTTAAAAAATGGAAACCACTTTCTTTTAGATGAAAATCCAAAAAGGATAAAATAGAAATGATGACTCTATTGGGGATTTAACTAGGTTCTAACCAAATATTTGAACAAACTTCTTTGACTAAATATTCGAGTTTGTAAAATTTAAACTGTTTGTTTGCTTATGTGTTTAAATTTTTGAAAAATTTAAACTATTTCATTTCATGGCGTACTTCGACATTCGAAATATATAAACTGTTTGGGATTTTACGGTTGTTGCAGCCCTTATTTATCAATTCCATATGAAGTGTTGGTATACGAAAATCTATTCATATGTTAGGCGTCTTATGGCTATTTGTACTTCCAAACACAAGTTTTCCACTTGGGAACTTAGTCCAAGCCTACTTTAGACACCTAGGATTGGGCAAAACCAAAATTCTCTTTTTAGGCATAAGCCTAGGATGATCCAACACCTGAGGGGGTGTTGGGTCCATCGTATATTAGAAAAAATATCCTTCATCTATTGAACACAAGCCAATCATAAATGAATCATACTTATGTTGTAACACCCCGTATTTTCTTGAGGTAGAAATTGAACCGTTGCCTCTACGTGATTAAACTCTAATCCTATGGTTTACATTTGAATACATGTGTCATTATCATTAGACTAGTGAGAAGAGTGCTTATGAGGGGTGAAAATGTTCATAGGAATCACTTAGAGCAAAGTTGAGCTAAGAGCCTTTGATTCAGCCAAAATTTTATATTTGATTCCACAAAAGTCATCTTTGAACGTGTATAACTTCTTTCATATCTGGAATTTTACCTCTCAAGGCCCACCAAATTATAGATAATTGAATTAGATTTCCAACAATAACAATTTTTCCTTAATCCGATACCCTAGCAAAAAGTTATGACCATGCAAAGATTGTGCATCGCATGACAATTGCAAATGGCCATTGGTTGAGGTGTGCGATTGGAATACACTGCAAAATCTAAAGTGTGTGATTTTCATGCACCGCACAACCTAAGGTGTGCGATTTGCATGCGCTGTACAACCCAAGGTATGCGATTGGCATGCACCGCACAACAAAAGCATTGTGCCAAAAAGTTTCTCCGTTTGACTTAAATCAAGGACGTTAAAGTCTTTTCACACCCTTAACCATCCCTAATCACTCCTAAATGAATTAAGGGGGTTTTAAACACATAAATTCTACTCCCTTAACTATAAGCATTTAATTCACGATTCAAAAACCTTTTCCCTATCCCCAAGAACAAAATCCAAGTGTCTTCTCTCAAGAACCAAGGAGATAAGTTCCAAATTCAATGTTCTCTTCAAGGATTTATCCAATTAAGGTATGTGAGGTTTACGAACAAGGACATTCTTCCTTTCTTTGGCCCAAAATTTCTTTAAAAACATAAGTTATATGATTTGCAATTAGGGTTCATGCCCACATTATTTTATTTTGAGTTTACGGAATTACCATGTGATTGAAGAAGTAAAGTGCATACTTGTTATCATATATTTGTGTTTTGTCTTGAAGAATTCTCTATTATGATTATAACTACCATGAGTTTGTTTTTAAAAGTTGATTAAAGAGTTCAAATTGAGTTTTAAGCATGATATCGTATTATAAATTATATGAAAGGAGGTATAAGATTTAAGGCTTATGTTTAAGTACTAAGTTACAAGAAAGCTTGATCTTTTGATTCAATGACAAGACTTGAAATCCACATTTGTTTACCTTAATTATGGTTTGAATCAAAGAAAAGTATAATTAGTTTCCAGTATACTAACCCTTATATTATTTTAAGGTGGATTTCTAAAGTATAAGTATATAAGTAATATGGGAATAGTATTTAACACCAAGTTGGGTATGAATCATAGGTCACTTTTCCCAGAACTACGTGCCACCATAGTTTAAATTCCCAATATGGGTTAAGTATAGTGATCACTAAGATTAAGTTTCTATTTTGATAGCAAGGGTAGAACAGCCTCCCCAACGTGGGTAAGATGTTGGACTGCATGATAGCTCACATGGTTTATGTCGGTTAGAAGAACCTCCCTAAAAAGGAATAAAAGTAAAGACTTTAAAACTAAGAGTTATATCTCACAAAATTTGTATTTATTCTTCATTACTCATGTTTATTATTTTGCAGTTTTCGTTTTATCCAAGATCAATGTGAGTCATTTGTACTTAGTATGCATTATTTCAAATTATATGAGTATATTAAGTTATTGTTTTACTTATGCATTTACCCCCACATACTCAGTACATTCCAGAGGTACTGACCCACATATATATCTATGTGCTACATTCTTTTATAATGTAGGTTCTGGTGCTCGATTTCAGAAGCACGATTGACTACAGGCATCAACACCTATATCTTGACTTTCAGTGAGTCCTCATATTTTAAGGACCCAATTTATTAGACTTTGATATTTATGAAGCATTTTAGTTATTTGTTTTTTGTTAAGTTTGGGTCAACTGGGGTCTATCCTAGTGGTTCTCTCGTTAGAAGTAGAGGCTTGTCTGACTGTTTTGTTTTTTAGACTCAAAAGTGTTTTCAGTTAAAATTAATACAACTATCTTCAAATTTTATATGTTAGTTTAGTCTTCTCATGAGTTCCAAGTTAAGTAGGCTTGAAGGGTTAGCTTGGGACTTTTTGTAGTCTTGATCACCGTGTGACGTCCAGGGTGTACTTCTGAGGTGTTACATATATGTTGGTGGAGTATATGTTAATCCAACTAATCCATTATCCTTTTAAATGGGGTGAAGTCTTACTTTATTTATATCTATGTAGGAATGGCTCAATCAGTCCTTTGCAGAAGACTCAAAATAGTTACCAAACCCTCTGACTGCCTTAAAGTTTAGTGGACCCATATGAGTGAAGATGATAAAGAGATTGTTAGGACACATATAGGGCACCAAAGATATTGTTTATGGTAAGAGATAGACAAAAATAAGAGGGTGGAGGTCGACGAAGGAGCATCTGGACACTAGTATTTTCTATTTTAATCTCCTAGACGGGACCTTGTTCTTTTTCTCATGTTATTTTTCCTTTCCCTAAATATTGTTTCACTTTTGTGCTACTTTGTAGGATTTTATGCCTTTTTTTACATATCTCTGGATATTTTGGGGGATAATGGATTAGTTTTAAAAGGCATATACTTTCTTCAAATTTTCTAGATCAACCCTTTGCTTAAGAGGGTCACACAATTAAGACACACTTATTATCCTATTATTGTGTGACATAACTGATTTATGTGATATAACTATTTTATGGTCTTATGTGCGTTGTTTGAATTGAAGGTAAATTGAACTACCCACCCGTGGTTCAATTTACTTTAGATGAAATTAACTTTATGTGTTTACTTTATGTTGGATATCTTGCATTATTTACCCCTAATAGGATCCAACATGTTTGTTTGTGGAGTTTTTTTACTTTATCAGGTAATTAAATAAGTAGAAATTGATATGTTTTGAGTAAAAGCTGGTTGATCATTAATACTTACTAGATCTAAGGCAAATAAAAGTTCCTTCCTTGATCATCGCTTAGTTGCCGAAGAGGAAAGAATAACTGGTCGTAGCGATGCTAGTGTAAGGGATGGTGTAATAATGACACTAGGTGATATAATCGCCAGACTAACTAGGAGAATGGAGGAGATTCAAGAAGAAGTACAACAAGCAAAAGATATGTCTAATATGGCTATTTCCATAAATATGCCAGTCTTGAATAACCATGAGCTTCCACTCCGATTCCCTCCTCTTAGCTCTTGTAACGATGGAAACCAGCCAAATGACATATCCTCTTCTTCCATTCCTACACCTCCTGTCAATCCCATCAATACATCATGCCAAACCCATACTCCTCCTACCTATAATACCAACCGCGACAATAATCCAAATGCTTACCATCCTTAAAACTTCACTCTAAATTACCAAAATACCTCCCCAAATTCCTTTACTCTAAAAAATATTCGCCCCACTTTTAATCCAAATGATAATGCTCCCTGAAATCCAGTTCCCACCTACCAAAACCCTACTCATATTGACTAAAATTCTTTATTAACTCATAATATGCTTCTTGCTACTCTCCATGAGACTATAATACCTATATCTTACCATATATTTCCTAAAACCTAGGAATTAACCACTATAAGGAGGTGGAAAAAAAGTGTAAGGCTCTTGAAGATGAATATTCTAGGGAGATACTGTTGATAAAGAAGGATATTGACAAGATGGAGAAAGTGTATAGTTTTCCCAATGAAACGGGGTTCAGTTATGATGACCTTTGCATCCACCACGATTTGAATTTTCCAAAGTATATAAAGTTCCTAAGTTTAAAACATTAAATGCTAGTAGAAATCATACTGCCCACTTAAGAGGATATTATGTCCAAATGGTAGGCACCGATAGAAATAAAGCATTGCTAATAAGGCTCTTCAGTCGAGCCTAAGTGGAGAAGCGTTAGAATGGTTTGATTTGTAAGAGCCAAAAAGGGGGAATGAATAGAGTGCTTTAGCTAGGGATTTTGTTGATAAATTTGCCTATAATGTAGAGATAGTTCCTGATCCATATTCTTTGAACTGCATCAAGAAAAATTCCAATGAATTTTTTCGTGAATATGCCTATCATTGGCAGAAATAAGAAGCAAAGGTGCGATCTCCTATGATAGAAGAGGAAATAGTTATTGTATTAACCCAAGATCAGGAGAGGAAGTTTTATGGTAAGATAATATCGGTGGTTCATGCTACCTTCACGGGTCTAGTTAAGATCGGTGAAACAGTTGAGAAAAGACTTAAGATAGGAAAAATCATCAAAACCTCTTCACAACTTGGATCTTTAGGACTCCCAAAGAAAAAGACAAAATATGTGTCTTTTGTATCCTCTAGTCCAAACCCAAAGTCAAAGAGATCCTTTGGGTCCAATTTTGGGAAAATTTTATCACCGTATATATACCCTTCAACTCCACAAAATTCTCAACCTGTGTTTTATATCTTTCCCAGTCCCCAAGCTCCACAACTAAATTTCTCCACCAATCAATAGAATTTTCCATTTCTATTACCAAATTATCAGCCCACATACCAAGCTCCACTCCCTAATTTCCAAGCCTACCAAAAAGCCCCAATTAATAAGAATTACCATCAAGTCCCTCCTCATACCAACCAGAATTACCATAATCTTCCTCACCCAAATAACAATAGAAAAGTAACCAAGAGTTTTATTGCTTTGGATAAAACTAAAAATTGTTATTCAAAAGGTTAAAGAAAGCAGATTTCATCAAATTTATCCCACTAAATCCCTCTAATACTAATTTTTGATTCATTCATGTTGATAAACACTGTGCATATCATTTAGGGGGTGATGGACACACGACTAAGGACTATATTAATTTGAAGCACAAAATTGAAGATTTGATTGATCATAAGGTGATTTCATTTCAAACAATGCCACTAAATATTACCACCAACCCACTTCTAAACAATGAAAGGGCGACCATCAGTATAATAAAAGTAAATGATGGGTGGGTGGTGAGAAAGTTTATAGTGTAGGAAATCCCTAAAGACATGGATAAAAAGAAAGAAATAAAAATGACAGTGGTTTCCTTAATGTAATACCCCATGATTGTCTTAGCTTAATTCAACCCATAGTACATATAGAAAAGGCTTAGAACCTGAAAATTATTGGAGACTTAGTTTCATTTTTGGACTCTTAACTTCATTGATTTTTAAAGTGAACTTCCCAACCTCAAGATATGAATTTTTAAGTTAATTCATGTTCAAGGGTGTAAGTATCATGTCTTATGTTTGTTTTGGATTCTTCAGACGAGGTTTGGACCATGTTTGGATTTCCAAAAGAGCATCTCACCGTGATTGTGGTGCGTCGTGGTGGATATAGCGGTGGTCACATCACCGCATTGTGGTGAAGTTCAAAATGAAAATTTTCAAATTCTAGCAAGTCATCGCGATTGGACACATTATGGTGGAATTACGATGACAACCTTGACACGTCGTGGTGAAGGCCTAATTAGAGTTCCAGTTATGAATTTTAATTTCTCAATGGTAGTCTTTTCATTTTCCCTCATCTAAATCTATCCAAAACACAAAATTAAAACCCCAAAGGGGAGTTATATGCCCCATTATTCATAATATCTCTCCAAGAATGTAATTCTCTTTCAAGAACATACCCTTTCACCTTTAAGATTCAAGCTCATGTTTCAAGAAAACCACCAAGAACCTTCATGAATTCTTCAATTAAGGTATGTTAAATGTTCATCCATGGGCTCTTTTCAACCATGGATTCCAAGTACCTATTTTTATGTTCTAAATCATGAATTCACATTTTTACAATGAGTTAATTTCATGAAACTTTAAGGAATTTCGATTATGCATGATGTTTACAAGTGTTTTTAGTTGGAAAATAGCCTTTTCACATTTGAAACATGACTTTCTATGTTAAATTCTCTAATGTATGGTTTTAGTGTTATGATTATGTTATTAACACATGTTTCAATCATTCCCATGCCTAAGTTCATGAATTTCAAGTGTTTGATGAAATGTCTAAGAGATGTATTTTGAGAAATGACTACTTATTATGCTTTTAAAGTTTTGGTATGACTTTACTGTTGATGTTATTGAGTCCCGGGGGTTAGAAATACCAAAAATTTAGCTGTTTTCTTACTCTTAGTACTTTTAGAATATCTTTTAGACATATTGAGTATTATTAGTTTAACCAGTTATCCTATCAGTCATATTTTGATTAGTTCAGTATTTCGAGTAAGTTCATGTGGGAGTAGGATTTAGCACCGAGCGAACCTAGGGATGGGGGCTCACCTACTAATTGAGGGTGTGACCTTTAGTAGTAGTCCCTGTGTTGCAGAACTACATAGCCAGCGTAGGTTAGAGATATTAACCTACCAGTTTGGGGTTGGCATATATCTCACTAAAGCACCTGCCAGTAGAGGGTGAATCTTTAGTCCTTTTGGACTTTACTTCAATGGATCCACAGATCCAGTGTTAGTACCAGTGGAACGGTCTAACACCCTTCCAACTGGGGTTACAGGTTGGACCCTAATTGGCTTATATTGGGGTATGTTGGTTAGATAATAGTTCCCCTAGTCTCAGCTAGTATGCAGTTCAGAGTTCAGTTTTCAGGCTTGTTTTACCATGGCATACAATTATTAGTCGTTCAGTATTAATATTTTAGTATTTTGATTTATAGACTATCCCCATAGCATGTCATATGCCTGGTCAAGCATTCTTAAATTTTACAGTTTCCTCACATACTATACATCAGTTATTTTATGCTATTTATTTAGTTAGTTATTTATTCATACATATGAGCCATGCATATCAGCCTAACCTTATTTAGCTTATCGGTACATTCAAAGTACTGACAACATACTGGTTTTTTATGCTATGATGTCTCATATCATAAGTTCAAATGCTCAAGCTCCTAACCATACCTAAAACTTCAAGTCCTTCAGCCACAACAATAATGGCTAGTCCTTATCCTTTGAGGATGGGTTATCTTATATGCAATTATGTCAGAAATTCAGTTATTTAGTCAGTCGGAGTTAGTTGGGGATTTGTCCCATCAACTCCACATTCAGTTAGTTTAGAGGCTTTCAGACTAGTACAGACAGTTATTCAGTTTTTCATCATTATTATCAGTTGTTTTATTACTATTGATAGTTTTTTTCAGATCTTTTAAAACTATGATACATTATTGATTTTTTAGTTGTTAAAACCTTATGTAATTTTTCATTTAAGTTCCACGCATGTCCTTTTTATTTTATTTAGTGTTCACAACAGGTACCCGCTCATGGGTTAGCTTGTGGTCCATCAGGGATGTAAGTACCGTTTGGCATCCATGGTGTACTCTCATGGCATTACACAATTAGTATCAGAGCCTACTGTTTCAAAATATCCTAGAGAGTCTGAAAGCCACGTTGAGTAGAGTATTATACATGGGTGTGAAGTTCCCTACACTTATGGTCAAGAGGCTACAAGATGTTTTTGAAAAGGTTTCTTTTTTTTTCAGTATTCATGTTGTACAAGTAAGCATGAGCTCAACTTAAACTCTCTTTCTAATTCAATCTTCTTTCTATTTGTAGAACATTCCTCCCCGAAAGAATAATGGAAGAAGAAATAGGAATCAGTCCGCATATCCGCCTATTTAGAAGGATCCACTGAATGAGCATGTCTCTCATGCCAAATTCAGAGGTGACTTCACTAATTTAGCTCACTAAGTAGAAACCGATAATAATAAGCCATCTACCATTCCAGCCATTATAGTGGCTAATACTACCGCAGCTAGGATTTAGGACTTTACCCGAATGAACCCTCATCTATTTTTAGGATCTAATTCTAATGAGAATCCCGAGGAGTTTCTTGACATGGTTCCAAAGGTAACTGATATTATGGGTGTGACTTCTAGTTAGAGTGCAGAAATGGGTGCTTACCGGTTTCAGGATGTTTCTCATACCTAGTATAGGCAGTAGAAGGGAGATAGAGGGGTAGATGCAGGTCCTATTAAATGGGAAGAGTTTGCGATAATTTTTTTAGATAGGTTATTTGCCTTGGAGTTAAGGTAAGCTAAGGTGCAGGATTTTATTAATTTGAGGTAGCGAAACATGAGTGTGAAGGAGTATTCTCTTAAGTTTACTTAGGTTGCTAGGTATGCTCCTAATGTGGTATCTGATGACAGGTCTAGGATGGGTAAGCTTGTCTCTGGTGTAGCTGATAGCGTGGTTAAGGAGTGTAGGATTGTGATATTGATTAAAAAGATGGACTTGTCTAGGTATGGTCCATCCTTAATAGATTGTGGAATAAAAGTTAAGATGTACTTGTCTAGGTTGATGGTCCATGCTCAATAGATTGAGGAATAAAAGTTTAAGAAAAGAGAGAGAGAGGATAAAAAAGCCAGAACAGGTAGCTTTAGTTTTGCTCAGCCGAGGTCGTAGGGTGGTAACAATCCTCAATTAAATAAGAAATATTCATCCCCAACTCTATCTTCATCTAGTACGCCAGCACCAAAGTTCATACATGATAATCAGGATAGGGCGCTAGGCCCTAAGCCCCAAGGAAGCATGAACAGTGATCACACAAATTCTCTTTGCCAAAAATGCATTAGAAACCATTAGGGTATGTGTAGAGCTGGTAGTGATGCATGATTTGGGTATGGAAATCCAGGACACAGGGTCATGGATTACCCACAAAGTGGTTAGCAGGGTCAGTCTAGTAGTCCCTAGTTCCATCTGGTCGCCCAACTCAGCAGGGTGCCACTTCTAGTGCCACCAGTGGTCAGTGCCCAAATTGTATGCACTTCAGTCCTGACAGGATCAGGAAAGTTCTCTTAATATGGTTACTGGTACATTACAATTCTTTTATTTACATGTTTATTCTTTGTTAGACATAGAGGTTCTCTTTCTTTTGTAACTCCCTACATAACTGTTAATTTTGGTGTCAATCCTGAGACTTTAGCAAAACCCTTCTTAGTGTCCACCCCAGAAGGTGCCTCTATTATAGCCAGACAGGTATACAGGAATTGTTTGGGCACAATATCCTAGAAAGTCAGCTCAATAGATCTCATAGAGTTAGAAATAACTAATTTTGATGTCATTCTCAATATGGATTGGCTCCACTCATGCTATACTTTAGTTTATTGTAGAAACAAAGTTGTTCATTTTTAGTTTCTAAATAAACCAATCCTTGAATAGAGGGGTAGTACTTCAACACTTAGGGGTCATCTTATTTCGCACCTTAGAGTGAGAAAAATGATATCCAAGTGGTATGTTTACCATATGGTTTGAGTTAAAAACTCCAATTCTGAGACTCCTAGTCTTGGGTCAAGTTCAATAGTAAGGGAATTCCCAGATGTATTCCCTGAAGATCTTCCTGGAGTACCTCCCAAAAGGGAAATTGACTTCAGAATAGACCTTCTTCTAGATACCCAATCTATATCTATTCCACCCTATAGAATGGATCCAACAGAGCCTAGGGAGTTAAAGGAATAGTTAAAAAATATCTTAGATAAGGTATTCATTAGGCCTAGTGTTTCCCCATGGGAAGCTCTAGTCCTCTTTGTGCGTAAGAAAGATATTTCTCTTAGAATATGCATCGATTATCGTTAGTTGAACAAAGTTACAATCAAGAATAACTATCCACTCCCCAAAATCGATGGCTTGTTTGACCAACTTCAGGGTGCCAGTTATTTCTCTAAAATAGACCTTAAATCCGACCATCATCAGCTTAGATTCAGAAAATGTGATATTCTGAAAATAGCTTACAAAACTCAGTATAGTTACTTCGAGTTCCTAGTCATGTCCTTTGGTCTAACAAATTCCCCCGTAGTTTTCATGGACTTGATGAACCGAGTGTTCAAGAAGTATTTGGACATGTTTGTCATAGTTTTCATAGATGATATTCTTATCTATTTCGGTAATAAAAATGATCATGCAGACTACCTCAGAATAGTATTGCAGACTCTTAGATCTCATCAGTTGTTCTTCAAATTCAGTAAGTGCAAATTTTGGCTAAGATCAGTATCCTTTCTTGTCCATATTATTTTCAGTGATAGCATTAGAGTTGACCTTCAAAAGATCAAAGTAGTGAGAAAATGGCCTAAACCCATCTCTCCGTTAGACATCAGGAGTTTCTTGTGATTGGTTGACTATTACAGATGATTTATTAAAGGGTTTTTGTCTATTGCATCCCCCATATCCAGATTAACTAAGAAAAAAGTCAAATTTCAGTGATCAGATTCTTGTGAATAGAGTTTTAAGTAGTTGAAGATTCGACTTACCTCAGCCTTAGTTTTGACGTTGCCCGATGGTTCAAATAGGTTTTTTGTTTACTGTGATACTTACAGAGTTGGTTTGGTTGTGTGTTGATGCATAGAGGTAAGGTCATAGGCTACACTTCTAAATAGCTTAAGCCCTATGAAAAAAATTATCCTACCCATGATCTTGAGTTAGCAGCTGTTGTGTTTACCCTAAAAATTTGGAGACATTATATGTATGGGGTGAATGTTGATGTGTTCATAGATCACAAAAGTTTAAAGTATGTATTTTTGTAGAGAGAGTTAAATCTTCATGATAGGCGGTGGTTAGAATTGTTGAAAGATTATGATATGAGTGTTTTGTATCATCTGGGAAAGGCCAATGTAGTGGTAAATTCCCTTAGTAGATTGTCTATGGGTAGTGTTGCTCATGTTAAGAATGATAAGAAAAAGTTAGTTCAGAAAGTTCATCAGTTGGCTAGATTAGGCGTTCATTTGGTTGACACTGCTGAGGGTAGTGTATAGGTTTAGAATAGTTTGAAATTTTGTTTATTTGCTGAAGTGAAAGAAAAGAAGGATAAGGACCCACTCTAGTTAAGTTGAAGGATTTAGTCAAAGATCAGAATATAGAGGTTTTCTCCCAATGGGGAGATAGTGTGTTGCATTGCCAGGGTAGACTGTGTGTGCCATTTGTAGAAGGTTTGAGACAATGGATTCTTGTAGAAGTGCATGGTGCGCATTACTCTATTCATCCAGGGGATACTAAGATGTACCATGATTTACGAGATATCTATTGATGGAGCGATATGAAAATGGATATTATAGAGTTTGTAGCCAAGTATGCTAATTGTCAGTAGGTTAATGTTGAGCATCAAAGGCCTAGTGGCACTATGCAGGAGTTTAGTATTCCCACTTGGAAGTGGGAAGAGGTAAACATGGACTTTGTGATGGGTTTTCTGCATACTCATCGTCAGCATGATTCGATTTGGGTCATTATGGACAAGATGACCAAATCAACCAATTTTTTCTTCTTATTCGGCTAAGGACTATGCTAAGCTCTATATTACAGAGTTGGTTAGATAGCATGGAGTCCCGTTGTCTATCATTTTAGATAAAGGTACTCAGTTTACTTTTTATTTTTGGCAGGCTTTTCAGAAGGGTCTTGGTACCCAAGTTCATCTCAGTACAACCTTTCAACCTCAGACAGATGGTCAGGCAGAGAGGACCATTCAGACTTTAGAGGACATGTTGAGAGCCTTTGTTATCAACTTTAAGGGTAGTTTAGATGATCACTTTTCATTAATTGAGTTCGCCTACAACAACAACTATCATTCCTGTATGGATTTGTTTAAGGCTCTATATAGGACGAGATGTAGATTTCCTATTGGTTGGTTTGAGATTGGTGAGACTGCATTGATAGGGCTAGATGTAGTATTTTATGCTTTAGAGAAAGTTCAGCTGATCAGGGAGAGGCTTAAGACAGCCTATAGCTAACAGAAATCTTATATAGATGTGAAGGAAAAGGATCTTGAATTTAAGATTGGTGATTTTGTATATTTGAAGATTTCTCCCATGAAAGGAGTGAAGAGATTTGGCAAAAAAGGAAAGCTTAGTCCCTGATATGTAGGCCCTTTCAGGATCTTGAGTCGTTTTAGAAAGGTAGCGTATGAGCTTGAGTTATCTACAGATTTGACATCAGTGGATTTAGTGTTCCATGTTTCTTTATTAAAGAAGTGTATTGGTGACCCAACTTTCGTTGTTTCTTTAGAGAGCTTAGATATTTAGAGCGGCCTTTCTTACGAAGAATTTCGAGTTGAAATCTTAGATTGCTAGATTCACAGACTAAGGAACAAAGAAGTTCCCTTGGTCAAAGTTCTTTGAAGGAATCAATCCGTCGAGGGAGATACTTGGGAAGCAGAAGCAGACAAGCGTACCAAGTACCCTTACCTTTTCTCCGAAAACTCAGACTCAACTTAAGGTAATGACTTTCCTTAGATTATTTCTTTTCCATTCTCAGTCCCATCCATGGGGTCATCTTCATGTCATTGCATGTATTCATGAATCAGTTTAGTCAGTCACCATGTTTCAACCTCAGTTATGTAATCATCTTTTCAGTTATGCATATTCAACATATAATCTTAGTACCTCTATATTTTTTCAGCTTAAGTAGTCTCATTCGAGGACGAATATTCCCAAGTGGGATATATTGTAATACCTCATAATTTTCTTAGCTCAATTTAGCCCATAGTACATGTACAAGAAGCTTAGAATCTGAAAATTTGGCTAAGTGTTGGAGACTTAGTTTTATTTTTGGCTTCTTAACTTCGTTAATTTTTAAAGTGACCTTCCCGACCTCCAGATGCAAATTTGTAAGATAATTTATTTTCAGGGCTGTAAGTAGCATGTCTCGATAAGTTTTGGATTTTTTAGATGAGGTTTGGACCATATTTTGATTTGCAAAATTATAGCTCACCGCGATTGTGGTGCTTTGCGGTGGTCTTCTACCACATTGAAGTGAAGTTCAAAATGACAATTGTCAGATTTAGTAAGTCACCGTGATTGTACCGTATTGCAGTAAAATTGTGATGACAGCTTTGGCACATCGCAGTGAAGGCCCAATCAGCATTCTAGTTACGAATTTTAATTTCACAAGGGTAGTCTTGTCATTTTCCCTTACCCAAATCCGTCCAAAACACAAAATTAAAACCTCAAAGGGGCATTATATGCCTCATTTTTCATAATTTCTCTCTAAGAAAGTAATTATCCCTCAAGAACAAACCCTAGCCCCTTCAAGATACAAGTTCAAGTTTTAATAAAACCACCAAGAACCTTCACCAATTCTTCAATTAAGGTATGTTAAATGTTTATCCATGGGTTCTTTTCAACCATGGAGTCCAAGTACCTATTTTTGTGTTTTAAATCATGAATTCACATATTTAAAATGAGTAAATTTCATGAAACTTTTGAGAATATCGATTATGCCTGATGTTTACAAGTGTTTTTAGTTGGAAAGTAGCCTTTACATGTTTGAATCATGAAATTCTATGTTAAATTCCCCAATGTATGGTTTTAGTGTTATGATTATGGTATTACCATATGTTTCAATCATTCCTATGCCTAAGTTTATGAATTTGAAGTGTTTGATGAAATTCCTAAGAGGTGAATTTTGAGAAATAACTACTTATTATGCTTTTAAAGTTTTGGTATTCCTTTAATGTTGATGTTATCGAGTCCTGGAGGTTATGAATACCCAAAATTTAGCTGTTTACTTAGTCTTATTACTTTCAAAATGGTTTTTAGACATATTGAGTATTATTATTTCAGCCAGTTATCCTATCAGCCATGTTTAGATTAGTTCAGTATTCCGACTAAGTTTAGTTGGGAGTAGGATTTAGCACCGAGCGAACCTAGGGATGGGGGCTCACCTGCCAGTTGAGGGTGTAACATTTAGTAGCAGTCCTTGTATTCTAGAACTACATAGCCAACATAGGTTAGAGATGTTAACCTACCGGTTGAGGGTTGACATACATCTTGCTAGAGCACCTGCTAGTAGAGCGTGACTCTTTAGTCCTTCGGGAATTCACTTCAGTGGATCTACACAGCCAGTGTTAGTACCCAGGGCATGATACTGATACCTTTCTAATTAGGGTTACAGTTTGTACCCTAATTAGCTCAAATTAGGGCATGTCAGTTAGATGATATTTCCCACAGTGTCAGCCAGGTATTTAGTTTATAGTTCAGGTTTTAGGATTTCTTGATGATGGCATACGATTATTATTTGTTCAGTATCAGTATTTCAACATTTTAGTTTACAAACTATTCCAATATCATGTCATATGTTTGGTAATGCATTCTCAGATTTTACAGCTTCCTCGCATACTATACATTAGTTATCTCATGCTATTTATCCAGTTAGTTATTTAGTCATTCATATGAGTCATTCATATCTGCCTAAACTCATTTATTATTCCAGTACATTCAAAGTACTGACTGCATACTCGTTTCTTGCGCTATGATATCTCATATCATAGGTTCGGATGCTTAGGCTCCTAACAGTACCTAGACCTTCCAGTCCATCAGCAGCAGCAACAATGGTCAGTACTCTTCCTTTGAGGACATGTTATCTTATATAAAGTTATGTCAGCAGTGTAGTTATTTAGGAAATCGGATTTAGTTGGTGGCTTATCCCATCAACTCCATATTTAGTTAGTTTAGAGGCTTTCAGATTAGTACAGACAGATTGTCAGTTTTCAGTCGTTATTATCATTTTTTTATTAGTATTGACAGTATGTTTCAGACATTTTAAAACTATGATGTAGTATTGATTTTTTTGTCGTTAATGGGTGGAGAGTTTGCATGGACTACCGCAAACTAAATTCATGGACTTTGAAAGACCACTTCCCGATGCCCTTTATAGACCAAATGCATGATCGATTAGCTGAAAAGGGATGGTATTGCTTCTTGGATAGTTATTCTAGATATAACCATATCTATATTGTTCCTAAAGACCAGGATAAGATGACATTCACATATCTATATGGCACATTTGCATTTAAGAGGATGCCATTTGGGCTATGCAATGCACCCGCTACTTTTCAATGGTGCATGATGTCCATCTTCTCAGATATGGTTAAGGACACCATAGAGGTATTCATGGATGATTTCTCAGTGGTGGGATATTCATTTGATATGTGTTTGGAAAACCTGAGTGTATCCTTGAAACAATGTGTTGAATTCAATTTGGTTCTTAATTTTGAGAAATGGCACTTTATGGTAAAGGAGGGCATCGTTCTCAGGCATAAAATTTCAGCAAAAGGGATAAAAGTTGATCGAGCCAAGGTTGAAGTTATTGAGAAACTACTACCTCCCATTTCAGTAAAGGGAGTGCATAGTTTTCTTAGACATGCTGGCTTTTACCGGAGGTTTATAAGAGACTTCTCGAAGGTTGCAAATCCACTTTACAAACTTTTGGAAAAAGAAGTGAAGTTTTGCTTCGATGATGATTATTGAAGGGATTTGAATGCCTTAAAAAGAAGCTTGTTGAGGCCCCTATAATTGTTTTACCAGATTGGTCAAAATCATTTAAGATCATGTGTGATGCAAACGGTGTGCCCTTGGAGTTGTATTGGGACAAAAGAAGGACAAACTGTTTCATCCAATATACTATGCCAGTAAAGCACTGAATGGAGCACAAAAGAACTACACTGTCACTGAGCAGGAACTCCTAGCTGTAGTGTATACTTTTGAAAAATTTAGGGCATACTTGCTTGGGACCAAGGTGGTGGTCCACACTAAACATGCAGCCTTAAAGTATTTGATGGCTAAGAAGGATGCAAAACCAAGGCTAATTAGATGGGTATTGCTGCTACAAGAATTTGACTTTGAATTCAAAGATAGAAAAGGTTATGAAAACCAGGTTGCGGATCATCTATCTAGAATGGAAGGTGAGCAGGTAATTAGTGATGAAATAGAGATAAATGATGCATTTCCTGATGAGAAGATCTTGGCTGCTGCTATGGAGAAATTACCTTGGTACGCTGATTTTACAAATTATGTTGTGAGTGAGGTCATTTTAGAAACTCTTTCTTTCCATCAAAGAAAGAAATTCCTGGATGATGTGACACATTACTTCTGGGATGAGACATATTTTTTTCAGCGATGTGATGACAATATTATAAGAAGATGTGTGCCAGAAGTGGATGTATTGTGCATATTAGAAACATATCATGCTTCCCCAGTTAGAGGTCACCATGCAGGTGACCGAACGACTAAGAAGGTGTTTCAGAGCGGCTACTATTGGCCAATATTGTTCAAGGATGCCCATTAGTTTGTGTTGAAATGCGACCAATGTCAGAGGTAGGGGTAAATATCCAAAAGACATGAGATGCCTTTTACTAAGATGCTTGAAGTGGAATTATTTGACATATGATGCATTGATTTCATGGGTCCTTTTTTACGCTCGTATGGGATGAAGTATATTTTAGTTGATGTTGAATATGTCTCGAAATAAGTCGAAGTTGCTGCCTTGTCTGATAATGAATGAAAAAGGGTTGCTGCTTTTCTGAAGAAGAACATCTTCTCTCACTTTAGAGTACTACGTACTATTATAAGCGATGGAGGATCTCATTTTCACAACAAAGTGTTTTGGGCAGCTTTAGCAAAATATATGGTGAAACAGTATAGAGTAGCCACTCCATATCACCCATAAACTAGTGGGAAAGTGGGGGTGTCAAATCGAGAGATTAAAGCCATCCTACACAAAACAGTGAATGCTAGTTAGAAAGACTGGTCTTGGAAGCTCGATGATGCCTTGTGGGCCTACTGGACTTCTTTTAAGACACCCATTAGTATGTCACCATTTCAGTTAGTCTATGTAAAGGCATGCCACTTACCAATAGAGCTGGAGCACAAGGCCTTATGGGAACTTAAAAGATTGAATTTAAGTTGGAAGGAGGCAGCAGAGCTGAGACTGGGACAACTGAATGAGATGGATTAATTCCATCTCAGGGTATATGAACGAGCAGACCTATTTAAAGAAAAGATGAAAAAGTATCATGATTGGAGGATAGATAAATGAGACTTCCAAAAAGGTGACTTGGTGATTCTGTTCAATTCCAGACTCAAACTGTTCCCAGGTAAGCTTAAATCCAATTGGTCAGGCCTATTTAGAGTTAGTCAAGTCTACTCATCCGAAGTAGTAGAACTTAAAAATGAATACGGTTGCACCTTCAAGGTAAATGGGCAACGAGTCAAACTTTATATTGGTCTAAAAGACTCGATGAAAAGTATTGCTACTTTCTGTCTCGATGAAGTCTGAAGTAATCGAGATACCTAAGTCGTGCCACGATGTTAAATCAGGTTCTACATGGGAGGAAACCCATGAACCCTATGCTTGATATACTCCAGGTATAACCTAACCATTAGTTCAGATTTTCTTTGATTTTAAGTTGAGGGTTTAGGGTGAGTTGTTGTTGTAACACTTTGTAGTTGACTGGGAGATATAAAAGCACCTGAGGTAGTGAGTATGGTTTTTTTATTTTGTGAACACCTCTACAGTGGTCTGAAGGTTTAAATATGTGATTTGCATCTAAGTGTGACCACTATGCATTATTGTATGGCTTAGTCAAAGTGACACAACAATCATTACTAACAGCTGCATGAACTGAATGAGTAGTAACTTGTGATATACTTGTGTTCCATGTGTGTATGAGATCTTACATAGTCCCCTATATATGTTGAATCCAGAACTTTCTCGATTAGTCTTACCTAAGTTGAAGGATAGGGGTTAGGAAAGGATCATAGGCCGTTTTGATATTAGCCCACTTTTAGCCTAAATTACCTTTCCTGTATGTAGAATATCCCTTGATCCCTACTTTGAGCTTGATTAGCCTATTTATTTTTGTGACACCTGTCACCTTCCCATTTATATCACAATGAACCTATTTTGGTCGTGGTCCTTCTTGACGTAGACAAATGGCCTAAGTTAAGGATGGCTATCTTAGGGGTACATGATGTCAAATGAGTATGAATATAGGTATAATAAAAGAAAGAAATAAAAAGATGGGTGCAGTGGAAAAGAATAAGAAAAGAAAAGTTGTCAAAAAGAAGAAGTGATTGTAGAAAACATAGCATCCATACTGAATAAGTGCGATCAAGAAAAGAGAAGAATAGAAAAAGGTTAATAAGTGAATCCCAGGAGCTAGTGTAGTGTTAAGGAGGATTAGTCACTTTAAATATCATCAAGTATCATACCATCCCCTAGCCTATATTACAAGCCAAAGATAAGACCTATAGTGATCCTAGTTGACCTGTCTGAAAACCTTGGTAATGAAAATAAGGGCAAGCCTATGGTACTTGGAATACATTGATTGGAACTTCATTCTGAGAGTGAGTGTCCTTTAATTGTACCCATGGTTACATATATGATTGCTGATATGTGAAAAGAGGGATTTCTTTATTGTGAAGGCACACCAGATATGTTGCTAGATGTTAATTTGTTCGGATAGTGTAATACTGGTCTATGCATGGTTGTTATGGCTAAATTAATGCCGTATCTTGATTCCTGTGTATTGCATTGTTGTTATTCAATATTATACACGGTTGTTCTTGAATTGACTGACCTTGGAGATGGTGAAGATGTTTTGAGATAATATGAATGATTGACTGCCGAATGTACTTTGTATCCTCTTGGTTGTGTTTGAGTTGCTTGAGGATAAGCAATTGTTTTAAGTTAAGGGTGTTGAAGTGTGAGCAGATGCTAACACATTTGAAGCTTTTAACTGAGAATAATTGCAAGGTCTTAAGCAACTTTTGTTGTTTTTGATTGTTTTATCTTTGATTTTGCAGTAGAAGCCAAGATGCAAGAGAACCAACAAGGATAGAAATAAAAGAGTTAAAATCTGAAGAAAATAGAAGAGAAGTGTGTCTGACGACATTCTTGATAATTCGTCATCCTTAAACAGAGAATGGGATTCAGTTGGAAGAAGTGACAACGACATGTCATAAGCTGTCAGCCTTGTGATAAGCCATCAGAATCGTCGTTAGCCTAAGGCAAAACATGAGAGCTAAAGTCAATCATCGACGACATCTGTGATAAGTCGTTAAAGATTTAATAATCCGCCACGCTTCATCGTCAGCCTAAGGCAGCGAATGTCAAAAGTGAAGAGGAGTTGACGACATTTGAGATAAGTCATCCGACTCCTAATAAAGTGTCATGAATGTCATCATCTAATCTGAGAAATTGTTGAACTCTATGATTTTGTTTCCATAATTAGGGTGAACTATTTAAAGCATAGTTTAGGGTTTTCTAAGAGGATGGGAACCTGATTTGGGACACATGTATATTGTTACTTTTCTCTCTAGTTTCTTGACTTGAAAAATAATTAACTTTGAAGAGATTTTCTTCAATATTTTGGGATTTCTATTGTGATCTAATCTGAGAATCACTATTTACTATTCATCTTGTGGTAATTTCATCTTTCAAATTATGAATATATCTAGTTATTTCGCTTATTACATTATGAGTGGCTAAATCTCTTTAACCCGAATTATGGGATCTATGGGTTAAGTCTTGGTAAGATGCTAAGTGTTTAAGATTCTAAAGGTAATAGGACTCCTTGATAATTCTGAGATTTTAATTATTGTCTATTGGTTGCAAATGACAGATAGCACCTGTTTTGATTTTGTTGAGATAAGAAATCAAATATAGTAGTAAGTGAATTATTGATAGGGACTTGGAAACACTAAACATCCATTTAATAATTGACATTGTAACAAGGTTGATTAACCTAAGGTGAAGTCTGGTTAGTAAATATAAATTCCCTAAGTCCAAGAGGATTAGCTAATTAAATTCTTAAGTAGGTCGAGAGACATTTAGGCATAACTTTGATAAAGATAATCTGTTGTCCTACCTACTAAGAGAATCTTGAATCACTATTAGCATCTGTCAAGTACTAAAACCCATAGTGAACATAATTCTATTTTTTCATAAACTCTTGATTACAAACACTGAAACTAAAGTGACCAACAATTATTGGCTAATCTCCAAAACCCCCATTTCAGGAAACATCCAACTATCAGTTAATTAAATCGCAAACAACTTAAGTTCACACCATATTCCCTGTGGGATTCGAACCCAATCTAGTTGTGTTATATATTGACAATGATCGATTACATTCTCATTAGAGAGGTGTAGTTTGAGCGTTATCATCATATTTCCCTCTCCAACTAGTTTTGAAGAGAACAATCCAAGGGAATCTCTAAATTGTATTAGATGCCCATGATTGATTCAAAGTCTTCTATATCCTTTAATCACATAAAGGAGAAAGATTCTAGAATTATAGGATATTTTGAAGCATTTCCATATACATCCGTTGATCATGAAAAAACAAGGAGTCTAGAGTTAAAGGATATTTTGAAGCATTCATATCTGATCAAATCACACAAAGGCAAAATAGGCTGGCATTGAGAGATATTAATCGACTTCAAGTGCATCAATTACCAAAGATTAAATGGAATTCACTACCGGGGCTCAAGAAACATATGGTACGAAGGATGTATATAAGTCGTTATTCAAAGATGTATGATGTACTAGATTTCTTAAAGTTGATAATCTGAGGGTTATCTATAGGTCACATTATTTGAGATAGAATAGTTTGCAAGATTATTCACGAGTTGATAGTCCATATGTCATTCGCAAGCCGCAACAACATCCTAACTGAATAGTCTGCAAGGTTACCCGTAGATCGACAATTTGAAGGTTATCCATAAGTGACAACTAAATCCTTTCAAAAAAATATGCAAGATTATCAAAACTGATAGGTCCAAGGGTTCTTTATAAGCTACGTCATATCCAAGATTGATTATTCGTAGGATTATCCAAAGAATACCAATGTGAGATATATATATAAGTCATATTATATCAAAGGTCGGATGATCTACATGAATACCTGAGAGCTAGCGATTTGACGGATATCTGTAAGTCATCTCTTATCCAAGGTCGGATAATGTGCAGGATTAACCAAAATCTAGGAAATCAAAGGATATCTATAAGTCGCCTCATATCCAACATCAAATAATGCACAAGATTACCCAAAAGCCTGACAATTTGAGGGATATCTATAAGTCATGCCGATACGAAAGATGCGCAAAAATCCCCTGAGGTCACGTATAAGTAGAATTATAGGTAACCAAAAGGTTTTCCATATCAACATAGGATTATGTAGTTGAAGGGTCCATTTTATACAAAGTATCATCGGTGCCCAAGAGGGTCACCCCACTTTGAGAAAAAATTTAGATCGTCAAAATAGATATTTTACTCAACGCCAAAGAGGGTTGTTGTGTCTGCTACCGCAAATTTGTCATCTTCCAAATAGGTACATGAGAGAATGACATCTTTGTCGAATAGAAACTCGCGCAGAGGTATGATAAAAACTATTGACCCCTTAGTGAAATATGATTATCACTAATAGTTTTGTTTGAAATTTTGTTAAGAACATCTGAAGGGATAAAAATCTCAAATCAAAACCACAGGTGCGGATGACTCCAAAAAACACACAGAAAAATGTGGAATTTGTTCTTAGCAGTGAACTGGACAAAGTCCAAAGAGAAATATCAAAATATTTAGGAGCGAGCTAAGAGACAAATTCCACCATCATCAAACCACATCCTTATCAGAAGGCATGTTGGTGTTTTGAGATTTTTGTTTCAGTTTTACTTCTGGGGTACTTCTAAACTCACATCAAAAGTAACCTCTCATTCCATAAAATTCAAGTGACGTACACCTAGAGCTTCGGGAGTTATACCTATGTTGCTAATATTAATAAATGGGAGGGCCTCACAGTTGATAATTACAAGCCCTTAGTCCCTACCTCAATTTTTTGTCGCTCACCCTGAGCTAAAGGTTGTCTCAACATAAAAGACTACCTTTTTCATCGATTGAGTCAAACTATAAGCAGTCTGATTCCCTGAGTCTCAGGAATATGTAGGTTGAGCTCTATATGGAAAACCCGAATGCATAACCTCCTCTCCATCCTCTTATTCCTAAGTTTTTCAGTTTCACCAAAATTCAAAATTAGAATAGCTTATGTATTATTTGAAAATCGTGCTTAAAAATCAAGCACTATGAACTACAGGTGGCCTGAATTCTTATGTAACCTGAGATATATAGGAAAAATAATATCAGGGTCCATCCATAACTCCATGAAACTTGTGCAAAAACCAACCTAAGATGATAGGGAGCTAACTAATCCATACCTAAGATGACATTATAATCTACTATATTTAGGATAATCAGATCTACCCAAGTCTCACGGCCTATGAAGATCATAGAATAAGATTGATGCACCTGATCCACCACAAAAGAGTCTTCTACAGAGGTATATACATAGATAGGAATGGAAAGAGGATAACCAATAGATTCAAAATCAGAAGCAAAATATGCAAACACATAGGAGAAAGTTGAACCCAAATTAAATAACACAGATGTAAATTTGAAATAGACGGGGATAATACCTATGATAACAACACCAAAAGCTTCTGCCTCAGGTTTGGTTGGTATAGCATAGAACTAACCATTTTTGCTACAAAACTGTGTATCCCCACGACCCGACCACGGATACCACCACGTATGCTTTACAAAACCCTAGCAGCACCTCTAGCATCCTGAGGGTCACTTCTTATTGTCAATATAAGAGTGGGCATAAAAATATGATGGAGGCAATCTTTCGCCACATGGCTAAACTCATCACACAAATAGCAACCTCTACGACCTAAATCAATCTAAGAAGGTATGATTAAGCTAGAATGACCACCCTAGGATGATGCTTGACTACTTAAAGCCGATGAACCAGAAGATAAAACCCATAGGAAATTCTAAAATCTCTACCTCGAGGAGTGTGACCTCCCAACTCTCTATAATGGTGATGCCTCTTGGAGCCTCCCTGAATAGATCTAAGAATAGCCTCAGTCATCTTTGCACGATCCACCACACTTTGAAATGATGCCCCTAACACCACCATTTAGGTAGTGGCCAATTGCAAAGTAGTATCCAATATCTTTATGAACTTCTTTCTCTTCTTAGACTCAGTGGAAATACTAACAATAGAATATCTAGACAAGGTATGAAAATGTGCCTCATTCTCGAGAACAGTCATAGAGCCTTACTTCAAGTGATCAAACTTATCTATCGTCTAATCCCTGAAACTGTAGGGCAGAAAGATGTTCAAAAATGCCTCAACAAACTAATCCCAAGTCATCTCTATAAAACCAAGGGTTTTACAATTATCAAGTGACCTCCACCAATCCCTGGATACATATCTCAGTTGCTAGGTAGTGTAAGAAACTTTGTGTGACTCGAGTGACTCAAGGTTACACAATTTCTCTCAATAATCAATTAAGAACTCATAGGAATCCTCTCTCACAACACTACTAAACTTGGGTGGACCCAAGCGAGTAAATCTCTTAAACCTCTCCTGATCCTCAAAAGGCATAATAGGATTTAAAGCAAGAAGAACAATGAATTTAAACGACTGTGATCCCACTTGAGGAGGAAACATAGATGAAGACTAAACTTCTAGACTTAGAATACCATACTCAAATATTGGTGTAGAAGAAGGAACAACACTCGAAGCCTATAGAATACTATAAGTAAATGTTGGTACCAATGAAAGAACCACACTCGAGATCAAGGAAACACTATAAGTAGTCTCTAGTACATATGGACGTACAAAGAACTGGGGGAATACCAGGTGCACTCAAAGGAATACCCTGCAAATGAGTTTGCAAATAAATCAATGAACCCTCCAAGATTGTGGTAGTAGTACTCTATAGAACCTGAGTAGGCCTTATATGTCTAGCATGCACAACCTCAGGATCAAGGGAGATCCCCCTAGTATTACATTTAGAAGGGGAAGTTCCTTGTACCCATCATCTACCTCAAGCCTATTTCTAACCCATGACTTATCCCCAAGATTGGGCTCTCTTTTCAGATTCTAGCTTAGCATCCCTTGCCTTACAAGATCTAGTCCTCACCATCTACGTAGAAAAGAGTGAAACTCAGTTTAGAATATATGGTATAACAAAATCTACACAAACGGGAAAAATAAGGAATTTTCCTAGAAATATTTTATAGCCTCTCAAAGATAGATATAGACCTCAACTTATTAATCCATGAGACTCTAAACAACACCCTTTCCTTACATTAATGAGACCAATAAAACTAGATGCTCTAGTACCAATTCTTCATGGCCTAAAAACTAAGGTTATGATGACACTTATCCCGACTAAGCCTTGATAAGTAAGTCAATCACCCAAACTGGTAAGTATGAACAATAATACTTTAAGAATAAATGCTCAGAACCAAACCAATATAAATATCTCAAATTCATTTAATATATGCACATATGAGATCATAATCTACTTAATAAACCAAACATCCATGATTTGCATAAGTAATGTAACATAAGAATAAATGTATATGTAGGAAACCATTAATATCGCATTAAACCCCAACTTGGTATTACTATCATGAAGGATACAACCAATGTATAAAAAATGTTAAATAATATCAGATAAGGCCCTACACGGGAAAAACGTAACAAATATATTCTAAAATCACCACCAACAATAATATAAGCCCCCAAGTTTGGCACACAATAGTAATACTATTATTTCCATGATTGATTTCCCATACCCAAAGCATGAGTTTTTATAAATATTAACTACCCAACTCAATTTGAAAAAGTTAAGTTATAACCTACCTCGCAATGTAAGAACCCAAGCCTTAAGTCATTCAAAACTCTAGTTTCTCTTTCATTCTTATTTGCCTCGTAATATTGATTTTCTATAAAGCTTTATATAATTATTGTGATTCAAATAATAGTGTAAAAATTTATTTATTTTTGTGATGTTTGAATAGTTAATTTTTGGTGAAAATTTCTTCACTCAAGAAAATGCACTACTAAAAATAGAGGGTTGTTTTCACCCGGAGTCAATGTATTTTGTGTTATAAAACATAAACATGATTTTTCCACTCAGTTTTTCATTGAACCAACTCACTGAAAAAATACATACTAGAAAATAAATTTTCATTGAAGTATTGGGAAGCTTCTTAATTTTTGTTTCTGAAAATACTTATTATATTTTCTTCTTACTGATTCATCAAAATATCTATAGGAAAAGCAACTCAACATTTTCATAGGAAATTCACGATACCTTACCTTTAGCATCACCTTTGTTTAGCTTGCTATTCAACTTCCCCCAACCCCTAGTTGTACATGTACATCCTAAATTTTCAAATGAGATGCACCCCCTAGATATGAACGAGAACCCTTCATTGCTTGGGGGTCGCACTTTATCCCACTTGATAGACAAAATCTTCTGTCACTTAAGAACTCTTCATCCCACACACCTTTTTTTGCCTTCTTTCACCGAGGAGGAACGAATAATCTTCCAGATGGATAGGGACGTAAATTTTCATTACAGGTAGGGAGGCTATTTTCCACTGACCTGTGGCTTAAAGAGAAAGCAATCTAAATGAAAAGTAATAAAAATACAAGAGGCATAAGCAGTAGCAAAAATAAAAATAGTAATAAAATAGTATGAAAATAATACTATAATTGAACTATGCGAGACAACTAATAGCAATAGATGTCGAAGAATAAAGAGTAATACTACGATTACTAGAAAGAATTATAAGACAACGCACTGCTAAAAACTATTATGGATGCATTCCTACTGTTGCGTCTCTACGCACACGCAAGTGTATGTGATCGTACAAGTAGTAGAAAGACTTGGAGAGTCAGATATTGTTCCCACGAAGACAAAGAAACTAGAAATTTAATCAACTTTTAGTTTTAGATAATTAGGTATTAAGTGTTATAGAGTATCAAGACGATTGTGAATTCGTGAATAAAAATGTAAATTATTAAACAAGAAATAACAGGTGGTGACTACAACAATGCAAGCAACGGTTGTAATCAATAATGGTGATGATTCTAGGGTTTAGGATTTTCGAACAATCATACAATTCTATATTCTTATCACAGTCTAATTTGTTATCGGGTTGTTGATTCACAAGGTTTATGCCACGATCTTGGTCTCCCAACCTTAAATCTTCAATTTATTAAATATTGTAGCTACAACTCCCGCAGAGATACAACAATTCTTCTAGATTCATAAAGTTATCTTCTTGTAATTGAACCAAGCAAGGCTTCTAGGTATATCCCTATCCTAGATGCTAATTCAAATCCCTTATTTTATAAAAGGATAAGAATCTTGCTTCCTAATTTCTTCATTCTATCCTACAATTATCCTCCTAGATGCACATAGAAATATAAATTTATTTTAATGGTGGATACTCATCAAAATAGTAAGCTCAAGAAATTAAGTACAACCCAGATGATAATCTAAAAAGAAACTATGAATAAGAAAATAAAAGAGTAATCATGTTCTTGGCCTCAACCACAGAATAAGGGTGTTTAGCTACTTATGTTTGAATTCAACATCCAAAATAAGTAATTAATCATACCCAAAATAAATCTTGAAGTAAAGAAGTTCAAAATAAATATTAAGAACCCTAAAAGAGGGAATTTTATTCTTTTTCGCCGCTGCTATGCTTGAACAAAAAGTCCCCAGTAATTGTGCTCACGTGTTCTTTTTATACTTGGGAAAATTTTACCAGATCTAAGCCTTTGATACGATGCACCACTAATCGCGGTTAAGCCAACCAATGCGTCACATCAACATTGCGTTGACACACTAGAATTCATCTTTGACAATCAAGCAAAGTCAATTTCTTCACCATACAATGCGACGTGTTAAGATCGAATCGTGTCACTGGAACTTGCTCTTCAAAATTTGGCTAAGTGTTAAAACTTCACACATCGATGTGACGCGTTGATATCGCATCGATGCACTAGAAATTGCTATTGAAATTTCTTCTAAGGCACAAAAATCACACTTCGACGTGATGCATTGACATCGCATCTATGCACTAGAAGTTGTTCTTCTATTTTTGACTAAGGTACAATATAATACCAGTTGACGCGACGTGTTGAGATCATGTCGTATCACTAGTATTATTCTCTAGTTTCATTATTTCTTCTCATCAAGCCTCAGCTCCTTTCTTTTTTCTTTACTCTCATGCATTTCTATATGATTTTTCTTTTTCATGATTGTATCCCACTTGCTTCCAAATCCACAGGAAATTAAACCCGTATCTCCAATTATATTGGTTAAACACGAAATATAATTTAACTTATAATTCATTATATTTAACACACTTTTTATGCTTAAAACAAGTCCAAATATGGATAAATAGTGGTGTTTGGACATATTAATACGCCCAAGATCACCACCCCACACTTACAACCTTGTTCGTCCTCGAATAAGTTCAATCAGAAAAAGCATCAAACATTTTAATCACAACCTAAGAATCATGCTAGTGTTGGGCACATGAACCTTTATTTCACACTTCATTGTCCTGATAGTGTCATTTAATTTATTGGAAAACTTAATTCAAGTATGAAATCAAGAATTCAATAACTAATCCACACTTTTATCTGCATGCACCCTCACAACAAGAAAGTTTTCCCCATATCACTTACAATTTAACAATCTTAATCAGGAGGGGAATATTAAAATTCAATCACTCGCTCTCAACAAAGAATTCATACATAAAAAGAGATGAACCATAAGCTTGCCCTTAGTGTATTACTCCACTAATAGTCGGATGTTGAAACGTAGGATCAAATAGGTCTTTTTATGGTTGTAATGCAGGGTAAGGGATAGGTAGGAACTATTTTTGAAATAGTGACTCATCTCCCTAAGCACTTTAATGCATAACTACCTTCAATAGAAATCACATTTCGTCAACCACACTTTCCACTTCATTATATTTACACATCCATTGTTTCACCCAGATCTTTCTCAGCACATTAACATTACTTTGGCAGGAGTATTTTCTTTAACATTTCAGTTTTTTTTCAAATTCCAATTCTTTTTACGCACCCCTATAGTAGCCACCCTCAATCTAAGCAATTTGCCTTAATTGAGGTGCACATTGTCCTTAATGGACCAGGGCCAAAACAAGTTCATTGTAAAGCGATAACCGGGTAATAAGAACTGAAATTCTCATCACACATTATTTTCTACTCTTAACCTTCCAATTTAAGTGTGCAAATTACTTCTCTTAGAGCTTCATTTTTACCTTTTTCCATTCTTTGTACTTTAAATTACCCCTTATTTCATTATTTGCATTAAAGAGCTTAGGAACTAGAGATTAAATTAATGTCTTATCAAAGAAAAGGATTCGGCTACATATGAGTCTACCAAAGAAATCAAGCTATTGGCTCAATGGGGCTGACTATGAATATGCATAATGGTAGGCAAATAAAGTCTTTAAAATTCGGTTAACAAAGAAATGCCTAAATCACTTCCTACTCCCAACACCTTTTATTTCGCTTTGCGAAAACGCAAGGCAAGTTCTAATCATTCCCATACATGCAGAATTGAACAATTACTCACATGCTCAGTACATACTAAGAATCAAGTCAGATCCTTAAGGTCTCTAGTTTTTTTGCACTTTATCAAATTAAATGATTAAGCCAATCAAATCAACTACACCTGCTGAGATTTCACATTTAAAAATAACCAAAAGAAAAAAAAATTCCAACACTAACATTTCTCAAAGGCTGCAATTGGGATCTTACTACTTTCTCAGCTTCTAAGGACGCATTCCCCTTAAGACGGTTGTCATCCATCAATCATAGGGGAAGACACTAACTAATTACTTTAATTAGTTAGTAAGTAATTTGGTGAATTTATTCCAAAGAGGGCACACATAATTACTTTAATCCAGAATTGTACCACAAAGGGTAAAAATAAAATACTGTAATAACATAAACAAAAAATAAAATCTTGCCAAATAGGGCAATACTTGTCAACTTACAAATTCACCAAAAATATTAATAAAATAAAAATTATTCATCCAACCAACACAACCATGAACCATGGGTAAATAAAAAAGATAAAAGAGATAAAGATGAAGATGAATAAAGACCAAACACCTCATACTTAAGCCGGGTACTGTTCCTGTGCTAGCAATAATGCATGGTGGCTTGGTACTCCCTGCTCAATCAAATGTCACCATGGCTAGCACGTCATCAAAATCATCACCAAACTCTTCACTTGAGTCACCATTATTAGACTGCTCCTCCTCCTCTGACTCCTTATCAAAATATGCCATACACCTCTCCTCAGCTATAGAGACATCATCATCAACAGGATCATCAAAGTTAGGACCAATACGCAGCAACATCCGAGCATGAGGTACCAGTGGGTAATCAAGTTCCACAGTATGAATCTCCTGTTGGGTGGTCGGATACTCCCCAATCCTCACTTGTAATATCGTTAGCCTATACATTCGGGTCGTGATCTTATCAGCATGAATAGTATGCTCGGGCATAGTCAAATTTACACCATGAGGAGCTGGTCCTTTGGTGTGAGAAATTTCAAGTGGCCTGTCACCCACAGGCGGTAAATAGTTTGTATCCTTCTCAGGAACACCATATTGCCTAAAAAATCTTGTTAGCAATCCACCAAATCTATATCTCCTACCTCCTAAAAATCGGGCCTTTCTTATAACCGAGAAAATAATAGAATCAACATTTCACATCCACATCATCTCTCTCAAGGAATAAATCAAACATACCCTATCATGAGTCACCTTCATCATATATTTCCCATGAACTAGGCAAGCATAGATAATTCTTGCCTATAGATGTGCCTCCCTATTAAAATGATCAAATTAAAGAGAAACATGTGTATCTCCCTCTTTGTGGTGAATCCACCTCACCATAGATCTAGTGCCGCACAGGATATGACATATATACTGATATGATGGTTTGATTATCATCATCTTCAATGGGTTGGGATCAGCATAGGGTGTAGTTGCACCTAAAACTCATTAATAGTGTCTGCCATAAAAGTAATCGTCTGAGCACGCATCTCAACTTCAGAATCTCTAGGGTTCCAGTTTGCATAAAATTCCCTGACCAGGCTCAAATTGCATTCTCCTGGCTGCTTAAATAAAAAAATCATATATTGGGCTTCTATCTTTCTTACCATTGAAGGATACTCCTTCATCAAGGCCCTCCGACTGATAAAATGGTCAACAAAATTTTTGGATTCCTTGTGCTGCAAGTACCACTTTCTACCCGCTTCTGCTACAACTTTTATTCCGAACCTGCGATGCCCTCTGGGAACATGCGGAGCTGCTTGTACTCTATCAGCTTGTCTGCTCCTGTTATGTGCAGACCCAGATATCACATCTATATTCTTTCCCTTGTTAGACATGTTACCTGCTCAGCACAACAACCCTATAAGAATATAAAAAAAACACCTTTAATACTAGTTTCCACTAAGTGTGAATGTTACCCCACACTTAGTTGCTAGCACAAGTTGCTACAAAAATTACATATACTCGAGTACTCAGACTTCCCCTTTTTATTTGATAAGTTCAACAATCAGGTATCCAACATTAACACAATAAAGGCATATAGGAGTTAAATTACTCCAATACTATTGGAATTCATTTCAAAGTTCAGCCGAACTATCTCAAATGAAACATTGACTAACATGTATTATCAACCTTATATCATTAGACAATTCTAGACTCAAATAGTTAGATACCATCAGGTCAAGACACTTTACTTTTTAGTTTCTATTCTAAGTCCATATCAACCCACACACATAAATATATACCAATTATCTGGTTACAGAGTAGATTGTTACTGTAATCAGTCAAAACCCTAGTCGTAGAAGTCAAATTGATTATTTATTTTTAGAGTAGGCACAAGACAACTTCATAATGCAATGTACTAGTTCAACTCAAGAAAATATACTACAAAAACTCGGTGTAGTCATATCAATTTCAACAATATTCCCCCCATCAACTAAATCACTCTCTCTTCTTTAATTTTTTTATTCCATTTATCCTCTAGGTCTAACAAATCAAGAGAACACCACTCCAAATATTCTAAGTCATTAACAATTCAACTTATGCTATCAACTGATAACCTCTTTAACAATTAAATAAAAATGGACAAATACCTTGAATTTACTAACAAAAAAGAAGATGAAATTTGCTATTTTGCACCACAATAAGGTTAGTTGAGTAGAATTTTGTTTTAGGATTATGGGGATTTAGGGGGGTGGGGCGGAGTTAAGGTTAGGTTAGTAATGAAATAGGTTTAAGTGGTATTTATAGAGTTGACCCAGTAATGAGGGTCGACACGACGCGTTGTATATCACGTTGAATAATCACACAACACGTCAAGTTTGTGTCGATTCTCTGGAAATAGCCTTGAAATTGTTTTTGAAGTGTGGAATTTATGCCCATTGATGCGACGCACCAAGATCGCATCGATCCTCTGGAAATTGCATCCAAAAATTTTTCTAAGGCCAAATTCTCAGATTTTTAAGCCTCTTTTCTTATCCCTTACCTTTTTCACCACTTATCAGTTGTTTACTTACTCAATGGACCATGTTCACCATCTTATTTATCTATACCTAATTTCTTATTCCTGCACATCAATCAAAAACAACAAAATTACGTGAGCAAAAGTGGGTTGCCTCCCACCAAACACCATATTTTCAGTTGTGGCACGACTCATTTTTTTTCTTTTTTTTGTTCTTCAACTACTAAAAATTAAACTAACTATTACATTAAATTTATGGGCTTCCTCCCACATAGCGCCTTATTTTACGTCATGGAATAACTCATCTCATCATCACTTTTCAGCAAAAGTGATAGATTTCTTGTGCTTATCCAGATGATCTGCCTAATAGTGATTTACACCTTGTCCATTCACCAGAAACTTTTCTCTCTTCTAGTTATTCCACAACTTCACAGCTCCATGAGGTGTCATATACATCACCTCAAAAGGTCCAGACCATTTCAATCTCAATTTTCCCGAAAACAACTTAATCCTTGAATTGAATAACAAAACAAGTTGTTTGGGTTCAAATACTCTCTCTTAAATTTGCTTATCATGCCATATTTTGGTCTTCTCCTTATATAGTTTGGCATTTTCGTATCCATGAAGCCTAAACTCATCAAGCTCGTTCAGCTGTAATAACCTTTTCTCCCCCGTGGCATTCATCTCAAAGTTTAGCTTTTTCAACGCCCAATATGCTTGGTGTTCTAACTCCACAGAAAAATGACACGCTTTACCATACATCAAGCGATATGGAGATGTCCCAATAGGCGTCTTATAAGCTATTCGATAAGCCCAAAGTCCATCATCTAGCTTCTCCACCCAATCTTTTCTCTGCCCATTCACGGTTTTCTAAAGTATTTGCTTAATCTCTCAATTTGATACCTCAACCTGTCCACTAGTTTGGGGATGGTATGAAGTGGCAACCTTGTGCCTCACACCATACTTAGCAAGAAGATTTTTGAACCAGGTGTTAATGAAATGCGTACCTCCGTCACTAATTATTGCCCTTGGTGTACCAAATCTGGAAAATATATTCTTCCTCAAGAATTCAGCACCACTCATGTATCATTAGTCGGACTCGCCATAGCTTCCACCCAATTAGAGACATAGTCAACCGCTACAAAAATGTACAGATTTCCTTTCAAGAGTAGGAATGGTCACATGAAATCAATCCCACAAACATCAAAGACTTGGACTTCTAAAATAGTGTTGAGGGGCATCTCATGACGCTTAGATACGGTACCCAACCGTTGACATTGATCACAATTATTTATGAAAGTAACTGCATCTCTAAATTAGCTAGGCCAAAAAAACCTGATTGCAGCATTTTTCTCACAGTCCTCTCACCCCCATAATGTCCACCATATGGAGATGAGTGGCAATTTATAGCACCTTTGAAAATTCAGCCTCTGTGATACACCTACGATTGACTCCATATGGACCTTTCTTGAAAAGATACGGTTCGTCCCAAATGTAAGCACAAGAATCATAGAGTAATTTCTTCCTTTGTTGTGTGGTAGTATCAGGAGGGTACACCTCACAAGCTATCAAATTCACAATATCCGCATACCATGGGAACTTAACTGCATCTAAAGACAACAACTTCTCATCAGGGAACTCTTGCTTAATACTAAGGTAGTCATTAACTATATGGTCTCGATTTTCTAGCCGTGACAAGTTATCAAAAACTTCATTTTCAGCCCCTTTCCTATCTCGCACCTCAAGATCGAATTCTTGTAGTAGTAGAATCCACCTAATTAGTCATGGCTTCGCATCCTATTTGTTCACAAGATACTTAATAGTAGCATGGTCAGTATGAACAATGACCTTAGTACCAACTAAGTAAGATCTAAACTTGTTGAATGCATACACCACTACCAACATCTCTTTCTCTGTAATCGTGTAGTTAACTTGAGCATCATTAAACACTTTGCTAGTATAGTAGATAGAGAAAAATACCTAATCTCTTCTCTGACCCAAAACTGCTCCTACAGCAATGTCACTAGTATCACACATCAGCTCAAAAGGTAACTCCCAATTTTGTGCAATCAGAATAGGTGCTTCAGTCAACTTCTTCTTAAGATTTACAAAAGCTTCATGGAAATCTACCCCAAACTTGAACTTGGATTCTTTCTCTAGAAATTTTCACATGAAGCCTGCAATCTTTGAGAAATCTTGAATGAATCGTCTATAGAACCCTGCATGTCCTAGAAATCTCCATACTCCTTTGACTGTGGCTGGATATGGCAAATTTTCAATCACTTCAATCTTTGCCTTTTCAACTTTGAGTCCTTTGCATGACACTTTATGACCTAGAACAATTCATTCCTTAACCATAAAGTGGCACTTTTCCCAATTCAGCACCAAGTTCGTCTCTTCGCATCAAGCTAGGACTCTGTAAAGATTCTACAAGCACTTATCAAAAGAATTACCATACACAGACAAATCATCCATAAATACCTCTAAGAAATATTAAACCATGTCGGAGAATATCACCATCATACATCTCTAAATTATAGCAGGTGCATTGCATAAGCTGAAGGGCATGTGTCAGAGCGCGTATGTACCATATGGACACATAAAAGTGGTCTCCTCCCGGTCTTCCAGTGCTATGATTATCTGATTATAGATGGAGTACCCATCCAGAAAACAATAATACTCTTGCCCCACCATTCTATCTAGATATTGGTCAATGAAGAAAATTAGATAGTGATCTTTATGAGTTGCTTTGTTCAACATCTGATAATCAATACAGATCCTCTAATCGGTCACCGTACGTGTGGGAAACAACTCATTATAATAATTGGTCATTACAATCATTCCTCCCTTCTTTGGTACACAGTGCACTAGGCTCACCCATTTGCTATCAAAAATTGGGTAGATAATACCACTATCTAACCACTTGATCACTTCTTTTCTGACCACCTTCTTCATCATAGGATTCAACCTTCACTATTGCTGCACTCTAGGTTTGTAACCCTCTTCCATGTAGATGTTGTGCATGCATAATGCTAGGTTAATTCCTGTAATATCAGACATCTGCCAACCAATTGCCTTTCTTCTCCTCTTTAGAACTGCTATAGCTTTCTTTACCTATATATCTGATAATCCTGCAAACAAAATAACAGGAAAAGTATCTTGATCACTAAGAAAAATATATTATAAATGATGAGGGAGAACCTTAAGGTCTAAGTTAGGAGCTTCTTCAACTGAGGGCTTGGGCGGTAGACCAATTGGCCTATTCAAAGGATCGAACGACACTTTTTTCATCTCAACCACTACCAAATTCATAACTTGGACCAATTTCAGTTCTTCTACATCTCCATACAGATCATGGCCCATCAAAGCTCATTCTAATAGATCATCAGACAATAATAACTACCAATCAGAAATAAGGTCAATAACTAATATAGATGACAACTGCTCATATATGGCTGGCAATTTTAACGCTTTGTACAAATCAAAGACTTTTACTTTATCATGCACTCGCATGGTCATTTTTTCAGCTACTACATCAATGAGTGATTGTCCTATTACTAAGAAGGGTCATCCCAAAATAAATAAAACAACAAGATTAGCCTCAAAGTCAAGAATTAGAAAATCTACTAGAAAGATTAAAGATCTTACTTGAACCAACACATCTTCAATAATATCATCTGGCCTAGCAAGGGACCTATCTGCCAAATAAAAAATAATTATCATGGGTTAGGGACTCCCAAGACCCATCTTATGGTACCATGATGTGGGCATGATATTTATGCTCACTCCCAAGTCACATAATCCACGTGCACAAATATTTTATCCAATGGTATCTGCAAGGTGAAACTACCTGGATCCTTCATCTTCTTGGGCAGTTTTTTAAATTTTGGACGTGCACTCTTGAGTAATTACAACTATAGCATACTTGGTTAATCAGTTCTTATTGGCAACTATATTCTTCAAGTATTTCGTATATTTTGGTACACTCTACAAAATATCAATAAGAGGAAGTTTTACTTAAACCTTCTTCAAAAGATCTAGGAACTTCATATAACTTGCTTCCTCTTGATTCTTCCTTTCCCTTTGAGGAAAGGGTAAGGGGGAGTCTTCTTTTCCACACAAATTTCATCACTTTCCTGTTTTTCCTTGACTTCCTTCTCTGCATTGTCTTTTGAACTATCATCAGTGACGGTGGGATTATCCTGCTCCTGAACCGTCTCCTTAGTTTGCAGCCCACTCCTTGTTATACCCATATTTACCTGCTTTAAATTTGCCTCTGTATCGCTAGGTAATGCTCCTTGTGGCCTTATATTCTCTAATCCTACAATTTGACCCAACTGGAACTCTAAATTTCTTGTAACCAATTATTGACTCTTCAACTCAGCTGCAAATTATGCCTGTTAAGTCTTTAAGTCTACCGCAAACTGTGCTTGTTGAGCCATAAACTGATTACCTAATTAATTCCTCTATATTGTTAGTCTGAGAGGTCGCCTGATTATTATGAACCGACTGTGGATTTGGTTGCAATAGTCCGTTGTACTAATTTTCATTCTGTGCCTAATTTCTACCCTATAAGAAATTTTGGTGGTTCCTCTAATTTGGATTATACGTGTTCCCAAAATTTTGTTAACCTTGATGATTTGTATTCCTTACGTAGTTGACTGAATCTGAATTAATAGAACATGCTTCTGTTGTGTGCTCACCACTTTTGCAAACATCACACCACGAATTTACCTGTTGAAATATATTTTGCTACAGTTGCTATTGGTTGTGTCACACCCAACTTTAGGTTGTTCAGCTGAGTACTCATATGATTTTGCATTGCTGCTATCTGTGCCTGTAATGTAGTGAACTGATCTACCTCCAATATCACTGAAACCCTCTTTGGAGCACTCTTTGAATCTGCATGCCAATCAGTATTCCCTTGTGAGATTCGATTCAATAGTGTATACAATTCTTTATAAGTTTTGTCCAAAGCTTGGCCTCCTTCTGCTGAATCTAAGAGAATCGTTGTATTCGACTCAAGACCTTCTATAAATGTGTGAACCAAGACATCATTTGATTGTTGATGATGAGGACAATTTTTGAGCACGCATTTAAATCTCTCCCAAGCTTGGTATACATTTTCTCTATCTTTTTATCTGAAACTCAAGATCACACTCCTCAAATGTGCAATCTTCTCTGGTGGAAAGAATATAATAAGGAACATTTGAGCACAATCTTTCCATGAAGTGATGGAGTGTGGTGGTTCAGTATGTAACCACCTCTTTGCTTCCCCCATTAGAGAAAAAGAGAAGAGTTTCAATCTGACATAATCAGTATTCACCCCTTTAGGAATATACATATCACTTATTTCCAGGAAGGTCTGTATGTGCTGTTGCCAGTCTTCATGGGAAAGACCAGTTTAATGCCCTGCTAAATTCAACAGTTGTACCATATTCTGCTTCAATTCAAATCGACCTCCCAGCTCGGGATTTCGAATGCTATTAGTCACATGGTTCATAAGTGGGATTGCCACCTCATGAACAGGTTTTGCAGCTGGTTGAACAGGAACTACTGGAATAACCGGAGCTGGAATATTTTCGGCATTAGGATCGACAGGAGCATTGGGATCAAGAACATTAGGATCTCATATCTCAGACATCTGACCCTATTGAATGGAATGTTGAGCTCTTTGCCTAAGATGAAAAATCAATTCCGATTTTGCAAAGGGCTCTACCAACTCTTTATCTCTAGCTTGTCCAGTATTTAGCTAAACTGACAAAATTCAGCCACTAATATCAAGTTGTTAACACTTAAACTTATTATCAACAACCCAAAATTAAACAATTTTCTAATTATACTAATCCCTGGCAACAACGCTAAAAACTTGTTGCGTCTTTTCGCACACGTAAGTGTACGTGATCGTACAAGTAATATAAAGACTTGGACAGTTAGATATCGGTCCCACGAGGACTAAGAAACTAGAAATTTAATCAACTTTTAGTTTTATACAATTAGGTATTAAGTGTTATAGAGTATCATTACGATTGTGAATTTGAGAATAAAAATGTAAATTATTAAACAAAAAAATAACAGGTGGTGACTAGAGCAAAGCAAGCAACGGTTGTAATCAATAATGATGATGATTCTAGGGTAGAGGCTTTTCAAACAATCATACAATTCTCTATTCTTATCATAGTCTAATTTGTTATCGGGTTGTTGATTCGCGAGGTTTATGCCACGATCTTGGTCTCCCAACCTCAAATCTTCTATCTATTGAATATTGTAGCTACAACTCCCGCAGATATATACAACAATTCTTCTAGATTCATAAAGTTATATTCTTGCAATTAAACCAAGCAAGGCTTCTAGATATATCCCTATCCTAGATGCTAATTTAAATCTCTTATTTTATAAAAGGATAAGAACCTTGCTCCCTAATTTCTTCGTTTTATCCTACGATTCTCCTCCCAGATGCACATAAAAATATAAATTTATTTTAATGGTGGCCACTTATCAAAATAGTAAGCGCAACAAATTAAGAACAATCCAGATGATAATCCAAAAAGAAACTATGAATATGAATATAAAAAGTAATCATGTTCTTGGCCTCCACCCTAGAATAAGGGTGTTTAGCCACTCATGTTTAAATTCAACATCCAAAATAAGTAATTAATCATACCCAAAATAATTTTTGATGTAAAGAAGTTCAAAAGAAATATTAAGAACCCTAAAAGAGAGAATTTTATGCTTTTCACCATTGCTATGCTTTCCCAAAAAGTCCCCAGTAGTTGTTCTCACGTGTTCCTTTTATACTTGGAAAAATTTCACCAGATCTGAACCTTTGATACGACGCATCACTAATCATGTTGAACCAACCAAAGCATCTCATCAACAATGTGTTAACACACTAGAACTTGCTCCTCAGAATTTGGCTAAGTGTCAAAACTTTAGGCATCGACGCAACACATTGTTATCGCATTGATGCACTGGAAGTTGCTCTTGAAATTTCTTCTAAGGCATAAAAATCACACATCAATGCGACATGTTGACATCGTGTTGATGCACTAGAAGTTATTCTTCAATTTTTTACTAAGGTACAAAATATTACCAATTGACCGACGCATTGAGATCTCATCGTGTCATTGGTATTTTCCTCCAGTTTTATTCTTTATTCTCGTCAAGCCTCAGCTCCTTTCTTTTATCTTTACTCTCATGCATATTCATATGTTTTTGCCTTATCATGATATGTATCCCACTTGCTTCCAAATCCACAGGAAATGAAACCTGTATCTTCAATCACATCGGTTAGACACGAAACACAATTTAACTCATTATTCAATATATTTAACACACTTTTTATTCTCAAAAGAAGTCCAAATATGGATAAATAGTGGTGTCTAGACATATAAATACACCTAAGATCACCTACCTCCTTGCTTTTTGCCCAAATCTGTGTCCTCTACACCTTTCTATTCAAGGTCGTGTCTTTGATTAACTACAATTGCACAATAAATCTCCTTCAACATAGGGCATCCGTGCATCTTTTTATCACATCCTCAAACTATCTCGATCTTGTTTTTCACGTCTTTTATTCTACAAAACTTACTCCTACCTTATCCTAAATATCCTTATTTTTATTTCTATCTCTCCTAGTATACCTTCCCATATCCATCACAATATCCTTATCTCCACCATTGATCCCTATACAACATATGGTCTAGCCACCACTATGTAAAACTTGCCTTTAAATTTTGGTGGTATGTTCTTATCACCCAAAACTCCAAATATGAGTCTTCACTTCATCTACCCTGAACCAATATTATAATATCCCTAATTTTTGGCCCTTGATAATTTTTGAAATTTTATCCTCACTATCTAGACTATGACTCCCTTTATGAGTCATAAGGAGTCTTGACAAGTGGATAGACTCAAATCATATCCTGGCCAACATGTGTGGCTAAGTTTTTTGTTCTAAGTATGAGTATATCCCAACGATTCATGTGGATTTATTACAATTTATGATGTCCCAATCATAGTCAAACCAGTGTATGTTCCAAGTGTTTCTATCCTTGTAATGACTAGGACCCTACGAGTCAGGGTCCCCTAGCGAGTCGTAGGGTCAATAGTATATGTGACTAATGACACTTTCATAGCTACGACTCATGGTGATGAGTCATAGTATGTCATTACGAGTCGCAGTGTGACCCATAGTCACTAGCAATAATTTTTCAGATTTTTAGTTGAGGGTATTCTAGACATTTCCTTCCTTTCCCTACTTAATAACCATAACCATACAAAAATATGAGACATTCTTTACATACTTTAACACATCAAAGATACTCTCTATTCTCTCTAAATTCCCTCAAGCAAGATACTTAGGGTTTTCAAGAAGTAGGTCATCTAAGGGATCAAGAGTTGAACTCTCTTCATAAAACATGGTATTTCTAGAATGTTACTCTTCCCCAACTATTACATTGTGATAGCATGTGTTTTAAATAGTTCTCCATGTGATTTTGATGTTGGTTTGGAAACATAGGTTGAGGGTTTTAAATGATTGTTGTTTATATGATGTTTCATGTTTATATATGCATTGATTATGTTTAAAAGGTGATTTTGAAATCAATTTAATGCATGGGTATGGTGAATAAACTAGGGGATTGTGATTTCCCTAAATTTTATGTATATTGACAATTGAATTGGTAACAACCCAACCTAATTTTGTGAAAGTGATTTTGAGTATGAGTAAATTGCATTGAACTATTTTCAAAACAATTGCATTATATAAATAGGTTATTGAAACATGGTGGTTTAATTTAATGAATAAAGGGAGTTGTTTTCCCAAGTTAATGGAATTGTGATGGCATGTTCATGTTAACTTGTAAGTGTAGTTACTATGACTATACCAACAGTGTATGTCTAAATGTGTATTATGGTTCATTAAATAAGAATGTGTGACAAATGTTTTAATGGGGCTTAAAAGAGGGTTGTTTAGTTGAGTCATGAAAGTAGAGGTCCCGAGGTACCAATATTAGAAATCACGATTATCAATGCGAGGGTTTAAATAACTGGGTGGTTTGATTCCTCTTTATTATATGATTGGGAAGTTTGAATCTCTTATCTTATATTACATGATTGGATGCTTAAGTCACCTTAATTAGCTGGGAGATTCGAGTCCCCTATGGTTCATATGTATATCCTCTGGTTCATGCGACTACACATACTGGGCCTCTTTCATCTAGGTAAGAGCTAAACCTATATATCCCATGGGCGCCTTCTTATGATGGTTGAGCTACACAAATCTAGGATAAAGTTTTAATGTTCTTTCTAAGCCTTGTTCCCTTTCCCGACATATTATTTATGTATTGATATAATGATGTTCATATGGTTTTGAATTGGATTTTACTTGGCATTATTTTATACCCTATCTTAGAGTTACATGCTAGTGCTCAACTTATTAACTATCTCCGAACACTGTATCCTCATGTGATATAGGCATCAAAGATACTTCTACCTTTCCTTCACATTGTTCGGAGGATTGACTTGGTTCGTCGGTCATTGATTGTAAAGTGGTGAGCCTTACTTCTTTGAAAGACTTGGACATTTTATCAATTTGCATTCATAGATTAGAATTGAGAGTTCACATTATTAATAACATTGTCATTGTCAAGGTTGGAGACATGTCCCAACACTTAATTGATTTTTCTTTTGTTAGTAGGCTTTGTGGATTACTATAGACTTGGATGATGTTGGTTGGTTATTTTTTGTTGGTTACTGATTATTGATTATAGACATGACTTAAATTCTTTGAGCTTATCTTATGCTATCTTGTTATATGTTTGAAATTCATCCAACATTAGGGGTATTGTGTTCTATTTGGCTAGGAGCAGGGGTGGTTTTTGGTTTTTATTGAAGTTGAGATACCTTTCATTGCCAATACATAATTTGGGTTATTTCAAAGTGGTATCAGAGCCTAGGTTTGGTGTTATTAGGTGTCCATAAAGCTGTGTCAAGTAGAGTCTCTTTTATGAGTGTGCAGTGTGTCACACTTATAAGGAAAAGGATAAAGGCATCTAGGAATGTTTCTGTTTCTTATTGTTTTATTTTAAGCTATAGACTCTAAGATATTGAAATCTCTCTGATTCTCATATATTCTCTTTTTAAATCATGCCTCTCAGAAGATCTGATGCTCATGGAAACTCTTTCATTCTTTCATCCCATTTGAGGACAATATCAATGGAGCACGTACTACTTATGGAGTTTAGACCTAGTCTAGATCTCTAGCTCCCGATCGTACTACCCATGTGGAGTTCCACTGGTTCCCCTAGCCTTCCTTGGACACCTCAAGATGATGTGTCTAATGTTGATTTTCACTAGTCGATCTATTTGCTTACCTAGTTGGTGGCCTCTTAGACTGGGCATATTACTTGTTAGGTCACCATAGTTGGCTAATTATGAGGTTGAGTCCTCTAACTTTTATGGGTTCTAAAGTAAAGAAAGATTCTCAAAATCTTATTAATAAGATAGAAAAGATTTTCTGTGTGATGCATACCACTGATATAGAGGGTGTGAAGTTCCCTACTTATCAGTTGAAGGATATAACACATCAGTGGTATGAGGAATTGGAATAGTCCTGGGTTGATGATGTTGAGCATGCTTTCTGGGATGACTTCTCTTGTATTTTTCTTGATTATTTCTTTCCTCAGAAGTTAAGGGAGGCAAAGGTTGAGGAATACATGAATATTTGAAGTAAGGCAAGATGATAGTAAAGTAGTATGCCTTAAAGTTTCATCAGTTATTCCCATACGCCTTGGAATTACTGTCTATAATAAAGGCTAGAATGAGAAAGTTTTTTTTGATTTGTCTCATAATTTGATCTTGGAATACAAGGTCGTCTTATTGAACAAGGACATGGACATCTCTAGACTTGTGGTGTATATATAATAAGTGGAAGAAGAAAAAAAACAAGCAAAGATGAGGAAAATGCAAAATAAGAAATTTTAATGTTGGATCAGGGTAGAGGTCAATAGTAGAGTAGTAGAGACAGTGGAAAATAGTCTAAGAAGAGATTGGGCAACTCTGGTTCCTACTTTATAACTAGTGTTCCTTATCCAAAGACATTGGGTGATCATCGCCTTTAGAAAAGTATTGGTCACAAGGCACAGGGTGCCCAGTGTCAGGCTAGTGAGGTCAGTCAGTTTTATCATATCTTCCTTGTAGATTTTGTGGTCAGGTGTATCGTGGTATTTGTCAAGAAGAGAGAAACACGTGCTTTAAATATGGTCAGCTTGGTTATATGGATAGGGATTATCCTTCTAGGGTTTCTTCTGGAAAAATAAGATTTGTGTTTCTACTTCATTAACTCCTGCACCAAAGGGTGCTACATCTGTTTCTTACTCCAACACTGGTCAGAACGTTTATTCGACCCGCCAGGATTATGAGGCATCCCTCGATGTTTTACTGGTATGCTCAAACTTTTCTCTGTGATATATATTGTCTACTTGATCTTAGATCTACCCTCTTTTATGTGACCTCTTATGTGTCTATTCATTTTGTTTTTTATCCTGATTGTATTCTAGATCCCTTCTTTATGTCCACCCCAGTGGGTGACTCCACTGTGACTAGAAGGATCTATAGGTATTTTGTGATATCTGTCTTGGTAGGGAGACCTTGGTGGATCTGATAGAGATGGACATATTAGACTTTGATATGATTTTGGGTATGGATTGGTTGCATTCGTGCTATGGTGTCTCTTGATTGTTGGATCCAAAGGATTAGTTTCCACTTCCCTAATGAGGCAGTGATCGAGTGGAAAGGTAGTTCCTTAGTACCTAAGGAGAGGTTCATTTTTTATCTTAGAACCTAGAAATTAATTTCCAAAGGGTGCCTCTACCATCTAGTACATGTTAAGGATTCTAAATTCTAAAGTCCTTTGCAGTCTATCCTTGTGGTCTGTGAGTTTCCCGAGGTGTTCCTTGATGATATTCTTGGTTTTCCTTCAGATAAGAAAATTGATTTTGGGATTGATCTTCTTTCGAACACTCGTCTCTTTTCTATCCTTCCCTATAGAATGACTTTGAATTAGCTGAAAGAACTCAAGAAGCAGTTGAAAAATCTTCTAGATTAGAGTTTTATTCGCCCTAGTATTTCTCCTTAGGGTTCTCTAGTTCTATTTGTGAGTAACAAAGATGGTTCCCTTTCGATGTGTATAAATTACTACCAGCTGAATACGGTGACTGTGAAGAATAAGTATCCGCTTCCTAGGATTGATGATCTCTTTGATAAGCTTCAGGGTGCTAAATACTTTTCCAAGATTAATCTTTGATTGGGCTGCCATCAGTTGAAGATTAAGGAGATGGATATCCCTAAGACTACCTTTCGAACTTGGTATAGTTATTTTGAGTTTTTGGTGATGTTCTTTAGTTTGACTAATGCCCTGGTGACATTTACAAACCTTATGAAATGGGTATTCCTCCAGTTTTTGTATTTGATCATAATTGTGTTTATTAATGATATTTTTATGTATTCCAAAAGTGAGGCAGATCATGCCAATCACCTCCACCTTGTGTTGCAAACCTTGAAAGATTTATGGTTGTATGCAAAGTTCTCAAAGTACCAGTTTTGGTTAAATGTTGTGACCTATCTGGGTCTTGTTATTTCTAATAAAGAGATCATGGTGGATCTATATAAAGTTTTGGTGGTTAATAAATGGCCTATACCCATGACTCTAACAAACATTTAGAGCTTCTTAGGTTTAGCATTATTATAGGAGGTTTATGGAGATCTTGTCTACTATCACAGTCCCATTGACTAAGTTGACTCAGAAGAAGGTAAAGTTTTTCTGATCGGATGGTTGTGAGGGTAGCTTTGAGATGTTTAAAGATAAGTTAACTTCAACTCCAGTTTTGACTTTACCCAAGGGTTCCAATGGTTTTGTTGTTTATTATGATGCTTCTTGGGTGGGATTATGTTATATGTTGATGCAACATAGTAAGGTGGTTTCTTATGTTTCTAGGAAGTTAAAGGTACATGAGAAGAATTATTTGACTCATGATTTGGTGTTTTTGGTTGTGGTCTCCGCCATGAAGATTTGGCATTATTATATGTATGGAATCCATGTTGACATCTTTTTGGACCATAAGAGTTTACAATATGTGTTCACCAAGAAGAAGTTGAACCTTAGGCAGAGTATATGGCTTGAGTTTCTCAAAGACTATGACATGAGTCTCCATTATCATCTAGGTAAAGACAACGTGGTTGTTGATGCTCTTAGTAGGTTGTCGATTGAAAGCTTATCTCATGTAGATGAGAGAATCAAGGACTAATAAAGCATATTTACCCTTTAGATAATCTTAGAGTTTGTCTCTTAGACTTTAAGGATGGTGATGTGATTATACAAGAGGTGGCAAAGTCATCTTTTGGTGCTGAGGTAAAGGAAAAATAGGTCCTAGACCCTATCTTAATGCAGATCAAGGATGATATGGGTCACTAGGAGGTGATGGCTTTTGATATTGGTGGTGATGGTATCTTGAGGTACCAAGGTAGGTTATATTTTTTGGATATTAATGGGATGAGAGAGAGGATTTTGGCCGAAGCTCATGAGTTGAGGTACCCTGTTCATCCTAGTTCGACGAAGATGTATCAGGACTTAAGAGAAATTTATTGATGGAATAACCTGAATAGGGATGTGGCCAATTTTATGGCTATGTGTTTAGTTTGTCAGCAAGTGAAGGTGGAGCACTTGAGGCCTAGTAGGTTGTCTCAAGAGATTGAATTACCCGTGTGGAAATGGCAAATGATTAATATGGATTTCATTACTGGTCTTCCATGGTCCCATTATCAGTTTGATTCTATTTAGTCATTATAGATAGGATGACTAAGTCTACTCACTTCTTTCTAAGGAGGACTAATTATTTTACTGAGGATTATGCTAAGCTCTTCATTGAGAAGATCGTGAAGTTGCATGGTGCTTTAGTTTCCATCAAATCTAATCGAGCTACTCAGTTCTCATCTCACTTTTGGCATTCCTTTTTGTGAGGTTTGGGGACTATGGTTAACCTTAGCACCATTTTTGACCCTCTAACATATGGACAAACAGAGTTAATGATACAAACTTTGGAAGATATGTTGAGGCCTTGTATGATCAATTTTGGTATTAGTTGGGTTGACCATTTTCCTTTTATTTAGTTTGCGTATAGTAATAGTTATCACTCGAGTATTGGGATGGATCTGTAAGAGGTTTTGTATGGTAGAAGGTGTAGGTCTCCTATTGGGTAGTTCAAGGTTGGTGATAATAAGTTTTATGGTCCAGACTTAGTTCACAAGATATGGAAAAGGTGAAGGTTATTCGGGATAGGCTTAAGACCGCCCAAAGTCACCAAAAGTCCTAGTTGGATGTTAGGTAAAGGGACTTGGAGTTTAATTTGGAAGATTTGGTGTTCTTGAAGGTATCTGTAATACCCCGTATTTCTACCTAGCTTAAAAATCATCCCAAAAATGTTAAAGACTTGTTTTAAAGTTGAATCCACTTTTATACATATGGTATTTACAGTATTTTCACTTTTTATCATGTGGGAAATTGAATAAGTTTTCCATCGATATCAAATTCGCCCAAATCCGACATCCGGATGAAGAGTTAGAGCCTCTATCAATGCGTCATGGAGCCAGCTTTAATGGCAATTGTCAATTTATAGTGTGGCTCCGCGATAGTGGTGCGTCTCACCAAACTTCCAGGTCTCTAATAAAGTGGCAACGTTATAGCTCCGCGTCGCACCACCATGCAATTTCCCATTTGTCACTTCCCAGAGACATGACGCGATAGCTCCGCGTCGCGCCAGGGGGCCAAATCAGGAAATTTTTACAGAATTAAAATACGCTTTCAAGGGTTAAATATATCAATTTCTCACCCATATATATACCCAATAACACATGATTCAACCATATTTCACCCAAAATATATTATTTCTCTCATGTTTCTCTCAAGAACAAGCTAGGATTTTCAATTGGGAATTCAAATCCAATACTTAAATTCAAGAATCTCTCCGTCAATCTTCGTAGAATCAAGAACTAAGCATGCATAGTGTTGATTCATGGACTCCTTTCGTCCATGAAGCTCAAGAACACTATTTTAAACTATATGTCGTGATGTTTTTGTTTTGAATTGATTATGTTCATATTGTTATTGTTGTATAATTGCCAAGATTTCATCCTTATCATATTTTCATGAAACAATGTTAGTTTAGGGTTGAAACACATGCAATTGAGTTAAATTGTAGAACGATGTTGTGTAAATTGGTGATCATGCCTATTCCCTAAGTGCGCATGCAAGATGTTTGATAATATGACCCAATGACTAACTAATGATCAAGTACCTAGTTTCCATGTGTCAAGATTATGTCATGTTTCTTACCTTATACTATACCTATTTGATTAATATGATTCCCATGTTAAACCTATACATTGTGATTTCTTGATGGGATGTTCATAAGATTTGAAGCATGAAATTATGCCATGTTTATATGCATTACTATCCATGTAAAAGACTATGATAACCACGTTCAGTCAACATGATGCCTACGCATGCCTCACATCTCAGTTCCATGAAAAAAACTTATATTTATACGCTTTCCATAGAATTATGTACGATTCCAGTTCCCAACATAAGGAGTTCAGTTCTATTCCCCTCATTAATGCAAATTATGTTCCACGAATGTAGAAAACTCCAAACTCAGGTCATGCAGTTCACGACTCATGTACGCATGCTATGTTTTATGGTATGTTCAGCTCACATGACTTATGTTCCACTCCTAGTGATTGGCCAAGCTCAAACTATGTCATATATATTCTCAGTTCAAACCTTTTTGGTAAATCCATGCTGTTGATATTCTATTCCTCAAGTATCAGTCATGTGTCAAGTTCAGTCAGTATCCATTCATGTTTTAGGTCCTCTTTATTTAATCCTTCAGTAAGCTCTCCCTATGAAAATAGTGCAGAGATGGGCAGTTGCTTAGAAGGGAGAGAGTGGATGTTTTATGTTAAGACAAGACTGTTGCATACTTAATTTACACGAGGGTATAGTGATGAAGATAGGCTTGAATTTTATGTTAGTGTGCCAGTAAAGGTCTAGCAAGAGGTTGTAATTAGAAGTTGGGAAAGTACAGAGTGTGAGTAAGAGTATACATTTTGATTCTCAACTTATGTCGGTCTTCACTGCATAGCTATCTAAAAACTCGATTACCATGCCAGATACAATTTTAGTTATGATAACTTACTATTCAGTTCCAGTATAAGTCTCAGTTACAATCTTAGTTGCAGTCTCAGTCATAGTCTCAGTCTAGTAATCTGATCAACAACCCAGTTCAGTTTCAAGTTTGCTTGACCATAGTGTATAAGTCTACAAACTATTTCAGAATCGTGTTATACGCCTTGGTATTGCATTCTCAAATAATACCATCTTCACGAATTCATCCTCTGTTACCTCATGTTACCCAGTCAGCTATTACCTTCTGTGTATATTACTTTATAGTCTCAGTCCAGCTATTTAGACCAAGTACAATTCAGTCTTACACATCCAATATTCATCTATCAGCTACCCAGTTAATCAGATAAGTTAGAATATATATGTACTTGTGTTTATCACCCATGTGACTCTTTTCAGTAATATCAGTTACAGTGCAAGAGGCTTGGTCATTTTATCTTAAAATGTGTTTGTAGGCCTAAACTTATCTTACTGAACTTTAACCATGTGATGATTTTCTTATTCAGTTGTCTTGTTTAGACCAGGCCAAGATTTCCTTGCATCCTAAGGCCACTAAAACTCTTTATAAAGAGTGCTAAAGAAAGGCTCCAGTATACTATAAGTTTTCATCACGAGTTAGTTCGTAAAACCAGAAAGTCAGTCTATCAGTCACACAGACAATTTTGCATGGTTTGGGTTTCCGTCCCTTCCATTTAGACATACTATCTTATCCTCATGAATGTAACTATTTTAAGATGAACCAACTAGATAGGTGCAATCCCAGCTGAGTTCATGTATCATGCCTAAGTTTTAGATCCCAGATATTTAGTTAAGACTTAACTCATAGATGCCTTGTGCATCACTTCAGTTTTCTCAACAACTCGATCGAGTCAATATTCTTTGAGGGACATAGCATCCCAAGGGGGAGATACACTATGAATCCCCAGACTTTTATGAAAAGAACATCTCATTCTTTCTTCTTGTAATGAATCCAGTTTAGAAGTAGGGGGTACCCATAAGTTGACCCCCCAAGTTTCTATCTCAACCGTGAGCCATGTATTTAGGGGCTCGGTTCAGATCATGATATTTAGATCATGTATCATATTCCAAATCCAATTACGTTCTCATGTTTCCCCTCATGTATATTTAGCAATTAAACTCAGACTCATCCCAAGGTAATAGCTTTTCTCAAGCTTATCCAGTTTCATATTTGGGTTTCAGTTTCAAAAATGGTATTCAGGTCCATGCTCAGTTTTCATTTCAAACTTGGTATCTTTACCTTTACATGTTCAGTAACATGTTCATGAGTCATTTCATTCATATATTCATGCATCAGATATGTATGATCATCTTATCAGTACTCTCAGTCATGCATTCATGTATCAGCTCAGTCATGAAATCATGCATTAGATATGTATGCTCAATATGAATCTTAGTAATGTCAGTTAGGTAGTAATGTTTCCATTGTTCATATTCAGTATGAACTTCAACTTATCATTCCTCCCATTTCAATAAGTCTCATTCGAGGATGAATTTTCCCAAGGAGGAGATATTATAATACTCCATATTTCTACCTAGCTTAAAAATTATCCCAAAAATGTTAAATACTTGTTTTAAAGTTGAATCCACTTTTATACATATGGTATTTTCAATATTTTTACTTTTTATCATGTGGGAAATTGAATAATCTTTCCATTGATATCAAATTCACCCAAATCTGACACCCGGGTGATGAGTCAGAGCCTTTTCAATGAGGCAGTGTATCACCTGAGCTATCAACGTGTCCTGGAGCCAGATTAAATGACAATTGTGAATTTCCAGTGTTGCTCCGTGATAGTGGCACATCGCTCCAAACTTCCAGGTCGCAAACAAAGAGGCAAAGCGATAGCTCCGCATCACGCCACCATACAATTTCCTATTTGTCACTTCCCAGAGACACGATGCGATAGCACCGCGTCGTGCCAGGGGTCCAAATTATGAAATTTTCACAGAATTAAAATACGCATCCAAGGGTTAAAAGGGTCACTTTCTCACCCCTATATATACCCAATAACACGTGATTCATCCATATTTCACCTAAAATATATTGTTTCTCTCAAGTTTCTCTCAAGAACAAGCTAGAGTTTTGAATTGGGGATTCAAATCCAAGACTCAAATTCAAGAATCTCTCCATCAATCTTCATCGAATCAATAAATAAGGTATGTACAGTATTGATTCATGGATTCCTTTTATCCATAAATCTCAAGAACACTATTTTAAAACATATGTCATGATATTCTTGTTTGAATTGATTATGTTCATGTTGTTATTGTTGTGTGATTGCTAAGATTACATCCTTATTATGTTTTCATGAAACTATGTTAGTATAGGGTTGAAACTTATGCAATTGAGTTAAATTATGGAACCATGTTGTGTTAAATTGATGATCATGCCTATGCCCTAAGTGTGCATGCAGGGTGTTTGATAATATGCCCCAATGAATAAATAATAACCAAGTACCTAGTTTCCATGTGTCAAGATTAAGTCATGTCTCTTACCTTATGCTATACCTATTTGATTAAGATGATATCCATGCTAAATCTATGCATTGTGATTACTTTATGGGATGTTCATAAGATTTGCAACATGAAATTATGCCATGTTTATACGCATTACTATCTATGTACAAGACTATGATAATTATGTACTTCATGAAATCTCTAAATTTATGTATTATGAATAGTTGATATTGGTCATGTGATCAAAAGTATCAAGCCTTGTCAGTTTCATTCTATCGAGTCCTGGGGGTACTTGTACCTGACAATTTAGCTGTGTACCTGGAGCCATGTCATCTTTTCACGCTACTCTTAGTCAAATCATGATCCATAGAACTCAGTCAGTCATATGACTCAAGAAAAACCCAGAAATCTCAGTGATCTTAGTAGTTCAATAATCTCAATGCTCAATAATCTCAATAACCTCAGTATTCCCAGTAAATATCAGTAACTTCAGTACTCTCAGCCAGTTCTCAAATCTCAGTAGCATCCTGTCAATCAATGAAACTCAGTGAACCCAGTTTAGATTCGCTAAATGATACCATTAGTATTAGTTCAGCTTAGTTAATTTAGTCCAGTTCAGTTCAGTAATCCATGATCAGTGTTTATTCAGATGGGAGTAGGAATTAGCACTGAGTGAACCCAAGGATGGGAACACACACTGTCAGATGAGGGTATGATTCTTAGAAGTCATCCTTGCATTCCAAAACTATGTAGCCAGCATAGATTGAGACATCAACACTATTAGATGAGGGTTGATGAGGTGGATTAGCACTGTCAAATGAGGGCTTCACCATTCTTTTTTGGAGACACTTTCAGATGAGGGTCACTTACATCTTGTCCTTACCAGTGGCGCGGTATTGATACCTTTTCAATTGAGGTTACAAATTGGACCCCAACTCAGCCATAATGGTGTATTAGGGGTATGTCGATTAGATAATTACTTCCTATAGTTTCAGTTATAGAATCAGGACTATCAGATACAGTCATTCAGTCTCAGTAATAGAACTCAGATTGTTCTGTAGAATTCAAGGTTGTCAGATAAAGTCAACTCAGATACAGTACGAAACTCAGCTAGTTCCCTTATTATCAGGACTGTTAGATACAGTCACTCATGTTATCAGTACTCATACTCAGCAATCATGTTATCACAAGCTCAATTAATAGTATATTAATTATACGAACTTCATGTTAGCAATATTTAATTTCAGTACTGTCCGATATAGTCAACCAGACCAGTTCTTCATAATCAGAACTATCAGAAATAGTCTTTCCTTTATCAATAAAATAACATCAGTCTCTACGTATTTAGCAGACACAGTCATTCAGTATTTTAGTCTTAGTAATCAGATATCAGTAAATCCATGTTTTCAGAATTCATGAGTCAACATTATCGCGATCTCAATTATAGTTATGCATTCATGTATGTATTCTCACGTTCATGTTATACAGTAAATTATTATTGTTTATGCATATAAACCCTTGTATTTAGCCTACCTCACTTGAATACTAGTACATTAAACGTACTAACACATTTGTGCTATGGTGTTTTATACCATAGGTTTAGAAGCACAAGTACTCAAGCATCCTTAGTAGACCAGACGTTCAGCAGCCCGACTAGCATTGAGTCCTCATCATTTGAGGATAGCATGATTATTTTATTACTTTATTATTTTAGTAGTTCGAAGTTAGTTGGGGACATTTCCCATCAACTCCACAGTTTTTAGACAGTGTACAGGCTTTCAGACTATAATATATTTCAGACAGTTTATTTTAATTTTGGGTATTGTTATACCCTATTACAGGCATTATTTTGTATTCAGTTTTAGTTCAGTTTTGAACCTTATGGCCTTACATCTTATATTCTGAATAATTACAGTATATTATTCAGTGCTCAGTTATAGATATCAGTCATGGGTTAGCTTGCGGTCTTTCAGGGTCATGACCGTCGTGCAGCATTTTGGGTACCAGATTCGGAGAGTTAGAGTGTCTTCTATGAAGGGAGTGATATAGTTTTGAAAGAAAAAGAAGATCAGTCCCTAGTATATTGGTCCCTTTCGTATGGCGAGTAGGAAAAATAGCTTATGAGTTTCATTACTTTTGAGTTTGGGTTCCATTTATCTAGTCTTCATGTGTTGATGTTTAAAAATTATGTAGGGGATTCTCCTTGGTTGTTTCCTTGGAAAGCGTGGGTGTCTCAAATTCCATATCCTATGAGAAAGTCTTGATTGAGATTTTGGATAGGAAAGTTCTTCAGTTGCAAGCAAAGGATGTGGCTTCATTTAAGGTTCTATGCAGGAACCAAAAGCGTGAAGAAGCTACTTGGGAAGCTGAGGAGGACATAAAGTCCAAACACCTATTCTTGTTTCCTACTTCGGATAGTCATGTTTGAGGTGTGTGTAAATCTTAATATCTTTATTTTCTATCTTTGTTAAAGGTAAGTGTGGATGTACTCTATGTTAAATCGTGCTAATAAATGTCTTATCCTTTAATTCGGGGATGAACGATCCTTAGGGAGGTGAATGTAACACCCCAGATTTTTGGCCCTTGAAAATTTCTAAAATTTTATCCTCACAATCCAGGCTACGACTCTCCTTATGGGTCATACAGAGTCTTGATGAGATGTTAGGCCCAAATCATAGCCTGACTAGTATATGTAGCTAAGTTTTCTTTTCTGAGTACGAGTTGCTCCCAATGAGTCGTATGGACTCATTATGAGTCATGATGCCCCAATCGTATTCAAACCAGTGTATGTTCTAAGTGTTGTTATCCTGGTGATAACTAGGACACTATAAGTTGTAGGGTCCTCTAACGAGTCATATGATGTAAGTTGGAGGGTCAACAGTATGTGTCCCTAATGACACTATCTTAGCTATGACTCGTGGTGACTAGTCGTAATGTGTGGTTGTGAGTCACAGTATGACCCATAGTCACTGGCGACAATCTTTTAGTTCTTAAGTTGAGGGCATCTTAGACATTTCCCTTTTTTCCTACTTAATAACAACGGCCATAAACTATCCTTGGGGAATTCTTTCCATACTTTAACTACCAAAGACACTCTATATTCTCTTTAAATTTCCTTAAGTGAGTTACTTAGGGTTTCTAAGAAGTAGGTCATCTAAGGGCTTAAGGGTTGCATTCTCTCCATAAAACTTGGTATTTTAGGCACGTTACTCTTCCCCAACTATTACGTGATGAAAGAATGTGTTTTAAATAGTTCTCCATGTGGTTTTGATGTTGGTTTTGGGACATGGGTTGAATGTTTTCAATGATTGTTGTTTATATGATGTTTCATGTTTACATATGCATTGATTATGCTTTAAATAGTGGTTTTGAAATCAATTTGATGCATGGGTATGGTGAATAAACTAGGAGATTGTGATTTACCCAAATTTTGTGAATATTGACAATAGAATTGGTAATAACCCCAACCCAATTTTGTGAAAGTGGTTTTAAGTATGAGTAAAATTATATTGAACAATTTTTGGAATAAATGGATGATATAAAGAGGTTATTTAAACCTGATGGATTGATTAAATAAACAAAGGGATTCATTTTCCCAAGTTAATGGAATTATGATGGCATATCCATGTTACCTTGTAAGTGTAGTTGGTATAATGGTACCAACACTATATGCCTAAATGTGTCTTATGGTTCAATGAATGGGAATGTGTAATAAATATTTAATGGGGCTTAAAAAGGGGTTGTGTAGCTAAGTCGAGAAAGTGGAGTTCTTGAGTAGCCAATGTTGAAAATCGTGGTTGCTAACATGGGGGTCTAAATGACCAGGTGGTTCGAGTTCCTCTTATTATATGATTGGGAGGTTCAGGTCTCCCATATTATATTATATGATTGGGTTCTTATGTGACCTTGATATGCCCATTATGACAAGGCCTTGGTTTAGGGCATGTCAAGTTGGTATCAGATACTAGGTTTTGGTGTAATGGGGTGTCCACAAATCCGTGTTGAGTAGATTCTTTCTTATGGGTGTGTTTTACATCACACTAATAATCAGGAGTCTACAAGGCATTTAGGAATGGTTCACTTTCTTGTTGTTTTATTTTCGGGCTACGAAGTTTAAGGGCTTGAACTCTTCCCTAAATCTTCTTTTGGTTCACCTTTCAAATCATGTCCTCTCAATGATCTAAAGTTCGTAGAAACTCACCTGTCCCACTTGAGGACGATATGGATGGATCTCATCCAACTCATGGGGCACATACCCGGTCAAGGATCGTAGTTTTGGATTTTCTCATACAGTTCCATTAGTCTCCATTAACCCTACTCTAAAAGGTGTCATTCATGATTAGTTAACTCAAGAAAAGATTACCAATGCCGAGTTTTGACATTCTATTAATCTATTGACCCAGATAGTGACAACTCTATCACGTCAGTCCAGTCCTATTGGTGCGGGGGTGGGGGGGGGGGAGGAATAATGAAAGGTTAGGAAATAGGTAGATTAAGAAGCCTCAGTTTTTATGAACAAAGTATAGGTAAATACTATGATGGTAAGTGGTCCAAGAAGAAGAGTTGGGTGGGTCCTAAATTCTATTATATGGCTAGTGCTCCCTACTCGAAGTCATTGGGCTACAAAATTTTTAAGAATAGTAATGCTTCTATGGCCCAAGGTGCCAATCTCGGGCCGATAGGGCCTAATCCTCACCATCCTTCCCTCATTGTAGATTTTCTGGTCGGTCGCACTATGGTTGTTTCGAGGAATGGAGGAATCATTGTTTTAAATTATAGTCAGTTGGGTCACATGCAGCTAGAGTAACCCATAAGAAGTGCTTCTTGGGAAAATAGAACACCGATTACCACTTCTCTAGCTCTTACTAAGGGATGTTGTTTCTGGCTCCAACACTAGTCGGGATCGTCTCAATGCTCTTACTATCCCTTAGGAGTTCGAAGCATCTTTTGGTGCTGACTTTGGTATGTTGAAGACTATTTTCCTATTATGTGTATTGGTTACTTGGTCTGGGATTCCCCCTCTCTTATGTGACTGTATTTATGGCTGAGTATTTTTTATCTTACTCCTAAGGTTATTTTGTACTCTTTTTCTTTTTCTACCTCGATAGGTATCTCAAGTTTTTTTAAAAAAAGTCTATAGGGGGTGTGATATCTATTGGTAGTTAAAGGGTTTTGGTGTATTTTTTTAAATCACATATGGTGGATTTGTATGATATTCTTGGGATGGATTGGTTGCACTCATTCTATATGTCATTAGACTGTCAAACTCGTAAGGTTTTCTTTAATCTCCTTGGTGAGATGGTTATGGAATAGGAGGATGATTTCCTAGCTATTAAGGGAAAGATTTTATCATATCTTAGAGCTCAGAGATTAATTTTCAAAGGAGTGTCTCGATCATTTGGTCTAGGTTAAAAGATTCTAACTTGAAAGGTCCTTCTTAGCATTTCGTTTTAGTGGTGAATGAGTTTCCTGAGGTCTTCCTGGTAACTCTCATGGTTTTCTTCTAATGGGTAAATTGAGTTTTGGATTGACCTTGTTTTGGTTGCTTGTCCAATTTCTATTCTTTCTTTATAGAATGGTTTTGATTGATTTAAAAGAGATTAAGAGGCAAATAAAGGATCTCTTAGATAAAGGTAACATTTATTCTAGTGCTTCTCCATAGGGTACTTTGTTAGGAAGTGCATCATGGTTGATAGACACTAAGTAAAAATCTTAGAGGTTGATGTTGGTAAAGGAAGTATGTTAGCTCGAGATAGCAATACATGAATTGTAGAGGTGGATTGGTAGATTGGATAAGGTATGTAGAAACGGGTGTGGTTTATGACTTGAGGAATGCAGGAGTGGGAAGGTTGTGACATATAGGTTGGCGGTTCAGGTTAAACTAATGGATTGGGGGTTGAGTCATTGGATGGGTTAGAGAAGGGAGTTTGTATCACTATGCTGAACTCTAGGTAGCATTTATATAGATGAGGTTCTAGGTACAGGAGAACTAAGAGTCTCTATTGATGATCCTTGGTGATACCCTTTAGAGAGGAGTATTGCACTTATAGGTGTAATAAGATAAAGGTCAAGGATTAATCTTAAATTTTATTTTGGTGGTGGACTTCAAGAGAAGGTTGGGGTATATTTACTCCTATTTTTAGTGATTCTCTCCTATCTCAGTTAAGAAGGTGCTCTACTAGTGTTGCATGTATTCTAATAGCGCTTATGCTTAAGGTTTGCATTTTGCATTCGCCTTGTTCCCTGGATATAAATCTTGAACTTATGTTGCATTACCTATGATATATACAGTTGTGTTTGTTTTTATGTCCAATCCTAAGGACTCCTACTATGGTGTGTTATGTCAGATGGTTCTTCATTCCTAACCTATGTGGTTGTTATGATGTACTTCGTGCCTATGGTGCCATGTCTCATTTCGCAGGTCTCGCCTGGGGTAGTATAGTATATAGGAGTTGTGATTGGGAAGTAACTTCCCTTATTTTAATACTTTTTCTTTAGTTCTTTAATGGCCCTTCTTATGTTAAGGTGGTGTTGTCTTGGAATGCATAGTAATTTTTTGAAACAGATAGAGCAGAGGTCCCTAGTGGGGGAGATTCTGGGGTGACTACTAGAACTAAGGTTATGGAGAAGAAATGAAGGGTAAGGTAAGGTTGTTCCCATAAGGAATGTTTAGGAAGAGAGTAGGTGGTTAAGAATCTTTGTAAATATGATAGAGGTTACTAAATCTTTGAAAGGGTAGACCATACCTCAGAATAGAAAAGATAGGTCTTGAATATTGTGGTTAATAGATATACCAATTGTGGTGTTGGGTACCTAGGGAGCGTGGTGGGGCATGATGCTTGGCTTCAATAATAGGGCGAAATAGTATCTTGGGTGGATGTTAGAAGTAGAGTCCGGTGGTCTAAGTTAACTCAATTTAGCTATGGATAGGCTTGAAAATAGAGGTGGCGTATAACTAGACTCAAGCTCTTATAATGATGTGTCTCTGGGAAATTGTAAGTTGAATTGGATTTTCTCTCTAGCATGAGTTCCCTTCATTCGGTATTCTATGTGCTTGTGTTGAGGTAAGGTATGGGTGGTCCTTTATTTGTTTTTTTCTTTGGGTGGTATTGGTACTCAGACTCTTTGTCCTAAGGAGGTCCCCATGAGGATCTTGGGTTGATAAGTTCACCGATTATGAACAAAAAGGTGTGGCTTCGGGTAAGGTTCGATGGTGGAACCAAAAGTCCAAGGAAGCTAATTGGGATGTGAAAGTTGACATGGATTCCAAGTATCCGTGTTGGTTCTTTATTCTAGAAACTCATGCGTAAGGTATGTGTTCTTCATCATATCTTTGTTTTCTAACTTAGTTAGAGGTCGGGATGGAGGTGTTGGGTGTAAATGGTGCTTGGGTTATCTGATGATCTTCTTATCTTGATTATGTCTTTATTTTCTAATGTAGTTAGAGGTAAGTTTGATGTGTGTTAATGTGTTATCTCGTGCTTGTTCTTTCCCTTACCAGTCATTCGAGGACTAATGGTCCTAAGTGAGGGAGAATGAAACACCCTAAACTTTGGCTCTTGCAAAAATTTCTTAAGTTTGAACATTCTGGACAAAATACGATTTAAGCATACTTCTCGAATCCTATTGTATGACTTGGTTTCCCTCTCTCGTATGTCAATTAGTATGTTTGGTTTGTTTTTTTCCAATACAAGACTAAGCATCATCTAGTTGTATGGTAGGATATGAGGTGTATAAATCCAAGTCATATGATTTTTTTAATTAGCCTTATTAAATTTATCCAAGGTACGGGTTATTGGTACTTCTTGTACCTTAGGGTATAAGTTTGGCATGTGTTGTAGTATGATGATCAGTTTGGAGGGTCATGGTATGGTCTAGGTTACAAGTTAGGGTACCACTCGTACCCTAGGTACGACTAAGGGGGGTTGGTCGTACCCTTCTGCATTTGTGTTTTTAACTTTTAAGTTGAGGGCATTCCAATCATTTCCCACCCCAAAACCCTTATGACTCTACTTTATATAACCCTTGGTAGCCTGTCATAACTCCCTTTGGATGGATCAAAACACTCAAAATACTCTTTCTAACTCTCTCTTGAAGATTGGGGGCTAGGGTTTCTTAAAGTGTTCTTCAAAGGACTCAAGAGTTGAGCTTCCTTTCATGAAACTTCTTGTATAAGGAGTGTACTCCTCCCTAATTGTTTTTTCTAACTAAAGACATGTTTTAATGTGTTCTGAACGTTGATTATGAATCATAAATGGTGGTTTTGAAACCCAATGTTGAGGGTTTTGGATGCATGTTGTTGAGTATTGTTTACTCTTGGTTTAAATTATGTTTTCACATGTTTTTGGTAGTGGTTTGCATATGTGGGTGTTTGTTGGTTATGGTTTAATAAATCGGTCATGGGTAACCCTAAACTTGATGGTTTATTCTTTGGTTTTGGTCTTGGAAAAGGTATGACCCCAACTTGTTTGATAAAATGACTATGAGAATGTTTTGGTTAAATTGTTGAACTTTCATTGAAGCTATTACATGGTATGATTTGGTAATGGAATTCTAAATTGGTTTGAATGGTTTTTGGAATGATTTAAATGGTTTGGAATGGTTAAATGGTAAGACCTTGGTGGCTATGAAATTTTTTTGAGTGAAAACCTTGCGGGGTACACGGGAATTACCCAAGTGAGTGAATTAATGAAATTGGTTTTAATTATGAACATCTCGTGGGGTACATGGGAATCCCCCAAGAAAATCTTAATAATGAAATACTTGTAGGATACACTGGAATCCCCCAAGTAAGCCTAATAATGATGTACTTACGGGGTACATGGGAATCCCCTAAGATTGTCTAAGGACATTGCTTGCAAGTTACAGTCGGTATGACGATACCACTACTTATAGCCTTGGTCAATAATAAATGGAATTAGTGGTTTGGCTGTATGGTAATGGTTTTAATTAGGCAATAATAGCGGGGTTTGATAGCTATCTGTGAAGGTGTGAGTCAAATGGACGAACACTGGAAACTCATGTTTTCCTACATGAGGATTGGTCATGGCGACCATATACTTGAGGGCTACACGGGAATCTCCTAACACTTGTATAGTATCATGGAGATCCAAGTGTACCCGGGAATCCCCCACTCCTATAGTATCTTTGGTTTGTATGGCTACATGCATTGGGGCCCTTCCAAGGGGTAACATTGGACCATATAGCCCGTGGGTGGATTATGACAGTTAAGCTACACATACCCAAGTTAATTATTTTGAAGTCATGCTAAACCTGATTCCCTTTCCCGACGTGGATTATATCTCTCTCTCTCTCTCTCTATATATATATATATATATGTATATATGCTCGGTTGTGAATATATATATTGGTTTACTTGATTTAAAGATTGGCATTATTTTATCCTTATCCTTAGCGCATGCTAGCATTCAACTACTAGCCCATCTTTGGACGTTGTATACGCACATGATGCAGTAACCGTCCATACTACTCCTACTACTCATTGATCAAATTTGGGGATAGTCGGTGTTGGATTGAATTAGTGAGCTTTCATAGTTCGGAACGCATCCATTTCAAGTCATGGATTACTTTACATACTTATGTCTTTTCATAGACTTTGGTTTTGGGGCTATGGTCGGGGGCATGTCCCGACTAGATACTCTTTGGTTTAGTTTCGAGTCTTTGTATGGACAACTATGGACTTCGGTTTGGAATGGTCATAATATATTTATATATATACATTGGATTATCTGTTTTGGTTTGGTTGGTTGGTTATTGGATGGATTGACTTGGTTGGGTTGGTTTAGTAAGTAAACCTATCCCAAAGTCACTATATCTTCTAATTTGCTATCTTGTTATATGTTCGGAATTTATCCAACTCAGGTTATAGATTGGTTGGTTGGATTAGGTATTGGGATGGTCTTTTGTCCTGGTTGGACTTGAGATGCCTATTACGACAAGGCCCTAGTTTGGCTTGTGTCAACTTTATTGATTTTAATTTTGTTAGTAGGCTTTGTGGATTACTGTGGACTTGGGTGATGTTGGTTGTTTGTTTCTGGTCGATTACAAGTTATCGATTATAGACATGTCTCAAATTATGTGATCTTATCTTATGTTATATTTTTATATATTTGGAATTCATCCAACATTTTAGGTATTGTGTTCTATTTGGCTAGGAGCAGGGGTTGGTTTCGATCTTTGTTGGACTTGAGATACCTGTCACAGCCAGACCCTGATTTGGGTCATGACATTATCTTCAATTGCCTTCTTTACTAGATAATAGACCCAAGATACTTGAAACTTTATAACTTTCGGATGACCTGTGTATCCAGAATCACTTCTATGTAAGCCTCATCTATCATATCACTTATATCACTTATATCACTGAACATGTATTACAAGTATTTTTTTTCTTAGTCTTGTTCAACCTAAACTCTTTAGACTTCAGGGTCAGACTCCATACCTCTAATTTAGTGTTAACTCTGTCACGATTCTCGTTAATCAAAACTAAGTCATCCACAAGTGACATATATCATGACATCTCGCCCTGAATTTGTCATGTCAATATATTTATCACCAAGACAAATAAAAATGGGCTTAAAATGGATCCCTAGTGCAATTTCATCAAAATAGAAAGTTCTCCAAGTCTCCTCCCGCTGTCTATAATTGGGTATTCATTTAATTCAAATTTAATGCTACTTGTATATAACTTCTTTTTATTAGTAACCTTTTATATTTGTAACATCATAAAAGTTAAATGATTTTCTCATTTAAATCATTTATCTAATAATTTCAATACATGTTTCTTATATAAGTAACTAGTTAGTGAAGGACCGTGCTAGCACGGGCCCAATGCTGAAACAATTTTCTTACTTAAATAGCATATATATATTTTACAGTTTTTATATGGAGAAATTATATGGTTGGCAAGTGTTATCTTGTTTACATCCATCACTATATTATTCACTTCACATATCTACCATGCTATACTATTTACACGTTGAAAATGATGTTGTTTGTAGCTTCTTAGCAGCATTTAACAAGAATCACCTGCAGAGTTATAAAGTATCAGTTATTAGTATTGGTGTCTCATAGGGGAAAAAAGAAGCAAGAGAATATAGACAAATGACATTCTCGACAAAATTTAGTAAGTCTATTGCATAACACATACAAGAATCTAATGTATCTACCAATGTTACCTAAATTGAACATTGTCTTCTAAAAAACATGCTAATGAAAATATTCATAATGTAGAGCCATATTTTCTCTCCATTTCCAGTGTGTTTTCTCATTTCTGAAAGTTTGCAGAGAGAAACATCTTACTTTCACCAAGTTGTAGTGACAATTAAAGTGTATAAGCATCACCAAGTTGAAGGGACAATTAAAGTGTATAAGAATCAAGCTACTAAATATTTCAAGGAGATAAATAAAGGACCAACAAACATCATCTCCTGTCAGAGTAGGGACATGATTTGTTTCTTCCAAGATTGCATGTGGTTAAGTATTTTCAAAAGAATCCAACCATGTTACCTGGTGCAGATTAACATAGTTGTAGCTTTAGGAACATGAAAAGGAACAACATGGAAAAAAGCATGTCGCCTAAAATTTTACATGATGTTTAGAAATGATGCACAAATACTTTTTGTTCTTGAGCTCCCAGCAAACGTTAATATGATAAAATTTGTCTATTAGTTAAACTTGTAGAATATTAATGCTTCCCTAATAATTCGTGTCATGGAACACATATAAATTAGTAGTCTAAAGAAAATTTTTAATGTGCCCTTGTATTAGGGAAATGAAGCAATTCATATGCAGCAATATTATAGAAATAAATAAACAAGAAGCAACAACCATATTCAACCATAACAAAGATGATGGATTCCTCATAAAATACTCCAGTTCTACTATACCAAAACATATGAAAATTTAGCATTGTCATTAATATTATATCTAACACAAGTAAAATAAGCGACAACCCTTGAAAAGCTCATCTCGATCAGGCAAGCTGATAGCAGACAGAGGCAACTGCAAGTGTACAAGTAAAGAAATATTAAAGCATCACAATGGTATGATTTGAAGATAAAATGCTTTAGGAAATAGTAAAATATTTAGATTCCATAAATAACACCAAGAACAATAATCAAATTACTACTCGAGATTTGTTGTATATATTTAACTGTAGTTGTTCTATATCCATAGGCTATTCTAAAAGTGTAAGGCCCCAAAGTTAAAAGTTGAAAGTACAATTTGATATTTTATGTAAGGTAAAAATTTAGTAAGTTTGTTGTTTAACACATACAAGAAAGAAAACCATAAGAGATAAAGAAGTTTATTAAGATTCAATATAGAGAAGGTAGCCACTCAGTTTTTATTCCTCAAAAAAAAAACTTAACAAGGGTTGTTCAGGCATTAGTAGTGGCATAACTTGGTGTTCAATTAATATCTCTAAGAAGACAATGAGAAAGAAGCAAAAAAAAAATTTAATTGAGATATCAAACCACTCGATAGAACAGAACAATCAAAGAAAACTATCGACTTAGGTAATCTCAATTGAAGACCTACATGATAAAAAGGAAAATGAATTAACAGAAGTAAACAAAGGAGAATATTCGACAAACATAAAAACAAAAATAGAAGAAGACTAACCAGAACAGAAAGTATTATTCTCAAATCAACCATAAGGTGCTGCACTAAACTATATCATATTCTTTTACTTTAAATTATCTCCATAGTAAAAATATCTAGAAGATATAAATAGCTTCTTAACTAAATAAATTAGGAACAATTTGTTTAGATAAACTACAATATCATGTTACCCATGCAAACATACGGGAAGACATCCGAGAAGCTAAAATAAGTCAATCATAATGTTACTGCTAACAATCAACAAATAGTTTCAGGTAAGCTCTCGCGATGCAATTGAAGATCAGATCTCAAATATCATTGACACCAACACAAATTTGAATCTACATAGAGAAAATACAGATTCTGTAATTAAGAAAAAGAAAAAGAGAGAAAAATTGGCATAAGAGATGGAAAAAGAATACAAACAGTATACAACAATTTAACATTTAGAAAAGAATTACATTTTGTTTGCTACGAAGGGATTGAAAAATCACAAGCATTAACTAAAAGAAGACACACACACATAAATATAGTAGGAAATACTAAAAGATTCCACCAGTAAAAGGGTGGGAGCTGATATTGTAGTCACACTTCATAATCAGGTCCTGAGCTAAGCTTCCATTACACTGTAACTCCCTGTGATTTTGTAAACCTTAGCTATTCTCTAAGCCAGGTCTACTCAATGCCCTAATTTGCATCCATAGTGGAGGGTTTTCTATGTGATGATCCTCTGGTAATTACTTAAGATACACATCAATTCAATAAGATAATTAACCAAAGAAAAACAGGTTTGGGTTTCAACTCAACCATAGAAAACTGAGAAGAATAATGTTACAAATAAAGAGATCGAGAGCGGTGACAGAGATGAATTCAGATGCAGAATAATAATGTGATGTGTCCCATTCCATACATCTTTGATGAGATGCATATAAATAAGCACGTACAGAGACAAAAATGCCCTCAAATTCGAATTAAAGGACATCAAACAAATATGTTGAAATTAGCTCATTTCGTGAATACTTTGTGATGGTGAGACAGGCAAAGGTAGAATTGAGATGAAAAAATAAATTGAATTTTAATACACCCATATTTCATATGATTGGATATAAATAGACAGGTTGAAATTTGGTGAACCTCACCTCTACTCCAGTGTTGGGTAGAAAATTATATGATTCTTTGATCACATTAGATTAGCATAAGAATGGATAGTCAAGTCAGAAACATAAATTTCCCCCAATTCAAAGTATGAAACAATCATCAACATATAAAATTCCTAACCATAAAACCAATTGAATACACGATTAATAATTAACGACATATATAATAGAGTTATTGCATTCTACTTAAGACAATAATGAGAAACTTTAAGCTATTATTTCAATAGTAGAAATATGTAGGTTTCTGAAGTTTAAAAAAATGACATATTTTAATCCAGAAAGAGTCTAAAAACACATGTCGAGTGCATAATAATGAATCAACTTAAAGATTTTGATAGACCCTTAAAAGAGTATTTCTAAGGGACGTAGCTATATTTCAAAAAAAAGACAACTAATGCAAGAATAGATAAAGCAAGATTCTAGATACTGGAGGATACTAAGTCATGATCTGTGATTATAAACAACTCTCTACTAATTATCTTGTCCACACAAATTAGCCTAATGTTCCAAACTCTAAAGAAAAAGTCTGACACCAAAGTATAGGACACAAATCTTAGCTAATGGTTCGTGGATCTCGTTTCCAAATTCATATTCTGATGGACAACTTCTCAGCATTATAATCAAGTTCTTTTGAAGCTATAGACTCATGGAATAACTCAGCGAGTATCCAAATTGCCAATATGCTCGATAAATCAATGATTTTTAGTAAAATACAACAAATTCAAGGTGATAAAATGAAGAGATAGTAAACTTCAGATTAGCTAGCAGATTGGAGGCACAATCAATATAAGCATTCCAATGTTGATACTTTAGAATCAGATTACTATAGCACATCTCATCAAATTATTCCAAATCTATATACAACTTTTTCATTTTTGCTCGACCTTAATTAAATAGAGAAGCATCAACCTTTCGAGTCTAACAAAAGTCATCCATTAATCATTAGTTACTCTAGTAAATAAATTTCTCAAGGATATTCTTCCCGTTCAATTACAAATGAATGTCAGTTTATGGACATTCTGGAATATGAGTCGTAAATTAAATGCGTGTTTACTAACTAATTGTCCTATTTTAGAGAATAACTTCACTGTAATCCCATAAATTTATATTTTAAGTTTCTCATAGCAACTGAAGCAAGAAAGATTAGGATTGAAGAACACAATAAAAGCAACAATAACATATCCAGTGAAATCCCACAATCGAGAGATTAAAGAGCATACACATCTGAATTATTTACTGTGTTATTTTGAAAACCAATGAAGTTTCACGAAAGTAGAACCTGAAAATTACATTAATCTCCCTTCAAGAATTTATACAACATAGAATTCTAAGCTATGGTATCAAACTTAATGCATTCCAAGAACCAAACTACTAAAAGGAGGAGTTTGTAAACTACAAAATTGAAAAGAAGAATTACCAAAAGGAAGTATTTAACAAGTTTCTAGTTATCTGAACTGTTTCTATCATATAAACAATGACTCTTGTAACAAGAGAACTTTTCTCACTTGAAATAGTCATGATCTCAATGAACGATGCATAAGCTGTTTTAGACTTTTAGTAGTAGATAAGCTGACAACAATATGATTGTTGCTCGATGCAGGTCTGTTGGCTCACACTAGCTCTTGGAGGGCCTCTTGTTTATCGGCTTGCATTATTTTGTATAGTTTGCATCATTTGGCTTTTCCGTCAGTATGTACTTTTCAAAATTTTAGCTAGCTTTTTTTCCTGATCATGAAATGTAAGTTACATAGTATTTAATTTTGTTCTCCTTACAATCACTAGAAGAGAGAAAAACAATACACACAATCAGATAATGAAAACTTATACAAATGAAGTACCAGGAGGAATATTACAACGCTCCAAAAATGGGTCCCGAGATATAAGACGGTGCTCCAAACTATAAGTAGTCCCGAGCTAACCTTATAAGCCTGTTACTCATTTTGAAAATCAAAGTAAAGGAAATATAAGCACGTGAAACACTAAAATACTGCAATACTATCTGAACTAGACTTAGTTTAAATGAACACAATGTCAGAAAGTTCTTAACTAGGAAATTTGAACAACCAACACTATAAGACTAAAATGTATCTAATAGTTGGACAATCCTCTAACACTACTAACTAGAGAGTCACTAGGACAGACATCCAACTAACAGGAACTGAATGGAAACAACTAAAGTAAATAATCTATAAAGCTAGAAATCTGAATAATTGGGTCCCCAAACTATGAGGACTCACCAACTATTAGGATGTAGATATAGATGCTCGCGGTCAATCACGCTGTTGGAACTGAGCACCTGAACCTACATTATTAAGCAATGTAGCACATAGACATTTATGTGGATCATTACTTTTGGAATGTACTGAGCATGTAGGGGTGAATGCATAAGTAGAACATTAATTGAATGTACATATAACTTGTAAGGAGATAAGTGTTGGGTGTAATGGCTCAGGTTGTCTTGAATAATGTAAAAGCTGTGAAATATAACATACTATAGTAATGCATAAAGACAATCTTTATGAGCCACCACACTTAGTTCTAAAAGCTGTATTTTTACTCTTTTTATTAGTGAAATAAGTAGGACTGAAGTCAAGTCTGTTTTCAAATCATGTAGAATAAGTGTAAAATGACTCACGTTTATCATCTGTAAACTGAAAGCTGAAAGTTCATAGTTAAGGTCTTATGTAAAACAATATCTGAGTAAAATTGTGAGCCTTTATACTAAATTTCTAAAAGTTGTTCTGTTATTTTGTATTAGGACTTAGGAATTAGGGTTTTCTTCTAAAACTTTTTTCTTATTTTTTCTATTAGGGAGGTTTTTTTAACTGACATAAACCATGTGAGTTATCATGGAGTCCAACATCTAGTTCCCCTAAGGAAAAAACCTCACATTGGGGAGAGGTTGTCATACTATTGCTATGGAGTACTACATCTATATAAATGGGAATAATATGAATCTGTACCTACGTTGGCTTATAGTTCTGGGGCATGTGAACTAGGACACATGCCCAACTCGGTGGTAAATACTACTCTCTTTAATCTGTGTGCTCATTCTGTAGGAAACCCACTTTAAAACTAGCATAAGGGCTTATAATGAAAACCAGTTATGCCTCTGTTTACTTTAAACTGTAATCAAAACTGTAAAATAGATTCCATATCTTAGTTGAGGATCAAATGATCAAATCTTGTTCAAAATCTGAATATAAACTAATAATAGGATGCCTAAAATCATGATCTTCTAGAAATATCAATATTCAAAGTAGGGCTTAATAACCAATGTTTCAAACTCATGTCAAATTATCACAATGACATGCTCAATAAGCAAAATCGTGAAATTCTTTAACAATTCTAGTAAAGATAGGGAAATTCTATTCTCAATGTATATAGAATCACGTCAAATGCATAAACATGCAAAGTAGAGAAACAATTTAACATTTATTCACTTATAACATCAAATCCTTCAAATAATGATAATTGGGTATGAACCCTAGACTGCAAATCATGTAATTTCATGTAAATTCACTTTAAAAACTAGTTTTGGGCACAAGGATGAAAGAAGAATCCTTGTTCATAACCCCACATACCTTATTTGATTTATTGCATGTAGAATCTTGAACTTTGAATCCCTAATTATGTTCTTGAAGCTTCTTCTTGAAGTTTTTTAAACCCGGAAACTTGAATTATTCGTTATCTTGAAAAAGTAATGGTGAAACTTTGGATTTCTTGGAGTTAAAGTTGAAGCTTTCGGGTTTCTTGGAGAGAAATTTTGGTGAGGAATGAGTATATTCTGCTTAAAATAGGGTTAAATCTTCTATTTTCATGACATGGGGTGGGGGAAATTGAAAACACTATCCTTGGAAAATTAAAATTCACAACTGAAACCCGATTCAGACCTTCACTGTGATGTGACAAAGCTGCCATCCTGATTTCCACCGTGATGCGGTGTAATCACGGTGACTTACTGGAACCAGACAATTGTCGATTTTTCTTTCATCGTGATCCAGTGACTCCTCCATGGCTATACTCACTGCGACGCGGTCCAATCGTGGTTAGCTGCTATTTGAAAAAATTAAAATATGGACCAAACCTCATCCAAAAAATTCAAAACATACCCGAGACATGCTACTTACACTCCTGAACATGAATCAACTCAAAAACCATCGTCTTGAAGCCCAAAAGGTCAACTTAAAAATCATCAAAGTTAAAGGGAGTCAAAAAGTGACTAAGACCCTCAACACTTAGTCTTACTTTCAGGTTCTAAGTACCTAACGCAAGCACTAGGGGATGGACTGAAGTAGACACGTATGGGGTAATACAATATCTCTACTTTGGGAACATTCATCTTATAATGAGACTGGCTAAGCTGAGAATACCGAGGGACTGAGATTATGTACTAAATCTGCATTACTAAAATCACGATTTACATGACTGAACTGATTCATGAATACATGAAGTGACATGAACATGATGATATATAGCTGGAACTGGGAATGAAAAAGAGATTATATGAGGAAATATGTTACCTTAAGCTGAGTTTGAACTTGCTGATAAATGATGAGGGTACTTGGTTCACATATCTGCTTCCGTTTTTCAAGTAGCGCCCTCAACGGACGGATTCCTCCAAAGAACTTTGACCAAGGGAACTTCTTTGTTTCTAGTGTATAAATCTGGTGATCAAGAATTTCAACTAAAAGCTCTTCATATGAAAGGTTATCCTGAATATCTACACTCTCTATAGGAACTACAACAGTTGAGTCATCCATATACTTCTTCAATAAGGATACATGGAATACTGTGTGAATGGATGACAAATCTGCAGGCAATTCGAGTTCATATGAACCTTCCCAAAATGACTCAATATTCTGTAAGGCCCAACATATTGGGGACTAAGCTTCCCCCTTTTGCCAAATATCTTCACCCCCTTCAAGGGTGAAACTTTCAAATAAACTAAGTCATCAACTCAAACTTAAGATCCTTTCTCCTCACATTTGCATAAGATTTCTGATGACTCTAAGCTGTTTTCAACCTTTTTCGAATCAACTGGACTTTCTCCATGGCTTCAAACACCACGTTTGGCCCAATTAAAGAGGCCTCACACACTTCAAATAAAATGATAGGTGACCTACATCTCCTCTCATAAAAAGCCTCAAATGGGGCTCTCTGATAACGCTCAATCTACAGCTCTCGTAGGAGTGTAAAACGGTCGTAGTCAAATATAGAACCCAACTGGGTTGGGTATCGATCCCTCAGAGAATAGCTTGGTCAACAAGTAAGCAAAGATTAATAGACTTTTAATGCAAGTCTCGTAAAAATGGGGGATTGTAAAGTGTAACCAAATTATTAAAGTAAAAACTGAAAATAGTAAAGTAAAAAGAAAGAATGTTTAGTAGGTTGTAAAACAATGAGAATTGAGGAGTTGGGGTTATGTCCACCTTATGAGTTTTACGTCTCTATTGGCTATGAGTTGTGCGGAATTCAGACATGTATGTGCTTATAGAAAATTGTATTCGATGGTAAATCCAAGCGTCTTTCGACCTCAACAAGGACTATTTCACTTTAACTCTTTCGAGCTTAAAGCGTGTCTAACGGTACAAATTCTACAAGAGGTTAATCCAATTACGGCACTAACTTTTTAATAGGGGATGGGACCCTACTACCTTGACATTATCTCTTTTCCAGACATATAACTTTTCTTTCGAACAAGTTAATGCTATACTGGCGTATTCTATGTGTTTGCAACAACAAGAATTTGCATTAAGATGAAGAGAATAATGATATAAGCAACACACGTGTCACGAATTCATAAACTCGTAGCAATAGATAGTATCTCATATGGCTTCCATAACCCCAACAGAGAAGTTTAGTTACCCATGAGTGCGAAGGAAATCACAATCGACATTGTTATTATACCACAATAAAGATTTCGTGTAGTAATAGTGTGGTAGGCGTTAGGCGTTAATTCCTAGCAAAGGAACGTTTCTCTTGTTGCGGAAATTAAGAATTGAATAGATGAATAGAAGAAGAATAAAAAGTGGAATTAATGGAAGAAAAATAGTAGTGAATGATTTGTAAGGTAAGATGAGAATTATTAAAATCTCTAGCAAAATAGGGTATTTATAATACCCATATCCTATTCCTACTAAGCTAATAAAATACTTAACCCAATCCTACTAGGTTAAAGTATCTTTATCCTAATCCTAATAAATTACTGCTAGTCCCCAAAGTCTTCAGAATTGTTGTTTTTGCCCGGGACAGATTTTCCATGCGCCACTTTTGGTCCTTGGCGTGTAAGCTTTCCCTTCCTTCTTTTGTGAAGCTTTCTTTGGCGTCAAGTTATCCATAAAATGCTGAATTCTGCATCATTTATACCTGAAACTTTGCTAATCATGTTCGTTAGCTCACTTACAGGAAAAAGGACTAAAAGTGTATGAATTATATAATTTGTTCTCAAAACTTAGCTAAAATATGGGTAAAATATAGCACTATAGGTGTGTAAATTCGCCTATCATCAACACCCCACACTTAAAGCTTTGTTCATCCTCAAACAAAATATCATGTCCGTCTAAACATCAACTTAGGGTTTCACAATATCAACACAAAATATTTGTCAAGACAAGTGATAACGCTCAATCTACAGCTCTCGTGGGAGTGTAAAGCGGTCGTTAGCAAATATAGAACCCAACTGGGTTGGGTATCGATCCCACAGGGAATAGCTCGGCCAACAAGCAAGAGAAATTACTAGACTTTTAGTGCAAGTCTCGTAAGAATGGGGGGATTGTAATAAGTAACCAATAAAAGCTGAAAGATAGCAAAGTAAAAGAGAAATATTGTCACGTTGGTTGTAAACAATGAGAATTGAAGCGTTGGGATTATGTCCACCTTCAGAGGTATACGTCTCTATTGGCTACGAGTGTGTAGAGTCTTGACATGCAATTGCTTATAGAGAATTGTAGTCGATGGTAAATCCAAGCGTCTCTCGACCTAAACAAGGACTATTTCACTTTAACTCTCTCGAGCTTAAAGCGTGACTAACGGTACGAATTCTCCAAGAAGTTAGTCCAGGTACGGCACTAGCTTTTTAATAGGAACGGGTGTCCTACTACCTTGACATTATCTCTTTTCCAGACAAATAACTTTTCTCTCGAACAAGTTAAATGTTAACCTGGCGTTGGTCTATGCGTCTTCTTTTCTAGACAAATAACCTTTCTCTCGAACAGGTTAGATGTTAGAATGGCGTGTTCTTGTGTTTGAACCGCAAAGAATGATTTAAGATGAAGAGAATAATGATATAAGCAATATACGTGTCTTGAACTCACAAGCTCATAGCAATAGATAGTAACTCATTCGGCTTCCATAACCCCAACTAAGAGGTTTAGTTACCCATGAATGCGAAGGATATCACGGTTTGCATGGTGAATGGCGTGAATAGTGGGTGTTTGGCGTGAGGTTTTAGTGATTCCGTAGCAAGTAACGATTCTCTTGTTGTGGAATTTAAGAGTAGAAGAATGAAGAATTAAGAATGTATTGTAGGAAGATGTCTTTAGTTAAGAGTTAATTGAATGTGGAATGTGTTTAAAAAATCTCTAACATGATAGGGTATTTATAATACTCCTATCCTACTCCTACTAAACTAATAAAATAAATAACCAAATCCTAATATACTAATGAAATCCTTAACCCAAATGTACTAGGGTAAGGTTACAAAATTATAATCCAAATAGAATAATGAAACACATAACCTAATTGCACTAGGTTAATGTATTATGGCAAACATCCAGCTTTGTGTCTGTAAGTCCCCAAAGTCTTCAGAAATGCTGTTTTAGCCCGGGACAGGTTTTCTATGCAGCAGATTTAGTCCTTTATGCGTCCAGCTCCCTTCCATCTCGTTTGTGAGCTTTCTTTTGCGTCAAGTAAGCTATAAATTGCTGTATTTTGCATCAATTATACCTGAAACTTTCCTAATCACATTTGTTAGCTCATTTACAGGAAAAAGGACTAAAAGTGTATGAAATAGATAATTAGTTCTCGAAACTAGGCTAAAATATGGGCAAAATATATTGATATAGGCGCGTAATTTCGCCTATCATCAACACCCCACACTTAGAGCTTTGTTCGTCCTCGAACAACATATCATGTCCTTCTAAGCATTGACTTAATGTTTTTACAGAAACAACACAAAACATTCTTCAAGACAAGCACAACAATTATCAACGAAGAGTAGCTTTCCGATTATAAGTAGAAACAATTTAACCTCAAGCATAGACTCGTGATGGTGATCAACTCGCATGCAAACGTTAAGGTACATAGAATCATATACAACTATCCAAAACTCATCAACCATGTGTGTCTCACAATATAGTACCCATAATCACTCACAAATATAGCATATTTTTCAAACATGGGTAGCAAAGTATCCTTGCGCTCACTCTCACAAAGAATTCATATGTAGCAACTAATGACCATAAGCTTGCCCTTAATGTAGTACTCTACTAAATGTCGGAATGTTAAGATTAGGATCAAGTAGGTCTTTAGATGGTTGTAATGTAGGCTAAGGGACGGGTAGGACTATTTTGGCCAGAAATAGTGACTAAGTTCCTAAGCACTTTAATACATCACTTTGAGTCATTGAAACTTTTTTTCTCTTTCAACCTTTCTTTACTCTTTTATTCTACCACCCTTGTTTTCATCTTTTGTTTTCCAATTTTAAGCACAACTCACTTTTCAGCTTTCTTTTCCTTTTTCTTTTCACAACATACCTCCTATGATAGCACTTTCTTTTTCATAACATATTCAAGCACCATTACAATTTAAAGCATCATACTCACCCAATTTCCTCTTATGTTGTCACATGACTTTTTTACTTTAAAGCACTTAGGAATTTGGATCAAATTACGGTCTTGAAAGAAAATGGATTAGGCTTACATACAAGGTTGTCAAAGAAATAGGCTAAAGGCTCAAAAGGGTTTAACTAGGGATGATGTTCACAGGTAGGTAAAACTGAAGGTAAACAAATATAGGTTACCAAAGAAATGCCTAAATCATATCCTAAACTTACACTCCTTATTTTCGCTTTGCATACATACCAGGCAAGTTCTAGCATCAGCCACAAACATAGAATATACTATTAATCTCACACACACAAGGCACATGGTCGACTTGATTGGAAGTAATATAGACTCTCGACCCAACAAGTGAAGGAATTGAATCACACAATATCACATAATGAGTCACAACTAGAGCCTAAATGTCTCAATAGTCACAATTGTAGCACATACTCTAGTTCTAATCTCATGCTGCCTATCCAAATAATTTCATGCGTAGCTAAAAAAAAATTTACTCCTAAAAAAATAAAAAAAAAACGTCACACGAAAAAAAAATCACAAAAAATTTGGACTCAAAACAAAATAAACAAGCAAACATACAAATATAGCATGCAGATTCTGCCACCCCACACTTAGACTAGACACTGCCCTCAGTGGAAAATAAAGTCGAAGAACCTGATTAGTCGGACTCTTCCTCAATGTCGGGGGTCATACCCCCTTCGTCCGAATCATCGTAAGAGTCATCGTCAGAGTTCTCCTCAGCATCAGAATCAGGCAGGCGTCTATCATCATCAGTTGGCACGTCATCATCAAGAGGTTCCTCGAAATAGACTCCTACTCCACACATCTCCCGGGCATGTCTGTTCATTGGGTAGTCGTGGTCCAGCTGTTGGAGCTCTTCAGCAGTTGGAATACGTCCACCACTCATCATAGTGAATCTCGTCATGCCATAGAGATGACGGAAGAAACTCTCGTCACGAGCATGTCTCTCCGCAGTGGTAAGGTTGACTCCATGCGTTGTTTCAGCATCTTTGACCTTTGTGAGGTCAACCTTCTTTGGGGTATGTGGGAGTTTGTGGTCAGCTGGTTCCTCTTCTATATCCTCCTTCCGCAACATTGCTGTCAACAAATTGCCGAATGTGAAATGGGACCTGCTGTGGAGTCTGGCTTTTCTCATGGTAGATCGAATGATTGCCCCAAAGTTGATAGGGACATTTGTCATCAATGCATAAACCAGACACACTCTATCTCTCGATATCTTTGTGTATTGCGTCCCAGGAATGAGGCATGAGTTGACAATGCGCATCCAGATTCTTGCTTCCCTATTTAGTGGAGCATAGGGGAATGTGTTGTGACGGCCTGTTTCCTTATGTCTGCCCCATCTTGCCATCGATCTGCTTCCACAAAGCGTGTGTCTTATAGCTCTGTAAGGAGGCCTGCTGTACAGCTCTTTGTATGGTGCAGTGTCGACCGAAGGTAGGCCTAGAAACGAGTTGATCCAATCCGCTGTAAGCTGTAACACTTGGCCCCGAATTTTGACTTCGTTGCCTGTTGTGTTTGGCGACCAGTTGGCATAAAACTCTCTTGTCAAGTCAAGATTGCACTCTCCCATGTCACGGAAGATGAAATCCAGCTTCAAAGCCATAATCTTAGCCAACATTTGCGGCTCCTTCTTTGCTAAGGTCTCCTTGTTGATTAAGTCGACGTGCACATATTTCTTTTCTTTGTTGCTGCTGTACCATGCCTTGGCTTCTTCCTCAAGAACCCATTTGATTCCGAACATTCTGCGTGGTAGGTGTGCGGAAGATGATTCGCCTTGGTCTTTTCGGCTTCTCTTTTTGTCCTTGCGGGTCGTGGTAGTCTTCTCCTTGCCTTGCCTTGCTTTCGGTGCCATTGAACCTGAGACTAGAAATAATGTTAGATGCAGCACAATCGCACTTTAGACAATCTATATGCAAGCATTAGGGGTACCACCCCACACTTAATCTTGTTAGCACAAATCAGTGAAGTGAACGTGGTCGAGTACTCAGACTTCGTCGACATACGTCCTCGGATTGTATTCCGACAAGAAAATCAGCATTACATCACTTATGAGCAGCCATTTGGACGACTTGCATGGTGTATCTAGCAACGTTACAACATAGGGGTTACCACATGGAATTGCTATTCAAACAACAAACACCACCACCTAAGTCGATAGTCACTATAACCTTATCCCGATGGCCGGGATGGTTAATCATGCAAGCATCCAAACAACACTTTCAAGCAATATTCATAGCCATATATGTTCAGCAAGTATCATAACAATGCCATTGAAACAAAATTCAAGTCGGAAACAAGTCAAGAATTGCATTCGTATTCATTCAATCACACGATTTTTGCAACAATTATCCAATCACATGAACATCACCACTAATCTCACATGATTTAGCATTTAATAATAAGCATAGTAAAGTAGTACTTACGATAAATAGATGAAGAATAAGAGAGCACTTACTTGCTTGAAGATTGTGGAGAAGTGGTTGTGGATTGGAAGAACAAAGGAAGAAAAATTTGAGAGGATTTGGGATGATATGCGGCGCCTTTAGGGTTGATTCTAATGTGTTTGTGAAATAAAAACAAGTCCCCTTTATATAGGAGGAGTATGGGTCGGGTTATGACCCATTTACAACCGGATTTGGGGACAAAATCACCCTATATGCGGCGCATATCCCTCGGCATATCACATGGATATGCGGCGCATTGTCCATGGCATAATGGGACATATGCGCCGCACATAGTATGGCATATCTAGGCATATGCGGCGCATATGGTATGGCATTTGGTCTCAGTATCTCAAATGCCATAGCATAGGCGGCGCATAGTCAAAAGCACACCTAGGAATAGGCGGCGCATAGGGTATAGCACACTAGATTCCGAGTCCTTAGGCTATAGAATAGGTTGTGCATCGTTCGTGGCCTATTTTTACCAAGGCCTAGCCTTCCTCGAAGCCTATTATGACGTGAGAAAGGCTCAATTCATAGCCTTATGCATCACCATTCCTAACTTACCGACTTTACCATACAACGCGACCAAATCGTCAATTGAAATCAATCTCCTCGTTGCATACTTCTTACACCTATATTTGCTCAAACAAATGAAAACGATTAGTACGATGGGTTGCCTCCCACCAAGCGCCTTAGTTTTGGTCGTGGCACGACTCTTATTTTTGGATTTTCATTTATCAAAAAGAAAAAAATACTAAAACGACAAAACGATAAAATAATAAAACGAAGGGTTGCCTCCCATCTAGCGCCTTATTTATTGTCGTGGCTCGACGTAGTAATCTCGAGTACTTAGACTTCGTCGAGATAAGTGATGGCCATGTCATTTATCGAGTCAAGAGGACCGATATATGGCTTAACACGTTGGCCATTCACCTTGAAGATAACACCCTCATTATTTTCCAATTCGACTACTCCAGACGAGTAGACGTGGGTGACTTTAAATGGACCAGACCACTTTGATTTTAACTTACCTGGGAAGAGCTTGAATCTGGAGTTAAAGAGTAGTACCATGTCACCTTTTTGGAAGTGTCGTTGAACAATCCGCTGATCGTGATACTTCTTCATCCGCTCCTTGTATAAATCTGATCTTTCATATGCATGGAGACGGAATTCATCTAGCTCGTTCAGCTGCTCCAACCTCAGGTTCTTCACATCATCCCAATTCAGATTCAAGTGCTTCAATGCCCATAATGCCTTGTATTCAAGCTCGATGGGTAGATGACAAGCCTTCCCATAAACGAGCTGATAAGGTGACATACCAATGGGTGTCTTGAATGCAGTCCTATACGCCCATAGTGCATCATCTAGCTTCCGAGACCAATCCTTCCGATTTGCATTGACCGTCTTGGCAAGGATTTGCTTGATCTCACGATTGGAAACCTCTACTTGTCCACTAGTTTGGGGATGATAAGGCGTAGCTACCTTGTGTTGCTTGACTCCATACTTGGCCAATACAGATTTGAATAGCTTGTTGCAGAAGTGAGATCCTCCATCACTTATGATAGTACGAGGTACCCCAAAGCGAGAGAAGATATTCTTCTTTAAAAACGCTACAACACGCTTTCCTTCATTATCGGCCAATGCTACAGCTTCAACCCATTTCGACACATAATCCACAGCAACCAAGATGTACTTCATTCCAAACGAATTCACGAATGGTCCCATGAAATCAATACCCCATACATCAAAGAGTTCTACCTCCAGAATTGTGGACATGGGCATTTCATGGTGTTTTGAAATAGCACCTTGACGTTGGCATTGGTCACACCTTCTCACATAGTCGTGTGCATCTCTGAATATTGTAGGCCAATAATAACCACTTTGCAAGACTTTTCTTGCTGTTCGATTCCCTGCATGATGGCCTCCAACTTGCGAAGTGTGGCATGCTTCCAATATAGTAGGCACTTCTTCATGGGATATACATCGTCGAATGATACCATCCGCGCATCTTCGAAACAAATAAGGCTCATCCCAATAATAGTGCTGAACGTCATGCATAAACTTCCTCCTCTGGTGGTAAGATAAATTGGAAGGTAACACATTACTCACCACGAAATTTGCAAAGTCGGCATACCATGGTAAGTTCTCCATTGTTGTCGCTAGTATCTCCTCGTCAGGGAATGCATCGCCAGTCTGATTTTCTGATTGCGCCACATACTCATTCTCAAGTCTAGATAGGTGATCAGCCACTTGGTTCTCGCAACCTCTTCTATCTTTGACTTCGAAATCAAACTCTTGCAGCAGCAACACCCATCGAATCAGCCTTGGTTTTGCATCCTTCTTTGTCATTAGATACCTAAGAGCTGCATGGTCTGTATGAACGATCACTTTAGTACCTAATAGGTAGGCACGGAACTTCTCAAACGCATACACAACCGCTAATAGCTCTTGTTCAGTGACGGTGTAGTTCCTTTGGGCTTCATTGAGGACCTTACTCGCATAGTAGATAGGATGAAATAATTTCTCCTTTCTTTGTCCAAGAACAGCACCAACGGCTACCCCACTAGCATCACACATGACTTCGAACGGGAGCGTCCAATCTGGTGTTACCATGATAGGGGCTTCAATGAGTTTTTCTTTAAGGCATTCAAATGCCTTTAAGCAATCATCATTAAAGTCAAACTTCGCATCTTTCTCCAATAGCTTGCATAATGGACTAGAAATTTTGGAGAAGTCTTTGATGAATCTACGATAAAACCCAGCATGGCCAAGAAAACTACGAACTCCCTTCACCGAAATTGGAGGTGGTAGCTTCTCAATTACCTCTATTTTGGCGCGATCAACCTCTATTCCTCTTTCGGAGATCTTGTGCCCAAGAACAATTCCTCCTTTAACCATGAAGTGGCACTTCTCCCAATTCAGCACAAGGTTGAACTCTACACATCTTTGTAATGCCATGCTTAAATTCACCAAACATGCTTCGAAAGACTCCCCAACAACTGAAAAGTCGTCCATAAATACCTCCAAAGTGTCTTCTACCATATCAGAGAAAATAGACATCATACATCGCTGAAAGGTGGCTGGTGCATTACATAACCCGAATGGCATACGTTTGAAGGCAAACGTACCATATGGGCATGTAAACGTTGTCTTCTCTTGGTCTTCTGGTGCAATAAAAATCTGATTATAACCTGAATAACCATCAAGAAAGCAAAACCATCCTTTTCCCGCTAATCGATCTAGCATTTGGTCCATAAATGGCATGGGGAAGTGATCCTTGAGAGTCCAAGAATTCAGCTTGCGGTAGTCCATGCATACTCTCCATCCAGTGACGGGCCTGAGTGGAATAAGCTCATTCTTTGCATTCGCAACCACCGTCATACCTCCTTTCTTGGGAACACATTGTACTGGGCTTACCCATGTACTATCAGAAATAGGATACACAACTCCTGCGTCTAACCACTTGATAATCTCCTTCTTCACCACCTCTTGCATTGGTGGGTTTAGACGTCTTTGGTGTTCGATGGTGGGTGTGCACTTTTCTTGGAGCTGAATTTTATGAGTGCAAATCCCAGGTGGAATACCAAGGATATCCGCAATGGTCCATCCAATAGCTCTAATATACTTGCGTAAAATTGCAATAAGAGCTGCAACTTGTTGCTCACCTAAATCGGCTGCCACTATGACTGGAAGAGTGTTTCCGCTTCCTAAGAATGCATACTTCAAATGGCTTGGCAGCTCCTTTAATTCTAATGTGGGTGGTTCTTCAATAGATGGCTTAGCTGGTGGTGTGGGTCGATTCTTGAGATCAAGATCCAGCTTCTTAGGAGGACAGCGATATGCTCCTAATCCCGATAGAGCACAAATATTATCTTCAGAAATTTCAGCATCATCATCATCTTCTTCCATGAGCAAAACCTCCAAAGGATCATCAAGAATTTGCCCTTCAGCAAGTAACTCATCCTCGTCATCAACGACAACATCAGCCACAGAAAATACACTTAGATCTTTGGGTTGCTTCATTGATTTGCAAACATCAAAGCGCACCACTTCATCATTTATTCGGAATGAAAGCTCATTAGCTCTCAAATCTATGAGCACACTTCCCGTAGCAAGGAAAGGGCGTCCCAAGATTATGGGAACCTCTGAATCTGCTTCGCAATCCAAGATGACAAAGTCTGCTGGAAATATGAATGAAGATACCTTCACCAAGACATCGCATAGAATACCAACCGGTCGTTTTACCGACCTATCCGCCATAACAAGCTTCATATTAGTTGGTGTAGGATCTCCTAACCCCAACTTCTTGTAGATTGATAATGGCATCAAGTTGATGCTGGCTCCTAAGTCACATAATGCTTTAGCAAAGTCCAAAGATCCGACGGTGCAAGGAATAGTGAAAGCTCCGGGGTCGGCCTTCTTCTGAACTATGGATCGGGTAGCTATTGCACTACAATGATGCACATCTTCTTTCAGCTCATAGCTTGCTGCCCTCTTCTTAGTCAAAAGATCTTTCATAAACTTCGCATACCCAGGCATTTGTTCAAGTGCCTCTACCAATGGGACATTAATAGTCAGCTGCTTCAACATGGTCATGAACTTGCTGAACTTAGTGTCATCGGCCGCCTTCTTCAGTCTTTGTGGAAAAGGTGGTGGTGGGTATGGAAGTGTTCTTTCCATGGCTTTCTTCTCCTCTTGCTTCCGTTTATTATTTTTTTCAGGCTGCACGTCACTAGGCAACACGTCCTTGACGTTGGAAGTGGATATTGCGGCGTCTTCCCTAGTGGCGTCACTAGATGTGGCGTCCTTGTCTGCTGTTCTGTCAACTACTTGCTTGCCTTCTGCTGAAGTTTCCAGCACCTTACCACTCCTCGTAGTGATGGCCATGCATGACCCATCAGTCCTTGGATTTTGCACCGTATCGCTAGGCAAGGTGCCGGCTTTTCTTTGGTTGAGTGTTGCTGAAAGTTGACTGAATTGCTGCTCTAGTTGCTTGATAGAAGTGGAATGAGAATCAACTAATTGCTTCATGGAGGCCAAATCGTCAATCACCTCCTTAACTCCCGCGCTCGTTGCTTCCACTCCTTTCAATAACTTAGCCATCATGTCTTCCATAGAATTAGATGTGGTGGTATCACGTCTACCAGGGGGAACGTACAAACCACTATTTTCATTGTTTTTCTTCCAACTACCTTGGTCTTTACCTCCAGATTTATCATAATAGTTCCGACCTTGGTTTCCTTGGGCATTCCCACGGAAACCCCCCTGATTGTTCAAGTAGTTGGCCTCCTCTTCTGAATCAGATTCGTCTCTTCCTTTTGACGCAATAGATTTCACTTTTTCAGTCTTCCCTAATAGATGCTTTGTAAGAAGATCCATTTGGGTTTTCATGTGCGCCATATCTTGATCACGTTCTTCTTCTCTCCTTCTTTGATCTGCAGACATGCCAATAGATAAAGTGGGGCTTGCTACCTCAGAATCCCTGGTATGCCAAGCTCTACTTTGTTTCGTCATACGATCTAGCATGTTGCTTGCTTGACCAAAGGTGAGGTCCATAAAAGAACCTCCAGCTGCGTTATCCACCACTGGTTTAGTTACTGAATTCAAGGCTCTATATAAGATCTCCATGAGGTGAACATTAGTCATGTGATGGTTTGGGCATCTTGCTAGCTTTGTCTTGAACCTCTCCCATGTTTCGTGAAGAGCTTCAGAGGGAAGCTGACGAAAGTTGCTGATTTCATCTCTCAATTGAGCCCTCTTGGATGGCGGAAAGAATCTTTCTAGGAAAGCGTCTCTCAATTGCCTCCAATTTGTAATAGAATCAGGAGTCAGCCCATTCAACCATAATGTTGCCTCCCCAGACAGAGACAATGGAAATAGACGTAATCGAATAGCATTCTGACCAACTCCAGGATTGTCAAAAGACTTGCATGTAGAAATAAAGTTGATGAGATGCATATTCGGATCATCGCCTGCTAGTCCACCAAATAATCCCTTGAGTTGCAATAACTGAATCATGGTGCTAGTGATGTTGAACTTGGCTCCGGGCGCTAATGGTGGTGGAATTATAGCTCCAGTGGCTCCGGCACCATCAAGATCATCATCATCATCGTCGAAAGCTGGTTGCATAGGTTGGCGATCATATCTGTACCGAGCTTGTCGACCTCGTCTGTTGGCAGGTGTTGCCATTTCAGCGCCATGCCTTGGGTTGATCAACTCGTCATCTCCTAAATCTTCATCGTCAGGATTTGTTGCTCGTCCAGGATTATCAATGTTTTGTTGTTGGACTTGAGCAGCGGCAAGAGCAGCTAATCTTGCTTGCTCGTGTTGAGCAGCCATCCTGTCGATTTCCGCTTGTACTTCCATTCTTCTAATTCGTTGCGGTTCCGGATTGATTGGTAATAACGGTTGACCAGAACTTCTAGTATGGGGCATGCACTAAAAGAAAAACCTGTAATAAACAAAAACAAAAACTAAACGTAAAAGTACGAGAATCTTTGACCAAAGGGTCTAGTAATTTTCACGAACTTGATTGACACTTGTATTCCCCGGCAACGGCGCCAATTTTTGGTAACGCTCAATCTACAGCTCTCGTGGGAGTGTAAAGCGGTCGTTAGCAAATATAGAACCCAACTGGGTTGGGTATCGATCCCACAGGGAATAGCTCGGCCAACAAGCAAGAGAAATTACTAGACTTTTAGTGCAAGTCTCGTAAGAATGGGGGGATTGTAATAAGTAACCAATAAAAGCTGAAAGATAGCAAAGTAAAAGAGAAATATTGTCACGTTGGTTGTAAACAATGAGAATTGAAGCGTTGGGATTATGTCCACCTTCAGAGGTATACGTCTCTATTGGCTACGAGTGTGTAGAGTCTTGACATGCAATTGCTTATAGAGAATTGTAGTCGATGGTAAATCCAAGCGTCTCTCGACCTAAACAAGGACTATTTCACTTTAACTCTCTCGAGCTTAAAGCGTGACTAACGGTACGAATTCTCCAAGAAGTTAGTCCAGGTACGGCACTAGCTTTTTAATAGGAACGGGTGTCCTACTACCTTGACATTATCTCTTTTCCAGACAAATAACTTTTCTCTCGAACAAGTTAAATGTTAACCTGGCGTTGGTCTATGCGTCTTCTTTTCTAGACAAATAACCTTTCTCTCGAACAGGTTAGATGTTAGAATGGCGTGTTCTTGTGTTTGAACCGCAAAGAATGATTTAAGATGAAGAGAATAATGATATAAGCAATATACGTGTCTTGAACTCACAAGCTCATAGCAATAGATAGTAACTCATTCGGCTTCCATAACCCCAACTAAGAGGTTTAGTTACCCATGAATGCGAAGGATATCACGGTTTGCATGGTGAATGGCGTGAATAGTGGGTGTTTGGCGTGAGGTTTTAGTGATTCCGTAGCAAGTAACGATTCTCTTGTTGTGGAATTTAAGAGTAGAAGAATGAAGAATTAAGAATGTATTGTAGGAAGATGTCTTTAGTTAAGAGTTAATTGAATGTGGAATGTGTTTAAAAAATCTCTAACATGATAGGGTATTTATAATACTCCTATCCTACTCCTACTAAACTAATAAAATAAATAACCAAATCCTAATATACTAATGAAATCCTTAACCCAAATGTACTAGGGTAAGGTTACAAAATTATAATCCAAATAGAATAATGAAACACATAACCTAATTGCACTAGGTTAATGTATTATGGCAAACATCCAGCTTTGTGTCTGTAAGTCCCCAAAGTCTTCAGAAATGCTGTTTTAGCCCGGGACAGGTTTTCTATGCAGCAGATTTAGTCCTTTATGCGTCCAGCTCCCTTCCATCTCGTTTGTGAGCTTTCTTTTGCGTCAAGTAAGCTATAAATTGCTGTATTTTGCATCAATTATACCTGAAACTTTCCTAATCACATTTGTTAGCTCATTTACAGGAAAAAGGACTAAAAGTGTATGAAATAGATAATTAGTTCTCGAAACTAGGCTAAAATATGGGCAAAATATATTGATATAGGCGCGTAATTTCGCCTATCATCAACAAGCACAACAATTATCAATAAAGAGTAGTTTTTCGATCATTAGTAGAAACAATTTAACCTCTAGCATAGACTCATGATGGTGGCCAACTCATATTCAAAAGTTAAGGCACAAAGAATTATACACAATTAAAACTAGCATAAGGGTTTACAATGAAAACCAATTATGCATTTGTTTACTTTAAACGGTTATCAAAAGTGTAAAGTGGATTTCATATCTTAGTTGAGGATCAAAAGATCAAATCTTGTTTGAAATATGAATGTAAACTAATCATATGGTTCCTAAACTCATACTCTTCTTGAAATGTCAATATTCAAACTAAGGCTTAATAACCTATGTTTCAAAGTCATGTCAAATTGTCACAAAGTCATGCTCAATAATCAAAACCTTAAAATTCTTTAACAATTCTAGTCAATATAGTGAAATTCAATTCTCAATGTATATGGAATCACGTCACACACATAAACATGCAAAAGTAGAGATGCAATTCAACATTTAATAACTTATAATATAAAAACCTTAAAATAATGATAATTGGGTATGAACCCTAGACTGAAAATGATATAATTTCATGTAAGTTCACTTTAAAAACTAGTTTTAGGCACAAGGATGAAAGAAGTATCCTTGTTCATAACCCCACATACCTTATTCGATTTATTGGATGTAGAAGCTTGAAATTTGACTCCCTAATGATGTTCTTGAAGCTTCTTCATGAAGTTGTTGAACCCAGAAACTTAATTCTTGGTTCTATTGAAAAAAGAATGGTGAAACTTTGGATTTCTTGGAGTTAAAGTTTAAGCTATACAATTTCTGGGAGAGAAATTTTAGTGAGAAATGAGTATATTCTGCTTAGAATAGGGTTAAATCTTCTGTTTTCATGACTTGGGGTGAGGGCAATTGACAACACTACCCATGGAAAATTAAAATTCGCAACCGAAACTCAGTTTATACCTTTACCACGACACAATAAGGTTATCATCATGATTTCCACCGCGACGCGGTGTAAACGCCGTGACTTACTAGAACCAAACAATTGCTGATTTTCCCTTCACCATGACGTGGTGACTCCTCCATCGCTATACTCACCGTGACGCGATCCAATCACAGTGAGCTATTGTTTGGAAAAATTCAAACGTGGTCCAAACATCATCCTAAGAATCCAAACCTTAATCGAGACATGTTAATTACACCCCTAAACATGAATCAAATTAACAACCATCATCTCAGAGCCCGGAAGGTCAACTTAAAAATCATCGAGTTTAAAGGGAGTCAAAAGTTACTAAGTCCCTTAACACTTAGTCTTATTTTCTGGTTCTAAGTGCCTTACGCAAGCACTAGGGGCTGGGCTGAACTAGAAACATATGGTGTATTATAATATCTCCCCCTTAGGAATATTCATCCTCGAATGAGACTGGCTAAGCTGAGAATACTAAGGGATTAAGATTATGTACTAAATCCGCATTACTGAAAATATGATTTACATGACTGAAATGATTCATGAATGCATGAAGTTACATGAACATGATGATATACGGCTGGAACTGAGAATGGAAAACAGATTATATGAGCAAATCTGTTACCTTAAGTTGAGTTTGAACTTGCTGAGAAAAGATAAGGGTACTTAATTATCATATCTGCTTCCGTTTCCCGATTAGCGCACTCAACATACTTATTTCGCCAAAGAACTTTGACCAAGGGAACTTCTTTGTTTCTTAGTCTATGAATCTAGTGATCAAGAATCTCTACTAGAAGCTCCTCGTATGAAAGGCTATCCTGAATATCTGCGCTCTCTATAGGGACTACAACAGCTGAGTCACCCATACACTTCTTCAATAAGGATACATGGAACACTGGGTGAGCAGATGACAAATCTGCAAGCAATTCGAGTTCATACGCAACCTTCCAAACACGACTCAATATTCTGTAAAGCCCAATATATCGGGGACTAAGCTTTCCCCTTTTGCCAAATCTCTTCACCCTCTTCATGAGTGAAAATTTCAAATAAACTAAGTTATCAACTTCAAACTCAAGATCCTTCTACTCACATCTGTATAATATTTGTGATGACTCTGAGCTATTTTTTACTTTTCTCGAATTAACTGAACTTTGTCCATTGCTTCAAACACCACATCTGGCCCAATCAAAGCGGCCTCACCCACTTCAAACCAACCGACAGGTGACCTACATCTCCTCCCATAAAGAGCCTCAAGTGGGGGCATCCGAATACTAGAATGGTAACTGTTATTATAGGCGAACTCAAAATGAAAATTAGTCATCCCAACTACCGTTCAAGTCAATAAAGCATGCCCTAAACATATCCTCTAGGGTTTGAATGGTCCTCTCTGCCTGACTAGCTGTCTGAGGGTAAAAAGCTGAACTAAGATAAACTTGGGTACCAAGACCCTTCTGAAAGGCTTACCAAAAGTGAGAGGTGAACTGAGTACTCCTATCCGAAATAATAGACAAACGAACTCCAAGCAATCTGACCAACTCTCTAATATACAGCTTAGCATAATCTTTGACTGAGTGGGACGTGTAAACTAGCATAATACTTAATTTAATTTTCTAGATCAAGATTGCAAGAATTCAATTAGTATAATAATGCAAAAAGGTTCCAATAACTCATAACATCACACAGTCATTATGAGAAAATAGAGCAGGAGTTGCGAAAAAAGAAATGAAACAGGGGAAAAGAATGACGTGAAGAAGTCCAAACTTTATAAAGCATTGTAACAATACTCAAAAATTTCTTCCCCTAATCAGGATTTAAACCCAGATCAATATCACTAAAAACCTAAAATAGAGAAGCCAATATAATATATATATATATATATATATATATATATATATATATATATATATATATATATATATATATATGTATATATATTGAAGGACGAAGGGTAAAATTAACAAACAGAGAGAGAATCCTAAATAATCAACCGAAAGGAAGAAAGAGTCACATAAAGGATGAAAAATAAAAAATCAAAGAAGCAATAATGAAAAAGAACTGAAGACGATAAAGTGATTATTATTCCAAATATATTATTTCATGATGGATAGAGCTACTTAAAAGTGCAGAAATGGTGAGAGCAAGATATAATGGATCTATGTCACAAGTTATTTTCACAAGTTAGTTATCCACACCCCCTACAAATGGTATCAGAGCCCAGTTATTTAAAAAATATAGCAGTAGGATATATGTTTGAATTTAGATTGGATTGGATAATTATGAGAAGACCATTTAAAAATAGAGAAACTTTTAAAAAAGTTGAAGAATCTTTAATTAGTAATTATTCAGAATATATAAGTCTAAATAAAACAAAAGAAAACCACAAAGATTAGCCTACCTAATTACCTTAATATCTAGTATTGAAGCAAAATTAATAATCCATTTAAAATCTAGAAGAATGAGACACATACCACCGAATTATGATAAAATCAGATTTAGATATCCACCAAAGTATTATAAATATGGTTTAAATGAATAAAGTACAAACATACAAAGAAGTAAAACAAATTATTTCAGAAAAACATAAAGAATTAAAAATAAGAATAGAAAGACTACATTATAATAAATTTGCCGAAGTAAGTGAAAACTCAATAAATACACAAAAAGATGAAATATCAAAATTAGAATCACAAATAGATAGTTTAGAATATATATATATATCAACATGAACTATTCACAATAAAATGAACAAAGAAGAATTTATAATAGATGAAAAATATATGAAAATCACGAAGGATTAAAAATAAAAATAGTATTTTCTAATCTAGGAAGAAGATATAAGAAAATAGGTGAACATTTATATTTAATGTTAGAAAAAAAAAAAGAATTAAAATTAGAAGATAAATTGATAGCTATGGTAAGAATAGAAAGAGAAAAATGAAGAAATAGATAGGAAAAAGGAAATAGAAAAAATAAAACAACAAACTACAGAAGAAATACGAAAAATAGAAGAAACTAAAAATAGTAGGATTGTTGAATTAGAAAAAGAACTACAAATGTTAAAAGATTTGTATGAAGAATGACAAAAGGAAAAGGAAGAAAAAGATAAAGAATAAAAATTACTAAACGAGATAAATCAATTTAAAGAAAAATTAGAAATAAACAATAAAGAAATAAAAAACAAGGAATTAGAAATAAATAATATAGATGTTGAAGAGACAGATAATTATGATTCAGAAGATAGTGAGACATATACAGAAATATTAACAAATACAAAAAAATTAGAAATCAATGAAAAACAAGAAGTAATTAATGAAGAAAACTTAGAAAATATCAACATAGAAATAAATACTCTTGATAAAAAAGAAGATGAAAATATAATACCTAGAACATCAGAAATAAGAAAACCTACATATTATAAGAATAAGTTTAAAAGATATAATCTAAAGAATGAATATGACAAATGGACACCAAAACAAATAGTTAATAAAAATTATAACTTTTTAGACTTAGACTGTGTAATAGATACAGAAAAAACAATATAATTATGGATAGGATATATGACAAAACAATTATTAGATAATAATATAAACATAACAGATGCACCAGAATATATAGAAAGAACACTAATAGGAACAGTGAAATTATGGTTTTCAAATTTAACTGAAAATAGCAAGAAGGTATTAAGAACTAACAAACCTACAGAAGGAACATCATCAACAACAACTAAACTAACACCTATAGAATTATTAAAAACATATGAAACAGCTATAAAAGATAAATTTGGTAGTATGACAACAATAGAAGAAGAACAAAATAAAGAAAAAGATACAAATAGGAATTTAAGGTTAAAATTAGCAATATGTAATATGTGTTATATAGATGAATATACTTGCGCATTTAAAGAATATTATTATAAAGGAGCATATAATATAGAAGAAAGTAAAGAAATAAGAAAATTATATTTTAATAAATTACCCAAATCATTTAGTTCAAAGATAACAAATAGTTGGGAAGAAGCAAAAATAGTAGATACTCTAGGAGCAAGAATAAAATTTTTACAACAATGGTATAGAAACTCATGTGAAAAATATAGAGAAGAATTAAAAATGTAAAAAACATTGATAAACAATTTAGCATGTTGCAAAAATAAAATAGCACCCCAATTCGAATGTGAAAAAAGATATTATAAGAAAAGAAAAAGACATAAGAAATATAAAAAATCAAAATATAAATACAAAAAACCAAGAAAAAGATATTCTGTAAAAAATTATAAATACAAAAGACCATATAGAAAAAAGAAATCTATAAAAGAATGTACTTGTTATAATTGTGAAAAATTAGGACATTTAGCTAGATATTGTAAATTACCTAAAAATTCAAAAAATAAACAAATCTCAGAAATAAAAATTGAAAATACAGAATATATGCAGATAGATTATATAGATTATGAATTAGAAAGTGAGGATAGTATATATGAAATTTCAGAAAATGAAACAGATAATGAAATAGATAGTGAAATAGATGAATCAAATGACTGAAGAAGATATAAAAATAATAACAAAGGAAGAATATTTAAATGATGAAGAAACAGACCAAAAAATAATATTTGACAGTAACATATTTGATGAAATAAAAGGAAAAGAATTAGACTTAAGTGTAGAAAAAATATTTAAAATACCAACAATAAGAAATCTATTTACCAAGAAAAAATAAGAATATTATGTAGTATGCCAAAAGGAACATGTAATAGACTGTAGATATGCAAAAGGTAAAGCTAGTATACCACTAGTAACAAAAAGAATAATTAATAAAGAGATAAATGATATAAAAAGCAGACACCCAATAAAATATGTACAACTTGGAGGTACAGAGATATTAATAAAAGCATGTTTTAGAGAAGGAATAGATACACCAATAAAATTATATTTAGCAGATGATAGAATTATAAAACCTATAGAAAAAAGCATAATAACTGCCATAAAAGGAAATTTAATATATCAAAAATTTAAATTTATAATAAGTGCAAATTATTCAGTAGCGGTAACAGATAAAAATATAGATAAATCATTAGTATTATATTGGAAAATATCAGGAATAGAATTAACCCCAGGAATTAAAATATTTACAACAAGATGCAAAAATTTATATGTATTAACAACAAAACATAAAATAATAGGAAAAAATAAGATTAACAAAATACGAATAGAAAGTCCATTCGAACAAATTGTAAAAACAATAGATTATAATGATTATAGTTATAGGGACATAGATATAGAAGAAAATTTAGAAATAATAAATGATAGAATAAGTACAACGAAAAGAATAGCTGATTAAAAATCAGAATCATCAAGCTCATAAAAAAGAACAAGTTATGAAATAAATTCAACAAATAATTTAAACCAATATTACATAACAGGAAAGGTAAATGAAAAAGAATATTTAATACTCTTAAATACAGGACAAGAAGAAAATTATATAGCAAAATATCTAGTAAAAAATGAAGAAATAAAAACTGATAATGATGTATACCCAGATCTACCAAGAAGTTTAATAAATAGTAAAAATATAGAAGAAAAAGAAATAATAATAGGAATTAGAAAAATAAAAATAGAATTTGAAGTAAAGGAAGAAATGCAAAAAGCAGACATAATATTAGGAATAAAATGGCTAGAACAAGTAAAACCATATAATATAGAACATACACAACTAACCTTAACATATAACAGAGAGAAATTATTCTTAAGAAGAGCCTTAACATAAAATGAAAATATATGTATTAATGAAGATAGTAGTAGAAGGATATTACAGTAGATATTATACGCCTATGATAGATACAGGAGCAGAAGCTAATTTATGTAGATATAATTGCTTACCAGAAAGCAAATGGGATAAATTAAAAATACCAATAATAGTTAAAGGTTTTAATAATGAAGGAAGCTTAATTACTTATAAAGCTAGGAATGTAAAAATACAAGTATGGGATAAGATATTAACAATAGAAGAAATTTATAATTATGAACTAACATCAAAAGATATACTTTTAGGAATGTCGTTTTTAGATAAATTATACCCACGTATAATAACTAGTTCATATTGGTGGTTTACAACACCATGTAAACAGAAAGTAAGAGCAAAAAGAGTTAATAATAAAATAAGAAAAAAAACTGATTGGATAAAAGGAAGCGAAAAAATTACACAAAAGTTAGAAAATATAAAAAATACTGAAGATACAATAGAACTAGTTTTATTTTCGATAAATAAAACAGAAATAACTATATTTTCAATAAATAAGATAGAAAAAATTAAGAAAAAATTAGAACAATTATATAGTGAATATCCATTAAATGGATAGGAAAAACATAAAACTACTATAAAAATTAAATTAATAGATAAAAATAGCATAATAACCCAGAAACCATTAACATATAATTTTGACGATTTAAAAGAATTTAAAATGTATATAGATGAATTATTAGAAAAACAATATATAAAAAATAGTAATAGTAAACATAATAGTCCAGCATTTATAGAAAACAAACATAGTGAACAAAAAAGAGGAAAAGGTAGAATGGTTATTGACTATAGAAATTTAAATGCAGAGACTATGACATATAATTATCGAATACCAAATAAGATATTAAAAATAAGACAACTACAGGGATATAATTATTTTAGTAAATTCGATTGTAAATCAGGATTTAACCATTTAAAGTTAGAAGAAGAATCTAAAGTATTAACCGCATTTATGGTACCACAAGGATTTTATGAATGGAACGTATTACCATTTGGATATAAAAATTCACTAGGTAGATATCAACATTTTATGGATAGTTATTTTAAACAATTATCTAATTATATAGTATACATAGATGATATATTATTATATACAAAAACTAAAGAAGAACATTTAAAATTATTAGGACAATTTACAGATATAATAGAAAAATTGGGAATAAGTCTAAGTGAAAAGAAAGGCGAAATCATGAAAAATCAGATAGAATTTTTAGAAATACAAATAGATAGGAGTGGAGTAAAAATACAACAACATATAGTACAAAAAATAATAAATACAAAAGAAGAATTAGATACGAAAAAGAAATTACAATCATTTTTAGGATTAGTAAACCAAGTAAGGAAATATATTCCAAATTTAGCAGAAACTTTAAAACCACTACAGAAAAAATTAAAAAAGGATGTAGAATATAACTATAATGAAGAAGATAAAAAACAAGTTCAGAAAATAAAATTACTTTGTAAAGAATTACCAAAACTACAATTTCCAGATGAAAATAGAAAATTTATATATATAGTAGAAGCAGATGCTAGTGAATGTAGTTATGGAGGAGTACTTAAATACCGATATGAAGCAGAAAAATTAGAACACAATTGTAGATACTACTCAGGTACGTTCAATGAAACTGAAATAAAATGGGAAATAAATAGGAAAGAATTATGTTCAATATATAAATGTTTGTTAGCATTTGAGTCATATATTATATATAACAAGTTTATTGTACGAACAGATAATACACAGGTACGCTGGTGGTTAACAAAGAAAATACAAAATTCAGTTACAACAAAAGAGATTCGGAGACTAGTCTTGAATATATTAAATTTCACATTTATAATTGAAGTAATTAGTACTAACACAAATGTTATTGCAGATTACATATCAAGACAAAGCTACACAGACTGATATAATAGAAGAGGATACTCTAGAAAAAAATACTCAACACCCTAACTACGCTTTCAATGAAAGTGGATAGTATGGGTAATGAAATAGAAAAGCTAAAAACTAATGAAGTTAAACTGAAGTCTATAGCTACAAATCAGCTAACTCAGCAGTGTGCAGAGCTATGTCAATCGGAAGACATTAAAGTTCCAGAGCTAGAAGGAGACGATGGGACACTCCATAAAATCCATAACATTTATCAATCTACTTCTGCAGGTACAAGTAAAGGAGTTAGGAAAAACACAAATATGAACCTAAACAAGCTATTTGATAAACCATATATACCAAATACATCAAAAGATCCTATGTTTATACCCTCACAAATTACCACATACCAAGATAGTCTAAACCAAGACAAAAAGACTTACAACTACATAGCCCGGACATATATAGAAAATATCTACAATGTACAAACCTTTTTAAATACTAACCCCAGAGCTATAAACATCCAAGAACCAGATACAAACCATATAACCCAGAGATTGACCGGATATAATAAGCTAATTGCTTTACCTAAAACCAAACCAAGTCTAGTCAAAACTTGCTATGAATATGGACTACTCAGTACTATATATACCTCTAACGGAAATGAGATCTCCACTATACCAGAAATATATGACGCATTTATCATTTTTAAAAGAATAACGAAAGGTACCCTATTTTTTATAAAAATTTACACGGCACTAGCAGAGATATTATATGATGAAGTTAAAAAAACCATACAAGTTGTAAAGATAGGAATGAAACGAGACATCATTATACCACAAGATATTATTCCACAACCAGAAATACCTAGAATTGAGATACCAAAATTTTATGCGAATAAGAGGATTATCGGACTATCTACAATTTTGCAAGAGCAGCGAACACATACTGCAACCAAAATCCCATATGGAGTCATTATTCAAGAAATCATGTACTAATATATTCAAATTCAAAGGAATTACGAGAAACAGATATGGAAACTATTAGGCAATGGATTCAGACCACGCTAGTTGATAATCCCGACCACGCTACCTAGTCGTAGCCCTCTAGCAAAGTGACCATCTGTATTATTTTTCTTTCAGAGAGATAACAAACAAATTTACATTACCAGATACACTTTTATATTTGCACTTGATACAAATTTCTCATATTTTAAGATAAGAAATATCATCGACCAAATTCTCTAGAAGTTACTTTCTACCCTATGGATTCTCTTCAATTAGCTCTCAGATGATATAGTCTTTCATAAACCACCCATTTTCCCTCGAAGGCATTCTCCTACCGCACCTACTGGCATATAATCATCACCCCGAGCAACCCAACCATATAAATTTAGGCTAGCAAAAAACTATATTGGTTTTCCATTCTTGTTAGATGTAGCATTAGGCTTCAAAGGCCTTCGCAGAGTCCAATGGACCCTAAAAGTTATTCCAATCTCTATTGAATCTCTTTACAATGACACCAAAACTAGATCCCTTCACAATATTGATAACGCTCAATCTACAGCTCTCGTTTGAGTGTAAAACGGTCGTTAGCAAATATAGAACCCAACCTGGGTTGGGTGTCGATCCCACAGGGAATAGCTTGGCCAACAAGTAAGTAAAATTACTAAACTTTTGGTGCAAGTCTCGTAATGAGGGGGGATTGTAATAAGTAACCAAAGTAATGAAATAAAAGCTGAAAATAGCAAAGTAAAAAGAGAGTATTTCGTAGGTTGTGAAACAATGAGAATTGAAGCGTTGGGGTTATGTCCACCTTCTGAGTTATACGTCTCTATTGACTATGAGTGTGTAGAGTCTTGACATGCAATTGCTTATAGAGAATTGTAGTCGATGGTAAATCCAAGCGTCTCTCAACCTCAACAAGGACTATTTCACTTTAACTCTCTCGAGCTTAAAGCGTGTCTAACGGTACGAATTCTCCAAGAGGTTAGTCCAGTTACGGCACTAGCTTTTTAATAGGAAAGGGTGTCCTACTACCTTGACATTATCTCTTTTCCAGACAAATAACCTTTCTCTCGAACAAGTTAAATGTTAGACTGGCGTATTCTTGCGTTTGCAACCGCAAAAAATGTAGATTAAGATGAAGAGCGTAATGATATAAGCAATATACTTATCTTGAACTCACAAACTCATAGCTATAGATAGTAACTCATTCGGCTTCCATAACCCCAACTAAGAGGTTTAGTTACCCATGAATGCGAAGGATATCACGTTTTGCATGGTGGATGGCGTGAGAAGTAGGTGTTTAGGCGTGTGGTTTTGGTGATTCCCTAGCAAGTAACGATTCTCTTGTTGTGGAATTTAAGAATAGAAGAGTAGATTAGAAGTGTTTGTAGTGGAAGATGAGAGAGATGGAAGAAAATTAATTGTTGAAGAATGAATTAATTTCTGAATCAATTGTGGTGGTGGATTAATTTCTGAATGAATGTATCTCTCCACTAAGGGAGGAGTTAATTAAAAATCTCTAGCATGATAGGGTATTTATAATACTCCTATCCTACTCCTACTATGCTAATGAAATAAATAACCAAATCCTACTAAACTAAGGAAATACTTAACCCATATGTACTAGGGTAAGGTTACAATATCATAATCCAAATAGATTAGTGAAACACATAACCTAATTGTACTAGGTTAATGTATCTTGGTAAAAATCCAGCTTTGTGTCTGTAAGTCCCCAAAGTCTTTAGAAATGCTGTTTTAGCCCGGGACAGATTTTCCATGCAGCAGATTTGGTCCTTTAGGCGTCCAGCTCCTTTCCACTTCGTTCGTGAGCTTTCTTTTGCGTCAAGTAAGCCATAAAATGCTGTATTTTGCATCATTTATACCTGAAACTTTCCTAATCATGTTTGTTAGCTCATTTACAGGAAAAAGGACTAAAAGTGCATGAAATATATAATTTGTTCTCAAAACTAGGCTAAAATATGGGCAAAATGTATTGATATAGGCACGTAAATTCACCTATCATCAACACCCCACACTTGAAGCTTTGTTCGTCCTCGAACAAAATATCATGTCCTTCTAAGCATCGACTTAACGTTTTTACAGCAACAACACAAAATATTTATCAAGACAAGCACAACAATTATCAACAAAGAGTAGCTTTCCGATTATAAGTAGAAACAATTTAACCTCAAGCATAGACTCATGATGGTGATCAACTCGCATGCAAACGTTAAGGTACATAGAATCATATACAACTATCCAAAACTCATCAACCATGTGTGTCTCACAATATATTACCCATAATCACTCACAAGTATAGCATATTTTTCAAACATGGGTATCAACATATCCTTGCTCTCACTCTCACAAAGAATTCATATGTAGCAACTAATGACCATAAGCTTGCCCTTAATGTAGTACTCTACTAAATGTTGGAATGTTTAAGATTAGGATTAAGTAGGTCTTTTGATGGTTGTAATGTAGGCTAAGGGACGGGTAGGACTATTTTGGCCAAGAATAGTGACTAGGTTCCTAAGCGCTTTAATACATCACATTGTATCAATGACACTTTTTTCTTTCAACCTTTCTTCTCCTTTTCTTCTACCACCCTTGTTCTCCTCTTTTGTTTTTCAAATTTAAGAACAACTCACTTTTCAGCTTTCTTTTCCTTTTTCTTTTCACAACATACCTCTTATGATAGCATTTTTCATAACACATTCAAGAACCATTACAATTTAAAGCATCATACTCACCCAATTTCCTCTTATGTTGTCACATGACTTGTTCACTTTTAAAGAACTTAGGAATTTGGATCAAATTATGGTTTTGAAAAAAAAATGGATTAGGCTTACATGCAAGGTTGTCAAAGAAATAGGCTAAAGGCTCAAAAAAAAAGGTTAACTAGGATGATGTACATGGGTAGGAAAAACTGAAAGTAAACATGTATAGGTTGCCAAAGAAATGCCTAAATCATATCCTAAACTTACATTCCTTATTTTCGCTTTGCATACATACCAGGCAAGTTCTAGCATCAGCCACAAACATAGAATATACTATTATCTCGCACACACAAGGCACATGGTCGACTTGATTGGAAGTAATATAGACTCTCAACCCAACAAGTGAAGGAATTGAATCACACAATATCACATAATAAGTCACAACTAGAGCCTAAACGTCTCAATAGTCACAATTATAGCACATACTCTTGTTCTAATCTCATGCTTCCTATCAAAATAATTTCATGCAAAGCTAGAAAAATTTAACTCCTAAAAAATTAAAAAAACGTCAAACGAAAAAAAACAAAAAAAATGGACTCAAAAAAAAAAAATTTGCAAACATACAAACATAGGTGCAAACAAGGAAGTATAGCATGCAGATTCTGCCACCCCACACTTAGACTGGACACTGCCCTCAGTGGAAAATAAATGCGAAGAACCTGGTTTAGTCGGACTCCTCATCAATGTCGGGGGTCATACCCCCTTCGTCGGAATCATCATAAGAGTCATCGTCAGAGTTCTCCTCATCATCAGAATCAGGCAAGCGTTTATCATCATCAGTTGGCACGTCATCGTCAAGAGGTTCCTCAAAATATACCCCCACTCCACACATCTCCCGTGCATGCCTGTTCATTGGGTAGTCGTGGTCCAGCTTTTGGAGCTCTTCAGCAGTTGGAATACGTCCACCACTTATCATAGTGAATCGTGTCATGCCATAGAGATGACGGAAGAAACTCTCATCACGAGCATGTCTCTCCGCAGTAGTAAGGTTGACTCCATGCGTTGTTTCAGCATCTTTGACCTTTGTGAGGTCAACCTTCTTTGGGTTATGTGGGAGTTTATGGTCAACTGGTTTCTCTTCTATATCCTCCTTCCGCAACATTGCTGTCAACAAATTGCCGAATGTGAAATGGGACCTTCTGTGGAGTCTGGCCTTCCTCATGGTAGATCGAATGATTTCCCCAAAGTTGATAGGGACATTCGTCATCAACGCATAAACCAAACACACTCTATCTCTCGATATCTTGGTGTATTGCGTCCCAGGAATAAGGCATGAGTTGACAATGCGCATCCAGATTCTTGCTTCCCTATTTAGTGGAGCATAGGGGAAGGTGTTGTGATGGCCTGTTTCCTTATGTCTGCCCCATCTTGCCATCGATCTGCTTCCACAAAGCGTGTGTCGTATTTCTCTGTAAGGGGGCCTGTTGGACAACTCTTTGAATGGTGCGGTGTCAACCGAAGGTAAGCCAAGAAAAGAGTTGATCCAATCCGCTGTAAGCTGTAACACTTGGCCCCGAATTTTGACTTCGTTGCCTGTTGTGTTTGGCGACCAGTTGGCATAAAACTCTCTTGTCAAGTCAAGATTGCACTCTCCCATGTCGCGGAAGATGAAATCCAGCTTCAAAGCCATTATTTTAGCCAACATTCGCGGCTCCTTCTTTGCTAAGGTCTCCTTGTTGATCAAGTCGACGTGCACATATTTCTTTTCTTTGTTGCTGCTGTACCATGCTTTGGCCTCTTCCTCAAGAACCCATTTTATTCTGAACATTCTGCGTGGTAGGTGTGCTGAAGATGATTCTCCTTGGTCTTTTCGACTTCTCTTTTTGTCCTTACGGGACGTGGTAGCCTTCTCCTTGCCTTGCCGTGCTTTAGGTGCCATTGTACCTGAGACTAGAAATAATGTTAGTTGCAGAACAATCTCACTTGATACAATCTATATGCAAGCACTAGGGGTACCACCCCATACTTAATCTTGTTAGCACAAATCAGTAAAGTGAAAGTGGTCGAGTACTCAGATTTCGTCGACATACGTTTTAGGATTGTATTCCGACAAGAAAATCAGCATTACATCACTTACTTGCAGCCATTGGACTACTTTCATGGTGGATATAGCAACACTACAACCTAGGGGTTACCACATGGAATCATTATTCTTACAACAAGCACAACCTCCTAAGTCGATAGGTACTATAACCTTATCCCGATGGCCGGGATAGTCTATCATGTAAACATCCAAACAACAATCTTAAGCAATATTCATAGCCATATCAATTCAGCAATTATCATAACAATGCTATCGAAACAAAATTCAAGTCGGAAACAAGTCACGAACTCCCTACGTATATATTCAATCACACGATCTTGTAACAATTATCCAAACACATGAACATCACCACCAATCTCACATGATTTAGCAAAATATAATAAGCATAGCAACGTAGTACTTACGATAAATAGATGAAGAATAAGAGAGTACTTACTTGCTTGAAGATTGTGGAGAGGTTGTTGTGAATTGGAAGAACAAAGGAAGAAAATTTTGAGAGGATTTGGAGTGTTATGCGGCGCCTTTAGGGTTGTTTATAATGTGGTTGTGTTATAAAACCAAGTCCCCTTTATATAGGAAGAGTATGGGTCGGGTTATGACCCATTTACAATCGGATTTGGGGACAAAATCACCACATATGCGGCGCATATCTCTCGGCATATCAATGACATATGCGGCGCATTCTCCATGGCATAATGGGACATATGCGCCGCATAGTTTATGGCATTTATAGACATATGTGCCGCATAGTCTATGGCATTTGGTCTCAGTATCTCAAATGCCATAGCATAGGCGGCGCATAGTCAAAAGCATACCTAGGAATAGGCGGCGCATAGTGTATAGCACACTAGATTCCGAGTCCTTAGGCTATAGAATAGGTTGTGCCTCATTCTTGGCCTATTTTTCACCAAGGCCTAGCCTTCCTCGAAGCTTATTATGACGTGAGAAAGGCTCAATTCATAGCCTTATGCATCACCATTCCTAACTTACCGACTTTACCATACAATGCGTCCAAATCGTCAATTGAGATCAATCTCCTCGTCGCGTACTTCTTGCACCTATATTTGTTCAAAACAAAATGAAAACGATTAGTACGATGGGTTGCCTCCAACCAAGCGCCTTATTTTTGGTCGTGGCACGACTCTTATTTTTGGATTTTCATTTATCAAAAAGAAAAAAATACTAAAACGACGAAATGATAAAACGATAAAACGACAAAACGATAAAACAATAAAATGATGGGTTGCCTCCCATCTAGCGCCTTATTTATTGTCGTGGCTCGACGTAGTAATCTCGAGTACTTAGACTTCGTCGAGATAAGTGATGGCCATGTCATTCATCGAGTCAAGAGGACCGATATATGGCTTGACACGTTGGCCATTCACTTTGAAGATAACACCCTCATTGTTTTCCAATTCGACTACTCCAGACGAGTAGACTTGGATGACTTTAAATGGACCAGACCATTTCGATTTTAACTTACCTGGGAAGAGCTTGAGTCTGGAGTTAAAGAGTAGTACCATGTCACCTTTTTGGAAGTTTTGTCGAACAATCCGCTGATCATGATACTTCTTCATCCGCTCCTTGTATAAATCTGATCTTTCATATGCATGGAGACGAAATTCATCTAGTTCGTTCAGCTGCTCCAACCTCAGGTTCTTCACATCATCCCAATTCAGATTCAAGTGCTTCAATGCCCACAATGCCTTGTATTCAAGCTCGATGGGTAGATGACAAGCCTTCCCATAAACTAGCTGATAAGGTGACATGCCAATGGGTGTCTTGAATGCAGTCCTATATGCCCATAGTGCATCATCTAGCTTTCGAGACCAGTCCTTCCTATTCGCATTAACCGTCTTGGCAAGGATTTGCTTGATCTCGCGGTTGGAAACCTCAACTTATCCACTGGTTTGGGGATGATAAGGCGTAGCTACCTTGTGTTGCTTGACTCCATACTTGGCCAATACAGATTTGAATAGCTTGTTGCAAAAGTGAGATCCTCCATCACTTATGATAGTACGAGGTACTCCAAAGCGAGAAAAGATATTCTTCTTTAAAAATGCTACAACACGCTTTCCTTCGTTGTCGGCCAATGCTACAGCTTCAACCCATTTTGACACATAATCCACAGCAACCAAGATGTACTTCATTCCAAACGAATTCACGAATGGTCCCATGAAATCAATACCCCACACATCAAAGAGTTCTACCTCCAGAATTTTGGACATGGGCATTTCATGGTGTTTTGAAATAGCACCTTGACGTTGGCATTGGTCACACCTTCGCACATAGTCGTATGCATCTCTGAATATTGTAGGCCAATAATAACCGCTTTGCAAGACTTTCCTTGCCGTTCGATTCCCTGCATGATGTCCTCCAACTTGCGAAGTGTGGCATGCTTCCAATATAGTAGGCACTTCTTCATGGGATATACATCGTCGAATGATACCATCCGCGCATCTTCGAAACAAATAAGGCTCATCCCAATAGTAGTGCTGAACGTCATGCATAAACTTCCTCCTCTGGTGGTAAGATAAATTGGAAGGTAACACATTACTCACCACGAAATTTGCAAAGTCGGCATACTATGGTAATTTCTCCATTGTTGTCGCTAGTATCTCCTCGTCAGGGAATGCATCATCAATCTGATTTTCTGGTTGAGCCACATACTCATTCTCAAGTCTGGATAGGTGATCAGCCACTTGGTTCTCGCAACCTCTTCTATCTTTGACTTCGAAATCAAACTCTTGCAGCAGCAATACCCATCGAATCAGTCTTGGTTTTGCATCCTTCTTTGTTATTAGATACCTAAGAGCTGCATGGTCTGTATGAACGATCACCTTAGTACCCAATAGATAGGCACGGAACTTCTCAAACGCATACACAACCGCTAAGAGCTCTTGTTCAGTAACAGTGTAGTTCCTTTGGGCTTCATTTAGGACCTTACTCGCATAGTAGATAGGATGAAATAGTTTCTCCTTTCTTTGTCCAAGAACAGCACCAATGGCTACACCACTAGCATCACACATGACTTCGAACGGGAGCGTCCAATCTGGTGCTACCATGATAGGGGCTTCAATGAGTTTTCCTTTAAGGCATTCGAATGCCTTTAAGCAATCGTCATTAAAGTCAAACTTCGTATCTTTCTCTAATAGTTTGCATAATGGACTAGAAATTTTGGAGAAGTCTTTGATGAATCTACGATAAAACCCAGCGTGGCCAAGAAAACTACGAACTCCCTTCACCGAAATTGGAGGCGGTAGCTTCTCTATTACCTCGATTTTGGCGCGATCAACCTCTATTCCTCTTTCGGAGATCTTGTGCCCAAGAACGATTCCTTCTTTTACCATGAAGTGACACTTCTCCCAATTCAGCACAAGGTTGAACTCTACACATCTTTGCAATGCCATGCTCAAGTTTGCCAAACATGCTTCAAAAGACTCACCAACAACTGAAAAGTCATCCATAAATACCTCCAAAGTGTCTTCTACCATATCAGAGAAAATAGACATCATACAACGTTGAAAGGTGGCTGGTGCATTACACAACCCGAATGGCATGCGTTTGAAGGCAAAAGTACCATATGGGCATGTAAACGTTGTCTTCTTTTGGTCTTCGGGGGCAATACAAATCTGATTGTAACCTGAATAACCATCCAAGAAGCAAAACCATCCTTTCCCCGCTAATCGATCTAGCATTTAGTCCATAAATGGCATAGGGAAGTGATCCTTGAGCGTCCAAGAAATCAGCTTGCGGTAGTCCATGCATACTCTCCATCCAGTAACGGGCCTGAGTGGAATAAGCTCATTCTTTGCATTCGCAACCACCGTCATACCTCCTTTCTTGGGGACACATTGTACTGGGCTTACCCATGTACTATCTGAAATAGGATACACGACTCCTGCGTCTAACCACTTGATAATCTCCTTCTTCACCACTTCTTGCATTGGTGGGTTTAGACGTCTTTGATGTTCAATGGTGGGTGTGCACTTTTCTTGAAGCTGAATTTTATGAGTGCAAATCCCAGGTGGAATACCAATGATATCCGCAATGGTCCATCCAATAGCTCTAATATACTTGCGTAAGATTGCAATAAGAGCTGCAACTTGTTGCTCACCCAAATCGGCTGCTACAATGACTGGAAGAGTGTTTCCGCTTCCTAAGAATGCGTACTTCAAATGACTTGGCAGCTCCTTTAATTCTAACGTGGGTGGCTCTTCAATAGATGGCTTAGCTGGTGGTGTGGGTCTATTCTTGAGATCAAGATCCAGCTTCTTGGGGGTATAGTGATATGTCCCTAATCCCGATAGAGCACAAGTATCTTCATCAGAAATTTCAGCATCCTCATTCTCTCCTTTCATGAGCGAAACCTCCAAAGGATCATCAAGAATTCGCTCTTCAGCAAGTAACTCATTCTCATCATCAAAGACAACATCAGCCACAGAAAATACACTCAGATCTTTGGGTTGCTTCATTGATTTGCAAACATCAAAGCGCACCACTTCATCATTTATTTGGAATGAAAGCTCATTAGCTCTCAAATCTATGAGCACACTTCCCGTAGCAAGGAAGGGGCGTCCCAAGATTATGGGAACCTCTGAATCTGCTTCACAATCCAAGATGACAAAGTCTGCTGGAAAGATAAATGAAGAAACCTTTACCAAGACATCGCATAGAATACCAACCGGTCGTTTTACCGACCTATCCGCCATAACAAGCCTCATATTAGTTGGTGTAGGATCTCCTAACCCCAACTTCTTGTAGATCGATAATGGCATCAAGTTGATGCTGGATCCTAAGTCACACAATGCTTTAGCAAAGTCCAAAGATCCGACGGTGCAAGGAATAGTGAAAGCTCTGGGGTCAGCCTTCTTCTGAACTATCGATCGGGTAGCAATTGCACTACAATGATGCACATCATCCTTCAGCTCATAACTTGCTGCCCTATTTTTAGTCAAAAGATCTTTCATAAACTTCGCATACCCAGGCATTTGTTCAAGTGCCTCTACCAATGGGACATTAATGGTCAGCTGCTTGAGCATCGTCATGAATTTGCTGAACTTAGTGTCATCGGCCGCCTTCTTCAATCTTTGTGGAAAAGGTGGTGGTGGGTATGGAAGTGTTCTCTCCATAGCTTTCTTCTTCTCTTGCTTCCGTTTATCATTTTTTTCAGGCTGCACATCACTAGGTAAAACATCCTTGATGTTTGACGTAGTTGTTGCGGCTTCTTCCCTTGTAACGTCACTAGGTGTGGCGTCAATGTCTGCTGCTACGTCAACCACTTGCTTGCCTTTTGCTGAAGTTTCCAGCACCTTACCACTCCTGGTAGTGATGGCCATGCATGACCCATCATTCCTTGGGTTTTGCACAGTATCGCTCGGTAAGGTGCCAGCTTTTCTTTGATTAAATGCTGCTGAAAGTTGGCTTAATTTCTGCTCTATTTGCTTGATAGAAGTGGAATGAGAATCAACTAATTGCTTCATGGAGGCCAAATCGTCAATTACCTCCTTAACTCCTGCGCTCGTTGCTTCCACTCCTTTCAATAACTTAGCCATCATGTCTTCCATAGAATTAGATGTGGTGGTGTCACGTTTACCAGGGGGAACGTACAAACCACTCTTTTCATTCTTGTTCTTCCAACTACCTTGGTCTTTGTTTCCAGATTTATCATAATAGTTCCGACCTTGGTTTCCTTGGGCATTCCCACGGAAACCCCCCTGATTGTTCAAGTAGTTGGCCTCCTCTTTCGAATCAGATTCGTCTCTTCCTTTCAGCGCCACAGCCTTCACTTTTTCGGTCTTCCCTGATAATAAGTGCTTTGTCAGAAGATCCAATTATGTTTTCATGTGCGCCATGTCTTGCTCACGTTCTTCTTCTCTTCTTCTTTGGTCTGCAGACATGCCAATAGATAAAGTGGGGCTTGCTACCTCAGAATCCCTGGTATGCCAAGCTCTACTTTGTTTCGTCATACGATCTAGCATATTGCTTGCTTGACCAAAGGTGAGGTCCATGAAAGAACCTCCAGCTGCGTTGTCCACCACTGGTTTAGTTACTGAATTCAAGGCTCTATAATAGATCTCCATTAGGTGAACATTAGTCATGTGATGGTTTGGGCATCTTGCTAGCTTTGTCTTGAACCTCTCCCATGTTTCGTGAAGAGATTCAGAGGGAAGCTGACGAAAGTTGCTGATTTCATCTCTCAATTGAGCCCTCTTGGATGGCGGAAAGAATCTTTCTAGGAAAGCGTCTCTCAATTGCCTCCAATTTGTAATAGAATCAGGAGTCAACCCATTTAACCATAATGTTGCCTCGCCAGACAGAGACAATGGAAATAGACGTAATCGAATAGCATTCTGACCAACACCAGGATTGTCAAAAGACTTGCAATAACTGAATCATGGTGCTAGTGATGTTGAATTTGGCTCCGGGCGCTAATGGTGGTTGAATTATAGCTCCAGTGGATCTGGCACCATCAATATCATCATCATCATCGTCGAAAGATGGTTGTAAAGGTTGGCGATCATACCTATACTGAGCTTGTCGACCTCTTCGATTGGCAGGTGTTATAATTTCAGCATCACCCCTAGGGTTCAGTAACTCGTCATCACCTAAATCTTCATCGTCAGGATTTGTTGCTCGTCCAGGATTATCAATGTTTTGTTGTTGGACTTGAGCAGCGGCAAGAGCAGCTAATCTTGCTTGCTCGTGTTGAGCAGCCATCCTGTCGATTTCAGCTTGTGCTTCCATTCTTCTAATTCGTTGTGGTTCAGGATTGATTGGTAATAACGGTTGACCAGAACTTCTAGTATGGGGCATGCACTAAAAGAAAAACCTACAATAAACAAAAACAAAAACTAAACGTAAAAGTACGAGAATCTTTGACCAAAGGGTCTAGTAATTATCACGAACTTGATTGACACTCGTATTCCCCGGCAACGGCGCCAATTTTTGATAACGCTCAATCTACAGCTCTCGTTTGAGTGTAAAGCGGTCGTTAGCAAATATAGAACCCAACCTGGGTTGGGTGTCGATCCCACAGGGAATAGCTTGGCCAACAAGTAAGTAAAATTACTAAACTTTTGGTGCAAGTCTCGTAATGAGGGGGGATTGTAATAAGTAACCAAAGTAATGAAATAAAAGCTGAAAATAGCAAAGTAAAAAGAGAGTATTTCGTAGGTTGTGAAACAATGAGAATTGAAGCGTTGGGGTTATGTCCACCTTCTGAGTTATACGTCTCTATTGACTATGAGTGTGTAGAGTCTTGACATGCAATTGCTTATAGAGAATTGTAGTCGATGGTAAATCCAAGCGTCTCTCGACCTCAACAAGGACTATTTCACTTTAACTCTCTCGAGCTTAAAGCGTTTCTAACGGTACGAATTCTCCAAGAGGTTAGTCCAGTTACGGCACTAGCTTTTTAATAGGAAAGGGTGTCCTACTACCTTGACATTATCTCTTTTCCAGACAAATAAACTTTCTCTCGAACAAGTTAAATGTTAGACTGGCGTATTCTTGCGTTTGCAACCGCAAAGAATGTAGATTAAGATGAAGAGCGTAATGATATAAGCAATATACTTGTCTTGAACTCACAAACTCATAGCTATTGATAGTAACTCATTCGGCTTCCATAACCCCAACTAAGAGGTTTAGTTACCCATGAATGCGAAGGATATCACATTTTGCATGGTGGATGGGGGGAGAAGTAGGTGTTTAGGCGTGTGGTTTTGGTGATTCCCTAGCAAGTAACGATTCTCTTGTTGTGGAATTTAAGAATAGAAGAGTAGATTAGAAGTGTTTGTAGTGGAAGATGAGAGAGATGGAAGAAAATTAATTGTTGAAGAATGAATTAATTTCTGAATCAATTGTGGTGGTGGATTAATTTCTGAATGAATGTATCTCTCCACTAAGGGAGGAGTTAATTAAAAATCTCTAGCATGATAGGGTATTTATAATACTCCTATCCTACTCCTACTATGCTAATGAAATAAATAACCAAATCCTACTAAACTAAGGAAATACTTAACCCATATGTACTAGGGTAAGGTTACAATATCATAATCCAAATAGATTAGTGAAACACATAACCTAATTGTACTAGGTTAATGTATCTTGGTAAAAATCCAGCTTTGTGTCTGTAAGTCCCCAAAGTCTTTAGAAATGCTGTTTTAGCCCGGGACAGATTTTCCATGCAGCAGATTTGGTCCTTTAGGCGTCCAGCTCCTTTCCACTTCGTTCGTGAGCTTTCTTTTGCGTCAAGTAAGCCATAAAATGCTGTATTTTGCATCATTTATACCTGAAACTTTCCTAATCATGTTTGTTAGCTCATTTACAGGAAAAAGGACTAAAAGTGCATGAAATATATAATTTGTTCTCAAAACTAGGCTAAAATATGGGCAAAATGTATTGATATAGGCACGTAAATTCGCCTATCATCAAATATTGACAAATAAACATGAGCAACAAACGACACTAAATCTTAACAGGGTATCAGAACCATATTCATGGTCCTTCATCCTTATCAGTTCAGACCTACTAAACTTAACTATAAAATTGCAGATATCTTATTTAAATGATCTATGACTAATCGGTAAAAACAACATTCACAAAATCAGTGTACTCTATGTGTGTTTCAACAATAACATTATCAGTAATACATACCTCCCACATATAAAGTGGTTCCATCTGCATGCAACTTATTCCTCCGAACCCATCTTTACAACATCCTCTTTTGATGGTAAGGCAAAAGTTGATCAACTATCAATTCCTTATATCTACAAACAAAAGGCAAAAAATTAATGTCCCAAAAAAAATATTATTCATCTGTTCAACAGGTGTAGAATTTGTTGCATCAGATGTGGAGTCTGCTACAACAGATGTGGAGTCTGTTGCAACAAATTTAGAGTTTGTTGAAATACATCAAACTAGCCTTACTGGTGGTTTGATTTGTTCCAATAATTGATTCGTCTGTTACAACATCAACAACAGTATAAACTACAAAGAAACAACAGATAAAAAACATCAACAACAAAGAAATAACAACATTTGTTCCAACGTCATCAACAATAAAGAAGGAACATCCTTTGTTGCAACACCATCAACACCACCACACCACAACTTCCAACAACGCCAACCCCACCAACAATATCAATAACAGCATAAAAAACAAAGAAACAAACAAAATACATATAATAAATGATCGTGCCAACAAGGCTTTTAAACTTCTCCCAGTAGAATACTATTTTCATATATTGTAATAAAAATTCTCGGTTCAATTATTCAACACTTAAAAGTTTCTTCAAAATTTTTATTTAAATATCATATGGGTAAATGGTAATTAAATAAAAAATAGATGTAAATAACTTGCAAAGAAGAAGATGAGAATCAATAGTAAACCATACCTTAACGCCAAAAGGAGATTAAAATAGTAATTTCAGTCTAGGAAAGATATGGATCGGTTTAGATCCAAAAAAATCTTTATGAGAAAGAGGAGAAAAGAAATAAGAGAGAAAAAAGGTTGTGATAACCCTAAGCTAAAGAGGAGAGAAAGAAAAAGATGAGAGATGAATAAAATAAATTTAGGGCTAAAGCTGAGGAGAGATGAGATAATTCTAGATGTATCGTGTACGTAGACGTTGGTGTCAATATTCATTAATTAATATAATTAATATTCATAAATAATTTGAGGGACACGAGGAAGATTGGTGAAATTAAAAAGATAAGATAAGACTACTCAATGAACACATTTTCAAGTTATCCAAGAAAAAGAAACTCTTTATTTTTTACCACTTTTTGTAGTACTTACTACTTTATCTACTCGGACAGAAGCAAAAGCTTTCTTTAAAATTGAAACAAAAAAAAAGATTTTCAAAAAGATATGTCATCTTTTGCAACAAATAGCAATATCTATTTAAAAATCCCAACAGCACAATCATCTGTTACAATACAACAACAACAAACCCAGTGTATTCCCATATAGTGAGGTCTGGGGAGGGTAAGATGTACGTAGTCCATACCTCTAGCTCTAAATAAGTAGAAAGGCTATTTATGATAGACCCCCGGCTTGAGACATAAAATAATAAACAAATTCATAGTAAAGCATGGAACAAGATGGCATAACATAAATACGACACCCACAAGTAATAGTAAACATATTCATAATAAAGCATGAAACAAGGTATCATAACAAGAATAATACCCCACCAAGTAATGCCCTACACTAGCGACCCAAACTGACCCTAGCCTTCTGCCCTAATTCGCGTCCTCCAGATCTTCCTATCTAGGGTCATGTCCTCAGTCAGCTATAACTGCTCCATGTCTCGCCTAATCACCTCTCCCCAGTACTTCTTCGGCCTACCCCTAACCCACCTAAAACCATCCAAAACTAGCCTTTCACACCTACGAACTGGGGCATCCATGCCCCTCCTCATCACGTGTCCGAACCATCTCAATCGGACTTTTCACATCTTATTCTCCACTGGAGTCACACCAACCATCTCCCTGATAGTCTCATTCAAAACTCTATCCCCCCTAGTCAGCCCACACATCCAACGCAACATTCGCATTTCCGCCACCTTCATTCTGTTATAATAGATATAAATATTTACTTAAAAATTCCTTTTTATTTGATAATTAAATATGTCAACTGTTACAATAGATATAAATATTTATTTATATATCCCAGCAGCTCAGTCATCTATGATGATAGATGTAAATATCTATTTGATAATTAAATCAGATATATCATCTGTTACAATAGATAACAATATCTGTTTGAAAATTTCTAACAGCTCAGTCATCTATCACAGCATATTCAAATGTCTATTTGATAATTAAATCATTTATGTCATCTGTTGCAACAGATGTGAATATCTATTATAAATTTCCACCAGCTCATTCATTTGTTCCAACAGATTTCATTGCAATTGATTTAGGTGGAACTAGGGATGAATAAATGAGTTCATAGGGTCAAATACAACTTCAATTGAGTCTTTGTAATTTCATGGCATTGGTATTGAATTCATCCCAACTTGAGTCATCGATCGATCACTCTGAGTTGAAATGAGCTCTATATCATTAACTTAATGTTAGGATTAATAGTACCTAAATTAATTTAGGTGGAACTAGGGATGAATGAATGAATGAGATCATATGGTAAACAACAACTTCAATTGAGTATTTGTAATTATACGACGTTGGTATTGTGTTCATCCCAAACTAGGTCATCAATCGATCACTTTGAGTTGAAATGAGCGCTCATTAACTTAATGTTAGGATTAATATTATCTAAATTTATTTATGTGAAATTAGGGATGAATGAATGAGCTCATAGGGTCAACAACAACTTTAATTAAGTTTTTCCAATTGCATGGCATTGGTATTGCATTCATCCCGACCTAAGTCGTCGATCGATCACTCTGAGTTGAAATGAGCTCTCATTAAGTTGATGTTGGGATTATTATTACCTAATTAATTTAGGTGGAAATAGGGATGAATGAATGAGCTCATAGGATTAACAACAACTTTAATTGAGTAGTTGTAATTGCATGGCGTTGGTATTGTATTCATCCCGACCTGGGTCATCAATCGATCACTCTGAGTTGAAATGAGCTCTAATTTACTTAATTTTAGGATTAATATTACCTAAATTAATTTAGGTGGAACTAGGTATGAATGAATTAGCTCATAGGGGCAATAATAACTTTAATTGAGTCATTGAAATTGCATGGCATTGGTATTGCGTTCATCCGAACCCAGGTCGTTGATCGATAACTCTGAGTTGAAATGAATTCTCATTAACTTATTGTCAGTATTAATATTACCTAAATTGATTTAGGTAGAAATAGTGATGAATGAATTATCTCATAGGATCAACTAAAACTTCAATTGAGTCTTTGTAATTGCATAGCGTAGGTATTGCGTTCATCCCGACCCGGGTCGTTGATCGATCACTCTGAGTTGAAATGAGCTCTCATTAACTTAATGTTAGGATTAATAGTAACTAAATTAATTTAGGTGGAACTAGGGATAAATGAATGAGCTCATAGGGTCAACAACAACTTCAATTGAATCATTGCAATTGCATAGCGTTGGTATTGCATTTATCCCGATTCGGATTGTCGATCTATCACTCTGAGTTGAAATGAGCTCTCATGAACTTAATGTTAGGATTAATATTACCTAAATTAATTTAGTTTGAACTAGGGATGAATGAATGAGATCATAGTTTCAACTATAACTTCAGTTGAGTCATTACAATTGCATGGTGTTGGTAATGCATTCATCTCGACCCGAGTCATCGATTGATCACTCTGAGTTGAAATGAGCTCTCATTAACTTAATTTTTTAAAAACTAGTATATCTTTTAAATTTTTTAAAAAAATTAAAATCAATTCGGACCAAATTAATAATTTCAAAACTTATCATTCTTTTTCAAAATTACAAATCAACCCATACAAATTATCCATTTGCGGTAAAAACTTTTCCACATTTTAAATCTTAAGTTCTCGCTCCTCTCTCTCTCTCTCTCAATAATACAGACAAAAGCTACTCAATATATTGCTCAACCCTTCAAAATAGATCAATTTTCTTCCTATTTCTGACCACATAGTTGTTATTTTTGACTTTATTTTCGCTTGTATCCATCGTTTTCTCTGTCTTTGTAGGTAAAGGAGTTCGATAAGAGTTCTACATTTGTTCTTGATTCTAAAAATTAGGGATTTTTAGTTATTGATGGAAAATAAGACTTTTTGTTGTATTATCTTCGAGAATGGGTTAACAATTTTGTGTTTTGATGCTAAAAAAGAAGGAAGCACCCAAGAAAACCCTAATTTTTGTCTCAGTGTTTTTTTTATTTCTATGGTTTTTTTGGATGGTGTTTGTGGTGTTGTTGGTGGATTTTGTTGTTGGTGTTGGTACTTGTGTTTTTGGTGGTTATGTCGGTGGTCTTGGTGTTGGTATTGGTGGCATTGGTGGTGGTATTGGTGGCATTGATGGTTGCATTGGTTGTGGTATTGGTGGTCCACCTGTTTCAACAGGTGGGATATCTATTGGGAGATATTAAATTGGTCTTCAAACAGATTCCGCAATTATTCCAACTGATGGCTTATCCGTTGGAGTATTTTTTTTTTTTGTAATGTGGCGTAGAATAATTTATTGAAATTTGTCTTACCTTTTTTTTTAAAAAAAATATGTAGACATCAAATGGAATGTGTTTTTATTTTTCTATTGTTTGTAGTTAAAAGATGTCTCCCAAAAGAAAAGAAAGTGAAAGTGGATCAACATCTAACCACCTAAAAAAAATGGCTAGAGTACAAATAGATTTGGAGAAACTTCCTGAACAATCTCAACCGGGGGAAAATGAAGCTGAGGATGGTGATAACTCCTCACCAATAGGGTGTAAAATAATATCAAAATCCTAACATAATTCTGTCAAAACCATTAGTATCGACAACTTTCGAGTTGCGATTCCGATGGATAGCACTGACAAAGTAAATGGTGATCTTGTACTTAAATTTCAGCTGGGGAAACGTTTTGATGAATTAAGAATAATGAAAACATAGACGGACTTTTTAGCAAGTGTTGCTTTGCATACTTTCGTGAGCCGCCTGAGGACTACACTCTCCGTTTTCTAATGATCATGGTATATGGTCTTCTCAAGCACAAGATCAAGTACACGAGGGATGATAAAGATCCAAAGGAGGACGAAGAAAAGATGGATGAAATCTGGATCAACTACTACGACATGCCAGTTTGTTTTGGGTTGAAAGAGTTTTCCATAGTGACGAGCTTGAGATGTGATCGTCTAGAAGAACCACTCATCAAGGAAAAATCCCCAAAGGGTCCAACAAACGCAAGGATAAAAAAGATGGGTTATTAGGCATTGTTGGACGTAGTAGCTATAAAGAGGAGAATTTGTTGGAAGATCTTGAGGATAAAGACATACCAAAGTACTGCAGGGAGAAATTGTGCGTAGTTTGGTTTGTCGATTCCGTTTTATTGGCATGAGATGTTAGGAAAGTCATAGAAGATGATTTTTTGGCGCTTGCTGATGATTTTGACAAATTTAACGACTATCCCTGGGGATATGATAGCTATTACTTGACTGTCGAATATTTATTGATAAAGCTATCCCCAAAGACGATCGCATTATACGGATCTCCCTAGGCTTTCATGATAAAATTGATCACTAGTTTTACTCATCCATTAATTTATAATGAATATACTTATTATGACCTTTTTCTCTTGCTTCCTGTTTACATATTTTAGGCTTGGGCATGTGAAGTCATTCCTTCCCTCCGAAAGCAATTCAAGGATTAACCGGATGAGGTTTCTCATCGAAGGATCCTTAGGTGTTTGGCGGCAGCAAAGGACAGGAAAAAATAATTAAGGAGTAGGAGGCTGATCTATTTAACCCTCCGGATGATGTAGTATGTGTTCTTTCAACTAAAATAATTTACCTCAAAGAAAGATATTGAAACGGATATTCTACCTGCTGTAATAGATGTGTCGTCTTTTGCAATAGATTACCTGGCACGACCTGAACTAGGGTGTGGCCGTGACGGACATCCCAAACCATGAAGGCCCAGATGTTCTACTTTATCTGGTAGTCATGCACAACATTCATATAATAAAAGAAAATACGGAATTACGATCTAATACGGAAACATGGTCATACTCTGGATTAAGTTTAACAATAAGGAATGAAATCCGAAAGCCACTAACAACATCTGGAACAGTCTGCAAAATCTCTACTACATGAAAATCTAACAACTATCTGAAAACTGGGACAAGGCCCACAGTAGACCAAAACTGTAATAGATGACATAATCTAAAAGGAAAGGCCTTCTGGAATAGAGAAGGCTCACCACTGCACAATCTAATCTGTTGTCTGAATTATCTACTGCTTATCTAGACCCCTAGACTGAGCCTCAAAACTACAGAGGTAGGGGAGCAGGGCCAATACAGATATACTGGTATGCAGAGCAATCCAAAATAAAGCTTTTCATATAATTAAAATAGTTGAGAGATAATCATAAAACATCACATAGGATATAATATCCAAAACACATGGGCATTTTTGATAATCATAAAACCTTTCTGTCAATGCAGTTTCTGATCTTTGTATTACTTCTGAGTTAGGTGGCACTTTCCTACAAGTCTTATATTCCACGGGCTATATGGAATACACCATTAACTCGATGGGGAAACCCCCAACCCAAGTACGCCGCAAGGGTTGGAGTGTCTGAGTTTGATATGCCATAGGGCATTAGGTTAGCGTATTATAATATACTCGGATCGATAAATCATGGTTTTGGGCAATGAGTTTTCTGAACTCGTGCCTTATTTGGGGAACCACCTAAGCTCTCTTTATGCCCAATTTTAGTCTGTTCTGAAATATACATCATTCTAGTTTCAAAATCTGAAAATCTGATTGCAAACTGCATTCTATTCTGTTTTGAACTAACATGGCATTATTTGAGTTGTTTTTGTCACACCAAGACTTTCAAGTCCTATTTCTGAGACATAATGCAACATGCAAGATTCTTTTATCAAAAACTCAATTCAGACCACCCAAATATATAGATAGTATAAGAGATTTCTTGTTTCAAAACATAAGTCAAAACTATGCAAAGATCCTTCAAACATATGGTGCTCACGTGCTTTTGCAAAAACCATGCACTCTTTTATTATATGCATATTCAACATTTATAAACATTTACAACCCTCTCTTTTGAAATCAAAATCATTACCCAGTTATAACATTACTCAAGACATTTCATATCATGTTTTTCAAGATGCATTTCAAACAATTCATAGCATATCATAAGTAAAGGAAAATCATAAGAAGAGAGGGATTTTTCATGATTCATGCTCTCAATTCAATCATCAATCTTAAAAGACATGCTTACATATATATATAATTTCAATTCCATTTGGGGGAAGGCGTAAAGGCAAAAACAATATCATCAATACTTCTAAAACATGAATGTATTCATAAATCCAAAATTCCTTTCTTAAAATCATGATTTCATTGTCCGTGAAATATTAGGAAACCCCGCGTACCTCAAATTAATTAGTCTAAATAGAAGAACTCGAATCTTGATTCGTTCCTTCAAAATCTTGAACTGAAGGCTTGACTTTCTTGAATTTCTTGTTCTTGGAGAAAACCCTAGTTTGATCTTATTTTGAAAGTGAAGAGAAAGTTTTTAATGTTGTAAAACTGATAGTGATTGATTAATAATGCTTAAGGAGTGATTTAATTTATGTGAAAGGTTTTTGGAGTGAGGGAAAGACCAAAATACCCCTAAGGAACCCAAAAACATTGCATATTTGCATCAGTTGACGACCAGGGTTGACTGGCCGTCACTCAGGTGATAAGTTGTCACGTAGGTCGTCACTTTTGGGCTGGTTTTCACCATTCACTACCTTAGGCTAACGACGAGGTCTGGCAGGCCGTCACAAAGCTGATAAGTTGTCAGCGTCGTTGTCACATTTTGGCAGACAAATACTTCAAAGTAAAATGAGCATAACTTTCTACTCCGATATCGGATTAAAGTGAAACCAGTGTCGTTCGAAAGAAGACTTAAAGAACTTTCATTTGATATATAATAGTCCTTCAAATTCATTATATACAAAGAGATATCATCAATTAAAGTTTACCCAAGTTTTGACGCTTACTCAAACTCGAACGATAGGAAAGCTTTCAACTCGTCCTTGAATTAGGGGACCTCTATGATCTCAATTCGTGCTCAAATAGGTTCCCACACTACCTAATTGATGAACATACCAAATTTTCATAGGATTTATGGCTTTTGGAACATCTACGCATAGGAAAGATGGTTTTTATTCTATCCTAAAATGCAGGGTGTTACATTATCTCCCCTTTGGGATCATTTGTCCCCGAATGATGGGTAGGAATATTGAAGCTTAAAGGTATGAAATAACGCAGATATGATGTTTCTTCTAAGAAAAGATATAACTGATTTGACACATTTAAACTTCTATCATGAAACTGAATTCTGTGCTGATTTGACTTTACTTGCTTCAAGGAGCTGATTCATGCTGAGAATTTAGGATTCCCTTGAAGTGTTCATGATCTAATCATCTATTTTGTATTGAGAAGTGATAACTTGGGCAAGTACGAATCATGAGGTAACAATACTTAAACTGTACCAGGGTATTACACTGTCTGAGCTAAAATACTTGAAAAAATTTGAGATTATGCGCTGAACTCTTATGAATTGAGGCATGACTAAATAGTTGAATCTGAAACATGATGCTTGGAATGAACTGGATTTGCAATTTACATGGATGGAATAGATTATCTCTTGGGATGGTCATACGCATTAGACTTGGGATAGTAGGGCTGGGCGAAAAGGTAGAAAACCACAGTAACTTGTCTACCTGACTGTTAAACTGAATTGCTGGCTATACAGACTGAATTATACTTTGAAACTTATGCTTAAATAGAGTATATCTTCAACACTCTTTCTAAGGAAGTTCTAGTAACATTAGGGAGCAAAAGAATCTTGGGCATAATCTACACTAGACATCTAACTAAGGAATCGCAACATTGACACTACTCTATTGCATGGAATATATACATATAACTCATAAACTAGGGTAGAATTACCAGGCCTTAGCTAATGCAACTTCTTACTTTCTTGCTTAGCATACTCCCCGAATACTCCCTTAACTATACTATCCCCCTTAAATACAATTCTCAGTCGATTCAACTTAAAATTCTCATATGGGCATTGATAAATCTTTCTACTAATGTCTAAAGTGACTTAAATCCTCTCTCCACGATCAAGCCTAACTCCAAACCACAAAATACAACATACCGCACAACGATACTAGTCTAAACCATATGATTTAGTCTTCTATATCTTTTTAGAGATCACACCCTAAACATAACGTGCCTTACCACTTCAATGATGACTAAATCTGAACTTTTACTATGGATTTAGTAGCACATATTACGTTCCTCCACTTAAATCCTAATATGTCATTCAAGCCTATCTTTATAAACACATATGAACTTTAAGGCAACCACCCATAAATACATACTTCACATAGTCTCTAAACTATTGTCAATATAACTCCCACGTGTTATCCTAAGAACATACGCACACAAATTTCCAATAACCATCACATGTATCAAAGACTTGGCCCCAAATCTTACTTCACACAGATGGTCTTATCTAAGACAAGCATACAATGATCTTTCATCAACAAGAAACATCTACTCATCACCACTATTATTACATAAGGAGGAGTCACTAAAAGGTTAGAACATAAGACGTTGAAACATGGAAGGATATCATATGAGACTTGACACTTAACTGAAACCTGAGGAACAACGAATCAGCATCATGGATTCATCAAAGTGATCTAAGTTGAGGGCATACCTAGCTATAAGCTGAATCTCGCCAATTGTTTGGCATGCAACATGAGTTATGGAAACCGACCACACTATAAAGCATAAGTACATGAGTTATGAGTTGCATGACTCAAATTGGAGTTCATAATTTATGGAATATGATTCCGACTACTGAAATGAACTGGAATTCCTCATTTAGGAACTGGAAGAGCACATGATTTTCTATCATATGCATGAACATGAACCATTATCATGGAACTGAAACGCAAGGCATGAGTAGGTATTTGGATAACTGAAAAATACTGAGATAAGAATGGGTTAAGTCTCACTCTCACTTTCTGATGTTCTATATCATATTGACATCACTATTAGAATCTGAGAGCCTGACTTGGTCTCTTGTTTTATGATCACCCACTTAGACTTAAGCCATCATCTTAAGTTTGAGAGATCCCTTACTAGACTCCAAACTAAACTACACTCACTGAAATCTAGGGTCTGGAAAAATGACCATACACGTATATCATAGAACTTAACCCTAATGACTACATTTGAAAATGGAAAACCCAGTGTTAATACTACCTTCTGAGACACACTTTATCTTTCTATAGCCTCAGTAGTTAATCCCATAATACTTGAACACTTACTAACTTCAAATCCTCGTGAGTATCCCCATAGTCGGAGTGCACACCCTATAGCACTTCAACTCTTATTTCTGTCGGTTCAACCTTTAAAAATTCAAACTTAGATTCGAAAACTTAACATGGATATCACCAAGCCTTTGATGAATCATACTACTAGTCTTTCTCCACCTAGAAACTCCACAGTACTACTATATCTACTAGCCACACGCAGCATGTAATAGCCTTAGAAAAATACTGCAACCTCATATCACCTTGGGTATGCTTCTACCTCATACATACAACATCATACTTCATTACGAATCAAATAAACTTAATCTATTGCATACACCGTTCAACCCTATTAGATCACTTCCATATAACTAGTACCATTAACTAAGCAATCATCACATCCACCTTCATGGACATCAACTGTTCAAACTTAATGTCTAGTGTTAAACATGACTTACAACCCAACCTGACACACAATTCTCACAAAATATTCATCATTAATCTTAAGCCACTATTCTTACATCCACATTTCACATTAAATTCAAGCCTATAGTCTAACATCCATCATCTACCACCAATGAAGAATGCAATATAATATACTATAATAGTCCATCAAATTGGGACATTCTATCCAAATACCTTAAAAATCTACTACATACCTTCTCACAAGTAGTACTAGTTTACAACTACCAATGAAAAGAAGGTCGGGGGGGAGAGGGGGGTAAAGTCACATAAGAGAGGCATGGACGACCTTAATCTTATATTATAACCCCATACAATCTTATCTACTTATACGAATTTCTCACATCACACTTACTTACCTAAGCGTACATTTAGATTACCTTCAAATTCCACAACAACTATGAGTCTATAATTATAACTTTCTGGCTAATCTAGCCTTTTTCATACTTCAAGCGAACAACAATTCACCTTGACTAATAACTCCTTCTCTACCTTCCACTAAACTAACACACAAGGACGTATCACCTCATTACCAACTCAATCTCATGCAAAAAGATTCGGCTATACCTATATTGAACCAACACAATGATGACAAGATTACAAGTGATAGAAACTTGATACACAATATTCAATGATCTAAGAATACACATCTTACTATGTATAAATAAAAGTTTGAGTCAAACACTCCTCCCACAGACTACCATACAATCCACACATACTACTAGCTACCACATGAGTTTATAACTATAAAGGGGTAAATAATCCTCAAATATCGGTTATTCAAATAAAATATTTAGTTACACAAAAGTCACCCTCACTCTAACTTCTAACTTTGTGACTTCATATCACCAACTTCTTGGTCCAACATCACTACAAATAGGTTATGACACCAACACTTTAACTCATACTACTATTCGGGTGGAAATACTATTCCAACATTCTTCTACACATCATTCCTTTTTTTAGGCATGACATCTGCAATATAAACTTTTGAAAAGGACTGAATACACTCAATATCATAGGCTCAAAAGCATGATTTCAACAAAATCAAAGTTCATACTAGAATCAATACACTCTGAGGCACTAACAGGATCTTCATAAGTCCTTGCACAATTTTAAAATCTTATATGGCTCATTCAGAAAGGACCGTACCATTTAGATTTTAGACTTCTTCACCTGAATCACCTCAACAATAAGACATATCTAAAAATATCAAGGTAAAGAAAGAATTGGGATGACTGCTATCTTTATATGAGTGACACCATAGCACGAATTAGAGTATGAAAGAGAAATATTCTAACTCCATAGCACGAACCAAAACATGAAAAAAGGGAAACATTTCTAAACGCCTAGTAGTCTCCTGCTTATAAGTGTGGAACGCTACACACCCATAAATAAGACTCTACCCAACGCAATTTTGCAGACACCCTGGGACTATGAACCATGCTCTGATACCATGTTTGTCACGACCCAAACTAGGGCCTGGCCGTGATGGACATCCCAAACCATAAAGGCCCAAACATCCTACTCTATCTGGTAGTCATGCACAATATTCATATAATAAAACAACATAAGGAATTACGATCTAATACGGAAATATGGTCATACTCTGGATTAAGTTTAACAATAAGGAATAAAATCCGAAAACCACTAACAACATCTGGAACAGTCTGCAAAATCTCTACAACATGAAAATCCGACAACTATCTAAAAATTAGGACAAGGCCCCTAGTAGACCAAAACTGTAATAGATGACATAATCTAAAAGCATAGGCATTCTGGAATAGAGAAGGCTCACCACTACATAATTTAATCTGCTGTTTGAATTATATACTACTTATCTGGACCCCTAGACTGAGCCTCAGAACCTAAGAGATGGGGGAGGGAGGTCAATACAGATGTACTGGTATGCAGAGCAATCCAAAATAAAGCTTTTCATATAAACAAAATAGTTGATAGCTAATCATAAAACATCACATAGGTTATATATTCCAAAACACATGGGCATTTTTTATAATCATAAAACCTTTCTGTCAAAGAAATTTCTGATCTTTGTATTACTTCTAAGTTAGGTGGAACTTCCCTACAAATCTGATATTCCGCAGGCTATATGAAATCCTCCTGTTAACTCGGTAGGAAAGCCTCCAACCCAAGTGTGCCTCAAGAGTTGGAGTGTCTAAGTTTGATACGCCACAAGGCACTAGGCCAGCGTACAATAATATACCTGGATCGTCAAATCACGATTTTGGGCAATGAATTGTCTGAACTAGTGCCTTTTTTGGGGAACCACCTAAGCTCTATTTATGCCCAATTTTAGTCTGTTCTGAAACATGCATCATTCTAGTTTCAAAATCTTAAAATTTGATTGCAAGAATGCATTCTATTCTATTCTGAATTAACATGGCATTATCTGAGTTTGTATCGTCATACCAAGACTTTCAAGTCCTATTTCTGAGCCATAATTCATCATTCAAGATTCTTTCATCAAAAACTCAATTTAGACCACCCAAACATATAGATAGTATAAGAGATTTCATATTCCGAAACATAAGTCAAAACTATGCAAAAATTCTTCAAACATATGGTGGTTATGTGCTTTTGGCTAAACCATGCACTCTTTCATTATATGCATATTCAACATTTATCAACATCCCAATTATAACATTACTCAATAAATTTCATATCATGCTTTTCAAGATGCATTTAAAACAATTCATAGCATATCATAAGATAAGGAAAATCATAATAAGAGAGGGATTTTTCATGAGTCTTGCTTTCAATTCAATCATCAACCCTAAAAGACATCCTTACATATATATATATATATATATATATATATATATATATATATATATATATATATATATATATAATTTCAAATTAATTTGGGGGAAGGCCTAAAGGCCAAAACAATATCATCAATACTTCTAAAACATGAATGTATTCATAAATTCAAAATCCCTTTCTTAAAATCATGATCTTTATGCCCATGAGATTTTAAAAACCCCCCGCATACCTCAAATTAATTAGTTTAAAGAGAAGAACACAAATCTCGATTCGTTCCTTGGAAATCTTGAACTTAAGGCTTGATTTTCTTGAATTATTTGTTCTTAGAGAAAATCCTAGTTTGATCTTATTTTGAGAGTAAAAAGGAAGTTTTTGATGTTGTAAAACTAATAGTGATTGATTAATAAAGCTTAAGGGGTGATTTAATTTGCGTGAAAGGTTTTTGGAGTGAGGGAAAGACCAAAATAACCCTAAGGAACCCAAAAAAATTGCATGTTTGCATCAATTGATGACCAGGGTTGACGGACCGTCACTCAGGTGAGAAGTCGTCACCAAGGTCGTCACTTTTGGGATGGTTTTCACCATTCACTGCCTTAGGCTAACGACCAGCTCTGACGGGTCATCACATAGCTGATAAGTCGTCATCCTCGTCGTCACATTTTGGCAGACAGACACTTCGAAGTAAAATGAGCATAACTTTCTACTCCGATATTAGATTAAAGCGAAACCAGTGGCATTGGAAAGAACCCTTAAAGAACTTCCATTTGATATATATTAGGCCTCCTAATTCATTATATACAAAGAGTTATGGTCGATTAAAATTTACCCAAGTTTTGATGCTTGATAACGCTCAACTTACACGTTAATTTAGTGCAAGGTGGTTGTTGTCAATATATTTACCCAACTTTAGAGTCGCGGTCGAATCCATAGGGAACAATGTAAGTGGCGATTAAACTCGTTTGAAACTAAAGCTACAAGTTAAATTCAAACAACTAGCACGAAAAGACAAAATGAGGGTTTTTAATGATTGAACAAAAGTTATTAACACTTCAATTCGCCTTAGAACTCAAATCTTAAACTGCAATATTTCAAATCAATGATATAGAGAAACTAGAGTTGTGATCACTATGATTAGTAATCCTCCATTGAATAACAGTTGTAATATTGGATTTTCGTGAACTATGGAAAACACCAAATTATAAGTTTCGACAGTCCATCTAAGTATTTCTCAACCTACCTAGATTTTGAACTCTATAATTCTCTTGAACTTAGAAAAGCATTCTATTCATACTGATTTTATCTCTAGTTGATCAATCTTGTTACAACATTTATCATTAGATGAGAACTTAACCTTCCCAAATCCTCGTTGATAATTCACTTCTTACTAGGGTTGATTTCTGCAAATCAACAATAAACAAGGCCTATTATTTGCAACCAACAGAAAATAATTAATACAAAAGAATTATCAAGATGTTACCATAATCACTCGAACCCTAACCAAACATTAAATTCATGGAGGAATAATCATAGATCCCACAACCCTAGTTATGGATTTTGGTTCCACATGAGAAAGAAAGAGATAACAATAATTATATTCATCATTCAAAGTAATTAAACTTACAAAATATGAAGTATGAAATTGATTCTCTTCCAAGTTGAAGAAAAAATTCCCACAACCAAATCAAAGAGTTGAAAATTGAATTCTAAGTTTAGAGTCCCCAAAGAGAGGTGAACTCTCTTGGAATAAGTTTTCTACCCCCGATATGTTCAACCTCCCTAATAAAACCCTAGAAGCTGCTATTTATATCCGTAACTTAAGAAAAATCTGAAATTAAAAATTCAAAATTTTTCTTTTAGGTGATGACATGTCTGACGGCTTGTCAGAGTTCTGATAGATTATCAGAACATGTCGTCAGGCATGCTTTAAATTTTTGCCTTCTGCTTATGTGTGACAACATTCTTGACGGCTTATCAGACACCTGACAACTTATCACAGACGTCATCACATCTTCACTTCAATTTCTCAAGCACTGCCCAAGCCTAACGACGAGCCTTACGGCTTATCACAACTCTGATGTCCTATCACAAGTTGTCGTCACTTCTTCCAACTGAATCTCATTCTCTGTCTAAGGCTGACGCTGAGTCTGATAACTTATCAAGGAGTTGACAACTTATCGGACAAGTCATCAACTACACTTCCCTTCTTATTTTGCTCAAAATTCAACTCTTTTACTTCTATTATTGTTGGTTCTCTTGCATCTTGACTTTTACAACAATATCAAAGAGAAAACAATAAAAAACAACAAAAGTTGCTTAAGACTTTGAAATTATTCTCAGTTAAAAGCCTCAAATGTGTTAGCATCTGCTCACACATCAACACCCTCAAATTAAAATAATTGTTTTTCCTCAAGCAACTATATAACACCATACTATGATGCTTAACCAAGAGACACATAAGATACCTATGACTGTTGATCATCAATTTTAGTTCAGAACACATTACCCTCTCTAATTTCAATCACTTTAAATCCGACTGTGTATATCAATAAAGATCAATATTGTGACATAAGGGAATAAAGATATGACATCAAATCAGCAACAATAACCATGCCTATATACAAGTTACACTACCCAAACATGTAAGCAACTAACAATACAACCAATGTGCCCTATAACAGAGAAGTCCCACTTCACCATATATGTAATCAAGTATGTCAATGAGTGGACGGTCAAGAGACACTCACTCTCAGAAAGAAGTTCCAATTAATGTATACCAAATACCATAAACTTGCCCGTATTTTCATCACCGAGGCTTTTAGGCAGTTAAGCTAGGATTACTATAGGACTTTTCTTCAGCTTGTCATGTAGGCTTGGGGCTGGTATGATACAAAAGGATATTTAAAGTAACTAAGCCTCCTTGACACTACACTAGCTTATGGGGTCTTACCGATTAACCTTTTTCTATTCTTCTTTTTTCGTGATCACACATATTTAGGATGGGTGCGGTTTTTCTACAATTACTTTTTTTCACAACTTTTCTTTTCTTATTTTTTTTACCGCACCCAGCTTTTTATTCTTTTCTTTTATTCTACCTTTCTATATACTCATTTCACATCACGCACCCCTATAACAGCCACCTTCAACTTAGGACATTTGCCTAAGTTAAGGTGCACAGTGTCTAGGAAGGATCAGGGCCAAAATAGGTTCATTATGATATAAATGGGATGGTGATAGGTATCATAAAACAAAATAGGTTATTCAGACTCAAAATAGGGATCAAGGGATATTACGCATACAGGGAAGGTCATTTAGGCTAAAAGTGGGCTAGTATCAAAATGGCCTATAATCCTTGCCTAACCCCTATCCTTCAACCTAGGCAAGACTAACTGGGCAAGTTCTGGATACAACATACAATGGGAACTAGGTAGTATCTCACACACACACGGCACAAATGTACATTACAAGCTACTACCCATTTGGTTCATGCAATTGTTTAGCAATAGTTATCATGTCACTAGTTTTAATGCCATAACAAGATGTACAGTGGTCACACATAAATGCATATCGCACAGTTATAAAATAGGCCATTGAAGAGGAGTTCAAAAATCAACAAAAACATGTTAACTGCCTAAGGTACTTGTATTTCTCCTAGTCAACTACAATATTTTACATCAAATCACAATATGACTAAACATGCCGGCTCTACTAGGAATAAGATCTGGGAAAAAAAGGCACATCAATAAAAAACCCAAGAGGACATCAACACCCACAAGTAGCCCCACCCTTAAAATAAAATCATGCAATGTCCCCAAATGTGTCAAACAAAAATAAAAGAGTTAGAAAAATACCTGTGGCACTATGGGTGCGAAGATCTAAGTCAATCACATAATACGAATACAAACAACAAAATACCTTGAGTTGCCTCCCAAGCAGCGACTAATTTAGTGTCGCGGCACGACCCAACTCAGTTTTTTCCTCTACCTTGAGGATATAAATATCACCTCCAACTTAGAGTCCATTATCTTACCTCGATCATAGGGGGTGGTATAAAAAGAAGAAGTCGAGTAATGGATTGAGCATGGTAAACTACTCGTCCTTAAAGTGAGTTGTGTTTTTATGTTGCTTGTCTAATGTAAAATCAAGAATATAGGATTCTTATTCCTCATTTTCACACTCTTTACTATTTTAAATGATTCCACAGACAAGATATCATCTAAACATAATGTAGAAAAGTTCTTTGAATGAGGCCCAATCAATCCTACTTCAAAATTTACGCTATCTACTATACACTCACGTTTATTCACCTTCTCGACATCTTTATTTTGAATTGGGATAGAGTCTTTATTAGAGATTTTCTTTGTTTTTTCTTTTGCCTCTAGCACCATGTCCTCAATCTTGGAATCATCTCTCATGGTTGGTTCGGTTGGTTGGGAAATCACTGAGGGTTTCTCAACATCAATATAGGGTTCTTGCTCTTCATCTTCACACTCTTCTATTAGTTTAAATGATTTTACAGACACAATATCATCTAAACATAATATAGAAGAATGCTTCAAATGATTGACCTCTATATCCATCTCTTCATAAATGATTGGCTTCATGTCTTGACACATATCAAATAAGATATCATATGTTTCTTTCTGGAGATCCAACATTCATTGAAACATAGCTTCAATGCCACTCTTTCCGGTGCTTCATTCTTCCCTTTCTTGACCATAAGACCTATCAAACTCATAAGAAGAACTAGGATTTAGGGTAGTGCAATAGGGGGAGGGGGCATTTGAGCAATCACTCTAATGTCCATCTTCACCACCACATAAAGAATAATCATACTCTCGGTAGGATAGAGATGGTGCAAATATCTCTCTGCGAGGAGTATATCTATAATCTTGCCAAAAGTGAGGTCCATTACAATATGGACATGGATCATCAAGATAAGATTTCAAACCACCAAGCTTATGTTCATTCCACGATGCTATAGTAATAAGTAAACTAAAATAAAAATCTACCTAACACAAGAAATAAAAGAAAACTAAAAACAAATATTTATAAGCTTGAATTCAAGCAAGTAGGATAAAATTCCAAACAAACTCAATATACCAAATTGTTCCCTGGAAACGGTGCCATTTTTTATAACGCTCAACTTAAACGTCAATTTAGTGCAAGGCAGTCGTCGTCAATATATTTACCCAACTTTGGAGTCGGGGTTGAATCCACAGGAAAAAATGTGAGTGGCGATTAAACTCATTTGAAACTAAAGCTACAAGTTAAATTTAAACAACTGGCATGAAAAGAGAAAATGGAGGTTTTTAATGATTGAACAAAAGTTACTAACACTTTAATTCACCTTAGAACTCAAATCTTAAACTGTAATATTTCAAATCAATGATACAGAGAAACAAGAGTTGTGATCACTATGATTAGTAATTCTCCATTGAATAATAGTTGTAATATTGGATTCTTGTGACTTATGGGAAACACCAAATTATCAGTTTTGACAGTCCATCTAAGTGTTTCTCAACCTACCTAGATGTTGAACTAATTTTCTCAAACTTAGGAAAGCATTCTATTCATACTAATTTTATCTTGAGTTGATCAATCTTGTTACAACATTAATCATTAGATGAGAACTTAACCTTCCTAAATCCTCATTGATAATTCACTTCGGGTTGATTTTTTATCTCAAGCAAATCAACAGTAAGCAAGGCCTATTGTTTGCAACCAACAGAAAAATAATTAATACAAAAGAATTATTAAGATGTTCCCACAATCACTCAAACCCTAACCAAACATTAAATCCATGGAGGAATAATCATAGATCCCACAACCCTAATTGTGGGTTTTAGTTCCACATGAGAAAGAAAGAGATAACAACAATTATATTCATCATTCAAAGTAATTAAACTTACAAAAGATGAAGTATGAAGTTGATTCTCTTCCAAGTTCAAGATAAAATTCCCACAACTAAATCAACGAGTTGAAAATTGAATTCTAAGTTCAGAGCCCCCAAAGAGAGGTGAAATCCCTTGGAATAAGTTTTCTTCCCCCCGATAAGTTCAACCTCCCTAATGAAACCCTAGAAGTTGCTATTTATATCCGTAACTTAAGTAAAATCTGAAATTAAAAATTTAAAAATTTTCTTTTAGGTAATGACATGTCTGACGGCTTATCAAAGTTTTGATAGCTTATCAGAACATGTCATCAAGAATTATTCAAATTTTTTCATTCTGCTTATGTGTGATGATATTATTCATGGCTTATTAGACATCTGATGACTTATCACAGACGCCATCATATCTTTACTTTAATTTCTCAAGTACTGCCCAAGCCTGACGGCTTATCACAACTCTGATGGCCTATCACTGGTTGTCATCACTTCTTCCAACTGAATCTCATTCTCTATCTAAGGATGATGTTCATTCTGATAATTTATCAGGGATTTGACAAATTATCAGACAAGTCGTCAACTATACTTCCCTTCTTATTTTGCTCAAAATTCAACTATTTTACTTCCATTATTCCTGGTTCTCTTGCATCTTGACTTTTACCGCAATATCAAAGAGAAAACAATAAAAAATAACAAAATTTGCTGAAGACTTTGCAATTATTCTCAGTTAAAAGCCTCAAATGTGTTAGCATCTTCTCACATATAAATGCTCACTCAAACTCAAATGATAGAAAAGCTTTCTACTCGTCCTTGAGTTAGGGGACCTCTATGATCTCAATTCATGCTCAAATAGGTTCCCACACTATATAATTGATTAACATACCAAATTTACATAGGATTTATGGATTTTGGAACATATACATATAGGAAAAATAGTTTTCGTTCTAGCCCAAAATACGAGGTGTTACATTACCCATCAACTACAACTGGTGCTGCAGATGGGTAATCTATTGCGATAGATGATCCATATTTCACTACAGATTAACTATTTATTGCTTTAGTTCCCCAAATCAGACTCAACAGACTACCCATCTGATGTAAATTATGCAACAGATGTGTAATCTAATGCAACATATTGTCAATCTGTTATGATATATAGATTAGTTGTTGCGGCAGCTAGATCATCTATTGCATAAGTTTGATATGTTAAGATCCCTGTAACCCAACTGACTACAAATTATTATTATATAATTTAAATGTCTCCTATATTTTTTTATAGGTTGTGCATCCTTTGATCATGCCTACCTTTGATGAGCTGGGGATGTCTTCTTTTCTTACTCTGGGTGTTGTTGATACAAAAGAAAACCCAACGGTGGAGTCAATAATGAAGGAATTGGTTGGAGAAATATCCATAAGAATAGCAATTAGGCAAGGTCATCCTAATGTTGAAGCTCTTCACGACCAACCTCAAACTGCATAGATCCGGGTGCTTCTTATGGGGGTGTTGCTGGTGGAGTTATTTATTATGGTGGTAGCCATCCTGATGTTTTTGCTGCTACCAGTCGTGATTATGAGCATGTTGGTTCTCAGGAAAAAATAAATACTCTTGAAAACAGCCCCTGCATAGGTCCCTCTCACTCCTACTCTAGTCCCTCCCACCCTTACAGTGGTCCCTCTTACCCCACCCCACCCTCATATTCTCATTGCTAATGCAAAGTGTCCAAGGACAGAGAGGATAAACTCCTTACAAAGCTAAAGGTGATTGTTGAAGATGTTGAGGAGTTGAAATTTAGGAGGGGTGTCATACCATCCAATGAGGTGAGGGAATCATGCACTCCTACAGTGGAGGTTAGGAGAAAGAGAAGAAAAATTAGACAAATTCTCTCCGTTCTAAAAATAAAAAAAAACTGCAACTCCTTCCACTCCAAGAGTTATTGAAGTTCAGGGGCCGCTAAAGAAAGTGGACATATTTACAGTGCTTGGCAAGGAAAGAAGAAGGAACTGTAAGAAATCATGAATGGCAAGATGATGTTTAAAAAAGAATACACCATGTATTCATTTACCACGAAACACTTCACGAATATGACAAATATGCGTCTGTGATACGAGGAAAATGTAAGTTTACTTTTGCTAACCTAGCTTTCTAATTTACTCCACGAAGAAGAATCTACGTAGCAGATATGTAATCTGTTGCAATATATTTCTATTTTGTTGCAACATAATACACATATATTGCATAAGTTGTGTTGGTTGGGTAATCTATGAACTAATTCAGAGAACCCTCTGCATCAAATTCTTTCCACTGTGTTTTTATTCTTTACAATTACTAACCTATTTAAAAATTGTCTTCTTCTATCATAGTATATTGATGAAATTCTCTACCTCATGAGGGGCAGGAAATTAGCGTACCTAGATTCTTATAATGTTGCCGATAGGATAATGGACCTCAACTACTACAATAATTTCAAGGATAGGTATGCTGATCTCCATTAGATAGCTGATTCTAATGGCCAAGGATTTGATAAGTTAGTTTCTATGCTCCAATGGGATGAAGAAGCAATTTAATATGTTAGAGGGTAAAGGCCATATCTACACGGCAAGAGCTGGACCAGGGCAAAGAGAATCCTTGCAGTCATGAACATGGAAGTCAAACATTTTCTCATTGTTGAAATACTACTCTACGAGGGAAATAGTAAGCTTCATGACTGCAACTTACCTATCTTCAGTGAGGAAACATTTTTATCCCACATGCAGCCACTCTTGAAGGTCGAAATAAGAACATCGAGATCCCAAAAAATAAAACCGGTGCAGTGGGTTGCCTATACTCGCTTTTGTACATCTACTTTTTTCTGACTGGTACAAAAATTATCGGTATGTGCGACGCCAATGTGGGAAAGATGCAATGGGTCTGGGCTTATGGGGTACTAACTAAATAGTTGGAGTCCGTGTATAAAAAAGAATATGTACAAAGATAAAAACGAATACGATAACATTTTTTCATTTCAAGCTACTTCATTTTACTTTACATGTAGTGGCAATAATTTTTATGTCTGTGGATAGTTGAATTTTTATAATGAAACAGATAGTATATTTGTTGTAACAGATATAATATCTATTATGATAGATTGATTATATATTGGAATAGGTTGATCATCTATTGCATTATGTAGATATTTCCCCATTTGTCTGTTGCAACAGATATCCAATCTATTGCAACATATAACATATTTGTTGCAACTGATAGGTAACCTGTTGGAAAAAATAAGAAAGTAGGAAGACCTATTATATAATTTCCAGTAGATGACCTACTTAATTGGTTGGATCCCGTGTATAAATAAGAATATGTACAAAGATGGGGACGAACAGGATAATATTTTTTTATTTCAAGCCACCTCACTTTACATATTGTGGCAATAATTTTTATGTCTGTGGATAGTTGAGTTTTTATAATGCAACAGATATAGTACCTGTTGTGAAAGATTGAGTATTTGTTGGAATAGGTAGGTCATCTATTGCATTATGCAGATGTTTCCCTGTCTTTCTATCGCAACAGATATCCAATTTGTTGTAACATATAATCTATCTGTTGCAACTGATAGGTAATCTGTTGGAACAAATCAAGAAAGTAAGAAGACCTGTTATATAATTTCCAGCAAATGACCTATGTGTTGCATCTCATGTTGCAACATATGTCTAAATATGTTTAATAAGATATGTCGTTTGTTGCAACAGATGTATTATATGTTGCAGTATTTGAATCTAGTATTCCATTTCAATTAACATGTTCAAATCTAAGGATTAAATTATAATCATAGATAGCATAAAATAAATTGAAGCCTTCAAAAATTACATGAAATAACTTAACAAATAAATGAAATGTAAAAACATTATTATGGGTACAAAAGATCTACTCTACAAATAAATCATTAAGTTAAACCAAGGAGGATAGGTTATAACATTGACGGACTCAAGCTATAAATATCTACTAAATATAGACAAGTTGTTCTTCATTCGGTGCTGTGAAATTTGGTTTTGGTCGTCGTGGATCTTTAATGTCACTTGCATACGGCTTCTGGGCTTTCGTTTCTCTGTATTTCCATAAAAGAGTAGCATATCTTTTATGGAGTAATCCGGTATCAAGTCCATCATTTGGTTCTTGTAATCCATCGCTCAAATACTCGGCATACCTGACAACAAAAGGACCGCAATCCCTGCATTTTAAAAATACAGATAATCCATATCTTAAGTTCATGAAAGCATTGTGAAATTTGTAGAATGAAACTAAATCATGACACTTAAACTTACAGGCTACCAATGGTTTGTTGAGCAATTCCTTCAACATATTGTACATCAAATGGATTACCCATTTTATCCTGGTATGCTTCAGTCACCTATTAATCAGTATAAACCTTTTGGTCCAAAAAGCCACTCATATCAAGGTAAGTAGGAAATATTTTGGCCAACTTTTGTATCTCAGACGACAGCCCAGAACATCTCCTTCATGACATCGAGTCATAAACTCGGATGCGCCTCTCTTTTAGAATGACGAAAGCCAACACCCAATGGAATTTATCACCACAATTGATTGGGATTACACTTCATTGACCAAATGCTAAGGTAATCCAGCCGGAATGCTAAAACCTTTGATTATGTTGATTAAGAATTCCTCATTTTGAGATAACTTCCGATTGTTGTTGATAATACCTATCGTAGGCATTATTGATGTAAAATTTTTACAAATAATTATCTATCGTGTATCTGTATTGTTCTTGTATTTGTAACTTGGCCTTCTTTTAGAGGTAGAAAAAAATGACATCGATGTGCTGCGCATATTATCAAACATTTTGGATTAGGTGATGAAAAAATTAATACGCAGCTGCAATTAAATAAAGTATTAATTAATAGTAATATGTATGACATTTAAACGTCATCATTCCAGAAAGTTTGGGGTTGTGACATCAAATAGAACCAATTCTTTATTTCGGGATGTGCATCAACAAAGTCGAACTTATCAAAACCAAGACTCAATTAGTTTACTTTGTAGAGTTTGTCATTTTGTTTTCTACATGATGATTTATATGTGTTAATGTCATGTTCTTACAACAAGAATAGTATAAACCAATATCTTTAAAAATTGATTTATGTACCTGCCGACATGATTCTTTAACATCCCATCGGCAATCTATTCTGAATAGTCGTTGATCAACTGTGTTAGTTTTTTGGGAGCCTCGTCTCAGATGTTGAACCCTTCAAACGGGAAATTCTTCCATTCTCCCAAACTGACAGGCTCCAGTTTTTCTTCTTCTTTAGAAGCAGTTGATGGATTATCAACTGTGATATTATTCTCTTCAGCAATGGCTTCTACTATGAAATCCATATGGAAATCCAGAAATATCAATGCTAATTACAGATATACAATAAATTATCCATCAGTTACAATAGATGAGACTTATGTTGCAATAGATGAATGATTTGTTGGGATGAATTTGAACAGGTAAACCAGAGCAGTACGATAATTTTGAACATATGATCCATCTGTACCAACATAAGACATATCTATTGTAACAGATAACTTATCTGATGCAACAGGTTAGACAAAATTTGCAACAGATGTATATATTTGTTTGATAATTTTCAGCAGATGTATCATCTGTTCAAACAGATATGTGTCTATTTTATTGTTTGAACTTGTGATGTACATTCACCTTCTTTGGATCATGTTGCTCTTCTGTGGTGCTTGCATATTGAACATCGATGCAAGACAAATATGGAGGCATTGCAATTTTACTTTTTTTTTATGCTTGATGATGCCTCAGAAGTATCTTTCCTTCTCCTCTTAGCCGCCTTGATCTCTAGTGGAGTGTATGGATATGAAATCCTCTTTGATGGAATGACACCCCTCTTAGATGCCATTTCTTTTACAGAAATAGTTAGTGCATTAATTGCATTAATTACTCCATCGTGTTTCGCCCTGCAGTCTTGACATTTGTATGCAGAACATTCGCTAGATATGGCAAAATCTGCAGAAAAATCAGTACAACCAGTATTTACCATATGGCTTCAAATGCCCAAGCCTATAACATAACACCAATGAATCAAAAGCATTATTGAATAAAAAATGATGAATCATATAATGATAAAAGAAATATTTACCATAAAAGCCCATGGAAAGCCATATAAGTTGACTGTCTTTGGCATCAACGGAATCAAAAAATATTGGAAAATAATTTTGAAGCTTTCATAACCCCAAGGATAGTTGTTAAATGCCTCAAGAACCTTGGAGAAATTTATTAAATCGAGGCTTATATTGTTGTTAACATCTCTAACCCAAAGAATATTATGTACAAACCAAACCAAGCACAATGATTGCTTGTGCTTCTTTGAGAGTCCTTTACCTTTCAACGCTTCTATCAAATTTTTATTTTTGAAGCTTAGACCAACAATGGACACCATGCCCTCACGATCACTCGACTTGCCTTTGCCTTTTTGGGGTGTGCGGGGTGCTTTTTTTAGGTCAGAGTAGGTATAACTTGAGAAGGAGAAGGAGGATAACATTTTAGTCTGGTAACTATGGTAAACTCCATCCAACCAAAATAAATAGGAATGCCACAGTAATTTATCCACACCTCATCCATCTTGTCTTTGTTTTCATACATAAACCTACGCTCGAGAAGATCGTATACCATTTTTATCTAGAAACGAGCATTGTTGTCCTCCGGCAAATCAAGATATTTCTCAAAGCATCTTTCCCTAAAATAAGCATCCAATTTTTATTCTCAAAGTATTTTTCTGAAGGCATCGAAAGATTTTTTCATGGCTGACTTAACCAGGAAATCACCCGTTAAATCTGTGGCACCATCACACTGTATTCTCATAGGATAAATAATCAATACTGAAGGTTTTGACTAACTCTTCGGTGAAAGGGCTATTAGCATTTATATCATCTCTTTTGAGACATTCCTTTTCAAAGTAAGATACAAAAATGTGTGTGTATCAAGAGAGTTAAGCCAACACAAGAGTAATAAGATGAACAACAACAATGCTAGTGAATCGAAATAAGCCACTCAAAGCTTCACTAGACTTCAAGGTTTACAAAAAAATAACAAGATGATAGAGATAACAAGATTACAATAACAATAACAAGAGAAAAAAAGTGGCAGCAACTATAGTGAATCGAAAATGGCCCCACATGGCTTCACTATGTTACCACACAAACAACAAGATTACAAAGTGAAAGATAGTAACTTGACATACAATATTCAAGAATCTAAGAACCCTAACAACATGAAAGGAACCTAGGACTAAAGAATATTAATACCAAGTTCTTACTTTGACCAAGAGGAACTCAGTGACCTCAAGATCCTAGTTTCTAGACAAGATACAACCCAAGTGTCACTCCACTTGGGAATTTCGGTTTTGAGCTTCTCCAATGGAAGAGAGCAGTTCAAAATATTACAAGTATTGTGTTCTAAAAAATATCATGAATGAACTAACTAAAAGACTATCCCTAATAAGTGGCTTATATAGTTAATTACAAAGGAGGAATAAAAGACCAAAATACCCTTAACATTAAGTGGGTGGGTTTTGGGTGTTTTATTGGGCCTCTTCACACTTTAATAAGTATAGGCCCTTAGATAGGATCACAAGGGCCTCACACATGGCCAAGGATATGAACAAGGCTTAGAGTCGTTGCAACTCACGTGCTTGACTTCGTGTGAAAGGTCTTGAGCTAGGAATTCTCATATCATCTTCTCCATCTTGAAGAGAATTTGTCCTTAAATTTAGATCATTGTCATCCTCTACCGTTTTCACCCAAGAGAGATCACACACGTTGAAATTATTGTGCACTTTATATTCCAGGGGTAAATCAATCTTGTAGGCGTTGTCGTTGATCCTTTCTAATATTTGGAAAGGGCAATCACCCCACGGCATTAACTTATCATTCATTTTAGAAGGGAATCTATCCTTTCTTAGGTGCACCCACACCCAATCTCCCAATCCAAGAATGAGCTTTATTTTTCCCTTGTTTGTTCGGCTTGCAATTTCTTAGTTTTTCTTCTCCAACAACAACCTTACCTTTTCATGTAGCTTCTTCATGGCCTCGTCCTATTTGCTTCCATCTAAGCTTATCACAAGATCACTTGGAAAAGGGGTTAAATCCAAATGGGTGAGGGATTTGATGTCGTATACACACTCAAAGGGTGTCATCCCCATTCTTGAGTGTATAACCCAATTATAAGCAAACTCAATCAAAGGTAAGTGCTCTTCCCAAAAAGTCATTTTTCCCTTAATCATGGACCGTAGCATAGACCCTAGGGTCCTATTTACTACTTTCGTTTGGCCATCAGTCTGTAGGTTGCATGAGGTCAAAAATAACAACTTAGTACCGAGCCTACCCCACATGGATTTCTAAAAGTGGCTTAAGAATTTAGAATCTCTATCACTTATTATGGTCCTCAAAACATCGTGAAGTTTTACAATATTATCAATAAATAAAAAGGCTACACTAGGCGCATCATCATATTTAGAACAAGGAATATGTTAGCCATCTTGAAAAACTGATCCACTACGACAAAAATACTATCCCTCCCTCTTTTAGTTCTCGGCAATCCAAACACAAACTCTATTGATATGTCAAGCCAATGGCACAAAGAGGTGGACAATGGCGTTTAAAACCCATGGGGTTGGAGCCGTGACTTGGCTCCTTTGCACTCAACACGTTGGCTACAAATCAGGGCCACATCCTTTTGCATTCTAGGCCAATAAAATTGTTCTTCCAAAATTATAAGGGTTTTCTCGACCCTAAAATAGCCCATTAGACCGCCATTGTGTGCTTTTCTGACAAATAATTCACTCCATAAACTTGAGGGAACACACAATCAACTATCCTTAAAGAAGTATCTATCAAATTTTGTATAGGGATGGGAACCCCTATCCATAACCTACCTATCCCTTTCCAACTCTTACTTTCCTTATAGATAGGATCGAAGTGAGGGTCCTCAAGATATAAAAACTTTAGGCTTTCAAACCCCATAAACTTAGATGACAAAGTAGACACAAGAACATGTTTTCAAGAGATGCTTCAAGGATTCATGATCCATTCGGCTCACGAATTCTTTAGGCCACAAATAATGTTTCCAAGTGGCCAAGTCTCTAATCAAGGCATACAAGTATAAATCATACGTAGAGTATTTTAGAGTTGCTCCTTTTAGCTTTTCACTAAAGTAGGAAATAGAATTCAATTATTACATTAAAACTGCACCTATGCTGACTTTGCTAGCATTACATTCGACCTCAAAAGTCTTGTCAAAATTCAAAATCCACTGGCTAGGATCATCTGTCACCTTACTAATCATGGCACGCCTCACTATAAAATTTAGAACCATGCACTCCGCTTCTTGCGGATAAGCATCCTCACAATCATCATCATCATCATGTGGCTCCCTCTCGGTTGTGTCTCCATCTTGAGGATCGTCCTCACTCTCATCACCCTTAATACCCACTTCTTCACCTAGGAAATACAATCTACCTTCCCTTAGGATTACATTGCATCGGTTAGGGCATTCATTGGCTTTATGCCCCTATCCTTGGCACTTGAAGCATCGAAACCTTTTAGGATTAGGATGCTTGTGAAATTCTTACCTCAGAGGTATTTTATGGACGATTTTGGGATCGAGCAACCTAGTAGTGGTGGGTTGGTCCTTATTTTTGGGCTAAACCGAAGAGTATTGAACCATATCCTTGACCCTCGGCCAATCTGAGGTTGATTGTCCCTTTTGTTTGAATGACGACCTCTCTTTAAATTCCTTTTCAATCTCAAGAGCCGCTTGGAAAATACTTTCGATGGTATCAAACTTGTGAAGTATCAAATGAGTGGAGATCTCTTTGTTCAACCCACAATTGAAACGAATGATGTCATGACTAATTTTTCCCCACAATGATAAAGTTTCTACATGAGTTGTTGAAACTCATCATAATATGCCATAACACTTCGATTCCTATGCCGAAAGTTGTACAATCTAGCAAGCAACTCATGATGATAACTTTCAGGAAGATACCATTGCCTCATTAGGTACCTCAATCAAAACCATAGTGGTGGTTTCCCCTATACCAACTCAATGCCAAATCACTTGAAGTATTCCCACAAAGTGTTAGCATAGCCTTCAAAATGAGCTATGGCATAATAAATCTTCTTCTCTTCCGAGATATCATTCACTTAAAACACTTCATCACTTGCCTAATCCCAAGCAAGATATACCTCGAGGTCACTTTCACCCTTAAATATAGGTAGGCTCAATTTGATAGTATTGATGCCTATGTCTCTCTCTTAGTGTTAGTTTCCTCTTTATCCATACCCTTGGTATCTTCTTGGATCCACACGCCCCCCTCTCATCTCCTCCTCTCTCATGTAAGTATCGTCAAAGGATCCATACCCTTCATAATCCTCTCTACCATATTCCTCAAATTGGACGGGATAATTTTAGATGTTTTGAACTCAATTTGGAGGGATTAGATTTTTTGGATGTGGTGGTTTTGGTTTAGTGGGGCTCGGAAGGGTGAGTTTGGATTTAGTGGAGGTATTGGACGCCCAAGTTCCTCTTGCTGAACTTTAGGAGTTTGGGAATGGGTTGGTCTATTGGAGTCTTGGTTTAAGGGGTTATGAGTGGTTTGGTTTATGGCATTTAGTGGAGCTAGTGAAGGATTTGGCAATTGTGGCCATGTTTCGGGAGTAACGGTGGCGGAGGAATTTTTATCATGTCCACTTGATGAAACATATCGAGGAGTATAAGGGTGAGAGTTTATTTGACTTTCCACTTGTTCTAACCTCCCACTAATAGTCGTTACTTCTCCCCTTATGGCTCCCACTTCCGTACTCAACCTTTCAAGAGTTTGGGTTATACTCTCAAGAGTGACCCTCCTATTCTCCATTTCATTAGAATCCATAATTTGAGATATGGTTCCCTCCATTGTCAAGGTATCACCTACACAAGCAACAAATAAGTTAGTTTAAAACCCCTCTTCTCACTCACACTCTCTTGGTTCACTCACACTCAAGCTCCACAAGTATTGTAGATGGATAGTAACCCGTGAATCCTTAAGGTATGAGTATGGTCTTGTCCAGAATGGATTCTTGTTTCAAACTCAAAGAATTACCGTCAGACTTGATTCAAGGAGTTACAATGTATTCAAACAAAAAAAGCACACAAAAAAACAATGACACGAATACAAGGTTTCAAAGGACTAATTGACAACCTAGTAGGAATGTACTAGCTTGCTAATTAGTTCTCGAGTCAATTAGAAGAAACTAAGAATCAATAATTAGAAACTAGAATATCCAAATTGAGCTTAATTAATGACGTGAACAGTGATTAAGGTGACATGGCAGCATGGTATAGGTCACGGTCCATACATTTTGTTTATCAACTTGAAGCCTTAATATTCACAATTTTTGTAATGGATGACTTTGCTTTTGGAGGGAAAGTAAAGTCTTGTAACTTCTTTAAGTCCAATCTCAAATGGCAAGACTTGACTTGTACCAATCTCACAAAACAAGGTCCATTAAAATGTGGTAAGAGTTGTTGAAAAGTAGAGGTCAAGTCATGGAAGTGATGTTCTCAAGTCTTCTCACAATCAACTTAACACTTTGTCCTTCAACTTTTTTTTGGATCTATTTTACTCTTTTTAGTGTTTAAGACATGAGTTGAAGTGAAGATCAAGATGAGCACAACAACAACACCTTCAAGAACACAACAACACACCAACAATGGACACTTTAACGTCCAAACACCAGCCACAACACACGGCCAACTTCAAGAACAACAAGTCACTTATCATTAAGCTCAACTTTAGAACTAGACACCTTTTGTGTTGATGAGAAAGAAACCAACACAAGAAACAAACTAGACAAATAAAATTTTAGTAGATCTAAACCAACAAAAGAAACAAACTAGAAAAATAAAATTTTGGTAGATCTAACTAACAACTTTCAACCAAGACAACAACACAATACAATTTTCTCGGCCAAGAACAAGATGGGCAAATTTCTCTTTTTTTCTGGAATTTTTCAGATTTCAGCAATTTTTTTTTTTGTATTTTTTTAAATACCAAGCCCAAGATTAATTTTGTTGGAACAAAATCAAACACAAGCTTTGATACCAAAGGATACAAAAATGAGTTTGTATCAAGAGAGTCACACCAACACAAGAGTAACAAGATGAACAACAACATTGCTAGTGAATCGAAATAGGCTACTTACGGCTTCACTATACTTCAAGGTTTACAAAAAAATGACAATATGATAGAGATTACAAGATAACAATATCAATAACAAGAGCAACAAAGTGGCAACAACTGTAGTGAATCAAAAATTGCCCCACACGGCTTCACTATGTTACCACACAAACAACAAGATTACAAAGTGAAAGATAGTAACTTGGCATACAATATTCAAGAATATAAGAACCCTAACAACATGAAAGGACCCTAGGAATAAAGAATATTAACACCAAGTTCTTACTTGTACCAAGAGGAACTCAATGACGTCAAGATCTAGTTTCTAGCCAAGATACAACCCAAGTGTCACTCCACTTGAGAATTTTGGTTTTGAGCTTCTCCAATGAAAGACAGAAGTTCAAAATATTACAAGTCTTGTGTTCTAAAAAATATCATGAATGAACGAAATAAAAGACTAACCCTAATAAATGGCTTATATAGTCAATTACAAAGGAGGGACAAAAGACCAAAATACCCTTAACATTAAGTTGGTGGGTTTGGGGTGTTTTGTTGGGCCTCGTCACACTTTAATAAGTATAGGCCCTTAGATGGGCTCACAAGGGCCTCACACACGGCCGAGGATTTGAACAAGACTTGGAGTTGTCGTAACTCATGCGCTTGACTTCGTGTGAAAGGTCTCGAGCTAGGAATTCCCGTATCACCATGTTTATTATCTTCTGCTCCTGATTGAGATAACGTTTGTAAAGAAAAATCATAGAGTGGTGGATGTAGCTGAGCTGCTGTACTTGTTCCTTTACTTGGACTTGATTCGGTTGCTTTTCTTTTGGGAGCCATATTATCTTAAATTAACAGGAACATAAATTAGATTATATTGATTAATGCTTCATTAAAAAAGGATAACAGTAAATCTAACATGCACAATGGTAAAATAACAGTTCCAATACACCACACATCAATTGCACTAGGTATGTTATCTATTGCAACATATAACTGACCTGTTGCAACGGATGAGTAAACCGTTGGAAATAAAAAAACAGATCACTAATCTGTTGCACCAGTTATTTTATTTGATGAAACATATAACAGACTCGTTGCAACAGATGAGTAAACCATTGAAAACCATAAAAATAGATCACTAAGCTATTGCACCAGGTATTTTATCTGATGGAACATATAACTGACCTATTGTAATGGATGAGTAAATCATTAGAAACCATAAAAATAGATCACTAATATGTTGCACCAGGTATTTTATCTATTACAATATATAACCAACCTATTGCAAGGATGAGTAAACCGTTGTAAACCATAAAAATAGATCACTAATCTGTTGCACCAGATAGTTTATCTGTTGCAACATATAAACAACCTGTTGCAACAGATGAGTAATCTGTTGGAAACCATAAAACAAATTACTAATATGTTGTATCAGGTAGTTTATCTATTGCAATATATAACCAACCTCTTACAACGGATGAGTAATCCATTGGAAACTATAAAAATAGATCACTAATTTATTGCACCAGGTAGTTTATCTGTTGTAATATATAACCAATGAGTAATCTATTGAAAATCATAAAATAGATCACTAATTTGTTGCACTAGGTAGTTTATTTGTTGTGACATATAACTAACCTATTGCAATGGATGAGTATTCTGTTGGAAACTATAAAAATAGTTTACTAATCTGTTGCACCAGGTATGTTATCTGTTGCAACATATAACTGACCTATTGCAATGGATGAGTAATCCGTTGGAAACCATAAAAACATATCACTAATCTATTGTACCAGGTATGTTATCTGTTGCAATATATAACTGACCTGTTACAATAGATGAGTAAACTATTGGAGATAATAAAAACAGATTACTAATCTGTTACACCAGGTATGTTATCTGTTGCAACATATAATTAACCTATTGTAACGGATAAGTAATCCATTGAAAATGATAAAAATAAATTACTAATCTATTGCACCAGGTATGTTATCTATTGAACATATAACTAACCTGTTGCAACAAATAAGAAAAGCGTTGGAGACAATAAAAATAGATAATTAAACTGTTGAAACATATCACTCATCTGTTGCAAAATAAGTTATTTGTTGGATCAATATAGTTTAGATTTCTTCCAAACAAAAGAGTCATCTATCACAATAGATGAATGATCTGTTGATTGTTTATCTGTTGCATTAGATTTTTGTAGTTGCATCAGATTTTAATCTGTTGCGTTAGATGTTTTCATCTGTAGCATTAGATGTTTCATCTATTACATCAGATGTTTCAACTATTGCATCAGATGTTTCATCTATTGCAATACCATTTTTACCCAGACAAATAACAAATCAACCCAGTAACACTAACACATCACACACACACACACACTAAGAATATCAATTGTGAACAAAATCACCAATAAACTCGAATCAATAGTACGACAACAGGAAGAAGAAATACCAGAAATTAGAGTTTTATTTAGTCCACATTTCTATACTAGAAGAGTAGTTGGCTTAAGTTCCTCTATTTCTTCATAATTTTTTATCCGTAAAAAAAAATGGGATGAAGAAGAACTCGAACTTGTTGTCATCGAAGAAGTCTTCACGTCGAATGATGGTTAAAAGTCAAAAGGGAACTCGCTCGACTATTTTCTGCCACGGGTTGAAGTCGCCGTGGATTGAAGAGAGAATTTTACAGAACTGTTGGTTGGGAGAGAGTTGAGAGAAGTTGTCGAGAAAGAGAGAGGAGATAGGCTAGTTGATTTAGATTAAAGAGGGGTATGGGTTGATTTGTATTTTTGAAAAGATTAGAAAGTTTTAAAAATATTAATCAAGTTCATAATTAACATAATAAAGTTTCCTAATGATGTTTGACCCTTTAAGTTGGTCAATGTCACCAATCCTTCATTCAAGATTTAAAAGACACCTTTCCGTCAATTTTCTCGAGTCAGATATTAGATAGTATGAAGTATATTTTAAATAGCCATTTACTTCCTCCGTTCAATTAATTATTTTTAAATTTTTTAGCATTAATTATTATAGAATTAAGAGGCAGGATATATTAGTTAGATTACACTAATTATTGTTTAAGAAGTCTGATGCAAAGGGATAGAATATTAGCTAGAACTTTTGCTCTATTAATTTACTTCAATTTAGACAAAAGAAAACATTGCACAAATTGTATAAAAATTATAAACATGACGAAAAAGATAAACATTAAGTCATATTCATAGATCACATATGGTATTTATTCATGAAATGAAAAAATTCTTATCTAAATTAAAAGAATATTCAATGTGGATACCAAACCAAATGAGAAATTAAATAAAAATAGTGTTTATTCATTGAATTGTACTTCATTATCCATTTATATATTTTTTTTGTATATTATTTTTAATCTTAACCGGGATATTCTTTATCCAGAAATCAGTCTACAAGTCTATAAAATAAAGCTGCAATTCTAATTGAAAAAACATAAAAAGAAAAAGGAAGAGAATTAGTGAAATACAAAAGGCAACCAAAAGAAAAAAAACAGATGCACAAAATAACTGGTATTGAATTCTCTTGAAGTTTTTTCAAAATTTCATCAACGAAAAAATCAATATAAAACAATCTATATTAATTACTAAAGATTACTTGAAGGAACTACAATAAAATAATTTTAAACTAAAGCATATATAAAATATAAAATAAAATGGAGAAGAAAACGAAGATAAATAGATAAAAATTATAATCTCCTTTAGGTCCAACCTCAACCATAGACTGCTCAAAGGCTTGAACATACACCAATATCAAATTTGTAACGGAGACCTTCTCCTCTAACTCTCACCTCAGCCACTTCTAACCTGCAATTTTATGGACTCAATTTTTTTTATAAATAAAAAAAAAATGTGTAACGGAGATAAATATCAAATTTAGATAGATATATATTTCATAACAAAACGTATATTTATTTGTTTCTGAAAACTAACATGAAAAAAACAAACTTAGAAATATCCAAAGGAGATTATAGAACATCTAGGAGATAAAACATTAAATCAATTATTACATCCTAATATGAGAATTCAAGATTCCAACATATGAATATTTCATAGTCATATGAAAAATGTACAAGCAGAGAAATTTACAGTACACAAACATCACTACCCATTATATAGATATTGTTGCAAGTGTCATTCTTCTTATTTCTTTTATTATTAACTAGTGATTTTGTCTGCACTTCACGCGGTTATAGTAGATTTCTATCAAAATCATACGTTATTATTTTGAACCAAAATAATTATAAAACTACAATAATCAGAAATTCATATAAAATACAAAATAAAGAGAAATCCTATAGAAAACATGCAAAATAAAAAGATGCAACATCATTCTTACAAACTTAATCATTAAAAACATGAAAATATAATAAGCACCGAAAGCATAACAATAAAAATGGTAAATGCATTTTTATAATAAATTAACATTTGAATTTAGTAGCTTTTCTTTCAAAAATAATAATAATGAAAGAGTTACTCCTTGAATTCAAACTGCAGAAACAATAGAACGTGTCTTAATTATCCATCATAAAGAGAAAATTAATATAAGAAAGTAAACGGAACATGTATAAAAAACAAATTAATAGAAAAGGTGAAAAGAAACATCATTCACGAAATTTATGATAACTTAACATTCCACAAGAATCAAACTTAATTCTACAAATAAAAACTAAATTGGCTATTAGAATGAAACATTCAAAAATTAGAAGAAGGGTCTAATATTCTTAATTAGTATTTGATCTATATGAATATTTTTCTTCAGTTTATAAAATATCATCACTAAAAAATATTAAAACGATAAAAAAATATGTATTTAAAATTTTATGATGCATTCTTACAAACTTTCAGCTACTAACACACACAAGAAAAATAAAGTATATTTATTTACCTTGATAATTGCTTTTAGAGTGATGAAGAAGTATAAATCTGTAAACAAAAAAGTAATATTAGAAGAAAATTACAATCAATATTGATCCAATGCTTAATTCTGAAAAGTGCATTGAGAAATGCTTATTCAAATGTTTAAATTTATAGAACTTATATTTGGAATATCAAAAGGCATGAGAAGATAGAGTAATATTAAGGATATGAATGGATAATAATAATAATAATAATAGTAAGTCATAATTGTCATGTTTAATTCTCTTAAAAATTTAGTTAAAAAAAGAGTTTCAACTTTTAGATTATTTTTGAGTTTTTAACATATTATATAAATTAAAAAGAATAAAAAAAAAAGCTCAAAATATTGAGAAAAAAGAAATAGAGAGAGAGAGATTGTCATAAAAGTATTTTTAAATCCGGGAAGTGGGATGAATTATTTTTTTTCAAGAGGAAGAATAGATAAATTAAATAATAAAAAGTGTAATAAATAAGGTGAGGAAGTGGAAGAGTTTAATAGCATGAGATAATAATCATGTTGTATATTAAACACATTGTATTTAATTCCTAATAATATATACATTAATGGATGATTTTTATTAATTTTAAATAATTTATTAAGCTAAAAATAGGAGAAAATAATTTTAAAAAATCACAAAATAGATAAATGAAATAATCTAAGGCATGCCACATAGGATTGACTATTGATCTCTTATATATATATATATATATATATATATATATATATATATATATATATATATATATTATTATTAATAGTATCAATTAATACCCAGGGACGTTTCTTTGTGGTATTACCTTTTATTTCATGTAAAATATTTTAACTTTCTAGTTTCTAGTACAATATAAAATCCGAGACATGTTGGCTGTTGCTAATAAAAGGAATCGCTTTTTTTTTTTTTAATTATTATTTTCCATCTTTGAAATTAACTTTAGCTGAATTGATCAATTAGTAGAACGGGGAAAGGATTTTAAAGTATAGCTGTTCACCGTTTATATTTCATAGATGCATGTGGTTTTTAATTGAGTAATGAATGTAGATAATTATAGGCTAATTGATAAAGTAATTTTAATTTCTCGCAAAATATATGGAGAGAAATATAAGAGAAAAGGGTCTAGAATAATGAAAAAAAAGAAAAAAGAGAAGTATGCCACATGAGCACGTTTATTACTCTCCTTTATATATAGATATGATTAATAGAGTTAAATATAGTTACTTTTGAGTTTTCTTTAAACACATAAATAATTTTATATAATTAATAGAATTAAATATAGTGACTTTTGAGTTTTCTTTAAACATATAAAAATTTTAAATGAGAAGAAAACTCAATTAATGTCCAAAATATCACAATAAATAAATAAATAAATAGCATTGGAGGCCTCTAAGGCATACCTCAGGATGAGCTAAGATTCTCCTATATATTCAAAAAAATAAATGAATAATTTTAAATAAATATGATAGAAAAAGATAATATAGATCTCACTTTAAAAAAGCTATCTTTCTTTATTTTTATAAAATCAAATAATGGTTTACAACTTATTTAAATTGCCCTAACTAAAATTAAAATATAATACAATTCAATACTTATTTTAACATCGGATCAAACACATTTTTTTGAATTAAGTGACTTATTTTAATATTTTTTTTTAATTTTATTTAAAAATTATGCAAGAGAATAAATTAAAATTATAAGTGTCAGTACATTAAATTTTTTTATAAAATCTTACGAGCAATATTTTCCTAAAATATAGTCTGTTTACTTAATATAACATATAAATAAAAGTAAAAAGTATATTTATTTATATTAAGGAGATAAGAGTTTGATTTTATCCATGTAAATATATCCTATATTCATTTTCATAATAAAATAATATAAAAAATACTAAAGATACAATATTGATAATTGAAAATTATCTATGAAAAATGGAGCACGAATCAAATTAATACTGGTGGAGTTAAGATTTTATAAAAAGGATTAAAAAATATGTTATTTAATATTTGTGTAAGAAAATTTTACATGCAGGTTAATTTATCTATTCTATCGTACTCTATTCATTCCTTCTTATTTGCTCTATTTGGGTTAAACACACACCTTAATAAATTTCTTACTCCTATAAAATTAAAAGTAATTTCACTAATATACCCCTGGTTAAATTTTATTCCTCTTTTCAAATCAATAATGGCTACATTTATTGAACAAGGATATAATGAAAAGATTTTGTTCAGACTATTGTTGTAAGATTAAAGAAGCAAATACTTAGAAATATACGAACAACCCAAATGGAGCAAATAAAAATGAATGAATGCAGTGTTACATATCTTATTTTAAGATTACAAATCTCAACTTTTATGAAAGCTTACATATAAATATATTTATATAATATAGTAAAAGTTTATTACATTGATCATTTTGTTGGACAATAAAATTTTCGAGACCGAAAAATAAATAATTTGAGATAAGAAAATATTGCAACAATCGATCTTATTGATTTCAATGCGAGTGTTACAATCTCTATGAATCCTCTGATTCGCCTTTTCAAATATAAATTCAAGGGCTTGAAGTTTGATCTTTATTTTGAACTTGATTTCTTGATTTGAGGGACTTGATCTTCACTTGTGCTTGAATTCAAGGGCTTTTGAGCTTGTTCTTGAATATTGCGGTCTTGATCTTGAATCTCGATGAACTTGCTTTGACTGCTTGAGCTTTTTAGAGAAATTATGGAGTTTGATCCACGAGTTTTCTCTTGCTACTTGTTAGAGTTCTGGGGTCCTTTTTCTGAATTATGAGGCTCCTATTTATAGTTGTAGGAAAGAAAGAGTCATGATGAATATGGATTTCCTTTGACCAATCAGATTTAATTGATGTGGCACCTTTTATGGTCTTTTATTTCATGGGTCTGCTGCATCAGTTTGACATGTGGCACGGTCCTATTGGCTCCTTCACTTGACTTGGCATGCCACGTCATTTGACACATGGCGCTTATTTGGGCCTCTAGAATATGATAATATCTTGGGTTTAGTAAAGTGGGCTCATCATTTATAGCCCAAATTAATGGACTAACCCAATAAATATTGGGCCTTATTTAAATCCATACCTATTTGGACTTCAATAATTAATTCAATTATATTAATCTACAATATTTATTTGGGACTAATATATTTTGAATTTAATATAATTCAAATTTTTATGGATTGAAATTTAATAAAATTGCATCACCTACAAATGCCCCTGCTTCAAGACTTATCGAAGTATTAATTTATTTAAATCAGAGCTGAGTCTTGAAGTAAATTGGATTCAGATCAAATTAATATATGTAATAACTATGTGCATTTTCAAAACACATATTTAAAAGAAATAAATATGGTAATGATTATGTTTCTTGACCTAAACTATCATATATTAATTTAATATTTTAAAGTCCAATTTTCCTTATATAGTAACCCTTACTTACGTGTAGATGATAGTTTCCTCTTTTACATCATGCCGTCACAGCAAACTAATTTCAACCGAGTTTAAGATTTGGCCCTCACCGCCCCAACAATCCCTGTTTAATACAAATTCAGCTATAGTCATCCCATGGAATCTATAAATACCAGCGATCCAGTCCAAAAAAAAATACAACTGATGCATTGTGTAGTTTTAATTGGTGGTGAGATCTGATCCTCTCCGTTGGCCTTTGTGTAAGCCCTTTTTTCATGTTTTTGCTTTGTTTCTTTCCCTTTTTTTTTGTAGGGTTGAAACAAACAGCAATATGCAACAATCGTCTTAAGGTGTGAGAGTTTAACTTCGTCTCCGTCACCTTAAGTCCGATCAATTTCACTTGAAGACGGTGGACATCGGCTTAAGGTGCGAGAGTTTAAATTTGCCTCCGTCACCTTAAGTCCAACTAATTTTATTTGAAGACGGTGGACATCGGCTTAAGGTGCGGGAGTTTAACTTCGCCTCCATCACCTTAAGTCCGACCAATTTTACTTGAAGACGGTGGACATTGTCTTAAGGTGCGAGAGTTTAACTTCACCTCCATCACCTTAAATCCGATCAATTTTACTTAAAGATGGTGCAGTGATTTTCTTTAAGTATGGGCCTTTTTCAATATTCAGCTTAAGGTGCAAAGGGACAAATCTTGTCCGCCTTAAGGCATGAAAATCTTAAGATCCTTTTAAAGATAAACCCGTGAGAGGCCAGCTTAAGGTGCAAAGGGAAAAATTTTGTCCACCTTAAGGCATGGAAATTTTGAGATCCTTTTAAGGATAAACCGGTGAGAGGCCAACTTAAGGTGCAAAGGGATAAATTTTGTCCACCTTAAGGCATGGAAATTTTGATATCATTTTAAAGATAAACCCATGAGAAGCCAGCTTAAGGTGCAAAGGGACAAATTTCGTCCCCCCTAAGGCATGGAAATTTTGAGATCCTTTTAAGGATAAACCCATGATAGGCCAGCTTAAGGTGCAAAGGGACAAATTTTGTTCACCTTAAGGCATAGAAATTTTGAGATATTTTTAAAGATAAACCAGTTAGAGGCCAGCTTAAGGTGCAAAGGGACAAATTTTTTCCACCTTAAGGCATGAAAATTTTTATATCCTTTAAGGATAAACCCGTGAGAGGCCAGCTTAAGGTGCAAAGGAAAAAATTTTGTCCACCTTAAGGCATGGAAATTTTGATATCCTTAAACCCGTGAGAGGCCAGCTTAAGGTGCAAAGTTTGTCCACCTTAAGGCATGGAAATTCGATATACTTTTAAGGATAAACCCGTTAGAGGCTAGCTTAAGGTGCAAAGGGACAACTTTTGTCCAACTTAAGGAATGAAAATTTCAGTATCCTTTTAGTTATAGGCTTGGAGAACTTTAGCATTCCAAATATCATTGAAGGAACTCTTTTTCTTTTTGACAAGTTTCCCCCATTGAATCATAAATATTTGGAGTAAGTCCAAAATTTGATTAGAATAGTTTCATACTTGACGTTCATATGACAGACACTATAGGAACATATTTTTTTTAACACTTATGCAACTGAACTCGGAATGAGATTTTAAGTGCCTACATACCTCAATGAAGAGGATCAAGTCACAACGTAGTTCTGGGTAAGTATTTTTTTTTGTGTCCTAAGTTTTGCCTAGGCTGCCTCTTTCGAGATTTTCAACCTAGCGAATATTTTTTTTTGAGCCGTACATAGTTTATACTTTTGTGGGCCAGGAGTGGACATTCAGTATATACTCGTGCCTTAAGGAGTGGACATGCAGTTTATACTCGTGCCTTAAGCAGTGTGCATCTAGTTTATACTCGTGCCTTAAGGAGTGTGCATGCAGTTTATACTCGTGCCTTAAGGAGCGTACATGCAGTTTATACTCGTGACTTAATGAGTGTACATGCAGTTTATACTCGTGCCTTAACAAGTGTACATGCAGTTTATACTCATTCCTTAAGGAGTGTACATGCAGTTTATACTCGTGCCTTAAGGGGTGGACATGCAGTTTATACTCGTACCTTAAGGAGTGTACATGCAGTTTATACTCGTGCCTTAAGGAGTGTACATGCAGTTTATACTCATGTCTTAAGGAGTGTACATGCAGTTTATACTCATTCCTTAAGGAGTATACATGCAGTTTATACTCGTGCCTTAAATAGTGTAGATGTAGTTTATACTCATGCCTTAAGGAGTGTCATCTTCCTTCAAGGATAGTACTTCTTCAAGAACTTGGAGTTGATGGGGCCAACCCTCACGCCATCTGCATCGAAAAGCTTGTAAGAACCATTTGAATAGGCCTCTTGTATGATATATGGTCTATCCCACTTTGAGGTAAATTTGCCCCCAGACTTATGAAAAGCGATAATGGGCCTTCTTACTGCAAGGACTTGATCTCCAACTTGGAAGCACCTTAAGCGAACCCTTTTGTTAAAAGAACGAGATAGCCGAGCTTGATAACATTCAAGATTTTTTTGAGCCTCCAGCCACTTTTCATCAAGAGCTTCTAACTCCGCAAGACACAACTTAGCATTTTCTTCATCAGTGAGCCCTTTTTGAATGGTCAGTCTCAAAGAAGATATTTGACGCTCAAGTTGCAGAACTGCTTCAACTCCAAAAGCAAGTAAGTATGGGGTTCCTTGCGTCGGGGTACAGTAAGTTGTCCTATATTCCCACAAAGATTCTTCCATCCACTCATGCCAGTATCATTTGGATTTGAAGATAACTTTCTTCAACAAGTTGCATAAAGTCTTATTGAATGCTTCGTCTAGACCATTGGCGGTAGCATGGTACATAGAAGACTTTCGCTGCTTAAAACCAAAGAGATCACAGATCTTATTCATCAGTTTGTTATCAAACGTCTTGTCATTATCAGTTATTATATATTGAGGGATTCCAAAGCGGTAGATGATATTTACTCAGATGAGGTTCGAAATATTTTATTTCTTTACTTCCTTAAGAGTAACAGCTTCGGCCCACTTTGAGAAGTAATCTATTGCGGCCAAGATGTATAAGTGTCCACCAGAAGACTTTGGTAGTGCACAAACAACATCCATTCCCCAAGCACTGAATGGCCAAGACGATACAGTTAGATGTAGTACTTCTGGGGATTGATGTATGAAGTTTGCATGGAATTTGCAAGCTTTGCATCTTCTAGCATAGTCTAAGCAATCTTTCACCATCGTTGGCCAATAATATCCCATCCTTTTAATGTGAAAATGGAGCTTCGATCCAGACTGATGTGATCCACCAACTCCCAAGTGCGCTTCTTGCAAAGCTTGAATTGCTTCTTTCTTTCCCAAATACCGTAAGAGTACTCCTTCAAATGATCTCCTTACAGTGTGTTTTTGTAGTAAAGGAAGCGAGGTGCACGACGACGAATGTCAGTCTTTCTCCTTGGATCTTCTAAAAGTATCCCATAACATAAGTAATCAATGATAGGTTGTTTCTAATCTTCTTTTACAGCTTCAGACACGGCAACGAGGTATTCAACCTTATTTTCTACATCCTCATCTGATAGCGGTACTACCTATTCTTGGTGGACAGTAACTTGGGTCTGATTTGGAAGAGTTAGGGTTGAGGCCAAAGCAGCTAGGGCATCCACTTGCTTATTTTCTCTCCTTGGAACATGGTGGAGGGTTACTCCTCCAATCCATCCCATTAAATTTTGTGCATATTCATGATATGGTCTTAACTCAGGCTTCTGGACTTCATAGCTTTCCAAAAACTACTTTATCACCAATTGGGAGTCATAAAAAACTTGTAATTGCAGTTGCTTCATGTCAACAACTATCTTTAAGCTGAGTATTAGCGCTTGATACTCAGCAACATTATTGGAGCAACGATTCATCAAGGTAAAAGAGTAGGGGATGGCCTTTTCTTGTGGAGTGACAAACACTACACCAGCACCAACTCTATCTTGATGTGTAGCACCATCAAAGTACATCTTCCATGGGGATATAACTTCAACAGCCATTGCATCTTCATCAAGGAGTTCATCGCTCAGCTCCCAGTCATCAGGTATTGGGTGATCTGCCAAGAAGTCATCCAATGCATGTCCTTTTACAACTTTTTGGGAAACGTACACAATCTCAAACTTTTGAAATTGTAGGTACCACCTTGCAAGTCGGTCACTTATGACTAGTTTTGACATCATAAACTTGATGGGATTTTCCTTAAACACGATACGGACAACATGATCTTGGAAGTAGTATTTCATCTTTTGGATATAGAAAGCCAATGCCAAATATAACTTTTCAATTGGAGAATACTTCAGCTCATTTGGTTTCATCATTCTGCTCAGATAATAAAGTGAGTTTTCTTTGCCTTCACTATTTTCTTGAGCCAGTAGTGCTCCAACAGACCTCTCTTGTGCCGTGATGTAGAGTATCAATGGTTTCCCAGGTATGGGTGCCGTAAGAACTGGTGGTTTCATTAAGTATGATTTGATACTCTCAAAGGCATTACTACAAGTTTGGTCCCATTCGAAGAGAGTGTCCTTCTTCATGAGATAAATAAATGGTTGACATTTTCCAGCTAGGTTTAAGATGAACCTTCTTAAATATGCTAGCCTTACTTGAAGGTTTTTTAACTCATGAATATTTTGAGGATCAGACATCTTCAAAATTGTATTGACCTTGTCTTGATCAATTTTAATTCCTCTGTGTCATACAATAAAGCTAAGAAACTTTCCAGAAGTAACTCCAAAGGCACACTTAAATGGATTCATCCTAAATTGATATCTTCATAGTAACTCGAATACCTTTCTTAGGTATTTTAAGTGGTCATCTTTCTTTCTTGACTTCACCACTAGATCATCCACATAGCATTCAACTTTTTTATGGAGTAAGCCCTCAAAGATGTTCTGCATAGCCCTTTGATAAGTGGCACCAGCGTTCTTCAAACCAAAAGGCATCACCTTGTAGCAATAAATACCTTTAGGCATACAAAATGCAGTGAGTTCTTCATCCTTTGGTGCCATATGGATTTAATTATAACTGGATGAACCATCCATAAAGGAAATTACCTCATAACTAGTGGTGGGATCAATCATCAACTCTGGTATAGGGATTGGAAAGTCATCCTTAGGGCAGGCGTTGTTGAGATCCCAAAATTCAACACAATCTTGGTTCCATACGGATTTAATTGTAGCCGGATGAACCATCAATGAAGGACATTGACTCATAACCAGTGGTGGCATCAATCATCAACTCTGTTATAGGGATTAGAAAGTCATCCTTAGGGCAGGCGTTGTTGAGATCCCAAAAGTCAACACAAACTCGAATTTATCCATTCTTCTTCCATACTAGAACAATACTTAAAATCCATGTGGGCTATTTGACTTCATGAATAAATCCCACTTCAATGAGTTTATTAACTTCATTTTCAATTAATGGAACCAACTCTAGCCTAAAGCTCCTTTGAGCTTGCTTAACAGGACGAGCAACATTCTTGACCTCCAACTGATGGACTGCTACTTTCGGATCTAAGATAGGCATTTTATTATAGCTCCAAGAGAAGATATCCATATATTCTTTGAGTATGTCCATATAAGCGACTTCCTCCTCTACTTTTAGAAACGCACTCAGGTAAGTTAGTCTTGGTTCTTCATTAGTTCTAAGATTAACTTCCTTCAGGGGATCTATTGTGGCTTTTACTCCTTCTTTAAGTTGTGATGGAGCATCTCCAGCATCTTCCTTCTCTTAAGGATCACCATCATTGATGGATATGTGGTGACACCAGAAAGCGTCTTTTATCTCTTTATCAACCTTCATTTGAGACGAGGCCTTATTCTTATTTTGGGTCATAACATGATATGAGAAGCTAACACTCTCTTCATCTTCTTCTCATTGCTTGGTATAAACCATGATATGCGCCTTTTCTTTTAGAACCTCGTTGCATGAAACTACCAGTTTTGTCTGTCGCTTCATTCTAGAAGGAATCAAACTTTGGAAATCTTTTTGTATTTTAAGTGAAGAGTGCATTATCGTGCATTGACGAATCCTCTTACACTTGTTGCTTTTCTTATTATTTAGAGGTCCCAACCTTTTAAACATAGAAGTTCTTACATTTGACCCTCCAAGTCGGTCAAATACAGAGGGTCGTTTATTAGCAGCAGTGGATTCTTCTTCCACGGTAATGTAATTACTGACTGCCCTTCTTATAGAGATGCGAATTGGAGGTAGCTGCGTGTATCCTAGGCCTTTACGTGCCTGCCTGGTTGTACCCTCCAATGAAAGTTTGTCCAACCTTGATGGCTCATTAGGATTGTATCCAGCCTTCACAAATAGCTTATATGCATTTGGGCCAAAGCCTTCTTTTGTATGCTTCACTGGGAGTGTCATATCATGTGGAAGATTTTGAGCCACAGACTCTTCAAGAAGTCTTGAGGATGGATTTATTGCATCAATCTTCCTAATAGGTAAAGTTAGCCCCTTCAGCATATTATCTTGGGAATCCGATGTGTGATCTTTTTCTTTCCTTACCTTTGGTACGTAACGAAGAATGAGAGTTACCTTTTTTTTTCGAAGAAGCGACACCTTCTTTATTTAAAGTAGAGATAGAATTCTTGGTGGAGACTTTTTCGACAGTCACCGCGACCTTCTTAGATACAAGATTGTCACACTTGGTCTTGGTGACATCTTCAACCCTTTTCTCATCCACAACCTACTTCTTTAAGTAGAATTTTGCAGCGGGAAAATATAACTCGGCTTCAGTGAATGGCTTGTCATCGACAACTATCTTTCTTTCCACTCTGCCTTCAAGGTACTTCAAGTATTGATAGTAAGAGGATGAGATAATTTTATTCCCATGCACCCAAGGCCTACCAAGCAATATATTGTATGAAGTTTTGGCATCAATCACATGCATTAATAGGTTCCCAACTTGATACATCCCACGACCCTCTGGCCTCCTTGGTTAAAGCCTTGGATCATTATACGACTTTCATCCAGTTCGCTAGTAGCGATGTCAAGCTTCTTCATCGTACGTATAGGCAGAATATTGACTCCAGATCCATCATCTATCAAAATTCTATTGATCTTCTTTGCTAGAATTTGATCCACCATGTATAAAGGACGTTTATGTAGGTTCTCACCAAGTAGAAGATCATTATTTATGAATGTGATTTTTGTATCACACGCATGTGCCTCTTCGCCATGAGTTTCAGCAAGCTTTTCGGAAGGTGAAGAAACCTCTATGGGTAGATTCTCACCTTTTGCCCCCTCTTTGACGGTATTAAAACAAGATGCCTTAAGGTTGACTTGGGTAGTCTTTACACGAAACCAACTCAGTAAGAATTCCTCTAAAGTCATCGGACGCCAACGTTTTTGGTGGTGAAGCTATGTTACCCTCGTCTTCTTTAGTTATTCAACCAACTTTTATTTCTTTGGTTTCTTTACCATTCTCCTTCTGGTTGGCTGCTTGTACTTCTCCTTTCACAGACTCATCTTCTTGCGTCTGTGTCTAGTCACCAAAGTACAACCTTTATCATCGTCTTCATCAACTGAAGACCTATCAGGCTCTAATATCTTCTCATTATGCTCTTTGACACAAATCTGAATCGGGTCGAGTGAGCCAAAAGTGATAAATATTTGATGAGAACTGGCTGTCTCATCATCGAAGAAGATTTTCTTTTCTTTTTCCAGTTGCATGTCTTTATCTATAAAGACAAAGTATTTCTCCAAAGGTGACTTATAATCCTATGATATTTGCAATAATTAGGATCATTGGTCCTTCCAGCTTCGCTGGGACGCTTCATTTCTGGGAGTTCGATGAGTTTATGCTGAAGGAGTTCATAAAAAATCTCAGAAACATCAGAATAAAGGAAGGGATATTCCTTTTCTTGGATCTCCTTTAAAGTTTTCTGATTCGGACGTGCTCCGGAACTCGTCTTCACACTTTGCTTCTTGCTTACCTTTGTGGTTACCTTCACAGGAGACACATCAAAATTCATGGACTCCTTGTTTTCATTTTTAGGAACAAACTTGCCCCATTTTTTGGGTTCCTCTTTTCCTTTCCCCTTTGAGGGTCATGGATAGGTGCTCCTTCCTTTCCAACAGAATATATGCTCAACTCCATGTCGTGAGCATGAGTAGCTAGCTCTTCACAGGATTTTGGTTTAATTCCTTGCAAGATGTATAAAAGCCCCAGTGCATTCCTTGGACGCACATCTCTATTGTAAAAGCTTCACTAAGCCTATCTTTATAGTTTAGACTCGCATTTCTCTATCGATTGATGAAGTTGATGACTGGCTCATTCTTTCTTTGTCGAGTATTTGTAATCTCTATTATGCTTACTGTATGCCTTGTGCTATAAAACCTATTTAAGAACTCATGTTCCAATTTCTCTCAACTATCAATAGAGTTAGGCTCAAGGTCTATATACCAATCAAAGGCATTTCCCTTTAGGGAACGAACAAACTGTTTGGCAAGATAGTCACTATAAGTTTCAGCATTATTACATGTCTCAACAAAATGTGCGACATGCTGTTTTGGGTTACCTTTGCCTTTAAATTATTGAAATTTGGGAGGGTTGGTAGCGAGAAGAAATTTTGAGTCTATCTATTCTTGTAGTGTAAGGCTTGGCATATGCAAGGGAAGACTTGATGAAAACATCATACTTATCTTTGAGGGTTCCTTCAATAAATTCCCTCAATTGCCCAATAGGGATTATTTACTTAGTAGAAACTTTCACCTCTTTAGTCGATGGTGTTTGTTTTACAGAATTTTCTATCTCATGAACCTCTGGAGCTTTTCTTGGTGCATGGCTAGATTCTCCATCTATCAAGCCTTTCACCCTATCTACTATCTTATCAATTCTAGCCTCTTGATTTTGAACATAGTTGGTCTGGCCTTCAATTGCCTTTGTCCGATTTGCAAGATGCTCCTCCATAGATGAGGAACCATTTACCATTGCTTGCATGCTCACCGAAGACGTCGGAGAGTAACACGGATTATCACATAAGTTGATCTATAAAGTGCTTAGATTATATGGTGTAAGTGTAGATTATGCATTTGTTGAACGAAAGTGTAGATGATGCATTTGTTGAATGACCATCGCTCTTGGCTCCAGAGTATTTGGAATCAGAATGCTCAAGTAGAGCTAGAGTCTTTTTCAGCAATTTGGCCACACTACTTTCTTCTTCCGAAGCACTTTTATTGGACTTCGTTCCTTTTAGGGTTGAAGATACAAAAATTGGAACTGGAGCGGGTGACATTGGATGTGTTTGTTGTCCTAGCAAGCCTGCCTTGCTTCTTGTGACAGCTCCCAGGCTTCCAAAAGTAAAACCAAGGATACTTTCTACTTTAGCAGAGAACTTTGAATCTACAGCCATGGAAGCAGTTGATTGAGAATTGACCTTCTTGGAAGTCATTTTGTTGTTCTTACACTTTGAAGTATGAAAAGTTGAGATGAGAGGTAGAGATTGTCACACAGGGCTTCCCAGAATTTGTTGGACAATAAAATTTTTGAGATTGAAAAATAAATAACTCGAGACAAGAAAAATATTGCAACAATCGATTTTATTGATTTGAATGCGAGTGTTACAATCTCTATGAATCCTCTGATTCACCTTTTCAAATATAAATTCAAGGGCTTGAAGCTTAATCTTGAATTTGAACTTTGATTTCTTGATTTAAGGGACTTGATCTTGAGTTGTGCTTGAATTCAAGGGCTTTTGAGCTTGTTCTTGAATATTGCGGTCTTGATCTTGAATCTCGATGAACTTGCTTTGACTGCTTAAGCTTTTTAGATAAATTACGGAGTTTCATCCACGAGCTTTCTCTTGCTACTTGTTAGAGTTCTGGGGGTTCTTTTTCTGAATTATGATGCCCCTATTTATAGTTGTAGGAAAGAAAGAGTCGTGATGAATATGGACTTCCTTTGACCAATCAGATTTAAGTGATGTGGCCCCTTTTATAGGCTTTTATTTCATGGGTCTGTTGCATCAGTTTGACATGTGACACTATCCTATTGGCTCCATCACTTGACTTGGCATGCCACGTCATTTGATAAATGACGCTTATTTGGGCCTCTAGAATATGACAATATCTTGTGCTTAGTAAAGTGGGCTCATCATTTGTAGCCCAAATTAATGGACTAACCCAATAACTATTGGGCCTTATTTAAATCCATACCTATTTGGACTTAAATAATTAATTTAATTGTATTAATCCACAATATTTATTTGGGACTAATATATTTTGAATTTAATATAATTCAAATTTTGTACGGATTTAAATTTAATAAAATTGCATTTCCTACACATTTAATGTACTTCAATCTCTTTTCAACCTTTTGGCACACTTCTTTTTCCTCTATAAAAGAAGCAGTTTTCACTATGGTATCTTAATTACATAGTATCAATTTATTAAGATTTTTTTTGATTTTGTAAGAATTCATTTATTTTGAACTTAAAAAAAAAATATGAATACCTTCATCATTATATAAAGCATAATAATTCAAATTAATTATAAAAGTTAAAAATAAAAAATGATATAAATCGGGGGAAGTAAGGAGCTAAAATAATTCATGAAATTTTGCTACTTTATCCCAATTTAAGTGTGTTATTTTTTATTTTTTTTTGATCTGTTTCAAAAAGAGAGTATATTTCTATATTTAATAAGTCTCTAATTTCAACATTTTACATGGTAAGTTTAATTACAAAATTTAAAATTTCATACTCCATATGTCTCATATTAGTTATCCATCATAAATAATAGTTCTAAATTACTTGTCAATTTACAAAATACTTGTACTTCTTTTGGAAAGCATACACACGTCTATAAAGTTTAAAAAGAATTTCTTACGGATAAATTAGTAAAATTATCCTTCTTATTTATGATTTCTTAATGGAATATGAAGGAGAAATTAGAGAACTAATATGAAATAGAGGAAGTGTATTTTTAATTAAAACCACAAGACTCAAAAAAACTCTTTTTATTTCTTAAGCATTTTGTCCAATCAAACAAAATTACTTAAATTAGAAATAACGGAGTTTTTTGTTTGGTAAGAGGGATAATAATATATATATCACAAACTAGAGGTTACAATAGTAGAGACAGTAGCCTGTTTAACAGAGCCATTAGCCATAATAGTAACATCTAATTTAGTACTAGGAGTAGTGGCATCTAAAGTGGTTCTAATATTATGTACATTGATTATGAAAAGGTTGCCTAAGTTTGCTAACATATTACAAGCAGCTGCAGATACAAGTTTAGTTATAGATGCTCCTGATGCATCAACTTCTAATATATTGATATGGTGTTCCAGTGGTGCATCTAAAACATATGGTTGATTGCTAATAGGAATATTGTTATTGAAATCTGCCTTAGCCAAAGCATCTGCCATCATGTTACCCTGTCCAAAATTATGTCGTACTAGCGGATTCCCCAATTCCCTTAACATTAACCTGCATGAATACACAAGATCAGTATAAAGAGGGGAAGCATGGTGAAGTTGATGAATTAGGTTAGTTGAGTTTGTTTCAGTTTCCATCAGCATGAGATTTTTGTCTTTTGCCAAGTGAAGGCCTTGAGCTAAAGCTAGGAGCTCGGCTATGGTGGGATTGAGGGAGGTAGTTTTCATATAAAACCCACCACCCACTGTGCATTAGAGTTTTTGATGACTCCGCCCAGTCTAGGCAATGAGATTTTGAGCCAAAAACACCCAATTTATATTTAGTTTGAGGCCATTAGTAAGGCGGGGAAACCATAGAATGGTAACAACTATATTTACCAGCTGTTTAAGGGATTTCAGTAGCAGTGAACACATATTTAGAAGCCTGCATTAAGATATAGTTAGAGGAGAGAGGTTGCGGCTAGTCGCGGTCTCCATTAAAAATTATTTGATTTCTATAAATCCATAAATTCCATAATGCAAATGGGTAAAAAAAAACACCAAGAGACACCAGAATTTTGAAGAGGAATCTTAAGATTGTTAATATTAGAGAGCCAGTGGGCAGAGGTATTTACAAGATTGCTCATATTCAAACCCATATCTAACCAAAGTTTTCTGATTCGAGGGCAGTCAAAGAGGATATGGGTTAAGTTTTCTATCTCAACATTACATATAGCACAATTCGCATTTGTGAGTAACCATAAATGATAAAGATGAGTGTTTGAAGGAACTTTATTGTGGGAGCATAACCAAAGAAACATTTTGATTTTGGGAAGAGTATTGAGAGTCTATATCCAATCAAACTCATAAATACTCGAGGGATGATGCGTATGTAAGAGACAAAGAGCAGATTTGGTTGAGAATAAACCATTAGAGTTTAAAGCCTAGTGGGGAATATCAGGTGTAGAGTGGTTGAGCTTTAGCGTAGAAGCTTTGAGCTTGATATCTGTAAGAATTTTCATGGATATGTAGTTCTAGTTCCATGAGTTGGTTCCAAGGACTTTGAGTTTGATAGGGGTGTCAGTAATATTTAAAGGCCCTTTAATAATACTTCTCAGTAGGGCTTCATATCGGTTGGTTCGGTTCGGTTTTGAAGTTTATCGGTTTGACATATTAATTATCGGTTTGTAATAAAGCTAAACCATTAAGAACCATTAAGATATCGGCTTATCGGTTTATCAGTTATTGATTGTTATCGGTTCGGTTATCGAGTTAAGCCGTTAACATTTAAATTTTAAAATTTAAAGTATAATTTGAAGTTGAGGCAACAAATCTGTAGCATTCAGTTAAATTAACACACAAAGGGCCAAACACGAACTCTTACATCATAAAGGAAAGAGAGAAATTAAAGGACTTACAACCTCAAGCATCTCTTATATTGATCTCGTAGCATGTGATGAGAATTACCTGTACAAATATAAATTAATTTAGTACATTGAATAAAAATATTTATAGTACCTATAAATAAATGTGTACACACAAAGACCAACCTGATTAAGGAGCCTCCACATCACTTTCACTAATGGTTAACCTGATGAATTCAAAAATAACATCAAGAAACCAAGTTGTCAGTAGGCTTCTCAAAATTACAAGTATCAATCTAAAAATAAGGTGTAATGACCTGGAAAAAAATAAATTGGGCATGGCCTATTTAAAACAGATAACTAGTTAAATAACTTAACCAACCCACTAAGCTACTTCACCCTTAAGAAATAATTCCACCTCGTTGAACCCACCTCCCTAATATTTACTAATAACTAAATATAATTACTAAAAGAGAGGAAAGAGTCGGCTTTGGAAAGAAAGGAGAAAGAGGCGATGTATAGAAAATAAAGCCAAAATTGCTAGTTATAGCTTGAAGGTTGTCCCAGTAGTTTTGAGAAGAAAAAAATGAGAGGAAGAAATCAGATAAGAAAGAAAGACATAATAAAGGGGAGAAGGGACAACAAGAACCCTAGAAAGAAAACCTTTCAGGACTTAAAATCTGCACTAGTACTATTCTTCCAATCTTCTTCAGGTAAGTCTGGTAATTATATTTTCATTAGACATCAATATATCAAGCCGATAACTGATATTTACAATTGCAAATACAGTGATTCAGTGTAGCAAGGATGTAAAAAAGGGAAACTTTTATTTCTTCCATGTACAATGCACATATGACTCTCTAAGAATTAATATGATCCTCGAACATTTCTTCTTGTGCAGAGATAAGCAGATTAAAAGATGAAGATTAAGCCAAAGCATCCCCATCTGCTTTGCAAATAACTTAACATCTTGTTTGTTTAACGTTTGGGAACCTATCACTGCTGAGATGGTGGTAGAGATTTGCAAACAACAACAATTGGACACTGATCAGAAATTGAAGATGAAGCAGAAGACTATCTAAGAAACAAAAATGAGATGGAGCTAAAATTGTTACCTGTTGAGCGCAACAACAGCAGCGATTATGAGCAGCAACAGCCGAGCAATGTTTTATCCCTCTAAATTAAGCAGTTTTGAGCAAAAATTTAGCCGATTCTGAGCAGCAATAGCTGATTGTGAAATCAGAAATGTGAATTATAGTATGAGAGGTGCTAATTGTAATGACTAGTGAGAGAGGGAATGAAATTGAAAAGTATAAAGTAACCCTAAACTACTATTACCTTTGGTCCTTTACCCTTTGGGCCGCTTGGGTCGGCATTAACTCTTTGGATTTTGGGCTGCCTAGTGTAGTGTACTTATTTGCTTATAGGGCTATCGGGTAGCCCGATTAAAAATTCCCTGAACCCAAGGCCCGAACCAATAAACCAGTAAGAAAAATATTTAACCCGACACTCGACCTGAAAAGTAACAAAATCGACCCATTAGCCCAATAAATTAATTATCAGTTCGAGTTAATGGGTTGAACCGAAAAATGCATAGCCCTACTTCTCAGAGAAGGGGCGTAAGGGATCCTGCTGAAATTCCACATATCAAACGAAATCCTATTTCCCGGCGCCAAGGACGTAACCTTCACACAAATGGAACCTCCACATAAGATATTTTTCCAAATAAAGGATGATTTGGTTCTATGGGAAAGAGGCCCATATTTATTTATAAGAGTTGTACCCTAAAAAGATCGAGTATTAGTAAAAAATCTCCAGGATAAACCAGTGATTAAACAAGATTTTTGTTTCATCTTTAGTGATCCCTAAACCCCTTTCCTTTTTTGTCCTAGTAACAGTGCTTCAATTTACAGGGTGGAGCTTTCTTTTAAGGGAAGAGGATCCCCAGAAAAAGTCACAATTGATTTTTGTCAATTTCTTTGCAAGTATGTTTTGGAAGGATAAAGTATTGCATCGAATGAGCGAGATAGCATTTTAAGTATATTTTATGAGCATACTACGACCTGCTTGGCTAAGGAAATTAATTTTCCAAGATGCAAGCTTGGAGCACATATTATCCTAAATACAATGGAAGTATTTATCTTTCAGGTTTTTATGAAGAGTAGGAAAACTCAAATATTTCCCAAAGTGATTAGAGGATTTAATGTTTTAGAGTTGGTATACAAGGTTGCAGGTGAAAGCGGTGCACTTTGGTGAAAATAGGGCCTTAGATTTTAGGGGTTGATATTTTGGCTTGAAAGCCTACAAAAACTAAAGAGAACATGGTGAATGTTCTGAATAGTTTTAAAATTTGCCTTAGCTATCAAAGTCAAGTCGTCGGCGAAAAAAAAGGATAAGGGTGGACCTTTCGGGGTAAGGTAAATGGGGTCCCACTTGAGAAGGTTGACCTGGTGGTTAATGTAATTTGAAAACAATTCTATACAAATAATAAAGAGATATGGTGGCAAATGGTCACTTTGTGTATTATCTCGAGAAGGGTAAAAAATCTGTACGATTACCAATTACTAAAATGGATATTCAACTAGAAGTAACACAGGACATAATAAGCTTAGTGATTATTGGAGGTAATTTAACGAACCTAAGGATTTTATAGACAAATAGCCACTCAATATGATCAAAAGCCTTTTGGTGGTCGATTTTTAACATAAGGCTACCCTTAGTACATTTACTGTTTAGGTTGGTGTGAAGGATTTCCTGGACAAGGATTGCATTATCGCTAGCCTTTCTCCCTTTTAAAAAACTATTTTATTGAGGCCCAACTATGGAATTTAAGATGGGCTTGAGAGGATTAGCGATAATTTTTGTAATGACTTTATAGATGGTATTACAAAGACTAACGGGATGGAAGTTCTTAAGATGATTGGCATTCATAAATTTTGGTATCAGGCAAATGAGGGTATCATTCAGAGGTGTGGGAATAGTAAGAAAATCAAATACACCTTTACAATATTCTATCATAGAATCAACAATAATGTCCTAATGGGTTTGGTAAAAACATGGATGAATGCCATCAGGTTTAGGGGCCTTATAGTGTTTAAAGGAAAAAATTTCTTGTACAACCTCTTATTGGGTTCAGGGGTTCATCTAAGGAAAATAAGTCTAATTAGTGAAAACTTTCGATAGCATTCCTAGTGTCCCTTAAGTGAGAGTTAATTTGGTCAGTAGTGTAAGCTTGTCTAAAGTAGGAGAAAATATGGGAAACAAGGTAGGATTGGTTCTCTATCCCATTATCATGTCATCCTTAAAAAAATAATATCCAGTTATCATGTCATCCTTAAAAAAATAATCTTATTTCTTCTTCATCTATTAATAACTGATAAGTGAAAAAAATTTGTGTTAGCATCATCATTACTTAACCAGTTTATTCTGGATAAAATTTTTCAATAATTTTCCTCAATTCGGAGAATATTATTATAATCCTTAACTAGGTCATGTTCTAAGATTTTGAGAAACAAACTATAGGTATAATTGGTAGATTGTTGGATACTTTGTATTCTAGCTAACAATCTCCTCTTTTGCCTAAAAATATCCCCAAACTCTTGATTACTCCAACTGATAACTCTTTCCATAAAGTATTTGGTAGCCATCAATAGATCTTTATCCTCCCAGCTTTGTTGAACTATATGTTTGAATTCTGGGTGCGTTAACCAGTAGCTTTCAATCCTAAAATATGTACAATTAGGTGTATTAGAGGGAGGGGTGAGCCAAATAAGTATAGGATGATGGTCAAAATAAGAAACATTAGGATAATAATCTAACCAATTTAAATTCGTGAAGCACTGATCTAGTCTTTCTAAGATTAAGTATTTTCTATATTTCCTATGGTTGGACTAAGTGAAGTGGCTACCTATAAATTCTAAATCAATTAAACTACACTGGTTGATGCAAGAGGAGAAATAAGATCTTCTATTAACTTTTATCGAGTTAGCTCCCCATTTATCTTTTTGACTCAAAATTTCATTGAAGTCACCAGTAACAAACCAATGATTAGTATTAAGTTTGGGGTATTGATATAGAATTTATATTCTTTAGATTTTCCCAAAGCACCTGACGTTGCATTAATTTAGTACTAGCATAAATTATACTTAAATACCAAAAGTCATGACTAAGGCATACCTTAATCAAAGCATGCAATTCCTGATTTGTGTGCCTAATACAACTCACAGTGACATAACTAGTATTCCATAGAAGAAAAATACCACCATACTGTCCTATGGTAGGATCCTCAAAGTAATCATCAACTCCAAATTCATCCTTAAGAGCAAGGTGGTAAGTCATGCGGGTCTCCAAAAGAGCAACTATGCATGGATTATGGGTATTGAGAAGTTCTCTAAAATTATGCTTAAAGTTAGGATTATTTCCACCACGTATATTCTGAACAACAAAGCTTGTAGTAGTCATCATTGGGGAGTGGGGAGGGGGTTCGATTACTGCAGGGCCATCCTTATCAAGAAAGTGATTTGGACATAGTTTTGGGGTCATCACTACTGCATATTTGGTGGGGTACACATTCACTGCTAGACGTAGATTGAAGGAGAATTTTGGCAAATAAATAGGGCAAAAATGGACATATTTATTATCCTCCTTATTCGGAGAGACCATTAATGAAGCATTCTTGATGTATGATATTTTTATGAAGGAGCCCTTGGGCATCTTTAGTTCGTGCTGTTCTTTCTAAGGGTGCAGTGGAGAAGGTTGCATGGTGCTTGGGGTCTGTAATGGCACATGAATTAGAGAGGGGGTGATGGAGGTTGTAGATCTAGTGCATGTAGTGGGATTGGGATCCAGGGAAAAAGTGTGAGTTGTGGTCTATCTTAAGAAGGGTGCTTATTCAATGCTCCAAAACCATTGGGTTATACTTCAAAACTTGTAGTCTCGAATTGGCACCAAATATAAGCCCCAACGCAATCTTCCATACACGGGTTTGTCCATGCATGCTCTCGTGTCCTCAAGGTGACCAAGTCTTAAGGACACGAGAGCATGCATGGGGGACTCATTTTGAGCATGTCATTAAACAAACCCGTGTGTGGAAGATTGCGTGGGGGATTATATTTGGTGCCAATTCGAGACTACAAGTTTTGAAGTATGGCCCAACGATTTTGGAGCATTGAATAAGCACCCTTCATTAAGGGTATTTTGGGAATTACACATGTTAAAGAAATAACCCATGACCTCTCCTTTCATTAAGGTTATTTTGGTCCATTATACTATGTAATAAGCTAGGCTATATATAGTCTCTTATTAGGTCTTTTCTCTTTAGTTATTTGATGATGAGATTTTGAGACATTGAAAGTTCTCTCTCTTTAAGAGTGTAGTTCTTAGGTTAGGAATTGGAATAGCCATTTTAGTGTAGGTCTTGAAAAAGCCGATATTGTACGCTGCTTAGAAATAGTAGTTGTGAAGGTGAGTTGATTTACTTAGTGGTCACTGTAAGAAGATTGGTGTTTGTACTTGAGACTTTAAGGGTCTTAACGTTTGATAGACGTTTGGATTCTTGTTATTCTTAATTCCTTATGTCATCTTAACTATCCTTATCTTTACATTATCGCATTTTCGTTATCCTATCTTGTGTTTTTGTGTTGTTGCCGTAAGATTGTTTCTTGTTTCTCTTGACTTTGTGCCATTTTGTTCTCGTGTTGTGGACTATTTTTTAGCTTTTGTAAATCAATTGTTATCATTTGGTATCATATCCATCATTGATTTCGTTCCAACGAGATCAATCTTGGGCTTGTTAACTTAAAAAGAAAAAAAAAGGTGCTGAAAAATAAAAAAACTCAAAAATAATAATTTATCCACATTTTTGTGTTTAGGTCGAAATTTGAAGCCTAGTTTTCTCATGTTTTTTTGTGTTTTTTGTTGTTTATAGTGTTATTCCCTTCTTCACTAGAACTTATAGAGTCCAGATCTAAATTTTGAGCCATTTTTGAGTTGTTTTTCAACTTTGAAGATTGTTGGTTTTTAAGGATTGGTGGCTTGAAAGATTGTTGTTGATATTTGTTATTAAGATTGTGGCTTTAAAATGTCTTGTTGATGTTGTTGTTGTTGGAGCTTGAAAAATGTGTTGTTGATATGTGGGATCCAACTTAAACCATTGAACTCCAAGATTCAAAAGGTTGTGCTCTTGGTGTTCTTCACCATCTTTATATTTTGTTGAAAAGAAAATGATTGTTTGATCTTAGAAATTAAAGAAAGAGAGTGTGTATTATTGTTAGTCTTGAAAGACACTACTCTAAGACATCCAAAGGGGACAGGGAACAAAAGGGCTTTCAAAAGTGTCGTTTACCAAAAGAGAGAAAGAGCACTTCCAAAACTTACAAAAGTGGAAAGAGCCAAAATGTGATTTGCCAAAAACATGCAAAGAAGGCAAACTCCTTTTTGAATTTGAAAAAAGGCTCTAAAGTCTTGTTTGCCCCTACCAAATCTAAATTTCCACATCTTCCAAATTAAATTTGACCAATTCAAATTGCCAACAAGAAAAAAAATCTGCCACGTCACCCAAATCACCACTTCACCAATCTGCCACATCATTAAAGTGACCCATCATCAACATCCCAAAATACTTTGAAGCTAAAATTTAGATTCTAAGTTTCTTTCTTTGTTTCTTTAGTTTCATTACTTGATTCTAGAATTAACTAACAACTAGTAATCACCTACTTAGTTGTAGATTAGTTGTTGAGTCCGTTTTCCTTTCTTGTCTTCGTTATGTGTGTGCTTTTCTCATTTTGGTTCGTTGAATTTTGTTGTTTCAAGTTCGTAAGTAGATTTTTCTGTTTTGTGTCTTAATCCGATCAAAAAAGAATCTATTCCGATCTATAAGTAGTATTGACATCTTATTAACTACCAGAGTATAAGAAACTTTCAATATTCACCGCTCCGATTGTAAAGATCACGAAGGTGAGTGCATACGAGTTTTGGTGAGGAACTTTTACTACTTATCTTGTTTGTTCATTTTTTAGGTACAAGGAGGTATAAGGGGAACATATCTTGGTGGCCTCGGATTATTTGACTACAACATGGGCGACTATGATTGTAGTGATGGATTTTATGGCTATGATGATTTGGAGATTATAGGGGCTATGAAAATAGCTAAGATCAAGGCACGGACAGATTTGAAAGTTACTATTTTGAGAGAGAAAATGAGGTGAATAAAGTGCCTAGTGCTTATAGTGAGTGTGGAGATAATGAAGAGACTTGTGATGGTTCTTATGGTGACGTTGGGGCATGTGAGGAGTCTTACACTTTCCACTATGAACCTAAATTTTATGTTAGGTATAACCTTTTCATTGGCTAAGCTAATGAGAGATATGATGAGAGTGCAAGGGAGGAGTGTGAAAATTCATATTCTTCATCTTGTAATACTTTTTACCAAATCCAAATTGGTGTGAATGGTTATACTAGCTATAGTGGAGGTTGTCCCACGAGAAGAAGAGAGTATGCATCTCCAAAGCCGAAGGTTACCTATGTGCCTTACAATGTTTTTCCAAGAAGGAGAGTTCACTCCGGAAAGGTGATCATTTGTGGGATACCGGGCTGCCTTATTGTTCTAAATGATAGGTGCTATCGAAAATACATCGCTCAATCCATGGTTGATTATTTAGGGTTGTTTCGAGAACCTTTACTAGTTCCATATTTCTTGGACAGGTTTAAGGTTACCGAGAGGGTGAAGGTTGTCTTCTCCTAATTTGAATACCATGAGAAAGTGTGGTGTGATATTTTTCCTTAACATACGATCATGTAAGCTTGGGTGTCGATTGGTTTGCACAACATAAATTTCCAAATGTGAAAAATTAGTCTAATATGGCAAGAGACCGATGGATAAATCATCTCATGATGAACATTTTTCCCAAGCCACAAAGAGAAGTGCTCACCTACTCCAATCTGAATAATTATGAGAGACAATAGATTAAGAGGAGTAAGAGAGTGCAAGGTGGTAGTCTGAGAATGGAAAAAGAGAGGTTGTGTAGAGCGAAGTGAGGGGATTGCCACCAAAATGTGCTAACGTTGTTTGTCCTTCTATTTCTAAGAATATTTGTGTAGGTACCAACATGTCAAGTGAAGAAGAGCAATTCCAAAGAGGAGTTTTTTCCCAAGTTTGTGGATGACCTTCACACCACAACAAAGAAAAATCTACTCAAGAACCTCAAGGTAAACTAGCTAATTCTTACACTTTTGTGCATGTGAATGATAATTGTGTGGCTAGTAGCCCACTGAGTGTGAGTAGTAGCTTACTTACTTGTGAGTCTAATAATAATTTGCCTCTTATTGATGATGTATATATTGTGAGTATGGATACACTAGTTGATCCTATTGATGATCAAATTGACTCTTCTTGTAAGATCAATTTATGTCCACCTAGTGTTGAATCCAATATGTTGAACGAAAGTACATCACCATCTTGTGTAAGTGGTATTGATCAACTTATGTGAGAAAATTTTCCCTTACATGAGTGTGTGTGATGTGATTAATAAAACTCAAGTGAGTGAAGAATATAAAAATGTTGATCAACAAGATAGGAGTGAACTCGTGAGCTTGTCCTTTAATTTTAATGTTCATAGGGATAATCTTGTGCTTGAAACACCTTCGAAACTTGATATTGATCTTTTAGAGAGTGAAGAACTTTCTTGTTCTAAATCTACCCGTGAGATATATCATGCTCTCTTTAGGTGTAATGTCTTATTTGAAGATGATATAAAAACTCAACATGAACCTAGTGGTAAGAATGATGGTATAGCTTGTCTTGAAGGCTATAGCCTATATGCTAACCAACTATGGCATGAAAACATTCCTCCTAAAGATGGAAATCTCTTTTTGAAAAATGAGAGTACTCTTAAGGGTAAGGAATGTGTAGTCCTTCTTGATAACCCGAAGGCAAAGGTATCATTGACTCTTTGGGGTAATGTCCCTAAATGTGCATCCTTATTTGACACACTTGTGCTTAAATTGCATGAATTCCAACTTGTGGATGCCAAGTTATCTATTTTTTTGAAGGAAAGAATGTGTATGTGTTTAAATGCTTATTCTTCACTCGTGTATGCCTTTGCGCGTAATTCTTTTCTATACTACCTCTTTGCCTATGATGACAACCATGCTAGTTTTGAATGACAATGTTATATGGGTTTGGTGTACCTTAAGACCAATAGTAGCACAACATTTGATGAGGTCACTTGAAGAGGTGATGAAACAATTGTGCTTTATGGTTCCTAAGTTACGGGTAGTCTTACCTTTTGGACTTAGATATACTATTAAGACCTTTGTAGTTTCTTTATCTCTTGAAACTTGTCATAGCCATTTCCTTTGTGACAGTTTTACTAAGCTTTTTATGACAATCACAAAGGAATTATGGTTAGATTTCAAGTACATATTGCCTTGGCATGATAATGTTATTTATTGTATTAACTCTAACCCTTATGCCATGAGGATGTTGTGCTTCTTTGTCCTTTTTTTAGTCTTGCAAGCTGTGGATTCGAGGTCGAATCCTTTTCAACAAGGGAAGGATGATACGAGCCAAATGGCCATCTTAGTCTTTGAAGATATCATTAAAGGCCAACACATAAAGACTCAAGACTTGGTCACCTCTAGGACACAAGAGCATGCCTGGAGGACCCGTTTTGAGCAAGCTATTAAACAAACCCATGTGTGAAAGATTGCATGGGGGCTTATATTTGATGCTAATTCGAGACTACAAGTTAGTATGACCCCATGATTTTGGATCATTGAAGAAACACCCTTCATTAAGGGTATTTTGGGAATTGCACATGTTAAAGAAACAACCCATAACCTCCCCTATCATTAATGGTATTTTGGTCTATTATACTATGTAATAAGCTAGGCTATATATTTTCTCTTATTAGGTATTTTCTCTTTAGTTGTTTGATGATAAAACTTTGAGACATTAAAAGTTCTCTCTTTGAGAATGTAGTTCTTAGGTTAGGGCTTGGAATAGCCATTTTAGTGTAGGGCTTAGAAAAGCCAATATTGTACGTTGCTTAGAAACAATGGTTGTGAAGGTAAGTTGATTCCCTTAGCGGTCATCATTAGAAGATTGGTGTTTGTACTTGCAACTTTAAGGGTTTTTATGTTTGATACATGTTTGGATTCTTGTTATTGGTAAGTCCTTGTATTATATTAACTATCCTTATCTTTACATTATGGCATTTTCATATTTTCACTCTCCTATCTTATGTTTGTGCGTTATTGCCATGAGATTGTTTCTTGTTGCTTCAGGCTTTGTGCTTTGTTGATCTCGTGTTGTGGACTATTTTTTAACTTTCGTAGATCAATCATTATCAATTGTGCAACTGTTGGCGATTGGCTCAGAGTATTTGGAGGCGGCTTTATATCATTTTTCTCCATTCGTGATAAAGGATTGAAGTGGTTGGTATCACAAGTTTTGGAAATATTAGGAGTAGACTCCGTATGTGTTCTGGGTCTATTAATATGCATAAAAAAGAGAGGGGGGCCGAAAGAGGAGGGAACATTTTCTTTACTTGAAGTAGAAATAGAGTGCTTGGAAGAGACGAACTTACTCGATGTTGCTGAATATATTTTAACATTTATACCTGGTTGTAACTTTGTCTGTGGAGATTCCTTTTTATGGGGACTGTTTGAATTACTTGCCTTGTGTTTTCTTGGACAGACGACCATTTCTTATTCCTCATTTGGTCTATTTTCCATTGACGTTGACTGGGAATTCACTTCGTCATTTGATGTAGATTCTAGAGCAAAAGTGGTGACCTTCTGTGTACAATTGAGTTTTATATGGCCAAGATGACACAAGATATGCATAAAAAAACTTCACCGTCATAGACAATTCGTTGGATACAAGAGCCAATTTTTATAGAGGTAAGTACTGGTTCCTCCAATGGAAGTTCCACACACAGTCGAGCATATCATCCTTGCAATGTGGAGCTGGTGCATACGTCTACTTTGAGTAGTGAACTAATGATTCCCCAATCTTTGTGAGGAATTTTCCATTGTAAAATTCTATTGGTAATTAAGGTAGGCAAATCCAAACTGCAGAGTGATTTTGTTTAGCTTGTTGTGGATTGAAATTAGGTTCCCACTTATAGGTAGTGACTAGAAACAAACTATGGTTCTTTTTGAAGTATGTCCACACTCTCTTTTTTGGCCAATTTAACTATGAAATAATACGATACTAGATCGATTAATGGGAAATCTTCATTGAGCTTTCGTAGTGCTTGGATTTTGGATTTGAGGTAGTGGTGGGCAATCTTTTTGGCTGAGTTTAATGATAAAGGAATAATTCCAAGGAGTGTATAAGCGTCCCTTGACTGCAGTGCTGAGATCAATACATTTAATACCTTTAACAAAATTGTTAGTGTCCTTATTAGTAATAAATTAGTGGGATGTGTATTCAAAGGATTTAAGACTATCAGAATCTAATTGAATTAAACATTCTCTACCTATGAGCTTATCTTTGAAATTGGCAGGAAAGGATTTAGGGAAGGTATCAGGTGAGTTGCAGGTAGGTATATGGAATCCACAGGCTCTGTATTTACTGATTTAATGAAGGAAAAAGATGAATTAATTACAGGATCAGGAGGTTTAGGGGAATAGTGCAAGAAGTGTTTATGTTGTCGGTTAAGGGAGATGAGATATCCATAATGCAGAGTTGTTTAGAGAGAAGTCAAAGGGTTTTCTCACTCTAAACTCGACGTCCTAAGTGATAATCATAGAAATGAAGAAGTTACAATGTCAAGATACACCAATTATAGTATCTTATATAGAAATAAAATTAAAAAAAAAAAGAATTGAGTGCCAAAAGAAGCAAAAGACAAAAAAACAAAAATGAGTGCAAGAGAGGAAGAAAAAAAGGCAAGTTAAACTAACTCAATAAATAGATTAGTGTATCATATTATTATGATATACCAAATGCGGCCCAAGTGGAAAGAAATAAAATGAATGACAAAAAAAATTATCAATTACGTATAGCAATTTTAATTGGGTAAAAGTAATTTTATCAATAACATGTCACAATTTTAGAGGGAGAAAAGTAATTTTATCAACTTCATGTCACAATTTTATATAGAAAAAATAATTTACCAACCACATGTCACAATTTTAGAGGATTTAAACAAAATTAAAATTATCATAATCTTATCAACTACATATCATAATTTTAGAGGAGAAAAATAATTTACCAATACATGTCTCGATTTTAGAGGATTTTAAGAAAATTAAAATTACCATAGTGTCATTGTGAGGACTAGGCCCAAACACAAAAAAAATTGTTATTTTATAATAACATGATTTAAAATATTTATAATAATTGCATTTTGATTAAAAAAAACATAAATTTATGCTAAATAAATATGATGATTAAATTTAATTTTATACAAAATTAAGAAAAAATTTAAATTTGTTGATATGAACCTCCAGAACGAATTAGTTCCTCTTACAAATCTTATGCTTAAGAATATTAATTTTCAATTACCAAAAACCATATTTTTAAAATAATTTGATAATAACTGATACCACTACCTTCATTTTCAACATTATTAAAAATTTTAAATTTTACTATTTGAAATATATCATTAATATTTCATAAGCAGTTAACAAAATTGTCCGCAAAAAATTATATGCAATTCATAAAAGGTAATTAGAAAAATAAATTACATGAAAATCGTAATTGGTTCATTGAAAATAAAATATAAACTTGTATAGTAAAAAATGTTCAACAATTTTGACTGTTGTTTTTTCTTCTTCTTTATCTCCAAAATATTTGTACAAACTTCTTTCATAGCATATTATTTAATATAAATAGTAAGAAGAAGAAGATTTATAAAATGTTCATCAACGAAAGAACGTTCTCCACAATCATAATATATCTTTTAAAAACTGATTATTATATAAAAGATCTTACCTTTTTAAATAAATTATTAATACAATTTTTACTAAACTCATAAAAAAGTAGGTTTTAATAATAAATAAAAATAACATAAAGTCAAGTGTAACAAAAAATAGAAATAAATAAGATAAATTCTTGAAAACACGTAAAATAGAAATATGTGTATAATATTAATTTTTAAAGATTATTTTAGTTATTTAACAATTACAAATCATGTTATTGAAAGATGCATTAATAAAGTCATGAAATACAGGTAATTTAATAGATAAAATAAATTATTAGATATTAAATATTTATACTTCTCAATTGACTTAATTAAACAATATGTAATTTATCCAAAATAGAATATTATAATGAGAACTTCTAAGAGAATTTACCGATTAGTTAATTAATTAAAAATACAAAAACAAACACAATGAATAAAGTAGTTTCTCATATTATGAAATACAGGTGCAAACACCAAGTAATAAGAAATGAAATGTGTGGGAAAAAAATAGTTTTATCTAACTACATGTCACAATTTTAGATGGGGAAAGTAATTTTATCATCTATATGTCGCAATTTTAGAGGAAAAAAGTAATTTACCAGCCATATGTCACAATTTTAGAGGTTTTAAAAAATTTACCATAATTTTATCAACTACATGTCAAAATTTTAGAGGAAAAAAGTTATTACCATTATCATCCACATGTTTCAATTTCAATGTAATTTAAGAAAATTAAAATTATCATAATGTCATTGAGAGGACGACCATATTTTATAAAAATAGTAAGAAAAAAAAAGAAGAGTTATGAAATGTTCATGCAATGGAAGAATATTTTTCACAATCATAGTATGTTTTTTTTAAAGACCGATTATTGTATAAAAGATCTTATCTTTTTAAATACTTTATTAATACATTTTTACGAAACTCATAACAGAATAGGTGTTAATAATATATAAAAAAACATAAAGTAAAGTGCATAAAAAAATAGTAATAAATAAGATATATCCTTGAAAACACGTAAAATAGAAAAATGTATATAATGAGATCTTTTGAGAGAATATCGATAGTTAAATAACAAAAAACACAATGATAAACTCAATAAATAAAGTAGTTTATCATATTATGATATACCAAGTGCAAACACCCACGTGACATGAAATCAAATGTGTGAAAAAAACTAATTTTATCAACGACATGTCACAATTTTAGAGGAGAAAAGTAATTTACCAACCACATGTCACAATTTTAGAGGATTTTTTTAAAGAAAATTACTATAGTCTTATCAACTAATGTCAAAATTTTAGTGGAGAAAAATAATTTACCAACACATGTCTCAATTTTAGAGGATTTTAAGAAAATTAAAACTACCATAGTGAAATTGTGAAGACTACCAAATTTTAATATCCTCCCATGTATATTACTACTAAATATAAATATGAGTGAAGCACATAGGTGGTGGTTGTCATGTGTGCTTTCTCACAGGAGTATTTTCGACATTCAACTGTTTGTGTGCTTTAAAGAGGTTGTAGCTTGTTGCTTATTGATGTACAATATTTTATGTAGAAAAGAAGACCACTCAACAATTATATAATGACCCTTCTATCATTTGTGTTTGGTTGAAGTTTGTGGGCTGAAGTGAGCAATTGAGCTAAAAGTGACAAAAGAGTTACAAAATGAGGTGTAGGTGACTCAAGTTTTTATAATTGAGTATAGGTGACTATTACTTTATTATGGATTACAAAAGTTGTAGAAGTTTGATAATAGCCCAAAAGTTTTTTAATTTACACTTTGATCTAAATGTTAACCTTACTATAATAGGAAATAGAGGGGAAAAAAATGTGTTTCTCTCTCTTTTCATTCATTATTGCTTTCTCTCTCTTTGTAATTTTTATTGTTCATTATTGTTGCTGCTTTATTCATCATATTATAATTCATCATCATCATCATCATCATCATCATCATCATCATCTTCTTCTTCTTTATTATCATTATCATCTTCTTTTTGTTGACCATTGTTGTTGTTGGTGTTACCGCTACTGCATCTACTTGACCAATTTATTAGGTACAATTTTGTTTCGTACATCACTTTCACTTTGGCATTACTTCATAGGAAACTTTGGTAAGTAAAATTATGATTTTTAGTTTAATTTATCATTTGGGTACACTGCTACTGTGTGTTTTTTTTAACAATGGACAAAATCTGAGCATGAATCCAACATTAGAGTCATCTGTTTAAATAGATCACTCATCTGTGGTGATAGATGAGTCATCTATTGTAATGAAAGACTCATATATTGGGTTCATATTTATGGTTCAATGGTTCCATAACATAAATTGAATAGATGAGTCATATTTTACAACATATTACTCATCTGTTGCAATAGAAGAGGGATCAGTTAAACTAGATTAGTCACCTATTGCAATAAAACGTGAACTTGATTCTAATAGGCGTGTTATCTGTTGCAACAAGTAAGTCATTTATTACACCAGGTTAGTTATTTATTACAATATGTCACTCATTTATTGGAATCAACTTCAAAGGTTTTTTAGTATTGTAACATCATCCCAACAAGCGCTTCATTTGTTGCAATAGATGGATAGTCTGTTGCAACATATGATTCACCTATTATAACAGATGACTCATCTATTGGAATGAACTTCAGGACCGTAACATGAATCCCAAAAAGTGAGTCATTTGTTGTAATTGATCACTGACCAGTTGCAATATATTTTTCACATGTTGCAACAGATTACTCATCGGTTGGGGTTCATATTACGGCACTATGAAATCACTATAAATTTTATTATGATGTAATTATTAAATTTTTTAACAAATGAATTTATTTTGTACCACTAATGGAGGGATCAATAACAATAGGGGGGGATTGTCATGGTTAATAGATCGAGAAGAGAAATCGATATGTATGACATTGGAAGGAGGGTGAAATGATAAAGATGATAGCTATGACATCCCAAAGTGATGTTTCGTATGATGATTTGATGAACTTAATCATCAACTATTGTGGAATGAATTTCCAATCAAAAGAACTCGTCATCAACTACATATACAACTCCTTTGAAAATCAGAGGATACTATCTTTTAAGATAATCGATCAAGTTTGATTACGTGCTTATCTTATTGATTTAGCTAGTCCAGTGTTAAAGGTATATGTGGTTGAAAAAATAAGAGAGAATGAGAACCATAATGTATAAGAAGAAGAACAACACAACATATTTTATGATAAGTTGAATGATCTGGACATGAATATTCCAGATGATGATCTAACACCTACGTCCGTTGTTGGGAGCAATAAGGTGGGCAGTTCTTCTCAATTGACACAGCCTGGCAATCGTAAAGATGATAAGAATAGTTTTTACTAGGGAATGTCATTCAAGGATAAGAAGTAACTTTCTACTTATTTTTTTATTTCTTGCTTGAAAAAATATTTCAGAGTAAAGAAGGTTATTAATTTGAGCCAAGTTTTTTCCTTCAAATATACTAATCCAAACTGCAAGTGGTAGTTGAAGGCTATGAAATACTTAATTTCTAATAGAGTCGTCATCAACGTTTATGATAAGTATCACACATGTGGTTTAGATCACATTACGTGCCAAAATCCTCACGCCACGGCAGGGGTCCTCAGCCAATAATTCAAGAATAGATTCCTACATGACAAAGGCCCTTTTACAAGTGATATGGCCAGTTAAATTCTTACAGAATAGGCTGTTACAATTAATTATTGCAAGATATCTATGATCATGGGTATTTCCAAGGACTTGGTTAGGGGGACACACGAGCACGGGTATGTAGTCCTCGATGCATACCATTGCATGGCAGAGTCCACAAATCTTGAAAGTAAGACGGCGTTGCATGTTAATGAAAATGGAAAGTTCAAGTACTTTTTTGTATCCTATGGTGCTTGGATTCTTGGTTTTCAACATTTGAGAAAAGCCTAGCCATCGATGGGACCTTCTTGAGGAGCAGGTATAATGGAGTTTTGCTAGTGGCAGTGGCACAGGATGCAAAGAGTCACATCTTTTCTGTCATTTTTTGTATAAAGTACAAGGGATGTGATGCCTCGTATGAATATTTTTTGAACAAATGTGAAGCTGCGTCAAAAATACTAAAGAGTTGTGTTTTATTTCGGATAGGCATCCAAGTATCCAAAAGATGAGTTCAATTTTCTACACTTCAGCTCACTTTGGTTATTGTATGAGGCATCTTGGAGATAATATTCGAAACAACTTTCACAATAAAATGGTCGTGACCCCTTTTATAGAGTAGCTAAAGCATATAATATAGAGGATTTTGAGACCATTTCAATAAAATAACGGATATGCATCCTAAGGCAGCAGAATATCTCGTACATGGTTGTTTCAAGAGATGAAGTTGTGTATTCTATCCAGCAAATAAGTACATTTTTATGAATTTAATTTCTTATTTAAGTTACAAGTTTAGTATGATGTTTTACTAAGTGATTATTTTGTACATTTATAATATTATGACGTTAAACATAGCTGAATCGATGAACTCATTGTTTGGCGTTAAAAGAGAATTTTCCATCATGACACTATTTGATAAAATACACAAGAAGTATTGCAAATTATTTCACAAAAGGCATATCCAGCTCAAAAATGGAGGAACCAAATTTGTTTTAGAAGTGGAAAAAATATCAACAAATATCAGTTTGGGGAAAAGGTTATTTGATCATCAAATAGCAAATTACAAGTTTAGTATCGACGATCATGGTAATGTTGCCACGTCAATCTTCAAATAAGATCTTGTATATGCAGAGTTCTTGACTTGGACAAAATATACTGTCCACATGCTATGGCAGCGCTTTGAGCTCAATATGGTGCAAAATATAGAACTAAAATTTAGGAGTTCTCCTCTACATATTATTTGGTGGAAAGATATATAATGGCATATTGTGAGAATATTAATTCGGTGCCTCCCAAAGAATCTTGAGTTCCTGTACAGCTTTTTGGGAGATTAATACCTCATCCATATATATCTCAAGTACTATGAAATTGGAAAGAAGGTGATATAAGAGGAGGCATGGTGTCGGAGAATCATTCGCATCAATAAAAAATAAGTGCTCCATGTATAAGAACGCTGGCCATAAACAAACTACATGCCCAAATCATAATCCACAATGATCGTTGTAATAACAAAACTTGTGTTGTTGTTTGTTATGGACTTTGATATTCTTAACTCATTATTGTGAACATAAATGTTATTATTTATTATATAAAATATTCTTTTTATTAACTTGTACTTTAATAATAAGAGGTATAATAGGAACCAAATACAACAAATAATAAAATTATTTTCAACAAACTACCCATCTGTTGCAATAGATGGACATTTATTGGAACAACACAATACACACTACTAGAAATTATCCCTATTACAATGAACCTTTTGGCAATGGTTCCAAAAGCATTGCGATAGATAGTCTATTGCAATGGTTGGAACCATTGCAAAAAAAATTATTCTAGTAGTTCGATTGCCATTGCAATTGGTGGATAACCATTGCAATAGGATATGTTATAGCAATGACTTCTTGAACCATTTTCATAAAGTCACCCATGGCAACGCGTTTTTGAAAAAAAAACTATTGCATCGCTTTTCATTTTCCCCTCCTTATTTTTTCTTAAAATCCGCCAAAAGATTAAAAATATATCATAAAAAATAAAAAATATATAAGAAAAATTATAAAAAATATATACCAAAATAACGTTTTAGTACTCTCATTAACTCATCACTCTCATCTATAAGTATACAGTAGTCGACAACACATTAGTATAGCGCCAACTGCCGCTACGACCACCTTTCCGACCGCCACTCCGACCACCAATCCGATTTACAATAACCCAACCAAAAATTAGCAGAGCAGACAAAAAATTAGTTATTTTTTTGTATTGTCTATTGGGTAGAATTAAATCCCATGAGTTCATGCCTAATATCTTTCTTTTCGTTATGTGAATTGATATTGATTACATGTATGATTTTAAAAACATCACACTCGATAGCTTCATCAGAATGACTACTTATAATGGTTTAGAAATTCTATGTTGAGTTAAATTGTAAAATAACTGTTTTTGTGGCACTCTAAAATTTCAATTGAGCATTAGTAATTTAAAATTTCTTAAATTGGAAAAGAGTGGGCCATACGAGTAGTTCTGGGAAGTATGGGACAGTGGCAAGTATACATCCGTGGGATTACACTGTGTGTGTTGTTGTTGTTGTTGCTGCTTTCTTTTCAGCAGTTGTATCATTCCGAGTCCCTTTAGGTAAAGTAGTTGTAAGGGATGGATTTAGGTGGCGATGAATATCGAACAAAGCCCAAATCTTTTCTCTTCCCTTTACCTTTTCAACTCGACTTCCGAACTCCATGTACTTGTATTTATCAAGAACCAAGGGATATGTAGTGATTCATGTCAAACTATGTGACTATCCCATCTTAACAGCTTAGATAGTTAAAGATGTGGCACTTCTATTTACCACATTTGTTTCATGGACGTCATAGTTTAGGATATTATTTTGACTTATTATGTTAGTGATGGTAATCCTAAACTAGTAAACTAGTGGTTGAAAAGTTGTTCCGATTACGAAAACGTCACAAAGTTTGAATTGTTTTAAAAGCTGGCTTCTTAAATATTGTAAAAGTTGCATATAAATGTATTCATTCTTTAAACCTGAAGCAGAAGTACCAACTGTTGTTAATTATGATACTCCTGATATGGCCACTACTCCTACCAAAACTGATGATGCTAAGGCTCTAGCTACTGTTCCTCTACCAAGTAATTGAATCTTCCTATTACTCTCTTCTCCTTTTACACTTTTTGTTTGTTGGATTTTCATTGATCTGCAATAATACTATCTATCTTGTTCTTTCTTATGAAAATCATATGGATAGTTATTATTCCAAATTAATGTTACTGGTTTTGCCTGTAAAAGATATCAAAAATTACTATGACTTCTTCTTCTCTATTATCCCTATAGATGTTTACTGCCTTGGTTCATTTTTACTTGTTCATTATTGAGTTGGACACATCCTGGAGAAACCCAATTTTATTATGTCACTCTTTGAATATAGTACTCCCTCCATTTAAAAAAGAATGACCTACTTTTTTGAACATCTAAAATGGAAAGAGTATCATATAATTTCGTAAGGATGGAGTGCCTATTTTAGGTGATCTTTGAGCCTCCGAGCATTCTCTGAATCAGAGTAGAATTATCTTAACTGTAGGACACCTTTCATTTCTTAAGTTTTTGCGACATAGGAAAGCTAGCTGCAAATGGAAATGTTGGACACATAAGGTGATTTCAGTTCTTAATAGTACTAAATACAAGTTCTCTTAATCATATGCATAATTAAGTTATCCTCATGTCCATAGCTTGGAAATCTTTTGGGTGTTCTCAGTATTTTTGTTAAAACTTTCTAAAATTGTAGTACCATTGAGTATAATATTCAATGCTAAAATTTTGAACTTGTCAAGATTGTATTATTTATTATGTTGGGCATTAATAATGCTAAGTAGATAAACATTTTAGCCCATTGCAATCTAGAAGAATAGACTATTAGAAGTTTCTTATTGAATAGCTAATTGTTCAGTGTTCCAATATTCAACGATAAGTGAAGTTGGAATGACCTAATATATGTATAACATTTTAATGGCACTTTATTAAGTGATTCTTCTCTCAATGAAATGTGTGTGTAGGTTACTAATGAACTTCTGTGCTACAGACCTTAAATGGGTTTGGATATGAGTCTATGTAGGAGTTCAATCATGTTCAAAGCTTAATCTTCGTGTTAACTGACTTTTTATGATCAACTTTCTTGACTTGTTTCTTGTTGAAGCATTAGTGTTTCATCCACTGTAGGTTATAAATAACCAGCATTCTACAATATCTTGGGAGAAAAATACAAAACCTGATGTTTGCTTTAATCGAGTGTAGTTTAAGAAATTTGTGGATTCGTCTAATTGTGAGATAAACTTACGATAAGCTGGAGCATGCTTTATAGTCCCTGCAAACTAATATAGAAAATGTTAATATATTGTGTTGTATCTCGACAGGAGGCAATATATTCCACGGATCCATGGGATTATACTATACAATGTTGTTGCAATACGAGTTTTCTCATATGGACCATCCTGGTAGATTCTTTTTGCCATGTGTGCCCTTACGTATGTAACATCTACTTATATGTTTGGATTTAACCTTGCTGGAATTTTTTCAGATAAAACTCGGCCCTTCATCATTGCAGAAGAGTATTTTCATTCTATATACGCATCTAGGAACTTCGAGGCTAATTGTTTAAACTCTGTTAATTCTCCAAAAGGAACCCCCTGCTCCCCACATACTTCTTTAGAAAGAGCACTGGTTCAGACGTCACCGCTTTACCCATCAAATTTTGCCTCGAAATCTGCTGGGTAAAGGAGCTGCTCGTGTAATGATCCAATGTTTACTCATCTTTGATACCACCTTAACATTGTCTTTATGATCTAATTCTATTTTAATCGTCAGATTTCTTGGTGTTAACAAGTTAATAGGCACCCTGCTATCTCAGAAGAGAGTCTCTCTAGACTATGTGAGTAACTCTTGTTTTTATATGATTTCACTGTCAAATATTAGTTAAGTGCAGTAACTATGATCTAGTCTCTTCTGTTAAAAGGTAAAGCCCATTCTTCTACCAGGTGAGCAACAAGATTCAATCACTTCATTCAGTTTGTTAAAACCCGTTAAGTGCAGTAACTATGCTATGGTCTCTGCTGTTAAAAGGCAAAGCCCTTTCTTCTACCAGGTGCGCAACAGGATTCAAACACTTCGTTCAGTTTGTTAAAACTGACAAAATTTAATTTTTCTTATAACTTTAACTTGAATATAGAGTTTTAGTGCTTGAAAATCAATGGTATGGGACAAACTTTATAAACATTATGATATAGGAAGCAAATAAATAAGAAAAAATAGAACCGGGAGGTAGAAGGGTCATTTTCAATCTACCTGTCTATTCAGCAATCTCTTGCCTGCCTGCCTGTTAATCCATGTCATATGTGGAGTAGGTAGAGAATCCAAGTAGCAAACTTCAAATATCTTTTGCAAGTTATAGTTGACAGTGATGTAGCTGTTTGTTATTTTATCTTTTGCATTATCAAGACTGATGTGTAAGTTAGCATGTTTCTTATGATTTTTTGTTGACACCAGATTGTTCAGACATACTAGTATAGTACACAACTACACATCACCAGATTGTTCAGACATACCAGTATAGTACACAACTTTTGTTTTTATATGATTTTTTATTCTTATGAGATGTCATTTACGAACAAACAAGAAGGACATTTGCTACTCTATTCTACTGCTATAGTTCTAATATAAAACTGTGTACTATTTCTTATCTTGTCGTGCATGTGAACTTTTCATAGTTCACAGATTCCAGCTTTTCAATTAAATCTGGAGGACCTTCCATAATATCTAGTGATCAGGCATCAAAGGAGTAGGATAGTGAGGCTCTAGGTCCAACAATATATTTAATGACTAGTACAAGGAGGTGGGCTATTAGTAATGCTGGTCTACATTCTGCCATATTTTATGTATGGCAGATACAAGTACGGTGAAGGTAAGGTGAAAGAACTTTATTTTCGAAAGTACAGTACATAATCTGAGAGTATGAAAGAGTTTTGAATCTTGTGATATTAAACTATAGATACGTATAATTAATCAAGATTTGATATTCCGTTGCATAGTATGTAGTATGTTGTAGTTCTAATCGTATTAGTAGTTGACTTTAGAAGTGCCTTATCTGCTAATTTTGTTGATGACATTCAAGAGATAAAAAGATGTGCTCTTGACAATGAAATTGACTTGGAAGATAAGAAAACTAAATGAGTTGCAATCTGAGAGTGTGTCCTTAAATTAAAATTTGTCAGTCATTTTTGAAAAGAAAAATGGTAAAGTAGATTGGAGCTGGATACTTTTCTAGGGAAATAGATATCGTGGCCTAAATTAAGACCCACAAAGTGCAAGATCATAACTCTAAGAAAACACCTTGGTGAGCACCAAGGATTGGTGATGTTGGGTGTATTTATACATTCTAGCATTACCATTCTAGCCTTTTTATCCTTATTTTGAGAATGGTTCTTATGCTATATGTGCTTATAATGACATAAATGAGCATTCATGTGTCAAAGTATGTTCTTACAACGTTTAATGGTGTTTTCATATGAGTTTTAATTCAATTTGAGCATACAAAGTTCAACCGAGAAAACTAGTGTGACTAGCTTGAGCTAGGTGTTTGTCTAGTCTATTGTGTTGGATTATAATGTGTTTTAATGAGTTACTAAGGTTTTTATTATGTATTTATATGTGAAACAACTTATTTGTAATGTTCAAGGGTCACTTAGATCAAGAAAATATGCAAAACAAAGAGCTAAAACTCAAAGTGAAATTAGCCTATGCTTAGCTCGTGTTTTGAGTTCATCGTGTTAGATATTCTATTGTTTTGGGCTTTGAATTGTTGTATTTAATGTTATAGTATACTTTTTTTAATGGATAATGATGATATATGAAGGATATACAAGCTTCAAATCGAGTGAAAACAACTCAATAAGGCTCAGAATGGCTCAACGAAATCGAAATGCAGATTTTGACTCCATTTGGAGTCCTGAAATGTCATGGATCATTGAGGTTGCGTGAAAAGTTCAATGGACACTTTAAAAAGACCATTGTATTCAGAAAAGGATGAAATTCTGGAAATTGACAGATCACTGAAGGTTGAACTGGTGGACCACCACTATTGTGACTGACCACTACTTCGACCACCAAGCTAAACCAGAATTTTGGATTTCAAGATACTCTGTGAAGGCCAAGATGGTGAACCACCAGCTTTGTGACTAATCACCAAACGGACCACCAGATTCAAGATTTCAAAAAAATCACTGGTGGCTAAGATGGTGAACCACTAGCTTTGTGACTAACCACCAAACTGACCACCAGACCTCCAAAATAGAATCCAGGATTGCAGAGGAGCCAGTGAAGGCCAAGATGGTGGACCACCATTTTTGTGGTGAACCACCAACTTGACCTTCAACTTTTACAAAAATTTTCTGAATTTAATTTTTAATCCTTTTTTGCTTGGGAACATATAAATACTAGTTTAGGGTTTTATTAGGGGATAATTTTCAAATTCATCATTAATTTTTTTCTCTTTTTCATAGCCTCCATTCTTGAAACTCTTTGGAAGAGTATTTTTGGGGAAATTAAGCAAACCTTGTGGATTTAATTATTTCATCTCCATTGAAGATTCAAGAGCTAATTCTTGTAACCTTTGTAAGTAAATCTTGAATTTATTTATGAATTACACAAATATGCTTCCTATTTCTTCCATGGAAATGTATGATTAAGCTCCCATAACTAGGGTTATGGGAGCCTTGATGTGAAAAACAAAATTTATAGTGTGAATCCAATTGAAATTTATGAGAAATTGACATTGTATAAATCTTTCTTCATTTTTATGATTCTTCTTGGTTGGAAACTTGAAGAGTGAGCCCTTATACAATCACTTGTTCGAATAGGAAAGTTTTTATTGGAAAAATAAAGGGTTTACACAAATCTAAAGGCTTTAACCTTTGGATTGAGGGTAGATGCCTTAATCGGATCACCTCATGTGAGAATACAATTGAATTATTAATCCATTCCTTAAGTTTGTGAAAATTAAGGGGTGATCTACTCATTTAGGTTGAGAAACTAATGGGTAAACCATAGATATCAATTACTCTTACAATGGAAATCGTTAACTAGAGCTCATAAGTGATTCACAACCCTAATTGTTCAAGCATCTTAGTAACCATAACTATGGTTTGTTTAACATCATTGAATTACTACTTACAAAATCAATCAATCATTGGAATACTCTTGTTACAATTAATTAGGACATAATTGACAAATTAAAAATCCCCATTTTATTTTTTCGTATCATTTATTTGAATTCAACTTGTAGCTATAGTTTCAAATTAGTTTAATTGCCATTTACATTGTTCCCTGTGGATTTGATCCCGACTCCAAAGTTGGGTAAATATATTGATGATGACCGCCTTGCACTAAATTGACTTGCAAGTTGAGCGTTATCAAAAATGGCGTCGTTGCAGGGGAACAATTTGGCGTATTGAGTTGGTTTTGAATTTTAGTTTACTTGCTTGAATTCAAATTTTTAAATATTTGTTTATTTTGTTTTTTCTTTTATTTTTATTATTCTCATACCTTTTTGAGATGTCAACCTGGATAGATGGTTTTTGGAGTGATGATGATTCTTGTGATGATTTTTGTGATTATTGTGTGAGACCACATTATGAGGCTTACTGTCCATATTTAGATGGAACTGTAGCTTGGTGTTTAACTTGTGGTCAAAGTGATCATTCTAAAGATATGTGTGCTGCCAAGACTCAAGCGGAAAAATTGATGAAACGAATTTTAGAGAATCAAGAACAACTGTGGGAAGAGTTAAAGGAGTTACCACTCCCACCATGTTTACAGTGGCTAAACAAAGAAGAATATGAGGAGGACATTAGCCAATTTAAGGAGAAATCTCAAGAATCACATTCACTCGATTGCCATCTTCATCTTGATACTGACATTAAGAAAGTGAATAAAAGAGAGTGTGTAGTAGATAGTGTAAATTTTGAAGTAGAATTAGTTGGGCCTCACTCGAAGCAATTTTTCCACATTATGTATAGATGATATCTTGTTGATTGAATCATCTAAAATAGTGGAAGAATGTGAAGATGAGGAAAAAGAATCCTATATTCTTTATTTTACAGTTGATAAGCAACACAAAAATGCACCTCACTTTAAGACCGAGTTGTTTACCATGCATCATCCATTACTCGGCTTCTTAATCTTTGTACCACCCCCTTATGAGAGAGGTAAAAAGATGGATGATAAGTTGGGGGTGAAATTTATATCCTTACGGTGGATGAAAAAGTTGATTTGGGTCGAGCTGCGATACTAAATTAGGCGCTTCTTAGAAGGAAACCCAAGCTAAGGTATATTTTCTTTTCGGTTTTGTGTTAGTTTTTATTTCACGTAGTTTTTGTTTTTGGTTGAGTCACAGGTTAATGGGAAGTCTGAGTACCATAAACTGGAGCTAAGGAGCATGACATCAAATAAGTGTGGAGTCCCAAGGATTTCCTCGATGTGAAAATGCATCTAGCTAGGCCTAGAGGCCTTAGGGAGTATTCCTAGCACTTCAGTTAACAATTCACTTTGGGGACAAAGTAGGTTTTTTAAGTGTGGGGTGGGAAATTCCCAAATTTTGGCTCAACTTTAAAATTTTAGGTTTGAATAAGTGAGATATTCTTGTTGGTTCTATTTTTGATTACATGATGCAAGTGAGTTTGTTTGTAAAAGCATATTGATTTGGAGAATCTCTACTCTTGAGACTCTTAGGCTCATGTTTGTGACTCTTGTATTTGTTGGCTTAAAACTTGAATTTGTGCTATTGTTTGGTTGAGAGTCTATGATAATCCTTTATGAATTAAGTATGTGCCATGTGCATGTGAGATTTTTGTATATTCCTTTTTACATGTGATGTCTTGAACTTGCCCGGTGTGCGTGTAAAGCAAAATAAAGAATGTAAGTTTAGGAGATGATTTAGGCATTTCTTTGATAGCCTTATTTTTACCCTCATTTTATCTACCCTTGTCCATTATCTTAGTTAACCCCATTGCGCCTTTAGCCTCTTCTTTGGTAGCCTCATGTGTAGCCTGATCCTTTCTTTGATAAATCATAATTTGATCCAAAAAGCTCCTAAGTGCTTTAATGAAAATTTTGAATTAGTAAGGATTTTGAGAAATTAAAGAAGAAAAAGGTGAAATTGATGCTCCAAGGTGAGAGTTATTGGTTGATAATTGATGTGTGGTGGATGGTTGTGATATAAATGATGTTAGATATATTGCCATGATTGTGAAAAAGAGAAATTCATTCATATGGTAGTAAACTTTGTGTTCACCAAGTGTTTATGAAAATTCTTAAAAGAGATGGGGAAAAAATAAAAGAGATGGTAGAAAAAAATAGTGTAAATTTGGTTGTTGGATATTGGTTTTAAATGCTTAATGTAGTGTATTAAAGCGCTTAGGATCGATAGTCACTATTCTTGGCCAAAATAGTTCCTACTCGTCCCTTAGCCTACATTACAACCCGAAAAAGACCTACTTGATCTTAAGCTTTACATTCGACTATTAGTGGAACATTACACTAAGGGCAAGCCTATGGTTCATTATGTGTAACTTGTGAATTGTTTGTGAGAGTGAGCATAATTTGATTCTTGTACCCATTGTTATAAAATGCATCATTGTGAGTGTTTATGGGTAACTCTCTTGTTGTGAGGGGCACATGTTTGATGAATATAGGTGATTTTTAAGATATATTTGACCGAATAATAAGCATAAGTTTACCAACAAGGGGAACAAATTCTTGAGGCTAGGATGTTTTGGAAGTAGGATTCATGAGCTTTCCTTTCTATTTGTGACATGCTTAGTGTAGAAACTTGCATTTTGTGTAATTATTGTAGTACTAGATGAATTTATTGTGTATATTATAAGATTATATTTCCTAGCTCATGATATTTATAGTGAAGGGTTGTTCGAGGACGAACAAGGTTTTAAATGTGGGGTGTTGATCTTGGGTGCATTTATGCATTCTAGCATCACCATTCTAGCCTTTTTAGCCTTATTTTAAGAATGATTCTTATGCTATATGTGATTATAATGAAATAAATGATCATTCATGTGTCCAAGTATGTTCTTACAATGTTTAATGGTGTTTTCATATGAGTTTTAATTCAATTTGAGCATTTAGAGTTCAACCGAGAAAACTAGTGTGACTAGCTTGAGCTAGGTGTTTGTCTAGTCTATTGTGTTGGGTTATAATGTATTTTAATGAGTTACTAAGGTTTTTATTATGTATTTATATATTAAACAACTTAGTTATAATGTTCAACGGTCAACTAGATCAATAAAACATGCAAAACAAAGAGCTAAAACTCAAAGTGAAATTAGCCTATGCTTAGCTCGTGTTTTGAGTTCATCCTGTTAGATGTTGTGTTGTTTTGAGCTTTGAATTGTTATTTTTAATGTTATAGTATTATTTTTTAATGGATCATGATGATATATTAAGGATATACAAGCTTCAAATTGAGCGGAAACAACTCAATAAGGCTCAGAATGGCTTAACGAAACCGAAATGCAGATTTTGACTCCATTTGGAGTCCTGAAATGTCATGGATCATTGAGGGTGAGTGAACTGTTCAATGGACACTTTAAAGATATCATTGGATTCAGAAAATGATGAAGTTTAAGGAACTGTGGTGCGTGTAGCAATTTATGGAGTGTAAGGACTCTCTACGATGCGGTGAAATTGCAATGAAATTCTGGAAATTGACTGATCACTGAAGGTCGAACTGGTGGACCACCAGTCTTGTGACTGACCACCAGTTCGACCACCAAGCTAAACCAGAATGTAGGATTTTAGGACACTTTGTGAAGGCCAAGATGGTGAACCACCAGCTTTGTGACTAACCACCAAACGGACCACCAGATTCAAGATTTCAGAAAATTCACTAGTGGTCAAGATGGTGAACCAGCAGCTTTGTGACTAACCACCAAACTGACCACCAGACCTCCAAAACAGAATTCAGGATTGTAGAGGAGCCAGTGAAGGCCAAGATGGTGGACCACCAATTTTGTGGTGAACCACCAACTTGACCTTCAACTTTGACAAAAATTTTCTGAATTTAATTTTTAATCCTTTTTTACTTGGGAACATATAAATACTAGTTTAGGGTTTTATTAGGGGATAATTTTCAAATTCATCATTAATTTTTTTTCTCTTTTTCATAGCCTCCATTCTTGAAACTCTTTGGAAGAGTATTTTTGGGGAAATTAAGCAAACCTTGTGGATTTAATTATTTCATCTCCATTGAAGATTTAAGAGTAAATTCTTGTAACCTTTGTAAGTAAATCTTGAATTTATTTATGAATTACACAAATATGCTTCCTATTTCTTCCATGGAAATGTATGATTAAGCTCCCATAACTAGGGTTATGAGAGCCTTGATGTGAAAAACAAAATTTAGAGTGTGAATCCAATTGAACTTTATGAGGAATTGACATTGTATAAATCTTTCTTCATTTTCATGATTCTTCTTGGTTGGAAACTTGAAGAGTGAGCCCTTATACAATCACTTGTTCGAATAGAAAAGTGTTTATTGGTAAATAAAGGGTTTACACAAATCTAAAGGCTTTAACCTTTGGATTGAGGGTAGATGCCTTAATCGGATCACCCCATGTGAGAATACAATTGAATTATTAATCCATTCCTTAAGTTTGTGAAAATTAAGGGGTGATCTACTCATTTAGGTTGAGAAACTAATGGGTAAACCGTAGATATCAATTACTCTTACAATGGAAATTGTTAAATAGAGCTCATAAGTGATTCACAACCCTAATATTTGAAGCATCTTGGTAACCATAACTCTGGTTTGTTTAACATAATTGAATTACTACTTACAAAATGAATCAATCATTGGAATACTCTTGTTACAATTAATTAGGACATAATTGACAAATTAAAAATCCCCATTTTATCTTTTCGTATCATTTATTTGAATTCAACTTGTAGCTATAGTTTCAAATTAGTTTAATCGCCACTCACATTGTTCCCTGCGGTTGACCCCGACTCCAAAGTAGCATAAATATTTTGACGACGACCGCCTTTCACTAAATTGGCGTGTAAGTTGAGCGTTATCAATTGGTAAGATTTTAAGTCAAGAATGAAACTGAAACAAACAACTCCTAAAGTAAAAATAAGGAAAGCCAAGGCATCTATTTCTGAAGTCTAACTTGTATCCCATGCTTTCTGTTTGTGGTCCAAATAAGGTTAATGGCAGTAGAAATAAAAGGTCTGAAGTCAGGCAGAAATCACATGCCTTATTGTTTCCATTGCCTTTGACTTGACCAGAACCACAAGCAGAAGGCCTAGGATACAAGTTTAACTTTAGAAATTGATACCTTGGCTTGATCCTTTATTTTTACTTTAGAAATTTTTGGTTCAAGTTTCGTTCATGACTGACCATCTTACCACCCTCAGTGCTCACAAATTTACAACCTTAGAGTTTTGATCCTGTGCTTTGTGGATCATCACTCAGTCCAGGATAGCTAGTTTTAGTTCCCCAATAAAGTGCACAGCTCCAGTCTACTTCACCATTTTTCTTTTCAAAATTGACTAATGTATTTTCATTTTTGCATACCTTTTCATTTTTTAACTCAATTGTTTTTTCATTTTTCATGTCAATTTCATCGGCCAGACTCGCTACACGTTCTTTGGTACCCTGTTTTTCTTCTTTAATATGGTCTAATTTGATATATGGTCTTCAGCACCTCCCTTTTCCCTCCCAGATATTCTCCCAAGAACTTTCTACTGTATAAGCATAACCCCGAGCAACCCAACCATATAAATTTGTACTAGGGCAAAAACTATATTGATTTTTATTCTTGGTTACAGTAGTGCGAAGCTTTGGAGGCCTTTCAAAAGTGTATTGAAACCTTAAAATTAGTCCAATCACTATTGAATCTTTACACTGAAACTAAAAACTTGGTCCCTTCTCCTAACTTGACATATAAACATTAGGAAAACCATTATTAAACCATAACAGGTTATCGACACCACCTACTTGGTCCCCCGGCCTTATCAATTCAAACCTATCAATCTTAACTGTAAAATGCAATATTTTCTTTGAATGATTAATGTCTAATCGATAAAAAATTTCATTCACAAAATCAGTGTACTCTATATGTGTTTTCACAATAACATGATCAGTAATACATACCTCCACATATGAAGTGGTTCCATCTTTAAGCAACTTATTCCTCCGAACTCATCTTTACTCTAGCCTTTTATGTTGGTCGGAAAATAGTTAATCCACTTTCACTTTCTTTTATCTGCAAAAAGGTGAAAAATAATTGATGTAAAATAAGACAAGAACAAAAAGAACATTACAATTGATGTTTTCATAATTTTTAAAAAGGGTAACACAAAATTGAATGAATACAACACATTACAACAAGCGTTCCAACAGATGACCCATCTGTTGTAATAGATTCTCTATATGTTTAATAGACGAGTCATCTATTACAACAAGCAACGCATCTATGGCAACCGATGGATGACGTGTTACAAAAGATGGATCATCTATTAGAATAAATCAAACCAGCCTTGCTACTGGTTTGATTTCTTCCAACTATTCCTCCATCTATTCCAATAGTTGATTCATCAGTTGCAATAGTTAGGGAAAATATTGCAACACCACTAACACCAACAATAACATCAACAACAGTATCAACAACAAAAAAAAACACCATATGTTCTAACACCATCAACAACACAAACACCACATGTTCCAATACCATCAATACCACCAACATAATATGTTCCAATAACGCTAACACCACCAATAACATCAACAACAAATAAACAATCAAAAGAGATAAAAAGACGATACTACCAATAAGGAATTTTAAGTTCTCCCAATAGATGATTTTTTTTTGCATATTTTAATAAAAATAATGGTTCGTTCATTCAAGACTTGAAAGTCACCTTTATTTCAATTTTCTTAATAAATAGGATATGGGTAATAGGTAAATAAATAAAACAACAGATGTAAATATCTAATTTAAATAACATATAAATAAGAAGATGAGAAAGAAAAAGCAATAGTGAATTGTACCTGCAATATCAAAAAAGCAAAAAGGATCAAAACACCTATTTCAATTGAGAAAAGATATAGATTGATTGAGATCTGAAAGGATCCTCATGCAAAAGAGGAGAGAAAAAAAGAGAAAAGAGAGAGGAAAAAAAAGGAGACGGTTGTGATTACCCTAAAGAGGAGAGAAATAGAGAAAAGAGATGAATTAATTTATGGCTGAAAGAGAGATAATTTTAGAGATTGGTTTTAATTATTCATTAATAACTTTGAGGGGACTGAGGAGACAGTGACATTGAAAATACAAGATTAGACTACTCAAGGAGGAGATTTTTGAGTTTTGTAAGAAATATTTTTTACCGCCATCATTTTTTTTATCTCAGACAGAAAATTTCTTTAAAATATAAAAAAGATCTTAAAACATATAAGTCATCTATTGTAATAGATGTCAATTTCTGTTTGAAAAATTCCAATAACTTATTTGTCGTAATAGATGGCAATGTCTATTTGATAATTTACAATAGATAGGTAATCTATTGCAACAATTTTATTTATCTGTTTGATAATTTACAATAGATAAGTCATCTGCTGGAATAGGTTGAACATCTGCTTTAGTACAATTTCAATTGAGTTCATAGGTTCAACTACAATTTCAATTGATTTAGCTAGAATAGAGATGAGTTCAAAGGGTCAACTACATTGTCAATTGAGTCATTGCAATTGCATGATGCTGGTATTATATTTCTCCTGACCTGAGTCATTCAACCAATTAATCTGAATTTAAACAATTCATATTAACATATTATTTAAAATACCTAAATTGATTTATCTAGAACTAGGGATGAGTTCAAAGGATCAACTATAGTTTCAATTGAGTCATTCCAATTACATGATGTTGCTATTGCGCTCCTCCTGACCTGAGTCATAAACCAATCAATCTGAGTTGAAACGATTTATTTTAGCTTATTATTTGAAATATCTAAATAAATTTAGCTAGAACTATGGATGAGTTCCTAGGGTCAAGTACAATTTTAATTAAGTTATTGCAACTGCATAATTTTGGTGTTGCGTTCCTCCTGACCTAAGTGGTTAATCGATCAATCTGAGTTTAAATAATTCATATTAGATTATTATTTGAAGTACCTAAATTAATTTCTCTAGAACTAGGGATGAGTTCACAGGATCAACTACAGTTTCAATCGAGTCATTGCAATTCTATGATGTTGGTATTGCATTCCTCCTTACCTAAGTTGTTAATCAATCAATCTGAGTTAAAATAATTCATATTAACTTATTATTTGAAATACCTAAATTAATTTTTGTAGAGCTAGGGATGAGTTCACAAGGTCAACTACAATTTCAACTAAGTCGTTGCAATTGCATGATGTTGGTATTGCGTTCCTCCTGAACTGAGTCATCAACTGATCAAGCTAAGTTGAAATGATTCATATTAAATTATTATTTGAAATACCTAAATTTATTTAGCTATAAATAGAGATGAGTTCATCGGGTCAACTACAGTTTCAATTGAGTTATTGCAATTGTATAATATTGGTATTGCGTTCCTCTTGACTTGAATCATTAATTGATCAGTCTGAATTAAAATGATTAATATTAGCTTATTATTTGAAATACCTAAATTTATTTAGATAGAAAAAGGGATGAGTTCACAGGGTTAACTTTAATTTTAATTGAGTCGTTGTAATTGCTTGATGTTGGTATTGCGTTCCTCCTACCTGAGTCGTCAATCAATCAATCAGAGTTGAAATGATTCCTATTAGCTTATTATTGGAAAAACCTAAATTGATTTATCTAAAACTAGGGATGATTTCACATGGTCAACTACAGTTTCAATTGAGTCGTGGTATTTGCATGATGTTGGTATTGCATTCCTCCTGACTTGAGTCGTCAATCGATCAATCTGAGTTGAAATTATTCATATTAGATTATTATTTAAAATACCTAAATTGATTTATCTAAAATTAGGGATGATTTCACAAGGTCAACTATTATTTTAATTGAGTTGTTGTAATTGTATGATATTGGTATTATATTCCTCCTGACATGAGTCGTCAACCGATCAATCTGAGTTGAAATGATTCATATTAGCTTATTATTTGAAATACATAAATTGATTTATCTCAAACTAGGGATGAGTTCACAAGGTCAACTACAATTTCAGTTAAGTCGTGGCAATTGTATGATGTTGGTATTGCGTTCCTCCTAATCTGAGTCAATCAATCAATCTGAGTTAACATAATTCATATTATCTTATTATTTAAATACCAAAATTGATTTATCTAGAACTAAGAATGAGTTAACAGGGTCAACTAAAGTTTTGATTGAGTTATTATAATTGCATGATATTGGTATTGCATTTTTCCTGACCTGAGTCGTCAATCGATTAATCTGAGTTTTAGTTAATACAATTTATTATAATGAAATGGTTAAAATTTATCTATTTTAAAAATTAATTAAGATTAATTCAGACCAAATTAATATTTTCAAAACTTGTCATCCATTTCCAAATTACAAATCAACCCATACAAATCATCTATTTATAGGAAAAATACTTCATCATTTCCAATATAGAGTTCTCTCTCCCTTCTTTCTCTCTCAACAATACAAATAACAACTACTCAGCATATTTTTCAAGCCTTCACAACAGATCAATTTTTTTCACATTTCCAACTAAATAGTTGTTATTTTCAACTTTATTCTTGCTTGTGTCCAGCATTTTCTGTGTCTTTACAGGTAAAAGAGTTTGAGAAGAGTTCTACATTTGTAATTTTTTCTAAAAATTAGGGATTTTTAGTTAACGATGAAAAATAAGACTTTTAGTTGTATTATCTTTGAGAATGGGTTAAAAATTTTGAGTTTTGATGATAAAATAATAGGAGAAATCCAAAAAAATCGTAGTTTTTGTCATAGTATTCCGTTGACTATCATGGTATTATTGGATAATATTTGTGGAATTTTTGGTGGTTGTTGGTGTTGGTGTTGGTGGTTGTATTAGTGGTCTTCGTGGTGGCATTAATGGTCTTAGTGATAGTGTTGGTAGCATTGGTAGTGGTGTTGGTAACATTGGTGTTGGTGTTGGTGGTCTTGATGTTGGTATTGATGGCATTGGTGATTTCAATTGGTGTTGGTGTTAGTATTGGTGGTTTGGTGGTAGTGTTGGTGGCATAGGTGGTGGTGTTAGTATTAGTGGAATTATTGGCATCGATAGTGGTGTTGGTATTGGCGGTTTGGTGATGGTGTTGGTGGTCTTGGTGGCAGGGTGTTGGTCATGGTGGTCTTGGTGGCATTGGTGTTGGTGTTGGTGTTGGTATTTGTATTGGTAGCATTGGTGGTGGTGTTAGTAGTATTGGTTGTTGTTGTTGATGGTGGTGTTGGTATTGGTATTGGTGGTGTTGGTGTTGGTTTTTGAGGTGTTTGTGATAGCTGTTGATATTGTTGTTGTTGTTGGTGGTGGTCCACCTATTGCAATAGGTTGAACAATTATTAGGAGGTATTAAATAGGTCTTCAAATAGATTCCCTATCTGTTGCAACAAATGTTTCAATTGTTGGCATAAAACAAATAGTAGCAAGACTATTTTAATCTCGTCAATTAGGTTGTTCATCAGTTGACACAGGTTATTCATCCATCGTAACACATGATTCATCTATTCCAACTGATGGGTTATCTGTTGGAATATTTTTTTTGTAATGTGGCGTATAAAAATTTATTTAAATTTGTCTTATCTTTTTCAAAAATGTATGCAGACATCAATTGTAATGTATTTTTTGTTTTTCTGTTGTTTGTAGGTAAAACATGTCACCCAAAAGAAAAGAAAGTGAAAGTGGATCAACTTCTGACCACCTAACAAAAAAGTCTAGAGTATGGATGGATTTGAAGGAGCTTCCTGAACAATCTGAGTTTGGGAAAAGTAAATTTGATGAAAGATATGAAATGATGTTGAGGGAGATGGAGAAGGGTCTATTGAGGGTGATGAGTAAAATAAAAGTGAGGAGGAAGAAGAAGAAGATATAAGAAGAAGAGAAGGAAGTAGAAAGTGAGAAAGAGGACGATGATCAAAAGGATGATAATGCATCATCAATGGGATGTGAATTAAGACAAAATCCTAGCATGATCCTATCAAAACTATTAGTATTGACGGGTTTCAAGTTGAGATGCCGATAGATAACCCTACAAATTTAACTGGTGATTTTATACTTAAATCTATGCTGAGGAAACATTTTGATAATTTTAGGAAAACAATGAAGGTGGAAAAAATAGATGAATTTTGTAAGAAAAGCTGCTTTGGACACTTTTTTGAGCTTCCTAAGGACAACAATACGCATTTCAAAATGATCATGGTATATGGTCTTCTGAAGCGCAGGATCAAGTACGTAGGGGATGATAAAGATTCAAAGGAGGAGGGCAAAAAAAATGGATGAAATCTGGATCAACTACTATGGCATGCCCGTTTTTTATGGCATGAGAATGTTTTCCATAGTGACAGGCTTGAGATGCGGTTGTCTAAAAGAACCTCTTATCAAGGAAACACTACGCAAAAAGTTCAAGGCAAGCAGGATAGCTAAACCACCACCATCAAATAAAGATAAAGCATTGTCCAAGCAACCACCCACTAAAATCAACAAACGCAAGGAAAAAATAAATGGTTTATTGGACATTGTTGGATGTGACTACAGAGCCATGATGTTGAAATAAAATCTCAAGGACAAAATCATACCAAAGAAGTACAAGGAGCAATTGTGCTTAGTTTAGTTTCCACATTCTGTTATATTATCAAGAAATGTATACAAAGTCATAGAAGATAATTTGTTGGATCTTGCTGAGGATTGAAAATTCAATAATTATCCCTAGGGATATGACAACTACAAGTTGGCTGTCAAATATTTATTAAAAAAGCTATCCCTAAAGACAATTACATTATACTAATTTCCTAGGGCTTTCATGGTAAATTTAATCACTATTTGTTTACTCTTCCATTAATTTATATTGAATAATTATTATGACTTTTTTTGCTTGCTTCCTGTTTACATTTTTAGGATTGGACATTTAAAGCTATTCCTCCTCTCCGAAAATAGGTCAATGATTATCCAGATGAGGATTCTCATCAAAGGATCCTTAGGTGGTTGGCTACAAAGAGTAACACAATAATTAATAAGGTTGATATAATTAACCCTCCGAATGATACAACATGCCTTTTTTCAAGTAAAATAATTTGACTCAAAGAAAGATATTGAAATGAATGGGCCATCTGTTGTGATAGATGGGTCATCTGTTGCAATAGATTACCCACCTACTGCAACTACTGCAGTAGATGGGTAATCTATTGCAACAGACAATTCATATTTCACATCAGATTACCCATCTATTTCTTTGGTTCTACGAACCGAACTCAACAAATTACCTATTTGCAATAAATTATGCAACATATGGGTAATCTGATGCAACAAATGGTTAATATCTTGACATATATGAATCATCGGTTGCAAAATAAAGATCATCCATTGCATAAGTTGAGAATATGTTAACATGTAACCCAATTGACTGCAAATTATTATATGATTTAAATATAACTTCTTTTATTACTCTAGGTATTGTTGATACAATAGTAGACCCAACGGTTGAGTTAATAAAGAAGGAATTGGCAGGAGAAACAGCTATAAGAAGAGCTGTTAGGCAAGGTTGGCCCAATGTTGAGGCTCTTCATGACCAACCTACTACTACAGATCTAGGTGCTAATTTTGGAGGTGTTGCTGGTGGAGTTGTTGATATTGGTGGTAGCCATGTTGTTGTTGCTACTTTCAGTCATGATGATGAGCATATTGATGCTCAAGCAAAAATAAATATGTTTGAAAAAACCCATTACAAAGGTCCCTCTCACCTTTACACTAGTCCCTCCAACCGTTTTAGTGGTCCTTCTTACCCTTCTTCACCCTCATGTTCTCATTGCAAATACAAAGAGTGCATGGACAGACAGGATAAAATCTGTAAAAAAGTAGAGGCTATCTTTAAATCTGTTGTGGAATTAAAATCCAAGAGAAGTGTCATACCATCCAAGAAGGTGAGGGAGCCATACACTTTAACTGCAGTGGTTAGGAAAAAGAAAAGAGCAATTAGACATATACTATAAATCATGAAACCAAAAATAATTGCAACTCTTTTCACTCCAAAAGATGTTGAATTTCAGGGACCATTAAAGAAGGTAGACATATACGCGGAACTTGATGCCAAATAGAAGACTGCTCTTGAAAGACCATGAATTCCAAGCAACGCGTAAAAGAATTCATCATGCATACCTTTCCCCCCCAAGACTTCAAGAATATAATAGATATTTATCAGTGGTACGTAGAAAAGGTAAGTTTATGTTTCCTAACCTAGCCTTTTAATCTACTCCATAAAGAAGAAACTACATAGCAGATGTGCCATATGTTGCAACAGTTGGGTATTCTGGTATAACTAGCAGTGATTCTATTGCATAAGTTGCATTAGATGGGTAATCTACAAACAAATTCATAGAAATCTCTGCAACAAATGGACTATCCGTTGCGTCTTTCAACTTTTTTTTTTCATTTTTAAAATTTCCAACCTATTTAGAAATTGTCTTCTTATATCAGAATATGTTGATAAAATTCTCTGCCACATGAAGGATAGGCAATCAGTGTACTCGAAAGGATATGATTGTCACACCCCCTTTTTAACCAAAAAAAATTATTTTAAGTTCGAAAGGATTTTTATTATTAAAGTGACAAAAGATTAAAATTTGTTTCAAAAAATAATTATTTTTACATTCAAAACTCAGAGTCGCCACTTGGCATAGTCCGGTGTGCCAAGTCACCTTTAGAAAAATCCTTTTCAAAATGTTTTTTGACTCTTTCAAAACTGGTTTGCGAACAGAGATTCCGTCTAAGGAATTCTATTGACTGACGGGAAGGTGTTAGGCACCCCTCGGACCCATGGTTTGACCACGGTCGCTTGGTGGAGCATATCGGCTAATTTTACACTACGAATGTACAAACCACACAAAAACATGTAAAACAATCAATACAAAATGAATAAAAAATATAGTGTCCAATCAAATTATACAATCCCAAAAAATGAAAAATGCAAAAATTTAAGCCTACACTAATCCTTAACTATGCTCCAATGCTTTACCCGATGTCTTGGGCCTTGGTCACGGATCTCCTTCGAAGACATAATACGTCAGGACATTACCCGGTGAATAAATACATGAAACCTCGGGGCATTCCCCGACCAAATAAATACACTTGAATCAAATACGATAAACTAGAAAGAAACATTCCCACGCACATTCAAACCTTCAACAAAACACATGTTCTAAATTTGCCTACCCGAACCTACCTTTGCCTACTAATTTCATCCTATCATGATACTATCATGTTTAGCATTCGTATTTACTCCAAAACAACCAACGATAATAAATTAAGACTAAACAATATTCATTTTTATCAATTGCCACTATCCAACCCCACATTCCATGTTAAACCAAATTTACATAATTCGGAATCACCATTTCAACAATCCACAACTATAACCAATCCATAATCAAGGAAATGAAACACCGAATCAAAACAACAACAATTCATATCTTCACGAATCAACCAACACACAATATTGAAATCAATGCATCGAATATCCTAAACAATGAAATAAAAAGAGGTAAAGAGTAGAATTGGACCTCAATTTGATGCTTTTTTTATGTCACCGTAACTCTGATAAACTTGGGCGATGATTGAAATAGACAAAGAAAGACTAGTGGTGACGTATTTTGATGGGTTTTGAACGGATTTGTGATGGCTTAGACGTGTTTTTGGCAAATCTGTCACCGGAACGGTAACCCACTCACAAAATTTGCGTTCTCTCTCTCTCCGTGTTACCCTTCTCTTTTGGATTTCTCTGTGTCTTTTCTCTATTTCTCCCTCTCTTATCTCCATACTTTCTATCTGTCCTCATCTCTTTCTCAAACTCTATTGTGCGTGTGTATAGTGGTGAAAGGGTGGTGAGTGTATTTGGTGAGGATCAATGATTCTTTTTTTTTAGAAATGGAAGTGAATGTGTATATGTATTATCTGTGAGAGTGAGAGTTAGTGAGGAGTTTGTGATTTTCCTGGTGGATAAGATGATTTCTGTGTGTTGAAAAAAATGGAGAATGATAGTGTTCTCTGTATATTCCTGTGGGTCCCTCCTTTTCCCTTTTCTTTTGTGATCCTTCCTAGACCCCTCTTTTGCTGTGTACGCATGGGTGTATATACTCCCTCTTTCTTTGTGGAAAAAAAATGGGGAGGGGTCACATGGGTGGGGTAGTGGGGTAGGATGAGGTGTCTTAATTTGATGGGTAGAGGTTGTTGGGTTGTTTAAAAGAAGATAAAATTTGCTAGGATTTGTTAAATGGGATAAAGATAAAAATAAATAAATAAATAAATAAAATTATGAGGTGGTTATTTATGTTTTTGTTTTCATGGAATAATTACCACGTGGATAGGATACATGATAAGACATGGTAAATGGTGAAAATGCTTTTAGGGAGGGACAAAATTACGTGTCTACATCATGCCCCTCTTTGCATGTAAATAAAAAGTATTTTCATACAAAAAAGTAGACAATGAGATAGAATTTTGACCCGACCATTATTCAAAGGAAGAAACAAAAAGAAGAAGGACAATCGAGTTGGAGAGTTGAGTGAGGTCCCATTGGGGTTTCGGTTCGCAGCTCTGTCATTACATCAAAAAATAAAAATTACAAGTTAAAAAGATAACTGAAATTACAAAATCCTATCTATACAGCTTCTCTAGACTCTTGACATTACTTTCATCACCCTATTCTTCAGGTGGGCTCCTGACTTGCAATTTTTTCAACTTGTTGTTTGGGTTTCAATTTCTTCACCCTGTTCTTCAGGGGGGTTCCTGACTTGCTATTTTTCAATTGTTGACTTTCAATTTTTTCACCTTGTTGCTTGACTTTCAACTTCTTCACCTTGTTTCTTGAATTTTCATTTATTCGCTCTGTTCTTTAGGCAGCCTCCTGAAATCACATCAAAACTAAAACGAAAATTATCCCCAACAAATATTATTGTAAAGAGATTTCATTTGCCAAAAAAGTGAAGTTCCAAACACAAGAATTAAATTTCTCCCCAGTTTATCATCAAAGGACTTTTGTGAAAGTCACATAATTATAGGAATCAATGGGAATGACTCTACTAAAAGGTTACGTCTTATAGGAATCAAAGGGAATGACTCGACAAAAAGGTACGTCTTATAGGAATCAAGGGGAAATGACTCGACTAAAAGGTTCGTCTTATAGGGGTCAAGGGGAATGACTCAACTAAAAGGTACGTCCTCTAGGGGTTAAGGGGAATAACTTAACTAAAAGGTACATCTTATAGGAATCAACGGAGATGACTCGACTAAAAGGTTCATCTTCTAGGGGTCAAGGGGAATGATTCGACTAAAAGGTACGTCTTATAGGAATTAAAAGGAATAACTCGACTAAAAGGTACATCTTATAGGAATCAAGGAAGATGATTCAACTAAAAGGTTCGTCATATAGGAATCAAGGGGAATTAGTCGACTAAAAGGTATCTCTTCTAGGGGTCAAGGAATGACTCGACTAAAAGGTACGTTTTATAGGAATCAAAGTGGATGACTCGACCAAAAGGAACGTCTTATAGGAATCAAGGGAGATGACTCGACTAAAAGGTACATCTTATAGGAATCAAGGGGAATGAGTCGACTAAAAGGTACATCTTCTAGGGGTCAAGGAATGACTCAACTAAAAGGTACGTCTTATAGGAATTAAAGGGGATGACTCGACTAAAAGGTATGTCTTATAGGAATTAAAGGGGATGACTCGACTAAAAGGTATGTCTTATATAAATCAAAGGGAATGAATTGACTAAAAGGTACGTCTTATAGGAATCAAAGGGATGACTCGACTAAATGGTACGTATTATAGGAATCAAGGGAGATGACTTGACTAAAAGGTACGTCTTATAGAAATCAAGGGGAATGAGTTGACTAAAAGGTACGTCTTGTAGGGGTCAAGGAATGACTCGACTAAAAGGTACGTCTTATAGGAATCGAAGAGGATGAATCGACTAAAAGGTACGTCTTATAGGAATCAAGAGAGATGACTCAACTAAAAGGTATGTCTTATAGGAATCAAAGGGGATGACTCAACTAAAAGGTACGTCTTATAGGAATCTAAGGGAATGACTCAACTAAAAGGTACGTCTTATAGGAATCAAAGGGGATGACTCAACTAAAAGGTACGTCTTATAGGAATCTAAGGGAATGACTCAACTAAAAGGTATGTCTTATAGGAATAAAAGGGGATAACTCGACTAAAAGGTATGTCGTATAGGAATCAAGGGAGATGACTCAACTAAAAGGTACGTCTTATAGGAATCAAGGGGAATGAGTCAACTAAAAGATAATTCTTCTAGGGGTCAAGGAATTAATCGACTAAAAGGTACGTCATATAGGAATTAAAGGGGATGACTCGACTAAAAGGTACATCTTATAGGAATCAAAGGGAATGACTCGACTAAAAGGTACGACTTATAGGAATCAAGGGGAATGACTCGACTAAAAGGTACGTCTTATAGGAATCAAGAGAGATGACTCGACTAGAAGGTACATCTTATAGAAATCAAGGGATATGACTCGACTAGAAGGTACGCCTTCCAAGCGTGAAGGGGAATGACTCAACTAGAAGGTACGTCTCCTAGGAGTGAAGGTTCAATTTAAGAAGTGTATCACCTAGCAAATGAAAACTGAAATTCCTAGACAAGAACATATGTCTCCGAGGGATATAGGATGATGATTTTTTACCATGATTTGACTATCAAACCTGTGCAAAAACTTTGCTTCCTGTATTTGTAGAAGTGAGGCATTGCAACCCTTGATATTTATGCTCTGAAGTCCTTGCTTTAAAGGTAATATGTTTCCTATTTCATCAAAAAAAACTTGTGAGTTTAAAACATAGTGGCTAATTTGTGGCTTTAGCTTTCGTCGCGATCGCTCTTGCCCTCATCACATTTAACCTTGCTTCTAACCATTAGCATATATTATTGAATTACTAAATCATTGACCCGAACTCAGATTATTAAGAGTGACTAAAACAAACACAGTATCTCTGCTTTCCCATGCTTCTCAGATCGACCCTTTGAACCTTGGTATTTCCATGAGTTCCCTGACTTCTCTGTTGACAAACTTTTATGCATGACCTTTTTTGGATCACAATCATGTCTCTTTCTTGTTCTATCTTTTGTCTTGCTTTGTGCAATTACAGAAGCTGGTAGCCAGTTTTGAAATCATTTCTCACTTGTTTTGACACGGACTTGACTCAAAGACAAGAAATGAAAAAAATAATGAAAATTTTGTTTGGATAACTGACTCAATAAATATAAAATAAAAATAAAGAGAAGAAAGAAAAGACAATGAATGTCCCCTTTTAAAACAAAGAAACAAAAAATTCATCTAAAAATAACAGTAAACACTAATGATTATGCCATGCATTTTGGATTAAGCAGATTGATCTTTTCATCCAAACTTTCTACCCATTGTTGTTGAGTTAATGGCTTTGAAACTGAGTTGCTTACTTAGGTCAATTGCATTTAAGACCTGATTCGGCTAGTGGCGCCTTGAAGGGTTTTTGCCAACAAGCTTCTCTCATTTTCTTTTCCTCAGCTCACCATTGCCTTATGGTGTTTGTAAGGGTTTTCACTAATGAGACTCTCTTATCTTCGTTTACCTTAAATCACAATCATATTACGGTGCCTGTGAGAGTTTTCACCGATAAGACTCTCTCATTTTTATCTCTCTCAACTTACCATCATCTTACAGTGCCCGTGAGGGTTTTCACCAATAAGACTCTCTCATTTTTATTTCTCTCCTGATTTCTTATGCTGAGGAAGACAAGTAGTTCCCAAATGCATCATCATATCCCTTGCATACTTAGCCTTAACATCCTCAAAGATTGATCTGAAGGTCTTTCTTTGGTTGTAACTTGGTTTTGGGATAGGGTTAGAAAGAAAGGATGGCATGGGGCCCAAACGACAGTTGAAGTGGGGTAGGACTTACAACTTTTGGAATTTACTCAAACAATGAGGATTAACTCATGCCCCAGTTTCTTTTGACTGGGCAATTCTAAACTATTTATTTGGTCGGACCGAGCCCAGAGTAGGGCATCCTATGTATCTCACCCTCAAAAGAGGAGAATCAGGTCATGCGTAGTTTTGGCGGCTTGTTCTTTTTTCGCTTGATTCTGACTTGTTTTTCTTTTGACTCTTTTTTCCTTTGTCATTTTATGACTCTAAATTCTTGACACTCTTTTATTCTATCTTGGACATATTTTTCTCTTTTTTTTTTGAAATTTTCTGACTCTATTCTCTTGCTCGATACTTTTCTTTTGAGCTTTGCTGGTTTTATCTTGATTCCAAAAGAGAGGTATGAAAGAAAATAACACTAAGGCTTAAATGGTATGAACAAAGGATCAGAAAATGTTTGGATAGCAGAATAAAATGCCTTTGTCATATCAATCCTTGAAAATACTAATTCATAGCATGCAATATGAAAGTACACGATTAACCTTACTTATGAAATGTTTTGCAACACTAACTTTCCCTTAACATGTATGTCACATCTTTTTCTATACTTGTCAAACATACAACTCTACGTTTGTTGTACATCCCTTAAATTGAATGACTCATCATGCTTTCGTGTGAGTTGATTTTCTTTCTGTTCCTCTTGATAGGATCACGCAGACACTATTTAACCTAATTAAGTTGTGCTTTTCAATTGATGACCAATTTATTCTTGTGATTCTAAAAATAATTTCCTTTCTTTTGAAAGAAGGCTTCAACTTGTCACCAAATGTCTCAACACTCTACCTATTTTCTAAGATGCTTTTTCTAACCTTAGCCCTCTGATTTCATATTCCATGGTTAAATTAAGATCTGACTGAAGATTCTATAGGCATGTCATATTACTAGAATCAACATAAAATGTATTGTATAATGAAAACAAACAAACAACACATATTTAAAACACAAAGGAAAAGGGACAATTTATTTAGTTGAAATAAAAGATAGAAGGGTTTGAACATAAATGACATAAGAACAAAATAAGATAGATCCCGAATCACAACCCTGAAATAATTCAAAAAATAAAAAAGAAAACAAAATAAACTATAGACCTCTTCCTAGTAGGGAGAGGGGTGACTTTTCAATTGCTCAGCCTGACAACTTAGCCACTATTTTGCATATCAGTATGACTAGAGCTTCCCTCGCTGTCAATGTTCTGCACCATAATTGATCCATCTTAAATCATCTTTTCAAACCTCATCAATATTCAATACTATGACCCTGAGCATCAGAATGATACGCACATCACACATTAGGATTGAATTTTTTTGAACGCTGATTAAGAGGGCACCCAAAGAGAGGAGTGATCATGCCCCATTGTAATAATCTCTAAAATAAACTGACATATGACTCTCCAATTGGTGTGAAGCTATATCTCGATTTCTGCCTCATTTCATCATTTAACTTGGATAAAAAAATCAGGCTTAGAAGGGTTTTGGTATGTTTGCAGAGTTAGAGAAAGACTCTGAGGAGTTGGTGTGTTCCACTGTGGGTAAGATGGGGGTTGAACATGTGGTTGTGTGTTATATACTAGATATGAAGATGGAAGAGCAGAGTATAATGGATTTTGGGAGTGATTATGTGGAGCTTGGGCATGAACTTGGTTTTGAGCCTGAGAGTGACGACAATGGGGTCTTCTTGACCGTGCCCGCTATCCAACTACAATAGAAGATTAATCTTACTTATTCTATGTCTTCCCAACACTTCCTGAACCCTTTTAAATTATTTAAGTTGTCTCTTTTAATGTTGTACAACTCACAATGCGACCAGTCTTAATTCCCTCTTCTATCATCTCCCATATTTTAAGGACCTCAATAAATGACTTGCTTAATACAGGTAACAAGTTTTGATAATATGTTTCATCCTGCGCTTGAATAAACACCTCTATTATCTTGCTTTCTTTCATTGGCGGTTTCAGCCTAGATGCTTGTTCACGCCATATGATCGCATACTCCCTGAAACTCTCAATATTCTTCTTCTTCATACTATTTAGGGATTTTTTATCAGGGATAAATTCCACATTATATTGAAATTGTTGCATAAATTCATTAGCTAAATCATCCCAACTATTCCTCCTATCAATATCCTGATCAACAAACCACTTTGAGGCTAGACCCGAAAGACTCTCACCAAAGCAAGCCATGAGAAGCTTCTTTGTCTTCAGCACCTTTTAATTGGTTACAATAACATCTCAAATGCACTATCGGATCCCCATGTCCATCGCATTTCTCAAATTTTAGCATTTTAAAGCAGAGGGGAAGGTTGACACCGGGAAAAATACATAAGTCCTTATATGAGACACTTTTGTAATCCCCAAGTCCTTGAAAGTTCTTCATAGCCAGTTCCAAACTTGTCAATTTTTTGGTCATTTCCTCTTGTTCTTCTGTCATAACAGGCTTCTCAGTGTTGGGAGAAAATTCAGGCGGGTGAGTGTCACCGAAAAGACCAGTCAACTTGAATGTATGCTCCGTAGCGTAACTTTGATCACTAGTACTATTCAATACAGGATATCTTGTAGAGTAAGGAGGCGCAACTTGGGGATGAACATCAAAATTAGGAGCTTCAGGTAGGGGTGGCACCGTAAAAGCATGAACAACAGGTGGAGCCGAGTATGTGGCCATCTTGGATTGAGGAGTGAGGAAATGAACATTGGAAGTGGTTGGATATTATTTCCCTGGAGTCGATCCTGATGCATGTTGTGGAATATCAACAAAAATAGAAAATTGTGCATGTGACACGGGAGGCAAACTAGAAAGATACTCTAGATTATCAGTGGGAACTGGAGGAGGCAGCAACCCATTAGCCCAAGCTCGATGCATTTCTATCATTTGCTGCCTTAATTTATGAATCTCTTCATTAGCTCCTAAATTCTCATTTCCCGAACTCCCTATCTGATTAGTTACAACAAACTCGATATCCTTGTTGGCCATAACTTTTTCAGCGACTTGGTGCAATGTGGAGGACCAGCCAAAATACCACAAACCAACCACCTTAAACTAACTGAACAAGAGATAACCAATGTGTTAGAATTCAACACTTTTTCAAAGACTTTTTTTTTCTTTTTGAAAAGGTCACCGAAACCGAGAAGGGTGCCTATGTATCTCACCCTCGAGAGAGGAGAATCAGGTGTGCGTAGTTCATGAAGTCTTACTAAAAAGGCCAAATTAAACTCTTTTCTTTTTTTCTTCTTGAAACTTTAAGAAGAAAAGAAAATAACAATTTGTCAAAAGAATTGACAATTTTTTTTTTTCAGGTTTAAACACCCCTCTATAAAGTGAAATTCTATAATTACCAAAGAAATCTTTTTGAATTTCCAGTTTTGAATTTCATGCGAAAATAAAACTCGAACCTATTAAAGAAAAATCTTTTTGTGGCTTTCTTTTAAGATGTATGTGACACCTACTCTAAATGAAGAGTGAAGAAAATTCTTTTTGGATTTTGTAAGTAAGATCAACCAAAAAATAAAACCTACGACTATTATAGAATTTCTTTTTATTTTTCTTTTCAAGACATATATGAAATATATACTCTAAATGAAGAGTGAAGAAATTTCTTTTTAGATTTTTCAAATAAGATCTCCAAACCTATAATAGGCTGCCTACGTATCTCACTCTCGAGAGAGGAGAATCAGTGGTGCGTAGTTTGTCCAGATTGGACAATTAAGGATTAAAATGAACTAAGACTTGACCTAAGAGACGGGATTACAGACGGACGATAAAAATAAAATATTTTTGAGTTTTTAACAGGCACTTCACATAAAAATGACACCACTAACTATGAAATTAAAATCTTTTGGTATTTTTATTTTATGAAATGTACAAAACCTTTTCCATTTTTTTTACTATTCTGTTATAAAAAGCTTCTAAAAAAATCTGTTGAAATTTTCTAATTATAAATTCTTGCTAAGGGAATAAAAGAAAAATCTTTTTGATGTTTTTTATTTGATTTTTTTTTCCTGAAAAATGAGTGTAAAAGGTAAAAAAAATCTTTTTGAATTTTGATTTGTGAAAAAACGAAAGCCATAAAGAACTCTAAAAAAACTACGAAATACTTTTTTTTATTCACCTTTTTGATTTTTCCTTTTTTTCTTTTGGTTTTCATGCCTACACACCTTTCTTTAATTCCAGCACATGTTTTTGCCAAATCAGTCCATCAAATAACCACGTTACCCTCGGAGATGCAATATTTAGCACATAGGGATGCTTTAGAGGTGAATATCCTACGAAGGACTAAGTGAGCCCCGCGAAGTCTCAATATGATGCACATAAGTATGACCTAAAGGATGACCTACATTGGGGTTCACTAACAAGGTTATTCGGGGGAGCATATTGTCGACAGCGGCTGCTTTGCTTTCTACCCACTCCATACGTCCGGCGGCTCCCCCTCCTAAATAAGGGTGACTCAACTAGAGTTCGTGTGCACGACGTGAACTTCGAGATTTGTTGCAGAAAGAATTAACTCGGGTTATGCACATGATACCAGATATAAAGAGGTAATACATAAGAGAAAAACTGTAAACACGTAGCATGTAGGAACTCAAGAATGATAAAATAAACAACAAACGATAACACAAACAATGTTTATACACCTATAATGTCAAACTAACATGATACAACCCAAAAAATAAGTTCTAATTCTAAAAAATTCCCAGTAGAGTCGCCAGAGCTGTCACACCCCCTTTTTAACCAAAAAAAATCATTTTAAGTTCGAAAAGTTTTTTATTATTAAAGTGACAAAAGAAAAAAATTTATTTCAAAAAAGGATTATTTTTACATTCAAAACTCAGAGTCGCCACTTGGCATAATCCAGTGTGCCAAGTCACCTTTTTTAACTTATATTTGCCACTACAACTACTGCAATAGATGGGTAATCTATTATAATAGACAATTCATATTTCACATCAGATTACCCATCTATTGCTTTGGTTCAATGAACTGAACTCAACAGATTACCTATTTGCAGTAAATTATGCAATATATGGGTAATCTGATGCAACAAATGGTTAATCTCTTGCCATATATGAATCACCTATTACAAAATAAAGATCATCCATTGCATAAGTTGAGAATGTGTTAACATGTAACCCAAATGACTGCAAATTATTATATGATTTAAATATATCTGTATTTTTTATAGGTTGTGCATCCATGGATCATGCTTACTGAGTAGGAGTGGGAATAACTTCTTTTATTACTCTAGGTCTTGTTGATACAAAAGTAGACCCAATCGTGTAGCTAATAAAGAAGGAATTGGCAGGATCAATATCTATAAGAAGAGAAGTTAGGCAAGGTCGGCCTAATGTTGAGGCTCTTCATGACCAACTTACTACTATAGATCTAGGTGCTGCTTCTGGAGGTGTTGCTGGTAGAGTTGATGATATTGGTGGTAGCCATGCTATTGCTGCTACTTCCAGTCATAATGATGAACATGTTGATGCTCAAGAAAAAATAAATATATTTGAAAACACCCCTTACACACGTCCCTCTCACCCTTACACTAGTCCCTTCTACCCTTATAGTGGTCCTTCTTACCCTTCTTCACCCTCATGTTCTCATTGCAAATGCAAAGAATGCATGGAAAGACAGGATAAACTCTTTTAGGAAGTAGAGGCTATCTCTAAATCTGTCGTGAAATTAAAATCCAAGAGGAGTGTCATACCATCCAAGAAGGTGAGGGAGCCATAAACTTTAACTGTAGTAGTTAGGAAGAAGAATAAAGAAAAGACATATACTCTCAATAATGAAACAAAAAATAATTGCAACTCTTTTCTCTCCAAAAGATGTTGAATTTCAGGGACTATTAAAGAGGGTAGACATATACGTTGAACTTGATGCCAAATAGAAGGCTGCTCTTGAAAGACCATGAATTCCAAGCAACACGCAAAAGAATTCATCATGCATACCTTTTACCCCCAAGACTTCAAGAATATAATAGATATTCATCAATGGTATGTAGACAAGGTAAGTTTATGTTTCCTAACCTGGCCTTCTAATCTACTCCATAAAGAAGAAACTACATAACAGATGTGCCATATGTTGCAATACTTGGGTATTATGGTGCCACTAGCAGTGGTTCTGTTGCATAAGTTGCATTAGATGGGTAATTTATCAACAAATTCATAGAAACCTCTGCAACAGATGGACCATCTGTTGCGTCTTTCAACTTTTTTTTTTCATTTTTAAAATTACCAACCAATTTAGAAATTGTCTTTTTACATTAGATTATGTTAATAAAATTCTCTGCCTTATGAAGGACAGACAATCAGTGTACTCGGAAGATTATGATTGTCACATCCCCCTTTTTAACCAAAAAAATTCATTTGAAGTTCAAAAGGGTTTTTATTATTAAACTGATAAAAGATAAAAATTTGTTTCGAAAAAGGATTATTTTTACATTCAAAACTCAGAGTCGCCACTTGGCATAGTCTGGTGTGCCAAGTCACCTTTAGAAAAATCCTTTTCAAAATGATTTTTGACTCTTTCAAAACTAGTTTGCGAACAGAGATTCCGGCCAAGGAATTCTGTTGACTGAGGGGAAGATGTTAGGCACTCCTCGGTCCTATAGTTTTACCATGGTCTCTTGGTGGAGCATATTGGCTAATTTGACACTACAAATGTACAAACCACACAAAAATACATAAAACAATCAAAACAAAATAAATAAAAAATATAGTGTCCAATCCAATTATACATTCCCAAATAATGAAAAATGCAAAAATTTTAACCTACACTAATCCTAAACTATGCTCCAATGCCTTACCCGATGTCTCGGGTCTTGATCACGGACCTCCTTCGAAGACATAATACGTCGGGGCATTCCCCAGTGAATAAATACATGAAACCTCAGGATATTTCCCAACCGAATGAATACACTTAAATCAAATACGATAAACTAGAAAGAAACATTCCCACGTACATTCAAACCTTCAACCAAACAAATGTTCTAAATTTTCCTACCCAAACCTACCTTTACCTACTAATTTCATCCTATCATGATAGTATCACATTTAGCACTCGTATTTACTCCAAAACAACTAACAACAATAAATCAATACTAAACAATATTCATTTTTATCAATTGCTACCATCCAACCCCACATTCCTTGTTAAACCAAATTTACACAATTCGCAATCACCATTTCAACAATCTACAACCATAACCAATCCATAATAAAGGAAATAAAACACCGAATCAGAACAACAAAATTCACATCTTCACGAATCAACAATACACAATATTGAAATCAATGCATCGAATATCATCAACAATGAAATAAAAAGAGGTAAAGAGTAGAATTGGACCTCAATTTGATACTTTTTTGTAAATACAGTGTTACTCGAATAAAGAGAGTCTGAACCCAGAAACCTCAAGTCGAACCTTAATCAAACAAACTCATCTAACTCAAAATTGAGAATCACAAAACAGAGAAACCCAATCCAGATTTTGATGAACCCGCCCAACCTTAAACTAAAAATCATGAGAAATAAGAGAAATCCGACCTAATTCCTATGGGTTTGGGCAGAATCAAAAGCAGGTCGAGGCTTGTTTAACTATTTTGTGTTACCATAACTCTAGTAAACTTGGGCGATGATCGAAATCGACAAATAAATACCAATGGTGATGTATTTCAATGGGGTTTGAACGGATTTGTGATGGCTTAGACGTGTTTCTAGCAAATCTATCACCGAAACGGTAACCCACCCATGAAATTTGTGTTTTCTCTCTCTCTCTCTCCATATTACACTGCTCTTTGAGATCTCACTGTGTCTTCTCTCTATTTCCCCCTCTCTCATCTCCCTACTTGGTATCCATCCTTATCTCTTTTTTGAACTTTACTGTGCATATGTGAGATGGTGAGAGGCTGGTGAGTGTATTTGGTAAGGATCAGTAATTCCTCTTTTTTGGAAATAGAATTAAATGTGTATATATATTATCTGTGAGAGTGAGAGTCGGTGAGGAATGCATGATTTTCCTGGTGGAGAAGATGAATTTTGTGTGTATGTGTATTTGGGTGTTGAAAAAAAATTGAGAATGATAGTGTTCTCTGTATATTCTTGTGGGTCCCTCCTTTTCTCTTTTTTTTGTGATCCTTCCTAGTCCCCCCTTTTGATGTGTACGCATGGGTGTATATACTCCCCCTTTCTTTATGGAAAAGAAATGGGGGGAGGTCACGTGGTTGGGGTATCGAGGTAGGGTGAGGTGTCTTAATTTGATGGGTAGAGGTTGTTGGGTTGTTTAAAAGAAGATAAAATTTGTTAGGATTTGTTAAATAGGATAAAGATAAGAATAAATTAATAAATAAAATGATGAGGTGGTTATTTATGTTTTTTTTCTCTAGGAAAAATTACCATGCAGATAGAATACATGATAAGATGGGGTAAACGGTAAAAATGCTTTCGGGGAGAGACAAAATTACGTGTCTACAATGATGCTGTCGAAAGGATAATGAACCTCAACTTCTAATAATTTCAATGATAGGTACGCTGACCTCATTAAGCTAGCATCAACTCCTAGTGTCCCGAGATTTGATTAATTGGTTTCTGGGTTCAAAAAGGATGAAAGGAGGAAAGAGGCCATATCCACACGACAAGGACTAGACCAAAGCAAAGTGGATTCTTCCAGTCATGAACGTAGAGAAAAAATATTTTTTGGTAATTGAAATACTATTCAAGGAAAATATTTTTTGGTAATTGAAATACTATTCAAGGAGGGAATGATGAAGGTTTATGACTGCAATCCGCCTGTCTTCGATAAGGTATATTTTTTCACCAAGATGCAGCCACTGTTGGTATTGTTCCCCAACTTATTGAGGTGGAGTAGACTGATGAATCATTTGCCAGCAAAATTATTAAAGCAAACATGGGATTTTGAAGGCAAACAAGGACAAGGACCTTTTAAAAAAATGAAAATGGTGCCATATGCAGGTTGTTCGCACTTGCACACATCAAATGTTTGCTGATCGACATAGAAATTTCAAACCTAACAACCTTTCTATGCAAAAACACCATAGAAAGGATGCAAGAGGGCTGGGCTTATGGGATACTAACTAAATGCTTGGAGCCTATGTATTAAAATGTTGATGTAGAAACATAAATGCCATAATAATATTTTATTTCAAGTCACTTTACTTTACATGTAGTGAATTTTTTTTATATTTGATGAAAATTGAGTTTTTTTATAATTAATAGATTTTCTAACTGTTTGAAACACCCTAGTTTATGGACCTTAGAAAGTTTCCTTGAATTCTGATCTCTGAACCCAGTACGAATCATGGGTACAAGTCGTATGTTGCGATACGAATGGTATGGTCCAGTCATATACTGATCAGTTTTGGTTGGTGGGATGGATTTTAGTTACTGGAATGGATACATTTTAGGGGTACGAGTCATATTGGTGGTTACGAATCATTGGTTCCTTAACTTAATCTTATACTTGGTTACTTAGGTTGGATCTAAGTACGAGTGGCTCACCATGAGATGTAAGCCAAGGTATGAGTCGCCAATTGACTCGTATGTTAGATAGTGTTCAATCCTCTAGGTATTTTATTCTTCCAGGGATACGGGTCATGGCTACGGATCGTATGATTGATAACGCTCAATCTACAGCTCTCGTAGGAGTGTAAAGCGGTCGTTAGCAAATATAGAACCCAACCTGGGTTGGGTATCGATCCCTCAGGGAATAGCTTGGCCAACAAGTAAGCAAAATTACTAAACTTTTAGTGCAAGTCTCGTAAGAAGAGGGGATTATGATGTGTAACCAAAACAATAAAGTAAAATCTGAAAATAGCAAAGTAAAAAGAAAAGGATTGTTATGTAAGTTGTAAACAATGAGAATTGAAGCGTTGGGGTTATGTCCACCTCCTGAGTTATACGTCTCTATTGACTATGAGTGTGTAGAATTCCATCATGCATGTGCTTATAGAGAATTGTATTCGATGGTAAATCCAGGCTTCTTTCGACCTATTCGAGGATTATTTCACTTTAACTCTTTCGAGCTTAAAGCGTGTCTAACGGGACAAATTCTCCAAGAGGTTAATCCAGTTACGGCACTAACTGTTTAATAGGGAATTTAGGATGTGACCCCACTACCTTGACACTATCTCTTTTCCAGAAAAATAACCTTTCTTTCGAACAAGTTAAATGTTATACTGGCGTATTCTTGCGTTTGCAACCACAAAGAATTTAGATTAAGATGAAGAGAATAATGATATAAGCATCATACGTGTCACGAACTCACAAACTCACAGCAATAGATAGTAGCTCAGTTGGCTTCCATAACCCCAACAGAGAAGTTTAGTTACCCATGAATGCGAAGGAGATCACGATTAACATTGTTGTTATACCACAAGATTGATTAATTTCGTGTAGCACAAGTGGTAGGCGTTTAGGCGTGAATTCCTAGGCAAAGTAACGATTCTCTTGCTGCGGAAATTAAGAATAAATGAATAGAAGAAGAAAAATAGAATTAGTGGAAGAATTCGGAATTGAGAAGTAGAATGTATCTCTCCACTAAGGGAGGAATGTCAGAAGATGAATAAAAATCTCTAGCATGATAGGGTATTTATAATACCCATTTCCTAATCCTACTAGGCTAATGAAATATCTAACCAAATCCTACTAAACTAATCAAATACTTAACCCAATTGTACTAGGTTAATGTATCATTATCCAAATCCAAATAAACTAATGAAATACTTAACCCAATTGTACTAGGTTAATCTATCATTATCCAAATCCAAATAAGTTACTGCAAGTCCCCAAAGTCTTTAGAAATGTTGTTTTAGCCTGGGACAGATTTTCCATGCATCACTTTTGGTCCTTTAGGCGTCCAATCTCCCTTTCCTTCCTTCGTGAGCTTTCTTTGGTGTCAAGTAAGCCATAAAATGCTGATTTCTGCATCAATTATACCTGAAACTTTGCTAATCATGTTCGTTAGCTCACTTACAGCAAAAAGGATTAAAAGTGCATGAAATATATACTTTGTTCTCAAAACATGGCACAAATATGGGCAAAATATATTGATATAGGCATGTAAATTCGCCTATCATCAACACCCCACACTTGAAGCGTTGTTCGTCCTCGTACAAAATATCATGTCCATCTAAACATCAACTTAGGGTTTTACAGCAACAACACAAAATATTCGTCAAGACAAGCACAACAATTACCAACAATGAGTAGCTTTTCCGATCATTAGTAGAAACAGTTTAGCCTCTAGCATAGACTCGTGATGGTGGTCAATTCATATTCAAAAGTTAAGGTACAAAGAATCATATACACTACCCAAAACTCATCAACCATGTGTGTCTCACAATATATTACCAATAATCTCTCACAAGTATAGAATATTTTTCAAACATGGGTATAAAAATATCCTTGCTCTCACTCTCACAAAGAATTCGTATGCAGCAACTGATGACCATAGGATTTCTCTTAGTGTAACATTCCACTAAATGTCAGAATGCTAAGATTAAGATCAAATAGGTCTTTTGATGGTTGTAATGTAGGCTAAGGGACGGGTAGGACTATTTTAGCCAGAAATAGTGACTAAGTTCCTAAGCACTTTAATACATCACATTGTATCATTGACAATTTTTTCTTTCAACCTTTCTTCTTTCTTTTATTCTACCACCCTTGTTCTCCTCTTTTGCTTTTCAATTTTAAACATACCTCACTTTTCATCTTTCTTTTTCCTTCTTCTTTTCACAGAATACCTCTTATGATAGCACTTTCTTTTTCATAACACATTCAAGCACCATTACAATTTAAAGCATCATACTTACCCAATTTCCTCTTATATTGTCACATGACATTATACTTTAAAGAACTTAGGAATTTGGATCAAATCACGGTCTTGAAAAAATGGATTAGGCTTCCATACAAGGTTGTCAAAGAAATAGGCTAAAGGCTCAAAAGGGTTTAACTAGGATGATGTCCAAGGGTAGGTAAAACGAAGGTAAACATATGTAGGTTGCCAAAGAAATGCCTAAATCATCTCCTAAACTTACACTCCTTATTTTCGCTTTGCATACATACCAGGCAAGTTCTAGCATCAGCCACAAACATAGAATAAACAATTAATCTCACACACACAGGGCACATGGTCGACTTTATTGGAAGTAATATAGACTCTTGACCCAATAATTGAATGAATTGAACCGCACAATATCACATAATGAGTCATAATTAGAGCCTAAACGTCTCAATAGTCATGATTTTAGCACAAACTCTTGTCATAATCTCATGCTGACTATTGGAATTATTTCATGCGAAAAAAATTATTCCTAAAAAATGACACAAAAATAAAAATAAAACAAAAACGACACAAAAATAAAACAAAGTAAACAGAGTAAACAAACATAGATGCGATAGAGAAGTATAGCATGCGATACCGCCACCCCACACTTAAACGGGACACTGCCCTCAGTGGAAAATAAATACGAAGAACCTGGTTAGTCGGACTCTTCCTCAATGTCGGGGGTCATACCCCCTTCATCGGAATCATCATAAGAGTCGTCGTTAGAGTTTTCCTCCTCGTCGGAGTCTGGCAAGCGTCGATTGTCATCAGTCGGCACATCATCGTCTTGAGGTTCCTCAAAGTAAACGCCCACTCCATACATCTCCCGTGCATGCATGTTCATTGGATAGTCGTGGTCTAGCTGTTGGAGCTCTGCAGCAGTTGGAACACGTCCACCACTCATCATAGTAAATCGTGTCATGCCATAAAGATGACGAAAGAAACTCTCATCACGAGCATGTCTCTCTGCAGTAGTAAGGTTGACACCATAAGTTGTTTCAGCATCTTTGACCTTTGTGAGGTCAACCTTCTTCGGGTTATGTGGGAGTTTGTGATCAGTTGGTTCCTCTTCGATATCCTCCTTCCGTAAGATTGCTGTCAACAATTTACCAAAAGTGAAGTGGGACCTTTTGTGGAGTCTGGCCTTCCGCATTGTAGAGCGAATGATTGCCCCAAAGTTGATAGGGACATTCGTCATCAAAGCATAGACCAAACACACTATATCTCTTGATATTTTGGTGTATTGAGTCCCAGGAATAAGGCATGAGTTGACAATTCGCAACCAGATTCGTGTTTCCCTATTCAATGGAGCATAGGGGAAGGTGTTGTGTCGTCCGGTGTATCAGTGTCTGCCCCACCTTGCCATCGATCTACTTTCACAAAGTGTGTGTCGTATTGCTCTATAAGGAGGCCAGCTGTACAGCTCTTTGAATGGTGCAGGGTCGACCGAAGGTAAACCAAGAAAGGAGTTGAGTAAATCCGTGTTGAGCTGTAACACTTGGCCCCTAATCTTGACTTTGTTGCCTGTGGTTTTCGGCGACCAGTTGGCGTAGAACTCCCTTGTCAAATCAAGATTACATTCTCCCATGTCACGGAAGATGAAATCCAGTTTCAACGCCATTATTTTCGCCAACATACGCGGCTCCTTCTTCGCTATGGTGTCCTTGTTGATCAAGTCGACGTGAACATATTTCCGTTCCTTGTTGTTCTTGTACCATTATTTGGCTTCCTCCTCAAGAACCCATTTTATTCCAAACATTCGTCGGGGTAGTTGCATTGAGGATGATTCTCCTTGTTCCTTGCGACCTCTCTTCTTGACCTTTTGGGAAGTGGTAGCCTTATCTTGTCGCGCTTTAGGTGCCATTGTTCGTGAGATTTAAACAGTATTCATGTTAGCATCAACTCAAAGGAAACAATCTATACACAAGCCATCGGGGTACCACCCCACACTTAGGTTCGTTAATACAAAACAGTGAAGTGAATTTATACATTTTAGGAACTATGTTCCGACAAGAAAATCAGCGATGTATCACTACTTGCAGCCATTGCACTACTTTCATGTTAGGTATAACAACACTACTACGTAGGGGTTACATTATGGTATAGTTACTTTCAACACTCACAACCTCCTAAGTCGGTAGTCAACTATAGGTCTTATCCCGATGAACGGGATAGTCTAACATGTAAGTATCCAAGTATCAAACATAAGCAATTTTCATAACCCTAGCAATTCCGTAAATAGTATAACAATGCTATTAAAACCAAATTCTAGTAGGAAGCAAGTCAAGATTATCCTAACGTATATGTTCACGCACATGGTTTTGTGTCAACAATCCAAACACATTAACATCACCAATAATCTTTCAAGATGTAGCAATTAATAATAGGCATAGCAACGTAGTACTTACGAGAAATAGATGAAGAATACAAGAGTACTTACGTGATTGAAGCCTTTGGAGATGTTCTTGTGAATTGGAAGAGCAAAAAGAAAAAGTTTGAGATAATTTGGAGAGAGTATGCGGCACCCTTAGGTCAATTTCTAATGTGGTTATGTTTCAAGACTAAGTCCCCTTTATATAGGAAGAGAATGGGTCGGGTTTTGACCCATTTACAAACGGTTTTGGAGACAAAAATGCCCTATATGCGGCGCATAATGCTTGGCATAGTCATAGTATAGGCGGCGCATAGTGTATGGCATTTAGGGACATAAGCGGCGCATAGGTCATGGCATTTTGGGACATATGCGCCGCATAGTGTATAGCATTTGAGATACTTAGACCTAATGCTATAGCATAGGCGGCGCATAGTGTATAGCACACTTAAGAATGGGCGGCGCATAGTGTATAGCACACTAGATTCCGAGACCTTGGGCTATAGGATAGGTTGTGCAATATTCGTGGCCTAGTTTTACCTAGGCCTAGCCTTCCTCGATGCCTATTTTGGCATGAGCAATGCTCAATCCATAGACTTATGCATCTTTATTCCTAACTTACCACCTTTTCCAATACATCCAAATCGTCATTTGAAACCAATCTCCTCGTTGAATACCTCTTGCACCTATATTTGCTCAAAACCAATGAAAATGATTAGTACAATGGGTTGCCTCCCACCAAGCGCCTTAGTTTTGGTCGTGGCACGACTCATATTTTTGGATTTTCATTTATCAAAAGAAAAACAAGTACTAGAACGAAAGAAAGACAAAACGATAAACGATAAACGATAAAACGATGCAATGATGGAACGATGGGTTGCCTCCCATCTAGCGCCTTATTTATTGTCGTGGCTCGACATAGTTACCTCGAGTACTTAGACTTCGTCGATATAAGTGATAGACATATAATTCATCGAGTCAAGAGGACCGATATAAGGTTTAACACGTTGACCATTCACTTTGAAGACAACACCATTATTGTCTTCCAATTCGACTACTCCAGACGAGTAGACTTGGATAACTTTGTATGGACCAGACCACTTAGACTTTAACTTACCTAGGAAGAGCTTCAATCGTGAGTTGAAGAGAAGTACCATATCACCCCTTTGGAAGTTTCGTCGAACAATCCGCTGATCATGATACTTTTTCATCCGCTCCTTGTATAGGTCTGATCTTTCATATGCATGGAGACGGAACTTATCTAATTCGTTCAGCTGCTCCAACCTCAGATTCTTAGCATCATCCCAATTCAAATTCAATTGCTTCAATGCCCACAATGCCTTATGCTCGAGCTCGATGGGTAAGTGACAAGCCTTTCCATAAACTAGTTGATAAGGAGACATGCCAATGGGTGTTTTGAATGCAGTCCTGTACGCCCATAGTGCATCATCAAGCTTCCTAGACCAATCCTTCCTATTCGCATTAACCGTCTTCACAAGGATTTGCTTGATCTCGCGATTGGAAACTTCTACTTTTCCACTAGTTTTGGGATAATAAGGCGTAGCTACCTTATGTTGCTTGACACCATACTTGGCCAAAACTGATTTGAATAGCTTATTGCAAAAGTGAGATCCTCCATCACTTATGATAGTATGAGGTACTCCAAAGCAAGAGAAGATATTCTTCTTTAAGAACGATACAACACGCTTCCCTTCATTGTCGACCAAAGCTGCAGCTTCCACCCATTTTGAAACATAATCTACAGAAACCAAGATGTACTTCATTCCAAACGAATTCACGAATGGACCCATGAAATCAATACCCCACACATCAAAGAGTTCTACCTCAAGAATTTTGGACATGGGCATTTCATAGTGTTTTGAAATAGCACCATGACGTTGGCATTGGTCGCACCTTCTAACATAGTTATAGGCATCTCTAAATATCGAAGGCCAATAATAACCACTTTGCAAAACTTTTCTTGCCGTCCGATTGCCTGCGTGATGTCCTCCAACTTGGGAAGTGTGGCATGCTTCCAATATAGTAGGCACTTCTTCATGAGATATAAATCGTCGAATGATACCATCCGCGCATCTTCGAAACAAATAAGGTTCATCCCAATAGTAGTACTGTACGTCATGCATAAACTTCCTCCTTTGGTGGTAAGATAAATTGGCAGGTATCACATTACTCACTACGAAATTTGCAAAGTCGGCATACCATGGTAGTTCCTCCATTGTTGTCGCTAATATCTCTTCATTCGGGAATGGATCATCAATCTGAATTTCAGGTTGCGCCACATGTTCATTCTCAAGTCGAGATAGGTGATCGGCCACTTGGTTCTCGCAACCTCTTCTATCTTTGACCTCAAAATCGAACTCTTGTAGCAGCAACACCCATCGAATTAACCTTGGTTTTGCATCCTTCTTTGTCATGAGATACCTAAGAGATACATGGTCTGTATGAATGATCACCTTAGTACCTAATAGATAAGCACGAAACTTCTCAAACGCGTACACAACTGCTAGGAGCTCTTGTTCAGTAACAGTGTAGTTCCTTTGGGCTTCATTTAGGACCTTACTCGCATAGTAGATAGGATGAAATAATTTCTCCTTTCTTTGTCCAAGTACAGCTCCAATGGCTACACCACTAGCATCACACATGACTTCGAACGGGAGAGACCAGTCTGGTGCTACCATGATAGGGACTTCAATGAGTTTTCCTTTAAGGCATTCGAATGCCTTTAAGCAATCATCATTAAAGTCAAACTTCACATCCTTCTCCAATAGTTTACACAATGGACTAGCAATTTTGGAGAAATCTTTGATGAACCGATGATAGAAACCTGCATGGCCAAGAAAACTACGAACTCCCTTCACCGAAATTGGAGGCGGTAGCTTCTCAATATCCTCTATTTTTGCTCGATCAACCTCTATTCCTCTTGCGGAGATCTTGTGCCCAAGAACGATTCCTTCTTTTACCATGAAGTGGCACTTTTCCCAATTCAGCACAAGGTTGAATTCTACACATCTTTGCAATGCCATGCTCAAGTTTTCCAAGCATGACTCAAAAGATTCACAACCAACTGAAAAATCATCCATAAATACCTCCAAAGTGTCCTCAACCATATCAGAGAAAATGGACATCATACAGCGTTGAAAGGTGGATGGTGCATTACATAACCCGAATGGCATACGTTTGAAGGCAAACGTACCATATGGGCATGTAAATGTTGTATTCTCTTGGTCTTCGGGGGAAATACAAATCTGATTGTAGCCTGAATAACCGTCCAAGAAGCAAAACTATCCTTTCCCCGCTAATCGATCTAGCATTTGGTCCATGAATGGCATTAGGAAGTGATCTTTGAGTGTCCAAGAATTCAACTTTCGGTAGTCCATGCATACTCTCCATCCAGTGACGGGTCTGAGTGGAATAAGCTCGTTCTTCGTATTTGCGACCACCGTCATGCCTCCTTTCTTGGGAACACATTGTACCGGGCTTACCCATGTACTATCCGAGATAGGATACACAACCCCCGCGTCTAACCACTTGATAATTTCTTTCTTCACCACTTCTTGCATAGGTGGGTTTAGACGTCTTTGATGCTCAATGGTGGGTGTGCATTTTTCTTGAAGCTGAATTTTATGCGTATAAATCCCTGGTGGAATACCAATAATATCCGCAATGGTCCATCCAATGGCTCGTATATACTTGTGTAAAATAGCAATAAGAGCTGCAACTTGTTGCTCACCCAAATCGGCTGCCACAATAACTGGAAGTGTGTTTCCTCTTCCTAAGAATGCATACTTTAAATGACTTGGCAGCTCCTTCAATTCTAATGTGGGTGGCTCTTCAATAGATGGCTTAGCTGGTGGTGTGGGTCGATTCTTGAGATCAAGGTCCAGCTTCTTGGGAGCATAGCGATATGTCCCTAATCCCGATAGAGCACAAATAGCTTCTTCACCATTTTCAGCGTCCTCATTCTCTCCATTCATAAGCACAACCTCTAAAGGGTCATCAATAATTTGCTCTTCTTCAATTAATTCTTTCTCATCATCAAAGAAAACATCAGCCACCGAAAATACACTGAGATCTTTGGGTTGCTTCATTGATTTGCACACATCAAAGCGAACCACTTCGTCATTTATTCGGAATGAAAGCTCATTGGCTCTCAAATCAATGAGCACACTTCCTGTAGCAAGGAAAGAGCGCCCCAAGATTATAGAAACTTCTGAGTCTGCCTCACAATCCAAAATAACAAAGTCTGCCGGAAATATGAATGAAGAAACCTTTACCAATACGTCACATAGAATACCAATAGGTCGTTTTACCGACCTATCCGCCATGACGAGCCTCATATTGGTCGGAGTAGGATTACCCAACCCCAACTTCTTTTAGATCGATAATGGCATCAAATTGATACTGGCTCCTAAGTCACATAATGCTTTGGCAAAATTCAAAGATCCTACGGTGCAAGGAATAGTGAAAGCTCCGGGGTCGGCCTTCTTCTGAACTATCGATCGGGTAGAAATTGCACTACAATGATGCAAATCTTCTTTCAACTCATAGCTTTTTGCCCACTTCTTTATCAAAAGATCCTTCATAAACTTCGCATACCCAGGCATTTATTCAAGTGCCTCCACCAATGGAACATTAATGGTCAGCTGTTTCAACATAGTCATGAATTTGCTGAACTTTGTGTCATCCGCCACCTTCTTCAATCTTTGGGGAAAAGGTGGTGGTGGGTATGAAAGTGTTCTTTCCCCGGATTTCTTCTCCTCTTACTTCCGTTTTTCCATTTTTTTCAGGCTGCACCGTGCTGGAGGTGGCGTCCTTGACGTCAGGAGTAGTAGATGCGGGATCTTCTCCTTTTGCGTTGTCATCCATGTCCGCAACTTCATCAACCACTTGCTTGCCTTTTGCTGAAGTTTCCAGAACCTTACCACTTCTGGTAGTGATGGCCATGCATGACCCATCATTCCTTGGGTTTTGCACAGTATCGCTAGGTAAAGTGCCAGTCTTTCTTTGATTGAGTGCTGCTGAAAGTTGGCTCAATTGCTGCTTTATTTGCTTGATAGAAGTGGAATGTGAATCAACTAATTGTTTCATGGAGGACAAATCATTGATTACCTCCGTCACTCCCACGCTCGTTGCTTCCACTCCTTTTAATGATTTAGCCATCATGTCTTCCATACTTCCAGAATTAGATGTGGTGGTGTCACGTCTACCAGGGGGAACGTACAAACCACTCTTTTCATTCTTGTTTTTTCAACTACCTTGGTCTTTGTTTCCAGATTTATCATAGTAGTTCCGACCTTGGTTTCCTTGGGTATTCCCACGGAAACCCCCCTGATTGTTTAAGTAGTTGGCCTCCTCTTCCGAATCAGATTCGTCTCTTCCTTTTGACGCAATGGCTTTGACTTTTTCGGTCTTCCCTATTAATAAATGCTTTGTAAGAAGATCCATTTGTGTTTTCAGATACGCCATATCTTGATCACGTTCTTCTTCTCTTCTTCTTTGGTCTGCAGTCATGCCAATAGACAAAGTGGGGCTTGCTACCTCAGAATCCCTGGTATTCCAAGCTCTACTTTGTTTCATCATACGATCCAGCATATTGCTTGCTTGACCAAAGGTGAGGTCCATAAAAGATCCTCCAGCTGCGTTATCCACCACTGGCTTAGTTATTGAATTCAAGGCTCTATACAATATCTCCGTTAGGTGAACATTGGTCATGTGATGGTTTGGGCATCTCGCTAGCTTTGTCTTGAACCTCTCCTATGTTTCATGAAGAGATTTAGTGGGAAGCTGGCGAAAGTTGCTGATTTCATCTCTCAATTGTGCCCTCTTGGATGGTGGAAAGAATCTTTCTAGGAAAGCGTCTCTCAATTGCCTCCAATTTGTAATTGAATCAGGAGTCAGCCCATTCAACCATAGTGTTGCCTCCCCAGACAGAGACAATGGAAATAGACGTAATTGAATTGCATTCTGACCAACACCAGGATTGTCAAACGACTTGCATGTGGAAATAAACTTGATGAGATGCATATTCGGATCATCGCCTGCTAGTCCACCAAATAATCCCTTGAGTTGCAATAACTGAATCATGGTTCTTGTGATGTTGAACTTGGCTCCGGGCGCTAATGGTGGTGGAATTATGGCTCCAGTGGCTCCGGCACCATCAAGATCAATCTCATCATCGTCGAAAGCTGGCTGCATAGGTTGGCGATCATACCTAAACCGTGCTTGTCGACCTCTTCTATTGGCAGGTGTTATGATTTTAGCATCACGCCTTGGGTTTAGTAACTCGTCATCACCTAAATCCTCATCGTTGGGATTTGTTGCTCATGCAGGGTTATCAATGTTCTGCTATTGAACCTGGGTTGTGGCAAGGGCAGCCAGTCTTGCTTGTTCCTGTTGAGCAGCCATCCTTTCGATTTTTGCTTGTGCTTCCATTCTGACAATACGTTGTGGTTCAGGATTGATAGGTAATAACGGTTGACCAGAACTTCGAGTATGGGGCATGCACTAAATAAAAACCTGCAGTAAACAAAAATAGAAACTGAAAGTAAAAGTACAAGAATCTTTGACCAAAGGATCTAATAATTATCACGAACTTGATTGACACTCGTATTCCCCGGCAACGGCACCAATTTTTGATAACGCTCAATCTACAGTTCTCGTAGGAGTGTAAAGCGGTCGTTAGTAAATATAGAACCCAACCTGGGTTGGGTATCGATCCCTCAGGGAATAGCTTGGCCAACAAGTAAGCAAAATTACTAAACTTTTAGTACAAGTCTCGTAAGAAGGGGGGATTGTGATGTGTAACCAAAACAATAAAGTAAAAGCTGAAAATAGCAAAGTAAAAAGAAAAGGATTGTTACGTAAGTTGTAAACAATGAGAATTGAAGCATTGGGGTTATGTCCACCTCCTGAGTTATACGTATTTATTAACTATGAGTGTGTAGAATTTTGTCATGCATGTGCTTATAGAGAATTGTATTCGATGGTAAATCCAGGCGTCTTTCGACCTATTCGAGGATTATTTCACTTTAACTCTTTCGAGCTTAAAGAGTGTCTAACGGGACAAATTCTCCAAGAGGTTAATCCAGTTACGGCACTAACTGTTTAATAGAGAATTTAGGATGTGACCCCACTACCTTGACACTATCTCTTTTCCAGACAAATAACCTTTCTTTCGAACAAGTTAAATGTTATACTGGCGTATTCTTGCGTTTGCAACCACAAAGAATTTAGATTAATATGAAGAGAATAATGATATAAGCATCATACGTGTCACGAACTCACATACTCACAGCAATAGATAGTATCTCAGTTGGCTTCCATAACCCCAACAGAGAAGTTTAGTTACCCATGAATGCGAAGGAGATCACGATTAACATTGTTGTTATACCACAAGATTGATTAATTTCGTATAGCACAAGTGGTAGGCATTTAGGCATGAATTCCTAGGCAAAGTAACGATTCTCTTCCTGCGGAAATTAAGAATAAATGAATAGAAGAAGAAAAATAGAATTAATGGAAGAATTCGGAATTGAGAAGTAGAATGTATCTCTCCACTAAGGGAGGAATGTCAGAAGATGAATAAAAATCTCTAGCATGATAGGGTATTTATAATACCCATATCCAAATCCTACTAGGCTAATGAAATATCTAACCAAATCCTACTAAACTAATCAAATACTTAACCCAATTGTACTAGGTTAATGTATCATTATCCAAATCCAAATAAACTAATGAAATACTTAACCCAATTGTACTAGGTTAATGTATCATTATCCAAATCCAAATAAGTTACTGCAAGTCCCCAAAGTCTTCAGAAATGTTGTTTTAGCCCGGGACAGATTTTCCATGCATCACTTTTGGTCCTTTAGGCGTCCAATCTCCCTTTCCTTCCTTCGTGAGCTTTCTTTGGTGTCAAGTAAGCCATAAAATGCTGATTTCTGCATCAATTATACCTGAAACTTTGCTAATCATGTTTGTTAGCTCACTTACAGGAAAAAGGACTAAAAGTGCATGAAATATATACTTTGTTCTCAAAACATGGCACAAATATGGGCAAAATATATTGATATAGGCGTGTAAATTCGCCTATCATCAATGATGTGGTTACGAATTGGTTGGATGAGTCATATACTGGACAGTGTTTGGTCCAAGGGTAGAGGTTCAAGATACAAGTAGTGGATACCGATCGTATTGGAAGGGTATGACTCATAAGGGTTAGTCGTATCCCAGTGATGGGATTTTGGTGCAACTTAAGTAGGGGTATGATACTTCCAAGTAAGGGTCGGATGATGATACCAATATTAGTGGTCATGGTTAATTAATGGATAATGGTTTGGTTATTTGGAAATTGGTTTTAATTAGGCAATAATGGCGGGTGGTGTAGCTAAGCCATGGAAGGTGAAGGTCCCGAGGGGACCAAAATTGGAAACTCATATTTGTTGATATAAGGTTGCTCTTGGTGACTGTGTGCATGATGACACACTATATTTGAGGGAATGTACTAGTCATCCCATGGTATACTTTCTTGGTCATGCGACTACATACACTGGAGCCCTTTCAGCAGGGGGAGCTTAACTCATATAGCCCGAGGGTTGTTTAGGACAACAAAGCTACACAACCTAGGGCTTCCATCCTTTCGGAAGGCATCATTTCACATCATGTGTGCTGTTACACTATGTTGTTACATGATCTAAATTCAGCCAACTCAAGGCGGGTGGTTGGAGGTTTGGTCGGGTAATGGGGGTGGTCTCTGGTCCTGGTCGGATTTAGGATGCCAATTACAACAAGGCCTCAGGTGTTACACCCAACTACAACTCTCATTAGAATGCATAAGCGGTCATCGTCAAATATAGAACTCAACTAGGCTAGGGTTGAATCCCACAGGGAATACTATGTATACTAAGTATTATGATTATTAATAGACGGTTGATCGATGGTTCCAAAATAAAAGGGGGTTTGTTTGTTAATGGTGAGGTATGCTTGTAGCAAATCGTGTTCCAACTAATGAGTATGCTTGTAAGTTTTTATTCAATGAGAATGAATAAACTAGGAGTATGTTCACCACGATGTTACAACAGTCAAGGTTGTGAGTTATGCCAAATTCCAATTGCAAGAATTACTGAACTATGAAGTTCATCTATTCGTTTCTGAACCTTAATAAATGATTACCCTTTAATTCGTTCAAACTTAAAGAATATATTGATATGTTCAATTTTTTTCTTAAATGGGTTAATCCTGTAAAGGCATCAACCCTTAACCCAAAGGTTAAGGCCTTTAAGATCCTTGTAAATATCCTCTATTACCAACACACACATTTCTACTCAAACAAGTGGTGTTCTTGGGCTCACCCTTCGTATTTGTAACCAAGAAAGATAATTAAAAATAAAAGTTTATACTATTGCAATTAGTTACATAACTTAGGCAAATCTCAAAACCCTAAATAACCTATCACATCAAAGCTCCCATAACCCTATTTATAGGCGATTTAGACACACATCATAGAAGAAGAAGAAGATTCCATTGTACTTCTTGTAAATAATTTATAAAGTTACTTACAAAAATATCCTAAGGATTGTTCTTGATCTTCAAAGAAGAATAGTAAATAAGATGTTAAGATCCACAATATCAGCTTATTTCTCAGAGAATAGTAGGCTACACATTGCTCAAAAGTTGTAAATAAGATAAAATATACCTAATCTAAACCTAGACTGGTATTTATATGTTTCCATGTACTGGAGATTTAAAATCCGAACTTTAATATTGCTGCATCACAGTTGACGTTAAGGTTGATGGCCCGTCAGTGGTCTGACGGTCCGTCTCTTGGACCATCACTGAGAGTCCCAAAGTCTTTCCTTCTATTTAAAAAGTGACTGTCAAGTTGATAGGACATCAATTGTCTAACGGTCCATCACTTGGATCATCACTTCATCACTTGACGGGCCATTTTCTGTTACATACTAATGGCCCATAAGAGGTCTGATGGTTCGTCACTTGGACCGTCACTTGGGTTATCCTTTCTGTCTATTTTTATTATAGTTGATGGATACTCTGACGGTCCATCATATGGTTGATACACTAAAGGAAGGCTAAAATTGAAAATGTACACTCAAGGAACAAAAAACAGAAACTACAATAAAAAGGAAAACACACAAAGAAGAAAGGAGATGAAGAAGATTTGCATAGAAATAAAAGGATAGATAATGAGACCCTTACTATCACTAATGATTAGCATAAGAAAGTGTATCAAACCTTCAAACACATATCACCAATGGTCTTTCAAACCTCACTCCTAGGTGGACCAAAGGAACTCACACTCCTCAATCATACTTTTCTTGCCAAATGTTCAACACAAATGAAAATCCATTCAATTGTATTAAAACACTCAAGTTTTGAGGTCTTTTCCAAGACCTACAATAAGATGGCTTTTACAAGACCTACACTAAGAAAAGAAACTACACTAAAACTAATACTTAATTTCAATTCATCAAAGTCTAATAAAAAGAGAAGCTAAAATGTCTATTTATAGTTATTACAACACAATGACTAAAATGCCCTTAATGAGGGCTTTGGAAAGGTGCCTCTTGAGTGTGGACTTTTGTAGTGTAAAGAACTCCATGCCCTTAGTAATTAGGCGCCTATTAAGTGTAAGCTTTCATTCTCCCCTTTCATTTCGGACACGGCTTGAGAAGGATTCCAAAAGGGTCTCAAATGTCTTTCTAATTCCGAGCTTGGTCCTTTGAGAAATCCTTGCAATCCTTATGCACTTTAGGCTTGTATCATCCTCTCTATCTTGAAAGGAATTTGTCCTCAAATTTGCACCTTGAAAAACTAAAGAGAGGGAAAAACAAGTACACAACCCTCAAGGAAGGAGGGTTAGCATTAGTACCACAAGTTATATAAACAAGCCAACGTTGCTCACACTTGACATACATCCATGGGTCCTTTGTGTGTGATAAAAAAAACGTAGCATAACTAGTACAAACAAGATGTATAGGATCATCATAAAAAATGGATGGAAATAATCTGAGGCTATCCCTCCCATACTTCAAGAATGAAGTAGGACCAAAGGGCCGAAGTAATCAAGGGCATAAACCGAGACTAATCATCCCTTTTACTCGGGGATCCAACTCACAATCATCCAAGACATTACACACAACTATATAATATACAAGGTCACTATGAACAAGGTTAATGTCATGGTTTTCAACACACAAGTTCAAAGAAACACTCCAAGGAGGTACACATTTGAAATACAACCAACTGTCCTTCATTATGATCATGAAACACCTACCACAAGAATCACAAAGGACACGGCTAAGGAAAACATCTATAGGTAAGGAAACTACAAAGGTCCACAAAAGCCATATATCATTGTAACTACAAGTGTACCAACAAAAAAATGTCCTACCCCTAAATAAAAAAAAATCCAAGACTAGCATGGATATCATCATAAGCAAAGAGGTAGTATAGGAAGGCATCAAGTGTAAAGGAATCATCCAAGGTGCTAACATCTATAAGAATGCAAATTGATTTAATAGTTTTAGCACATAAGGTTGGAATCAAATCATTTAAAGACATATGGCTTCCTTCTTGTAAGTAAAACATAAACTTGGTATCCACAAGTTGAGGATTATTCAATTCAAGGACAAGTGTGTCAAGCAAGGATGCACATTTAGAATTATTATCCCAAGAAGACAATGACACATTTACCCTCGAGTTTTCAAGGATAATACTTTGCTTTTCATGTCAACCAAGCAACAAGTTGGGTGAGCCAGTATCATCATATCCACATTTGGCACCGGGGTCAAATGGAAAGAGTGGCCTTAGACATGGATCTAGATAACACTCTTTTTCCCCATAGGCTTCACCCAATCTAAAAGACATACTCTTTATAATAGCATACACCTCATCAAAGGCAAATAAAGAGTAGAGAAAAGTGTCATACAAATCAACTTCAACTATGGTGCCCTTATGCAAGTACTCACTAGTTCCAAGTTCATCACCACTAGGATGCTCAACATAGGAAACACACAAAGAAGAAATATAAAGAATTTCTAACCATGCACCACTTTATATTTTAAGAGAGTATTCCCCACATAGATATAAATCACCATGAGAATCAAAGGGATCACACACAAGAATATGTTCAAAAGAAAAATCACGATTTGAGTTTCCTAAATATTGAAGTAATTCAAGGTCACCTTCACCCGATTGTGACTTATATTTGTTTCTTTGAGAAGATCTATCAATATGGCTTTCATCAGACAACATGCTCAAAAAATAATCTCTAATCCTATGATAAAATCCATCAACTTAATCACTAGCTCGAGACTTATCAAACACACCACACATATGCTCAAGTAGTGGGCTACATTCATGAGTAGGTTGATCATCATTCATATCCTCACTAGTTATTGGAAACTCACATACCAACATAGACTCACCTTAGTTTTAAAAAGGGTCAACTAGTGTGTGAATATTCTTATCACTTGGTAGTGGAACCTTATTCAAGTTATAAGTGCTAACACTAGATGGACATAAATCATTCTTACAAAAAAAATTGATTTTGTCATCTAAAGGATCAACTAGTGCTTGCGTAATCACAACAAGATTTGGTCCTTATTCATCCTAACAACACAAAGAGTATCATAAAAGGAAGATTCATACACTTTTTCGCTAAGAATATCCAAAACTACACCACTTTGGCCACTACTAGCCACATTGCAACAATTCAAGTTTCTAGAGGTGTAGAAGATAGCTTTATTACCTTGTAGATCATGGGAAGTGTGTTATTCACTTGGTTTTGCATCATGGAAGCCTTCATGTTCCACATTACAAGGTAATATGTCAATGTTTCCCTTTGGACTCACTTCTTCATCACTTATCCCAAAATTGGGAGTTTCGGCCAAGGGCTTAAAGGAAACTTCCTTGGGCTTCTCCTTGGGGATTATAGGGTCTTGAACCTGCACATAAGAAGAGAAAATACTAGGAAAAATGATAGTATTTGGTTTAGTGATATCGAGGGTCCTTTTTGGACAAGATCCATTATCAAGTGTTATTTTTCCCTTCCAATTTCACTACCCATGGCTTCTCTTTCCTTTTCCCTCATTTCTTCACATCCTCCTTGTATCTCACCTTTCATTTTATATCCATCTTGAGGCTTAGACTCATCCTCTTTGGTTTCTAACTCCTCCCCTTCTTCTATTTATATGGGGAGATTTTGGTTTTGTGGCATTTGGAGAGAAGGATAAGGTCTTTGGTTAATTGGGTTCGAGATTTGGTAGTTCAGATTTTGGGTAGCATTTGAGTACCAAGTCTATTTTGTTGGACTTGGTTCAATTGTGGAGGGTTTGTTGGGCATAGGATATCAACCCTTGTTTTTATTCTATTCATGCCACCCCTCTTTGATCCCATATAACCCTTCATATCTCTCCTAAAATCATCCATATCACCCTTCATATATTAAGCAAATGCATTAATCCGAGGCATCAAGGCCCCTAAAACATCATTACCCAAGGGTTGAGATGTGGTACCCTCTAATTCCATCTCAAATATACCTAACAAAATAAAAAAAATAGAAAGATAACACCTACAAAACAAATAATCAAATTAGTTCAAAAGCCTCACCACACTCTCACTCAACCTTATCTCACACTTGGTTTCAGAAGTGTTGGATAATTAGCAATACTTGGCAAGTCACTTGAGTGGTGAAACGATTTGGTCCGGAATCGATATTTGTTTGAAATGACTCAAATAAAATGATGTATGAACTTAAACCAACAAAATACTACGACTTTTAAATGAGAAAAGCACAAAGAAAACCAAAGATACGAATGAAACGAACTCTAGACTAATTACCAATCTAGTAGGAACTTACTAGATTGATAATTAGTGTTTGAATTAGCTCAAAAGAAAATAGAATAAAAAATTAGAAACTAGAAAATCTACCTAAGAACTCAATTAGGATGATTAGTTAGTGATAACATGGCATTCATTGATTAGACGTTGAGTTTTCAAAAATTTTAATCACAAAATCCCAAGTCTCAGCCTAGAACCCCTTTGGAGAAGAAGAATGATAATTTGAGGGGGAAATAACTAGTTTTGGTGCCCTTTTTATCCTCCAATTGAAATTCAAAAACAATGGTCCCCCCTTTGTACTTGAAATTGTACTTTAATTATTCCTTTGTCTCTTCTTTCTTTTGGATGAATAAGAATATACCAAGGAATATTCCTTCACAAACACCAAGTACACTTTCTTTCTTCTCCTTGTTTGGATCAAACACACTCTTTGAATAGTATCCGTTAGCAAGACGTGATGAAGATAGAAGAACAAGATGAATATTTAGGAGTAGACCAAAGTTTGACCCCAAACGAAATGAACTCCAAATATGGATTTTTTTGTAGATCTAGGTTCCTTAGGCCAAGGTGAACTCAAATATGTAAAAATCAGCAACAACCAATGCCCACAAAGAAAAATCCACATGGATATAGAGCTTCGAAGCTTCAAAATGCCATATCCATAGAGGTTCTTAGCTCAAACTCAACCAAATCTTGTTCCAAGAGTAGATCTAGACTCCCTAGGTGATAGAGAGAAAGGATCTAGCACAAGAAACTTTCAAAACAAAGCAAAAATGTGTAGATCTAAGGATTAAATTTTGGATCTACAACCCAACACAACTAGACACCATTTTTTTAGAGTTTTAGATTTTTTGACTCTTTTTTGTTAAGATTTTCTAATTAAGGACACTAAAACCAAGATTTAGGGATGTTGGAACAATCCTAAACAAGGCTTTCATACCAAATGATAAACTAAAGGAAGGCTAAAACCGAAAATGGACAGACAAGGAACAAAAGACAGCAACTACAATAAGGAAAACACACAAAGAATAAAGGAGATGAAGAAGATTTTCAGAGAAATAAAACGATAGATAATGAGACCATTACTATCACTAATGATTACCATAAGAAAGTGTATCAAACCTTCAATCACACCTCACCAATAGTAGTTCAAACCTTACTCTTAGGTGAACCAAAGGAACTACTCATACTCCTCAATCACACCTTTCTTGCCAAATGTTCAACATAAATGAAAATCCATTCAATTGCATTAGAACACTCAAGTTTTGAAGTCTTTTCCAAGACCTACACTAAGATGGATTTTCCAAGACCTACACTAAGGAAAGAAACTACACTAAGAGTAATACTCAATTTCAATTCATGAAAGTCTAAAGAAAAGAGAAGCTAAAATGTCTATTTATACTTATTACAATGACTAAAATGCCCTTAATGAGGGATTAGGAAAGGTACCTCTTGAGTGTGGCCTTTTGTAGTGTAAAGACCTCCATGACCTTAGTAATTAGGCGCCTCTTGAGTGTAAGATTTCCTTCTCCCCTTTTATTTTGGTCACAGCTTGAGAAGGATTCCAAAAGGGTCTCAAATGTCTTGCCAATTCCAAGATTGGGTCTTTTAAGAAGTCCTTGCAATCCTTATGCACTTTAGGCATGTATCAATTGTTGATGGCCCATCAGTTTGGCTGTCAGTTCCTTTATTACCTGTTTTTCCAAGTTATTTCTTCAGCTAAGTCCTTAACCTATAAACATTAAAACCCAACATCAAATACACCATCAGTTTCTTAAAAATGCACAATTACCCCACATAAAATATGTAAAAATTCTGTCCAAAGCTGGAACATCAACACCCTCAACTTAAGATAATTGCTTGTCCTCAGGAAATCTAACACCATATTATATGCATGAACAAGACAATGAAGGGCATTCAATCGTTCAACTATGCATAATACAACTTATTAACTGTCACCTAACTCATGTAGCTTCAATACATTAGGATCTAATTGGAACTAGTTCTGCATCAGCACATACTTGATCACAGACATAACATCTCACAGAATTTAGTAAAAACAAGTACGGTTCAGGTTACCCTCACAGTTAAAGAAGTCCACCATACTTTGTTCAGTTAACCTGTAGACTATAAACTAAGACTCTCACTCTAAAAAAAGAGTTACAAACACAACATACACACCTATATGCTTGCCCTTATCATGTAATTCTCCCTTATAGTTGATTTGAAAAGATCAAACAAGACTTTATATGGCTTGTAATGAGGTTTCGGTGCTAGGTGATGAATGATTTTGGGGAAGTGACTTTTAAGTTCAGATTTCGCTCTCTTCACCCTTAATTTCTTCTCACCATGACTATTTCTATTCTTCTACACGTACAATCCATATAGGTCATCTACAATTTCACCATATACCCTTTTTTTACATTAGCAACCCTCAACTTTTTCTAGCATTTGAGGTACGCAATATCTAAATAGATTAGGGCCAGATGAAATATTTTCTTTCAACTCCCAACCTACTTACATCACATTGTTATATTCCTAATAGTAGCCACTATTAAATTAGGAATTCTACCTAAGTTAAAAGTGCATGATGCCTAATACTATCCTATCCTATTAAATCAACCACAAGGTAACACAACTAAACCGGGCAAGTTCTAGTTGTACACACTATGCAAGAACTATATCAAAGTACTCACCCCTAAAAGCAATGAGCTCATACTTATCCTATAAACTCTTGGGTTCACATCACATGATCATGATTAATTTATCTTTGCATTCAAATGCCAATCACAAATTCAAAGTAGTTTATTAAAAAATATTAAGCGACAAGAAAGTATTGTCATACACAAGTACATTTATAGCATTCTGCCACAATTAATCATCCATCCATCCATACAAAAGGTTCTAAAAGAAAAGAACATAAAACATCTATGATATAATCACTGAACTATATTTACATCATGATACACAAGAAAAGAAACATAAATAACAACCTAAACATGTCGGTTCTACTAGATAGCGCATGAGGGAAAAACACAGGAAACAAAAACCCCCGTGGTAACCAACAACACAACAAGTACCCCACCCCCATGAAATAAAAATGCTTTGTCCTTAAATGCATGAACAATAAGGTATAAAATTGTGAAATACTTGCAAAGCCTCTCAGGCTAGTGAGTCGGTCGAATGTGGTAGGCTTCTTTGGCCTCAGGTGCAACATCATTGACCCCAATGGTCGTAGGGGCACTTAAAATAGGTTCCTCCTGGACTGGAGGTATCTCGAATGACACTGGATCAGGTGTGTCCCCCTTTACTAAGGCTGAACTAGTTTAGACTTCCACTGCTTAATTTTTAGCCTTTTTCTTCCTCTTTTATTCATCTCTTTTCAATCTCTTAGAAGCTTTTCTCATGTATCTATCTTCTCTTTCCTCAATTGTTATATCTTCTCACCTCCTTTTCCTTGAATTCTACCAGTCAACACTTTATCAGGCTGCTTACCTTTATCTTTCAGTGGCCTACCCATTAGATCATCGAGGCCCTCATTATTATCATTGATTATCAATGAAAGATTAAAAGTAGGTTGTGCTTATCCTTTTCATCTTAGCAATGTCAGCCTGTGCTTGCCAAAACTCTGCCACAAACTTTGCAAAATTGGCAATTGATAACTCATCCAACTGTTTGTTCACACGCTCTTCCATGTCGTTTATCCTGGCATAGATATTTTGATAAGGTTTGAGGGCTTCCTCAATAATGCGATCAAGGAATGGCTTGAACTGCTTTGCCCATGCATTTTGCTGCTTCTCAAAATTTTTTTTGGATCTCACTATTTGGTGAAGTTCTTTTGTGTTAGCCGATATTCAAAATATTGAGATGGTACAGATGTAGTGTCTGTTCTTTCTCCTACTGAGGGTATAAAAGCTAACCCTGAAGAAGCATTGCGAGGTATATAATATGATGGAATATAAGTTGTAACCGGTAATGGCATACCTGTGGGAATCTCACATATCCCTGAGGATAGAGTTGACTATGACTGATAGACACGTGGATCATTGGCTCACATTTCATATTTCAAATCATCCTTTATTCGCTCGGTATCTTGACTTCATTGCCAGCTAAGGCGATGGCTTCCACTTATTTGGACACATAGTCCATAGCAACCAGGATATACTTTAGCCCATAGGAGCTTATGAAGGGCCCCATGAAATCTATACCCCAAACATCGAACAATTTAACCTACAGCATTTTCATCATGGGCATCTCATGGTGCTTTGAGATTGAGCTTTGTATTTAGCACTGATCTTATTTCCTCACTAACTCGTATGTATCCTTAAACAAATTAGGCCAATAATAGCAACTCTGCAGCACTTTTATTACAATACGATCACCTATATAGTGTCCTGCAACTGGGGAAGCATGACAGTCTTCTAGAATATTCAGCATGTTAACTTCTGGGATGCATCTTCGGATGATATTATTAGCACAATGCCTGAATAGATATGGCTAATCCCATAAGTACCTTTTGGTATCATGAAGGAATTTTTTTCTCTAATGAAAGGAAAAACCTTTTGGAATAAGATCTCTTACCACATAGTTCACAAAGTCTACGAACCAAGGTACCTTTTTAAGTAGGGAATGCATCATCAATTTCAAGTTTATTTGTGACTGCCTGATTTCCCTCAAGCCTAGATAGGTGGTCTGCGACATGATTTTTGCATCCTTTTCTGTCTTTGACCTCAAAGTCAAACTCTTGAAGAAGCAACACCTATCTGAGTAGCCTTGGTTTAGCATCCTTTTTCGCCATCAAATATCTCAAGGAAGCATGGTCTGTATGAACCACCACCTTGTTTCCCAACAAGTAAGCACGGAACTTCTTAAATGCATAGACAATCGCGAGAATTTCCTACTCAGTAATAGTGTAATTCTTTTGCTCCATTCAATTCCTTGCTTACATAGTAAATAGGGTGAAACAATTTTTCTTTCTTCTGGCCAAGCACAGCCTCAAGTGCCACTCCACTTGTGTCACACATGATTTTGAATAGCCTAGACCAGTCGGGAGCAACAATAACTCCAACAACCATCAGTTCTCTTTAAGGCATTCCAATGCCTTCTTGCAATCATCATCAAATACAAACTTAGCCTCTTTCTCCAAAAGCTTACATAGTAGATTTGCAATTTTGGAAAAGTATTTAATAAACCGGTGGTAGAATCCAACATGACCTAGGAAATTATGAACTCCCTTCATTGAGATAGGAGGGGGTAGTTTCTCTTTAACCTCTACTTTTGTCCGGTTGACCTCAATTCCCTGGGCTAAAATTTAATGTCAAAGAATAATGCATTCTTTCACCATGAAGTGGAATTTCTCCCAGTTCAGCACAGATTGAATTTCTCGTATCTCTGAAGCGCTCTGCTCAAGTTTACCAGACATAGTTCAAATGAATTACAGCAAAATCGTCCATGAACACCTAAAGTTTATCCTCCACCATGTCAGAGAAAATTGATATCATGCACCATTGAAATATGGTGGGTGCGTTACATAAATCAAACGACATTCACTTGAATGTAAATGTTCCATACAGGCATGTAAATATTGTTTTATCCTGATCTTTTGAGGCAATTGAAATCTAATTGTATCCCGAATACCTATACAAAAAGCAATACCACCCCCTTCCTGCCAAATGATTAAGCATATGATCTGTGAAGGGCATTGGAAAGTGATCCTTTAACATTCTCTAGTTCAACTTCTGATAGTCCATACACACTCGTCACACAGTCACTGGTCTAATCAGAATTAACTCATTCTTCTCATTAGAAACTATAGTCATGCCCTCTTTCTTGGGCACACATTAGATGGGGCTCACTCACTTTCTGTTAGAGATAGGGTACACTACCCCTGCATCAAGCTATTTAATAATTTTTTATTTAACCACTTCTTACATCGGTGGGTTTAATCTGAGTTGATGCTCAATAGTTGGTATGCACTCTTCCTCTAGCTGAATTTTATAAATGCAGATACCCAATGTAATACCAATAATATCAGCAATCATCCACCCTATATATTGAATAAATACAACATATTACAACTTGCATTCTAATAGATGACCCATCTGTTGTAATAGATTCTCTATCTGTTCAATAACTGAGTCATTTGTTATAATAAGCAATGCATCTATGGAAACAAATAGATAACATGTATCCATGTTAAAACAGATAGATCATCTAATGGAATAAATCAAACCAGCCTTGCTACTGGTTTGATTACTTCCAATAATTGATCGGTCTGTTCCAATAGTTGATTCATCAGTTTCCACACCACCAACACCACCAACAACATCAACAACAGTATCAATAATAAAAAAACAACACCATATGTTCCAACTCCATCAACAACACAAACACCACATGTTCCAACACCATCAACAACACAAACATCATATGTTCCAATAACACTAACACCACCAATAACATCAACAACAAAGAAACAATCAAAAGATATAAAAAGACGATACTGACAAAAAGGCTTTTTAAGTTCTCCCAATAGATGACTTTTTTTCATATTTTAATAAAAATAATGGTTCATTCATTCAAGACTTGAAAAGTCACCTTTCTTTTAATTTTCTCAATAAATAGGATATGGGTAATGGTAAATAAATAAAACAACAAATGTAAATATCTAATTTAAATAACATTTAAAGAAGAAGATGAGAAAAAAAGAGCAATAGTGAATCATACCCGCAATGTCAAAAAAGCAAAAGGGATCAAGAAACCTATTTCAGTTAAGAAAAGATATAGATTGGTTGAGATCTAAAAGGATCCTCATGCAAAAGAGGAGAGAAAAGAGAGAAAAGAGAGAGAAAAGAGAGAGAAAAAAAGGAGACAATTGTGATTACCCTAGAGAGAAGAGGAAGAAAGAATTGAGATAAATTAATTTATGGCTGAAGGAGAGATAATTCTAGAGATTGGTTTTAAATATTCATTAATAACTTTGAGGGGACTAAGGAGACAATGACATTGAAAATACAAGATAAGACTGCTCAAGGAGGAGATTTTTGAGTTTTCTAAGAAATATTTTTTATCTCCTTAGCATTTTATCTTTTTTATTTCAGACAGAAAATTACTTTAAAATAAAAAAAAAGATCTTAAAACATATAAGTCATTTTTTGCAACATATGTCAATTACAGTTTGAAAAATTCTAATAACTTAGTCATTTATCGCAATAGATGGCAATGTCTATTTGATAATTTATAATATATAGGTAATCTATTGCGACAATTTTATTTATCTATTTGATAATTTCCAATAGATAAGTCATCTTTTACAATAGGTTGAACATTTGCTTTAATACAATTTCAATTGAGTTCAAAGGTTCAACTACAATTTCAATTGATTTAGCTAGAATAGGGATGAGTTCAAAGGGTTAACTACAGTTTCAATTGAGTCATTACAATTGCATGATATTGGTATTACATTTCTCCTCACCTGAATCATCAACTAATCAATCTGAATTTAAATGATTCATATTAGCATATTATTTAAAATACCTAAATTGATTTATCTAGAACAAGGGATGAGTTCAAAGGATCAACTATATTTTCAATTGAGTCATTCCAATTACATGATATTGGTATTAATTTCCTCCTAACCTGAGTCGTAAAATAATTAATCTGAGTTGAAATGATTCATTTTAGCTTATTATTTAAAATATCTAAATATATTTATCTAGAACTATGGATGAGTTCATAGGGTTAAGTACAATTTTAATTAAGTTATTGTAATTGCATAATGTTAGTATTGCGTTCCTCCTGACCTAAGTTGCCAATCGATCAATTTGAGTTGAAATAATTCATATTAGATTATTATTTAAAGTACCTAAATTAATTTATCTAGAACTAGGGATGAGTTCACAGGATCAACTACAGTTTTAATTGAGTCATTGTAATTCTATTATGTTGGTATTGCGTTCCTCCTGACCTAAGTTGTTAATCAATCAATCAGAGTTAAAACAATTCATATTAACTTATTATTTGAAATACCTAAATTGATTTATCTAGAACTAGGGATGAGTTCACAAGGTCAACTACGATTTCAATTAAGTCATTGCAATTGCATGATATTGGTATTACGTTTCTCCTGACCTGAGTCATCAACCGATCAAGCTAAGTTAAAGTGATTCATATTAGATTATTATTTGAAATGCCTAAATTTAGTTAGATAGAAATAGAGATGAGTTCATTGGGTCAACTATAGTTTCAATTGAGTCATTGCAATTTTATAATATTGGTATTGCATTCCTCTTGACTTAAGTGGTCAATTGATCAATCTGAGTTGAAACTATTAATATTAAATTATTATTTTAAACACCTAAATTTATTTAGATAGAACAAGGGATGAGTTCTCAAGGTCAACTTTAATTTTAATTGAGTTGTTGTAATTGCTTGAAGTTGGTATTGCGTTCCTTCTACCTGAGTCATCAATCGATCAATCTGAGTTGAAACGAGTCGTATTAGCTAATTATTTGAAAAACCTAAATTGATTTATCAAGAACTAAGGATGATTTCACAGGGTCAACTATAGATTCAATTGAGTCGTGGTATTTGCATGATGTTGGTATTGCATTCCTCCTGACTTGAGTCGTCAATCCATCAATCTGAGTTAAAATTATTCATATCAGATTATTATTTAAAATACCTAAATTTATTTATCTAGAACTAGGGATGATTTCACAGGGTCAACTATTGTTTTAATTAAGTTGTTGCAATTGCATGATATTGGTATTGTATTCCTCTTGACATGAGTCGTCAACCGATCAATCTGAGTTGAAATGATTCATATTATCTAATTATTTAAAATGCAGAAATTGATTTATCTTGAACTACGGATGAGTTCACAAGGTCAACTACAGTTTTGATTGAGTCATGGAAATTATATGATGTTGGTATTGCATTCCTCCTGATCGGAGTCATCAATCGATCAATTTGAGTTGAAATGATTCATATTATCTTATTATTTGAAATACCTAAATTGATTTAGCTAGAACTAGGAATGAGTTAACAGGGTTAACTATAGTTTCAATGGAGTTATTGTAATTGTATGATGTTGGTATTAATTTCTACCCGACCTGAGTCATCAATCGATCAATCAAAGTTTTAGTTAATACAATTTATTATAATGAAAATGGTTAAAATTTATCTATTTTAATAAATTAATTAAGATTAATTCAGACCGAATTAATATTTTCAAAACTTGTCAACCATTTCCAAAATATAAATCAACCCATACAAATCATCCATTTACAAAAAAAATACTTCATCATTTCCAATCTAGAGTTCTCTCTCTGTTATTTCTTTCTCAACAATACAAACTATAACTACTCAACATATTTCTCAAACCTTCACAACAGATCAATTTTTTTCCCATTTCCAACTAAATAGTTGTTATTTTCAACTTTATTCTTTCTTGTGTCCATCATTTTCTCTATATTTGTAGGTAACAGAGTTTGAGAAGAGTTCTGCATTTGTATTTTTTAAAAAAAATAGGAATTTTTAGTTAACGATGAAAAATAAGAATTTTAGTTGTACTATCTTTGAGAATGGGTTAACAATTTTGAGTTTTGATGATAAAATAGTAGGAAGAACTCGAGAAAATCCTAGTTTTTTTCATAGTTTTTCGTTCGCTGTCATGGTATTATTGGATAATATTTGTGGCATTCTTGGTGGTTGTTGGTATTGGTGTTGGTGGTGGTATTAGTGGTCTTCGTGGTGGCATTAGTGGTCTTAGTGGTGGTGTTGGTGGCATTGGTAGTGGTGTTGGTAACATTAGTAGTGATGTTGGTGGCCTTAGTATTGGTATTGATGGCATTGGTGATTTCAATTGGTGTTGGTGTTGGTATTGGTGGTTTGGTGGTAGTGTTGGTGGCATTGGTGGTAGTGTTGGTATTAGTGGAATTGGTGGCATCAGTAGTGGTGTTGGTATTGGTGGCTTGGTGATGGTGTTGGTGGTATTGGTAGTGGGGTGTTGGTCATGGTGGTCTTGGTGGCATTGGTCATGGTGTTGGTGTTGGTATTAGCATTGGTGGCATTGGTGGTGGTGTTGGTAGCATTGGTGGTGGTTGTGTTAGCATTGGTGGTGTTTGTGGTGGTGGTTGATAGTGGTGTTGGTATTGGTGGTGTTTGTGGTGGTTGTTGATGGTGGTATTCGTACTGGTATTGGTGGTATTGGTGTTGGTTTTGGTGGTGTTTGTGATGGCTGTTTGTGTTGTTGTTGTTGTTGTTCGTGGTGGTGGTGGTGGTGGTGGTCCACCTGTTACAACAGATTGAACAATTATTAGGAGATATTAAAATAGGTCTTTAAATAGATTCCCTATCTGTTACAACAAATGTTTCAGTTGTTGGCATATAACAAATAGTAGCAAGACTATTTTAATGTCATCAATTAGGTTGTTCATCAGTTGACACAGGTTATTCATCTATCGTAACACATGATTCAGCTATTCCAACTGATGGGTTATCTGTTGATATATTTTTTTAGTAATGTGGCGTATAAAAAATTATTTAAATTTGTCTTATCTTTTTTTAAAAAAATTTATGTAGACATCAATTGTAATGTATTTTTTGTTTTTCTGTTGTTTATAGGTAAAACATGTCACCCAAAAGAAAAGAAAGTGAAGGTGGATCAACTTCTGACCACCTAACAAAAAAGCCTAGAGTATAGATGAATCAGAGGAGCTTCCCGAACAATCTCAGTCAGGGAAAAGTGAATCTAATGAAAGATATAAAATGATGTTGAGGGAGGTGGAGAAGGGTCTGTTGAGGGTGACAAGGAAAATAAAAGTGAGGAGGAAGAAGAAGAAGATATAAGAAGAAGTGGAGGAAGTAGAAAGTGAGAAAGAGGATGATGATCAAAAGGATGATAATGCATTATCAATGGGACGTGAATTAAGAACGAAAACCTAGCATGATCCTATCAAAACTATTAGTATTAACATGTTTCAAGTTAAGATGCTGATAGATAACCCTACAGATTTAACTGGTAATTTTATACTTAAATCTCAGCTGGGAAACATTTTGCTGATTTTAGGAAAACAATGAAGGAGGAAAAAATAGATGAACTTTGTAAGAAGAACTACTTTGGACACTTTCTTGAGCTGCCTGAAGACAACAATGCCCATTTCAAAATGATCATGGTATATGGTCTTCTCAAGTGCAAGATCAAGTACGTAGGGGATGAAATCTGGATTAACTACTGCGGCATTCCGGTTTGTTATGGCATGAAGGAGTTTTCCATAGTGACAGGTTTCCGATGCGATCGTCCAAAAGAACTTCTTATCAAGGAAACACCCCGAAAAAAGTCCAAGGCAAGCAGGACAACCAAACCACCACCATCAAATAAAGGGAAGGCATTGTCCAAGCGACCACCCACCAAAACCAACAAACACAAGTAAAAATAAATGGGTTATTGGACATTGTTGGATGTGACTACAGAGCCATGATGTTGAAAGAAAATCTCAAGGATAAAATCATACCAAAGAAGTACAAGGAGCAATTGTTCTTAGTTTGGTTTACCCATTCTGTTATATTAGCAAGAAATGTATACAAAGTCATAGAAGATGATTTGTTGGATCTTGCTGAGGATTGAAAAATCAACAATTATCCCTAGGGATATGACAAACAAGTTGACTGTCAAATATTTATTCACAAAGCTATCCCCAAAGACAATCACATTACACGAATTTCCTAGGGCTTTCTTGGTAAATTTAATCACTATTTGTTTACTGTTCCGTTAATTTATATTGAATAATTATTATGACTTTTTTTGCTTGCTTCCTATTTACATTTTTTAGGCTTGGACATTTAAAACCATTCCTCTTCTCCGAAAATAGGTCAAGGATTATTCGGATGAAGTTTCTCATTAAAAGATCCTTAGGTGGTTGGCTGCAAAGAGCAATACAAGAATTAAGGATGTTGATATAATTAACCCTCCGAATGATACAACATATCTTTTTTCAAGTAAAATAATTTAACTCAAAGAAAGATATTGAAACGAATGGGCCATCTGTTGTGATAGATAGGTCATCTGTTGCAACAGATTACCCATATACTGCAACTATTGCAATAGATGGGTAATTTATTACAACAAACAATTCATATTTCACATCAGATTACCCATCTATTGCTTTGGTTCTACGAACCCAACTCAACAGATTACCTATCTGCTGTAAATTATACAACATATGGGTAATCTGATGCAACAGATCATTAATATCTTACCATATATGAACCATCTATTGCGAAAGAAAGATCATCCATTGCATAAGTTGAGAATGTGTTAACATGTAACCCAACCGACTGCAAATTATTATATGATTTAAATATATCTGTATTTTTTATAGGTTGTACATCTATGGATCATGTTTACTGAGTAGGAGTTGGAATGACTTCTTTTATTACTCTAGGTATTGTTGATACAATAGTATTCCTAACGGCAGAGATAATAAAGAATGAATTGGAAGGAGCAATAGCTATAAGAAAAGCAGTTAGGAAAGGTCGGCCTAATGTTGAGGCTCTTCATAACCAACTTACTACAACAGATCTAAGTGCTTCTTCTGGGGGTGTTGCTGGTGGAGTTGTTGATTGGTGGTAGCCATGCTGCTACTGGTACTGCCAGTAAGATGATGAGCATGTTGATGCTTAAGAAGATATAAATATGTTTGAAAACATCCCTTACACGGGTCTCTCTTACCCTTACACTAGTCCCTCTTACCCTTACAGTGGTCCTTCTCACCCTTCTTCACCTTCATGTTCTCATTGAAAATTCAAAGAATTCATGGACAAAAAGTATAAACTCTTTCAAAAAATAGAGACTATCTCTAAATCTATCGAGGAATTGAAATCAAAGAGGAGTATCATACCATCTAAGAAGGTGAAGGAGCCATACACTTTAACAGCGGTGGTTAGGAATAAGAAAAGATCAATTAGACATATACTCTCAATCATAAAACTAAAAATAATTACATCTCTTTTCTCTCCAAAAGATTTTGAATTTCAGGGACCATTGAAGAGGGTAGACATATACGCGGAACTTGATGTGAAATAGAAGGTTGCTCTTGAAAGACCATGAATTCCAAGTAACGCATAAAAGAATTCATCATGCATACCTTTTCCCCCTAAGACTTCAAGAATCTAACCATGACCCAAATTCTATTTTAAGAGAGTAATACCCACATAGATATAAATCACCATGAGAATCAAAGGGGTCATACAAAAAAACATGTTCACAAGAATAATCACAATTTGGGTTTTCTAAATATTGAAACAATTCAAGGTCACCTTCACCCGATTGTGCCTTTTCTTGGTTTCTTTGAGAGAATATATCAATATGGATTTCATCATAAAACATGCTCAAAGAATCATCTCTAATCCTATGATAAACTCCATCAATTTAATCACTAACTCGAGACTTATCAAACACACCACACATATGCTCAAGTAGTGGGCTACATTCATGAGTAGGTTGATCATCATTCACATCCTCACTAGTTGTTGGCAACTCACATACCAACATAGACTCACCTTAATTTTCACAAGGGTCAACTAGTGTGTGAATACTCTTATCACTTGGTAATGGAACCTTATTCAAGTTATAAGTGCTAGCATTAGATGGACACAAATAATTCTTACGAAAAGAATTGATTTTGTCATCTAATGGATCAACCAGTGCTTGTGTACTCACAACAAGAGTTTGGTCCTTATTCATCCTAACAACACCAACAGTATCAGAAAATGAAGATTCATACACTTCTTCACTAAGAAAATCCGAAACTACACCACTTTGGGCACTACTAGCCACATCGCAACAATTCCAGCTTCTAGAGGTGTAGAAGATAGCTTTGTTACCTTGTAGATCATGGGAAGTGTGTTATTCACTTGGTTTTTCATCATAGAAGCCTTCATTCTCCACATTACAAGGTAATATATTAATGTTTCCCTTTGGACTCACTTTTTCATCTCTTATCCCAAAATTGGGACTTTCGGCCAAGGGCTTAAAGGGAACTTCCTTGGGCTTCTCCTTGGGGCTTCTAGGGTCTTGAAACTGCAAATGAGAAGAGAAATTAATAGGAAAAATGCAAGTATTTTGGTTAGTGAATATCGAGAGTCCTTTGTGTACAAGATCCACGTTCAAGTGCTCTTTTTCCCTTCCAATTTCACTACCCGTGGCTTCCCTTTCATTTTCCCTCCTTTCTTAACATCCTCTTTGTATCTCACCATCCATTTTATCTCTATATTTTGTCTTAGCCTCACCCTCTTTCGTTTCTAACTTCTCCTCTTCTTCTATTTGGATGGGGATATTTTGGTTTTGTGGCATTTGGAGAGAAGGATAAGGTCTTTGGTTAATTGGGCTTGGGAATTGGTAGTTCAGATTTTGGGGTAGCATTTGAGTACCAAGTCCCTTTTGTTGGACTTGGTTCAATTATGGAGGATTTGGTGGACATAGTCTATCAACCCTCGCTTTTATTGTATTCATGTCACTCCTCATTGATCCCACATAAACCTTCATATCTCTCTTAAAAGTATCCATATAAACCTTCATATCTTGGGGTAACTGCATAGCCATCAAGGCTCCTAAAACATCATTACCCAAGGGTTGAGATGTGGTACGCTCGAATTCCATCTCAAATGTAGCTAACAAAAGCCAAAAAACAGCAACATAACACCTACAAAATGAACAAACAAATTAGTTCAAAAGCCTCACCACACTCTCACTCAACCTCACCTCACACTTGGCTTCATAAGTGTTGGAAAATTTGCAATACTTGGCAAGTTACTTGAGTGGTGAGAAGATTTGGTCCGGAATCATTTTTTTTTAAATGACTCAAATAAAGTGATGTACGAACTTGAACCAACAAAACACTACGACTTTAAAACAAGAAAAGCACACAAAAAACCAAAGACACAAATTAAATGAACTCTTGCTTAATTACCAATCTAGTAGGAACTTACTAGCTTGCTAATTAGTGTTTGAATTAGCTTAAAAGAAAGTAGAATCAAAAATTAGAAACTAGGAAATCTACCTAAGAACTCAATTTGGCCGATTAGCTAGTGATGATATGGCATTCATTGATTGGACGTTGAGTTTTCAAAATTTTTAGTCCCAAAATCCCAAGTCTCGGCCTAGAACCCCTTTGGAGAAGAAGAATGATAATTTGAGGGGGAAATAACTAGTTTTGGAGCCCTTTTTAGCCTCCAATTGAAATTCAAAAACAATGGTCCCCCCTTTGTACTTGAAATTGTACTTTGATTATTCCTTTGTGTCTTCTTTCTTTTCGATGAATATGAATATTTCAAGGAATATTCCTTCACAAACACCAATTACACTCTATTTATTCTCCTTTTTTATATCAAACACACTCTTTGAATCTCCTTCCTTAGCAAGACTTGATGAAGATGGAAGAACAAGATGAATATTTAAGAGTTGACCAAAGTTTGACCCCAACGAAATGAACTCCAAATCTGGATTTTCTTGTAGGTCTAGGTTCCTTAGGCCAAGGTGAACTTAAATATGTAAAAATCAGCATCAACCAACGTCCACAAAGTAAAACCCACACGGATCTAGAGCTTAGAATCTTCAAAATGCCATATCCGTACAAGTTCTTAGCTCAAACTCAACCAAATCTTGTTCCAAGAGTAGATCTAGACTCCCTAGGTGCTAGAGAGAAAGAATCTAGCACAAGAAACTTTCAAAACAAAGCAAAAATATTTAGATCTAAGGATTAAATTTTGGATCTACAACACAACACAACTAGACACCATTTTTTTGAGATATTTGGATTTTTTTGACTTTTTTGTTGAGATTTTCTAAATAAGGACACTAAAACCAAGATTTAGGGATGTTGGAAGAACCCTAACCAAGGATTTGATACCAAATGATACACTAAAGTAATGCTAAAACCGAAAATGGACACACAAGGAACAAAAAACAGCAACTACAACAAAAAGGAAAACACACAAAGAAGAAAGGAGATGAAGAAGATTTGCATAGAAATAAAAGGATAGATAATGAAACCCTTACTATCACTTATGATTACTATAAGAAAGTGTAACAACCCTTCAAAGAAACCTCACCAATGGTATTTAAAACCTCAATCTTCGGTGTACTAAAGGAACTCACACTCCTCAGTCACACCTTTCTTACCAAATTTCAACACAAATGAAAATCCATTCAATTGCATTAAAACACTCAAGTTTTGATTGTCTTTTCCAAGACGTACACTAAGATGGCTTTTCCAAGCCCTGAACTAACAAAATAAACTACACCAAGGGTAATACTCAATTTCAATTCATCAAAGTCTAATGAAAAGAGAAGCTAAGATGTCTATTTATACTTATTACAAAACAATGACTAAAATGCCCTTAATGAGGGCTTAGGAAAGGTGCCTCTTGAGTGTGGCCTTTTGCAGTGTAAAGACATCCATGCCCTTAGTAATTAGGAGCCTCTTGAGTGTAAGCTTTAATGAGGTCTTAGGAAAGGTGCCTCTTGGGTGTGGCCTTTTGCAGTGTAATCCATGCCCTTAGTAATTAGGAGCCTCTTGAGTGTAAGCTTTCCTTGTCCCCTTCCATTTTCGTCACATCTTGAGAAGGATTCCAAAAGGGTCTCAAATGTCTTTCCAATTCCGAGCTTGGTCCTTTGAGAAGTCCGTGCAATACTTACGCACATTAGGCTTGTATTAATGGTTGACGGCCCATCAGTTTGGCCGTCAGTTCCTTTATTACCTATTTTTCCAAGTTGTTTCTTCATCTAAGTCCTTAACCTATAAACATTAAAACCCAGCATCAAATACACCATCAGTTGCTTAAAAATGCACAAATACCCCTCATAAAAGATGTAAAATATTCTCTCTAAAGCCGGAACATCAACACCCTCAAGTTAAGATAATTGTTTGTCCTCGATCAGCCTAACACCATATTATATGCATGAACAAGACAATGATAGGCATTGAATCGTGTAGCTATGCATGATACAAGCTCTTAGCTGTCACCTAACTAATGTAGCTTCAACACATTTAGATTTACAATTGGCACTAGTTCTAAATCAGAACATACATGATCACAGACACAACATCTCATAGAATTCAATAAAAGCAAGTATGGCTCAGGTTACTCTCACAGTCAAAGAAGTCCACCACACTTTGTTCAGTTAACCTGTGGACTATAAACTAAGACTCTCACTCTCAAAAAGGAGTTACAAACACAGCATACACACCCACAAGATTTCCCTTATTATGTAATTCTCCCCTACAGTTGATTTGCAAAGATCAAACAAGACTTTATATGGCTTGTAATGAGGTTTGGTGCTAGGTGATGAATGATTTTGGGGAAGTGACTTTTGAGTTCAAATTTCGCTCTATTCACCCTTAATTTCTTCTCACCATGACTATTACTTTTCTTCTACACTTACAATCCATATCATTCATCTACACTATCACCATATACCCTTTTTTTACATTAGCCACCCTCAACTTATGCTAGCAGTTGAGGTACAGAATATCTAAATAGATTAGGGCCAGATGAAACATTTTCTTTCAACTCCCAACCTACTTACATCAAATTGTTATCTCCCCCATATTAGCCACCATCAACTAAGGCATTTTGCCTAAGTTAAAGTGCATGATGTCTAATACAGGACCAGGGCTAAAATTAGGTGTTAACATCCTACTAAGAGTGAATCAGAATTATTGGGACTGAATAAACAATAACAAAAGCTCAAAGAGGGTGCAAAGAAAAAAACACCTATTTTTGGTAGGATTTTTATGGCTAAGTGGACTACAACTGAAGGAGGCCTACTATCCTATCCTATTAAATCAACCACAAGGTAACAAAAATAAACTAGCCAAGTTCTAGTTGTACACACTATGCAAGAACTATATCAAAGTACTCGCACCTACAAGCAATGAGCTCATACTTATCCTACAAACTTTTGGGTTCACATCACATGATCATGCTTACTTTAACTTTGCATCCTAACGCCAATAACAGATTCAAAATAGTTTATAAAAAAATATTAAGCTATAAAAAAGTATTCTCAGACACAAAAATATTTACAGCATTCTGCCATAATTCATCCATCCATCCATCCATACAAATAGTTCTAAGAGAAAAGAACATGAAACATCTATAATATAATCACTAAACGATTTTTTATATCATGATGCACAAGAAAAGAAACATAAACAACAACCTAAGCATGTCGGTTCTACTAGATAGCTCATGAGGGAAAAAACACAAGAAACAAATACCCCTGTGGTGACCAACGACACAACAAGTACCCTACCCTTACTAAATAAAAATTCTTTATCCTAAAATGCATGAACAATAAGGTATAAGAGAGTGAAATACTTGCAAAACCTCTCAATCTAGTGAGTCGGTCGTATGTAGGAGGCTTCTTTAGACTCAGGTGCAATATCAGTGACCTCAATGGTGGTAGGGGCGCTTAAAACAGGTTCTTCCTGGATTAGCGGTATCTTAAACGACACTGGATCAGGTGTGGCCCCCTTTATTAAGGCTAAACTAGTTTCAACTCTCGCTGCTTCATCTTCATCCTTTTTCTTTTGCTTTTATTTGTCTTTTTTCAATCTCTTAAAAGCTTTTCTAATGTCTCTAGCTTCTCTTTTCTCAATTGTCATATCTTCTCGCCTTCTTCTTTTTAAAGTCTACCTGTCAAAACTTTATCAAGCTACTTACCTTTATCTTTCAGTGGCCTACCCATAAGATCATCGAGGCCCTCATCTTCATTACCGATTATTAATGCAGGATCAAAAGTTGGTTGTGATTATTGCCTTTTCAGCTCAATAATGCCAACCTGTGCTTACTAAAACTCTACCACAAACCTCATAAAATCTATAATTAATAACTTATCCAACCGTTTGTTCACACACTCCTCCATGTCATCCATCCTGGCATGGATATTTTGATAAGGTCTGAGGGCTTCCTCAATAATATGGTCAATGAATGGCTTAAACTCAGCTGCTTCTCAAACTTTTTCTGGGATCTCATAATTTGGTGAAGTTCTCTTGTGTTAGCTGATATTCAGAATATTGAGGTGGTACAGATGCAGTTTTTGTAGTTTCTCCCACTAGGGTCATAGAAGCTGAACCTGCAGAAGCATCGGGAGGTATATAATATGGTGGCACATAAGTTGTAATCAGTAATGGAATACCTATGGGAATCTCAGATGTCCCTAGGGCTAGAGTTGACTGTTAATGATAGGAAGGTGGATTATTAGCGCGTATTTCATATTTTAAATCATCCTTCATTCACTCGGTATCTTGCCTGTAACTTTCTTGAACCTCATTTTTAACCTCTCTAATCAAAGGCACATTTGGTTATTTACATAGTTTCATGATCAAACATAGGTATGGTAAGGCACTCGCCACTTTGTGTGCATATACGAATAACTCATCAATAATAATACGGCAAAAATCAATCTTTATCCCATCAACCGGACTAGCAACTAATATTACCTTGTGATTGTCCAAGTTTGTATCTTACTTTATGGGCATCAATCACAGTCTGATAATAGCCAAACAAAACTTAGACCAAAAGCTGAGGGATGAGTTAGCAATCCACTCATTGGTATTATATGCCCAGGATAGGTTACCATCGTCAGTAAGAAGCCTAGATAACCAAAGTCTTTGGTTGGAGGCTGTCATTAGGCGATGCTCAAGTTTTGGTATGGCCTCCGGTTCCTCATAATCAGGCCCAAATAACATCCTGTTCAGTGTGTGGCATATATATAAATGGTGACCCCTCTTACAGGAACTGCTTCCCTATTTGAAAGTTTGAAATTTTGGTTCCCCTAAGACAATCCTTTTATACCAGTGCCAAATAGTTGACGAAAAACTCCCGTACAATATTGGAATAGTCTGTCTCAGGAGGTTTTATCATCCTCCCTAACTTTTACTCATTAAATTATTTCTTAAGCTTCAGTTACTTATGCAACTTAGAAGGGACCATTTGGTGCTCCTCTGAGATGGGCCTCTTTATCTACCTGTTTGCTATTTGTTCAAGACCATCAAGGAAGTTCTCCCATGCTCCTTCAATCTTCAACTAAATTGCTTCCCATATCTGAGGGTTTTTGCTTTTAATTATATTAGCGTCCTTTATTTTCGATGCCTCAACTTTGTCGGGGTTTGATGTGTTAACATCTTTATCGTTGGGGTTGGAAGTAAAACTATTGCTTCTATCACTCTCACTCTCCTCCTCAGACTGGGAGAGTACTTGAGTCACACACTAACAAGTGTTGAAGGTAGGTGCTTTTTTACTGCATGTTTGTTCACCTCTACCCCTTGCTTGTTAAGATCTACCACCTCCTCTCTGTGGGGGTAATTTCCTTACCATTTTTCCTAACTTAAGAACAAACCATCAATGTTGTATTAGAATTAGAAAGAAATAAGGTGCATATTTGAGTTAAAGGACAAACTGACGGTCCATCAAGGGTCTGACAGTCCATTGAGATGTCCGACGTAGAATAACCAGAGAAGCTTAGCAATGGTCAAGTTGATGGTCCATAAAAATGTTTGACGGTCCATCAAGATGTCTGTCATGGCTAAATAAAAGAGGAAGTTATTCAGAAGAATGTTGATGAACTGTCTAACGGTTCGCCAACATGGCCGTCAACTAAAATTTTGATTTCCTCATTCTCATTGGCAATTCGTTGAACATATGGTATGCATCTTATCATTAAGTACAATAATCACCATATTAATATAACCTTTAGTTTTACCATTTTTGGTCATGGGTTACTCAGACTTCACCCAAAACAATATTTATCGAAGTTTGATTAAATCAGAAGCACAACAACAACAACAAGAAAAGAAGTTCTTTTAAACATTATCAAACTCACATTATTCATGTTCATCATTCTGAAAAGCGAAGTGGAAGTGTGATCATACCATACCCTTGAAGTACTCTTCAGTACTTTAAACTTGCAAAACTTAGAACAAACTATACTATTTAGTTATTTTCCCAGTAAGATATTTAACGTAAATTTTGATGGGAAAAACAGGAGAGGGTGGTAGTTTAAATAGGATAAGGGAGGATATGAAGAGTCCTAAGATAGGCTGTATTTGATTTCCATATTGAAAGTACAAGAATTTAAATGGTTTTGGGAGTTAAAGAGATGGAAACGTGTGTGTAATTAACTCTCATTATCCATTAAATATGCTTTGGGTTGGATCAAAATAATTGAATAGATCTTTCTTGACCCGACCCATGCTTTTAAAAATTAGGGTTTGTCTAATAGGAAACTTGACGGTCCATTAGTTGACTAATGGTCCATCGGTTAGTCCGTAAAATCTTACCAGAGTATAAGTTGATGGTTAAAGTAACGGCCCATCAAGGAGTTGATGATCTGTCATTATTTCCGTCAGACTCTTTCCAGTACATCATGTTTTTGGAGTCATGTTAATGGTAACTTTGATGATCCATCGAGTAAGTGACATTCTGTCAGCTTAACCGTCAAGCCTTATTATAAATATTCATTTCTTCCCATGGCTTTGATGGTTTCAGCGACGGTTTCTCAGGCTATTGAAGGTCCATCAATGTTCCGGTTAAACTCCCTCAACTTGTTCAGATTTTGTGTTCCTATATTTTCATTCATGCACACTTCAATAAACAGATCAAGTTGCACCAAAATAAAAAAAATAACTCTAATTACACTTACAACAACACATTGTGGGTTGCCTCCCACTAGCGCCTGATTTACTATCGCAACACGACTCAGTTATCTCGATTACACAGATTTCATCAAGATAAACTATACTTGAGTATGTCACTGATTCCATTGGACTGATATATAGCTTGAATCATTTCCCATTGACTTTGAAGACACTTCTATCTTTTCTTTCAAGTTCGAATACTCCAAATGAGAATACCTATCTAACTTTAAATGGGCCAGGCCACTTAGACTTAAGTTTACCTGGAAAGATCTTCAGTCTAGAGTAGAAGAGTAATACCCAATCGGATTTCTAAAAATCCCACTTTTCAATCCTTTAATCGTGGTATTTTTTCATTCTTTTCTTGTACAGGTCCGCTCTTTCATAAGCCCCGAGATAGAATTCATCCATCTCATTTAGATACTCCAGTCTTAGTTCTGCTGCTTCCTTCCAATTTAGATTCAATCTTTGAAGTTCCCACAAAGCCTTGTGCTCCAGCTCAATCATCAAATGACATGATTTTCCATAGACTAGCTGATACAGCGACATCCTAATGGGTGTCTTGAAAGCTTTCTGATATTCCCACAAGGCATCATCGAGATTTCGAGACCAATCCTGTCTACTTGTGTTCCCCATTTTAGCTAGAATTACTTTTATCTCTCAGTTTTAAAATCGCTACTAGCCCAATGATCTATGGGTGGTACGGGGTTTGTACCTATGCTATTTAACCCCATATTTTGCCAATACAACCCGAAATACTTTGTTGCAAAAATGGGATCCCCTGTCACTTATAATAGTATTTGGTACTCCAAAGTAAGAGAAGATGTTCTTATTGAGAAATACAGCCACTCTCTTTCCTTAATTGTAAGTCAAGGCGCTGGCTTCCACCCATTTTGACACATAGTCTACAGCAACCAGGATATACTTTAGCCCAAACATCTAACAATTCAACCTCTAACATTTTCATCTTGGGCATCTCATGGTTCTTTGAGATTGATCCTTGTATCTAGCACTGATCATGTTTACTCACAAACTCGCATGCATCCTTGAACAAGGTTGGCCAATAATAGCAACTTTGCAGCACTTTTCTTACAGTACGATCACCTGCATAGTATCCCCCAATTAGGGAAGCATGACAGGCTTCTAGAATATTCAGCATGTCAACTTCTGGGATGCATCTTTGGATGATATTATCAGCATAACGCCCGAATAGATATGGCTCATCCCAGAAGTACCTTTTGGCATCATGGAGGAATTTCTTTTTCTGATGAAAGGAAAGATCTTTTTGAATAAGATCGCTTACCGCATAGTTGCCAAAGTCTACGTACCAAGGTACCTTTTCAAGTAGGGAATGCATCATCAATTTCAAGTTTATCTGTGACTGCCTGATTTCCCTCAAGCATAGGTAGGTGGTCTATGACCAAATTTTAATATTTTTTCCTGTTTTTGACCTCAAAGTCAAACTCTTGCAGAAGCAGCACCCATCTGATTAGCCTTGGTTTAGCATTCTTCTTCGCCATTAAATATCTCAAGGAAGCATGGTGTGTATGAACCACCACCTTGGTCCAAACAAGTAAGCACAGAATTTCTTAAATGCATAGGCAATCATGAGAAGTTCCTGCTCAGTAACAGTGTAATTCTTCTGCACTCCATTTAATGCCTTGCTCACATAGTAAATAGGGTGAAACAATTTTTATTTCTTCTAGACAAGCACAACCTCAAGTACCACTCCACTTGTGTCACACATGATTTTGAATAGCCTAGACCAGTCTGGAGAAACAATAACTGCGGCAGCCATCAGTTTCTATTTAAGGCATTCAAATGCCTTTCGGCAATCATCATCAATACAAACTTAGCCTCTTTCTCCAATAGCTTGCACAGTGGATTTTCAATTTTGGAAAAGTATTTAATAAATCAGTGATAGAATCCAACATGACCTAGGATATTATGAACTCCCTTCATTGAGATAGGAGGGGGTAGTTTCTCTATAACCTCTACTTTTGCCTGGTTGACCTCAATCCCCTGGGATGAAATTTGATGTCCAAGCATAATGCCTTCCTCGCATCTCTGAAGCACTCTACTTAGGTTCACCATACATAGTTCAAATGAATTGCCTACTATAGAGAAATCGTCCATGAATACCTCAAGTGTGTTTTCCACCATGTCGGAGAAAATTGTTATCATGTACCATTGGAATGTGGTGGGTGTGTTACATAAACCGAACGACATTTGTTTGAATGCAAATGTTCCATACGGACATGTAAATGTTGTTTTATCCTGATCTTCCGAGGCAATCAAAATCTAATTGTATCCTGAATACCCATCCAAAAATCAATACCAACCCCTTCCTGCCAAGTGATTAAGCATCTGATCTATGAAGGGCATTGGGATGTGATCCTTCAATATCCACGAGTTCAACTTCTGATAATCCATACACACTTGTCACCCAGTCACTGTTCTAAGTTGAATTAACTCATTCTTCTCATTAGCAACTACAGTCATATCCCCTTTCTTGGGAAGACATTACATGGGGCTCACCCACTTGCTATCGGAGATGTGGTACACTACCCCTGCGTGAAGCATTTTAATAATATCGTATTTAACCACTTCTTGCATTAGTGGGTTTAATCTGCATTGATGCTCAATAGTTGGTATGCACTCTTCCTCTAGCTGAATTTTGTAGGTGCAGATACCTGACAGAATACCAATAATATCAGCAATCATCTACCCTATAGCCCTTTTGTATCTACTAAGTACAAAGATAAGGGCTCCTACCTACTGCTCACCCAAGTCTCTTGCAATGATCACAGGTAAGGTGTTTCCACTGCCTAGAAACACACACTATAGATGGGTCGTAGCTTATTCATGTCCAACACTGATTGCTCTTCACTAGATTGCTTAACTGGTGGTGTTGGATGATTTTTAAGGTACAAATCCAGCTTCTTAGGAGCATATGAATATGATCCCATTACTGTCAGGGACCATAATGTTTCCTTATATTCTTTGATACCCTCACTATCAAAATTTATCAATACTGCAGCCATATTTTGAAAAGTAAAATTTTCCTCAATCGGCACCTCTTTCTCATCTTTATTATATACATCAATAATGGAGAATACACTCATCTCTTTGAGATATTTCATCAACTGGCAAACATCAAATTGGACTACCTCATCATTGAGCCTAAATTGTAGCTCATTCACCCGAAAGTCAATCAATATACTCCCAATTGCAAGGAAAGGTCTAATGAAGATTATAGGTACCTCAAAGTCCACCTCCCAATCCTGGATAACAAAGTCAATAGTGAAAATAAAACTGACCACTTTCACAAGCACATCCTATAATATACCAAGGGTTTGTTTCACTGATCTATCTACCATTACAAGTCTTATGTTAGTAGGCATGGGATCTCCCAAACCCAACTTTTTATAAATTGCCAGTGGCATCAATTAATACTTTCCCCAAGATCACATAGGGCCTTCGCAAAATCCAGTGATCTAGTAGTACACAAGATTGTAAATGCTCCAGGATCCACTTTATTTTGCACTAAGGATCTTGTAGAAATAGCACTACAATAGTGAAGATTGTCCACTGGTTTGTAGCTCACCACCCTCTTCTTTGTGACAAGGTCCTTCATGAATTTAGCATAGCCATGAATTTGTTCTAATGTCTCCACCAAAGGTACATTTACTGTCACCTATTTTAGCATTGCCATGAACTTGCTAAATTTTGTGTCATCTACCTTTTTCTTTAGTCGATAGGGAAACCGAGGAAGGGGATTTGGAATAATAGTAACCACTGCCTCACCTTCCTTTTCCTTCTCTTTCTCTAACTCATCAATTTGTTGATAGTTAGATAGAATCTCATCACTATCCATCTTCTCAGATCTACTAGACATTCTTCTTCTGCTTCCGCATCCAACTCCACCACATCATTAATTATAGGTTTACCTACAGAAGGACCTGGAAATACTTTACCACTACGGGTAGTAATTGTTTTGCAAGAACCATCATTCTGCGGCTTTTTCACTATGTCACTCAGCAATGTACTGCTATTTCTCTGATTAGATACCACAAATAATTGATTCATATATTGTTCTAGTTTCTTAATTAAAGATGAATATAGTGGACTAACTTACTCATAAATGATAAGTCACTCTTCATTTTTATCACACCAGTGTTAGTCGTCTCCACCCGTGTTAGTAACTTCGCCATCATGTCTTCCATAGATATTTTTACTGAACTAGTAGCAGTAGTATCACGATTCCCAGGAGGTACATACAACCCATTTTTGTCATTCTTATTCTTCCAGTTCCCTTGGTCAAGATCTCTGTAACCAGATTTATCATAGTAGTTCTGGCATTCATTTTCTTGGCTATTGCCTTTGAAACACCCTTGATTATTTAGATAGTTAGCCTCCTCCTCAGAATAAGACTCAGCTCGCCTACTTTGTGACCGCACGACCTTCACCTTTTCTGTCTTTGCAGATAATAGATGTTTGATAAGCAAGTCCATCTAAGTCTTCATGTAGGCCACATCTTGATATCGCTCTTCCTCTCTCCTCTGTTGTTTGGTTATCATACCACTAGACCTATCTTAGAATCCCTAGTATTCTAAGCTCTACTCTATTTAGTCATTCTATCAAGCATTTCTGAAGCTTTAGGAAAAGTAAGATCCATAAATGCTCCACCTACAACATTATCCTCCGCCGTCTTTGTCATAGAATTCAAGGATCTATACAAAGTCTCCAACATATTTACATAAACCATTTTATGGTTGAGGCATTGCATTAACTTCTTCTTGAATCACTCCCACGTCTCATGAGGAGCTTCATGATGTTAGGCGTATTTACACGCCTAAAGTACTATAATCTACCCATATTTTATCTAAGTTTTGAGGACAAAATATATAATTCATGCACTTTTAGTCCCTTTTTCTGTAAGTGAGCTAACAAACATGATTAGCAAGTTTTCAGGTATAAATGATGCAGATTTCAGCATTTTATGGATAACTTAACGCCAAAGGAAGATTCACAAAAGAAGGAAAGGAGAGCTTGGACGCCAAGGACTAAAAGTGATGCATGAAAAACCTGCCCCGGGCAAAAACAACAATTCTAAAGACTTTGGGGATCAGCAGTAACTTATTAGGATTAGGATAATGATGCAGTAACCTAGTAAGATTAGGTTAGGCAATGCAGTAGCTTAGTAGGAATAGGATATGGGTGTTATAAATACCCTATTTTGCCGAAGCTTTTACAATTTCGAATCATTCTAATTCTTCCATTAATTCGAATTCTCATACTTCTACTTTTTATTCAACACTCTCAATTCTTATTCTCTTCATCTATTCAACTCTTAATTTTCACAACAAGAGAAACGCTATTCTTAAAGGAATTCACGCCACAAGCCCTACCAACATATACTACACGTGAGATCTTTATTTTGGTATAATGATAATGTCTATTGTGATTTCCATTGCACTCATGAGTAGATAAACTTCTCTGTTGGGGTTATGGAAGCCTTATGAGATACTATCTATTGCTATGAATTTGTGAATTCTTGACACGTATGTTGCTTATATCATTACTCTCTTCATCTTAATGCAAATTCTTATGGTTGCAAACACATAAAATACGCCAGTATAGCATTAACTTGTTCGAAAGAAAAGTTATATGTCTGGAAAAGAGATAATGTCAAGGTAATAGGGAACCAACCCCTGTTAAAAAGTTAGTGCCATAACTGGATTAACCTCTTTGAGAATTTGTACCGTTAGATACGCTTTAAACTCAAAAGAGTTAAAGTGAAATAATCCTTGATGGTCGAAAGACGCCTGGATTTACCATAGAATACAATTCTCTATAAGCATATACATGTCTGAATTCTGCATAACTCATAGCCAATAGATACGTATAACTCATAAGGTGGACATAACCCCAAATCTCAATTCTCATTGGTTAAATATCTTACTAAACATTCTTTCTTTTTACTTTGCTATTTTTTGTTTTTCACTTTGTTACATTATTTCACACTACAATCCCCCCTTTTTACGAAACCTTCACCAAAAGTCTAATAATCTTCGCTTACTTAGTGACCAAGTATTCTCTGTGGGATTCGACACCCAACCCAGTTGGGTTCTATATTTCACAATGACCGCTTACACTCTTATGAGAGTTGTAGTTTGAGCGTTATCAAATTTTGGCGTCGTTGCCGGGGAATACGGTTGTCTACTAAGTTTGTGATAGTTACTATACCCTTTGTTCAAAGATTCTAGTACTTTACTTTTAGTTGTTGTTTTTGTTTTCTGTAGTTTTTTTTATCTAGAGCATGCCCCATACTCGAAGTTCTGGTCAACCATTATTACCATTCAATCCTGAACCATATCGTATTGGCAGAATGGAGGCTCAATAGGAAATTGAAAGAAGGGCTGCTCAACAGGAACAGTCTAGACTAGCTGCTCTGGTCGTCGCACAAGTGAATCAACAGAATATTGATAATCCTGGGCGAGCAATAAATCCTAACGATGAGGATCTAGGTGATGATGAGTTACTAAACCCTAGGCGTGATGCTGAGATGGCGACACCAGCCAACAGAAGAGATCGGCAAGCTAGGTTCAGGCCTGAACACCGAGCCATACCAATCGATGATGATGATGATGATCTTGATGGAGCTGGTGCCACAGGAGCCATTATTTCTCCGCCATTGGCACCCGGAGCCAAGTTCAACATCATGAGCACAATGATTCAGTTATCCCAACTCAAGGGATTATTCGGTGGACTAGCAGGAGATGATCCGAATATGCATCTGATCAACTTTATTTCTATATGCAAGTCATTCGACAATCCTGGCATTGGACAGAATGCAATTCGGTTGCGCTTATTTTTATTGTCTCTATCTGGGGAGGCAACTCTATGTTTGAACGGGCTGACTCCTGATTCTATCACTAATTGGAGGCAATTGAAAGACGCTTTCCTAGAATGATTCTTTCCGCCATCCAAGAGAGCATAATTGAGAGATGAAATCAGTAATTTTCGACAGCTTCCAACTGAAGCCCTCCACGAAACATGGGAGAGATTCAAGAAGAAGCTTATGAGGTGCCCAAACCATCACATGGCCAATGTTCACTTGATGGAGATACTATATAGATCCTTGAATTCAGTAACTAAACCTGTGGTGGATAATGCGACTGGAGGATCATTTATGGACCTCACCTTTGTTCAGGCAAGTGATATGCTAGACCGGATGACGAAGCAAAGTAGGGCGTGGCATACCAGAGATTCTGAGGTAGCAAGCCCCACTTTTTCTATAGGCATGACTGCAGAACAAAGGAGAAGAGAAAAAGAACGTGATCAAGATTTGACGCACATGAAAACACAAGTGGATCTTCTTACAAAGCATCTACTATCAGGGAAGACCAAAAAAGTCAAAGCAGTTGCATCAAAAGAAAAAGGAATCTAATTCTGAGGAAGAAGCCAACTACGTGAACAATCAGGGGGGTTTCCGAGGCAATTCCCAAGGAAACCAAGGTCGAAACTATTATGATAATTCTGGAAATAAGGACCGGGATCAAGGTAGTTGGTAAAATAAGACTGACAGGAGTGGCGTGTATATTCCTCCTGGACGACGATAGGCCACTGCATCTGGTTCAGGAAATATGTCAATGGAAGATATGATGGCTAAGCTATTAAAAGGAGTGGAAGCAACCAGAACGAGAGTAACTGAGGTAATAAATGACTTGGCCTCAATGAAGCAATTGGTTGACTCACATTCCACTTCAATAAGACAGCTGGAACAACAATTGAGTCAAATTTCAGCCACATTAAATCAAAGAAAAGCTGGCACCCTACCGAGCGACATAGTACAAAACCCAAGAAACGATGGAACATGCATGGTTGTTACTACCAGAAGTGGTAAGGTACTGGAAAATTCATCCCAAAGCAAGCAAGTGGCCGAAGATATCGTAGGAGATGACGCCATCAAAACTGATGAAGACGTTCATGACATCAGTCCTCGACGTCCACAGCCTGAAAAGATCTCCGAACCTAAGCATGATGAAAAGAAAGTCGTGGAGAAAACAATTCCCCTTCCACCACCTCCTTTTCTACAAAGATTAAAGAAGAGATCTGATGATACCAAGTTCAATAAATTCATGTCAATGTTAAAACAGCTGACCATTAATGTTCCCTTGGTTGAGGCACTAGAACAAATGCCAGGCTACGCAAAATTTATGAAGTATCTTTTAACAAAGAAGCGAGCAGCAAGTGGTGAGTTGACAGATGTTGTTCATCATTGTAGTGCAATTGCTACCAGATCACTAGTTCAGAAGAAGGCAGGCCTAGGAGCCTTCACTATTCCTTGCACTGTCGGATCTTTGAATTTTGCCAAGGCATTATGTTATTAAGGAGCTAGAATCAACTTGATACCATTATCCATTTACAAAAAATTGGGGTTGGGTGATCCTACTCCAACCAATATGAGGCTTGTGATGGCTGATAGGTCGGTAAAATAACCTGTTGGTATTTTATATGATGTATTGGTGAAGGCTTCTTCATTCATCTTTCCAGCGGACTTCGTTATTTTGGATTGTGAAGTAGACTCTGAAGTTCCCATAATCTTAGGGCGTCCTTTCCTTGCAACAGGAAGTGTGCTTATTGATTTAAGAGCTAATGAACTTCTATTCCGGATGAATGACGAAGTAGTTCGCTTTGATGTATGTAAAGCAATGAAGCAACCCAAAGATCTGAACGTGTTCTCGGTAGCCGATGTTTATATTGATGATGAGAAAGAATTACCCGTAGAGGAGCAGCTTGTTGATGACCCATTAGCGGTTGTGCTTATGAATGTTGAGCATAAGGATGCTGAAAATTATGAAGAAACTATTTATGCTCTAACAGGATTAGGGTCATATCCTCATGCTCCCAAGAAGCTGGACCTTGATCTCAAAAACCGACCAACACCACCAGCTAAACCATCTATTGAGGAACCACCCACGTTAGAATTGAAGGAGCTACCTAACCATTTTAAGTATGCATTCTTGGGAAGCGGTAACACACTTCCGATTATTGTGGTGGCAGATTTGGGTGAGCAGTAAGTTGCAGCTCTCATCATGGTTCTACGAAAGTACATGAGAGCCATCGGTTGGACCATCACTGACATCATTGGTATTTCGCCTGGGATTTGTACACACAAGATTCATCTTGAAGAAAATTGCTTACCCACTATTGAGCATCAAAGGCATCTGAATCCACCTATGCAAGAGGTGGTGAAGAAAGAAATTATTAAATGGTTAGATGATGGGGTTGTGTATCCAATCTCCGATAGTAAATGGGTAAGCCCGGTACAATGTGTACCAAAGAAAGGTGGCATGACGGTAGTTAAGAATGAAAAAAATGAGTTAATTCCACTCAGACCTGTCACAGGGTGGAGAGTATGCATGGATTACCGTAAGCTGAATTCATGGACACTTAAAGATCACTTTCCAATGCCCTTTATTGACCAAATGCTTGATCGATTAGCAGGGAAAGGATGGTTTTGTTTCTTAGATGGTTAATCCGGCTATAATCAGATATTTATCGCCCCCGAAAATCAAGAGAAGAAAACGTTTACATGCCCCTATGGTACGTTTTCCTTTAAACGTATGCCATTTGGGCTATGTAATGCACCCTCCACTTTTCCGCGTTGTATGATGTCCATATTCTCTGATATGGTGGAAGACACGCTGGAGGTATTCATGGACAATTTTTCAGTTGTGGGGGAGTCGTTTGAATTGTGCTTGACAAATCTAAGTATGGCGTTGCAGAGATGTGTTGAATTCAACCTAGTGCTGAATTGGGAGAAGTGCCACTTTATGGTGAAAGAAGGTATTGTTCTTGGGCATAAAATCTTCAAAAGAGGAATTAAGGTGGATCGAGCTAAAATCGAAGTTATCGAGAAACTACCACCCCCAATTTCGGTCAAAGGAGTTTGAAGTTTCCTTGGTCATGCAGGTTTCTACCGAAGGTTTATCAAAGACTTCTCCAAAATTGCTAGTCCATTATGAAAACTTTTGGAGAAAGATGCAAAGTTTGACTTCAATGAGGATTGTATAAAGGTATTTGAATGCCTCAAAGAGAAGCTAATTGAAGCTCCTATCATGGTAGCACCAGATTGGTCTTTACCATTTGAAGTCATGTGTGATGCTAGCGGGGTAGTTTTGGGTGTTGTACTTGGCCAGAGAAGAGAAAAGTTATTCCATCCAATCTACTATGCAAGTAAGGTCTTGAATGAAGCCCAGAAAAACTATACTGTCACAGAACAAGAGCTTCTAGCAGTTGTGTATGCCTTTAAAGAGTTCCGTGCTTATTTGTTGGGAACCAAAGTGATAGTTCATACAGACCATGCAGCCCTTAGATATCTGATGACAAATAAAGATGCAAAACCAAGGCTAATTCGATGGGTATTGTTGCTGCAAGAATTTGATTTTGAGGTAAAAGATAGAAGAGGTTGCGAAAACCAAGTGGCTGATCATCTATCTAGACTCGAGAATGAGCATATATCACAGTAAGATCATGAGATTGACGATGCCTTCCCTGATGAAGAGATTTTAGCCACAATGCTGAGGAGTTACCATGGTATGCAGATTTTGCAAACTTCGTGGTGAGTAATATGATGCCTACAAATCTATTATTTCATCAAAAGAGGAAATTCATGCATGACGTGAGACACTATTTAAGGGATGAGCCATATTTGTTTAGACGATGTGCGGATGGTGTTATCAGGCGATGCATATCCCATGTTGAGGTGCCGAATATATTGGAAGCATGTCAAACTTCCCAAGCTGGGGGACATCACGCAGGTAATCGGACAGCAAAGAAGGTATTGCAAAGTGGCTATTATTGGCCTTCGATATTTAAAGATGCCTACGACTTTGTGAGAAGATGCGACCAATGTCAGAGACAAGGTGAGATTTCTAAACACCATGAGATGCCCATGTCAAAAATCCTTGAAGTAGAGCTCTTTGATGTATGGGGTATCGATTTCATGGGTCCATTTGTGAATTTGTTTGGAATGAAATATATCTTAGTTGCTGTAGATTATGTTTCGAAATGGGTCGAAGCAGTAGCATTGGCTGATAATCAAGGAAAACGTGTTGTTGCATTCTTGAAGAAAAACATCTTCTCTCGTTTTGGGGTACCACGTACTATCATAAGCAATGGAGGATCTCACTTTTGCAACAAACTGTTCAAATCTGTGTTGGCAAAATATGGTGTCAAGCAACATAAGGTAGCCACGCCTTATCACCCATAAACTAGTGGACAGGTAGAGGTTTCCAATCGAGAGATCAAGTAAATCCTTGCTAAGACTATAAATGCGAATAGGAAAGATTGGTCTTGACTGGACGATGCACTATGGGCTTATAGGACTGCATTCAAAACGCCAATTGGCATGTCCCTGTACCAACTAGTTTATGGGAAAGCTTGTCATTTACCCATTGAGCTCGAGCACAAAGCATTGTGGGCGTTGAAGCGACTGAATTTGAATTGGGATGATGCTATGAACTTGAGGTTGGAGCAGCTGAATGAGATGGATGAATTTCGTCTACATGCATATGAAAGATCAGACCTCTACAAGGAGCGGATGAAAAAGTATCATGATCAGCGGATTGTTCAACGAAACTTCCAAAAGGGTGATATGGTACTTCATTTCAATTCCAGACTAAAGTTATTCCCAGGTAAGTTAAGGTCTAAATGGTCTGGTCCGTACAAGGTTAGCCAAGTCTACTGATGATAGGCGAATTTACGCGCCTATATCAATATATTTTGCCCATATTTTAGCCTAGTTTTGAGAACTAATTATCTATTTCATACACTTTTAGTCCTTTTTCCTATAAATGAGCTAACAAATGTGATTAGGAAAGTTTCAGGTATAAATAATGCAAAATACAGCAATTTATGGCTTACTTGACGCAAAAGAAAGCTCACGAACGAAGTGGAAAGGAGCTGGACGCCTAAAGGACTAAATCTGCTGCATGGAAAATCTGTCCCGGGCTAAAACAGCAATTCTGAAGACTTTGGGGACTTACAGACACAAAGCTGGATTTTTGCCATAATACATTAACCTAGTGCAATTATGTTATGTGGTTCATTATTCTATTTGGATTATAATTTTGTAACCTTACCCTAGTACATTTGGGTCAAGGATTTCATTAGTATATTAGGATTTGGTTATTTATTTTATTAGTTTAGTAGGAGTAGGATAGGAGTATTATAAATACCCTATCATGCTAGAGATTTTGAGACATTCCGCATTCAATACATTCTTCACTTAATTCAACAATTAATTTTCTTCCATCCCTCTCATCTTCCACCACAAACACTTCTAATCTATTCTTCTATTCTTAAATTCCACAACAAGAGAATCGTTACTCGCTACGGAATCACCAAAACCACACGCCGAACACCTACTATTCACGCCATCCACCATGCAAAACGTGATATCCTTCGCATTCATGGGTAACTAAACCTCTTAGTTGGGGTTATGGAAGCCGAATGAGTTACTATCTATTGCTATGAGCTTGTGAGTTCAAGACACGTATATTGCTTATATCATTATTCTCTTCATCTTAAATCTACATCCTTTGCGGTTCAAACATAAGAACACGCCATTCTAACATCTAACCTGTTCGAGAGAAAGGTTATTTGTCTAGAAAAGAAGACGCATAGACTAACGCCAGTCTAACATTTAACTTGTTCGAGAGAAAGGTTATTTGTCTGGAAAAGAGATAATGTCAAGGTAGTAGGACACCCTTTCCTATTAAAAAGCTAGTGCCGTACCTGGACTAACCTCTTGGAGAATTCGTACCGTTAGACACGCTTTAAGCTCGAGAGAGTTAAAGTGAAATAGTCCTTGTTTAGGTCGAGAGACGCTTGGATTTACCATCGACTACAATTCTCTATAAGCAATTGCATGTCAAGACTCTACACACTCATAGCCAATAGAGACGTATACCTCAGAAGGTGGACATAACCCCAACGCCTCAATTCTCATTGTTTACAACCAACGTGACAATCTTTCTCTTTTACTTTGCTATTTTTCAGCTTTTATTTCATTACTTTGGTTACTTATTACAATCCCCCCTTCTTACGAGACTTGCACCAAAAGTCTATTAATTTTGCTTACTTGTTGACCAAGCTATTCCCTGTGGGATCGATACCCAACCCAGGTTGGGTTCTATATTTGCTAACGACCGCTTTACACTCACAAGAGCTGTAGATTGAGCGTTATCAAAAATTGGCGCCGTTGCCGGGGAATACTAGTGTCAATCAAGTTCGTGAAAATTACTAGACCCTTTGGTCAAAGATTCTCGTACTTTTACGTTTAGTTTTTGTTTTTGTTTATTGCAGGTTTTTCTTTTAGTGCATGCCCCATACTAGAAGTTCTGGTCAACCGTTATTACCAATCAATCCGGAACCGCAACGAATTAGAAGAATGGAAGCACAAGCGGAAATCGACAGGATGGCTGCTCAACATGAGCAAGCAAGATTAGCTGCTCTTGCCGCTGCTCAAGTCCAACAACAAAACAGTGATAATCCTGGACGAGCAACAAATCCTGACGATGAAGATTTAGGAGATGACGAGTTGATCAACCCAAGGCATGGCGCTGAAATGGAAACACCTGCCAACAGACGAGGTCGACAAGCTCGGTACAGATATGATCGCCAACCTTTGCAACCAGCTTTCGACGATGATGATGATGATCTTGATGGTGCCGGAGCCACTGGAGCTATAATTCCACCACCATTAGCGCCCGGAGCCAAGTTCAACATCACTAGCACCATGATTCAGTTATTGCAACTCAAGGGATTATTTGGTGGACTAGCAGGCGATGATCCGAATATGCATCTCATCAACTTTATTTCTACATGCAAGTCTTTTGACAATCCTGGAGTTGGTCAGAATGCTATTCGATTACGTCTATTTCCATTGTCTCTGTCTGGGGAGGCAACATTATGGTTGAATGGGCTGACTCCTGATTCTATTACAAATTGGAGGCAATTGAGAGACGCTTTCCTAGAAAGATTCTTTCCGCCATCCAAGAGGGCTCAATTGAGAGATGAAATCAGCAACTTTCGTCAGCTTCCATCTGAAGCTCTTCACGAAACATGGGAGAGGTTCAAGACAAAGCTAGCGAGATGCCCAAACCATCACATGACCAATGTTCACCTCATGGAGATCTTATATAGAGCCTTGAATTCAGTAACTAAACCAGTGGTGGACAACGCAGCTGGAGGTTCTTTTATGGACCTCACCTTTGGTCAAGCAAGCAACATGCTAGATCGTATGACGAAACAAAGTAGAGCTTGGCATACCAGGGATTCTGAGGTAGCAAGCCCCACTTTATCTATTGGCATGTCTGCAGATCAAAGAAGGAGAGAAGAAGAACGTGATTAAGATATGGCGCACATGAAAACCCAAATGGATCTTCTTACAAAGCATCTATTAGGGAAGACTGAAAAAGTGAAATCTATTGCGTCAAAAGGAAGAGACGAATCTGATTCAGAAGAGGAGGCCAACTACTTGAACAATCAGGGGGGTTTCCGTGGGAATGCCCAAGGAAACCAAGGTCGGAACTATTATGATAAATCTGGAGGTAAAGACCAAGGTAGTTGGAAGAAAAATAATGAAAACAGTGGTTTGTACGTTCCCCCTGGTAGACGTGATACCACCACATCTAATTCTATGGAAGACATGATGGCTAAGTTATTGAAAGGAGTAGAAGCAACGAGCGCGGGAGTTAAGGAGGTAATCGACGATTTAGCCTCCATGAAGCAATTAGTTGATTCTCATTCCACTTCTATAAGACAACTAGAGCAGCAATTCAGTCAACTTTCAGCAGCACTCAACCAAAGAAAAGTCGGCACCTTACCTAGCGATACTGTGCAAAACCCAAGGAATGATGGGTCATGCATGGCCATCACTACCAGAAGTGGTAAGGCGCTGGAAACTTCAGCAAAAGGCAAGAAAGTGATTGACGAAGTTGCGGACATAGATGACAACGCAAAAGGAGAAGATGCCCCAGCTACTACTCTTGACGTTAAGGACGCCACATCCAGCACTGTGCAGCCTGAAAAAGTGGAAAAACGGAAGCAAGAGGAGAAGAAAACCGTGGAGAGAACACTTCCATACCCACCACCACCTTTTCCCCAAAGATTGAAGAAGGTGGCGGATGACACAAAGTTCAGCAAATTCATGAATATGTTAAAGCAGCTCACCATTAATGTTCCATTGGTGGAGGCACTTGAACAAATGCCTGGGTATGCAAAATTTATGAAGGATCTCTTGACAAAGAAGCGGGCAGCAAGTTATGACTTGGCGGATAATGTTCATCATTGTAGTGCAATCGCTACAAGGTCGCTAGTTCAAAAGAAGGCAGATCCTGGAGCTTTCACTATTCCTTGCACAATTGGATCGTTGGATTTTGCTAAGGCATTGTGCGATTTGGGAGCTAGCATCAATTTGATGCCACTCTCTATCTACAGAAAGTTGGGGTTGGGAGACCCTACACCAACCAATATGAGGCTCGTGATGGCTGATAGGTCGGTAAAACGACCTGTGGGTATCTTGAATGATGTGTTGGTGAAGGTTTCTTCATTCATATTTCCTGCCGACTTCGTTATTCTGGATTGTAAGGAGGATTCTGAAGTTCCCATCATCTTGGGACGTCCCTTCCTTGCAACTGGAAGTGTGCTTATTGACATGAAAGATAATGAGCTTTTGTTTCGAATTAATGACGAAGTGGTACGGTTTGATATACGCAAAACAATGAAGCAGCCCAGCGATATGAATGAGTTATCCATAGCTGATGTTCATTATGAGGATACGAAAGCATTATCTATAGAGAAACAACCTACTGTTGAGCCATTATCTGTTGCGCCACTGAATGTTGAGCATGAAAACAATAAAGATTATGAAGAACTTATGGGTGATCTAACAGAAATAGAGTCTTATACTCCTAAGCAACCGGGATGTGATCTCAAGAATCAACCAACAGCAAATACTCCCATTGATGAGCCACCAGTGCTAGAATCGCAAGAGCTCCCCGATTATCTAAGGTATGTGTTCTTGGAAACTATAAATATACTTCCGGAGAGCGCAGATGATTTAAGTGAACAGCACGTAGAAGCTCTTATCTCTGCTCTGAAGAGATACAAGAGAGCTATGGGTTGGACTATTGATGATATAATTGGAGACTCTCCGGGGAAACGTATGAACCATCTTGAAGAAGATCGCATGCCCACAGGTAAGCCTCATTGTCGTCTAAATCCTTTCAGAAAACGATCCACCATTTACCTCGACGAAGTCTGAGTACTCGAGGTAACTACGTCGAGCCACGACAATAAATAAGGCGCTAGATGGGAGGCAACCCATCGTTTTATCATTTTATCGTTTTATCGTTTTGTCTTTCTTTCATTCTAGTACTTGTTTTTGCTTTTGATAAATGAAAATCCAAAAATAAGAGTCGTGCCACGACCAAAACTAAGGCGCTTGGTGGGAGGCAACCCATCGTACTAATCGTCTTCATTTGTTTGAGCAAATATAGGTGCAAGAAGTATGCAACGAGGAGATTGATTTCAATTGACGATTTGGTCGCATTATATGGTAAAGTCGGTAAGTTAGGAATGGTGATGCATAAGGCTATGGATTGAGCCTTTCCCACGTCATAATAGGCTTCGAGAAAGGCTAGGCCTTGGTAAAAATAGGCCACGAACGATGCACAACCTATTCTATCGCCTAAGGACTCGGAATCTAGTGTGCAATACACTATGCGCCGCCTATTCCTAGGTGTGCTTTTGACTATGCGCCGCCTATGCTATGGCATTTGAGATACTGAGACCAAATGCCATACCATATGCGCCGCATATGCCTAGATATGCCATACAATGTGCGGCGCATATGTCCCATTATGCCATGGACAATGCGCCGCATATACATGTGTTATGCCGAGGGATATGCGCCGCATATAGGGTGATTTTGTCCCCAAATCCGATTGTAAATGGGTCATAACCCGACCCATACTCTTCCTATATAAAGGGGACATAGTTTTACAACACAACCACATTAGAAAACACCCTAAAAGCGCCACATAACCTTCCAAATCTTCTCAAAATTTTCTTCCTTTGTTCTTCCAATCCACAACAACTTCTCCACAATCTTCAAGCAAGTAAGTGCTCTCTTATTCTCCACCTATTTATCGTAAGTACTACGTTGCTATGCTTATTATAAATTGCTAAATCATATAAGATTGTTGGTGATGTTCATGTGTTCGAATTGTTGTTGCATAATCATGTGAGTGAACATATACGTAGGGAATTCTTGACTTATTTCCGACTTGAATTTGGTTTCAATAGCATTGTTATGATATTTGCTGAATTGATATGGCTATGAATATTGCTTAAGAGTGTTGTTTGGATGCTTACATGTTAGACTATCCCGGCCATCGGGATAAGATTATAGTGCCTATCGACTTAGGAGGTTGTGTTTGTTGTAAGAATAACGATTCCATGTGGTAACCCCTATGTCATAGTGTTGCTATATCTACCATGAAAGTAGTCCAATGGCTGCAAATAAGTGATACAATGCTGATTTTCTTGCTGGAATACAAGCCTAAAACGTATGTCGACGAAATCTGAGTAAATCGACTACGTTCACCTCGCTGATTTGTGCAACAAAACTAAGTGTGGGGTGGTACCCCTAGTACTTGCTTATAGATTGTATCAAGTGAGATTGTGCTGCAACTAACACTATTTCTAGTCTCAGGTACAATGGCACCTAAAGCGAGACAAGGCAAGGAGAAGGCTACCACCTCCCAAAAGGGCAAAAAGAGAAGTTGCAAGGACCAAGGAGAACCCTCCTCGCAGCAAATACCCCGACTCACGCTTGGAATTAAGTGGGATACTTATGAGGAACTTCTAAGGATGACGACTATGATGATGATTCCAATGAAAGGGGTATAACCCCAGACATAGAGAATAAGTCCGACCAACCAGGTTCCTCGCATTTATTTTCCACTGAGGACAGTGTCCCGACTAAGTGTGGGGTGGTGGTATTGCATGCTATACTTCTCTATTCGCATCTATGTTTGTTTGCTTTTGTTTCATTTTTGTTTCGTTGTGTTTTTTTTAGTAGTAAAATTTTTTTCTAGCTACGCATGAAATTATTTTGATAGGCAGCATGAGATTAGAACAAGAGTATGTGCTACAATTGTGACTATTGAGACATTTAGGCTCTAGTTGTGACTCATTATGTGATAGTGTGTGATTCAATTCCTTCACTTGTTGGGTCAAGAGTCTATATTACTTCCAATCAAGTCGACCATGTGCCTTGTGTGTGTGAGATAATAGTATATTCTATGTATGTGGCTGATACTAGAACTTGCCTCGTATGTATGCAAAGCGAAAATAAGGAATGTAAGTTTAGGATATGATTTAGGCATTTCTTTGGCAACCTATACATGTTTACCTTCAGTTTTTCCTACCCATGTAAATCATCCTAGTTAAACCCTTTTGAGCCTTTAGCCTATTTCTTTGACAACCTTGTATGTAAGCCTAATCCATTTCTTTCAAGACCATAATTTGATCCAAATTCCTAAGTGCTTTAAAGTGAATAAGTCATGTGACAACATAAGAGGAAATTGGGTGAGTATGATGCTTTAAATTGTAAAGGTTCTTGAAGGTGTTATGAAAAAGAAAAAAAAAATGCTATCATAGGAGGTACGTTGTGAAAAGAAAAAGGAAAAGAAAGCTGAAAAGTGAGTTGTGCTTAAAATTGAAAAACAAAAGATGATAACAAGGGTGGAAAAATAAAATAAAGAAAGGTTGAAAGAACAAAGTGTCAACGATACAATGTGATGTATTAAAGTGCTTAGGAACTTAGTCACTATTTCTGGCCAAAATAGTCCTACCCGTCCCTTAGCCTACATTACAACCATCTAAAGACCTACTTGATCCTAATCTTAACATTCCGACATTTAGTAGAGTACTACATTAAGGGCAAGCTTATGGTCATTAGTTGCTACATATGAATTCTTTGTGAGAGTGAGAGCAAGGACACTTTGATACCCATGTTTGAAAAATATGCTATATTTGTGAGTGATTATGGGTACTATATTGTGAGACACACATGGTTGATGAGTCTTGGATAGTTGTATATGATTCTATGCACCTTAACGTTTGCATGCGAGTTGATCACCATCACGAGTCTATGCTTGAGGTCAAATTGTTTCTACTTATAATCAGAAAGCTACTCTTCGTTGATAATTGTTGTGCTTGTCTTGAAGAATGTTTTGTGTTGTTTCTGTAAAAACCTTAAGTCGATGCTTAGAAGGACATGATATGTTGTTCGAGGACGAACAAAGCTCTAAGTGTGGGGTGTTGATGATAGGCGAATTTACGCGCCTATATCAATATATTTTGCCCATATTTTAGCCTAGTTTTGAGAACTAATTATCTATTTCATACACTTTTAGTCCTTTTTCCTATAAATGAGCTAACAAATGTGATTAGGAAAGTTTCAGGTATAAATAATGCAAAATACAGCAATTTATGGCTTACTTGACGCAAAAGAAAGCTCACGAACGAAGTGGAAAGGAGCTGGACGCCTAAAGGACTAAATCTGCTGCATGGAAAATCTGTCCCGGGCTAAAACAGCAATTCTGAAGACTTTGGGGACTTACAGACACAAAGCTGGATTTTTGCCATAATACATTAACCTAGTGCAATTATGTTATGTGGTTCATTATTCTATTTGGATTATAATTTTGTAACCTTACCCTAGTACATTTGGGTCAAGGATTTCATTAGTATATTAGGATTTGGTTATTTATTTTATTAGTTTAGTAGGAGTAGGATAGGAGTATTATAAATACCCTATCATGCTAGAGATTTTGAGACATTCCGCATTCAATACATTCTTCACTTAATTCAACAATTAATTTTCTTCCATCCCTCTCATCTTCCACCACAAACACTTCTAATCTATTCTTCTATTCTTAAATTCCACAACAAGAGAATCGTTACTCGCTACGGAATCACCAAAACCACACGCCGAACACCTACTATTCACGCCATCCACCATGCAAAACGTGATATCCTTCGCATTCATGGGTAACTAAACCTCTTAGTTGGGGTTATGGAAGCCGAATGAGTTACTATCTATTGCTATGAGCTTGTGAGTTCAAGACACGTATATTGCTTATATCATTATTCTCTTCATCTTAAATCTACATCCTTTGCGGTTCAAACATAAGAACACGCCATTCTAACATCTAACCTGTTCGAGAGAAAGGTTATTTGTCTAGAAAAGAAGACGCATAGACTAACGCCAGTCTAACATTTAACTTGTTCGAGAGAAAGGTTATTTGTCTGGAAAAGAGATAATGTCAAGGTAGTAGGACACCCTTTCCTATTAAAAAGCTAGTGCCGTACCTGGACTAACCTCTTGGAGAATTCGTACCGTTAGACACGCTTTAAGCTCGAGAGAGTTAAAGTGAAATAGTCCTTGTTTAGGTCGAGAGACGCTTGGATTTACCATCGACTACAATTCTCTATAAGCAATTGCATGTCAAGACTCTACACACTCATAGCCAATAGAGACGTATACCTCAGAAGGTGGACATAACCCCAACGCCTCAATTCTCATTGTTTACAACCAACGTGACAATCTTTCTCTTTTACTTTGCTATTTTTCAGCTTTTATTTCATTACTTTGGTTACTTATTACAATCCCCCCTTCTTACGAGACTTGCACCAAAAGTCTATTAATTTTGCTTACTTGTTGACCAAGCTATTCCCTGTGGGATCGATACCCAACCCAGGTTGGGTTCTATATTTGCTAACGACCGCTTTACACTCACAAGAGCTGTAGATTGAGCGTTATCATCTACTCGTCTGGAGTAGTTGAGCTAGAAGACAATAATGGTGTTGTCTTTAAGGTAAATGGCCAACGAGTAAAACCATATATTGGGCCCTTTGACTCGATGAACTATATGGCCACCATCTATCTCGACGAAGTTTAAGTACTCGAGGTAACTATGTCATGCCGCGACAATAAATCAACCGCTAGATGGGAGGAAACCCATTGTGATTTTTTCATTTCCTTTGCATTTGTTGTTACTAAATAAATATCCAAAAAGAATATTCGAGCCACGACCGAAACTAAGGCACTTGATGGGAGGCAACCCATCGTTCTAATCGTTTTTGTTGTTTTTGAGTGCATGTAAGTGCAAGAGGTGTAAAGGAGGAGATTGGTTTCAAATTTTGATTTGGAAGTATTGCATGTTTCAGGTGGTAAGTTAGGAATGAAGAAGCAAAAGGCTATGGGTGAGGCATTTCTTATAAAAATATAGGCTAAGAACAAGGCAAGGCCTATGCAAATCTAGGCCACGAACAAGGCAAGGCCTATACTATGGCCTAAGCTCTAGGATTCTAGAGTGCCATAGCATAGGCGCCGCCTATGCTCAACAATGCCATAGCATAGGCGCTGCCTATGCAAAAGCCTTTTGTCTCTGAATATCATATGCCATGGCATAGGCGCCGCCTATGCCTAACAATGTCATAGCATAGGCGTCGTCTATGCTCAACAATGCTTTGCTAAAGGCCCTGCCTATTCCAAGCATAGGCAAAGCATTAGGAGCCGCCTATGGTCACTTTTTGTCTCCAAATCCGATTCTAAATAGGTCAAAACCCGACCCAAGCTTGTCCTATAAATAGAACCTTAGTCTTAAATCAAAAACACATTTCAATTCACCTTAAAGCGCCGCCTACCTCTCCAAATTCTCTCAAACATTTTCCTTTTGCTCTTTTACTTTGCAAGAACATCTTCCAAGGCCATCAACCAAGTAAGTACTTCTTTGTTCTTCTCTTATATTCCGTAAGTACTACACTACTACGTCTATAATGAATTTTTTAATCTTAAAGTAGTATTGATGATTTGAATATGGTTGATTTGTTGTGGTGAAACTAAGTGAGTGAAAGAATACGTAAGGATACTCTTGACTTGTTTCCAACTTGTATTTGATTTTGATACACTGTCATACTTTTGCGGAATTGACATGGTCAAGATAATTACATAACCTTGTAACTTGAAAGCTTGCTTGAATGACTTGTTTATTGCAATGAAAATCATCGTTAACTACAAACATAAGATGTTGTGATTATTCCAAGCCATAAATTGATACAATATCTATGTAGTAGTTTTATTCAAAGTGATGAATTAGTCCAAAACATGAAAGCATTACCAAGATTACATGATCTAGAATTGAGAAAGGATAGTTAAGATGATGCGGAAAGTATGACTGCACTGATTATATTGTTGGAACATAACACCTAAACGTATATTGATGAAATCTGAGTAATCGAAATCATTCACTTCACTAGTTCGTACAAACAAACTAAGTGTGGGGTGGTGCCACTACTACTTGTTTATTGATTGTATCCACCAAGATGAAGCTAACATGACTATTATTTTAATCTCAGGTACAATGGCACCAAAAGTAAGACAAGGGAAAGAAAAAGCAACCACTTCACAAAAAGGCCAAAAAAGGGGACGAAAAGAGCAAGGAGAATCCTCCTCGCTGCAAATACCTCGCCGCATGTTTGGAATTAAATGGGTCCTCGAGGAGGAAGGAAAGGAGTGGTATAGGAACAATAAAGAGGAAAAATATGTTCATGTGGAGTTGTACACAAGGAAAGCCTAGCAAAGAAAGAACCCCGTATGTTGGCTAAGATAATGGCGTTACATCCTGATTTCATCTTCCGAGACATGGGAGAGTGCAATCTTGATTTAACATGTGAATTCTATGCCAACTAGTCACCGAAAACTACAAGGAGTGAAGTAAAGATTCGGGGCCAAGTTCTGCAACTAAATGCGGAGTTCTTCAACTCCTTTCTGGGTTTGCCATCTATTGATCCATCACTACTCAAAGAGCTGTATAACAGACCTCCGTACAGGAAAATTAGACACACATTGTGCGAAACAAGATCTATGGCATGATGGAGCAGACACAAAGACATCGGTCGGCACAACACCTTCCCATATGCTTCCTTGAATAGAGAAGCTCAGATATGGATGCGAATAGTCAACTCTTGTCTGATTCCAGGGACCCAGTACACGAAGATTACACGAGATAGAGTGTGCTTGGTGTATGCATTGATGACAAATGTTCCTATCAACATTGGGGCAAATATTCGATCTACAATGCGAAAGGTCAGGCTACACAAGAGGTCCCACTTCAGCTTTGGCAATCTGTTGACCGCAATATTGAGGAAGGAGGACATCGAAGAGGAACCGGCTGATCATAAACTTCCACACAACCCAAAGAAGGTTGACCTCACAAAGGTTAAAGATGTTGAAACCACGCATGGCGTCAACCTTACCACTACGGAAAGGCATGCTCGGGATGAGAGTTTCTTTCTCCATATTTATGGCATGACTCGGTTTACCATGATGAGTGGAGGTCGTGTTTCAACTGTTGCAGATCTCCAACAGCTGGATTATGACTACCCAATGAATGAGCATGCAAGGCAAATGTGTGGAGTAAGTGTGTACTTTGAGAAACCTCTTGATGATGATGTGCCAATCGATGATGATCATCGAATGCCAGACTCCGACGTGGAGGAGAACTCTGATGGCGACAACTCCAATGATGATTCCGATGAAGGGGGTATGATCCCAGACATAGAGAAGGAGTCTGACTAATCCAGGTTCTTCTTATTTATTTTCCACTGAGGACAGTGTGTCCCGTCTAAGTGTGGGGTGCTGGTATTTGTATGCTATACTTCTTTATATGCATTTGCATTCATTTATGTTTTTTTTGTTTTTTTTAGTAGTTAAATTTTTTTAAAAAATTTTTTTAACTTTGCATGAAATTGTTCTGATAGGCAGCATGGTATTACAACAAGAGTCTATGATAAAATCATTACTATTGAGATGTTTAGGCTCTAATAGTGACTCATTATGTGATAATTGTGTGGTTCAATTCCTTCATCTGTTGGGTCAAGAGTCTATACTACTTCCAATAAAGTTGACCATGTGCCTTGTGTGTGTGGATGATAGTATATTCTATGTTTGTGGCTGATGCTAGAACTTGCCTGGTGTGTATGTAAAGCGAAATAAAGAGTGTGAGTTTAGGAGATGATTTAGGCATTTCTTTGGCAACCTATGATTGTTTACCTTCATTTTATCTAGCCATGGACATCATCCTAGATAACCCCCTTTGAGCCTTAAGCCTATTTTCTTTGACAGCCTCATATGTAAGCCTAATCCATTTTTTTCAAAACCATAATTTGATCCAAATTCCTAAATGCTTTAAAATTGTAAAGTCATGTGACAAAATAAGAGGAAATTGGGTGAGAGTAGTGCCTTAAAGTGAATTGGTACTTGAATTCGTTATGAAAAAGAATGGTTATCATAGAGGCGTGTTATAAAAAAAAAGAGAAAAATGAAAAGGAAAATAAAAAGTTATTCTGTTCAAAAGTGAATAACAAAAGAGGTGAGAAAGGGTGGTAGATTAAAGGAATGTAGAAAGGTTGTTTGAAAGAAAGCATAAATGGCATAATGTGATGTATTAAAGCTCTTAGGAACATAGTCACTATTTCTGGCCAAAATAGTCCTACCCGTCCCTTAGCCTACATTACAACCTGTAAAAGACCTATTTGATCCTAAGCTTAGCATTCTGATATTTAGTGGAGCATTACACTAAGGGTAAGCCAATGGTCATTAGTTGCAGCATATGAATTCTTTGTGAGAGTGAGAGCAAGGAAAATATGGTACCCATGTTTCGAAAAATGCAAAATTTGTGAGTGATTATGGGTAAAGGTCTTATGTGAGACATACATGGTTGATGAGTTTTGGGTAGTTTTGTATGATTCTTTGTACCTTAACTTTTGGATACGAATTAACCATCATCACGAGTCTATGTTAGAGGTTGAATTGTTTCTAGTAGTGGTCAGAAAACTACTCTTTGTTAATAATTGCCGTGCCTGTCTTGATGAATATTTTGTGTTGTTACTGTGAAACCCTAAGTAGATGTTTATATGGACATGATATTTTGTTCGAGGACGAACAAAGCTTTAAGTGTGGGGTGTTGATGTTAGGCGTATTTACACGCCTAAAGTACTATAATCTACCCATATTTTAGCTAAGTTTTGAGGACAAAATATATAATTCATGCACTTTTAGTCCTTTTTCCTGTAAGTGAGCTAACAAATGTGATTAGCAAGTTTTCAGGTATACATGATGCAGATTTCAGCATTTTATGGATAACTTGACGCCAAAGGAAGCTTCATGAAAGAAGGAAAGGAGAGCTTGGACGCGAAGGACTAAAAGTGACGCATGGAAAACCTGCCTCGGGCAAAAACAGCAATTCTAAAGACTTTGGGGATCAGCAGTAACTTATTAGGATTAGGATAATGATGCAGTAACCTAGTAGGATTAGGTTAAGTAATGCAGTAGCTTAGTAGGAATAGGATATGGGTGTTATAAATACCCTATTTTGCTGAAGTTTTTACAATTCCGAATCATTCTAATTCTTCCATTAATTTGAATTTTCATACTTCTACTTTTTATTCAACACTCTCAATTCTTATTCTCTTCATCTATTCAACTCTTAATTTTCACAACAAGAGAAATGCTATTCTTAAAGGAATTCACGCCACAAGCCCTACCAACATATACTACACGTGAGATCTTTATTTTGGTGTAATGATAATGTCTATTGTGATTTCCATTGCACTCATGAGTAGCTAAACTTCTCAGTTGGGGTTATGGAAGCCTTATTATATACTATCTATTGCTATGATTTTGTGAATTCTTGACACGTATGCTGCTTATATCATCACTCTCTTCATCTTAATGCAAATTCTTGTGGTTGCAAACACATAGAATACGCCAGTATAGCATTAACTTGTTCGAAAGAAAAGTTATATGTCTGGAAAAGAGATAATGTCAAGGTAATAGGGCACCAACCCCTGTTAAAAAGTTAGTGCCGTAACTGGATTAACCTCTTGGAGAATTTTTACCATTAGATATGCTTTAAGCTCGAAAGAGTTAAAGTGAAATAATCCTTGATGGTCGAAAGATGCCTGGATTTACCATAGAATACAATTCTCTATAAGCACATGCATGTCTGAATTCCGCATAACTCATAGCCAATAGAGACATATAACTCAAAAGGTGGACATAACCCCAACTCTCAATTCTCATTGGTTAAATATCTTACTAAACATTCTTTCTTTTTACTTTGCTATTTTTCGTTTTTCACTTTGTTACATTATTGCACACTACAATCCCCCCTTTTTATGAAACTTTCACCAAAAGTCTAATAATCTTCGCTTACTTAGTGATCAAGTATTCTCTGTGGGATTCGACACCCAACCCAGTTGGGTTCTATATTTGACAATGACCGCTTACACTCTTACGAGAGTTGTAGTTTGAGCGTTATCACTTTGCTCAAAAGCTACCTGAAATTACTTATCTTATCCCTCAACTGTAACATTCTAGATGGAAGAAAGAACCTTTATAGGAAATATCCTTTTAACTGTCTCCAGATTATTATAAAATCTGGAGTCAACCCATTCAACCACATTGTTGCCTCCCTAGACAGAGACAAAGAAAATATCCACAAATGGATCGCATTCTGACCTACTTTTGGATTATCAAATAATTTGAAAATAGTGATGAAGTTCACTAGATGCATATTTTGATCATCACCTGAAAGTACACTAAACAATCCTTTAAGATAAAGCAACTGAATCATGGTTCTTGTAATGTTGAACTTAGCTTTGGGTGCTAAAGATAGAGGGATAATAGCTTTAGTCACCCCTTTTCTAATCATCCTCATTATCATCGAGATCAAACTGCACAGATTAGCAGTTTGGTCTACCTCTGAATGGATGATTTTTGTTCACAAGTGTAGCTACACTGTCGGTGCGTCTTCTATCAGCCTGATTGATCAAATAATCATCTCCAAGGTCCTCATCATTTGGGTTAGGCTCCCAAACTGGTCGACCTTTGTTTTGTTGATTCACTCGATATCTAGCCAATGGCCGACCTTTGTTTTATTGATTTACTTAAGATCTTGACAATGTATCTAGCCTATTTACTTCTTGATATCTTCCATTCTTCCAATTAATTTAGGTTCTGGATGAAATGGTAATAGTGGTTCTCCCGACCTCCCTATACGTGGCATGCAAAGTAAAGATCCTATAGTGAACAAAAACAACAAATGAAAGTAAAATTAGGAAACTTGACCGAATGTTAGTTCGCACTCATAAACTTAATTGACAGCTGTATTCCTCAGCAATGGCGCTAAAATTTAATAAACCCAAATTACAACTTTATTTAGAAAGCCTAAGTGGTCATCATCAAATATAGACCCAACTAGGTTGGGGTCGAATCCCACAGGAAATACCATGTAAACTAAGTGTTGTGATTATTAATAGACAGTTGATCGAAGGTTTCAGATTAAAAGGGGGATTGTTTGTTAATGGTGAGGTATGCTTGTTGCAAATTTGTTCCAACTAATGAGCATTCTTGTAAGTTTTGATTCAATGATAATGAATAAAATAGGATTATGTTCACCAAGATGTTACATCAGTTAAGGTTGTGAGTTATCCTGAATTCCAACGTAACAAATTCCAATTACAAGAATTACTGAACTCTAAAGTTTGTCTATTCGTTCCTCAACCTTAATAGATGATTACCCTTTAATTCTTTTCAACTTAAAGAATATATTGATATGTTTAATTTTTTTCTCAAGTGGGTTAATCCTATTAAGGCATCAACCCTTAACCCAAAGGTTAAGGCCTTTAAGATCCTTGTAAATCTCCTCTTTTCCCAACACACACATTTCTACTCAAACAAGTGGTGTTCTTGGGCTCACCCTTCAAGTTTCCAACCAAGAAAGATCATAAAAATTAAGAGGAGTTTATACAAATGCAATTAGTTACAGAACTTAGGAAAATTTCACATCCCTAAACAACCTATCATATCAAGGCTTACATAAACCTAGTTATAGAAGCATTAGCCATACATCATAGAAGAAAAATATTCCATTGTGCTTCTCATAAATAATTTATAAAGTTACTTACAAAAATATACAAAGGATTGTTCTTGATCTTCAAAGAAGAAAAGTAAATAAGGTGTTAACATCCATAATATCATCTGATTTCTTAGAGAATAGTAGGTTACAAATTGCTCAATAGTTGAAAATAAGATAAAAGATACCTAATCTAATCCTAGACTAGGTATTTATATGTTTCTAGGTATTGGGATTTAAAATGCAAACTTCAGTATTGTTGTGTCAAGGTTGACGGTCTAGTTGACAACCCATTAGTAGCTTGACAGTCTGTCACTTAGACCGTTGCTGAGAGTCCTAAAGTCCTTCATTCTATTTAAGAAGTGACGGTCAATTTGATAGGCCATCAATGGTTTAACAGTCCATCACTTGGACCATTGATTTATCAATTGAGGGGCGACTTTCTATTTCATACTGGAGACCAAGTTGATGGCCCGTCAGAGGTCTGATGGTCTGTCACTTGGGTTATCCTTTCTGTCCATTCTGATTAGTGTTGACGGACAACCTGACGGCCCATCATATGGTTATTGGCTTGTCAGTTTGGCCATTAGTTTTCTTTTTTTCCCTGTTTTTCCAAGTTATTTCTTCAGCTAAGTCCTTAACCTGAAAACATTAAAGCCCAACATTAGTTTCTTAAAAATGCATAATTACCCCCCGTAAAAGATGTAAAATATTCCGTCCAAAGCCAGAACATCACTAGGGTAGGTTTTAACAAGTTGGTATTAGAGCCTAAGTTGATGGTCATTGGGAGTCCATAAAGCCATGTCGAGTAGAGTCTCTTTTAGGGGTGTGTAGCATGCCATACTCATAAGGGAGAGGCTACAAGGCATTTAGGATTGTTTCACTTTCTTGGTATTGTATTTTCAAGCTTGGTGTCTCAGTCTTGGAATCTTATCTAATCTTTGTTTGTTCATATTTCAAATTAGGCCTCATAGATCTGAAACACAAGGAAATTCTTCTATCCCATCTGGGGGTAATGCTGAAGGGGTGCATCCTACTTCTGGGGTTTATCTTCAATCTCACAGTCCTATCCTGTATAGTTCTAGAGATTCACCGGTTACTATTTGCCCTCTTTAAGGTGAGGTGACTAATGAAGAATTCTGTCAGTCTATTCATACTATTGCTAAGTTGGTTGCTTCTCAGGTTGAGTGGGATATGTCTAGTGCTTTTTTTACTGAGGCCATAAGGGTTGGCTATTTATGAAGATGATTCCTTCCACTTTTTTTGGAGTAAAGGTGGAGGAGGATTCATAGGGCTTCTTGGATGAGATGGAAAAGATATTTTAGGTGATATAGGGTACCAATGTGGAGGGGGTAAACTTTACTACTTATTATCTCAAAGATGTTGCATATCAGTGGTATAAAGAGTGGGATAGGGATAAAGGAGATATAGAGGAGTCATCCTTATGGGATGCCTTCTCTGGTGCTTTTATAGATCATTTCTTTCCCCACAAGTTGAGGAAAGCAAATATGGAGGAGTTTGTAAACCTCAAGCAGGAGAGAATATCTATCAAGAAACTGTGAACCACAAGCAGGGGAGAATATCTATCAAGTAATATGCCTTGAAGTTTTACAAATTTTAATGGTATGCTCCTGATTTGGTAGCTGACATACGGGCTGGAATGAGGAAGTTCCCTTCTAGGTTTTGGAGAGCAAGATTATCTTGCGAATTAAAGATATGGACATCTCTAGGTTGATTATTCATATATAGCAAGTACAGGATGAGAAGAAGAAGCAGGTGAAGTTTGAAGATAGGTAGGGTAAGAGGACCAAGTTTTTTTAACAGGGAGGCATTCAGTCTCATGGTGGTCAAGATGGTGGCAAATGGTAGAAAAAGAAGTAGGGGAGTTATAGTTCATACTGTATTACTAGTGCTCTTTATCAGTTAGGCTATAAGCGTTATCATGGTGGTGATAATTTTTTAGCACAGGGTGACCAATCTCAGTCCAGCTGAGGTTAGTTATTTTCTATATGTCCTTGTAGATTTTGTGGTCTTCCTCATCGGTGTTATTACGATGAAAGAAAGGACAAATTCTTCAAGTGTGGTCAAGCAGGCCATTGACTCAGGGATTGTCCAGTTAATAAGGTTGATACGAGGGTGAATAAGATTCCTGTGGCTTCATCTTATGCTCCTACACTTGGTGGTATGGCATCTATTTTTGTTACTTCTCCTAGTTGTAGTATTGGTAGGAAAAGGTTGTATGCTTTGGTGTCTCAGCAAGAATTCGAGGCATCACCTGATGTCGTAACTAGTATGTTACATCTTTTTTCTCATGATGTATATTGTTTGTTTGATTCGGTAACTACTCTCTCCTATGTGACTCCTTATGTGGCTATATCTTTTGGTTTTGATCCAAAAGCTTTTTTGGATCCTTTTTCTATTTTTACCCTAGTAGGTGACTCGGTCATTGCTAAGAGAGTCTATAAGGGGTGTGTGGTTTTTGTTAGTGGGAAAAAGACCTTGGTGGATTTGTTTGAGTTAGACATGGTGGATTTTGATGTTATTCTGGGAATGGATTGGTTACACTATTGTTATGCATCCTTGGATTGTCGGACCTGTAAGCTTAGCTTTAGGTTTCCTGGTGAACTGGTTATGGAGTAGAAGGGTGCTTCTTTAGATCCTAGGGGGAGGTTAATTTTTTATCTTAGAGTTTGAGCGTTAATCTCCAATGGTTTTCTTTATCACTTGGTCCTTGTTAATGATTCCAACTTGGCGGTCCTTCTTTCCAGTCAGTTCTATTAATTAATTAGTTTCGAGAGGCCTTTCCAAAGAATCTTCCTGGTGTTCCTCCAGATAGGGAAATAGAGTTGAGTATAGATCTAATTCTGGACACTCGCCTAGTTTCTATTCCTTCGTATAGGATGGCTCCAGCTGAGTTAAGGAAACTCAAGGAGGTGTAGATCTCCTATAGATTGGTTTAAGCTTTATGAGGAGGACATGTTTGGTCTCAATTTTTTCAACCAGGCTATGGAGAAGGTGAAGGCGAACGGGATAGGTTTAAGGCTGCCCAAAGTTACAAAAGTCCTATGCATATGTTAGGCATAGAGACTTGAAATTTGAAGTTGGGGATAAGGTTTTCCTTAAGGTATCTCCCATAAAAGGAGTAGTGCGGTTTGGCAAGAAGGGAAAGCTCAGTCTTGGTATAAGGGTCCTTATGAGATTTTGCAGAGAGTGGGTAATATTGCTTATAAGCTGGAGTTTTCCTCTACCTTAAGCTCTGTTCATTAGGTCTTTCATATTTCCATGAGGAGAAAGTACATTGGTGATCCTTCTTCGGTTGTTTCTTTGGAAGGATTGGGTCTGACAAAGTCTTTATCTAATGAAGAAGTCCTGGTTGAGATCCTGGATAGGCAGGTTCGTCGGTTGCGAATGAAGGATATGGCTTTGGTTAAGGTTCTTTAGCGGAACCATAAGGTGGAAGAAGCTACATAGGAAGTGGAAGAGGACATGAAGTCGAAATATCCACATTTTTTTCTGTTCCTGGGATTCATGCGGAAGGTATGTGTCTCCAACACATCTTTATTTTTTGAGTTTCTTAGGGTAAGATCAATATCTTTGCCTCTTTGTTTTCAAACTTTGATAGAGATTGGAAGTATATTTGATAATGTAAATGACTCGTGCATGTGGTTACCCCAACCTTGTATATTATTCAATTTCGAATGTTCCTAGTAGAGGAGACTAAGACACCCTAGTTTTTGGACCTTAGAAAATTTCCTGGAATGTTAAAATCTAGACTCAATATGACTCATGATTATGAGCCGTATATTGGGGTACAGATGGTATGGTCCAGTCGTGTACTAACCAGTGTTGGTTAGTGGGATGGATTTTGGTTACCAGAATATATACGACATAGGGGTATGGGTCATATTGGTTGTTATGGATCATTTGGTTCCTTAAATTAATCTTAAAATTTGTTTCTTAGGTTGGATCTTAGTACAAGTGGCTCATCATGAGCAGTAAGCTAGGGTATGAGTCATGCCATAGACTCGCATGGTAGACAGTGTTCAATTTTCCAGGTATTTTATTTTGCTAGGTATACGGGTCATGGATACAAATCATATGTTGTTGTTACAACTTGGTTGGATAAGTCATATACTAGATAGTGCTTGGTCCAAGGGTGGAGGTTCAGGATACGAGTGGTGGATACCAATCGTATTGGGAGGGTACAACTCGTGAGGGTCAGTCGTATCCCTGTGATGGGATTTTGGTGCAACTTAAGCGGGGGTATTCTGGATATTTTCCTACTTATCCTAATACGGTCCCACAACTTCTAACCTACTTGGATAGTTTTTTACCCTAGTATTCCATTCATTAACACTTAGAAACTTTTCTAAAACACTCCATAATTATATTAAGAACTTTTGGGCACGCGGAGCTAGGGTTTCAACTAATGGATCAATTTGGGGCTTGTATTACTTTCCTTCATCATCTTGGTTTAAGGTATATTCTCTTCCATCATTGTTAATTTTACTTAAAGTCATGGTTTATATAAATGTTTTCATGGTTTTACTATAACATGATTTTGACTTTAAAATATGATTTAGGGTTTGATATTAAATGGTTGGTTATGGTTTCCCATGGTTTTAATTGTGCTTTTATATGCATTAATGGTGGTTTTGGATATTTTTATTGAATGGGAATGGTTTAATGGTAATTGTAATTCGTTTTGGTCATATTATGCCCTAATATGTGTGACAAAATGCTTATAAAGATATGTTTATTACATTGACTACTTTTAATGGAACTCTTGCATATTTTAAACTTGGTAAAGGGGTTATGCACAGTTTAAATGACTTGGAATGGTAAGAGTCTAATTGGTTATTCTTATGGGGAATATGAATGTCTCCCAAGTGGTTTAAATGGAAGAGGAACTTTAAGGTCCCCTTAAACCTATAAATGGTTGGCTATGGATGATACTTGTAAGTAAGGGTTGGTTTGATGATACCAATATCAATGGCCTTGGTTAAATAATTGAAAATGGTTCGGCTATTTGAAAATTGGTTTTAATTGAGAAATAATGGCGAGAGGTGTAGCTAAGTCGTGGAAGGTGGAGGTCTTGGTGGGACCAAAACTTGAAATTCATATTTGTCGATATGAGGTTGACCTTAGTGACCATGTGCATGATGTCACACTATATTTGGGGGAAGTACTAGTCATCTCATGGGGTACTTCCCTGGTTGTGTGACTACACGTACTAGGGCCCTTTCAGTAGGGAGAGCTGAACCCACTTAGTCCATGGGTGGTTTAGAACAGTAAAGCTACACAACCCAAGTAAAGGTTTTAAAGGCATGCTAATTCTCAGCATGGTTATATATATGTATATATATATATATGGTTGTATTTATGTGGATGGTTTTACTTGGTTTTATAAATTGTATTATTTTATCCTTACCTTGAGATCATGCTAGCGGTCACTCGCTAACCCTATTTACGGGCGGTCGTATACCTACTCTATGTAGGAATCGACCATTTTACTACTCGTACATAGTGATTGACTTGAGGACAACGTTGGACTGAAGTATTGATTTTCCATCCTTTCGGAAGGCATCATTCACGTTATAGATATTTCAAGAAATTTTGACATTAATTTTGGCTATGGTTGGGGGCATGTCCCAACCAAACTTTATTATTCTTTTGGTTAGATGATTTGTGACACTTCTATGGTTTGGAATGGGCGGGGATTGATATTGGTGTCGGTCTTGGCATTGGAATAAAATGGGAGGCTAGCATCATTGGATATAATTTCTCACTATTCTGTCATACTTCATTTTGGAATTAATTATATTATGTTTTAGAACGTCCTTGGTTATGGCCTGGTTTATGGCCCTTGTTTTGGTATGGTTTGGCATGGTTGGATTATTGGTATGGAAGGGTTAGACTCAGTTGGGTCGGTGATGGTTGTGACCTTATTCCAGAGTCTTTATGTGAGATGTTACATTATGTTATTACATGGTAAAAATTCAGCCAACTCAGGGTAGGAGGTTGGAGGTTGGGTTGGGTAATGGGGGTGGTCTCTAGTCTTGATCGGACTAAGGATGCCCATTTTGAAAAGGCCTCAGGGCGAGTCGTGTCACTGTTTTAATAGATATTCCATCTTTCTGACATATAGTTTATCTGTTGCAATAGGTTAGTCATCTATTTCATTATACAGATGTTTATATTTAAGTATATCTGTTGCAATAGAGGGAAGACCTGTATGATAATTTCCTACAATGACCTACATGTTGCAACATATTCTAAATCTGTTTGATATTTTCCAATAGATATGTTACTTGTTGCAACAGATACCTCATCTGTTGCAATATTTGAATCTAGTTTCCATTTCAATTAATTAGTTTAAATCTAAGGAAAAATAAAATTCATAGACAAATAAAATAATTGAAGCCTTCAGAAATTACATAAAATAAATCAACAAATAAATAAAATATAAGAAAATTATCATGGGTACAGATCTCAATAAATAAATCAATAATTTAAGTTTTGATACCAACAATTCCTACTGAGAGGTGAGGTTATTACTTTAATAGACTCCAGCTATAAAGATCTACTCAATATAGACAAATAGTTATTCATCTGGTGCTATGGAATTTGGCTTTGGTCATCATGGATCTTTAATGTCGCTTGCGTATGGTTTCTGCACTTTTGCTTCTTTGTATTTCCATAAAAGAGTAGCACATTGTCAATGTTGTTCAATAGTGGCTTCTACTATGTCATCCACTTGGAAATTCAGAATTGCTAATGCTAATCATAGAGATACAAAAAAAATAGAAAATGATAACTTATCTATTTTAGCTAATCAAATAGGTCTTCCTTTTGTTTTGAATTGTCTCAAACATATTATCTTTCTATTCCAACAGATGAATCTTCTATTGGGAAAAGTTAAAACATGAGGAAAACCTGTTAGATAATTTCCAGTGGATGACCCATCTATTGTAGCATATAACTCATCTGTTTGGAAAAACTAAAATAGTAGGAAGTCTTGATTTAATTTGTCCAAACAGATGGACCATATGTTACATCAGATAGGTTATCTTTTGGTACAAGTAAAAATGGTACGAAGAGCTGTTTGATTTTTTAAAATAGATGAGATATATGTTGCAACAGCTACTGCATCTGATGCAACAGGTTAGTCAACTATTGCAACAGATGTATATATCTGTTTGATAATTTTCAGTGGATGTGTCATCTGTTGAAATAGATGTGTTTGTTTGTTAGTTGAAACAGATGATATATATTCACCTTCTTCAGATCATGCTGCTCTCCCGTGGCCCTTGTACAGTGCTTAATAGTGCAACACAAAGACAGAGGAGTTGCAATTTCATTTTTTGGGATGCTTGATAATGCCTTGGAAATTACTTTCCTTCTCCTTTTAGCATTAATATCTAATGGAGTGGATAGATATGAAATCCTCTTTGATGGAATGACACCTTTATTAGATGTCAATTCATTTACAGGAGCAGTTAATGCATTAATAATATTAATCACTCCATCATGTTTCACCTTGCAGTTTTGACATTTGCATGCAGAATATTTGCTAGGAGGGTAAAATCTATATAACTAGTATTATCATACACATAATGGTTTATTATTTCAAAATGTGTAATAGGAACACCACTATCCCCAACAGCAACACTACTACCACGACCAACAGCTCAGTCACCACTAACACCATCAACAACAATAACCCCACCCTCAAAAATTATTTTTCTTATGATGATTGTTACTCTAAGTAATTTTTTGTTTATTCAGTTAATGACCTTAGTGTTCGATAAAGTTTGCACAGACCGTAAAGTAAGAAAAATGGAATCTTCAACTCTGAATTTGTCGGAACAAAGCGATGGATGCATAATCTAAATAAATCAGTACATATATTAGAATGATGATTAGATCATTCAAAAAAATCATTAATTAAACAAAAAATTAATTTGAATTATACTTACTGCATCCTTTGAGGAGAGGGGCGGGGGAGGTTGAAGAGATCAAGAAATTTTACACTTTTATCAGTTTTGGCCAACAACCATCTCAGGATTCTTTGACATAAAACTTCTTCTCGGTAGTTCACTTGTTGTCTCAAATAAGGAATGAATTCAAATGCCCAATACTATAAAATAACACTAATATATCAAAAGTATTATTCAATAAAATAAAAATGAATCATAATAAAAGAAGTATTTACCATGAAAGTCCATGGAAACCCTTATAAGTTGACTACATTTGGCGTTAACAGAGTCAAAAAATATTTGACAGTCATTTTTAAGCTTTCATAACCCCAAGGATAGATATTAATGCCTCAAGATTCTCGGAGAGCTTTATTAAATAAAGAGGTATGTTGTTGTTAACGTCTCTCACCCAAAGAATATTATGTATAAACCAAACCCAGCACAATGATTGCTTATGCTTCTTTGAAAGTCTTTTACCTTTCAATGCTTCTATCAAATTTTTATTTTTGAAGCCTGGACCAACAAGGGACACAGAGTCATCACCATTACTTGACTTGCCTTTGTTTTTGTCTTCGCTTTTTTTGGGTGAGCGAGGTTCTTTTTTTGGAGTTAGAATAGGTATAACTTGAGAAGAAGAAGGAGGATAATATTTTAGTCTAGTAACTATGACTAACTCTTTCCATCCAAATCAAACAGGCATGCCATAGTAATTTATCCACACCTCATCCATCTTATCTTTATTTTCATACGTAAACCTACGCTTGAGAAGATCATATATATTTTCATTTAAAAATGAGCATTCTTTTCCTCTGACAAATCAAGATATTGCCCAAAGAAGCTTTCCTTGAAATAAGCATCCAATTTTTGTTCTTGAAGTATTTTTTGAAAGACGTCGAAAGATTTTTCAGGGCTGACTTAACACGAAATCACCAGTTAAATCGGTACCACCATCGCACTGTATTCTCACAGAATAACTATCAATGATAAAGGTTTTGAACAACTCTTTAGTGGGAGGGATATTAGTATTTGGATCATATCTTTTGAAACATTCCTCATCCCCATATTTATTATCTTCTGCTTCTAATTGAGATATTGCTTGTAAAACAAGCTCATAGAGTGGTGGATATAGCCTAGCTAATTCACTTGTTCATTTACTTGTACTTGATTTGATTTCTTTTATTTTAGGAGACATATTATCTAAAAATAATAGAAAAATAAAAAAGATATAATTAATTAATGCATCATTAAAAAAGGATAACAGTAAATCTAACATGTACACCAGTAAACTAGCAGTTCCAATAGATCACACATCTGTTGTACTAGGTATATTATCTTGTGAATATCTAAATAACCTGTCGGACCGGATGAGAAATCTATTGGAAATAGTTCCAACAAATTACTCATTTGTCCAAACAGATGGCTGGTCTGTGCAATAGATCAAACATCTATTGCAATGTATAAGTGATCTATTGGAATTGTTATCAACTTTCAATATTGTTTAGATTTCTTCTAACAGAAGGGTCGTCTATCATAATAGATGAATGATCTGTTGGAAAAAATCAAATCTTGGATATGTCATCCTGTTGGAATAGTTGATAGGATTTTATCCAATAGATGGTTCATCTGTTGCATCAGATGATTAATCTGATAGTAAATTTGTTATATCAGATGGTTAATCTGTTGCATTAGGTTTTTAATCTGATAGTTTCTCTATTGCATCAGATGGTAAATATGTTGCATCTAATAGTTAATTTGTTGTATTAGATGGTTAATCTATTGCATTAAATTTTTAATCTAATGGTTCCTCTACTGCATCAGATGATAAATCTGTTCCATTAAATGGTTAATATGTTATATCAGATTTTTAATTTGATGGTAAATCTATTACATCATATGGTTAATTTGTTGTATCCAATGGTTAATCTATTTCTTCATATGGTTAATTTGTTACATCATATTTTTAATTAATTGCATTAGATTTTTAATCCAATGGTCCCTCTGTTGCATCAGATGGTTATTATGTTGCGTTAGATTTTTAATCTGATGATTCCTCTGTTGCATCAGCTGGTAAATCTATTGCATCAGATGGTTAATCTATTGCATCAGATGACTAACCTGTTGCAGGAAAAAATAGTAGCAAGATTTTGTTCAATAGAACAACAACAATATCACCATTTAATATCAAATGCACCATTTTTACCAATAACAAATCAACCCAGCAACGGACACAACACCAACATTGTTGTTTCGTTTGTACAAACAAAATAATAAAAATCAAACTTCAAAAAATGCAACAAACAACAAAACAACTAATTTCACTCTGTAAAAAAAAGAGAAGAAATATAGGAAATTAGGATTTTCTTCAGACCATATTTCAAATTAAAGCAACAAATATTGAAATTGTTAACCAATATTATAAGAGAAATTGGCTTAGCTTCCTCTTTTTCTTCAAAACTAAAAAGCCATAATTTTTTTACCTGTGAAAGAAGAAAAGGGACGATGAAGAACTCAAAGATGTTGTGGCCGAGGACGTCAATTGACAGTTGAAAGTCAAAAAGAAACTTGAAGCCTAACTATTTATCGCCGGAGGTTGAAGTCGCCGGGGATTGAAGGAAGAAATTTGCAGAACTGTTGGATGAGAGAAGTTGAGAGAAACTATTGAGAGAGAGGGGAGAGATAGTTGATTTGGAGAGGAGAGTGGTGTGGGTTGATTTGTATTTTTAAAGGATAAGAAAGTTTTGAAAATATTCATCAAGTTCACAATTAACTTAATCAAGTTTCCTAATTATGTTTGGCCCTTAGTCAATGTCACTATTCCTTCATTCAAGACTTAAATGATACATTTCCTTCAATTTTCTCAAGTTACTTTATTATTACGGCTGAGGCGTCTTCTCATTTATATTTGTACTGAAGCATCTTTTAATTAATTTATACTTGTAATAATAGAATATTTTCTCCATTTTATTTTATTTGGTTCTATTACTAAAAATAGTTTTTTCAATTTACTTATCTAATTTATGAAATTTTAACAATTTAAAATATGTAAAAAAAAAATATCTAACATATTTGATACACTTTCTCAAATATTCCATCAAATGCCACATAAATTGGAATACAATAATAACATATAGTATCTGAAAATTATGTAAAATTACTATAAATCCATAATTAACAACTTACAATATTTAAAAATCATACAAAAAATTTGAGTGACTTTCTAAATTTCATCTGTGCTACATACATCGAGATAAAAAAAGTAACATACATTGCGCTCGTACTGGCACAAGCTCCAATATCTAGTTAATATAATAATAATAATAATAATAATAATAATAATAATAATAATAATTTTGATTTAGTATATATTTGTTTGTCTTCGTCATCAACCTAATTTTTGTTTGTAAAAATGCTAGTCACACACACATATATTTAAAGCGTGTCTTTTATCACAAGTAAAAACTTAAAAGATAAATAGGTCGTCATGCTTTCATTTTAAATGTTATTTCCTCAAGAAAAATATAGTAATTGTAATGATATTCGCAACTTAAATGTGCAGATGAGAAGGAATAACCTAAAATTATGTGATTAAGATTTACTTCTGTTAAATTGAAAATAATTTTACGTATATGATAAATTCAGGAAAAATAGAATTAGATTTTTCTCAATATTTAAGAACATATATTTTTTCGTTGGTTCAAAATTTTAATATTAGTTTATCCCATATTTTGAATATCTAATCTTAGATTTTTCTTTTTAAACTGAACTCTGTAATGGTATGCTCTTCTTTTTGGCATTCCATGGTCACTTGAATTTTATTCTGAATTAAATCGAAATTAAAGGACTAAATATCAAGATAATAACTAAAATAACTATCATTTGAGATTAATAACAAATAATGATTTTGTTTATTATGCTAAAATGTCTTTGATGAAGGACAAAAACATCAGTCAATTAGCAACGACATACAATACCATGTTGATTCTTTGATGATATTCATTATGGATTAGGCTGAACTAATTAGTTGTGGTTCAAACTTTATATGACTAAAATTTCAAACATATAACTTTCAAATCTGGATTATATTTCTCCTATCAATAATTAGATTTAATCAGCTAGAGCTTAATTAAAGGGAAAGGTAGATGTTTAATCATTTGATATTTTATTTTTATTTTAAGGGAAATTATGTATTTACTTAAAATTCTAATCGTGAAAGACTGTTGACTAATTGAAATTTGATTCAATTAATATACAATCATCCCCTTAACCTCATCAAAATATTCCATTTGGATACATGAACTAAGTCTTATTTTAACTGAACATCTCAACTCCTAATAGAGCATTTCGGTTAGACACTTTGAGTTCAAATTATGAAAATAAATATGCATGTTTTTATCCATCTATTAGGTAGTTAAGTTAACAACATACAATATTCATTTCTTTTAATTATACACATATGCCTTGGTATGTCATAAAACATCATACATTTTCTTACTTGAAATTGATGTTTATAAATAAAGGAGACATCATATTTTATGTGGTTAATATAACCATCTATTTGAGTGTCTAGTGAAATACCCGACAAGTTTAAAGGGTTGGCTACTTATTAAGCTTATAACTTACTTCAGAAAATTGAAGGAAAAGTGTCATTTAAGTCTTGAATTAAGGATTGGTGATATTGACCAACTTAAAGGGTCAAACATAATTACGAAACATAATTAAGTTAATTGTGAACTTGATTAATATTTTTTAAAATTTTTTAATTTTTTCAAAAATACAAATCAACCCACATCCCTCTCCTCTCCAAATCAACTGTCTCTTTCTTCTCTCTCTCTGGATAGTTTCTCCCAACCAATAATTCTGCAAATTTTTCCTTTCAATCCTCGGTGACTTCAACCTTTGGCGATAAATAGTTAGGCTTCGAGTTCCTTTTGAAATTTCAACCGCCAATCAACGTGACAGCCTTGCTCTCCAGCCATAAGAGCTTCGAGTTCTTCATCATCCCTTTTCTTCTTTCACAGGTAAAAAATTATGCCATTTTTAGTTTTAAAAAAAATAAGGAACTTGAGCCAACTTTTCTTCTAATATTGGTTAATAATTTCAATATTTGTTGCTTTAATTTGAAATGTGGTCTGAATAAAATCCTAATTTCTGGCATTTCTTCTCTTATCTTTTCGGAATGAAATATGATTTTTTGTTGTTTTTTGTGTTTTTTTGAAGTTTTATTTTTGTTGTTTGTGTTTGTTTAAACAAAGCAATGATGTTGCTATTTTTGGTGTTGCGCCCGTTGCTGGATTGATTTATTCTTGTTCTTGGTAAAATGGTGATATTGTTGTTGTTCTATTGAACAAAATCATGCTACTATTTTTTTTTTGCAATGGATTAACCTTCTATTGCAGCAGATTAACCTTCTGATGCAACAAATTAACCATCTAATACAACAGATTTACTATTGGATGCAACCGAGGAACTATCAGATTAAAAATATGATGCAACAGATTAACCATTCGATGCAGCAGATTTACCATCGGATTAAAATCTGATGCAACAGATTAACCATCTGATGCAATAGATTTACCATCGGATGCAACTGAGGAACCATCCACTTAAAAATCTGATACAACAAATTAACCATCGGATGCAACAGAGAAATCATCTTATTAAAAATCTGATGCAATAGATTAACCATATGATGAAATAGATTTACCATCTGATGCAATGGAGGAACCATCGAATTAAAAATCTAATGCAACATATTAATCATCTAATGCAATAGATGAACCTTCTGTCGGATAAAATCCTATCAACTATTCCAATAGGACATGTCCAGGACTTGATTTTTCCAATTGATCATTCTTCTATCGCAATAGACAACCCTTCTGTTAGAAAAAATCTAAACAATAATGATATTTGATAACAGTTCCAACATATCACTCATATGTTGCAACAGATGTGTGATCTGTTGCACAGACCAGTCATCTATTTCATTAGATGAGTGATCTATTTTCATTATTGCAATAGGTTAGTTATTTATTGTAACAAATAACGCATATGTTGCAATAGATGTAGATTTATTGCACAAACCAGTTATCTATTTCAACAGATGAGTGATCTATTTTTATTGTTATAATAGATTACTCATCCGTTACAACAGGTTAGTTATATGTTGCAACAGATAAATTACCTAGTGCAATAGATGTGTGATTTGTTGGAACTATTATTTTACTATTGTACGTGTTAGATATAGTGTTATCCTTCTTTAATAATGCATTAATCAATTATAATCTATTTTATGTTCCTATTATTTTTAGAATATATGGCTCCTAAAATAAAATAAATCGAATCAAGTCCAAGTAAAGGGACAAGTGAAGCAGGTAGGCTACATCCACCACTCTATGATCTTACCTTTTAAACGTTCTCTCAATCAGAAGCAGAAGATATTAAACATGGGGATGAGGAATATTTCAAAAGAGATAATTCAAATGCTAATAGCCCTTCCATCAAAGAGTTGATCAAAACCTTCAACATTGATAGTTATCTTGTGAGAATGCAGTGTGATGGTGCCATAAGGTTAACGGGTGATTTCGTGGTTAAGTTAGCCATGGGAAAATTTTTCGAAACCTTCATAAAAATACTTCGAGAACAAAATTTGGATGCTTATTTCAGGAACAACTGCTTTGGGTAATCTCTTGATTTTCCAGAGGACAACAATGATCGTTTCTAAATGAAATTGGTATATTATCTTCTCAAGTGTAGATTTATATATGAAAAAAAAGATAAGATGGATGAGATGTGGATAAATTATTGTGGCATGCCTCTTTGTTTTGGTTGGAAGGAGTTTTCCATAGTTACTGGATTAAAATATTATCCTTCTTCTCTTTCTTAAGTTAAACCTATTCAACCCAAAAAAAGTACCTCACACACCCAAAAAGGAAAATATAAGTCAAGAGATTATGCAGACTTGGTGTCCCTTGTTGGTATAAGCTTCAAAAATAAAAATTTGATAGAAGCATTGAAAGATGAAAGACTTTCAAAGAAGCACAAACAATCATTGTGCTTGATTTGGTTTGTACATAATATTCTTTGAGCGACAGACGTTAACAACGACATACTACTTGATTTAATAAAGATCTCCAAGGATCTTGAGGCATTTAACAACTATCCTTGGGGTTATGAAAGCTTAAAAATGATTGTCAAATATTTATTAACTCCATTAAAGTCAAAGACAGTCAACTTATATGGTTTTTCATGGGCTTTCATGATAAATATTTCTTCTATTATGATATAATTTATTTTTTTATTCAATAATTCCTTTGATTTATTGGTGTTTTTATAGGCTTGGTTATTTGAAGTCATTCTTTATTTGAGACAACAAGGAAACTACCAGGAAGAAGTTTCTTGTCCAGGAATTCTGAGATGGTTGTTGGCCAAAACTGATAAAAATGTAAAATTTCTTAATCTCTTCAACCCCTAGAAGGATACAGTTAGTATAATTCTAATTAAGTTTTTATTTTAATTAATAATTTTTTGAATGATCTAATCATCATTCTAATATATGTTCTGCTTAATGTTAAATTATGCATCCGTTGCTTATTCCGACCAATCGAGTGTTGAAGATATCATTTTTTCTTACTTCATAGTCTGTGCAAACTTTATCAAACCCTAAGGCCATTGACAGAATAAAAAAATTATTTGGAGCATCAACAATCACAAGAAAAATAATTTTGGAGGGTAGTCGTGTTATTGTTAATGGTGGTAGTGGTAATGGTGCTGTTGTCGGGGATAATGATGCTCCTCTTATAGTTTTCCAAACATTATGATTATAATCATACTGGTTATACAGATTTTACCCCTTCTAGCGAATGTTCTGCATACAAATGTCAAGACTGCAAGGCAAAACATGATGGAGTGATTAATACTATTAATAAATTAATGGCTTTTGTAAAGAAATTGACATCTAAGAGACGTGTCATTCCATCTAAGAGGATTTCTTATCCATACACTTCCCTAGAGATTAAGGTGGCTAAGAGGAGAATGATAGAAATTTCCAAGACATCATCAAGCATTAAAAAAGTAAAATTGCAACTTCTCTATCTTTGTCTTGGACCTTTAATCAATATACAAGGGCCACAGAAGAGCAGCATGAGCTGAAGAAGGTGAATTTATATCATCTATTCCAACAAACAAACAGACACATATCTATTTCAACAGATGATACATCTACTAAAAATTATCAAATAGATATATACATCAATTGCAATAGTTGTCTAACCTGTTGCATCAGATACATTATCTATTGCAATAGCTGTCTAACTTGTTGCATCAGATGTGTTATCTGTTGCAACATAAGTCCGTCTGTTTTAACAAATAAAACAGGTATTTGTACTATTTTAATTTATCCCAACAAATGAGTCATATATTGCAACAGATGGGTCTGTTGGTAATTATCATACAAATCTTTTTTACCTGTTCGAATCTATCCCAATAGATGATCCATCTATTTCAACATATAGATAATCTGTTGTATATCTATGATTAGCATTGACAATTCTAGCTTTCCAGGTGGATGTCATAGTGGAATATACTGCTGAACAACATAATACCATATTTGATAATCCATCAGTTGCTTCTAAAGAAGAAGAAAAAGTGGAGCATTTTAGTTCGGGAGAACGAAAGAATTACCCATTTCAAGGTTCAATATCTCAAATGAGGCTCTGAAAACACTAACAAAGTTGATCAATGACTATTCAAAATACATTGCCAATGCTCTTTTAGAGCATCATGTAGAAGGTACATAAATCATTTATAAAGATATTGATTTATATAGCTCTTGTTGTAAAAACATGACATTAACACATATTAATCATATAGAAAACAAAATGATGAACACAACAAAGTGAACAAATTGGGTCTTGGTTTTGATATATTCGACTTTGTTTTTGCACATCACGGAATGAAAGATTGGTTCTATTTTATGTCACAGCCCCAAACTTGCTAGAATGATGAGGTTTAAATTCCATAAATATTAATATTAATTAATACTTTATTTAGTTGTATCTTTGTATTAATTTTATTGTCACGTAATCTGAAATGTTTGATAATATGTGCAACACATTGATGCTATATTTTACTATATTTGAAAGAAGGCCAAGTTGCAAATACAAGAGCAATACAGATACACAATAGACAATTGTCTGTACAAAGTTTACATGCAATAATTCCTACAATAGTTTGTAACGCCCCAAATCTAGTACCCAGAATACTACCCGATTCTCATGATCCCGAAGGACCACAAGCTAACCCATGACTGATATTTGTACCTGAACACTGCATAATATACTATATAAATGTGGAAATAGTAGGTTGAAACATGCCATAAGGTTCAAAACTGATAAACATCGAATAAAACCATATCTGAATAATGTGGTACGACAATACCAAAACTAAAACAATGCCTGAAAATATATAGTCTGGAAACACTATAGTCTGAAAGCCTCAAAATTATCTGAATAAGGAGTTGATGAGACATGTCCCCAACTAACTCCAAATACTAAAGTAAACTAAGTAATGAAGAAATAAAGTAATGATCATGTCCTCGAAGGATAAAGACTCACTGCTAACTCCAATAGCTGAAACTAGAATACTACTAATGTTCTAGAGCTATAGTATCAGAGTATAGAATAAAACACCATAGCACAAATGTGTCAGTACGATTGAATGTACTGGTATGCATGCGAGGTAGGCAGAATTCAAAGGGTTCAAATGCATGAACAATGCTAACTGATTGTATAACATAAACGTGAGAATACATGTATGAATAAGTGACTGTGACTGAATTTGTGATGGTATTGTCTACTGAGTCTGATTACTGATAAAATGAGTCACTGACAACCGATACTGAGCGACTGCATCTGACATACTAAGTTCTGATAGAACTACTGAGTTCTATACTGTTCTGAGTTGATTATATATGACAGTTCTAAAATTTTGAAGAACTATCTGAGTTCTATTACTAAGATTGAGTCCGAAACTGTAACTATGGGAAATAGTCATCTAACCAAAATGCCACAAATAAAGCAATATAGTTAGGTCGGGGTCCAATTCTTAACCCTAATTGGAAGGGTGTCAATACCGTACCATTGGTAAAGACAAGCTGTGGGTGACCCTTATCTGCTAGTGTCCCCAAAAGAGAACGGTGGGACCCTCACCTGACAGTGTTTAACCACCTCATCAACCCTCATCATTCATTGTTAATGTCTCAACCTATGCTGGCTATATAGTTCTGGAACGCAAGGATTACTTCTAAGGATCACACCCTCAACTGTTAGTGTGTGTCCTTATCCTTGGGTTCACTCGGTACTAAATCCTACTCCTATATGAATAGACACTGAACTGAACTGTATTGAGTTCATTAAGTTCCATTGACTGATGGAATATTACTAAGATTACTGAAGTACTGAGTTTTCTGAGATTACTGGAATTACTGAGTTTACTGAGTTTTACTGAGTCACATGACTGACTGAATTCTATTGAACATGGCTTGACTGAGGATATTGTGAAAACATGACACTAGCTCTAGGAACACAACTAATTTCTTGGGTACAAGTACCCCCAGGACTTGATAGAAGGAAATTAATGTAGCATGACATTCTTTAATACATGACCATCATCAACAATCCATAATACAATAAGTTAGGGATTTCATGAAGTACATGGTTATCATAATCTTGTGCATGGTAGGAATGCATATACTCAATGTCATAATTGTATACTCTAACATCATGAGCATTCCAACAAACATCTACATTGCACATCAATAGCGTGAGAGTAATTTGAACAGAAGGGTAAAACATGAATCCTTCACTTAAGTCACAATTGAGTCATATTACATAATTTCTAGTCTCTTAGGCATTTTGTCAAACACTTAGGGTGCATGACATAGGGCATGGAATAATCATCAAATTAATATATCATAACCAACTAAAACTCATGGTTTTCAACTCACATGCTAACATATTTTCATAAAAACTCATAAAGATTCTGACTTGGGAGTCATACAACAACAACAACCACATGAACATAATCAACAGATAGCATGAATATCATAAATTCATAGTTTAAAACTTGATTCTTGGGATTCATGGATGAAAGGAATCCATGAATAAACACTATGCACACCTGAGAAAGGAAACCTTGAAGGTTCCTGGAGTTCTTGGATGGATTTCTTGAGATCGACCTTAATTCTCAAGGGCTAAGGTTTTGTTTTCATAAGAGAGAATGTTCTTGATATTGGGGAAAAAGTAAATAATAAGTAGCTAAGGATGTTTTTTGGGATTAAATACCACATCTGTGTAGAATAAAATTATGGGAAAAGACCCATTTAATCCTGGATGCGTATTTTAATTTTTGTGAAAAATTTTCGATCTGGACCCCTGGCGCGACGCGACGCTATCGCACCGTGTCTCTGGAAAGTGAAAATTGGAAAATTGCATAATGGTGTGATGCGGTACAATCGTGTTACCACCTTGGACGCGACCTGGAATCTCACCACGACGTGGTGGTATCGCGTTGGAACACTGGAAAAGGACAACTGTGAACTGGGCCTCTGGTGCGATGTGCCACTATCACGGAGAAACGCTGAAAATTGATAATTGCCGTTTAAGCTGGCTCCGTGACATGCTGATGCCTCAGGTGATACACTGTCTCACTAAATAAGCTCTAACTCTTCGTCCGGGTGTCGAATTTGGACGAATTTGGTTTCGATGGAAAACTTATTGAATTTCCCGCACACAAAAAAAGTTAATATTGAAAATTTCACATATATAAAAGTGTATTCATCTTTAAAGAAGTCTTTTACATCTTCAAGATAAATTTATGCTAGGTAGAAGCATGGGGTATTACATAGGTATAGTCAACAACAGTCGGAAGTTTCCTAAAATGAGGAATTCTTGATTAACATTATCAAAGGTTTTATCATTCTAGTTGGCTTACCTTGGCATTAGGTTGATGAAGTTTACATTCTGATTAGTTATGGTGATGAATTCTGTTGGGTGTTGGCTGCCATCGTTCTAAAAGAGAGGCACATCTGAGTTTATGAATCGATGTAGGGTAGAAAATATTTTGGCCTATCGTCTGAGATACAAAAGATAGCCAAAATATTGCCTATAAATTAGTTCTTCATAGAAAAAAGATTGTGTAAAAATTCTATATTAGTTTCTTAATTCTTCATTTCCGGTAGCTGTCAAGTTTTCAGGAGACTCCCGAAAGAGAAACCTCACTTCTTCCTTAAGATATGTAAGTAGTCGTTAAATAGATCTTTGTATTTTTCTCCCAAGTTTGTAAATTATATTTGAATTAATCAAGTTCATATTTTATTTCAATTGTGTTTTTACTATTATAAGATCTAGATCGCAGACGGTTTACCGCCAATTTTTTGATCTTGTAAAATTTATTACTTATTAGTACATATTTATTTATTAGTAGATGTGTACATATTTAATTATTAGTAGATGTGTCTTTAATATTATAAGATCCGGATCGCCGGCGGTTCACCATCAGTTTTCTGGTCTTGTAAAATTAGTTAATTACTTATAAACATACCCCTAGTATATGGTTATTCTCTCAGTATTTTAGCAATAACGATGAATTAATCTGTAAATTCCTAGGGATTTGAAAAGTCCGCAAAAGATTAAAAATAGACTTTTGTTATTCTCCCGAAGTGTGATTAAAGAAGATTTTGCTAAAATATCTAAAACTAAGCCTATCAAACGGGCCGAGTTAACCCGACCCAACTCGGCCCGAACGGTCAGCCCATAGGCTGTAGGGTACCGGGTTCTGTGCTAGTTTATTTTTTTGGTTGGGCCCGATTAACTCAGCCCGGACCAAGCCCGATCTAGGCCCACCGGTTAACCGGCCCGACCCCGTTAGCTTTTTTTAAAAAAAAAAAAAATTGGAGATTTGGGTTAAACTAGCCATTGGCCCAATGGCTATATAGTCGTTTTTGGGTCCAAATGGCTCGTTTGGGCCCTTTTATTAAAAATAGATTTTTTTTTCATTTAAAATATTTTTTAATCCCAAAAAAATTTTTATAAATATTCTACACTTCAAATCATTTTTCACACAATTTTTCATTATCTCAAATCTCAATCTCAATTCTCAAATATTCTTTATATTTAATTTCCTAAAGTGCTCACTTTAATTTTTTAATTTTGTGATTACAAAGTACAAGTGGAAGCTTCTAAAGTCGCAACTTTCAGATACTTCCAAAATTTGATATTGTCGTTTCATCTCTTACGTTTAATTTTTATTTAGTGTATTAATTGTTGAATATTTAATTTTATTATATTTATGTATTTTGAATATTTTAGTTTAATTTATATTATGGATAAATTAAGAAACCTCGCTACTAAAGGTGTTAAAATTGTTTGTCTCGGAAGCGGTATTGGTAGTAAAAAGCGAATTAATAGCGGTAGAGGTACTTCAAGTAGTAGATATACCCGTGTTCCTTTGCCTCCGGTACCGCATGGTACACCTTTTGAGGAAGAAATAGGTGTAGGTGCTCACGATATGGATTATGTAGAACCTCAGGAAAATTATGGTATAGAAGAAGAAAATAAAGTAGATGTGGTTAATTTAGACGAAGATGATGAAAATATTGGTGAGACACCCACAGTAGGAAATGCTAACGTTAGATCTGAATCGGTTAATCTCTCTCCCCTTCCTCCCCGTGCCCCAAGAGCTCGTAAAACAACTAGTATTGCATGCCAATTTTTTGAACGTATATTAGATATTGAGGTGCAATACAATATTTGTCAACAACTATATAAGCATAAAAGCGGAGAAAAGCAAGGGGGTATGGGTACGTTAATGAGATATATAAGTGATGTTCACGAAAGAGAGTTAAATATTGCACGAGGTGGTGCGGATGTTGATGGGCCAACGCAAACTAGAATGGACCCAGAAACCGGTCACGTAATGAACAAGTATAATAAATTGAGGGACCAGGAAGAAATAACTAAAATGGTAGTTGTGCGTTGTTTGCCTTTTAGTTTTCCTTCTTTTGATGCCTTTATTCATTATATTCAAGCAATTTATAATCCTATGTTTAATGGTATTCCTAGAAGTACTTGTCGTTCTGATATTTTTAGACTTCACTCAAACTATTATTTTTATTTATCAACATTGTTAAAAAATTATTCAATGTAGATTGTCCCTAACTTTTGATCCTGGTTGTGCTGTAAATAAAAATAATTATTTAACCGTTACTCGTCACTGGGTGGATAGTAATTTTGTGATGCAAAAATGTATTGTTGCTTTTTTATATGATGAAGATAGTAGACATACTGGAGATTTTATAGCTGATTCTATTGTTAAAGTTGCCGAATTTTATGGTATTGAAAATAGAATCTTATGTAATACTTTTGATAATGCTTCTAACAACAAGACTGCTCTAACAAAGTTAAAATCTAAGTTATCTCCACCGTTACCTGAAATTTTTCATATTAAATGTGCATGTCATATATATAATTTAATTGAAAAAGATGGTCTTGAGTTTTTTGAGCTTTTATATTGAAAAAATCTGTGCTGCTGTTGGTTTTATTCAAGAAAATAATCAAATAAAAAGAATTAGAGAATTTAAAGTTATATGTCAAGAAAATGGACTTGTACCGATATTGATGCATGAGAAAATTGATATTAGATGAAATTCTACGTATGATTTTGTAACACCCCGAAAATGGGTCCCGGAGCGTCACACGGTGCTTGAGGCTACGAGTAGCCCCAAGCTAACCCTTTGAGCCATTTTCATTCAGTTCAACACGAATCAACGGGGTTTCCATAAATAACCCTCAAATATCAACACAGTAATCATCATCCAAGAATAAAAGAATTTCAGAAAGATAACAAAATACGACTTATTAGTCAACTCCCAACATCTATACTAGTCTGACAAGCCTCTAAGAAAATCAATAAAACTAGCGAGCCATTGAGACATGCCCCAATGGACTCATACTCAGTTATCAAATGTAAACAATTCTGTGAAACCAACATCACACATCACATCCTCAGAACATGAGGACTCACCACAACAGAGGATGTAGAATAGCGCGCCCGAAGAATCACTGTCGAACCTGGAACTGAGCACCTGAACCTACATTCCGAGAAAATGTAGCCCACATCCGAAGATATGGGTTAGTACCATGGAAAGGAACCGAGTATATGGGGGTGTATGTAGTTTTATAAACATCATCATCATAAATATTTATAAGAAATATGCAGAATGTATGAAAGACTCACATAGCCTGAAGAAAATCATCATAATCATGAGAAGATGAAATAAGTACAATAACATATGTGAGTCATCATATAATTTGTAAATCACTTTCAGTTCATCAAGAATATCAATTCTCATAATATAAATATCATTTAAATCTTTCAAAAAAATAACTTTCACAATTCCACTTTCAAATCATTTCACCATCCATAGACACAAGGAAACACACACGCGTTGGGAGATCCTATAACCGACATAAACCATGTGCGCCACATGGAGTCCAACGTCCAACCCACATTGGGGAGAGCCATCCTATCCTTGCCATCGGAGTAGGACTATCGATATCAAATCCACACAAACTAGTGATCACTATATAAATCAGCCTCAGGCTCACTCCTACGGGGGGCACGTAGTTCTAGGGAAGTAAGGTCGCTTTATACCTCCCACTCGGTGCTAAAGATTTCTCCCAAACTTAGCTCAGATCATTTCAAAGATAATCCACAATAAAACAATTTCAGTAATATATAAATATACATCGGGAGCCATCATGCTTCCCATCTATCAAAATCAATCACGTTGTGGATTTCTTTCACACTCGAGTTCAAATTAACTCCATTAAGACCAAAAGGTCAGATCCTTCAAAATATCTCAAATATTCAACATCAACGTGCTTATAACACACACTTTCTCAAAAAAAACACAATTTCTAATGGGTATTCACGACCCAAATATCAAAATCATGATAAATATCGTTCAAGATTCATGTTTTATATCTCTACACATGTAAATTCATCTTTCAAAATCATAAACATCAAGATTTCATAATAATCATCATAAGATATGGGTTCATGCTTCAAATTCGTAAAACATCAAATAAAAATCATGCCTTTGTAAAGAAAATTACTTTTGGGCACAAGAACGAAAGAGAGTTCTTTTTGAAAAACCCCACATACCTTGAATGATGAACTTTAGATCAATACTCATTTTTGAGATGTTAATCGTGCCTTTAAATGATGGTTCTTGGAGTTATTGAACTAGGAACTTGGAATCTTGAATAAATTTGCAGAATTAATGGTGAACTTTGGAGGTTCTTGAAGTTCTTGAACTAGGAACTTGGAATCTTGAATAAATTTGCAGAATTAATGGTGAACTTTGGAGGTTCTTGAAGTTGGATGTAGGAGCTTAGGGTTTTCTTTTTTAGGAAATTTGATGAAATATAACACATAATACTTCTAATAGGCTTTAATATAGGGTTTGGATGGAATGGGTAAGGGGGAATGACCAAAATGCCCCTAAAAATCAATTAACTCTCGAATCTGTCCTTTGGTGGACTGTTTTGATAGTCTGAAGTAGATCAACCATAACATTTTACTACGATATCCAAATTGGATGAAACCAATTTCATTAGAAAAAAGGCTCTCATATATTTCCGTTGATATATAGTATCTCACTCAGATCATTGTGTACGAGGAGTTATGATTGTTTGAAGTTAACCCAAAAATTCACTTTTGATAGGCTGAAGTAGATTGACCATAACATTTTGGTCCAATAGAAAAATTGGATGAAACCAATTTCATTGGAAAGCGGACTCACAGATCTTTCCGTTGATATATAGTAGATTACCTAGATCATTATGTACAAGGAGTTATGATCGTTTAAAGTTGGAGTAAAAATACGCCAGGCCTCAGTACTTTTTCCGGCACGTTTTACTGTTCACTACTATTCACGGTTCGATCGGAATGTTCATAACTCATCGCTCGGGTGTCTGTTTTGGATGATCCATATATCGTTGGAAAAATTATTTGATAATATATGCAATGATAGTTCATAATCTAAGAAATTCCACATGAAAAATTTATAATTCATTCTAGAATATAGAACTCAACACGTTTACGCACAAAATTTCAATGAAAAATTTCTCGAGGTATTACATCACCCCCCTTGGAAACATTCATCCTAGAATGATGCTAGACATGCCAAGATTAGATAGGGAATAGGGCATACAGCTAAAACTATTCGTTAGACTCATCACCACATCATTTCTCACTCCAAATACAACATAGAATGCATAAATTCAAGAAACTACAGCTGAACACATAATAAATGACAGCTGAAATGCTGCAACTTTTATCAAAAGTGCATGATTTAGGAAAGAACGGTACCTTCGTCTTGATCGGAGTTCGCGGAAAATAGGTACGGGTACTTGGATCGCATATCCACCTCAGCTTCCCAAGTTGCACCCTCAACAGATTGGTTTCGCCACAACACCTTGACCAAGGGAACTTCTTTGTTCCTTAGTCTTCGGACACTGAAATCAAGAATCTCAACAGGAATCTCATTAAAGGAAAGATTTTCTTGAATGTCAGCACTCACAGAGGAATCCATTACCACAACATCGCTGATATGCTTTCTAAGCATGGAGATATAGAATATTGGATTTACAGAGGACAACTCGGAAGGCAACTCGACAGCATAAGCTACCTTACCAACACGACTAAGAATTTTGTAAGGACCAACATAACGGGGACTAAGCTTCCCCTTCTTTCCGAATCTCTTCACCCCTCTCATGGGTGAAATTTTCAGATACACTAGGTCACCAACTTCAAACTCAAGGTCTCTCCTTCTAACATTCGCATATGACTTCTGATGACTCTGCGCAGTTTCCAACCTTTCCCTAATCAACTTAAACTTTTTCCATAGCCTCAAATATCGAATCAGGACCACTCACAGCCACTTCACCCACCTCGAACCAACCTATGGGTGATCTACACTTCCTCCCATATAAGGCTACAAATGGAGCCAAGCCAATACTAGAGTGGAAACTATTATTATAATAAAACTCTATCAATGGTAAGTGATCATCCCAACTTCCCTTAAAGTCAAGTGTACAAGCTCTTAATATATCCTCTGAGGTCTGGATGGTCCGCTCAACCTGATCATCGGTCTGCGGATGAAAAGCAGAACTCAAAAGCACTTGGGTACCAAGACCCATCTGAAAAGCTTTCCAAAATTGCGAAGTGAACTGAGTACCCCTATCCGAAATGATAGACAAAGGAACTCCATGCAGTCTGACTAGCTCTTGGATAGACAATCTAGCGTAATCCTCAGCAGTATATGAAGTATGACTAGGCAAGAAATGAGAAGACTTAGTCAACCTATCAACCACAACCCAAATAGAATCACGATGGCGTCCGGAAGGAGGTAAACCAATCACGAAGTCCATATTTATCTCTTTCCACTTCCAGGTGGGAATACTAAAATCTTGCATCATACCACCAGTTCTTTGGTGTTCAACCTTAACCTGTTGGCATGTTGCACACTTAGCTACAAACGCTGCTATATCTTTCTTCATGCCACTCCACCAATAGATTTCCCTCAAGTCTTGGTACATCTTGGTGGCATCAGGATGAATAGAATATTGCGCCTCGTGCGCTTCAGCCATAATCCTCTGTCTCATATCATCAACATTCGGGACACACAACTACCCTGCAATCTCAACACACCATCTCCCCCTTGGGAGAAAACCTCTACTTTTTGGTCCTTGACTGACTCCTTCAGTCTGACCAAAATACCATCTAAGTATTGCTTTTCCTTCACTTCTGAAATCAAGTAGAATTCGGAACTACTCTGAACCCCTATACTACCTTCAGCAGAGTCAAACAACCTAACCCCCAATCTAGACAAATGATGGACATCATGAGCCAACTCTTTCTTACCTTCTACCACATGCAAAACACTACCCATGGACACTCTACTTAGGGCATCCTCCACAACATTGGCCTTGCCCGGATGGTACAACACACTCATATCATAGTCCTTTAACAATTCTAACCATCGTCTCTGCCTAAGATTTAATTCTCTCTGGATTAACACATACTACAGACTCTTATGATCAGTGAAAACATCAACATAGATACCATACAAATAGTGTCTCTAGATTTTCAAAGCAAACACAACAGCAGCCAACTCAAGGTCATGGGTGGGGTAATTTTTGTCATGGGGTTTCAACTGTCTAGAAGCATAAGCTATCACCTTACCCTTCTGCATCAATATGCAACCCAACCCAACTCTCGAAGCATCACAGTACACCACAAAACCATCAACACCATCAGGTAAAGTCAAAACAGGGGCTGAAGTGAGTCGAGTCTTCAACTCCTAAAAACTCTTTTCAAAAGATTCAGACCACAAGAACTTTACTTTCTTTTGGGTCAACCGAGTCATAGGAGACGCTATAGAGGAGAAACCCTCAACAAAACGGCAGTAATAGCCAGCTAAACCTAAGAAACTTCAGATATCAGTCGGAGAAATAGGTCTAGGCCAATTTCTAACAGCTTCAATCTTTTGGGGATCAACTCTAATACCCTCGGAAGAAATGATATGACCTAAAAAAGCAACTGACCTTAGCCAAAACTCACACTTACTGAACTTGGCAAATAACTTGTGATCTTTAAGGGTTTGCAAAACAGTTCGAAGATGATCAGAATGTTCATCCTCACTACGGGAGTACACCAGTATATCATCGATGAACACTATGTCAAACATATCCAGATATGGTCTGAACACTCGATTCATGAGGTCCATGAAAGCTGCTAGGCATTAGTTAACCCGAAAGACATAACAAGAAACTTAAAATGGCCATAACGAGTTTGGAAAGTGATTTTTGGGATGTCACACACCCTAACTTTGAGTTTATGATAGATGGAATGAAGGTCTATCTTTGAGAAATAACTTGCACCTTGCAATTGGTCAAACAAGTCATCTATTATCGAAAGGGGGTACTTATTTTTTACGGTGACTTTATTCAGTTGGCGGTAATCAATGCACATACGCAAAGAGCCATCTTTCTTTCTTACAAACAACATAGCAGCACCCCAAGGAGAAACACTGGGTCTTATGAAGCCCTTATCTAGTAGATCTTTGAGTTTCTCTTTCAACTCCTTAAGTTCTGCTGGGGAGATACGGTAAGGAGGAATATAAATAGGCTGAGTATCGGGAAGAAGATCAATCTCAAACTCTATCTATAACACCCCAACTCGCTGAACCACAATGCTACACGGTGCTCATGACCTTGAGGGACCACAAGCTAACCCATGACTGATATCTGTACCTATATACTGCAAATCATGATATAATAATGTGGAATATATAGAACTATAAGTCTATAAGGTTCAACTAAATAAAATCATGTGGGTGAAAATACCCAAAATAACTCAATCTAAAAGCTAAGTCTGAACATAAATCTGAAAGCCTCTAAACTATCTGAATAAGGAGTTGAAGGAACATGTCTCCAACTAACTCCGTAAAACTGAACTAAAGAAATAAATAACTGAATCAAATCATATTGTCCTCGAATTAACGAGGACTCACTATGTCTCTGCGATTGGAATGCTACCGCTACTGCTGGGCTGGAGCTTGTGTCTCAGAACCTATGGTGTAACATGAAAAGAAAGCACCATAGTGCAAATACGTCAGTACAACTGGAGTACTGAGTATACGAGGAAGGTAGGCTGAACATAAAGGGCTTCGTGCATGAACAACACTGACTGACTAATATGAACATGGGAGTGCAAACACACATATATAGAAACTGGCATCGTGAATACGTGATAGCATGACCTGTAAGCTAATACATAGTTTACTGATAACTGTCATGACTGATACTGAAACTGATAATATGGACGACTGTATCTGACAGTCCTGTATATACTAAAATCTGAAGAACGCCCTGAGTTCTTTTTTTGAGACTGATACTAAAACTGTGGGAAGTGGTGTTTAACCGATATACGCTATATATGTCATTATGGATAAGCTGGGGTCCAATCTCTGCCCCAACTGGAGGGGTGTCATTACCGTGCCACGGGTAAGGACAGCCTGTGAGTGACCCTTATCTGGTAGGTACTCAATGAGAACGGTGGGAATCCTAAACTGATGGGTTAAGACACCTCATCAACCCTAATCTGACGGGTTAAGATGTCTCAACCTACGCTGGCTACGTAGTTTTGGAACACAAGGATGACTACAAAGAATCACACCCTAAATTAGCGGGTGAGTTCCCATCCCTGGGTTCACTCGGTGCTAACCTCTACTCCCATCTGGAGGGACTGGACATGAATAACTGACTGTGCATGACTTAATTTTACTAAATTTCGTTGACTGATGGAATATTACTAATATCTGACAACTAACTAAGATCATGAGGTTTTCCTGAGTCACATGACTGACTGAAGTCTATGGAATCATAGCTTGAGTTCGGATATCGTGAAACATGACATGGCCCTAGGCACACAACTATAGTTTTCGGGTACAAGTACCCCCAGAACTCGATGGAAAGAAACTGACACACATGACTGAATTGATCATAAGAGTAGATTCCATAATTTATAATATCATAAGTAGGGATATCATACTAAGCATGGTTATCAACAATGTATTGCATGGAAAGGATTTCATATCACATGGAAGTACTTGCACAATCTTAATATTATGTTCATTGCATAATCATATTGGCAACACATACCAATAGCATGGAAGTTCATGTGGATTGCATGGTTATCATACATCTTGTTCATAAGTAGGATTTGCAAGTAAACATAGCATAATCTCATAATAATAGTTCATGAGTATTCCAACAACATTTACAAGGCACATTATCAACATGGAAGTCATTGGATGTAAGGACATATCATGAATCCTTCACTTAGTCACAATTTAGTTATATTGCATGATTTCTAGTTTATTAGGCATTTTATCAAATACCTTACATGCACATCTTAAGCATAGATGAAATCATCAAATTATACATCATGAACAACCAAATTTACATGTTTCCAACTCATATGATATCATGAAATTCAAAAAAAAAACATATAAAGATTCCATCTTGGGAATCACCTAATATCAACAACATGATCATCAACACCCAACAAGATAGAAATCATACTTTATAATGAAAAAGAGGGTTTTTGAGCTTTATGGATGAAAGGGATCCATAAATTAACTCACACATACCTTAGAAGAAAGATTCTTGATGATTGACGGAGGAATTTCCTTGAAATCGAATCTTCAAGCTTAGTTACACAACCCTAGTTGTTTTTTTCTTTTAGTGCTCTTGGATGATGAGCTTTGAGATGATAATAGGGTTGTAATATGTTTAGAAGCTATATATTTCGTAGGGTTATGTTTAGGGACGTGTAAGGAATGCTAAAAGACTGAATTACCCTTAAAATAACTCAAAACGGAGTGTTTTTGGCATCTAGAGCTGACTTAGGCGGCGCCCAAGTGATTGCCTAAGCTAGGTTGGGCGGCGCCTAACCAATCGCCTATGTTTGGGTTGGGCGGCGCCTAACCAATCGCCTATCCTTACTGTCTCTCATGAAAATAGGCATAACTTTTTGCTCGGGTATTGGATTAAGGCGAAATTGGTATTGTTGGAAACATAATTCGATTCTCTACAATTTGGTGGGTCTAAATAAGTCAAAATACCACATTAACATTGAGTTATACTCGTTCTAATATGACCCTTTCAAAATCAAACACTAAAACTTGATGGATTCAAAAACTCTTAGCTTGTATTACCTTAAGTGACTCATATGAACATACTTAATGCATCATAAGCTATCCTATCACTAAGATATTCATTGTAAGTCATGTACTCAAGTATGAATCATAGGATAGGAGGTTTCATACGTAGGAATACTTATTCACTTCCTAGCTTAGAAACATGTGGGGTATTACAATATCTCCCCCTTGGGAACATTCGTCCTCGAATGAGAATTTACTGAGAAGGGATACAAAACAATAGAACCTGAACTGAACATGAAGAACTGAAACTTGATCTCATGACTGACATGCTAAACATACTGAACTCGTGCATATCTGATGCATGGAAAACTGTCACATGAATGCATGACTGAGTATAAAATGGTTAATAGGTACCAAGTTTATACTGAAAACATGAACGTGAAACTGAATAAGATTAAGGAGAACTGTTACCTTGAGCTTGATCTGAATTGGCGGGGAAGAGGTGAGGATACTTGGTATGCATATCTGCTTCTACTTCCCAAGTAGCTCCCTCATGAGACTGATTTCTCCAAAGAACCTTGACTAGAGAGACTTCTTTGTTCCTCAATCTACGAGTCTGATAATCTAGTCTGATAATCTAAGATTTCGACTGGAATCTCTTCATAAGAGAGGCTATTCTAAATGTCGATGCTTTGAATAGGGACAACAACTGTTGGGTCACCTATGCACTTCTTTATCAAAGAGACGTGGAAGACTGGATAGACTAAGGCTAGATCTGAAGGCAACTCAAGCTCATAAGCTACCTTGCCGAAGCGACAAAGAATTCTGAAGGGACCGACATACCGGGGACTAAGTTTCCCTTTCTTACCGAACCTCTTCACTCCTTCATGGGAGAGATCTTAAGATAGACATAGTCATTGACCTCGAACTCGAGATCCATTCTATAAACATCTGCATAGGACTTTTGTCAGCTTTGAGAAGCCCGGAGTCTCTCTTTGATCAGCTGAACTTTCTCTAAGGCATCGAATACTAAGTCAGGACCTATGATTGAGGCCTCACTAACTTCGAACCAAGCAATAGGAGATCTACATCTCCTACCATAGAGAGCTTTGAATGGAGCCATCTGAATACTAGAATGATAGCTATTATTGTATGGAAACTCAATCAAAGGCAAGTGGTCATCCCAACTTCCCTTGAAGTCAATTGCACACACCTTTAGAATATCTTTAAGAGTATGAATGGTCCTCTCTTCTTGACCATCTGTCTGAGGATGAAATGCTGTGCTGAGATGGACTTGGGTACCGAGACCCCTTTGGAACGCTTTCCAAAAGTAAGAAGTGAACTGGGTACCTCTGTCTGAGATAATAGATAGTGGAACACCATGTAACCTGAATAACTCCCTGATATAGAATTTGGCATAATCCTCGGAGGAATAAGAAGTACGAACAGGAAGGAAATAAGCTGACTTGGTCATTCTATCTATAATAACCCAGACTAAATCATGCTGATGATGAGTTCTAGGGAAAGCCGTCACGAAGTCTATGTTAACTTCTTCCCACTTCCAAGTAGGAATGGTGAACTCTTGCATGGAACCACTAGGTTTTTGATGCTCTATCTTAACCTGTTGACATGTAGAGCACTTAGCCATAAACTCTACAACATCTCTCTTTATCCCACTCCACCAATAGATCTCCCGCATATCACGGTATATCTTAGTCACCCCTGGATGAATAGAGTATCGCACACCATGCGCTTCTGCAAGTATTCGCTGCCTCAATTCATCTACACCTGGAACACATAGACGACCCTAGCAATGAAGAACACCATATCCCCCTTGGGAGAAAGCCTCGACTTTCTAATTCTGAACTGACTCTTTGAGCTTGACAAGGCTAGGATCCCTATCTTGTTTCTCTTTCACCTCGAAAACTAGAGATGACTCTGAACTACTATGAACACATACACCACCCTCTGAAGAAACGACTAAGCGAATGCCTAGTCTGGCAAGATGATGGAACTCCTGAGCCATCTTTTTCTTACTATCCTCAATGTGAGAAATACTACCCATGGAGAGTCGACTGAGAGCGTCGGCCACAACATTGGCCTTGCCCGGATGATAAAGAACACTCATGTCGTAATCCTTCAAAAGCTCTAACCACCTTCTCTGGCGAAGATTGAGATCTTTCTGGGAAAAGACATACTGGAGGCTTTTATGGTTTGTGAAGACATCTACATGAACTCCATAGAGATAATGCCTCCAAATCTTCAAGGCAAAAACTACCGCTGCTAACTCAAGATTATGAGTAGGATAATTCTTCTCATGTGGCTTTAACTGTCTAGAGGCGTAGGCTATGACCTTACCATGCTGCATGAGGACACAACCTAAAACTACTCTGGATGCATCACAATAGACTACAAAACTATCGGAACCATCTGGAATAGCAAGAACTGGAGCGGAGGTGAGTCGAGTCTTCAAATCTTGAAAGCTCTTCTCGCATGAATCTGACCACTGAAACTTAATATTTTTCTAAGTCAATCTAGACATGGGAGATGCAATAGAAGAAAATACCTTGACAAACCTTCTGTAATAACCAGCCAAACCTAAGAAACACCTAATATCCAATGGAGATACGGGTCTGGGCCAGTTTCTTACTACCTCGGTTTTCTGAGGATCTACTCTAATGCCATCACCGGAAATAATATGGCCAAGGAATGCTACTGATCTTAGCCAAAATTCGAACTAGCTGAACTTAGCAAATAATTGGTGATCCCTGAGAGTCTGAAGAACAATCTTGAGATGGTCTGTATGATCACGCTCTGTGCGAGAATAGACCAGAATATCATCTATGAAGACTATGACAAACATGTCCAAGTACTGCTTAAACACACGGTTCATCAAATCCATAAAAGTTGCAGGGGCATTGGTAAGACCAAATGACATGACTAAAAATTTGAAGTGACCATACCGAGTACAAAAAGTTGTCTTCGAAATGTCACATTCTCTAACTCTGAGCTGATGATAGCCTGATCTGAGGTCTATCTTAGAGAAGTAACTGGCACCCTGAAGTTGGTTAAATAGATCATTAATCCTGGGAAGAGGATATCTATTCTTGACCGTGACCTTGTTGAGTTGACGGTAATCAATACACATCCTGAGATAATCGTCTTTTTTGCACACGAATAATACTGGCACACCCCATAGGGAAACGTTGGGTCTGATGAATTCCTTATCTAAGAGATCCTTCAACTGATCTTTCAGTTCCTTGAGTTTTGCTAGTGCCATTCTATATGGCGAAATAGAAATAGGTTGAGTATCTAAAAAAAGGTCTATGTCGAAGTCTATTTCCCTTTCAGGAGGAATGCCTGAAAGATCTTCGGGAAAGACATCTGAGTATTCATTAACAACAGGGACTATTTCGAGGCTGGGATATTCAGAACTGGAATCTTTAACATGCACGAGATGATACACACACCCCTTAGAAATCATTTTCCTTGCCCAAAGGTAGGAAATAAGTTGACCCCTGAACGCTGAAATGCTACCCTTCCACTCTAGGACGGGCTCATTCAGGAAATAAAACTGAACTACCCTATTTTTACAGTCGGCTGTGTCATAGCAGGAATAAAGCCAATCCATGTCAAGAATAACATTAAAATCAGTCATTTCTAACTCCACTAAATTTGCTGACATGGATTTTTGAGATATCATAATCGGGCAGTTCCTGTATACCCGCTGGGCTATAATGGTTTTACCCACTGGGGTAGAGACTAAGAAGGGCTCTGCTAGGACTTCAGGACTGATTTCAAAATCTCCTACTATGTATGGAGTAACAAAAGACAAAGATGTACCTGGGTCTAGCAAAGCATTAACATGAACATGGAAAATCTGTAACGTACCAGTAATGATATCAGGAGAATTTTCCTGATCCTGTCGAGAATGAAGAGCATAGAGTCTGTTTGGGTGTTGCCCACTGGTAGCACTGGAAATGGCACCCTGCTGGCTCGGGCGACTGGACTGAGCTGTAGAATGATTTTGCTGACCCTGAAGACTTTACTGCAGACACTCCCTAATCCTGTGGCCTTTCTTACCATAACCAAAACAGACATCACTACCAGCTTTGCAAATGCCCTTGTGGTTCTTACCACAAGTCTGACAAAGGGGATTCGTTCAGGCACTTCTAACACTGCTCTGAGATTTAGAGCTTGTGACTTTGTCTTTATTGCCATCTCTGAACTTCGGCACTGGAGAGCTGGCAGAGGAAGAAGCTGGAATGGCTGACTTAGAGCGAAACTGTGAACGGTTTCCTCCATCTAACTTGGGGTGAGCAAAGTTAAAATTACCTGACCTTGCTCTTTTGTTATGCCTCTCCCTAGTCTTAAAATTCTGCTCTTCTACTTGCTGGGCATGGGTCATGAGTCTGGATAAGGTCATATCACCGATCAGCATCGCAAACCTACACTCATTTACCACGCTATCATTGTCCCCTAACACGAACTTGCTTATCTTAGCTCTATTGTCTGCAACCACATGAGGAGCATACCTGGATAGCTGAGTAAATCTTAGAGAATACTCCCTAACTATCATATTCCCCTACCTGAGGTTGATGAACTCAAGAATTTTGGCTTCCCTCAGCTCTTGGGGAAATAATATTTCTAAGAAGGCTGTGACAAATTCCTTCTACTCGATAAGGCCTGTCTCATCTAACCTCTCAGACTTTCACTGTTTGTACCAATCATGAGTAACATCCTATAACTGGTAGGCGGCTAACTCAGCACTCTTAATTGAAGTAACACCCATGATGTCAATGACCTTCTGGACTTGGTCAATAAACTCCTAAGGGTCCTCATCAGACTTAGACCCATGGAAAGATGGAGGGTTCATCTGAGTGAAGTCCCGAACCCTAGCTGCTTTGGGATTGGGCAATGGATTGGCCGGAATTACTGGTGGCTGTTCAATCTGTGTAGCCATGGACTGAGCAAGTGTGGTAAATACGGCTCTAAACTCCGCATGGGAAATATGTTCGCCCAAAAGATCTTCAGGCTGAGGAGCTGGCTGGTTTCTTCTCTTTGGGACCATGGTCTGAAATAAGAGAAGAATGGATTAGACTGAGAGTTTAACTTGTGATTATGCTCACTAGCAGACATGAATAATGATGAAAGGGGATTGTTCCTAAAACATCTTATAGCCTCCCGAACATAAATATAGCGCGCAACACACCCATGTACAAGACTCTACTAGATGCGACTTTCATACTTCCTAGGAATCTATTGAACCTTAGGCTCTGATACCAAGTTTGTAACACCCCGATTCGCTGAACCAAAATGCTACACAGTGCTCATAACCCCGAGGGACCACAAACTAACCCATGACTGATATCTATACCTGTATACTATAAATCATGATATATAATGCGGAATACATAGGACTGTAAGACCATAAGGTTCAACTGAATAAAATCATGTGGGTGAAAATACCCAAAACAACTAAATTTGAAAGCTAAGTCTGAACGTAAATTTGAAAGCCTCTAAACTATCTGAATAAGGAGTTGAAGGAACATGTCTCCAACTAACTCCATAAAATGAACTGAAGAAATCAATAAATGAATCAAATCATATTGTCCTCGAATCAATTAGGACTCACTGTCTCTGCGACTGGAATGCTACCGCTAATGTAGGGCTGGAGCTTGTGTCTCGGAACCTATGGTGTAACATGAAAAGAAAGCACCATAGCGCAAATGCATCAGTATAACTGGAGTACTGAGTATACGAGGAAGGTAGGCTGAACATAAAGAGTTTCATGCATGAACAACAGTAATGGACTAATATGAACGTGGGAGTGCAAATACACATATATAGAAACTAGGACCGTGAATAAGTGATAGCATGACCTGTAAGCTAATACATGGTTTACTGATAACTGTCATGACTGATACTGAAACTAATAACATGGACGACTGTATCTGACAGTCCTTTATATACTAAAATATGAAGAATGCCCTGAGTTCTTTTACTGAGACTGATACTGAAACTATGGAAGCAGTGTTTAACCGACATGCCCTATGTATGCCGTTATGGCTAAGCTGGGGTCCAATCTCTGCCCCGACAGGAGGGGTGTCAATACCGTGCCATGGGTAAGGATAGCCTGAGAGTGAACCTTATCTAGTGGGTACTCAATGAGAATGGTGGGAACCCTAAACTGATGGGTTAAGCCACCTCATCAACCCTAATCTGACGGATTAAGATGTCTCAACCTACGCTGGCTACGTAGTTCTGGAACACATGGATGACTACTAAGAATCACACCCTAAACTGGCGGGTGAATTCCCATACTTGGGTTCACTCAGTACTAACCTCTACTCCTATTTGGAGGGACTGGACATGAATAACTGACTGTGCATGACTTAATTTTACTAAATTCCGTTGACTGGCGAATGTTATTGATATCTGACAACTGACTAAGATCATGAGGTTTTTCTGAGTCACATGACTAACTGAAGTCTATGGAATCATAGCTTGAGTTTGGATATCATGAAACATTACATGGCTCTAAGCACACAGCTATAGTTTTTGGGTACAAGTACCCCCAGGACTCATTGGAAGGAAACTGACACACATGACTGACTTGATCATAATAGTAGAGTCCATAATTTATAATATCATAAGTAGGGATCTCATACTAAGTATGGTTATCAACAATGTATTGCATGGAAAGGATTTCATATCACAAGGAAGTACTTGCACAATCTTAATATCATGTTCATTGCATAATTATATTGGCAACACATACCAATAGCATGGAAGTTCATGTGGATTGCATGATTATCATACATCTTGTTCATAAGTAGGATTTGCAAGTAAACATAGCATAATCTCATAAGAATAGTTCATGAGTATTCCAACAACATTAACAAGGCAAAATACCAACATAGAAGTCATTGGAACGTAAGGGCATATCATGAATCCTTCACTTAGTCACAATTTAGCTATATTGCATGATTTCTAGTTTCTTAGGCATTTTATCAAACACCTTACATGCACATCTTAAGCATAGGTGAAATCATCAAATTATACATCATGAACAACCAAATTTACATGTTTCCAACTCATATGATATCATGAAATTCAAAAAAAACATATAAAGATTCTATCTTGGGAATCACCCAATATCAACAACATGATCATCAACACCCAACAATATAGAAATCATACTTTATAATGAAAAAGAGGGGTTTTGAGCTTTATGGATGAAAGGGATCCATAAATCAACTCACGCATACCTTAGAAGAAAGATTCTTGATGATTGACGGAGGAATTTCCTTGAAATCGAATCTTCAAGCTTAGTTACACAACCCTAGTTGTTTTTCTCGTTTAGTTCTCTTGGATGATGAGCTTGGAGATGATAATAGGGTTGTAATATGTTTAGAAGCTATATATTTCGTAGGGTTATGTTTAGGGACGTGTAAGGAATGTTAAAAAACTGAATTACCCTTAAAATAACTCAAAATGGAGTGTTTTTGGCACTTGGAACTGACTTAGGTGGCGCCCAAGTGATTGCCTAAGCTAGGTTGGGCGGAGCCTAACCAATCGCTTATGTTTGGGTTGGGCGGCGCCTAACCAATCGCCTATCCTTACTGTCTCTCACGAAAATGGGCATACTTTTTGCTCGGGTATTGGATTAAGGCGAAATTGGTATCATTGGGAAGCTAATTTGATTCTCTACAATTTGATGGGTCTAAATCAGCCAAAACACTACATTAACATTAAGTTATACTCATTCAAAGATGACCCTTGCAAAATCAAACACTAAAACTTGATGGATTCAAAAACTCTTAGCTTGTATTACCTTAAGTGACTCATATGAACATGATTAATGCATCATAAGCTATCCTATCACTAGGATATTCATTGTAAGTCATGTACTCAAGTAGGAATCATAGGATAGGAGGTTTCATACATAGAAATACTTATTCACTTCCTAGCTTAGAAACATGCGGGGTATTACACTATCTCTCTATCAGGAGGTGTCCCTGGAAGATCATCCGAAAAGACATCAGGAAACTCATTGACAACATTAACAGACTGGCGAGTTGGAGTCTCAGACTTAGTGTCTTTGACTCTAACTAAATGGTAAATACACCCCTTGGAAATAAGTTTTCTAGCTTTGATGTAAGAGATAGAATGACTTTTGGGTGACACAAAATTTCCAGACCATCATTATTTCTTCTCACTCGACGTGGAGGCATATTTTTGAAAGAGGAGAGCACGAATCAATAGCAGAGAGAGACACTTTAAGTACGATAGACTTCTGATAGAAAGAATCACACTTTTTCCTAAAACGTCTTGTAGCCTCTTGCTCATAGATGTGGCGCGCCACACATCGATGATTAAGACTCTACTTAATGTGGCTTGCTAGACTCCTTAGGAAACCTTAAAAACTTAGGCTCTGATACCAAGTTTGTAACACCCCAAAAATAGGTCCTGGAGCATCACACGGTGCTTGAGGCTACGAGTAGCCCCAAGCTAACCCTTTGAGCCATTTTCATTCAGTTCAACACAAATCAACGGGGTTTCCATAAATAACCCTCAAATATCAACACAGTAATCATCATCCAAGAATAAAAGAATTTCAGAAAGATAACAAAATACAACTTATTATTCAAATCCCAACATCTATACTTGTCTGACAAGCCTCTAAGAAAATCAATAAAACCAGCGAGCCATTGAGACATGCCCCAACTGACCCATACTCAGGTATCAAATATAAATAATTCCGTGAAAACAACATCAAACATTACGTCCTCGGAACATGAGGACTCACCACGACATAGGATGTAGAACAGTGTGCCCAAAGAATCACTGTCAAACCTGGAACTGAGCACCTGGACCTACATTCCGAGAAAATGCAGCCCACATCCGAAGATGTGGGTCAGTACCATGGAAAGGAACTGAGTATATGGGGGTGTATGCAGTTTTATAAACATCATCATCATAAATATTTATAAGAAATATGCAGGATGTATGAAAGACTCATATAGCCCGAAGAAAATCATCGTAATCATAAGAGGTGAAATAAGTACAATAACACATGTGAGTCATTATATAATTTGTTAATCACTTTCAGTTCATCAAGAATATCAGTTCTCATAATGTAAATATCATTTAAATCTTTCGAAAAAATAACTTTCACAATTCCACTTTCAAATCACTTCACCATTCACCATAGACACAAGAAAACACACACACGCTGGGAGATCCTATAACCGACATAAACCATGTAAGCCACATGGAGTCCAACGTCCAACCCATGTTGGGGAGAGCCATCCTATCCTTGCCATCAGAGTAGGACTATCGATATCAAATCCACACAAACTAGTGATCACTATATAAATCAGCCTCAGGCTTACTCCTATGGGGGAACGTAGCTCTAGGGAAGTATGGTCGCTTTATACCTCCCACTTGGTGCTAAAGATTTCTCTCGACTTAGCTCAGATCATTTCAAAGACAATCCACAATAAAACAATTTCAGTAATATATAAATATACATCGAGATCCATCATGCTTCCTATCTATCAAAATCAACCACGTTGTGGATTTCTTTCACACTCGAGTTCAAAACAACTCCATTAAGACCAAAATATCAAATCATTCAAAATATCTCAAATATTCAACATCAACGTGCTTATAACACACACTTTCTAAAAAAACACAATTTTCAATGGGGATTCACGACCCAAATATCAAAATCACGATAAATATCGTTCAAGATTCATGCTTTATATCTCTACACATGTAAATTCATCTTTCAAAATCATAAACATCAAGATTTCATAATAATCATCATAAGATATGGGTTCATGTTTCAAATTCGTAAAAAATCAAATAAAAATCATGCCTTTGTAAAGAAAATTACTTTTGGGAACAAGAACGAAAGAGAGTTCTTGTTGAAAAACCCCACATACCTTGAATGATTAACTTTAGATCGATACTCATATTTGAGATGTTAATCGTGCCTTTGAATGATGGTTCTTAGAGTTATTGAACTAGGAACTTGGAATCTTGAATAAATTTACAGAATTAATGGTAAACTTTGGAGGTTCTTGAAGTTCTTGAACTAGGAACTTGGAATCTTGAATAAATTTATAGAATTAATGGTGAACTTTGGAGGTTCTTGAAGTCGATGTAGGATCTTAGGGTTTTATTTTTGAGGGAATTTGATGAAATATAACATATAATGCTTCTAACAGGATTTAATATAGGGTTTGGATGGATTTTGGGTGAGGGGGAATGACCAAAACGCACCTAAAAATCAAATAATTCTCAAATCTGTCCTTTGGTGGACTGTTTTGATAGTCTGAAGTAGATCAATCATAACGTTTTACTCCAATATTCAAATTTGATGAAACCAATTTCATTAGAAAGAATAATCTCATATATTTCTGTTGATATATAGTATCTCACCCAGATTATTGTGGACAAGGAGTTATGATCGTTTGAAGTTGACCTAAAAATTCACTTTTGATAGGCTGAAATAGATCGACCATAACTTTTTGCTCTGATAGACAAATCTGATGAAACCAATTTAATTAGAAAGAGGACTCGCAGATCTTTCCGTTGATATATAGTACATCACCCAGATCATTATGTACAAGGATATATGATCGTTTAAAGTTGGAGCAAAAATACGCTAGGCATCAGTACTTTTTCCTGCACGTTTTACTGTTCACTACTATTCACAGTTCGATCGGAATATTCATAAATCGTCGCTCGGGTGTCTATTTTGGATGATACACATATCGTTGGAAAGCTTATTCGATACTCTACACAGTAGTGGGTCATAATCTAAGACATTCTGCACGAAAAATTTATAATTCATTCTAGAAGATAGAACTCAACATGTTTATGCACAAAATTTCAATGAAAAATTTCTCGGGGTATTACAGATTTTTTATAAACTTGTTATAAATATAGAGTTCCTATTAAACTATCTTTTAACAAATATTATGGTTCATTCTGCTGATTGCATGCTACATGATTCTGATTGGGTTGTAATTAATGATCATGTTAAGTTTTTAGAAAAATTTTATGTAGCTACTGTTGAATTTTTTGGTGCTTATTATCCTATTGTTTGTAATATTTTGGCACATATAACCGATATTTCTAGTTTTCTCAAAGAATATAAAAATAAAGAAGGTTATAAAGAAGCTGTTGGTGCCATGTTTACTAAATTTAAAAGATATTTTTCCCGATTTCCTCTATTTACTTGGTTGGTGCTATGCTAAATCCGTGCATGAAATATAATACTATGTGCCACTTTAGTACTATTATTTATGCTAACTTAGAAATAAATACTAACAATGATTCTGAACAAGTACAACCTGATTTGTGGACGGCCATGGGTGATGCGAATGAATACATAGAAAAATTATATAATCACTATGTTGATTTAGTTGATTTAGCCTTACCTACAAATATCACTCCAACTGTCGCTCCTCATCCTCCCGAGGAGCCATCATCTTTTAAAAGGCCAGCACATAGTGGTTTTCCTGATTCCTTTTATGATTTACCTTGTTGGAACAGTGTTGATGTGACAGTTTACACATCAACTTATCGGGAAGATCTTAAATATTATCTTCGGTCGCTGCCAGAGGATCACTGACGACAGATCAACACGTTGGATTGGTGGAAGAGTAGTGAAACATAATATCCTGTGCTTTCAAGATTAGCTAGAGATATCTTGAATGTTCCAATGTCAACTGTTGCATCAGAGAGCGCCTTTAGTCAGGGGCGATAACAGCTTGGAGACAACCGACACTCATTGGGAAGTAATGCAATGAATGTTCTAGTTTGCCTCAGAGATTGGTTTAGAGCGGAAAGAAGAAACCAAGGAATGGAAACGGAGCCGAACGACGAGCAGAAACTTGAAGAAATATGTCTTTATGGGTGAACTCAGCAAAATCAAGTCCAATGCATAGTTTTTGGCCTCGATGACTTTGACTATCCTATGCAAGTTCCCGTTAATATTAATATGAATGAGTTGGAAAAAATGACGCACAATTTGTAGATTTTTCATTCATGTAAATTATAAATTTTGGATCATTTCGCAATCAATAAAATTCAACATTCATTCACTCCTTAGTCCTTACATAGTAATTTTTTTCATTTAATGATTTAAATTGAATTTTTAGTTTATATTAAAAACTTACTTCTAATATATTATTAATTTATTACCAAGAATTATTAATTTATTTTATTAAGTAGCATATGTTTTGTATATTTGTGTATATATCTTCTATTGATGTGTATATTTAATATATACAGTGTTATAAATCGTGTATATATATATATATATATATATATATATATATATATATATATATTGTAGTATATGTTTTATTTAAAGTAGTACATATATATTGAATGGTGCATATATATATGTATATATCCTCTATAGACGTGTATATTTAACTTATACATGTGTATATGTTTTATAAATTAGTATATAAATCCCTCTCTATATATTGTAATGTATATATATTGTAGTAATTTATATTTAAAGTAGTATATATACATTGAATAGAGCGTATATATGTGTATGTATCTTCTATAGACGTGTATATTTAACGTATATATGTGTATATGTTTTATAAATTAGCATATAACTGTATATATACATATATTGTAATGTATATATATTGTAGTATATTTTATTTAAAGCAGTACATATAAATTGAATAGAGCGTATATTTGTGAATATATCTTCTATAGACATGTATATTTAACGTATACATGTGTATATGTTTTACAATTTAGTATATAACTATAACTATAACTATAACTATAACTATATATATATATATATATATATATATATATATATATATATATATATATATATATATATATATATATATATATATATATATATATATTGTAATGTATATATATTGTAGTATATTTTATTTAAAGTAGTACATGTACATTGAATAGTGAGTATATATGTGTATATTTCTTCTATAGACGTGTATATTTAACGTATACATGCGTATATATTTTATAAATTAGTATGTAACTATATATATATATATATATATATATATATATATATATATATATATATATATATATATATATATTGTAGTATATATATATATATATTGTAGTATATTTTATTTAAAGTAGTACATATACATTGAATAGAGTGTATATATGTGAATATATCTTCTATAGACGTGTATATTTAACGTATACATGTGTATATGTTTTTAAAATTAGCATATAACACTATATATATATATATATATATATATATATATATATATATATATTAATTTATATATATTGTAGTATATTTTATTTAAAGTAGTACATATACATTGAATGGTGCGTATATATGTGTATATATCTTCTATAGACGTGTATAGTTAACGTATACATGTGTATATATTTTATAAATTAGTATATAACTATATTTATATATATATATATATATATATATATATATATATATATATATATATATATATATATATTGTAGTATATTGTATTTGATCTTTAAAGTAGTACATCTACATTGAATGGTGCGTATATATATGTAATTGTGTATATGTGTATATATTTTTAAAATTCTAATGTAGTATATACTATATATATAGTGTATATATATTGTTTAACGTATTTAAAATATATATATATTTGTGGGTATATATAGTGTATATTAAAAAAACCTTTTTTTCATTTTTGACCGGGTTTGACTGGATTTTTAACTGGGTTTGACCAGGTTTAGGTGGGTTTGACCGGGTTGGGTTAAGTGGGTCAGGTTAGGGCTATTTTTAAAAATTTTACTGTTGAACCTGGCCCGGCCCGACCCACTTAACCCTAACCCGGACCTAGCCCGACCCATTACCCGGATAAATTTAATGGATCAATTTTGGGTTGAGCCAGCTCGGCCCACTTAACACCCTTACCTAAAACTGAAGAGAAAGAGATGAACAAGGTATAAATTAAAAAAAAAATCAAAAAATGCAAAAATATTTTATTTTTGGGAGAAAATATACTTTGATCTTTATGACTTGGACACTTACATTGGACTAAGGACAACAAAGGAGGGAGTACTGAGTAGGATTTTACACCATATAAAAATACATCCATATTAACTCTGCTTTATTTTCTCATAACTACTTACCTGCTTTAATTACTTTGCTTAGCTTGTTTATTTACTTTGCTTATAACGTATACTAAAACCTACTTATTAATTATTTGTTTTGTTTATATATTATTAATATTACTATCTATCCGTCCTATCAATTACTATTATTGTTATTATTATCTATTATCTGTTTTAATAAATACTATTATTGTTATTATTATCTATTATCTGTTTTATTCGTTATTAATACTATATTGTTATTATTATATATTATTATATATTATATTGTTGTTATCTATCGATCTATATTATATTTGTCTGTCTCTATTATTATCTGTTTATTATTTATATCTATCCATTTTTATTATAATCTATCTATATTATATTTATTACTATATTGTTATTATATTATCTGTCTGTCTGTTAATATATATTATATTATATTATTATTATCTGTCTATTATATATATGCTTTATTATTATAATACATCTGTCTTATAATATTATCCATCCGTATATACTATTATTATTATTATTATTGTCTTTTTATTATCTTTATACATCTATTATTATATTTGCCTTCTGTTCATTACATTATACTATCTATCTATATTATATCTATATAACCTGTTTATTATTGGTATCAGAGCCCTGAAATTCTAAGAGACTTTACTATATATATGGTGTTGTTAGTAGAACCTACAAAAATAAATTAGAATGTTTTACCTGCGGCAGCATAGAGGACTTAGCAAATACTTGTCCAACAAGAATCAATAATAGACCTAGAAATGCACAATTAATAGAAGATGTATATGAAAATTTAATAGATGTAGACGAATATATGTCAGATAATGAAAGCATATACTTTATTAGAAGTATGAAAGTCTTTGAAAAAGAAATAAATAAATCTAATTCTTCAAATTCTGGAGAAGAGAAATTTATAAATGCTATAGGATTAGAAAAGACAAACTCAGACTATTATGATTTTGTAAATTCGATAGAAGCATATGACCATGAATTTGAGGAAGGAAAAGGATTAGACAGTAATCAGTGTTGTTTTTGTAAGTGGTTTCCAAGTAAAAACAAAAGGGCAAAATGTAGGAAATGTTAAAAGGAAGGATGCATGAAATGTATAGAGAAAGCATCGGATATCTTAGAAACTCCAAAATCAACCCGTAATTTAAATAAATTTTACAATAAGGAACCAATAACTAGAACAACAGAAGACAAAATATTAGAATTAGAAGAAAGACTAAGAAAATTAGAGATAAGAGTGTACAACAAAGAGATAATTAGAGAAGAAGATTTAGTAGAAGTAGAATTATTAAATACATTTGCTGAAAATAATAAAGTCAAACGGAAAAAATCAATGAATTTACCATTTGAAGGAATGGTATGTAATGAAGAAAAGAAGATAAGTACAGTCAAAATTTTAGCAAGAATAAAAATTCAAGACTATGAGTTCAGACATTCGGTATAGTTGATTCAGGATGTACAAAAAATATTTTATATAGTAGAATTTTACCATCAAAATTAATTTAAAAAATTACCAAAACCTCAACTATTCATGCAAATGGATGGAACGTATATTACCTATACAAACTATATACCAAAAGCAAAGGTAAGTTTTATTAATATTTGTAAAAAATTCTATCAACCATCATATACAATTAGTGAAATACTAGTTAGATATTTAAACATAAAAACAGACTTTGTCGTAGGATTAGATTTTAAGATACAAAATAATGGCGGTTGTCTTGTTACAAAAAAATGGGTAATATTCGTCAGTAATATCACTCACTCACCAGTGCAAACACAACCCCTGCCAACTAAATATCATTTCTTTAAAGATAAGACAGAAGAAAGAATCGAAAGTGCAAATGATCAAATAAAACCAGAAAAAAAACAACCGAAAAAAACCCTGAATGTGATAAAGGAGAAAATTGTACATGTAATGATAATAAAAAGGCAACAATGTATGAATATTACAAGATTTATTAGTAGTAGAAGAAATAGAAAAAGACTATACCTTAATATAAATGGATATAGAATTATACAATTTTAAGAAGGGTATACAACAGATAGGAGTAATAAAATATCAAAAGGACTTAGAAAAAATAATACAAATCATAGATAAGCTAGAGATATCGAAGAAAAACCCTTGCAACATTGGGACTCCGATCAAATTACCTGCAAATTAAAAATAATTAATCAATAATATACTATAAAAACAGCATCTATAGAGGCTAGAAATGAAGACCTTAAAGATTTTGAAATACAAATAAAAGAGCTATTAGAATTAGGAATAATTAGAAGATCTACATCGAGACATAGGTCAACAACTTTCATAGTAAGAAACCATAGTGAAATAGTAAGAGGAAAAACTAGAATGGTAATAAATTACAAAAGACTAAATGATAATATTGTAATGGATGGGTATAAGTTACCAGACAAAATAGAATTAATAAATAGAATACAAGGAAGAAAAGTATTTAGTAAATTTGATTGTAAATCTGGATATTGGCAGATTAAAATGCATGAAGATAGTATAGAATGGACAACTTTCACATGTCCAGAAGGAAATTTTGAATAGCTGGTCATGTCGTTTGGGTTAAAGACGGCTCCTCCAATATTTCAAAGAAAAATGGATAGTATTTATGGAGACTATAAAAATTTTGTGTTAGTTTGTGTAGATGATATTCTAGTTTTTAGTAATAATATGGGAGAACATTTAGGACATTTACAACAAGTTTTTAAATTATTTGTAGATAATAGAATAATAATAAGTAGAAAAATATAAAATTATGTAAAAATAGTATTAATTTTTTAGGTGTAGTTATTGGAAATGGTAGAATAAAATTACAACCACACATAGCTAAAGAAGTCTTAGAAATGCCAGATAGATTAGACAAGACTAAGGATATACAAAAAAATTTCGTACTTTTAAATTATGCTAGAGATTTTATTAAAGATTTAGATAAAGTAGCAGGACCGTTATATTCTAAAACAGGATCAACAGACCAAAAAACCTTTAATACTGAAGATATAAAATTAGTCCAACAACTTAAAAGCATGATACAAGATATCCCACACTTAACATTGCCATTAGAAATAGATTATTTAATAGTTGAGATAGATGGAAGCCTTCAAGGATGGGGAACAGTATTAAAAGCGAAGCCTAAAAAATATAATGACAAAAAGGATGAGAAAACATGTGCTTATTCAACTAGAAAATATAAAGAAAAGGGTAAATTAAATAGCATAGATGTTGAGACACTAGCAGTAATTTATGATTTGAATAGTTGTAAACTTATATATATTAAATAAGCCAGAAATATTAGTAAGAACAGACTGCGAAGTTATAGTAAAATTCTATCCGAAAATAAAAGAGAAAAATAGTAGTAAAAGGAGGTGGTTAAATTTCCTAGATGCCACTTCAATTTATAATATTGTTCTAGAACATATTAAAGGTAAAGATAATAACCTAGCAGATCATCTAAGTAGACTAATAAAAGAAGACAACTAACAATTTTTTTTCAGTATGTATGCAGGCAAAGGCAAAGGAAAGGCGGAAGCCTACCCATCTCAAGACTACTTAAACAAATTACTAATCAACAATCATTACAGTCCACTAACAAAGTTGGATCATCCGAAATTAGAAAGATTGATCTTCGGACCTCAAAATCTAGCCAGTTATGAGCTATCCAATCTGACTTTCAAATTGAAACTAGATATAAGGGTGGACAAATGACAGATTTTCCTGATCGACAACTTATGGATCTCCTACAACAAGACACCAAAAGACATTAGATACTTTATTTCAATCTTGAATGCTTAAAGTTATTATTTTAGTAAGAAAAATAGCACTAACAAATTTAAATTTTATGTTGCTCTTAGGAAAAAGACTCAGGGAGTATTTCAAACATAGATAGAGGTAGTGGATTCTGTAAAAGACTATACAACCCCTCTCTATAAAGGATTTGATGATTTAAAAGAGGCTTTAGATTATGCCCGTTTGAATCTAGGGCTAAATTATTTTATTATCCTAGCTTTAAGACTAGAAATGCAAAAAATTCCTCAACTTAATATTAAAAAAGACACTGATAATATTATATTTTGTGATTATTGTTCCTCTATGAATAAAGCTTTTAAAAGACTAAATCACGCCAATGAGGTTTTAAGACAAGATAATGAAAACCTTGTAAATGAAAATGGACAAATGTTAGAACAATAAGTATTTTACAAGACCGTATAAAAATTCTTCATTTTGAACTTTCACAACAGACTCAACCAATTTATGAGACTCAAAAAAATCAAAAGAACTCTCCATCATCTTCAAAAATGGAAAACCCACTGTATCAGGAAAAGATATAGCTAGTCCAGCTCAAACGGTAGCTTATAAAGACTTATCAAATCCGCTAATGGGTGTGCATTCCCCAATGAATGTAGAAATACCTTCTACATCGGATGATGATACAGCTAGTCCAGCTCAAAAGGTAGATGGTAAAGACTTATCAAATCCGTTGATGGCTGACACTTTGCCAAAAACTGTTGGGAGAATACTCCCAACCAGTTTCAAGAACAAAGGTACTCAGACCACAGATGAAAAAAGTCCTTCTTAGACTAATAAAGGTTTCTTCTTGAGAAAACAAAAATGAAAAATGAAATATAGAAAAAATGGTAGTAGACTCTATAAAAAATTATTAGCAGAGCAACTACCCAAAGAAATTACAATGAATCCAGAACCGCCAGAGACAAGACCCAGAATTTCCTTAATTCCAAAAGAAGAGAAAAGGTCACCCAGAATATGAACAAAACTGGGACTATTAGACGGACATAGTGATGAGTATGAATGAGACTACAACTCAACCATGGGCCAATTTGCACAAGGCCCAAATGCAGATGAAGATTTAGGAATGGAGTTTGATTCAGAAGCATTACACAATCCGGATACGTAAGAAATGACTACATCCATGAAAGACAAAATTACAGACGTATGCAATGATGTAATAGATAAATAAATATACGGATAAAGTAAAGACATAGCCATGTGATCGTGGGCCCCACCCAAGTTTCCAAAAGTCTTGCTAAAGTCTTACTATTATAAAAGGATTTGAAATCCATAAAGTATATTTGAAGTCCAGAAATGCCTACAAATACCTCCCTTTGGAAGACTTAAGTAGCTAGAGAGAGAAAAATCAAGAGTGAGAAAGTTCTTAGTTTTTCATAAATTCGTAGTTTCCAAAGTTTGAAAGTTAGTTCTTCATAAAAAAAAAGTGTGTAAAGAGTCTATATTAGTTTCTTAGTTCTTCATTTCTGGTAGCTTCAAGTTTTCAGGGGACTCCCGAAAGGAAAACCTCACTTCTTCCTTAAGATATGTAAGTAGTCGTTACATAGATCTTTGTATTTTTCTCCCAAGTTTATAATTTTTTTTTTAATTAATCGAGTTCATATTTTATTTCAGTTGTGTTTTTAATATTATAAGATCTGGATCACCGGCGGTTCACCGTCAGTTTTTTGGTCTTGTAAAGTTAGTAAATTACTTATAAACATACCTCCAGTATATGGTTATTCTCTCAGTGTTTTAATAATAATGATGGATTAATCTATAAATTCCTAGGGATTTGAAAAGTTCGCAAAAGATTAAAAATAGACTTTGTTATTCTCCCGGAGTGTGATTAAAGAAGATATTTCTAAAATACCTAAAAATGAAGAGAGAGATGAACAGGGTATAAATTAAAAAAATGCAAAAATAATTTATTTTTGGGAGAAAATATACTTTGATCTTTATGACTTGGACACTTACACTGGACTAAGGACAACGAAGGATGGAGTATTGAGTAGGATTTTACACCATATAAAAAAACACATCCACATTAACTCTGCTTTATTTTCTCATAACTACTTACCTGCTTTAATTACTTTGCTTAACTTGTTTATTTACTTTGTTTATAGCATATACTAAAACCTGCTTATTAATTATTTGCTTTGTTTATGTATTATTAATATTATTATCTATCCATCCTATCAATTATTATTATTATTACCTATTATCTGTTTTATTCTCTATTAATACTATATTATTATTATTATATATTATATTGTTATCTATCTATCTATCTATCTGTCTGTTTGTCTGTCTGTCTACCTGTCTGCCTATTTGCCTATCTGTCTGACTGTCTGTCTATCTATCTGTCTATCTATCTATCTGTCTATCTTTATTATTATCTGTTTATTATTTATATCTATCCGTTTTTCTTGTAATCTATCTATATTATATTTATTGCTATATTATTATTATATTATCTGTCTGTCTATTATATTATATTATATTATATTATATTATATTATATTATATTATATTATATTATATTATATTATATTATATTATATTATATTATATTATATTATATTATATTATATTATATTATATTATATTATATTATATTATATTATATTATATTATATTATATTATATTATATTATATTATATTATATTATATTATATTATATTATATTATATTATATTATATTATATTATATTATATTATATTATATTATATTATACTATATTATATTATATTATATTATATTATTATCTGTCTATTATATATACATTTTATTATTATTATACATCTGTCTTATAATACTATCCATCCATATATACTATTATTATTGTCTCTTTATTATCTTTATACATCTATTATTATATTTGTCTTCTATTCATTATATTAAACTATCTATCTATACTATATCTATATAACCTGTTTATTATTGGTATCAAAGTTCTAAGATTCTAGGAGACTTTACTATATATATGGTGTTGTCAAGAACTGAGAAATGAAAACCTAGGCCCTACGATTGTCTAGTACTATTAGATTCAGAATATTATTGGTCTACTAGAAATATAAAGAGAGAACTTATCAATTTATATAATACCTTACTATAACATAGGCAGTTAAGTATTAAGTTATTTGAGCTTTCTGCAGAATCGAGAGAAGAGATTTTGACAGAATTAAAAGAAGTAGATAATATATTAAGAGAAGTTAAAAATCAAATATATTATATTAACCAAGAACTATGGGTAGATAAGATTTTAAGAGACATGTATCCTTTTTATTTAGCTTAATGAACACACCTCATATAAATACAAGATCGTTAGAAGAAATCAAGAATAATTTATATAGTTTATACTTAGAATATAAAAGACTAAATAATACAAAAGAAGATCCGAGAAGACTAGACAATCTAATCACCATAATATCCAGTTTAGAGTATGAATTGATAAAGCATCTTAGGTCTTGAAATAATAATAAATGAAAAGACATCCTTTGGCTAACGATATACGATTCAGATATTGGCTTTTAAACGAAGAAATAAAAAAGAGGGCAGACAAAGTAGCAGAATAAATAATTTTGAGTAACTATCTAGACTTATTAGCAACTCTAGAAACATCATAATCAGAAGTTTTCAAAGAATATTTAAGTGAAATAACATGGATTTACATGGACTTAGAATTGACATAATATATTACAATAAAAGGATAAGTTATCTAAAGAGATGGTGTGACCTAGTAGATATTCCTTTAGGATAAAATTAAGTAAAAATATATGAAAACGCATCATTTTGCGAAACAAATACAAGGAGAATATAATTGATTATATAAAGAAATAAGACTAAGAAACTTAATTTTAGAAAAAGAACAAATATTAATAAATCAAATAGAAATATTAGAGGTTATGGAATTATCAGAAGCCATTATAATCTCATACCTTATAACATTAGTAAACTGTGTAGACAGTATAAATTTGTTTAAGTGTAAATTAGAAAGTTTTAGATACTGTATAGACTACAGAAATTATAGAATAAAGACCATTCGAAACCACTGTATTAGCAAAATACCTTTAGGATAAAAAATAGTAGTGTAAAAATTGATAATTTGAAGAAACTGGAATATTTAGATCTAACAATCCAAGCTGAAAAGAAATACAGACGTTTAAAAGACAGTTCTCTTATTAAGCGTAATTTTAACAATGGAGAACATATATTACATGGAGATAATCCACAACTAAATACTATTACAGACTTTTTAACAAACCTAGGAGAAAAAGTTCAAAAAGAAAATAAGAAAATATTAGAAACTCTAGAGATATTAGAAGACCTACAAAACAAAAAAAGAATTTGTTAAGTACAATAGAATTAAATTTTGATTTCCTAAAGAACCAACAAGCAGAATTAGACAAAAAATTCAAAGTTTTAATTAATAAAGACAAGGGTAACCTAGAAAATCTTGAAATAAAGTTAGTATTACAAGAAGTTCGAAAAGAAATTAACCAAATAAGACATATAATACTCTCATGAATGATATACTACAAGATAAACTTTATTTAGCAATATTACAAAAGACTGCACAAATTCAACCAAATCCCGAAGGACTATTAGATCATCAACCCCAAGGAAAAGGAGACTCTTTAATCATAAAATAAAATAATATTATAATCTTATTACTATTAGAACTTAATAAAAACATAAAACAAGAAAAACAAAGAGACAGTCAAGACAAAAATATATAAGAATTAGTCGAACAACTAAAAAAGATAGAAATAACCCCCCAAAAAGAATTAAAAGAAGCTAAAATAACTAAACCAAAATCATGAACCTTTTTTCAGCATCCCCAAGGAGATCAAGACCAAGTATTATCCAAGAAAAATTAACAACAAACATGTTATCAAGAATCATAAATAGATCTAAAATGAATTCAAGACAACAACTAGAAGACTTAGTAGACGTGGACAAAGACATACAGCTTTTTCAACAAAACAAATTAAAATTATTAAGTGCTAAGACTCTATACAATGAAGGAATGTTTTTTAATGGAACAATTCTATAAATATTATAGGGAGAGCAATTATGCATAATTGGAAATGATAGTACTAGTGTAAATTTAATAAGTCTAGAATCTTTAAGACAGATTGAAAAATCAAACATGAGCCTTATGCATATGGGACTCATAGTTGTAGGGTTGAAAGACTTAACTAGAAAAAATCTAGGAACTAAGGTATTAATTACAATATATGATAATAGTTGGTCTGACTTGTAAAGATCCATAATAGGAATAACAGAAGTAGACATGTTGACAAATGAAGGACTTTTTTATTGCAGTCTAGATTATTTGATAAATTCTTTAGAATTCGAAAAATAAATAAAGAGAGGTATTCGGACTAAAGGATACGAAGAAATGAATAATGGAAATAATTTATTAATATGTGTAGGATTCATAGGAAAACTTGCCACTAATAGTAGTATAAAATTTAATATAAAGATAGATGATGTAGTTGGTATAATGGGAAATAAAGAAATTAAATTAATGAAGCCTTTAAAGATAAAACTAGAAGAATATGCAGGATTAGAATGAAATTTACAAAATTTCAGTAAGAAAGAAATATTAAAACCCACAGATCATTTAATGTATATTAATAAGAAAAGAGACACCTCAGTAAGATTTACAGATTATACATATACAAATGAAAGAGAAACTGAAGAAGAAATTGAAGAATGTGAGAACACTAATTTCATGAATATAAAAATATTAGAAGAAGGTTTTGAAGTAAATAAGGCCATAATGAAAGCAGAAGTCCTATACGAAATAAATAGTGTATTTAAATGCACAGGTTGTAAATTAGAGAACTTAAAACTTGAAAAAATGAAAGAACATTTTATAAAATGTGAATCAAGAACAAATAATTATGGTTATACACATAAAAAGGAACAAAAAGGTGTAAACTCATAATCGATTTATAGTATAAACGAAAGTATAAAAGAATTTATGGAAACTGCAGCAAGCACTGTAAGCCCTTTCCAGAGAACAACCGGTATGCAAAGAGTACCTGTAACAACATGAAATTTACCAAGATATAGAGTATTCAGAACGAACCCAAATATTCAAGTAGAACGAGACATAAAACCTAAAGGAAGAAGAATGTTAATAGAAGAACCCATTAGATTACAAAAAGGTGGTAATAAAGGAAAAATTCTAAATTTACCAGCTCATGACCCTCAGGCTTGGAATAATGTAATAGAAATATGGAAAAATGTAGTTGTAGCAAACTACATACACCATATACAGGGTAATCAAGAATCAGATGCAGAAATTATGTATAGATATTTAGAAACATTTCTAGGAGAAAGTACTAAAGCACTTTGGGAAGCTTATAAGATAATATTCCCACAAGACTTTTAAGAATTAGTAGAACTAGGCTCAAATCCATACAATTTTGTAAACAAAGTACATACTCTACTAACAGGAAAAGATCCCAATAGTGGATTAGTGGTATTGCAGCAAAAAGCCCAAATAAATTTAGAACAACTAAGTATTAATAATTGGTAAAGGATTAAAGAATTTCTAAATGATTACTTTTATTATTGCACAATTAGTGGGAACTCGTTTGATCAGGCTCTAGGAGCTAGATTATTTAATAAATTACCAGGGGCTCTAGGAAGAGACATAGAAGAAAAATGGTCCAAAAGAGAAGGAGTAATACAAAACCCAAACAACTCATGGTCAATAGGGCAAAGAATACAATATGTAATGGATGTATTACAAGAAAAATGTACAAATATGCAAATACAAAAGCAATTAAAAAGAAGAGATACAGATATTTGTAAAAACATACATACTACACAACATTATGACCAAGATTATAAAAAGAAGAAATATAGAAAGACATAAAAAAGGCTATCGCCCCAAGAAGAAATATTATTTAAGAAGATCAACTTCAAGGAAGCCATACCAAGATAAGAATAAACATGTAAGAAAATATAACACCAGTAGAACCTACAAAAATAAATTAGAATGTTTTACCTGCGGCAGCATAGAGCACTTAGCAAATACTTGTCGCACAAGAAACAATAATAGATCTAGGAATGCACAATTAATAGAAGATGTAAATGAAAATTTAATAAATGTAGACGAAAATATGTCAGATAATGAAAGTATATACTCTATTAGAAGTATGAAAGTCTTTGAAGATGAAATAAATAAATTTGATTCTTCATAATCTGGAGAAGAGAAATTTATAAATGCAATAGGATTAGAAAAGACAAACTTATATTATTATGATTTAGTAAATTTGATAGAAGAATGTGACCATGAATTTGAGGAAGGAAAAGGATTATACAGTAATCAATGTTGTTTTTGTTAGTGGTTTCCAAGTAAAAACAAAAGGGCAAAATGTAGGAAATGTTACAAGGAAGGATGCATAAAATGTATAGAGAAAGCATCAGATATCTTAGAAACTCCAAAATCAACCTGTAATTTAAATAAATTTTACAACAAGAAACCAATAACTAGAACAACAGAAGACAGAATATTAGAATTAGAAGAAAGACTAAGAAAATTAGAGATAAGAGTGTACAACAAAGAGATAATTAGAGAAGAAGATTTAGTATAGGTAGAACTATTAAATACATTTGTTGGAAATAATAAAATTAAAAAGAAAAAATCAATGAATTTATCATTTTAAGGAATGGTATATAATGAAGAAAAGAAGATAAATACAGTCATAATTTTAGTAAGAATAAAATTCAAGACTATGAGTTCCAGACATTAGGTATAGTTAATTCAGGATGTACAAAAAGCATTTTAAACAGTAGAATTTTACCATCAAAATTAATTAAAAAATTGTCAAAACCTCAACTATCCATGCAAATGGATGGAACCTATACTACCTATACAGACTATATGCCAAAAGCAAAGGTAAGTTTTATTAATACTTGTGAAAAATTCTATCGACCATCATATACAATTAGTGAAATACTAGTTAGATATTTAAACATAAAAACAGACTTTGTCTTAGGATTAGATTTTATGATACAAAATAATGGTGGATGTCTTTTTACAAAAAATTGGGCAATATTCGCCAGTAATATCACTCACTCACCAGTGCAGACACAACCCCTGCTAGCTAAATATCATTTCTTTAAAAATAAGAAAGAAGAAAGAATCGAAAGCTCAAATGATCAAATAAAACCAGAAAAAACCCAACCGAAAAAACCTAAATAGGATAAAGGAGAAAATTATACATATAATGATAATAAAAATGCAACAATGTATAAACATTACAAGATTTATTAGTAGTAGAAGAAATAAAAAAAGACTATACTTTAATAGAAATGGATATAGAATTATACAATTTTAAGAAGGGTAGACAATAGATAAGAGTAATAAAAGATCAAAATGACTTAGAAAAAGTAATACAAATCCTAGATAAGCTAGAGATAATCGGTGAAAAACCCTTGCAATATTGGGACTCCAATCAAATTAACTGCAAATTAGAAATGATTAATCCAGAATATATTATAAAAATAGTCTCTATAGAGGCTACAAATGAAGACCTTAAAGACTTTGAAATACAAATAAAGAGCTATTAGAATTAGGAATAATTAGAAGATCTACATCAAGACATAGGTCAACAACTTTCATAGTAAGAAACCATAGTGAAATAGTAAAAGAAAAAGCTAGAATGGTAATAAATTACAAAAGACTAAATGATAATATTGTAATGGATAGGTATAAGTTACCAGACAAAACAGAATTAATAAATAGAATACAAGGAAGAAAAGTATTTAGTAAATTTGATTGTAAATCTGGATATTGGCAGATTAAAATGCATGAAGATAGTATAGAATGGACAGCTTTCACATGTCCAGAATGACATTTTGAATGTCTGGTCATGTTGTTCGGGTTAAAGACGACTCCAATTTTTCAAAGAAAAATGGATAGTATTTTTGGAGACTATATAAATTTTGTATTAGTTTATGTAGATGATATTCTAGTTTTTAGTAATAATATGAGAGAACATTTAGTACATTTACAATAAATTTTTAAATTATTTGTAGATAATGGAATAATAATAAGTAGAAAGAAAATGAAATTATGTAAAAATAGTATTAATTTTTTAGGTGTAGTTATTGGAGATGGTAGGATAAAATTACAACCACACATAGCTAAAAAAGTCATAGAAATGTCAGATAGATTAGACAAGACTAACGATTTTCAAATTTTTTTAGGGCTTTTAAATTATGCTAGAGCTTTTATTAAAGACATAGGTAAAGTAGCAGGACCGTTATATTCTAAAACAGGATTAACAAGCCAAAAAACCTTTAATACTGAAGACATAAAATTAGTCCAACAACTTAAAAGCATGATACAAGACATCCCAGACTTAACGTTACCATTAGAAACAGATTATTTAATATTCAAGACAGATGGAAGCCTTCAAGGATGGGGAGCAGTATTAAAAGTGAAGCCTAACAAATATAGGTACAAAAAGGATGAGAAAATATGTGTTTGTTCAAGTGGAAAATATAAAGAAAAGGGTAAATTAAATAGCATAGATGGGCACACACTAGAAGTAACTTATGGTTTGAATAGTCTTAAACTTTATATATTAAATAAGCCAGAAATATTAGTAAGAACCGACAGCGCGGTTATAGTAAAATTCTATTAGAAAATAAGAGAGAAAAATAGTAGTAAAAGGAGGTGGTTAAATTTTCTAGATGCCACTTCAATTTATAATATTTTTCTAGAACATATTAAAGGTAAAGATAATTACCTAACAGATCAGCTTAGTAGACTAATAAAAGAAAACAACTAAAATTTTTTGTTTCAGTATGTATACAGGCAAAGACAAAGGAAAGGCAGAAGTATCCCCCTCTCTAGACTACTTAAAAAAATTACTATGCAACACTCGTTACAGGCCACTAACAATGTGAAAACATCCAAAATTAGAAAGATTGATCTTCGGACCTCTAAATCTAGCCTTTTATGAGCCATCTAATCTGACTTTCAAATTGAAATCAGATGTAAGGGCGGACAAATGACAGATTTTCCTGATCGACAACTTATGGATCTCCTACAACAAGACACCAAAAGTCATTAGATACTTTATTTCAGTCTTAAATTCATTAAGTTATTATTTTACTGAGAAAAACAGCACTAGCAGATTTAAATTTTATGTTGTTCTTAAGGAAAAGATTTAAATTTTATGTTGTTCTTAGGGGAAGGATACAGGGAGTATTTCAGACATGGACAAAGGTAATAGATTCTATAAAAGACTATACAACCTCTCTCTATAAAGGTTTGATAATTTAATAGAGGATTTAGATTATGCCCGTGTAAATTTAGGGCTAAATTATTTTACTACCCAAGCTTTAAGACCAGAAACGCAAAAACCTCCTCAATATAATATTAAAAAAGACAAACAAAATTATATTTTGTGATCTTGCTCCTCTATGACCGAAGCTTTTAAAAGACTAAAGCACGCCAATGAGGTTTTAAGACAAGATAATGAAAATCTTGTAAATGAAAAAGGATAAATAGTAGAAGATATAAGTATTTTACAAGATCGTATAGAAATTCTTCATTTTGAACTTTCACAACATACTCAACCAATTTATAAGACTTACAAAATTCTAAAGAATTCTCCATCATCTTCAAAAATAGAAAAACCTACTGTATCGGGTAAAAATACAACTAGTCCATCTCAAACGGTAGCTGGTAAGGACTTATCAAATCCATTAATGGGAGTGCATTTCCCAACGAATGTAGAAAGACCTACTGTATCGGGTAATAATACAGCTAGTCCAGCTCAAATGGTAGTTGGTAAAGACTTATCAAATCCATTGACAACTGACACTTAGCCAAAAAGTGTATAGAGAATTCCCAGATAGTATCAAGAACACAAGTACTCAGACCACAGACGAAAGAAGTCCTTCTCAGTCTAAGAAAGGTTTCTTCTTGTCAAAAAAGAAAAATGAAAAAAAATATAGAAAAAATTATAGTAGCCTATACAAAAAAATTGTTAGCAGAACAACTGCCCTAAGAAATAGCAATGAATCCAGAAGCGCCAGAGACAAGATCCAGAATTTCCTTAATTCCAAGAGAAAAGATAAGATCACCCAAAATAGGAAAAAGACTGGGACTATCAGATGGAGATAGTGACGAGTATGAACGAGACTACAACTCAGTCATGGACCAATTTCTACAAGACCCGAATGCCGATGAAGATTCAGGAATGTAGTTTGATTCAGAAGCATTACGTAATCTGGATACGTAAGCAAGGATGAGATCCACAAAATACAAAATTATAGACATATGCAGTGATGTAACAGATAAATAAATAAACGAATAAAGTAAAGACATAGCCATGTGATCATGGGACCCAACTAAGTTGCCAAAAGTCTTGCTAAAATCTTATTATAATAAAAGTATTTGAAATTCATAATGTATATTTGATGTTCACAAATGCCTATAAATACCCCCCCCCCCCCCCCCCGTTTGGAAGACTTAAACATAAGTAGCTAGAGAAAAAAATCAAGAGTGAGAAAGTTCTTAGTTTTTCATAAAGTTCTTAGTTTCTAAAGTTTGTAAGTTAGTTCTTCTTAAAAAAAAGAGTGTGTAAAAAGTCTATATTAGTTTTTTAGCTTTTCATTGCCGGTAGCTGTCAAGTTTTTAGGGGACTCCCGAAAGGGAAACCTCACTTCTTCCTTAAGACATGTAAGTAGTCGTTACATAGATCTTTATATTTTTCTCCCAAGTTTGTAAATTATTTTTGAATTAATCAAGTTCATATTTTATTTCAGTTGTGTTTTTAATATTATAAGATCTGGATCGCCGACAGTTTACTGCCAGTTTTTCGATCTTGTAAAACTCATTATTTATTAGTACATATTTAATTATTAGTAGATGTGTACATATGTAATTATTAGTATATGTGTCTTTAATATTATAATATCCAGATTGCCAGCAGTTCACCGTCAGTTTTAAGGTCTTGTAAAGTTAGTAAATTACTTATAAATATACCCCAGTATATGGTTATTCTCTCAGTGTTTTAGAAATAATGATGGATTAATCTGTAAATTCCTAGGGATTTATATAGTCTGCAAAAGATTAAAAAAAAGACTGTTGTTATTCTCTCGGGGTGTGATTAAAGAAGATATTACTAAAATACCTAAAAGTATAGAGAAAAAGATGAACAAGGTATAATTTAAAAAAAAAACAAAAAATGAAAAAATATTTTATTTTTCGGAGAAAATATACTTTGATCTTTATGACTTGGAAACTTACACTGGACTAAGGACAACGAAGGAGGGAGTACTGAATAGGATTTTACACCATATAAAAACACATACACATTAACTCTGGTTTATTTTCTCATAACTCTTTGCCTGCTTTAATTACTTTTCTTAACTTGTTTATTTACTTTGCTTATAACGTATACTAAAACCTGCTTATTAATTATTTGCTTTGTTTATATATTATTAATACTATTATCTATCCGTCCTGTTAATTATTATTGGTATTATTATTATCTATTATCTGTTTTATTCTCTATTAATACTATATTATTAATATTATATATTATTTTATATTATATTGTTATTATCTATCTATCTATCTATCTATCTATATTATATATTAGCTAAAGTTGATTCAGGATGTATAAAAAGTATTTTAAACAGTTGAATTTTACCATCAAAATTCATTAAAAAATTGTCAAAACCTCAACTATCCATGCAAATGGACGCAACCTATACTACCTATACAGAATATATACCAAAAGCAAAGGTAAGTTTTATTAATACTTGTGAAAAATTCTACCAACTATCATATACACTTAGTGAAATACTAGTTAGAGATTTAAACATAAAAGCAGACTTAATCTTAAGATTAGATTTTATGATACAAAATAATGACGGATGTTTTGTTACAAAAAATTGGGTAATATTCGCCAGTAATATAACTCATTCACCAGTGCAGACACAACCCCAGCTAACTAAATATCATTTCTTTAAAGATAAGACAGAAGAAAGAATCAAAAGCTCAAATGATCAAATAAAAGATGAAAAAAACCCAACCGATAAACTAGAATGTGATAAAGGAGAAAATTGTACGTATAATGATAATAAAAAGGCAACAATGTATGAAGAATTACAAGATTTATTAGTTGTAGAAGAAATAGAAAAAGACTATACTTTAATAGAAATATATATAGAATTATACAATTTTAAGAAGGGTATACAGCAGATAGGAGTAATAAAAGATAAAAAAGACTTAGAAAAACAATACAAATCCTTGATAAACTACAGATAATCAAAGAAAAACCTTGCAACATTGGGACTCCAATCAAATTACTTGCAAATGAGAAATAATTAATCCAGAATATACTATAAAAACAACATCTACAAAGGCTACATATGAAGACCTTAAAGACTTTGAAATACAAATAAAAGAGCTATTAGAATTAGAAATAATTAGAAGATCTATATCAAGACATAGGTCAGCAACTTTCATAGTAAGAAACCATAGTGAAATAGTAAGAGGAAAAGCTAAAATTGTAATAAATTACAAAAACTAAATGATAATACTGTAATGGATGGGTATAAGTTACCAGACAAAACATAATTAATAAACTAAATACAAGGAAGAAAAGTATTTAGTAAATTTGATTGTAAATCTGTATATTGGCAGATTAAAATGCGTGAAGATAGTATAGAATGGACAACTTTCACATGTCAAGAAGGACATTTTGAATGGCTGGTCATGTCGTTCGGGTTAATGACGGCTTCTCCAATTTTTGAAAGAAAAATGGTTAGTATTTTTGGAGACTACAAAAATTTTGTTTTAGTTTATGTAGATGATATTCTAGTTTTTAGTAATAATATGAGAGAACATTTAGGACATTTACAAAAAGTTTTTAAATTATTTGTAGATAATGGATATTAATAAGTAGATAAAAGATGGAATTATGTAAAAATAGTATTAATTTTTTAGGAGTGGTTATTGGAGATGGTAGAATAATATTACAACCACACATAACCAAAAAAAAGTCATAGAAATGACAGATAGATTAGATAAGACTAAGGATTTTTAAAAAAATTTAGGACTTTTAAATTATGCTAAAGCGTTCGTTAAAGACTTAGGTAAAGTAGCAGGACCGTTATATTCTAAAACAGGATCAAAATGCCAAAAAAACCTTTAATACCGAAGACATAAAATTAGTCCAACAAATTAAAAGCATGATACAAGACATCCCAGACTTAACATTACCATTAGAAATAGATTATTTAATAGTCGAGACAGATGGAATCCTTCAAGGATGGGGAGCAGTATTAAAAGCGAAGCCTAACAAATATAGTGACAAAAAGGATGAGAAAACATGTGCTTATTCAAGTGGAAAATATAAAGAAAAGGGTAAATTAAATAGCATAGATGTGGAGACACTAGCAGTAATTTACGGTTTGAATATTTTTAAACTTTATCTATTAAATAAGCCAGAAATATTAGTAAGAACAGACAGCGACGCTATAGTAAAATTCTATCAGAAAATAAAAGATAAAAATAGTAGTAAAAGGAGGTGGTTAAATTTTCTAGATGCCACTTCAATTTATAATATTGTTCTAGAACATATTAATGATAAATATAATAACCTAGAAGATCAGCTAAGTAGACTAATAAAAGAAGACAACTAACAATTTTTGTTTCAGTATGTACACCGGAAAAGACAAAGGAAAGACGGAAGACTCCCCCTCTCAAAACTACTTGAACAAATTACTAAGCAACACTCATTACAGGCCACTAACAATGTTGGAACATCTGAAATTAGAAAGACTAATCTTCGAACATCAAAATATAGCCAGTTATGAGCCATCCAATCTGACTTTCAAATTGAAACCAAATATTAGGGTGGACAAACGACAGATTTTCCTGATCGACAACTTATGAATCTTCTACAACAAGATACCAAAAGACATTAGATACTTTATTTCAGTCTTGAATGCTTTAAGTTATTATTTTACTGGGAAAATTAGAACTAATAAATTTAAATTTTATGTTGTTCTTAGGGGAAAGACACAAGGAGTATTTCAGATATGGACAAAGGTAATGGATTCTATAAAAGACTATACAACCCCTCTCTATAAAAGTTTTGATGATTTAACAGAGTCTTTAGATTTTGCCCATATAAATTTAGGGCTAAATTATTTTATTACCCCAACTTTAAGACCAGAAATGCAAAAAATTCCACAATATAATATTAAAAAAGACATAGAAAAAATTATATTTTGTGATCATTGTTCCTCTATGATTGAAGCTTTTAAAAGACAATCACGACAATGAGGTTTAAAGACAAGATAATAAAAACCTTGTAAATGAAAAAGGACAAATATTAGAACATATAAGCATTTTACAAGACCGTATAAAAATTCTTTAGTTTAAACTGTCACAACAGACTCAGCCAATTTATGAGACTCGAAAAAATCTAAAGAATTCTCCATCATCTTCAATAATGGAAAAACCCACTATATAGGGTAAAGATATAGCTAGTCCAGCTCAAATGGTAGCAGGTAAAGACTTATCAAATCCATTAATGAGTATTCATTCTCCAACAAATGTAGAAAGACTGACTGTATCGGGTAATTATACAGCTAGTCCGATTCAAACGGTAACTGGTAAGGACTTATCAAATTCGTTGACGGCTGAAACTTTGCCAAAAAGTGTAGGGAGAATACTCTTTTTCAGTTTCAAGAACACAGGTACTCAGATCACAGACGAAAGAAGTCCGTCTAAGACTAAGAAAGGTTTCTTCTTGAGAAAAAAAATAAAAAAATATAGAAAAAATGGTAGTAGACTCTATAAAAAAATTGTTAGCAGAACAACTGCCCAAAGAAATAAAAATGAATCCAGAACTGCCAGATCCAAGACCTAGAATTTCCTTAATTTAAATAGAAAAGACAAGATCACCCAGAACAGGAACAAGACAGGGACTATCAAACAGAGACAGTGACGAGTATGAACAAGGCTACAACTTAGCCATGGACCAATTTGCACAAGACCCAAATGCTGATGAAGATTCAGGAATGGATTTGATTCAGAAGTATTACACAATCTGGATACGTAAGAAATGACGATATCCATGAAAGTCAAAATTACAGACATATGCAATGATGTAACAGATAAATAAACAGACGAATAAAGTAAAGACATAGCCTTGTGATCATGGGCCCTACCCAAGTTTCCAAAAGTCTTGCTAAAGTCTTAATATTATAAAAGGATTTGAAATCCATAAATTATATTTGAAGTCCACCAATGCCTATAAATACCCCCCTTTGGAAAACTTAAAGATTAGTTGCAATAGAGAAAAAACCAAGAGTGAGAAAGTTCTTAGTTTTTCATAAAGTTCTTAGTTTCCAAAGTTTATAAGTTAGTTCTTCATAAAAAAAAAAGTGTAAGAAATCTATATTAGTTTCTTAGTTTTTCATTTCTGGTAGCTGTCAAGTTTTCTGGGGGCTCTCAAAAGGGAAACCTCACTTCTTCCTTAAGACATGTAAGTAGTCGTTACATAAATCCTTATATTTTTCTCTTAAGTTTTTAAATTATGTTTGAATTAATCAAGTTCATATTTAATTTCAGTTGTGCTTTTAATAGTATAAGATCTGGATCGCCGACGATTTATTGTCAGTTTTTCGATCTTGTAAAATTTATTACTTATTAGTACATATTTAATTATTAGTAGATGTGTACATATTTAATTATTAGTAGATCTGTTTTTAATATTTTAAGATCCGGATCGCCGGCGGTTCACCTCCAGTTTTTGGGTCTTATAAAATTAGTAAATTACTTATAAACATACCTCAGTATATGGTTATTCTCTCAGTGTTTTAGCATTAACGATGGATTAATTTGTAAATTCCTAGGGATTAATCCTAGTATATGGTTTTTTACGAACTTTTCAAATCCCTAGAAATTTACAGATTAATCCATCGCTATTGCTAAAACCCTGAGAGAATAACCATATACTGGGGGTGTGTTTATAAGTAATTTACTAATTTTAGAAGACCAGAAAACTGGCGGTGAACCGCCAGAGATCCGGATCTTATAATATTAAAGACACATCTACTAACAATTAAATATGTACACATCTACTAATTATTAAATATGTACTAATAAGTAATGAATTTTACAAGATCGAAAAACTGGCGGTAAACCGTCGGCGATCCAGATCTTATAATATTAAAAACACAACTGAAATAAAATATAAACTTGATTAATTAAAACATAATTTACAAACATGGGAGATAAATACAAAGATCTATGTAACGACTACTTACATTTCTTAAGGAAGAAGTGAGGTTTCCCTTTTGGGAGTCCCCTGAAAACTTGACAACTACCGAAAATGAAGAACTAAGAAACTAATATAAGCTTCTTGCACACACTTTTTTTTTTCGATGAAGAACTAACTTACAAACTTTGGAACTAAGAAATTTATGAAAAATAAGAACTTTCTCACTCTTGATTTTTTCTCTCTAGCTACTTATGTTTAAGTCTTCCAAAGAGGGGTATTTATAGGCATTTGTGGACTTAAATATACTTTATGGATTTCAAATCCTTTAATAATAATAAGACTTTAGCAAGAATTTTGGCAACTTGGGTGGGTCCCATGATCACATGGCTATGTCTTTACTTTATCCGTCTATTTATTTATCTGTTACAGCATTGCATACGCATGTAATTTTTTCTTTTGTGGATATCATCATTGCTTACGTTTCCAGATTGTGTATTGCTTCGGAATCAAACTCCATTCTTGAATCGTCGTCGCATTGGGTCTTGTACAAATTGTTCCATAGCTGAGTTGTAGTCTCGTTCATACTCGTCACTACCTCCTTCTGCTAGTCTTATTCTTGTTCCTATTCTTGTTGATCTTGTATCTTCTCCTGGAATTAAGGAAATTCTAGGTCTTGGCTCTAGCGGTTTTGGATCCATTGCTATTTCTTGGGGTAGTTGTTCTACTAACAATTTTTTATAGAGTCTATTACCATTTTTTCTATATTTCTTTTTTAATTTCTCTTTTTCTCAATAAGAAACCTTTCTTAGTCTGAGAAAGACTTCTTTTGTCTGTGGTATGAGTACCTGTGTTCTTGAAACTGGCTGGGAGTATTCTCCCTACACTTTTTGGCAAAATGTCAGCCGTCAATGGATTTGATAAGTCTTTACCAGCTACCGTTTAAGCTGGGCTAGCTGTATCATTACCCGATATAATAGGCCTTTCTACATTCGTTGGGGAATGCACACCCATTAGCAAATTTGATAAGTCTTTACCAACTACCGTTTGAGCTGGACTAGTTGTATCTTCACCCAATACAGTGGGTTTTTTAATTTTTGAAGATGGTGGAGAATTTTTTTAGAATTTTTTGAGACTCATAAATTGGCTGAATCTGTTATGAAAGTTCAAAATAAAGAATTTTTATACGGTCTTGTAAAATACTTATATGTTCTAACATTTGTCCTTTTTCATTTACAAAAATTTTCATTATCTTGTCTTAAAACATCATTGACGTGATTTAGTCTTTTAAAAGCTTCATTCATAGAGGAACAATGATCAAAAAATATAATTTTGTCCGTGTCTTTTTTAATATTATATTGAGGAATTTTTTGTGTTTCTAGTCTTAAAGTTGGGGTAGTAAAATAATTTAGCCCTAAATTTATACGGGCATAATCTAAAGCCTCTATTAAATTATCAAAGCCTTTGTAGAGAGGGTTGTATAGTCCTTTACAAAATTCATTACCTCTGTCCATGTCTGAAATACTCCCTGTGTCTTTCCCTTTAGAACAAAATAAAATTTAAACCTGTTAGTGTTAGTTTTCTCAGTAAAATAATAACCTAAAGCATTCAAGACTGAAATAAAGTATCTAATGTCTTTTGGTGTCTTGTTGTAGGAAATCCATAAGTTGTCGATCAGGAAAATCTGTCATTTTTCCACCCTTACATTTGGTTTCAATTTGAAAGTCAGATTGGATGGCTCATAACTGCTAGATTTTGAGGTCTGAAGATCAGTCTTTCTAATTTCGGATGTTCCAACATTGTTAGTGGTCTGTAACGAGTGTTGCTTAGTAATTTTTTTAGGTAGTCTTAAGAGGGGGAGGCTTCTGCCTTTCCTTTGTCTTTGCCTGTATACATACTGAAACAAAAATTGTTAGTTGTGTTCTTTTATTAGTCTACTTAGCTGATCTACTAGGTTAGTATACTTACCTTTAATATGTTCTAGAACAATATTATAAATTGAAGTGGCATCTAGGAAATTTAACTACCTCCTTTTACTACTATTTTTCTCTTTTATTTTCTGATAGAATTTTACTATAGCCTCGCAGTCTGTTCTTACTAATATTTCTGGTTGATTTAATATATAAAGTTTAAAACTATTCAAACCATAAATCAGTACTAGTGTCTCCGCATCTATGCTATTTAATTTACCCTTTTCTTTATATTTTTCAGTTGAATAAGCACTTATTTTCTCATCCATTTTGTCACTATATTTGTTAGGCTTCGCTTTTAATACCACTCCCCATCCTTGAAGTCTTCCATCTATCTTGACTATTAAATAATTTGTTTCTAATGGTAACGTTAAGTCTGGGATGTATTGTATCATGTTTTTAAGTTGTTGGACTAATTTTATGTCTTCAGTATTAAAGGTTTATTGGCCTGTTGATCTTGTTTTAGAATATAACGGTCCTGCTACTTTACCTAAGTCTTTAATAAAAGCTCTAGCATAATTTAAAAGTTCTAAAAAAGTTAATACTATTTTTACATATTTTCATTTTCTTTCTACTTATTATTATTCCATTATCTACAAATAATTTAAAAACTTATTGTATATGTCCTAAATGTTCTCTCGTATTATTACTAAAAACTAGAATATCATCTACATAAACTAATACAAAATTTTTACAATCTCCAAAAATACTATCCATTTTTCTTTGAAAAATTGGAGGAGCCGTCTTTAACCCGAACGTCATGAACAACCATTCAAAATGTCCTTCTGGACATATGAAAGTTGTCTAGTCTGTAACGCCCCAAAAATGGGTCCCGAGATGTCACACAGTGCTTAGGGTCACAAGTGACCCCAAGCTAACCTTCTACTAGCATAATTCATAAGCAACTGAATAACATACATAAAACTATACAAAATCAGCAAAAAATAACTCTTTCTGAATCCATACTATACAAAACTGAATTTACAAGATTACAACTCTGCTCTTATAAACAAAATTAAAACTAAATACATCAACTTCTACTGACTTTCTATGAAGTATCTACTAGTATTGACTATAGATAGCTAGGTCATGACTCCCAACTATCCTAACTCAATACGACTGAATAAAGGAAATACAATACTTCTCGAACTGTAAAATTGACTCGAGTCCTTGAATCAAAAGGACTCATCACTTGCTGACTGGAAGCTGCAATGCGTACTACAACTGAACTGATACCTACATTATGAGACAAAGTAGCACATAGATGTATATGTGGATCAGTACTTTGAGGATATACTGAGTATACGAGGGTGTATGCAATAGTTAAACAATATCATCAATCTTTATAGATATCATGCATGCTAAATGTAAATGACTCACATAGTTTGAGTAAAATTCTCATAAGTTGTGGTTAGGAAATAGATAATAGAAATCACGTGAGTCGTTTCACTTTATTCTGGATCTGTATTCTTTCTTTGTTCTCAACTTGTAAATTAGATGAAATCTTAAAGTATCAACTTTCAGGACATAAGCTATAATCTCATGAAGCAAGAAACTTCTTGGGAACTTAATAATCATAACACTTGAAAACTTTAGGAATCATAGGGTCATAGCCTTCAAAATCAATATACCTTCAAACTTACACTTTTAGCTTAAGGATAGGAAAACTTCTTTAAAACTCAAGAACTTGATACTTTAGGAACTTTAAGACTTGAGACTCTAGAAAACTTAAGAGACTTTGGGGCACTTGGGACTCGGGATTATATAACTTTGGGATTTTCTTCTAACTGACATCTATCCGCCTGATTGTTAAATCGAACTACCTTCTAGTCAAACTAAATCATACTAGATACTCATACTCAAGTGGAGGACTTGTTCAACACCCTTCTGGGGAGTTCTAACAATGTGAAGGATCAAAGAACTTTGGGCATAATCTGAACAAGACATCTGAATAAGAAACTATAATATTGCTACAACTCCATAGCTTGGAATCATAGACTGGGATAGAATTTATGGGCCCTTAGGCAACACAACGCCTTACTTAAAAACTTAGACCCACTTCTAAAATATTCTACCGACTATTCCTTTCGCTTAAAAAACATACTAATTGATTCATCTTCTAATTCTCACATGATTGTTGATATTTCCATCTACTCATGTCTAAACTAAACTAAATTTCTTCACCATCTTCAAGCCTAACCCAAAATCATAAGATACATCACATAACACCATAATACTAATCTGAACCATAGATTCAACACACCCTGCACTTCACAACTTCTCATCTTACACAAACTTCTCATTACCTCTTCAACAACCACATTCAACCTTGTACTAGATATTTTACTAACGTGCAGTGCATTCATCCAGATATACAAACATGATGTTCAAGCCTGCTTCTATAACCACATATGCAATTCTAAACAAACACTCATAAAACTATTCTCAACTAGCCAAGCCATGCACAAAACTTCACCTCAAAATTATTTCAAACTTATAGACTTGCATAAAACAAGCACGCAAAACTTTTCCCAAAATATAACTCATAAAACTTCAACTAACCATGACATGAATCAAAGAATTGACTTCCATCTTACCTCCCACTTTACTGTCTTCACTAAATAAGCATACAATGATTTTTCATCAACAAGAAATGTTTACTCTTCCCCATCTAACCAACTATTCATCACCATTATCATGACTAAGGAAAGGTAACTAAAAGATTAGAACGTGAGGACCTGAAGAATGAAGAAATACTGTGTATAACTTAGCACTCAACTGAGGCTTGAGGAATAGAATATTTAGCATCATGAACTTATCAAAAAAGTCTTATCTGAGGACACACATGATATAAATTCAAATTTCGCTGGTCATTAAAAGTATTGCTTGAGTACTTGAACTGAATACCGTAAAGCTTGAGTACATGAGTCATAAGCTACATGACCTAAACTTGGAGCTCATAAATTATGGAATGTGATTCTAACTGCTGAAAGAATGAGAACTCCTCATTTTGGGAACTAGGAGAGTACATAATTCTTTATCATATGCAACATCAATTAAGATCATGGAACTGAAATCTAAGGCAAGAGCAGATATCGAAATAACTAAAGTAAACTGCTGAGTTAAGAATAGATTGAGCATCATTCTTTCTCGTGGCTATTCTACAACTTACTGGCACATCTACTAGAATCTGAAAGCTTGACTTGGTTACTGGTTTTATCATCCCCCCCCCCTAGATTTAAGCCACCACTCTAAGTTTGTAAACCACTATATAAAATCTAGTCCAACTGCAATCACTTTACTCTAGAGTCTGGGATATAACAATACACATGAACAATAGAACTTAACCTGAATGACTATACCTGAAAGCATAAATCCAACTTCTAACACCATCTTCTGCATTACACCCTATCTTTCTATAGCCCCAATAGTCATCATATAATATTTGAACAGTCACTAACTTTGAATCCATATAAGTATCCCTATAGCCGGAGTACACACCATTTAGTGCTTCAACTTTTATTTCTATTAACTCAATCTCCCAACTTTCAAATTTAGATTCTAACGCTTAACATGGGTATCTCCAAACTTTTGACGGACCATACTACTTTTGTCATAGCCTATCAATATCACGCCTATAAGCTTATATTTCTAAACCATGAGAATCAAAATCATACTTAATAGGCTCAAATCTTCAATCATAACTCCTTAACTTAGTTATCAAGAACATCGTACATTATCTAACGAGTCTTTCTCCACCTAGCAACTCAACGATACTACTAACCACACAAAATGCAGTGATCCTAAAAAATAATGCAGCCCAATAGCACCTTGGGTGTACTTCTACATCATGCTTACAACATCAGACTTGATTACGAATCAAATAAACTTAAGCTCTTTCATACACTGTTCAAGCGTACTAGATCATTCCTGTACGTCTAACATTCACAACACATCAATCATTATATCTACCTTGCTCATCATCTACTATTCGAACTTAGTATCCTATTCTCACCATGATCGACCACAATCTTGTCAACTATTCTTATCTGTCAAACATCCAACGATTCTAGTCTGTTAAAATCTCCTAACAATAAGGATCAATCACAACCCTATGATCTATCTTATTTAAAATACATTAACACATCCTCCTTCTACACATCATTACTATCTACCAAGTATTTTCATCAATAACTTATACCTTTATAGCACAACAAACATTATCAACAACTCTCTTCACACTTCAAGCAAACATCAATTCACCTTAACTAATAATTCATTCTCTACCTTTTACTAAAATAACACATAAGGACATATCACTTTATTACTAACTCAATCATATGCAAAAAGATTTGGCTATACATATATTCAATAAATTACACTTACCACCCTTCATGTTACTACACCTTTAAACCCCCAGTTCCAACCAACACAAGAACAACAAGATGAATAACAAGTTTCTAATAAATCAAAATAGGCCTCACACGACTTCACTAGACTTTGATTTTTTTTGTTTTGAATAAGAAAATGAGATGAAAGACAAAGAAACTATGCTAGTGAATTGAAATAGCCCCACACGGCATCACTAGACTTTGATTTTTCAACAACGTAATAATAACAAGGTTACAAAAGATAGAAACTTAAAACACAATATTCAACGTTCAAAGAATACACATCTTTCTCTGTCTTAACTAAACAGCTCATAAGAATGAAGACATAACTTTAAACTTGAGGGACTTATAACACACTAGAGAGCTCCTCTCAAGCCCTTTGTATAACTTCTGAAACTTCTACTAGCAGATATAAGAGCATTATCTGGGGAGAAACTAAGACTTGCTAATCATGTTATCTCAAGAATAATACATAGATAAGGAAGTATAGGTTATCATTATAGATCCTGAGGAGGAATCTAAAAACACATCTAACTTGGGCTTAGTGTATGATTTTTACAAACACGATAAAGCACTTCAATCTTTGGAACTCAAAAGCACTGATGGGATACTTTCTAGCCCTCTTATAATCCCATAACTATCTATAAATATTTAAGCTTGACTGTTTCTGATACCTTAAAAATAAGGAAGATATGGCCCAAATAAAGTAAGATAAGAATCTGCATAAGCTTCTTAGAGGACCTTTTTATGGCATGATCTGAGACTTGAAAGAAGGGGAACATTTTTTAAATGCCATGTAGCCTCTCGAATAAAAGTACAGACGTCTCCATACCGTTCCACAAGACTCTACTAGACATGACTTCATAGACACCCTAGGACTCTTCAACTCTGTGGTTTGATACCAAGTTTGTAACACCCCAAAAATGGGTCCCAAGGTATCACACGGTGCTTAGAGTCACAAATAACCCCAAGCTAACCATTCTGCTGGCATAATTCATAAGCAACTGAATAAAATACATAAAACTGTACAAAATCAATGAAAAATAACTGTTTTTGAATCCATAATATACAAAACTGAATTTACAAGACTACAACTCTACTCTTATAAACAAAATTGAAACTGAATACATCAACTTCTACTGACTGTCTATGAAGATTCTACTAGTATTGACTATAGATAGCTAGGTCATGAATCCCAACTATCCTAACTCAATACAACCGAATAAAAGAAATACAATACTTCTGGAGCTGTAAAACTGACTCGAGCCCTGGAATCAAAAAGACTCATCAGTTGCTGACTAGAAGCTGCAACTGTCTGAATATAGTATGCGTGCTACAACTGAACTGATACCTACATTATGAGATAATGTAGCACATAAACGTATATGTTGATCAGTACTTTGAGGATGTACTGAGTATACAGGGGTGTATGCAATAGTTAAACAATATCATCAATCTTTTTATACAAATCATGCATGCTAAATGTTGAGGGATGGCCTTGGCTCAGCGGTAAGATTGCTTACCGTGGTGTGCCAGGGTCGGGGGTTTGAAACGCCCCTCCAGCAAAACTGGGGTGAGGGCGCGTAGGTCAGACCCGGAGTGGTCCCCCCCCTCCCCGACACCTACGGAATAGGTATGAACTGGGTCGTCCCTTTATGCATGCTAAATGTAAATGACTCGCATAGCTTGAATAAAATTCTCATAAGTTGTGGTTAGGAAATAGATAATAGAAATCACGTGAGCCGTTTCACTTTATTATGGATCTGTATTCTTTCTTTGTTCTCAACTTGTAAATTAGATGAAATCTTAAAGTATCAACTTTCAGGACATAAGTTATAATCTCATAAAAGCAAGAAACTTCTTAGGAACTTAATAATCATGACACTTGAAAGCTTTAGGAATCATAGGGTCGTAGCCTTCAAAATCAATATACCTTCAAACTTACACTTTTAGCTTAAAGATGGTAAAACTTCTTTAAAACTCAAGAACTTGATACTTTATAAACTTTAAGACTTGAGACTCTAGAAAACTTAAGAGACTTTGGGACTCGGGATTATATAACTTTGGGATTTTCTTCTAACCGACATAAACCATGTGAGCTACATAGAGTCCAACGTCTTGCCCAGGTTGGGGAAAGTTGTTCTACCTTTGCCATCAAAGTAGAACCTTTAACTTTTAGTGATCACTAGTTTAACCCACTTGGGGAAAATAAAAAATCTACGGGGGCACGTAGTTCTGGGGCATAAGACTTCAGAATCAATCCCAACTCGATGCTAAATACTACTCCCTTACTTAGCTCAGAACTTTAAGAAAATCCACCTTAAACAATTCATCACTATGTAATAGGAGCCAATATGCTTCCCCTTTATCTCAAATCAAACAAATAATGTGGATTTATTTCTTAGCTTAGGATCAAAACTCAATTCTTTTCTTGAAATCTTGATAGACTTATCATCAAAGCTTTAAAATCTCAATAACAAGGAAATATAAGTACACTTCTTGTAACACTTTGGAGAGTATCAACAATTCATCCTTAAAGAATCACAATAAGGCTCAATTCACGACAACAAATCTTAGAAATTCTTGAAAATATGATAGCAATATAAGAATATGCAATTTATAACATGAATTCTCAAGTCAAATCATACTTAAACAAGATAATCATGAAATTCAAGACTTGATCAATTCCATGATCTCATAAACTTGAAATATAGCAAAATAATATGAATTCATCTTGAAAATACAAAATTCTTTAACAAAATTTAAAACTTTTGGGCACGAGAACAAAAGGGTATTCTTGTTCAAACCCCACATACCTTGAATTTGAAGCTTTGAATGAACTCTTAACTTTGGGTTGCTAGTCGTAGAATTAATGGGTGCTTCTTGTAGCCCTCACAATGGGGATTTCGAATCTCAAAAAATTATTAAAAATCTACGGTTGAATCTTGAGATATTTAAATTTTTAGGTTGAAATCCTAATGAATGTCCTTGGTTATTTTGAGAGAAATTAAACTTATTCCGGTGTCTTGGGGATTTAATCCTATGTTAAGGATGATAAAGGGGTGGAAAATACCATTTCTACCCTTGATGAGACGGAGGAAAGAAGCAGAAAACTAGGCAAAAAGGCTATGGCCAGGGCGGCGCCTTGGCTAAGCTGGGCGGCGCCTTGCCTAGAGCCTTTGCTAAGCTGGGCATTTCGAAAGCCTTAACAACGAGGGAAATTTACGGGGTCTTACAATTCTTTACTATCTTCATGCATTTTAATCTGTCAATATCCAGATTTACAATCAAATTTACTAAATACTTTTCTTCCTTGTATTCTATTTATTAATTTTGTTTTGTCTGATAACTTATACCCATCCATTACAGTATTATCATTTACTCTTTTGTAATTTATTACCATTCTAGCTTTTCCTCTTACTATTTCACTATGATTTCTTACTATGAAAGCTGCTGACCTATGTCTTGATGTAGATATTCTAATTATTCCTAATTCTAATAGTTCTTTTATTTATATCTCAAAGTCTTTAAGGTCTTCATTTGTAGCCTCTATAGATGTTGTTTTTATAGTATATTCTGGATTAATTATTTCTGATTTGCAGGTAATTTGATTGGAGTCCCATGTTGCAAGGGTTTTTCTCCCATTATCTCTATCTTATCTAGGGTTTGTATTTTTTCTAAGTCTTTTTGATCTTTTATTACTCCTATCTACTGTATACCCTTCTTAAAATTGTATAGTTCCATATCCATTTCTATTAAAGTATAGTCTTTTTTTGTTTCTTCTACTACTAATAAATCTTGTAATTCTTCATAAATTGTTGCCTTGTTATTATCATTACATGTACAATTTTCTTCTTTATGTGATAGATAAGCTAGAGATATCGGAGAAAAACCCTTGCAACATTGGGTCTCCAATCAAATTACCTGTAAATTAAAAATAATTAATCCAAAATATACTATAAAAACAACATCTATAGAGGCTACAAATGAAGACCTTAAAAACTTTGAAATACAAATAAAAGAGCTATTAGAATTAGGAATAATTAGAAGATCTACATCAAGACATAGGTTAGCAACTTTCATAGTAAGAAACCATAGTGAAATAGTAAGAGTGAAAGCTAGAATGGTAATAAATTACAAAAGACTAAATGATAATATTGTAATGGATGGGTATAAGTTACCAGACAAAACAGAATTAACAAATAAAATACAAGGAAGAAAAGTATTTAGTAAATTTGATTGTAAATCTGGATATTGATAGATTAAAATGCATGAATATAGTATAGAATGGACAGCTTTCACATGTCCAGAAGGACGTTTGAATGGTTGGTCATGCCATTCGGGTTAAAGATGGCTCCTCCAATTTTTCAAAAAAAAAATGGATAGTATTTTTGGAGACTATAAAAATTTTGTATTAGTTTATGTAGATAATATTATAGTTTTTAGTAATAATATGAGAGAATATTTAGGACATTTACAACAAGTTTTTAAATTATTTGTAGATAATGGAATCATAATAAGTAGAAAGAAAATGAAATTATGTAAAAATAGTATTAATTTTTTAGGAGTAGTTATTGGAGATGGTAGAATAAAATTACAACCTTACATAGCTAAAAAAGTCTTAGAAATTCCAGATAGATTATACAAGACTAAAGATTTACAAAAAATTTTAGGACTTTTAAATTATGCAAGATTTTTTATTAAAGACTTAGGTAAAGTAGCAAGACCGTTATATTCTAAAACAGGATCAAAAAGCCAAAAAACCTTTAATACTGAAGACATAAAATTAGTTCAACAACTTAAAAGTATGATACAAGACATCGCAGACTTAACATTATCATTACAAATAGATTATTTAATAGTCGAGACAGATGAAAGCCTTCAAGGATGGGGAGCAATATTAAAAGCGAAGCCTAACAAATATAGTGACAAAAAAATGAGAAAATATGTGCTTATTCAAGTGAAAAATATAAAAAAAAAAAAAGGGTAAATTAAATAGCATAGATGCGGATACACTAGCAGTAATTTACGGTTTGAATTAAACTTTATATATTAAATAAGCCAGAAATATTAGTGAGAACAGACTGTGAGGCTATAGTAAAATTCTATCAGAAAACAAAAGAGAAAAATAAAAGTAAAAAGGAGGTGGTTAAATTTTCTAGATGTCACTTCAATTTATAATATTGTTCTAGAACATATTAAGGGTAAAGATAATAACCTATTAGATCAGCTAAGTAGACTAGTAAAAGAAGACAACTAACAATTTTTGTTTCAGTATGTATACAGGCAAAGACAAAGAAAAGGCGGAAGCCTCCCCCTCTCAAGACTACTTAAACAAAGTACTAAGCAACACTCGTTACAGGCCACTAACAATGTTGGAACATCCGAAATTAGAAAGACTAATCTTCAAACCTCATCCAGTTATGAGCCATCCAATCTGACTTTCAAATTGAAACCAGATGCAAGGGTGGACAAATGACAGATTTGCCTGATCGACAACTTATGGATCTCCTACAATAAGACACCAAAAGACATTAGATACTTTATTTCAGTCTTGAATGCTTTAAGTTATTATTTTACTGAGAAAAATAGCACTAACTGATTTAAATTTTATGTTGTTCTAAGGGGAAAGACACAGGGAGTATTTCAGACATGGACAGAGGTAATGGATTTTGTAAAAGACTATACAACCCCTATTTATAAAGGCTTTGATGATTTAACAGAGGCTTTAGATTATGCCCGTATAAATTTAGGGCTAAATTATTTTATTACCCCAACTTTAAGACCAGAAATGCAAAAAATTCCTAAATATAATATTAAAAAAGACACAGACAAAATTATATTTTGTGATCATTGTTCCTCTATGACTGAAACTTTTAAAAGACTAAATCGTGTCAATGAGGTTTTAAGACAAGATAATGAAAATCTTGTAAATGAAAAAAAGACAAATGTAAGAACATATAAGTATTTTACAAGACTGTATAAAAATTCTTTATTTTGAACTTTCACAACAGACTCAGCTAATTTATGAGACTCAAAAAATTCTAAAGAATTCTCCATCATCTTCAAAAATGGAAAAACCCACTGTATCAGGTAAAGATACAGCTAGTCCAGCTCAAACGGTAGTTGGTAAAGACTTATCAAATCCGTTAATTGGTGTGCATTCCCCAACGAATGTAGAAAGACCTACTGTATCGGGTAATGATACAGCTAGTACAGCTCAAACGGTAGCTGGTAAAGACGTATCAAATTCGTTGACAGCTGACACTTTGCCAAAAAGTGTAGGGAGAATACTCCCAGCCAGTTTCAAGAACACAAGTACTCAGACCACAGACGAAAGAAGTCCTTCTCAAACTAGGAAAGGTTTCTTCTTGAGAAAAAAGAAAAATGAAAATTGTTTTTTAGAAAAAATGGCAGTAGACTCTATAAAAAAATTATTAGCAGAAAAACTGCCCAAAAATAGCAATAAATCCAGAAACGCCAGAGCCAAGACCCAGAATTTTCTTAATTCCAAGAGAAGAGACAAGATCACGTAGAATAGGAACAAGATTGGGATTATCAGACGGAGACAGTGACGAGTATGAGCGAGACTACAGCTCATCCATGGACCAATTCGCATAAGACCCAAATGTCGGTGAAGATTCAGGATTGGAGTTTGATTTAGAAGCATGACACAATCTGGATACGTAAGCAATGACGATATCCACGAAAGAATAAATTACAGACGTATGCAATGATGTAACGGATAAATAAATAGACGGATAAAGTAAAGACATAGCCATGTGATCATGGGCCCCATCCAAGTTGCCAAAAGTCTTGCTAAAGTCTTATCATTATAAAAGGATTTGAAATCCATAAAGTAGATTTGAAGTCCACAAATGCCTATAAATACCCCCCTTTGGAAGACTTAAACATAAGTAGCTAGAGAAAAAAAATCAAAAGTGAGAAAGGTCTTAGTTTTTCATAAAGTTATTAGTTTCCAAAGTTTGTAAGTTAGTTCTTCATAAAAAAAAAAGATTGTGTAAAAAGTCTATATTAGTTTCTTAATTCTTCATTTCCGGTAGCTGTCAAGTTTTCAGGGGACTCCCAAAAGCGAAACCTCACTTCTTCCTTAAGACATGTAAGTAGTTGTTACATAGATCTTTGTATTTTTCTCCCAAGTGTGTAAATTATGTTTGAATTAATCAAATTCATATTTTATTTCAGTTGTGTTTTTAATATTATAAGCAAGTTCACTTCTTCCCAAAAGCGAAACCTCACTTCTTCCCAAAAGCAAGTTCTTTGTTTAACTTGTTTATTTACTTTGCTTATAACGTATACTAAAACCTGCTTATTAATTATTTGCTTTGTTTATATATTATTAATATTATTATCTATCCATCCTGTCAATTATTATTGTTATTATTATCCATTATCTGTTTTATTCTCTATTGATACTATATTGTTATTATTATATATTATTATAAATTATATTGTTATTATCTATCTATCTATATTATATCTATCTGTCTCTATTATTATCTGTTTATTATTTATATCTATCCGTTTTTATTATAATCTATCTATATTATATTTATTACTATATTATTATTATATTATCTATCTGTCTATTAATATATATTATATTATATTATTATTATCTGTCTATTATATATATGCTTTAATATATATATATATATATATATATATATATATATATATATATATATATATATATATATATAGTTTAGGGGTGTTATAATTTCAGTTTTAAATAGTTTAGAGGGGTCATGGAATCCCCATAAAATTCGGTATGTGCAACTGCAAATTTAGGCCAAGTACAAATATTTTTCGAACTATTATCCCTAAAATAAATTGTGAATTAGCGTTGGAACTTCACTTATAATTTAAATTACCGATAGATAGATAAAGTTCTTGTTCCTAAAAAATAGCTTGGATGATTAGGCAAATTATGGATTCGATGAACTCTTGACAAAGCTTGATTCGATGAATTTACTTAGCACGCATACCTGAGAACTTATGCAAAATTGAAAATATTGGGGTAATAGGACCTCCGCAAAGTTCAGTATGTGTAACTACAAATTTAGGCAAAGTGCAAATATTTTTTGAACAATTATCCCTAAAATTAATTGTGGATTAGCACTGAAACTCCACTTACATTAAAGTATCAACAGATATATAAGGTTCCTATTCCTAAAAAACAGCTTAGATGATTAGGCAAATTGTGGATTAGATGAACTCTTCACAAAGCTTGTTTTGATGAATTTACTTGGCACGCATACTCGAGAACTTACGCAGAACTAAAAATATTGGGATAATAGTTCGAAAAATATTTGTACATTGTCTAAATTTCCAGTTGCACATACTAAACTTTGCGAGTATCCTATGACCCCTTGAACTATTTAAAACTGAAATTATAACACCCCTAAAGGCTGACATGGCAAAGAGAATGTGTTTCACTCTCTTTAAGAGAGTGAACACCAAAAAAATATTGAAACTTTATTTTTAATATTTCTTTTATATATTAAATTAATATATATATATATATATATATATATATATATATATATATTATTAATTTCTTCTACTTTCTTTCACCATACCCAAAATCTTTCCACCATCACCCATCAATGCAGCTGTCACCACCAACGTTATTTCCACTATTTGACCACTTCTTCACCTTCATTTTCTTCCCATATAAATCTTCAATCTTTTCTCTTTTTTCATTGCCCAATTTTTTAAAAATCTTGTCAAAATTTTAAGAATTAAGAATCTCACATCAAAAAAATAAAGAATCTTTAAATTATGAATTTCATCTCACCCACCACAATAATGGTGGTGTAATTTTTGAATCTTCAAAATCCACCATCAAATTTTAAATTACACCACAAAAATATTGCCTTCATAATTTAAATTAGAGAAAATACATAATTACCCCCTTGATCTTGTTCGAGATTTTCAAAAAGACACCTAAACTTTAACTTCGACCTATTACCCCATAATTCTTCTTTATTTCGTTGCAAACACACCATTTTGATCCCCTGAGTGTACACACGCTCCATAGACGCATGAAAGGGCTCAAATTTGACTTTTTTGACCAATAAAAAGGTGTCACGTGTAAATAATTAATATATAATTTATACTTTTTTAAAATAAAAAATTTAATATTTATTTATTTATTTATTTATTTAAATCACCCTCCCCCCAACCCACCATTTCTTCTTCAACACCTTCAACACCATTAAAGCTTCATTGAATTTTTTTTTAAAAAAAATATGATTAAAGCTCCATTAAAGCTCAACACAATGTCTTCTTCAACACCATTAAAGCTCCATTGAAGCTTTAAAAAAAAAATCTTTAAAACTCCATCAAAGTTCCTCCACTAAAGCTCCATTAAAGCTCATTTAACTATCTTTAAAACTCCATTCAATCATTTAACTGTCCTTATAACTCAATTCAATCATAAAATAATTGTTTCAATTGATTTTAACAAAAAGAAAAAAAAATGGACGAAAAGAGGTTTTGACGGAGTGGGGGGGAGGGGTTAGGGGGAGATGTTGACAGGGTGGGGAAAAAAATATATATATAAATTAAACGTATTTGACACGTGGCAGCACCTGATTGGTGCGTGTATTCACTCTCTTTGTTGTGACTGAGATTCAGCGGAAAATGGTGTGTTTGGAACGAATTAAGTAAGAATCGTGGGGTAATACGTCGAATTCAAAGTTTAGATGTTTTTTTTTAAATCTCGGCCAACATCAGTGGGATAATTTTTGAAAAATCGTGTGTTCACTCCCTTCCATCACCACCACCCCATTTGCCGCCATTGCCACTAATACCCCCCACCCCCATTTTCGTCCCCTTTAATCAAATTCGGAGTGGAATTAAGAAATTAAATGCAATGAAGAAGAAAGTGAATGGTAGAAATCTCTAAATTCAAGTCAATCTTTGCTAGATGTTTATTAGTGAATTTATCAAATTGAAATCAAATTCTATAATTATTGTACTTATTCTTCTTGTACAATTATAAATTCAACATCAATTTTCATAGTTGATAAATCAAAAAAAAAAAAAGCAAAAGGATTGACAGGTGAATATTCACATTTTGATTTCTGAAATTGAAGAAAATGATAGAAAGAGAAAGGAAAGAAAATTTAATTGATATTTTTTTATTTTGACTTTTGAGATTGAAGAAAAGAAGATGAAGAAAAAGGGGGAAAAGGGTTTGAGATTGAAGAAAATAAGATGAAGAGAAAGGGGAAAAAAAGGATAAAAGAATGGAGTAAATTCTGAAAGAAAATGAATAAAAAAATTAAATAAATTTTGCACGTTTCAAAACGCGTGTGTTTCACCACTCAACATAAATGTGGTTGTGGCTTTTTAGGAGTGTTATAATTTTAGTTTTAAATAGTTCAGGGGAGGTCATAGGATACCCGCAAAGTTCAGTATGCGCAACTGCAAATTTAGATAAAGTACAGATATTTTTTGGATTATATTTGATGGATATTGGATAACAATGATGTAAACTGCTGACTGTGGACATAGTCAAATATGCAATCATTCTGAGTAAATTCATCACTTAGTTTGTGTCTATTATATAAAAGTTACTTTTCTTTAATTCATCACATAAAAATTATTTTACTTTACTCTGGTCATCAGAAAAATCACTATGGACGAATTTCAATAATCCCACCAAAAAATAATATGATAATTTTAATTAGTTCTTAATTTTAATTTAAGAAAATATAATATAGTACCCATATCTTGACCCCCCCTTTTTATGTGTCTACCTCAATTTTTCTTATGATTTATATAACGGAAGAATATCAAATTCTTAATAGATTAGGCTATCTAGTGCTACTTTCATTAAAAAAAATTGATTCATATTTTTATGAAACTAAAATTATATATATACTTATATATAACGAAGGATATCAAAATTTGATAGTCTTCACAATGATACTATGATAGTTTTAATTTTCTTAAAATCCTCTAAAATTGAGACACGTGTTGTTAAATTATTTTTCTCCTCTAAAATCATGACATGACATGTAGTCGATAAGATCATGATAATTGTTTTTTAAATCCTCTAAAATTGTGACATGTGATTAGTAAATTACTTTTCTCATCTAAAATTGTGACATGTAATTGATAAAATTATTTTTCTCTCTCTAAAATTGTGACATGTAGTTGAGAAAATTATTTTTTTTCATACATTTCTTTTTTTGCCACTTGTACCTTTGCATTGTGTATATCATAATAATATGATAAACTACTCTATTTATTGAGTTTAACTTTGTGTTTTTAATTGTTTGACTAATCGGAAAATTTTATTAGAAGTTTTCATTATAATATTTAGTTTCTAATAAATTATATATCATTTAATTTAAATATAAAAATTAAATTTATCTATTAAATTAATTACATTTTATGACTTTTATTGACACAACAATCAATAAAATTATTTGTACGAATTTTGAAAATACTTATTCAATGACAAAATTAAAAAGATTTTATTTTAAAATTATCTTTAACATGTTGATTTATCTTCAAACAATTAAAATAATCTTTAGAAAATAATATTATTGACACGACCCATTGGAGCCTTATTGTAATGGGCATCCCAAGTCTAACCAGGATCGGAGACCACCCCTAATATCCAACCCAATCGTACAACGTATATCCTTAGTCGGATGAATTCCGAGCATATAACAAGATAGCTTCATTGCATGATCCAAGACTCTAGGATTGGTCTATAACCGTGACCAATTCAAATGAGTCCAGCCGTCCCAAATCAATCGATAACTATAACCAAACCGTAAACCAAAACCAAAACAATAACCAAATCGAGTTCCATAACATAATATAAAAGGATGAAATAGTGAGAAATTTCATCCAACAGTGCAGCCCCAATACCAATGTCAATACTAAGGCTGACACCAATACTAATCCCGCCCATGCCAACCCATAGTAGTTCCACAAAAGCCTCTAGCCGAAAGATAACCAATATCTGATTGATACATGCCCCAATCATAGCTAAAATCAATATCCATAAATAGACCAAAGTATGAAATAACATCTATGAAATGGAGCCTTCCGAAAAGATGGAAGCTCACCATTCAATCCAAAAGCCGATCCTGAAATTCGATCACTATGCAGGAGGAGTAGAATGATCGATTCCTGCATAACGTGGGGATACATTCGCTCGAAGACGGATTAACGGGTGAACGCTGGCATAAATTGAATATAAGGATAAAATAATAACAACCAGTAAATCAAGTAAACCAACCATATGCATACAAACTATACATATATATATAATCATACCGAGAAAGAAAATCGGGTTTAGCATGTATTTAAAATCATTAACCTGGGTATGTGTAGCTTAATCGTCTTTAACCACCGACGGACTAAATGAGTCCAGTGTAACTCCCTGAACGGATCCCGATGCATATAGCTGCACGAACAGGAGATACCATAAGAGTAAGGGATTCCTAAGTACCCTTACCCTCCATGATATATATGTACAATGTACTTAGAGGATTCTTGTGTACCTCATAGTATCATAAAAGGGTCGTCATGCCCTGCCCCTCATGTCGGCAAATATGAGTTTCTAGTGTTCGTTCATTGAACTTTCATCTTCAAGGTTAGCTATCACACCCCGCTATTAGTGTCCAATTAAAATCATTTCCAACCAACCAATCCATTATCCCATTTATTATTAACCAAGGCTATTAATAGTGGTATCGTCATATCGACTATAACTTGCGAGTATTGACGTTCAAAGGTTAAGGAATTCCCGTGTATCCATTTACCAAGGTAACTTAGGGGAGTCTCATGTACTCCACAAGTGCTCCATTATTATGTTTGCTTGGGGGAGTCTCATGTACCTCACAAGTTTTAACATGTTTACTTGGGGGATTCCATTGTACCCCACAAGGAGTTCAATTAATCATAACAATGACCATCATACCATTTCAACCTATTTATACTATTTAGGGTTCCATTACCAAATCACACCATACAATAATTTCATTAAAAGTCCAATAATATATTAAAAGCATTTTCATAGATATTTTATCAAACATATTGGGGGCATAGTATTTTCAAAAATAAAATCAAATACCAATTAACCATTTCTATGCAACAAAGTATCCAAACCACCTTTAAAACATGTAAATACATAATTAAAATATGAAAAAACCATAACCAAGCCATTATAATCAAAACCTCCAAAATATATTTGAAAACCCAAAACTATATAACAATTATGTCATGATTTTTTTTTTTTTTACAAAATATGTCTTTTGTTGGAACTAACAATAAGGCAAAGAATACATGTCTTAAATTGAGTAAATGATGGAGAGAAATCACCAACACAAGCCCCAAATTAATCCTTAAGATGAAATCCTAGCTTCTTTTGCCCAAAAGCCGTAGAGAGTATTTTCTAAGTGTTAAATAATAGAATAATAGGACAAATAACCTTCCAAGTGAGTTAAAAATCGTGGGGCCTTATTAGGTTAAGGAAATGTCCAGATTCCCCTAACTTAAACTGCATAAAATTTTCGTCATAGGATACGATTGACCCATACGAACCGTACCCACCTGTACGAGTGGTACCAACCACTCGTACCCAAGGCCTCCCCTTGGACCAACACTATCCAAGGTACGACTTACCAAAATCAAATTGTACCCAAAGCATACGATTTGTACCTTCAACCCGTACCCTGGCAGAAAAGATTCACAAGAGGTTTGAA